>CM040119.1:147751225-149167883 GCA_022559845.1 Amorphophallus konjac
GGTTTACATAGAACCTATCTCTTTCATCTAGTTTTTAAAATCTTAATATGCATGTAAGATCCTGAACGCGCCAGTCCCCTATAGCGCGTTCTTGAAGATCGCGCTCGTTACCTATAGCGCGTTCATAAAAATGTTCCCGAAAATTTTCAGTGATCAAAATATAATATTTTGAATATATATATTATATATATATGCTATATAAACGCGACCCTGAGCTATAGCGCGTTCATAGACAGTAACATCTTTTTAGCCTATAACTATTCTATTCTTTATCATAATGGTGTTTAAAAATTATTTCAGAATGTAAAAAGGTATTTTCGATCATATTGATGTATAAATACTACTTTCAGCATGTTAAATCTATTTTCTTATCATATGGATTATTAATGTATGATTAAAAGCTAATATCTAAACTCATGATTTCAATTCATAAGTATATATGTTCCTTTACTAAAAGTTGTTCTTTACTAAAAAATTGATGTTTTATGATTCTGAGATTATGTTAAGATGTTTAAAATAATTCTAATAAAACTACTATCTTAAATTTTCTTCCTACTTACCGTTCATTTTTTAACTCCACGACTTAATGTCATTAAACATGATGCTTAAAATGAGTTTTTCACTCTCTTTTGCAATTATCACAATTTTTGCCAGATCTGTACTTGTTTACAAATGAGTTTGTTCTTGAAATTCTTTGGCCATATTGTGGAATTATATAGAAAAATGTCAGGGGCTATGGGTCCCAATGAAATGACATTTAAATGCTAGTGTATAAAGGGGTTCTGATCTGATCCCACGGACGAGACAAAGTCCAAATATAAATCGGTATTATAATGATCAGGTGCTGGCATTCACCAATACAGGGTCTATTACAGTTAGGGGCAATCATACTGTCGTGAGAACCCCTAAGTGTGTAGCCAAATAGTGATATTCCATGAGGGGCTGTCATATCGTCGTGATCTCCCCTTAGTGCTTTGGCCAATCCTACTGAGTGTTGGTAGAAGTGATTGCTCTACTTCTATATTGTTATTGCTTAAAGATTCATCATAAATATCCTTGTAGAAGTAATTGTTCTACTTCTATATTGTTTAAAGTTCAAGTGATTGCTCTACTTCGATATTGCTTAAAAGTTCATCATGAAAGTTCTTAAATTATCTTAATGATAACCCATTGTCTCATCATGAAAGTTCTTGATATATTCCTGGAAATGACCATCGTCTTGTCTACTATCATGATCTTGAAATTATCTTGTTATCTTGAAATTACTTGAAAATTCCTTATACAAAATTTCATACTTGAAATTCATGATCAATTACTTCATGACACGAATTGTTAAATTGTTAAATACTTGAAGATTGCCTGGCTTTAGAGATATAAAATCCTACTGAGCTTTTTGCTCACCCTACGTTTTGATTAATTATGGCAGGAAATGGAAATGAACAAGGGATTGGACAAGAGTGAATGAGTGTTTTCTTTTTACCTAGGTTTATGTAGATCATTAGTATTTTTACAAGGTTTATGTATTTGGAAAATTTGGAAGATTGTATCATGCCTTATGGCTTATAAATTAGTGATGTAAACCTTTATTTTGATGGAATAAAATTAGCAATTTCATCTTAACTCTCTATCTTTAGAATTAAATTTGTACATGCTCTGACCGACACGAGTGCCTCGTAACTGCTCGCGTCTTGATTTTCCGCGTCGGGGCGTGACAGTTTTAGTGGTATCAAAGCCAGGTTACATAAAACCTAGGATTCTTAAAACTTGGGTTTCCCTTGATAGAAACTTGGATAGAAATTTAAACCTTCTCGATAAGATTGGGTAGAAACACGGTTAAGTTTTAAAAAGAATAAATTATCAAGAAATAAATACCAAGAAAAAATAATTAAACCCTATAACAATGGTTTCAGGCTAAATCTCGCAAATGGCTACTGAGAGAGCTCAATGACGCGAAATGCAACGCACTGTCCAAGGATTAACACAAGCCTTGCAACAAGTTGCATAAGGTGGAGCACGGCATGGAGCCGGGGATTTACATCGGAAACTCCAAAAGATGAATCCCCCGAAGTTTAGTGGAACTACTGACCCGGATGAAGCGGAGAATTGGGTGCAAGAAATAGAGAGAACCTTTAAGGTAATGCAATGCACCGATGAAGAGAAGGTACTACTAGGGACCTACCAACTAGAAAAGGATGCCCGAGCATGGTGGGTATCTTTCGAAGCGATCTTGCCCAATGAACAAGTTACATGGGACGAGTTCTTAGAACATTTTAATGAGAAGTATTTCTCGGAAAGAATCCGCAAGAAGAAGGCCATGGTGTTCGCGGCATTAAAACAACGTAGCTTATCCGTAGCAGATTATGAAGCAACATTTTCTAGATTAGCTCGGTATGCCCCACACCTAGTTTGTACGGAGAAAATGAGAGCAAGAAGATTTATGAACGGATTAAGGGTGGAACTCATTCCTCGATTGGCTCCATTGGAGATTCAAACTTATACGGAAATGGTTAGGAAAGCACAAATTCTAGAAGATGCTATGGATATGGTGGAGCGAATCAAAGGGAAAGTCGCCAAGAAAGAGTTAGTCGATGGATCCAAAAGCAAGGAACCCGTGAGTGACAAGAAGAGGTTAAATCGAGGTAATGATTTCGTAAGGACAAGAAGCCCCGGAATAATGATCAACAAATTGTTCCAGTCAAGGAAAAATGTGAGCATTATAAGAAAGGAAGGCACAACCCAGATGAGTGTTGGTATAAACTTGGGAAGTGCATCTGTTGCGGTAGCATGGATCATAAAATTGCCCGTTGTCAACTCTTAAAGAAAGGAGCGCCGCAAGTATTGGAAGGTAACCTTATAAACCTATCTCGTCTATGATGGCATAGTTTAGAAATGGTGATCTTAGCACTTAGCATGTTATGGAAATGATCTAGTTAGAATGCATAGTTTGGATATGGTAATTTTACCCTACTATTACGGAAAGAAAATCATGTGAATTTGGGGACCAAATTCTTTTAAGTGGGGGAGGATGTAGAAACACGATAATTTAAAATGAGAAATAATTTTTTAAAATAAATTATACAATTAAATTTTTCATGAAATGATTAATTTACATTTTTACTAAGTGAAATAAAGTGGATTATTGAATTTACTTGAATTTACTTAAGGTAATGTGAAAAATAAATACATTAACCCTTATATAAATCATAGAAAGCCCAATAAAAGTCCATGTAATGGATTAGGATCATAATTGGCTCATTGGATAATCTATAATGGGCTAGATTAGTCATTAAATGATTAATAAAGGATAATTAGACCTTAAATTCGTAACACATGTTAAATGCCTTTTGAAAATCATTATAATAACCCAATTTCTAGAAGATTGACTCAAGAATCAACCCTTACCTAACAGCCCACCTTGGACCAGCCGTTTTTACATTATTTTCACACCTAAGATGGGCTAGATTAAGAAGAGAAATGGTATTTTTCTTCTAATTCGGACTTAATGGGTTTGGTGGAATTAGGCAAGGAATCTTGACAAATTTGGCTATGTTTTGGCTATAAATAGAGCCACATTCGACCCTTAAACCATCCCTAGAAGTTAAGTCTATGCTGCTGCGAAGATTTGTGGAGATTTGAATGCGGAATTGGAAGATCAAAGGGTTTTCTTGTTATTTGGGGATATTCTTCAGATCTGACAAAAGGTAGGTGTCTCTTAGGCTAAACTCTAATTAAAACATGCTATCTTGTGTATTTTTCTGTCCTCTTTCCATTGATAGCTCATTTATTAAATTCTGTTATGAAATGAGCAAGTTATGGTCATTTGATTGGAGGGGTATTCCCATTTTTTCATCAGGCCCAGAACGTGCTATATGTTGTGCCCCCTTGTGCTTTGTTGATGATGTGATGTTTTAATGATAGCAACATGAATGAGTCACCACATTGTCTTGAATATGTCTGACCTTTTCTGTGGGAGATTGCATAAGTGTGCAATGTCTGAATTGTGAAGAACGCATGTGTATGCTTGAGTCATGCTGTGATATATTGGCTTGTGCTTGATTTCTGTTCTTGATTTCTGTTCTGTGCATTGCTTCTCTGCTGATATGTTCATACATTGTCTTAGGCTAAGTCTATACAGACTTTAGCGTCTCATTTAGCGTCTAAGGCAATGTCTACACATTGGCTAAGTGTGTACTTCGCTTACATTTCTTGAGATCAAGTCCATAAGTTGCACTGTTTCTTCAAGTCCATACAGTGGCAAAGTCTGGACATTGTGCTTTGAAGATCACCAAGTCCATACATCGTGAAAGTCTATACACTCCTCTTGGCCTTAGCATCTGTTTTGAAGTCCATACATTGGTCTTCAGTTCAAGTCTGTACAGCGTTACGTTCTCTTTGGAAAGTCTGTACAGCGTGAAGTCTGCACATTGGTCTTCGAATTCAAAGTCTGTACATTGGGTTTTTCACATGAAGTATGTACAGCCGTTCACTGTTGAAGTCCATACACTGGTCGGTGGAATTTGAAGTCTGTACACTGACTCGTTTCATTTCCTCAGATGTCTATACATTTGCCTCCATGATTCTAAGTCTATACATTCACTGCAGAGATCTCTGTCAAGTCTATACATCGACTGTCTTGCTTGAGCTTAAGTCTGTACCGAGTCAGCGTCTCGTTGACTGTCTCTTGTTGTGTCCTCATGTTATTTTTGCTGTTTGTTATGTCGTGTTGCTTTTGTATTCATGTCTTCGTGTTATTTTTGTGTTTGAGTCTTCGTGTTATTTCTGTCTTCTGTCTTCATGTTGATTTTACTTCGTGCATTCTTCTCTAAGTTCAAGCGTTAAGTGTCTCAAGTCGAGTCTGACTGTGCTGTCTCCATGTCGTCCTTAGTTCGAGTCGGTTCTTTGTTATTTCTATCTTCGTGTTGCTTTTCCTAGACCTCGTGTCTTTCTTGTTTTGAAACCACACTTCGTGTCGGTTTCTGTTTTCGTGTTTCTCTTGTGTTTATGTCCGCGTGTTGTTTTGCTTCTACCTTCGTCCAGGTTTCCTCTGACCGCGTGTCTTCCTTTTTACCTCGTGCTGTTCTCTTTCTACTTTGTGTCGTTCTCTTTGTGGTGTTAGTTTTATTATAATGTATCTCGTGTCGTTCTCTTCATAGTGTTTGTTTTGTTACAGTGATACTTCGTGTCGTTTTCTTTGTGGTGTTAGCTTTATTTTTATGTATCTCGTGTCGTTCTCTTCATAGTGTTTGTTTTGTTACAGTGATACTTCGTGTCGTTTTCTTTGTGGTGTTAGCTTTATTTTTATGTATCTCGTGTCGTTCTCTTCATAGTGTTTGTTTTGTTACAGTGATACTTCGTGTCGTTTTCTTTGTGGTGTTAGCTTTATTTTTATGTATCTCGTGTCGTTCTCTTCGTAATGTTTGTTTTGTTACAGTGATACTTTGTGTCGTTCTTTTTTACCTCGTGCTGTTTGCATCTGACCTCGTGTCATTCTCTCATTGTCTCGTACTGTAATAATCTTGTGTATCTCGTGTCGTTCTCAGTAAAGTGCATCTCGTATTGCTATCACATACCTCATGCAGTTTTAGTTCTTGTGGCCCTCAGTGTTAATGGTTTTTATCTCCTTGCAGGTCCGAGGAAGAACATACACCGGTGTCTGGGCTGCACGTGATCCGATACTAAAGGAACCAATGCTATAAGGGCACGTGGCAAGAAGGTTCTGGATGAAGCGTGGGAGGCACACGCGTTCTGCACCTTACCCACCTGCTGCTGCTGGTATATAATGGAGCCTTCGTCTTCAGATGAAGGTTGATCGAAGCAGAAGCCTGAAGAGCAGAAAGCCCTTCGATCCAGAAAAAGAGAAAAAGAAGGAAAAGAGAGGAAGAAGAGATAGAAGAGAGAAGCCGTGAAGAGAGAGCGGTGAGTGAGAGATTAGGAGAGTAGAAGAGAAAGAAAGAGAGATAGAGAGTGAGAGATTTGGAGAGCAGAAGAGAAAGAAAGAGAGAAAGAGAGTGAGCGAGAGAGCTCGTGGAGAAGAAGGAAGAAGCTGCTTGAAGATCTGTCTTCACTGGACCGTGGATCAGATCCAGGCCAGTCAGCTCCGTTGAGAGCCACATTGTGCATTTCGTTTTACAGCTTTCTGATTGCTGTGTTATTTTCCTTTATTGTTTTTCTTTGTTTTCTGATCATCTTTGTTCTTCCGATTGCCCTGTTGGGGATCGGGTTCCTCCTGTTGGTTCAGGAGAAGGGAGATCTGATCTCCAGGTTGCAAGTGACAGGTTGTCACTTGTGGGTTGCCCTCTGGTTAGAGGAAGGGAGGCTAGTCCTCCGGTTCTGGGCTTGTGGTTGCAAGTCCAGTGGTCCCTCCTGGTCTGGAGGAAGAGAGGTCTTCGACCTCTAGTTTCCAAGTGGCTGGGAGTCACTTGGGTGTCCCTCCGGTTGGGAGGAAGAGGGGAGGCTGTTCCCCTGGTCAAGCTGTGTGGCAGCAACTGTTTGCAGACTGAGTCTGCTTGGTTCTAGCGTTTGCTAGTGAAGCCTCACTCCGGTTGGGAGTGAGGGGTGGATGTAGGTCTGGAGGACCGAACCACCTTAAAATCTTTGAGCAGTGGTTTGCTTGTAGTGTGTTCTTCCATATCTCCTACCACCCTTCACAGATTGTCTTGAGATTTCTTATTCTCATTTGTGCTGCTTCCGCTAGTTGGTTATTTGGGGGCCAGTTACATATTTGCTCTTTTGTTTAAAAGGATTTTCAACTGGTTCATCAGATTGCTTGATTTGCTTCCGCTAGATGCTTGGATAGGCACGCTCCAAGTGTTTGTATTTGAGTTGAATCAAATTGGTTCTATTCTGTGTCTATCTCTAGCTTCCAAGTTTTTATTTGGCCATTATACATAGAAGGATACATTCACCCCCCTCTGTATCCGGGCCTAGCACCCTAACAGTTGGTATCAGAGCGGTGTTTGCATACAAGGTCCAACGACCTGCAGATTCGATCTCTGGTTTTCGGTGCTAATTTGTTTTTAGTGCATCAATATTCCTATTGCATTAATTTGATTTGTTTTCAATGGTTCATCCACCGATTTTCAGTGGTACGCATTTTAATGCATGGTTCGCTAGTCTGAAGAATTATGTTAAATCTGTGAATCCAGACCTGTGGAAAGTAATTTCACACGGTCCTCATGAACTACCAAAGAAAAAGTCCAAATGGACTGACAGTCACAAGTCTAAGCATGAAGAAAATCAGATAGCTATAAATCTGATGAAGGCAGCTATTGATAGAGCTTTCCATTCATGTTTCTTTGATTGCAGTTCGGCTAAAGATATTTTGGATACACTGAAGCGAATTCAGGAGATAGATGTGGACAGCTGCATGATGGTCAACAGAAGCAATCAAAGTGGCAGCGATCAAGGCAGCAATCAAAATGAAGAAGATGATGATGATGAGGTAAATGTCTTCGAGAATTTTTCTCTAGAAGATTGGGAGAATGCATATGCTGAATTATTTGAATCTCATGAACAGTTAAGAAAACAATACAAAAAATTGAAGAAGAATAGTAGGTCAGACAGTTTCAATTCTCCATGTAAAAACTGTGCTGAACTAAAAAATGTTCATGATACTTGCATGTCTGATATTCAAATGCTAAAGAAACAAATTTCATTGCTGAAAATTGAGAATCAAGATCATGTAAAAGAAAACTCTGAACTTGAGAAGAAGCTTAGCCAAACTTGTCATGAGTCTGTTCAGAGTAACGATTTGCTGAAAGAAGTTGAATGTGTTAAATCTGATCTAAACAAGCTAAAATCAGAAAATGATTCTCTTAGAGGGTTCTCCAAAGAAAATGAAGAAAAATCAGAGAAACTTAAACAGGAGAACAAATTGCTGATTGAAAAACTTAATGTCATAAAGTCTGTAAACATAGAATTACAGAAAGATCTTGAAAAACAGCAAAAAGATATGAAGGAAATTAAAAATTGAAGCTGTTAAACAGTGGCATGTCTGAAAGACTTCTTACTTTGGAAAGAGGAAAAACTGTTTGTATTGAAGATTCTGATAAACTGAGCAATCTGGAAAATGAAATTGAAAAATATAAAACTGCCAACAAGGTGTTAACTGAATGTGTGAATTGCAGTGAACAAGAGATTGCCAGTTATGAGCTACATATTTCCTCTTTAGAAAATGAAATTCAGGATTTGAAAGTTTCCTTGTCTAAGTTTGTTGATGGGCAGAAAAACCTAGACAAGCTACTAGGTATAAAAATCAACCCTAGGAAGGAAGGGCTGGGCTACAATAAGATAAACAAGAAGGAACTTCAGAACAAAGTTATGACATCTTTTGTAAGTGGTTCAGATGTAGCCACCACCTCTAAAGACAAACAGCCCATTGCTCAGAAAAAGCTGGGAACAAAGATTAATTTTAAAAAGGAAGGACTGGGTTACAGTCCAGTCATGAGGAAGGTTGATGGAGCCAACCTGAAAACTGTCTTTGTCAAATCTTCTGAACAAGAAAAGCCTTCTACTTCATCTCCAATTCAGTACAAGGCTAAGAAAACAGAGAAACAGGATAAAAATCAGAAAATGACTGGAGAACAGAAAATGAATAAAAAGGGTCCATCAGTGTTTGCTGATCACAGTCCTCACACACACTCACATGCATCTAAAAAGAAGATTATCTGTCATTACTGTCATAAAGTTGGACATCTGATGCATGAGTGTAAGTTGATGGAGAAGGATGATAAGAATGCTAGGAGATCTCATGATAAAAATTCTTCACCTCAGAAAAGGAGTGTCACATGTTCTAATTGTGGCAAATTAGGACACTCAATTGCTCATTGCTGGTTTGCTAGTGGTAAGAAAACCTTTTATTCATATCATGCTAAATTCCCTGCAAACCAACATGTTTTTAATAAAAACAAATCTGTTTCAATGAACCAGCATATCATCTGTTTTAATTGCAACAAAATTGGTCACAAGACATCTGAATGCTGGTCAGGCTCTTTTAAAAGAAATTCTATTTCATGCTTTGAATGTGGAAAGCATGGCCACAGAGCCATTAATTGTTGGCATGCTCAGGGTAGAAACGTGAATCTTAAACATGCTAAATTCCCTGTAAGACAATTTGCAAAACTTTCATGTTATAACTGTGGGAAGCCAGGTCACAGGGCTGCAACCTGTTGGCTGGCAGGATATCAAAACCAAACTGGTTTTGGCAAACAGAATTTTTATTCTGTTAACAAGAAATCTCATGCTTATGCACATAGAATTCATGCTAACAAGAATGTGCATAAATCAGATCTGAAAACTGCTCCTAGAAATGTGCTGAGAAAACCTGCTAGGAGTAATACTGTTTTGTCAGGACCCAAGACTTCTTGGGTACCTGTTTGTGCAAAATAACATTGCTATGCAGGTGTGCCTTGGGACTGGAATAAAAAGGGGTAATGATCCAAGGCACTCAAGAATGAAAACCCCTTCCTGAGTCTTTCAGGTAAAATTCTTGCACTTCCTATTTTTAGTTCTACTGCATGACATACTAAATCTATTTTTGCATAATCATTCTTCATCTGCATTGTCTGAATTGATGCCTCTGAACTCTCCTCATCTGAAGTGCATATATGTGATTTGCATATATTGTACATTGAAAAATCTGAACTGCATCTGAATGCTGTTTGAAATCTGTCCATTGATTTCTGAAAAATCTGATCAGCTGAAATTTGATCCATGCATGCTGCCCATGTTGAAAAATCTGATAGGACAGTCTGATTGTGCACAAGTCACAATATCAATTGGTTTCATATGTTCAGTTTTCAGTGCAAACATTGCATGTTTTCAGGGGGAGTAAGTTGCATATCCTTGCATAGCATTCAATGTTGAGTCTTTGCATGCATGTAGTTACTTGCACTGCATTTCATGAAAAATGCCAAAAAGATTGTCTGAATGTATAGTGTTAGGGGGAGTCAATGCATTGCATATAGGTTGTCAAATGCATACTCATGTGAAAATTCATTGCATATCCTTTCATTGATTCCTTTTGACCAAGCCGTGATTATTTTTGAAATCTTAAGCTTCAATATCTCTCCTATCAATTGATAACAATTAGTATCATTTGGTATCAGAATTCTATCAGTCCTTCATGAAGATTTCAATGGGCTATCTCGATCATAAATCTGAAAACTTTTGAACTAGAAATCTTCTATTATACGTTTTTATGAATATCTGAAATAACTCAGGTGGTTTAAGTTTAATGTACTCAAGGTTTGACTTTAAAATCTCTTAAAAATATCTGAAGCATGTTTAATAAACATTAACCATCTGTTTCATGCTGTGTCTTGAAAACCTCTGAAATCTGCACTTTTGAATGCATGACTTCAACTGATTAAGTACATGAAACTATTATTGATTTGAAGCAAATGAAGTTTTCTGAAATGTCTAAAGGGTAATATCTGTCAGAGCAATGACATTGGTCACTGAGAAACACATGTCCAAAGGACTGTGTCATGAGGTGCCTTAGTTAACTCTGATTAAGAATTCATTGAAATTCAGGCAGAGCAATGGCTTGCACACTGAGAAATACAACTCACTCATCAAGAAATGATTTGGAGTGTGTCATGATGTGTAAATGCTATCTCTGTTCATATATAGCATGACAGTTAGTCACACTAAGTGCTTAGGGATATTGGCCTCTGATCAAGGTATATCCTCTAGTTACAAGGTGTGAACTGAACTAGACTGCTCGTAAAATTTGTAGCATGGAAAATTGTTGAACAAATTGAAATATCTGAATATTGATGCTAAAATCAAATTGCTACAACCCTAGACAAAATCATATGACTTCATAATTGCTTGACCTCAATACTAGTGCATGTAATTCTGAAAGAAGTCAATAGATTTGATTGTGTAAGAGAAAGGGAGATTAATCAAGATAAATATGAGGGCTTGGTTCATCTTTATTAAAACATGGTTTTAGATATCAATACAGAATTTTATTGATAAACTCTGCATACATCATGTTTAAACCATGCTGTTCAAAAGGCTCATTCATAAGTCCCTATAATGGAAGACGTTGAAAAATTATGTTTTGGATTTATGAGATTGATATCTCCTTGAAAACCTTTCTGCTCACTTTCCTTAGATCATTGACCTGCACTTCTCCTTGTCTGCCCCTGTGGTCTCCTTCTCATCTATCTCATAGATTCCACTTATTGAAGGGGAGCTTCCATGTCATGCATCACTTGCATATCAAGTGGCATCTATTCAGGGGGAGCATTCCTTGTCATACTGAATCATGTTCATATCATTTGTGACCTTGCATTCAAATCCCTCATGATCAGATTTATGCATGATCAACAAAAACTGTATAGTCAACTCCTTTCTTATCAGTTGACTGATTCCATCTGCATTTTTCTGACCATACAAATGTGAGGTGCCACTCCCATTATTACCTTGTTCACTTGCAGCCTTCTGAACCTCAGAATCTTTATGATGGTGGATTTCAGATTGATTCCTGACTGTATTTCTCTCCACACTGTTGGAATCTTCCATCTTGTTCTGCAATAAGTTCTGATTCTGTGGTATCTTCACCAGAATTCAGATTCTTTGTAATGGCTGACTTCAGATTGATTTATTGGATAACCAGAGTCCATTCCAGTGCTTCAGGGGGAGTTATGGTTTATTATCATCTAAGGGGAGAGTAGTCAATCATGCATGTTGATAGGGGGAGAACTGTTTCATGGTCATAAGGGAGATCTTCATTCTAAAGAACCTTGACTCATTCTCTGCATTGTTGTGCTGCATTTGACTATCAAACCATTTCCCTTCTTTTTGATTATGTCAAAGGGGGAGAATAGTTTGATGAGTCAGTGTGACTCATTATGTTGCCATCATCAAAAAGGGGGAGATTGTTGTGCCCCTTGTGCTTTGTTGATGATGTGATGTTTTAATGATAGCAACATGAATGAGTCACCACATTGTCTTGAATATGTCTGACCTTTTCTGTGGGAGATTGCATAAGTGTGCAATGTCTGAATTGTGAAGAACGCATGTGTATGCTTGAGTCATGCTGTGATATATTGGCTTGTGCTTGATTTCTGTTCTTGATTTCTGTTCTGTGCATTGCTTCTCTGCTGATATGTTCATACATTGTCTTAGGCTAAGTCTATACAGACTTTAGCGTCTCATTTAGCGTCTAAGGCAATGTCTACACATTGGCTAAGTGTGTACTTCGCTTACATTTCTTGAGATCAAGTCCATAAGTTGCACTGTTTCTTCAAGTCCATACAGTGGCAAAGTCTGGACATTGTGCTTTGAAGATCACCAAGTCCATACATCGTGAAAGTCTATACACTCCTCTTGGCCTTAGCATCTGTTTTGAAGTCCATACATTGGTCTTCAGTTCAAGTCTGTACAGCGTTACGTTCTCTTTGGAAAGTCTGTACAGCGTGAAGTCTGCACATTGGTCTTCGAATTCAAAGTCTGTACATTGGGTTTTTCACATGAAGTATGTACAGCCGTTCACTGTTGAAGTCCATACACTGGTCGGTGGAATTTGAAGTCTGTACACTGACTCGTTTCATTTCCTCAGATGTCTATACATTTGCCTCCATGATTCTAAGTCTATACATTCGCTGCAGAGATCTCTGTCAAGTCTATACATCGACTGTCTTGCTTGAGCTTAAGTCTGTACCGAGTCAGCGTCTCGTTGACTGTCTCTTGTTGTGTCCTCATGTTATTTTTGCTGTTTGTTATGTCGTGTTGCTTTTGTATTCATGTCTTCGTGTTATTTTTGTGTTTGAGTCTTCGTGTTATTTCTGTCTTCTGTCTTCATGTTGATTTTACTTCGTGCATTCTTCTCTAAGTTCAAGCGTTAAGTGTCTCAAGTCGAGTCTGACTGTGCTGTCTCCATGTCGTCCTTAGTTCGAGTCGGTTCTTTGTTATTTCTATCTTCGTGTTGCTTTTCCTAGACCTCGTGTCTTTCTTGTTTTGAAACCACACTTCGTGTCGGTTTCTGTTTTCGTGTTTCTCTTGTGTTTATGTCCGCGTGTTGTTTTGCTTCTACCTTCGTCCAGGTTTCCTCTGACCGCGTGTCTTCCTTTTTACCTCGTGCTGTTCTCTTTCTACTTCGTGTCGTTCTCTTTGTGGTGTTAGTTTTATTATAATGTATCTCGTGTCGTTCTCTTCATAGTGTTTGTTTTGTTACAGTGATACTTCGTGTCATTTTCTTTGTGGTGTTAGCTTTATTTTTATGTATCTCGTGTCGTTCTCTTCATAGTGTTTGTTTTGTTACAGTGATACTTCGTGTCGTTTTCTTTGTGGTGTTAGCTTTATTTTTATGTATCTCGTGTCGTTCTCTTCGTAATGTTTGTTTTGTTACAGTGATACTTTGTGTCGTTCTCTTTTTACCTCGTGCTGTTTGCATCTGACCTCGTGTCATTCTCTCATTGTCTCGTACTGTAATAATCTTGTGTATCTCGTGTCGTTCTCAGTAAAGTGCATCTCGTATTGCTATCACATACCTCATGCAGTTTTAGTTCTTGTGGCCCTCAGTGTTAATGGTTTTTATCTCCTTGCAGGTCCGAGGAAGAACATACACCGGTGTCTGGGCTGCACGTGATCCGATACTAAAGGAACCAATGCTATAAGGGCACGTGGCAAGAAGGTTCTGGATGAAGCGTGGGAGGCACACGCGTTCTGCACCTTACCCACCTGCTGCTGCTGGTATATAATGGAGCCTTCGTCTTCAGATGAAGGTTGATCGAAGCAAAAGCCTGAAGAGCAGAAAGCCCTTCGATCCAGAATAAGAGAAAAAGAAGGAAAAGAGAGGAAGAAGAGATAGAAGAGAGAAGCCGTGAAGAGAGAGCGGTGAGTGAGAGATTAGGAGAGTAGAAGAGAAAGAAAGAGAGATAGAGAGTGAGAGATTTGGAGAGCAGAAGAGAAAGAAAGAGAGAAAGAGAGTGAGCGAGAGAGCTCGTGGAGAAGAAGGAAGAAGCTGCTTGAAGATCTGTCTTCACTGGACCGTGGATCAGATCCAGGCCAGTCAGCTCCGTTGAGAGCCACATTGTGCATTTCGTTTTACAGCTTTCTGATTGCTGTGTTATTTTCCTTTATTGTTTTTCTTTGTTTTCTGATCATCTTTGTTCTTCCGATTGCCCTGTTGGGGATCGGGTTCCTCCTGTTGGTTCAGGAGAAGGGAGATCTGATCTCCAGGTTGCAAGTGACAGGTTGTCACTTGTGGGTTGCCCTCTGGTTAGAGGAAGGGAGGCTAGTCCTCCGGTTCTGGGCTTGTGGTTGCAAGTCCAGTGGTCCCTCCTGGTCTGGAGGAAGAGAGGTCTTCGACCTCTAGTTTCCAAGTGGCTGGGAGTCACTTGGGTGTCCCTCCGGTTGGGAGGAAGAGGGGAGGCTGTTCCCCTGGTCAAGCTGTGTGGCAGCAACTGTTTGCAGACTGAGTCTGCTTGGTTCTAGCGTTTGCTAGTGAAGCCTCACTCCGGTTGGGAGTGAGGGGTGGATGTAGGTCTGGAGGACCGAACCACCTTAAAATCTTTGAGCAGTGGTTTGCTTGTAGTGTGTTCTTCCATATCTCCTACCACCCTTCACAGATTGTCTTGAGATTTCTTATTCTCATTTGTGCTGCTTCCGCTAGTTGGTTATTTGGGGGCCAGTTACATATTTGCTCTTTTGTTTAAAAGGATTTTCAACTGGTTCATCAGATTGCTTGATTTGCTTCCGCTAGATGCTTGGATAGGCACGCTCCAAGTGTTTGTATTTGAGTTGAATCAAATTGGTTCTATTCTGTGTCTATCTCTAGCTTCCAAGTTTTTATTTGGCCATTATACATAGAAGGATACATTCACCCCCCTCTGTATCCGGGCCTAGCACCCTAACACTATACCTCAGTAGCGCGTTCTAAACGCGCCAGCCCGATATAGCGCGTTCAGACAGTCCTTCTCTACAAAAATTTTAAATCTAACATATAATAATATAAAGCAATTTTCAAGATCGCGCTATATTAACCTAGCGCGTTCTTCATGAACGCGCTAGTCAAGTATAGCGCGTTCATCCTTTTAAACACGGATGACCAAGGGTCAAAAGTACAATATTTCTAATATATATATATAATACATAAAGTGTTTATATATATATCAGGTGTCTATATCTCTTATGGTTTACACAGAACCTCTCTCTTTCATCTAGTTTTCAAAATCTTAAATATGCATGTAAGATTCTGAACGCGCCAGTCCCCTATAGCGCGTTCTTGAAGATCGCGCTCGTTACCTATAGCACGTTCATAAAAATGTTCCCGAAAATTTTCAGTGATCAAAATATAATATTTTGAATATATATACTGTATATATATATGCTGTATGAACCCGACCCTGAGCTATAGTGCGTTCACAGACAGTAACATCTTTTTAGCCTATAACTATTCTATTCTTTATCATAATGGTGTTTAAAAATTATTTCAGAATGTAAAACGGTATTTTTGATCATATTGATGTATAAATACTACTTTCAGCATGTTAAATCTATTTTCTTATCATATGGATTATTAATGGATGATTAAAAGCTAATATCTAAACTCATGATTTCAATTCATAAGTATATATGTTCCTTTACTAAAAGTTGTTCTTTACTAAAAAATTGATGTTTTATGATTCTGAGATTATGTTAAGATGTTTAAAATAATTCTAATAAAACTACTATCTTAAATTTTCTTCCTACTTACCGTTCATTTTTGAACTCCACGACTTAATGTCGTTAAACATGATGCTTAAAATGAGGTTTTCACTCTCTTTTGTAATTATCACAATTTTTGCCAGATCTGTACTTGTTTACAAATGAGTTTGTTCTTGAAATTCTTTGGCCATATTGTGGAATTATATAGAAAAATATCAGGGGCTATGGGTCCTAATGAAATGACATTTAAATGCTAGTGTATAAAGGGGTTCTAATCTGATCCCACGGACGAGGTAAAGTCCAAATATAAACTGGTATTATAATGATCAGGTGCTGGCATTCACCAATACATGGTCTATTACAGTTAGGGGCAATCATACTGTCGTGAGAACCCCTAAGTGTGTAGCCAAATAGTGATATTCCATGAGGGGCTGTCATATCGTCATGATCTCCCTTTAGTGCTTTGGCCATTCCTACTGGGTGTTAGTAGAAGTGATTGCTCTACTTCTATATTGTTATTGCTTAAAGATTCATCATAAATATCCGTGTAGAAGTAATTGTTCTACTTCTATAATTTTTAAAGTTCAAGTGATTGCTCTACTTCGATATTACTTAAAAGTTCATCATGAAAGTTTTTAAATTATCTTAATGATAACCCATTGTCTCATCATGAAAGTTCTTGATATATTCCTGGAAATGACTATCGTCTTGTCTACTATCATGATCTTGAAATTATCTTGTTATCTTGAAATTACTTGAAAATTCCTTATACAAACTTTCATACTTGAAATTCATGATCAATTACTTCATGACACGAATTGTTAAATACTTGAAGATTGCCTGGCTTTAGAGATATAAAATCCTACTAGCTTTTTGCTCACCCTACGTTTTGGTTAATTGTTGCAGGAAATGGAAATGAACAAGGGATTGGACAAGAGTGAATGAGTGTTTTCTTTTTACCTAGGTTTATGTAGATCATTAGTATTTTTACAAGGTTTATGTATTTGGAAAATTTAGAAGATTGTATCATGCCTTATGGCTTATAAATTAGTGATGTAAACTTTTATTTTGATGGAATAAAATTAGCATTTTCATCTTAGCTCTCTATCTTTAGAATTAAATTTGTACAAGCTTTGATCGACACGAGTGCCTCGTAACTGCTCGCGCCTCAATTTTCCGCGTCGGGGCGTGACAAAAGCCCTCTTATTTCACTCTATTTCATGCTTTATAGATTGAGAATTTCATGTTTTATGCATATAGTATACATTCATGCATATTCTTAGCCCTAAATAAGTTAAGATGAACTTTCTTGTTGATTCATAGAAAACCCATGCATATTGTTAGCTTAACCTTCGTTCTATCATGATAGGGAAGTTTATACATGTTGATTTCTAGACATGATGTGTTTTAGACATAGTTCTTCTTATTTTAGTTTTACTGTCAGACGTTCTCTAGCGGCCTAGTCTTTGACCACAAAACCTTGTGTAGCGGCCCTACGATAAACTGCTAGACACTCTGTAAACGTGATTTTTATGAAATTTCTGATGGACCAGACATAGACCGTTAAAGTTCCTCTGGCGGCCTTACGATAAACCGCCAAGATGTCTGTAATGGCTCTATATTAGACCGCCAATGTTCTGTTTCTGTCAAACCGAGATAGATTTAAGAACAGCCCATTAACTTATAAGTAAGCCTAGTTAACTATGTTCTAACCTATTTTAATGGTATTTCATTACTCTGAGTTTTAAATTACTGATTCATGACAGTGATCGCATGTTCTTTGTCATACTTAGGATTATTTTAAAGCTTATGCTAATTTCATGCCAAAACTTATACTATGTATTAAATACATCTTTCAAGGTTGATAATTAACTTGGTTCACTGATTGGTTTATCACTATTACAAATTCTCTTCTTATCTTAGAGTCATTTCTATAAGTACATGGCGTATATTCCGGTATATGACCATTAGTTACACTTTTGCACTATAGGGACATAATCTTGAACTTGATAACCTCTCCTTTGGATATTCCTTCCAATGGACTAGAAAATCTTGTTTCAAGGCCTCCGTAATTCTCCGCGAGCCTGGGATTCCCACTAGGACGCTGAGTTGGTTGTACCATTAAAACCCAAATTATCTAGAAAGCACTACTAATGTTTTCTGAATTCTGTCCTATAACGGTTCAATACTCGACCGCTAAGTCCCATTAACGGTCCAGTATCTGACCACCACGTTCTCTGAGTCCAATTGATTTCTTTCTAGATTCAACCCACTCTAGCGGCCCAATATCAGACCATCATATCAATATAGCGGCCCAGTTATAGACCGCTAAGTTTTTTGAATAGTTGACCCAAGGTTTGACCCAAGGGTTAATAGTCTTATAATCCTAGACTGACTAATGATAGTTCGGGACTTGTAACCTTATTCAAAGACATCTAAGATAAAGTATGAAAGATAAAGAATGTACCGTTATGCTGTCGAATTTTCTCCATGGCATAACTTAGTTATTAATGCATTTCTTGAACTCATAAATCTATATTTGGTGTATTCTTATTATTGACATTGAGTCTTGAACACTTATTGAACTTATTACATGTGTGGCCAACTTTATTGCTATATGCGTGGAAGTAGCTTGATTTATACTTGAAGATGTGGTTCGAGCACTGATTGTGTTCAAGGACTCTATGCCAGTCCCCTCGGCTGATTGTCGAAAACATACTATTATAAACCATGGGGTATGATGCTACTGGCGTCACATTGCGCTGTGAGTACTTTATTTATAAATAAGTGCAATTATCCACGGCTCGTGAAGTGAAAATATCCACAGAAATTCATGAAGTACTTGTTACTAAGTGAAGAGTACATTCTTGCTTGACTTGTTAGTACATTCTCGTTACATTCTTGTTCATGAAAGGCCATAATTACATTCTTGCTTGATCATGCTTGCTCAATCATATCTTAACTTGATCATGTCTTGTTACTTTGGTTTATTCACGTGATTTATCGCATTCGCCTGATTTTACTTTACTCTTTAGAGCCAAAAATGCTAATCACTTTAATATTGCCTTCGTGTTGATGCCAATATACCTACTGGGAAAGTGTGCTCATTACCTATTTTCCAATCTTTCCAGGAGATGCAAGTTGTTTGGATTCGGATTCGAGTTATTCAAGTGATGGTCCGAGAGCGAATGAAGGTCACATAAGATTGAGAGAAGACTTAGGAAGTCAATGATGTCTACATCGAGTTCATGTAATTTTCTCTTTATTGAGTCACGTAGTTGAATAATTGATGTACTTGAATCATTCTGATTATTAATAAAAGTGAAGGTTCGAATAAATTATTGTGCAATTGCATCTTATGTGTGATTGTTATTGTGCTCTAATTATTCTTGCTTGCAAGAGACTTATCATGCCGGCTATTCACGTTTCTCGAGATTATCTTCCGCTGTATTAAAGGCTCGAGGCGTGACAACTTGGATCTTTCCTACTCAAAGAATAAATCTATTGGGGAAGTTCTGGTTGTAGAGAGGAGGAAATCTTAAAGTTGGAGGCGTGTTTGAAGTGTTCTTCGTTCTTTTTCTTCTTCCTCTTCAATCTTCTACTAGGTAGGTTTTCTCTCAGGTAAAACATAATGAGATCTTCATATATGTTTCTTTGCATGAGTATTTTGATTCTATGCAAATTTTCATGATCATGTATTTGTGGGTTATTTTGAGATTTAAAGTCTAAAAATTAGAGTTTTCATTGTAGGAACAAGTTTTGATTTTCTATCTAAGAACACGAATCACATATGGACCGTGATTTGAACGCGGTAGTGGCACGTTCGATTTGCTTTTTTTATGTGCATTATTTCAAAACTTTAATTTTAAATTTTAAAATCATGTTCTTGTCTTAAAAATACTATCGAGAAAGAAATGACTAGGTGAATGAACTCGTAAAGCTCTTGTTAATTATTTAAACAACTATGCTCAAATTTTCATAAAATTCCTATACATAATTGACCTTGTCCATTTTGATCTAAGCTTTATCTGAAATCTTAACATCCTTTTTCAATGTCTTTTTCTTCATTGAAATCCTTTTACAAATGAACATGTTAGAATATGCAAGAATGATTTTCGTTCGATTTACGTGTTTCTGTGTGTAGCACCCCGAAAATTTAATGTATAAGTGATAATAACTATTCGACATTAGCAAGAATAATTCTGATAAATGAAAAAAATGGAAATAGTTAAAATAAATCTATGAACCCTAAATAAGAGAGAATACAAAAAAAATTGCTAGGACCGTTGACTCTAAGAAGTACCATTGTGGGCATCAGTAAAGGTATAAACAAATAATCAAGCAAGAAGAATTGAGTATAACTATTTATCTAATTATGGCTCAAACTAGAAATATAATTCAAATAGTTGAGGGAAGTCTCGCAGTGTATTCACATCTACACATATAAAAGATTTTCATAGGATCGAACACGACTCTGATACCCAAGACAATAATTAATAAGATAAATAAAGTAACGAAAATTTTAAGAAATGAAACCCCTATATGAAGTATTACTAAGACCCTAGTGTATATTGTGACCAGCCACATCAAGTTAATGAAATATAAAACGCCAATGGTAAACCCAATAGCCGTATGCGCCTTGCATATGAAAATAGCTTAAGGCTAATGGGTCTTATATATATATACATATATATATATATAGACTATTAATAGATATAAGCCGTGTATATAAGGCTTAATAAATAAAAAATGGGCCAGGCGTGGCGTTTAGAACCCAGGCAGCCTCATAGGTCATTAAGAAACTAAAGTCAACCTATATATATATATATATTTTTTCAACCCATATATATATATGACCCCCTTCAAAGAAAAACCGTATGAAATATATATATATATATATATATATATGTTTACTAAATATGCCCAGAACCTTCCTCCGGTTTCCATAGAGAATTGGCATTAAAAAACCCAATGGGATAGGGTTCGAACGGAGATTTGGATGGTGGCTGGGAATTTGGAAAGCTTGGGGATACGTTAGTGTTGACATGTTTTCCCCCACCTTTTCTCCTTCTTACCTTCCTTTTCTAATAATCAATATGTAAAGACGAGCGAGATGAAGGAAGAAAGAAAGAAAGGGTGAAAAAGGGCGTATGATCGTGATTGCCACCAAGACACGAAGTACAGAGGGGTAACCGGACCTTGGAAAAGGGGAGAAAGCACTCGCCTGTTGTTCAGCGCTGACAGGTGTAGATGGTCCTGGAAGATCCGCTCTATGATTAGGATGATCTCTCGACAAACCGCTCAAAGCGCCGAAGTAAGAAGCGGGACGAAGATGAGCATGGCGATAGCATGGTTCGCAGACGACTGCAATAAGGCGTTGCACGGTCCTATGGGGGCCGTGTATACCTGTGGATGGGCGGACGACGAACGTTCGATGCTGCCAAACTCCAAAGCGTAGGATCCAATCCTCCACCCCTTCCGGCCGGCTAGAGGGGATGGGCCTCGTGTTAGGATGATGCTGACCTGCAAAACAAAGGAGGAGACACGAAAATGATACCCAAATTAGCTCTAAGGAGTGTAGCAACTATAAAGAAGAATGGAAAATAAGCGCGATAACATGGAATGGGCGATACTTGGGAGGTTTTTAAACCCCTATAGGGAGTCAAAACAAATGGGAGGGTGTGAAAATGATATGATGTAGTGAAAGAACGTGGAAAGAAGTGGAGAAATAAACATGCAATGAACGAACTAATGACTCAACGTTATGACTAAAAACTCAAATCAAATGACTACTCCCTTGAATTGGAGGCTTAGAAGGATGTAGAAAGCCTCCCTCCCTGACTGCAGGTCACTTGAGAATTTGGCAGAGCTTCGCCGTGACCTTGAAATCTCCCCCCCTTCCAAAGCTTGGCCTTAGGGTCTACTTATAGAGCCTAAGAAGCCAGCCCCGAAATTAGGGTTTCCTCCCATTTTCAGGTTGAGATATCAAAAGAAAATTCGTAGATAATGGAATCATCTTCCAACCAGTCAAAACGGCGCCTCATTTGGTTGAGAAACCACAGGGAAATGGTTGGAACAAATCAAGGATAAAACCACGGATAGAGAGAGAAAAACCCACAGTTTCTCAACAATCGGACCATTGAGCGGTCATGCGATAGACTGCTCAGTCCATTGAGCGGCCGGTTCCCAGACCGTCCAGTCCGTCGGTGGAAATTAAGTAAATGGGAAATATTATCTAAATATCCATCGAACTGACCGATGTTTTCACCGTTGGACTCTCATGAATTGGGCGGTTCTTAATGGACCACTCAGATCATAGAACGGCCATAGGGCAACAGTCCAACTCCTCCCGGTGATAAATCAAAATAATTTAGATAATTAGATAATTATCTAAACAACCAACGAATCTTGGACTCTGGGATATGGACGGTCATATATCTGCCGTTCAATCAGTGTGAACGGTTAGATATGAACCGTGCAAAAGCTTGTCAGTAGAAATTCAAATAAATCACCTTATTATCCAATAAATAGTTACACGGTCCATAATCAACCGCTCCAAAACGGAATGGTCAAGTGATAGACCACTCAATGGCTGGGTATTTGAAATTTACTAAAAATGTGATAAATCAAGCAAAACTAATGCCCATTAAGCCCTGAATTGAAGCAGACCGAGTCAGGGAGGGAGGTATCCATAAAATAGGCCCAATAAGCTGCCTGAAAATAGCCCAATGAGTAATGGATAACTTGAGGCATCAACAAACGGTGGTAAGAGAAATGACTCAACTTATCGGAAAAAAATAGGTGTCAACAGATGCCCCTCCTTAACGTCCTCTTTGTAGGGGAGCGAGCGGAGGTGAAGCGAAAGTGAAATGGAACATGGAGATGAAGCGGAGACGAAGCAGAGCGGACCGAAAAGCAGGCGTTAAGGTAAAATGACACTTGTTTTGCCAACGAGCGATATGAATCTTCCGGAAACTCTGAATCACTCACAAGGAATAGTTGGACCAAAAGCGACACCAATCTGGAGGAACTAACTAAATAAAAGGAAACACATGATCAACCTCATGGGGGACACAATCCCGCGGACCAATGAGGAGACCAGAATAAGTAAAAGTAAAGGAAACAGACTAAAATTCAAGACGAGGACCTTTTAATCAACCAAACCAAGTGAACCGACCAGAGATAACTTTCCAACTCTGAGTGGAATTTGTTCCTCTTACTCGAACACTGAATAGATAGCCAACCATCACTAGTGGGACATTTGCAGGCAAACCATGGGTCATGAATGTTCAAAAGATGCGTATGATGCATGCTGGGCTAAAATAAAAGAAATCGTTAAAATAAATGTAAAGAAAGGATAAAATATAAAATACTTGAGAATAGTATTGTTAGACTGGGAGAATCAGAGTCAAGACACTATCCGTAACCACAGTGTGCAGGATAGAACCATCCTCCCCAGACCTTCCCAACCTAACGGCCTATTCGGAGATTAAATACATGGACCTGGATCATCATCATTTTGTTAAAGGGGAACATCAGATCCTGGAACACGTAGATAACCAACTGGTTCTCGAGATAACATAGCATAGTACCATATAGTAATGCAATAAGAGGTATAAGGATAGAAAGCCATACCTGACTTACCTGTGCAGGCGAAACGGCATTTGAAAGGTGATGCTGCAAAAGAACCATAAGCAGAATTGGCAATATACATCATCAAATCAACTTTATAGAATGCAGCACCAAGAAGGGGTCACACCATATCATTCAACACATGAACGGCCACAAACAGACCGCTCAGACCATGGAACGGTTAACTAGGGACCGTTCAATCATGGGTGATTTAAACCTGTACGTGAAGCCACGCGGCCCCAATGCAGACCGTGTAATAAAATGAACGGCCGGATTCTAGCCGCTCCATGCAAAGTACCGTTGGTCTATAAACGGTCAGATGTGGACCGCTCAATGTTGGGACAGTCTGTCAATAGACCGCGCAATACTGGTGACGTTTAAACAAAAAACCATTCATCTCCCTCCCTCCCCACCGTAACTGACGGCGGGAGGGAAGGAGAACGCCACCTTTCTCCACTCCCCTCCTCCTCCACTCTTTCATTCCCCAATATCACATTCTCTCCCCCCCCCCCCCCCCGTATACGTTCGAAGCACCAAGCTAGGCCGCCCCCGATGACTAACGTGGACGCGCCACCGCCGATGACCGCCACCGCGGCGGAGGTACCACCGGTGGAGGAGATGCCGACACCGCCGTCGGCCGAGGGAGAGGCTCCCCTGCCGTCGTCCGAGGCCGGGGAAGAAGCTGGAGCCATTATAACCGGGGATGGAGACGCCGATGAGGGAGCACCGACGGAGAAGCCGGCCAAAGGACCTCGTCCGACCGAGGTAGGTGCACTAAACCCCCCCCCCCCTCATTTCATCTTTTATTTCGTGCATGTTAGCTTTAGGGGGATAATAGGGGCACACGACCCCTTAGAAACACCATGGAAGGCCATTTGGGCCATGAACGGAGGTGGGGAGAAGTTTTCCCGTCGTCGGAAACGACGGTAATAGCGTGATTTAACAGTAACCGCCTAACAGAACAACACGGTTCCCATAGAACCGTTCTAAGAAAACACGGCCCATGGGTGGCCATTCAAAGAATACAAACCGACATTACAGAGTGGCTCCATGTAAACCGTCTAAGGATAGGGCGGCCCAGTTTGGTCCGCTTAGAATGTGGAACGTTGAAAACAGAGCGGTCTCTATCAGACCGTGGAACCGAGGACGGACCTACCTGGTCCGCTCAGAACCTGGAACGCTTTAGGATTAGAATGGCTGGATTCAAATCGTGAAATACAGAACGGCCGGTCAACAGACCGCGCCACCCCAAACGATTAACAACTTGAAAGGGATGGGACACGGTCAGATGGGGACCGTGTGATTATTGGACGGCCAAATGTGGTCCGTCTTAGGTCAAACATCATCTAGAAAGACGGCCTAAGGTGAGCCGTGGGACTTATTTAGATGGTTAAAGCTCAACCGTTGGATGGGAAAATGGCCCATAAGGGACCGTTTATTGAGCTGAGAGTGAATTATTAAATTAAATGCCAAAATTCTAAACTAAGATGTAATTAATATAAATGTATGCAGGGAAAGCGTAGGACCTGGATCAAATGGCTGCAGGTTCGGGCAGTGTTCCTCGCGCTGCCCGACTTCTAGCATGAGAGGCTGAGAGTCATGGGATTCTGAGAGTTCCTGAGCGTGGAGGTCAGCCGATTTGACACACCGCTACTCAATGCTCTGCACGACCGCTGGGACCCAATGAGTCGCACGTTTCTCTTTCCGTGGGGACACATGGTCCCCACGCTCGAGGACGTGGCCCGACTTACTGGCCTTCGCATGCATGGGTCGCCGGTCAGCGGGAGCACATACCCTGACTACCGGGAGATGGCCTAGGAGCTCCTGGGACTGGACTTGCTACACCCCGAGCGGCAGTCCACCACCCTGACTCGGGCGGCGCTTCAGGACAGCCTGGGGCTACGACGGGTGGGGATCGCGACAGGAGAGCTGCCCGAGCAGCATCTCGAGAGACTCGTGGAGCGAGCCAGACCACGAGTTGCAACGGAGGTGGGACCGGAGGCGGACCAGGTACTGCGACGGTTCTTGACACTGTAGTTCGGCCGACTTCTTTTCGCGATGCGAGGGGACGTCATCAGCTGCCGTTTCTTACTGTTGCTCCAGGACCTTGATCATGTGGGTGACTATGCGTGGGGAGATGTTGTCCTCGCGTTTCTGTTCGACACCTTGAGCTCGACGTCCCGACGGACGATGCTTGGGGGCTTCTCCCCTCTACTCCAGGTACGACTCTGACTCCTATTATGCATCTAGCTATAGGACTCCTACGACTGCTATATGCTGACTCTTGGTGAAATGTAATGCAGGTATGGGCCTATGTATACTTACGCGGGCTCGGGCGAGGCGAGGAGACCCACCCGGACCGACTGCCCATTGCCAGGAGGTGGACCGCACCTCGGGAGAGTAGAGGTCTCTGGAGACAGGTCCGGGAGCTCCAGGATGACATGGATACTCTACCGTACACCTCGCTACGACTCTAAACTTAGACCCCTTCAATTAAATGCAGTTCTACATGATTGTGATGCTGATGTGACTTCCTATCTTGACAGGTACGGTGGACTCCTTACACAAGGGAGGGGCATGAGAATCAGCCCTGGGTGGCAGGGGCCCTTGCCTTCTCTGGACGTGATGTATGGCTGCACTACATGAACGTAGTGGAGCCACTACACTACAGATTGGTGATGAGGATGACCAGCATCCCACAGCCAGCGGTGGAGCTTCCAGCTCCAGGAGAGCGCTTCAGCCGGCACCCGCAGGGAACAACAACGGTGGTGGACTGGAGAGAGCGAGCCGTAGAGCAGATTACAGACTGGACAGCACACGGGCGAGTGGTGACTGCCCGTGCAGAGTGCGATGCGGCGTACTACACAGCGTATTCTAGGCACTACCGGGACCAGGTGTTCCGTGGTACCCGCAGACCGGTACGACTTCTAAACCTTAAATGATGTTCCTATTATGCTTCCTACATGCCTATGCACTGATGTTTAAACTTTCTAAATGCAGATCGACCCTGAGGGACGGATCGCGGAGCTACAAGGGCTCCTCCACGCGATGATCCGCGAGCGTGACGAGGCCCGCCAGGCCCTGGCCCTACTGGTGAGTTTTCTAAACCCTAAACTTTTTAAATTATGCAAATGCTTATGATTATGATTATGCATGTGACTGACCTAGAGTTGTGGATGCAGCGAGCCGAGGGGACCCAGTGCTAGGGGACAGACGCTCCTTCTTCTTCCTCCACCCAGACTCCCGCAGACAGAGCCGAGCGGGATGCCGACTTCTCACAGATGGTGACGCGGGCCAAGGCGGCAGAGGCGGTGCTCACCGAGAGAGTACGCAACTACTACACTTTCCCTATTGATTATGATTATGATTATAAAATGTATGAAATGCTATTGGCTAACCATGACGATGCATATGCAGACAACCGAACTGACCTGACTGAGGGCCGAGCTTGAGCCGAGCCAGGCAGATGCTCGGGAGGAAGCGGCCCGCTTACGAGAGGAGGCAGCGCAGAGCCGGCCGGCGGACAGACTGGAGACGGCGCTTCTTCGGGCCGAGCTAGAGAGACTCTGGGCTGGGGCGGAGGAGTTGGTGGGGGTCCGAGTGGAGCGAAACCGGGCTCTGATCAAGGCATCCGGGCTGAGTGGGGAGCTACGGGCCTACAAGGAGATGAGCCGACGGTCAGCGCGCAGCGGGACTCTGAGCGGCAGCCATGGTACTCATGGCTCTGTGAGGAGTTACTTCACAGGTTCCTCCGGTCACCGGAGGAATGAGGAGGACGAGCAGCGTCGGCGACGTCAGCGTGATGAGGCAACTTCAGCGATGCCTCCACCAAAGAGGCATGAGGGCGGTGGAGATAGCGACGGGGGCCAGGGAGAGGGGCAGGCCTGACTCTTTGTACTTGGGACTAGACTTTGTACATGATATGATAGTGATACAACATGCTTTTTGTTTTGATTTTATGGATGTATGAATGTATGAATGAATGTAAATGACTGACACTGACTTACTGACTACGACCCTTAACTCGAGTGAGACGGACGCGTGCGAGAGAGGGACAGTACGAGTGAGCGGGTGAAGAGGTGAGAGACACGACAGAATGAAAGAGAGACGTCGACTATGAGTGAGATGAGAGACTCTGACTGAGTGAGAGAGAGACACCAAACTAAGAGAGAGAGAGACGCCAAACTGAGAGCGAGAGAGAGATGCCAAACTGAGAGTGAGAGAGAGACGCCAAACTGAGAGTGAGAGGGAGACGCCAAATTGAGAGTGAGAAAGAGATGCCAAACTGAGAGTGAGAGAGAGACGAGGCCACAGCTTGAGTGATACAGGAGAGAACAGGTTGAAATGGGGCTTCAGATGCCCAAACGGTCGAAAAGGAACCGCTCAAACCTCCACACGGTCTTCTCTTAGACCGTTCAGTGTCTCTCGGTTAAGGTGAGCGAACGGTTTAATATTAGCCGCTCCAGGAATAGGATGGTTCCATGGTGACCGTTTCATGGTCAGAACGGTCAGTTCTAGACCGCTCAACCTCTAAGATTTGAATTTACGAACGGTCTCAAGAAGACCGTCCAAGTGTTAGGGCGGTCTATCGCTAGACCGCTCAATGGCATGACCTGAGAGTTCGAACGGGACTCTCTTAGAGAGTCCCAACCTGAAGATGGACGTCCCAAACCGACCTCAACTCTATCCCAACTTGATTTAGGCCTATCCTATGGGTTTCGGCCTCTATCTAAGCCCTATAAGTAGGAGGGGGGTTCTAAATTCACAATTCACACCCCACCCCTCCTTCTATGCCCCAAACCTTTACTTTTCTTCATCTAATCATCATGAAAAGGTCCTTTGAGGGGAGTTCTATGGAGGGGGCAACTTATGAAGGGCCAAATCCGGCCAGGAAGGAGCGGGAAGTGCTCCAACGGCTGACTACAATCCCTCGTCATCTCAGCTCGAGCCCTTTGAGAGAGGTATGTTAGCATGATTTCATTCAAACAAATTGTTCATTCATTCACTTATACGTATTCCCTCTCTTTCTCCCTCTATCTCAGCTTCTCCCTGGCTCCAGGCGCTATTCCACCTTGAAGTGGATGGCTCCCATGGTCTGTGCGCTGCCCCTAGGAGTGACATCCATCTTGAGATCTTGGCACCTACATCCGCTCTTGGTATTAGGCCAAAATTACCCAAAGCTTTCCATTGACTGGCACAGCATCTCAGCCTTAGTAGAGATTTGGCACCCTCAGACCCATACCTTCATTTTTCCATCATTTGAGGGCACTATCCTACTAGAGGAGGTTGAGACCTACCTTTCCTTTCCTAGGTCCCAAGTGGGAGAAGAGGACTCAGTGTGTCATACTGTTGCCCCTGTGGACCCTAGGCTCATTTTGGGAGGGTTTATACCAGATAGCAGGGATATCCATACTTTCATAGGCCCACGCTAGATCCACCTTCTTCCTCTTAGCCAATGGGTAGTTGAACATTGTAGGAATAGGTGTGGGTAGGATGAGGCTTGGATTTACTTGTGCGGGGCTATCTTGTTCCCCTCAGTTGACCATGTTCTAGACATTCCTATTCTTAGCACCATTAGTGGCCTGTGGCAGGGTCTTTCTATCTCCCAGGCCATCCTTGCCTACTTGTACGAGGGTCTTACCTCAGCAGCCCTAGGACGTCCTCTCTTTGGCTTTATGATGCTCTTAGAGTGTTGTATAGGTGTCAAGATGAAATTCATTCACAAGGAGTATGTCACTTCAGCTAGCAGGATCTTCGGGAGCCACCCCCTCTTCTTCATATGTGGCGCCTTCGGGTTCTCTCCGCAGGTAGAGTGCAGGACAGCAGAAAAGAAAACCAGGGACGAGTGGCAATTGCACATCAACAGGCCGCCCCTAGATTGGTTCGTGATGCGACCTGACTTCCTCCGCGACACCACTGTCAGAGTGCCTAGGAGGCCAGGCATGGATCTGAGGCTCATGAGCGACACCGTACTGGCGATGTACAGCCAGCACCGGTGCTACCTACAGGTTGGACTACCTCGGACTATACTACCAGCACTACCCCACCTTCCCGCACTACAGACGAGGAGGATCGGGACGGAGGAGGACGAGCAGGCGGTCAGGAGTGCCCTGATCATGTGGGAGGTAAGCAGGGTGCTTACCCTTCCCGCGGAGGTTGTAGAGATCCCGACGACATGCCAGGCCTACGTTAGAGAGCTGAGAGAGATACGTCTCCGCGGGGATGCCCAGCGGAGGACTGAGTGATCTTCCTTTTTCTTTCATGATGTTGATGTAGAGACTTATGCTTAGAGAGCTTGATATATGAATGAATAAAGTTGATGATTTGATTGGTTTGAGTTTGGGCTTTACTTTGTGTGATTGAGTGAATTGGGATATGACTTCGAAACACACATGGTCACGGACTGACTGAACCTTCAGCTTCAACCTGCCCCTGCACACACATAATCAAAGAAAATAAATTAAATCTATTTTAGGCTTAACCGCTTGCCTGTAGCAAGTTAGGAAATGGCCAGCTCTTTATTTTTGGTCAAGGGGGTAAGCCTTATTAAATAGGCAAGTAACAAAATGGAAATAAATGCAATGGATGTTATGAATGCAAATCATGACAATCTTTTTGAAAATATTTGATTTTGTTGGATTTTAAAATATTTGATTTTTTTACATTTTGAAATGTTTGATTTTTTTGGATTTTGAAATATTTGAGTTTTTTTTATTTTGAAATATTTGGTTTTTTTAGATTTTGAAATATTTGATTTTTGGGATTTTGAAATATTTGATTTTTTTGGATTTTGAAATATTTAATTTTTTGGATTTTGAAACCAGCTCAAACCTGACGACGGGGAACCTCATATCTCACTTGGGGTCTCCTGGGTTCAACGTGCGTTATAAAGGACCGCCCGTGGCCGGGGTCGATTTCGCTATACGGTGCCTCTACCGAGGCCATACCCAAGGTGGGATCCATTCCTTGGAAAATAAAAGAGAATTTGATAGATAAGCTGGTGATAGGTATAGAGGTTTCTAGGGCTTGAGTTCCTCTCACGACACCCCTTTTCAAAGAATTTGGTCTGTTGCGCCTGGGCTTTGTGTCCGTCATCGAACCTACATCCGCTCTAGGCATGCATACGACCGGACTCATAACGTCCCGCGGGGAAACTGTACTATCACTCTTGCCATGCCTAGTTTCATTATTTTGGGGACTTTCAAACTTTCGAGCTTCGAGCTTTGGGTGAGCTTTTAGCTTTGATCTTTGATTTTTGCCCCTTTTTTCTCTATTTCTTTTCTTTCTTTTTCCTTTGCTCTTACAACTGCGGAATAAGGTCATGACGGAGTGCCCCTATTTGAGACATCTTTTATCGGGGGGATTAGATCAGTTCTCGCCCCCTTATTCGCCACTTGCCCCTACTTTCAGCCGAGAGAGGAGAAAAAATAAGGATTTTCACTTTCCCCAAAGCATGGCCAAGGGAGAAACGATGTTGCGCAAAAGAAGAGAACCAAACCACAGGGGTCGTGTAGTGTGTGTATGTTGAACCGGGGGTCTTCCTTCATGATCAAGTAGAGGCATGCCCCGTCGCCAGGCCATTGCTGGCTTGACTCTATGGATAAAAATGTTTTAAATATAGCCCATTCCACGGATTCAGCAATTCCTCACCCTCTGCGTTAACTAGGCCATACGCGTTACCCGGATAGACTTCCTTAACTACAAATGGCCCTTCCCAGTTGGGTTGCAGCTTAGACCTGGGACCTGCTAATCTGATAAATTTGCGTTTCAAGACCATGTTATCCACTTAGAATTTTCTTTCAATAACGAAAATATCACGAGACACATTTTTGAAAAACTGAGACGTGATTGGCCGCATTTAGCCTCTTCTCGTCTAAGAGTTCCAGTTGGACTAGCAACGCCTCTCGACGCTCGTCGAGATTAAGTTCTTTGTCTAGCTGCACTCTTAGAGAAGGGATCAGGATCTCGTACGAGAGTACTGCCTCCATCCCATAGGTGAGAGCAAAAGGAGTTTGCCCCGTGGGAGTACGGACGGAGGTGCGGTAAGCCCATAGAGCCTCTATCAGTTTGTCGGCCCAATCAGCGAATTTGTGCGACTCGCATGTTTTCTTAATAATTTTAAGAAGGGTTTTGTTCGTGGCCTCAGCTTGGCCATTATCTTGAGGGTAGTATGGTGATGAGTGATGCAATGCAATATTAAATTTCTTATAGAGGTCCCGAAGTTCTTGAGAAATAAATTGAGGCCCATTATCGGTGACGATATCACTTGGCACTCCAAACCGCGAGATGATATTCTTGAGGATGAAGCAACATATTGTGGTGGCTTTGATTTCTACATAAGCTTCAGCTTCCGCCCACTTGGTGAAGTACTCTGTAGCCGTCAGAATGAAGGACTTTTGTTTAACCTGAGCATTAGGGTCACCAAGTGGTCCAACCATATCAAAGGCCCACATCGAGAATGGCCAAGGAGCAGAAAGAGGATGGAGAGTAGAAGCAGGAGCGTGGATTTTGTCGGCATGAAGCTGGCATTGAAGACACCTACGGACATAGGTGGAACAATCTTCTTCTAGGGCTAGCCAGTAATAGCCCTACCTAAGAATCTTCTTCGCCAACGCATGCCCATTTACATGCCCTCCACACTCACTGGAGTGAGCGGCTTCTACTACCTTCCAAGCCTCGTCGTCATCCAAACATCTCATTAGAACTCCATTGAGAGCCCGCCTATACAACTCTCCAGCAATAATCGTGTATCTAGAGGCGACTCTTCTAATGGCCTTGCGCTGCTCGACATTCGCCTTCTCGGGAAAGGAACCATCCCTGCAATACTGCTCTATCTCGTAATACCACGGCAATTCTTCTTCTTCTATGATTTCCTCGAGCTCAGTTAATGATACTTCTTTCACATCTTCCTTCTCCGCCTTCCTTTCTATAGATTTCCTAAGGTTGTCAAACCAGGGATCCTGAAGGGAAGGAGCATCTAACCGCTGGACCACAATGGTCTCAGTGGCGCGACTGAGGGGGAATGAAAGAGAAGAAGCGAGCGATGCAAGTGTTGTGCCCCTGTGATTTTGATGATGGTTTTGATGATTGGTTTTTGATGTGCGTTAATCACTGTGAGTCATCTTGCTGTGTGAGTCATCATGTTGTGCCCCTGTGGTTTTGATGATGGTTTTGATGATTGGTTTTTGATGTGAGTTAATCACTGTGAGTCATCTTGCTGTGTGAGTCATCATGCTGTTATTCAGTTATTTTCTGATCATAACTCAGTCTATCAAATGTTCAGTCATCTTGCTGCTCAATTTAGTTTAACATATCTAAAGCATTGCATATTTGATGTTCAGTCATGTTAACTGATGCATAAAGCATTCATTGCTTCACTCTGCTTGTGGCTGTCTGTTTGTGGAAGTTTACACAATTGCATTGAGCATACAGTCAGCACTGCATGTAGTAATGGGTCGACCCCCCTAGTCCTCCATGTCTATACATCCATCTCTTCATTCAAGTCCTCAGTTGGCCTCAATTGAAGTGTGTACATCATAGGTGTTCAAAGTGTGCACTTTGCCTAAGTCTGTACAGCCACTAGTCGCAACAAAGTCTATACATCGCCTTCTGCAAGCATTCTTCAAGTATGTACAGCCCGTGCATTGCTTCACAACAAGTCTAGACATCCTGGTTGCAGTCTAAGTCTACACATCCTGCTAGGTCGAACTTCAAAGTCTCTACACTACGCACCACTGTACAAGTCCATACAATGGCTGTTGAACTGTGAAGTCCATACATTGTCTGATCATTCATCTTTGAAGTCTATACAACGTTGCCTTGTCTCTTCAAACGTATACAACATTGCCTTGTTTCTTCAAGTCTATACAATGTGCACAATTTCTTCATGTCTATACATTACATCGTGGTCCTCAGCTAAAGTCTATACATCGGACTGTTTGAGCAAGTCTATACAGCGTTTCATTCACACTGGAAGTCTATACATTAGACTGTGGCAAAGTCTTGAAGTTCAAGTCCATACATTGATCGTTTGGGTAACAAAGTCTGTACATCGCCTTCAAGGCATCAAGTCTATACAGTGGACTGTGCTTCAAGCATTGGCCAAGTCTGTACATCGACCTGTTCACTCGTATGAGCAAGTCTAAACATTGGTCGGTGGCAAGTCTATACATTGCTTTGCATTACCTACGTTCAAGACCACCAAGTCTGTACATTGGGTAAAGTCTACACATCGCCTTGGTCACTTGCTTCAAACTCTATACACTGTGAACATTCAAGTCTGTACAGACTTCACTTCAATCAAGTCTGTACATCGTTAAGCTGCCTTTGCGCCGAAGGAAGTCTATACAGTGATCTTCATTTGGTCAAGTCTGTACATTGGTTTCAACTCTCCAAGTCTGTACATCGCTTGCAGCTTCAATGTCCATACAACCATAGCAAGTCTGTACATTGACACCTTACCTTCGTTCAGAACCTCAAGTCTATACACTCATTTCTAAGGCAAAGTCTATACAATCGTCTTCATAGGTCTCAAGTCTGTACAGCATGCCTTGCTATTCACAGCTTATAAAGACTGTACATTGGCCTCGCATCGGCAATTCTGTACATTGGCTTCATATGCTCCTAAGTCTATACATCGGTCCTCAAGCGTTACAAGTCTGTACATTGGTTCAGACTCTTCAAAGTCTGTACATTGAGCCTTCAAGCTTTTGAAGTCTATACACTGGCTTACTCTGCAAGTCTGTACAGCCAACGCATTCATTGATTCAAAGTCTGTACACCGGTCCTCAGGCGTCCTAAGTATGTACATTGGTTCAGGCTTACCAAGTCTGTACATTGACCTTCAAGACTTTCAAGTCTGTATAGCCTGATTTGTCGTTCAGAGTTCAAAGTCTATACATCGTGGGCTTCAGTTCTTCGAGTCTGTACATCCTTCAAGGGCCAAGTCCATACACTGTCTCGCTCACATCTTCAAGGGTGATTGAGCATCGTGAAGTCTGATTGAGCATCGTGAAGTCTGATTGAGCACTGTGAAGTCTATTCAGTGGATGAGCATTGTAATGTCTATACATTGGTTAGGCTCGATCATGCAGCGTTCATTTCATGTCTATACACTGAGGATGCTGAAGGCCTCCAAGTGTATACACTCTCACGTTGTTCATACTTGCATCATTTGTGCTAATGCATTCTTCAGCTAGTCTATACACTGAGTTTGCTTGAAGTCTCACAAGTCTATACACTCCCTCAGTGTACACACTTGCTTAATCTGATATCCTAAAGTCTATACATTCGTATCTGACTGAACTAACTAATCGCAATTCTTTGTCTCAGCCTGCAGGTGATACAGGTCAATGATTGGGCACGTGAACCAAGGATGATACCTGGCACGTGATCCGAGAAGGCTCTGGAAAGGGAGGGAACGAGACTCCCTCGTGTGAAGGCCTGAAACTCAGGTCGAAAGCCATATAAAAGGTGCCCTCTGCGAAGAGATGCAGAGAACTGGAGAAAAAGCCTAAAGAGCAGAATTCCTGAGCAGAAGAAGAAAAGAGAGAGAGCCTCCACGTTCCAGATAGAAAAGAAGAGAGCAGAGAAGATAGTGAGAGTGAGAGCAGAAGAAGGAAAAGAGAGAGATAGTGCTCGTGAGAAGTGAGAAGAAAGAGAGAAGAAAGAGAAGCAGAAAGAAGAGGAAGAAAAGAAGAGGAGGAGAGAGTCTATTGCAGATCAGTTCAGTCTGTTCGTGGATCAAATCCAGAATGACTATGCTCATTGAGAGCTACATCTCTTGTGTTTCATTTCTAGCTTTTGTTGCTGTGCTTTTTATGTTTCTTTATTTTTTCTTTTGTTTCTTTGGTTAGCCTTGTTCTTCCGATTGCCCTGCAGGGGATCGGGTTCCTCCTGTGGATTCAGGAGAAGGGAGACTTGTCTCCGGTTCTGGGCTTGTGGCTTACAAGTCCAGGGGTCCCTCCGGTTGGAGGAAGAGAGGTCTACGACCTCTGGTTGCTGGTGACTGGGAGTCACTAGCGGGTTCCCTCCTGGTCTGGAGGAAGAGAGACTTCGGTCTCTGGTTTCCAAGTGGCTGGGAGTCACTTGGGGTGTCCCTCCGGTTGGGAGGAAGAGGGGAGGCTGTTCCCCTGGTCAAGCTGTGTGGCAGCACCTTATTTGCAAACTGAGTCTGCTTGGTTCTAGCGTTTGCTAGTGAAGCCTCACTCCGGTTGGGAGTGAGGGGTGGATGTAGGTCTGGAGGACCGAACCACCTAAAAATCTATTGAGCAGTGGTTTGCTTTGTGTGTTTGCTTCCGCTAGATGCTTGGATAGGCGCGCTCCATGTGCTTGCTCATATGTTTAATTGAATTAGTTTTATTCTGTGATTGCGTCTAGCATCTGAGTTTTATTTGGGCATTATTCGTAGAAGGATACATTCACCCCCCCTCTGTATCCGGGCCTAGCACCCTAACAATTGGTATCAGAGCGGTGTCTGCATACAAGGTCCAGCGACTTGCAGATCTGATCTTGCAGTCTTAGGTGCTAATTTATTTTTAGTGCATCAATATTCCTGTTGCATTAATCTAATTTGTTTTCAATGGCTAGTTGTCCACCCGTCTTTAGTGGTTCTGATTTCAGTCAGTGGCACAGTGCTTTACGTGCTTATGTTGAATCTGTTGATCCAGATCTGTGGAAATTAATTTCACAAGTTCCTCACACATTACCAACGAAAGTATCTAAATGGAACGACAGACATAGATCAAAGGATGGAGAAAATCAGAAAGCCTTTAATCTGATGAAAGCAGCTACTGACAGAGCCTTATGGTCTTGCCTTCATGATTACAGGTCTGCTAAAGACATTCTGGATATACTGAAGCGAACTCAGATAAAAAATGAGGACAGCTGCATGATGGCTGACAGAAATAATCAAGGCAGCAGTCAAGATGAAGATGATGATGATGATGAGGTAAATCCCTTTGAAAACTATACTTTAGATGATTGGGAAAATGCATATGCTGAATTGTTAGAGTCACATGAGAGCTTAAGAAGTCAGTATAAAAAATTGAAGAAGAGTAGTAAGTCAGACAATTTAAATGTCGATTGTAGAAATTGTGCTGAACTGAAAAATGTTCTTGATGCTAGTATGTCTGATACTCAAATGCTGAAGAAACAAATTTCATTGCTAAAAATTGAAAATCAAGATCATGTAAAAGAAATCTCTGAACTTGAAAAGAAACTTAGCCTAGCTAGTCATGATTCTGTTCAGAGTAAGGATTTGCTGAAAGAATTTGAATGTGTTAAGTCTGAATTGAACAAGCTGAAATCTGAAAATGATTCTCTCAGAAAACTCACCAAAGAAGATGAAGAAAAATTAGAGAAACTTAAACAGGAGAACACATTGCTGACTGAAAAATTTGAAGCCATCAAATCTGTAAATGTGGAATTACAGAAAAATATTGAAAAGAAGGAAAATGATTTGAAGGAATTTAAGGCTGGAAGAAAACTTGAAACTAACTCAGAAGATCAGACTTTAATAAATGAGTTAATTCAGAATGACAAACTTAAGAAAGAAAATGAGAAATTAAAAATGCTGAACTCCACTATGTCTGAGAGACTGCTAGCCTTAGAAAGAGGAAAAAGTGTTTGTATTGAAGACCCTGAGAAACTGAGCAATCTGGAACAAGAAATTGAAAAATACAAAATAGCTAATAAAGTTTTGAATGAAGCTATGAATTGCAGTGAGCAAGAAATTACCAGTTATGAGTTGCATATTTCCTCTTTAGAAAATGAAATTCAAGACTTAAAAAACTCTTTGTCTAAATTTGTTAGTGGGCAAGATAATCTGAACAAATTGCTGGGAACAAAAGTCAATGTCAAAAAGGAAGGGTTGGGCTACAACAATGTCAATAAAAAGGCTTTTCAGAACAAGCTAATGACATCATTTGTAAATACTTCAAATGTAGCTACAACATCAAAAGACAAACAGCCCACTGATCAGAAAAAGTTGAGAACAAAGATTAATTTTAAGAAAGAAGGACTGGGTTACAGTCCAGTCATGAGGAAGGTTGATGGAGTCAACCTGAAAACTATTTTTGTTAAATCTTCTGAACAGGATGAGCCTTCTACTTCATCTCCAACTCAGTACAAGGCTAAGAAAACAGGAAAACAGGATAAAAATCAGAAAAGGACTGTAAATCAGGAAATAAATAAAAAGGGTTCACCACTGCATGTTAATTATAGTCCTCACACACATTCACATGCATCCAAAAAGAAAATGATCTGTCATTACTGTCATAAATTTGGACATCTGATGCATGAGTGTAAGCTGATGGAGAAGGATGATAAGAATGCTAGGAGATCTCATGATAAAAATCCTTCATCTCAGAAAAGGAGTGTCACATGTTCTAATTGTGGCAAATTAGGACACTCAATTGCTCATTGCTGGTTTGCTAGTGGTAAGAAAACATTTTATTCATATCATGCTAAATTCCCTACAAACCAACATGTCTTTAGTAAAAATAAATCTGCTTCAATGAACCAGCACATCATTTGTTTTAACTGCAACATGATTGGTCACAAGACCTCTGAATGCTGGTCAGGTTCTTTTAAAAGAAATTCTATTTCATGCTTTGAATGTGGAAAGAGTGGCCACAGGGCCATTGAATGCTGGCATGCTCAGGGTAGAAATGATAATTTTAAACATGCTAAAATCCCTGCAAATAGACATGTTTTTCATGAGAATTTTAAGAGAATGAATTCTTCTCATTGTTTTAACTATGGGAAGCCAGGCCATAGAGCTGCTGAATGTTGGCCAGCCGATTTTAGTAAATAGAATTTTAATTCTGTCAACAATAAAAAGTTTCATGCATATGCACATGGATTTCATGCTAACAAGAATGTGCATAGATCAAATCTGAAACCTGATGCATCTTACTATCATTATAGTAAACAGAACTCTCTCTCTGCCAATGAACTTCATGACAACAGTAATGTGCATAAGAGGAATTTGAAATCTGCTAATTCATGCCATTGTTGTGGACAAATTGGTCATTCAATGAAAAACTGCTACTTGATGAAATCTGATGACCATGCTGCTAGAAAATTGTTTAGAACACCTACCAAAGGTGTCACTGCTAATCCAGGACCCAAGTTTTCTTGGGTACCTGCTGCATCAAAATGATGTGTTTGTTGCAGGTGTGCCTTGGAATGGAATAAAAAGGGGTTAATAATCCAAGGCACTCAAGAATGAAAACCCCCTCTGAACTGTTCAGGTAAATTCTCTGCATTTCCTATTTTGAAATTCATTGCATATCTAATTTGATGTAATCTTGCACATCTGCTATTTGTAGTTGTTTGATAATTGTTGAAATGCATAAACTCTGAAAACAAATTGCATTCTGAAAAATCTAAACTGCATATGTATGTGGCTTGAAATTTGTCTGATGCATAGTTCATTGAAAATCTGTCTATTGCATTCTGAAAAATCTGTTAAGTTGAAATTTGATCCATGCATGCTGCCCATGTTGAATTATCATGATTGACCTCAATGGTATATAAATGGTAAGGTACCAAAAGGCAGGGAAATCTGTCTGGAGATTCTTACTATGTGAGAGGTCATCTTTTAGACCAAGTGCTCCGCCTAGTACCATGGGTCACTTTGCTGGATAGGATAGTCTGAATGTGCATGAATCAAAATCATATGTTCAGTTTCTCATGGCAAACATTGCATGTTTTCAGGGGGAGTTAATTGCATATCTTTGCATAGCATTCAATGTTGAGTCTTTGCATGTTTTTACATACATATAGTGCATTGCATTTCCTTATATTTGAAAAATGTCAAAAAGAGAGTTTGAATGCATATTGTAAGGGGGAGTCAATGCATTGCATATAGGTTGTCAAATGCATACATTTGTCAGAATTCATTGCATATCCTTTCTTATTGATTTTGTTGACAAACCTTGATCATATTCTGAAAACTTTGAGCTTCACAATCTCTCTTAACAATTGGTACTTCTCCTATCAATTGGTATCATTTGGGTTCAAAATTCTATCAGTCTCTCATGAAGATTTCAATGGGCTATCTCGATCATAAATCTGAAAACTTTTGAACTAGAAATCTTCTATTATACGTTTTTATGAATATCTGAAATAACTCAGGTGGTTTAAGTTTAATGTACTCAAGGGTTGACTTTAAAATCTCTTAAAAATATCTGAAGCATGTTTAATAAACCTTAACCATCTGTTTCATGTTGTGTCTTGTGAAAACTTCTGAAATCTGTACTTTTGAATACATGACTTCAACTGATTAAGTACATGAAATTATTATTGACTTGAAGTAAATGAATTTTTCTGAAAAGTCTAAAGGGTAATATCTGTCAGAGCAATGACCTTGGTCACTGAGAAACACATGTCCAAAGGACTGTGTCATGAGGTACCATAGTTAACTCTGATTAAGAATTCATTGAAAATCAGGCAGAGCAATGGCATGCACACTGAGAAATACAACTCACTCATCAAGAAATGATTTGGAGTGTGTCATGATGTGTAAATGCTATCTCTGTTCATATATAGCATGATAGTTAGTCACACTAAGTGCTTAGGGATATTGGCCTCTGATCAAGGTACATCCTCTAGTTACAAGGTGTGCACTAAACTAGACTGCTCGTAAAATTTGTAGCATGAAAAATTGTTGAACATATCTCAATATCTGAATATTGATGCTAAAATCAAATTGCTACAACCCTAGACAAAATCATATGACTTCATAATTGCTTAATCTCAATACTAGTGCATGTAATTCTGAAAGAAGTCAATAAATTTGATTGTGTAAGACAAAGGGAGGATAATCAAGATAAATATGAGGGCTTGGTTCATTTTTATTAAAACATGATTTTAGATATCAATACAGAATTTTATTGATAAACTCTGCATACATCATGTTTAAACCATGTTGTTCAATAAAGCTCATTCATAAGCCCTTATAATGGAAGACTTTGAAAACTTATGTTTTAGATTTATGAGATTGATATCTCTTTGAAAATCTGGCTGAATTTCTTGTGTTTGGAGCATTCTTGAAAAATATGTTAATTGAAACTCATCTGCTCATGTCCTTGGTTCATTGACCTGACCTTCTCCTTGTTTGCCCCTGTGGTCTCCTTCTCATCTATCTCATAAGATTCCACTTATTGGGGGGGAGCTTCCATGTCATATGCATCATGCTGCATAGAAACTCTTAAAGGGGAAGATCTTGCATTCTGATATCGGCATCTGCATTCACCCCTTCCCATGGTTCATCCTGACTATACCAAAGGGGGAGATTGTTTGCCAAAGGAGGAGAATTATGTTCTTGCAAGGGGGAGAAATTGACTGAATTTTTATACATGCTTTAATTTCTCAAACTATTTTCTTTTTGATGAAGTCAAAGGGGGAGAATAATTTGAGTCATCAGAATGCCTCACATCATCAGAATGACTCAATGTGTTGAAAGTGTTGCCATCATCAAAAAGAGGGAGATTGTTGTGCCCCTGTGATTTTGATGATGGTTTTGATGATTGGTTTTTGATGTGAGTTAATCACTGTGAGTCATCTTGCTGTGTGAGTCATCATGCTGTGCCCCTGTGGTTTTGATGATGGTTTTGATGATTGGTTTTTGATGTGAGTTAATCACTGTGAGTCATCTTGCTGTGTGAGTCATCATGCTGTTATTCAGTTATTTTCTGATCATAACTCAGTCTATCAAATGTTCAGTCATCTTGCTACTCAGTTTAATTTAACATATCTAAAGCATTGCATATTTGATGTTCAGTCACGTTAACTGATGCATAAAGCATTCATTGCTTCACTCTGCTTGTGGCTGTCTGTTTGTGGAAGTTTACACAATTGCATTGAGCATACAGTCAGCACTGCATGCAGTAATGGGTCGACTCCCCTACTAGATGGGTCGACCCCCCTAGTCCTCCATGTCTATATAGCCATTTCTTCATTCAAGTCCTCAGTTGGCCTCAATTGAAGTGTGTACATCATAGGCATTCAAAGTGTGCACTTTGCCTAAGTCTGTACAGCCACTAGTCGCAACAAAGTCTATACATCGCCTTCTGCAAGCATTCTACAAGTATGTACAGCCTGTGCATTGCTTCACAACAAGTCTAGACATCCTGGTTGCAGTCTAAGTCTACACATCCTATTAGGTCGGACTTCAAAGTCTGTACACTGCGCACCACTGTACAAGTCCATACAATGGCTGTTGAACTGTGAAGTCCATACATTGTCTGATCATTCATCTTTGAAGTCTATACAACGTTGCCATGTCTCTTCAAACGTATACAACGTTGCCTTGTTTCTTCAAGTCTATACAATGTGCACAATTTCTTCATGTCTATACATTACATCGTGGTCTTCAGCTAAAGTCTATACATCGGACTGTTTGAGCAAGTCTATACAACGTTTCATTCACACTGGAAGTCTATACATTAGACTGTGGCAAAGTCTATTCATTCGTTTCCTGAAGTTCAAGTCCATACATTGATCGTTTGGGTAACAAAGTCTGTACATCGCCTTCAAGGCATCAAGTCTATACAGTGGACTGTGCTTCAAGCATTGGCCAAGTCTGTACATCGACCTGTTCACTCGTATGAGCAAGTCTATACATTGGTCGGTGGCAAGTCTATACATTACTTTGCTTTACCTACGTTCAAGACCACCAAGTCTGTACATTGGGTAAAGTCTACACATCGCCTTGGTCACTTGCTTCAAACTCTATACACTGTGAACATTCAAGTCTGTACAGACTTCACTTCAATCAAGTCTGTACATCGTTAAGCTACCTTTGCGCCGAAGGAAGTCTATACAGTGATCTTCATTTGGTCAAGTCTGTACATTGGTTTCAACTCTCCAAGTCTGTACATCACTTGCAGCTTCAATGTCCATACAACCATAGCAAGTATGTATATTGACACCTTACCTTCATTCAGAACCTCAAGTCTATACACTCGTTTCTAAGGCAAAGTCTATACAATCATCTTCATAGGTCTCAAGTCTGTACAGCATGCCTTGCTATTCACAGCCTTTAAAGACTGTACATTGGCCTCGCATCGGCAAGTCTGTACATTGGCTTCATATGCTCCTAAGTCTATACATCGGTCCTCAAGCGTTACAAGTCTGTACATTGGTTTAGACTCTTCAAAGTCTGTACATTGGGCCTTCAAGCTTTTCAAGTCTATACACTGTCTTACTCTACAAGTCTGTACAGCCAACGCATTCATTGATTCAAAGTCTGTACACCGGTCCTCAGGCGTCCCAAGTCTGTACATTGGTTCAGGCTTACCAAGTCTGTACATTGGCCTTCAAGACTTTCAAGTCTGTACAGCCTGATTTGTCGTTCAGAGTTCAAAGTCTATACATCGTGGGCTTCAGTTCTTCGAGTCTGTACATCCTTCAAGGGCCAAGTCCATACACTGTCTCGCTCACATCTTCAAGGGTGATTGAGCATCGTGAAGTCTGATTGAGCATCGTGAAGTCTGATTGAGCACTGTGAAGTCTATTCAGTGGATGAGCATTGTAATGTCTATACATTGGTTAGGCTCGATCATGAAGCGTTCATTTCATGTCTATACACTGAGGATGCTGAAGGCCTCCAAGTGTATACACTCTCACGTTGTTCATACTTGCATCATTTGTGCTAATGCATTCTTCAGCTAGTCTATACACTGAGTTTGCTTGAAGTCTCACAAGTCTATACACTCCCTCAGTGTACACACTTGCTTAATCTGATATCCTAAAGTCTATACATTCGTATCTGACTGAACTAACTAATCGCAATTCTATGTCTCAGCCTGCAGGTGATACAGGTCAATGATTGGGCACGTGAACCAAGGATGATACCTAGCACGTGATCCGAGAAGGCTCTGGAAAGGGAGGGAACGAGACTCCCTCGTGTGAAGGCCTGAAACTCAGGTCGAAAGCCATATAAAAGGTGCCCTCTGCGAAGAGATGCAGAGAACTGGAGAAAAAGCCTAAAGAGTAGAATTCCTGAGCAGAAGAAGAAAAGAGAGAGAGCCTCCACGTTCCAGAAAGAAAAGAAGAGAGCAGAGAAGAGAGTGAGAGTGAGAGCAGAAGAAGGAAAAGAGAGAGATAGTGCTCGTGAGAAGTGAGAAGAAAGAGAGAAGAAAGAGAAGCAGAAAGAAGAGGAAGAAAAGAAGAGGAGGAGAGAGTCTATTGCAGATCAGTTCAGTCTGTTCGTGGATCAAATCCAGAATGACTATGCTCATTGAGAGCTACATCTCTTGTGTTTCATTTCCAACTTTTGTTGCTGTGCTTTTTATGTTTCTTTATTTTTTCTTTTGTTTCTTTGGTTAGCCTTGTTCTTCCGATTGCCCTGCTGGGGATCGGGTTCCTCCTGTGGATTCAGGAGAAGGGAGACTTGTCTCCGGTTCTGGGCTTGTGGCTTGCAAGTCCAGGGGTCCCTCCGGTTGGAGGAAGAGAGGTCTGCGACCTCTGGTTGCTGGTGACTGGGAGTCACTAGCGGGTTCCCTCCTGGTCTGGAGGAAGAGAGACTTCGGTCTCTGGTTTCCAAGTGGCTGGGAGTCACTTGGGGTGTCCCTCTGGTTGGGAGGAAGAGGGGAGGCTATTCCCCTGGTCAAGCTGTGTGGCAGCACCTTGTTTGCAGACTGAGTCTGCTTGGTTCTTGCGTTTGCTAGTGAAGCCTCACTCCGGTTGGGAGTGAGGGGTGGATGTAGGTCTGGAGGACCGAACCACCTAAAAATTTATTGAGCAGTGGTTTGCTTTGTGTGTTTGCTTCCGCTAGATGCTTGGATAGGCGCGCTCCATGTGCTTGCTCATATGTTTAATTGAATTAGTTTTATTCTGTGATTGCGTCTAGCATCTGAGTTTTATTTGGGCATTATTCGTAGAAGGATACATTCACCCCCCCTCTGTATCCGGGCCTAGCACCCTAACAGAAAGTGCATCGGCCAGGATGTTCTGAGAGCGAGGAGTATGAATGTAGATGAGCTTCTAGAATTGCCTAGCCAAGAGTGTGACCAAATCTTGATAAGGCTTGAGTTTGGGGTCACGGGTGCGGTAAGTTGACAGAACTTGACGCAGCACTAATTAAGAGTCTCCTATGATGTTTAGGTATTGCGCGCCAATGAGGTAGGCGTGCTTCAGACCGGCAAGGAGAGCCTCATACTCGGCTATGTTATTAGTGGCAGGAAAAGGGAGTTGATAAGCGATAGGGATGGTCACCCCTTCCAGAGTGAGGAGAACGGCGCCGATTCCACGGCCCTGAGAGTTGAGAGCACCATCAAAGTGAAGATACCAAAAGGGAAGATGAGTGATTACAGCCAAGTGTTCATCAGGAAACTCGTCCTGAATTGAATCAGTGCGGGGGATAGGAGAATGCACGAGATGTTCAGCAATCGCGTATCCCTTGATCGCTTTCTGAACAACGAAGGTGATATCAAATTGGGAAAGGAAGCTCTGCCAGCGAGCAAATCGGCTAGAAATGACAGGTTTTTCTAAGAGATAATGAATGGGGTCCATTCTAGAGATCAACTTAACCTCATGGGTAAGGAAATAGTGTTTGAGTTTCTGAGCTACCCATACTAACGCTACACAGGTCTTCTCCATGGCGGTATACTTGGATTCAACGGGATTAAACAACCTCGAAAGGTAGTATGCTGCCCTTTCCCTTCCTTCATCATCCGCCTGTGCCAGAACAGCTCCTAGGGAGTCCTCAATGACAGAAATGTATAATATCAGGGGTTTCCCAGGGACGGGTGGTTGCAGAACCGGGGGATTGGAAAGATAGACCTTAAGACCCTCATAGGCCTTCTGACATTATTCATTCCATTCGAATTTGGCTCCCGCCTTTAACAATTCATAGAATGGGCGGCACCTTTGCGAATGTTAAGATATAAATCTCCTAATGAATTGCAATCGCCCAATCAAACCTCTGAGCTCGGTGATGTTCTTAGGCGGCGGCATCTCCATAATGGCCTTCGCTTTGTTTGGATCAATTTGAATCCCCCGTTTGCTAACTATAAACCCCAACAATTTCCCTGATGTGACTCCGAACACACATTTCTTTGGATTCATCTTTAATTTGTACTCCCTAGCCCTTTGCAACACCTTGGCTAAAATAGCGGGGTGCTCTTCTTTGGACCTCGACTTTACCAGGATATCATCCACGTAAGCTTCTAAGTACACATGCATCATGTCGTGGAAGATAGCCATCATTGCACGTTGATATGTGGCACCTGCATTCTTTAATCGAATGGCATAACGACGTAGCAGTACGTGCCCCAGGGCGTGGTGAAAGAGGTCTTCTCTTGGTCCTCAGAGCAAGGCGGATTTGATTGTAACCAGAGTACCCATCCATAAATGAGAGGGCCTCATACCCAGCCGTGTTGTCCACCAGTACATCAATGTGAGGAAGTGGGAAATTATCCTTCGGACATGCTTTATTTAAGTCCCTGAAATTGATACAAATCTGAATTTTTCATCTTTCTTCATTACCGGGACTATGTTCGCCACCCATTGCGGATATAAAACCACTCTGATAAACCTGGCCTTGTGCAATTTATCGACTTCTTCCTTTATCCTTAAGGCCATTTGCAGGTGGAACCTTCTCACCTTTTGCTTAACGGGTGTTGCCCCTGGTTTAAGAATGAGTCGGTGTTCAACCAACGTGGGGTCAAGACCCAGCATGTCCTCATAGGACCAGGCAAATGAATCGATGTACTCCCTCAAAACCTTGATCAGCTCCTCTTCAATCTGAGGAGGGAGATTAGCAGAAATAATTATGGGCCTGGGGTCCTCTTCCGTTCCAAGGTTGATCTCTTTAGTGGGTTCATCCACTGCCGATGACGGTTCATCAAACCTCTTCAAACCTTGCGTGTACAGATCAGCAGTGTCATCCACATCGCTTTCCTCATCATCGGCTGGGTCCTTCACATCTACAACTTCATATACACCTAACCCATCATTGCTCCATACCCCTTCTAACTCCTCATCATCTTCTAAAACTATGGCAGTTTCTACAAACTCAGGGCACTTAAGAAGGGCATGGCATCTCTGAGCCAAGTCCTGCAGAAACCTCTCTGGAATAGATTTATGATGACGCATCACAGGGAGCGCCGTAGACGTGGATGGGCTGACCACACTAGAACTAGACTCTACCCCAACTGACTCTACCAACCTAGGAGACTCTGTAGAATGTACATCTACCCTAGGAGATAAGAAGTCTACAGGGAAAGGAGCAGAGGTTTCATGCCCCTGGGAAGATGGGCAGAACATAGCGTAATCCTCCATCGAGACCTCCGTTTTAAAATTGGCATTTTTTTTGGAGGTCGGAGGTGATCATGCAACCGGAAGAAGAAGACGGGGGTGGAGGGAGTTACATGGGAAACATATCGGGGAAGATGCAATCGAAGAATGGGTCGGAAGATGAAAACCACATTTCATGGAGTTGGGCATTGGGGGAAGGAGGAGTAAACATGGTTGATAAATCAATGGGTGGGCAGCACCCACATGCACATGGCACAAACAGAATTTCAGGTGGTCTTTCCGTGAAGTGCGGGTTGACCATGGTTGGCGGAGAGCGGGGAATAAATCCCAATTTCTGAAATAAGGAGGCGAGACGGGAAGGGGATAGAGAAAAGGTAGTGACGGAGCTCCCTGCTTCCCGCGGCCTCTAGTACAATAGCTTCAATGGAGAATGCTTCACCAGCTGCATCTCCTTCTTCTTCGGATAGACTTCTTCTTCCTGAAACAGCTTCCCAAGACAACTGCAGAAATCGTCCATATCACCCACCAGCCCCTTCAGCGGCGGCGGTGGGTCAGCAACATCAAGGGGGCATCAGTCTTTACATTAGAACATGGCAGCGGCTTCTTCAAGGTACCGGGCTGCAATGGGCCTTTCATAAAATGTTGACGGTAATCCCACGTCAACGGCCCGGAGTCTCTCAGTATGGACAGTGCTGACTCCCGGTAGCCAAGGCCTCTCCGGCCCATCTTTCTGCCTTTAGGGACGGGCTTAGTTCGCCCCTACAATTACGCGCCGAGGCCCAGGCCCGGCTGATAGCCTAACTTTAAAATCATGTGCCACCCTTTCGAATCTCTAATCTTGGACTTAATTTTCACATTTACGGGGGTAGTAGCGGGCTTGCGTGACGCATATGCCCATGAATACTTTAAGTCCATCACGGAAAGAACTGGCCTGCTGCTTGGCCACAAGGTGGGAAGAATCTTATCTGTAATCACATCAACGGACTGGACTGTGGAGATACTCTTCACCTTAACCACCTGGCCTTGAAATGGGAACTTAAGGCATTGGTGGGCGGTTGAAGGCACAACATTCAAACTATCTATCCATGGACGACCCAGAATTGCTTTGAACATCAGGTCTATGTCCAGAACGTAAAACTCCACATCCATTACCAGAGGCCCTAGCTCGGCCTGGACCGTCACGACCTCGTGGCATGCTCGTCTGGAGTTATCATATGCCGCAATCATGGTAGGCGTTGGTCTAAGCATATCTTCTGAAATATTACAGGCACGCAGTGTACTTAGCGGACAAACATTTATCGATGCTCATGTGTCCACAAGGGCTGATTCGACTGCCACTTTGTTTAAAGAAATAGTAATGCAGAGTGGCATCTACCGCGCCTCTAGGGGTGCCAGTTCTGACTCAAAAAATGAAATGGAAGGCCCCCTTGTAATTGTTGCCAACACTGACGGCAAACTATCTACCGCCACATCCTCGCTGACCATAACCTTCTGCAGAAAAGTCCTGGGGGCATCCTGATGCAGCGTGGATCTTTTGATCAACTCCAAAACTGATATCTTGGCCGGCATCCGGTCCAAGTGCTGTAACAAGTCATATTTCGTGCTTGGCATGGGGTCTACTTCTTCTGCTTCGACTGTAGAGAAAGGGACTTGAGGGTTGGGCGTAGACGCACCAGGGAAAGGGTAAGTGCGGTGGAAGGGACGCCCGCTCCGGAGGGCGCATTGTCGTGCCGGCTCGGCATCAAGTGGACTTCCGACTGGCCCGACAGGATAAGGGGAAGGGGTAGAAATGGGGGTGGGGATGGCGGAGGCTAGCCTGACGGGCCCTGGCGGGATGATGATTGGTGAAGGGTTAAATGGAGGGGTGATGATGGAGGGCATGGTGGGTAATGGTGAAAGGGTTGGCGGGATGGTGGGGAATGTGGCGGGTGCAATAGACGATTGGGAGAGGACAGGGGGTGGAGCGGTGGCCAAGGTGGTGGGCCGGAGAATGGAAGGAACAGAAGGTACGGGGAAGTTGGTGTGGTGGAAGGCCAAAAGGTGAGCGGGGGTCTCATCATCAAAGGACCACCCAACGTTAGGGGCTGGGCGGTGAACTGCGTTCACTTGAGCCAGTGCCGACGGTTGTTGTTGTTGTTGAGGAGCGGGCGGATGTTCTGGCATGGGATTCTGATGAATCCCGAGGTCTTGGTGCTGCTGCTTCTGCTGTGGAGGTTGTTGTTGTTGGGGAGGTTGCTGAAACTGCTGCTACTGAAGCGCCGCCTGCTGCGGCCTTGCTTGTCTTCTTCTTTCCTTGATATCTTCAATCAACTTATGCATTTGGGCCCAATCAATCCTCTGGCCCTCATGCAAATCATAAACCAAATCTCTGAACTGATAACATCTCTCGATCGTGTGCCCGGGCTACCGATGGTATATGTAATACCTTGACTGATCGGCTGCGGATTCCAGTTCTGGCATTCCGGAGGCAATTGAATGTCACCAGTGTACATTAAGGCCGAAAAGATGTCGGGGAGTGTTTCTGGAAGTGGCGGTAATTGACTCTCTTGGGTCCCGGCCGAGCAGGCCCATAACCAGCAGGAGGAGGAACGTTGTGGTACTGGGGTGGCTATTGTGGCTGTTGAGGTGGTGGTGGTTGTTGTGGGTGCTGAGGAGCTTGGAAGGTGGGTCGTGGAGCTTGTGGAGCGGAGAACTGGGGGTTGCGTTGAGGTTGCTGGAAACGGGGTGAAGCGGGCTGGTTAGGGAATTGAACAGCCTGGACCTGCTCATTGATTTGAACTCCCTCGATAACTGGGCCTTGAGATTTTCTAGTGGTTTTGGATTTCTGGGCCTCAAATAATGAATGGATGGGAGAGTCTTTGAACTGGGTTTGTATGAACCGAGCCCGACTGTACAACTGGTGCATGTTGGATATGTCGTTCATTGCTAGGATATTCCGGAATGTCAGGGTAGCATTAGAAATCAGCAATTTAACCTTTTCTTCTTCCGGGATCTGCCCGGGCACACGCGAGGCCATCTGCCTCCATCGATCTGCATATGCGGGAAAGTCCACATTTGTCTTCATTTTTTCTGCAACTAAGTCTGTAAAAGAATACTCGGTCCCAACCCGATCCTAGAATCTCTGAATAAACATCTCCTTCACGATCTTGAAACTTTCTGCCTCCTCTAGAGGCAAGGTGTAGAACCATTCTAGGGCGACCCCATCCAAGGATTGGCGGAACAAATACACCATCAGGCGGTTGTCGTGTTGGAACTACGCCGACTCATAAAGGAACTCCCTGACATGAATAAATGGGTTGTCATTCCCGTCATATTTTCGGTATACGGGGAGCTCAGACTGGGGAGGAAAGTGAATGTCCCTGAAATTAGGAATGGGGACATCAGCTAAAGACTGCGGGCCGACCCGCTTGTGGAGGAGGTCAATCTGCTACTGCATGGCAGCCCATTTGTCCAGAAGTTCCCGTTCCCGGGAAGGGGAAGATACGGCAGGAAGGATCGAACCGGAGTATGGAGCCGAAGGATAGACTGACTGAGGGGGCAGCCCATAAGATGGATAATGGGCCAGGGAAGGGCCCATATCCGCATGAGCCAACTGGGCGGCCCCTGATTGCAGACGGACAGAATCAGCCGGGGCCACGAGGGCCTGCGATGTTGGAGGGAACGTGGTGTAAGGATCAGCATAAGAAACGGAGGGGATCTGGGTCTTCCCTTATCAAGTGACTGATGGGCCGAGGTAGAAGCCTGGCCCGCTTCCATGGTGGAGAATCGAAGAGCCTGAGGACGGATGGGAGTAAGATCGATGGGGGCTGCAGAGGTGGCCCCTAATCCAACAATCGGGGGTGTGGAAGTGGCGGCAGCAGTCGTGCCAGAAGAAAGTACTGAGGGCGGGGCATCTGCCCCTTGCAAGGCCTATTTCAGCAGGTGGAGTTGAGTAAGATCTAGCTGGGCCATCATATGGAGAACCTGACTGGCCGAGCCGCGAGTGGACGAATCTGAGAGGGAGGGTTGAGCACCCTCAACAACAATGGTCGGGAGAGGAGGGGCAGTCCCCTCTCCCCCTTGCACATGAGCGACCCTAGGTGGGTCCTCAGAAGTCCCCGAGGGAGAGAATCCTCAGGGGGATGGGAGAAGTTGTAAGACGACATAATCGGAGGTGAATCGAACAAGGGATTGAAATAAGAATGGGAAGGCGAACCACCCTTAGGAGATGATCCTGAGGGTGTGAGACAGCTCCACATACACTGAGCACCTGGGAAGAAGAAGCAAACAATCCTACCCAAAATCTAAACAGCACTGAAGTGATGCACACACAAGAGAGAGAAGAGACGAGAAGAGAGACAACCAAGTGAACACTCAAATTATGGATGATGCGCGACAGATCTTATGAATCTTTCCTTGTAGGACCTTAGTGGGTTAATTAAGATGTGAGTTCACTTAACCACAAGGTACCTAATCAGGGTGAGAAATGGGGAACTGGCTGACTCTAAAGGGACTCTCTCTCGCGGATGCAAACCCTAGACTGGGGGGTGGTATGGTACAACCTGCCCGGCGTCCGTGTGGGAATCCACGCTCACGGGACTTACGGAGGCCCTCAGCAAGGTCACCTAGTCGGCTCCAAGGAGTATGGAGACGAGAGGAAACCCTACCTCGGTAGGAATGTAACTACTAATGAAGAGTATGTATGCCCCTATGCGCACCGGAGTGCATGCAGAATCTAGCCTAGATCTAGCAGACAATGATCGAGTAAATATGAGAAAATGGCATGAACACGATCATGCAACAATATAACAACAGCAGGGGGAGATCCAAACAGCACCAAATATATATGTAATGATATACATCAATGAGCAAAATGTAGCCTCGGGTGTACTGTAGCAGTAAAGGACGGTCTGATGAAGACCGCTCAGGGGTGCGTACACGGTCTGTAATGGACCGTTCAGGGAGAGCAAACGGTCTGGAATGGACCGTGCTAAAGCAGGGAGTAACGCCAAAATAGAGAAAAAACAACAAAATGTCGAAATGACCAAGGAATGAGACTCAGAAGTGTACCTGGATGAGCGGTCTTTCGACAGACCGCGCAGAGTCTGGAACGGACCTGAAACAACTGCGGAATATCAATAGAAATTACAAATCTAAACACAGCAACGTACCTGAGCCAGCAACGATGAACGGTCTGTATCAGACCGCGGGAGGAAGTGGACTGTTTATACAGAACCGCTGGGTGTAAAGGGCTGGAGAAACAGGGGCTCTGTGATAATCACGGGACGGTCAATCTCCAGCAAGAAAGTAGGCAGCTCACAAATGACCGCGTAAACTTTAGAGGGGGGCCAAAGATCAACCTGAAATACTCAGAGAAGGGAACTAACGAAACACACAAACGGTCAGCAAAACACTAACACGATGGGCACTAGGGCTCCCACCGTGATCGCCAAAAAAGGGGATGTTGACATGTTTTCCCCACCTTTCTCCTTCTTACCTTCCTTTTCTAATAATCAAAATGTAAAGACAAGCGAGATGAAGGAAGAAAGAAAGAAAGGGTGAAAAAGGGCGTATGATCGTGATCGCCACCAAGACACGAAGTACCGAGGGGTAACCGTACCTTGGAAAAGGGGAGAAAGCACTCGCCTGTTGTTCAGCGCTGACAGGTGTAGACGGTCTTGGAAGATCCGCTCTGTGATTAGGATGGTCTCTCGACAGACCGCTCAAAGCGCCGAAGTAAGAAGCGGGACGAAGATGAGCCTGGCAATAGCACGGTTCAAAGACGACCGCAATAAGGCGTTGCACGGTCCTATGGGGGCCGTGTATACCTGTGGATGGACAGACGACGACCGTTCGATGCTGCCAAACTCCAAAGCGTAGAATCTAATCCTCCACCCCTTCCGGCCGGCCAGAGGAGATGGGCCTCGTGTTAGGATGATGCTGACCTACAAAATAAAGTAGGAGACACGAAAATGATACCCAAATTAGCCCTAAGGAGTGTAGCAACTATAAAGAAGAATGAAAAATAAGCGCGATACCTGGGAGGTTTTTAAACCCCTATAGGGCGTCAAAACAAATGGGAGGGTGTGAAAATGATATGATGTAGTGAAAGAACGTGGAAAGAAGTGGAGAAATAAACATGCAATGAACGAACTAATGACTCAACGTTATGACTAAAAACTCAAATCAAATGACTACTCCCTTGAACGGAGGCTTAGAAGGATGTAGAAAGCCTCCCTCCCTGACTGCAGGTCACTTGAGAATTTGGTAGAGCTTCGCCGTGACCATGAAATCTCCCCCCTTCCAAAGCTTGGCCTTAGGGTCTATTTATAGGTCGAGATATCAAAAGAAAATTCCGTAGATAATGGAATCATCTTCAAACCAGTCAAAACGGCGCTCATTTGGTTGAGAAACCATAGGGAAATGGTTGGAACAAATCAAGGATAAAACCACGGATAGAGAGAGAAAAACCCATAGTTTCTCAGCAATCAGACCATTGAGCGGTCACGCGATAGACCGCTCAGTCCATTGAGCGGCCGATTCCCAGACCGTCCAGTCCGTCGGTGAAAATTAAGTAAATGGGAAATATTATCTAAATATCCATCGAACTGACCGATCTTTTCGCCGTTGGACTCTCATGAATTAGGCGGTTCTTAATGGACCACTCATATCACAGAACGGCCATAGGGCAACCGTCCAAATCCTGTCGGTGATAAATCAAAATAATTTGGATAATTAGATAATTATCTGAACAACCAACGAATCTGGGACTCTGGGATATAGACGGTCATATATCTGTCGTTCAATCAATGTGAACGGTTAGATATGAACCGTGCAAAAGCTTGTCAGTGGAAATTCAAATAAATCACCTTATTATCCAATAAATAGTTGCACGGTCCATAATCAACTGCTCCAAAACGGAACGGTCAAGCGATAGACCGCTCAATGGCTGGGTATTTGAAATTTACTAAAAATGTGATAAATCAAGCGAAACCAAGGCCCATTAAGCCCTGAATTGAAGCAGACCGAGTCAGAGAGGGAGGTACCCATAAAATAGGCCCAATAAGCTGCCTGAAAATAGCCCAATGAGTAATGGACAACTTGAGACATCAACAAACGGTGGTAAGAGAAATGACTCAACTTATCGGCAAAAAGCGGGTGTCAACAGTTAGGATTTTTGTATAGGGTATTTCAATAATAGTAGGAGTCTTCGTGGGGGAAGTTAATTCTCAATAGGAATTTAAATCATCAACCATTATAAATAAAGCCCCGTCGCACAAGCTATGGCTGTTGTTGCTGCTTGCGTTTCCATCTGTCAACAATTAAGGAGAGGAAGTGCTTCTCCTTCTACCTGCGAAGACTCTATGTTGCCAACAAATCACGTGAAGAAGCTGCTGCCCTTTTTGCCTTCACGAACTTTTATTTTCCCTGCTGCGTCGACGCTAGTGTGGAAAAGGGATTACTACATCTTCATCCTCTGCTGCATCAAAGTTATGGCTGAGAGAAGTCGTTTGACTTCTCTTCTCCCTTCACACAGAGCTACGGAAGCTATATTCCTGCTTCATCATCAGCAGAAGTGGCTACAGTTGCTGTTCTGCTACCGTTATCCTCCTCTTCCGCTTCGTTCTCTTTGTATTGTCACCCCAGATCATCATCAAAAGGTAGGTGTTCTCAAGTACCAAGCCCAATCTAATTAGCTTCAGATCGTGAGCATGCATATAGATCAAGAGTTGTTTGCTATTTTTTCTAGATCGGGGTTTTTTTTCGGCATAAACAGTGAATAGCGACCCAACCTTGGGCGCTATTTAAAATTCAACGACTGTTTGAACAATGGTTAATTCCTTTGCTAATTAATAACTACCCATGTTAAAAGTTAATAACTATATAACCTGATGTCTAAATTAATGCATGATTATAGTTTTGGAATCCTACTATTTTTCTCTTTCTGTCCATATATTCATTGTTGCAAAATTCTCTTTATTAAGAAAGTACTACTGTTCATGTCAAATTTCATGAGAAAGTAAATGACGGCAGAGCCAAGGTCTCTATTTAAAGAGCGCCCCTATCTAGGGCGCTATATCCTAGAATTGAAGACTCTTCACACGAGCACCATTTCCTTTATGTAGAGATTTTCCTGAAATTAATATATATATAATTGAAACAACGGCTGAGACCCTATCGCTATTCAATAAATAGCGCCCCTGACCTGGGCGCTATATCCTGAAATAGTGACTCAGCCCAGGGCGCCATTTACCCTGTGTAGAAATATTCCAGTAACTGTTATATAGATATAATGTGGAATTTCTGAAATTAAACTATTACATATATATAATGTGAAATTTCTGAATTTAACGAATACTTTATACAATCAAATAGTGGCACTGTATAAGGCGCCATTTTCTGTCTTTTGATTTCCGTAGTTTTCCTGTAACTTCTTTTCCATGGGTTTATATATATGGCACTATATTCCAGTCCGTGAGTATAGTCCCACATTTCTCGGTGTTTTATCGATTACCCCACTATTTCTCGGTGATAGATGAGCGCTCCGCGGGATATTCCATCCTTCGGACTGGTGATTTTATCATAGAGACCTCCGTAAGTCTCCTTGTAGCCTTGGATTCCCTCAAGGCCGATTGAGCAGGTTGTACCATTAAAAACCCATGACATTTTTAATTGCCATGTTACTCTAAAGAAACATGGTATACTGGCCCTCATGGTATGCTATTTAGATACCGTGAGAATATTTCTTAAGCTAATGGAATGGGAAACCATACCATTGCTATCCCTTAAGGATTTTGTGCATCTATGTAGACACAAATTCTGTCTACCTTATCATGTACAAAGAATAAGCGACTTTATATAAGTGCTTATTCTTGATATCATGGCTACCTACCTAGGTGCCAATCTCCACCCAGTTTATCGACATGTCATGGTTTTTCTATGCTTTAGCGTAGATTTTATCGCTAGTCTGTCCCTACTCAAGGGCCTTGCTCTTGAATTCCATGAATCATACCTCATCGTTCTATTAAAGCTTATTCTTGGAAACTCCTTATTGGCTATAAACTATAGTGGATGACTAGATCTATCTTTAAATGCTGTGCATATAGGGCCCGATCTGGTCCTGGGAGGAGCACCCGAAAGTACTTGTGCCCATGGGAGCTAAATTGATCACGGTGTCTGGCATTGCACCGAAGTGCATGACTAGTTTGATCTTTGCCATTCCACACTCACTCTCTCTTTTCGTGACGTTACTTGATATTACTTGCGTGCATGACTTGACTAGTGTGGCCCGGAATGGGCAAGTACTTGCTTGAAATAGCCAATAATCTATAAATCCTCTCATGAATATGTCTTGTTTAAGACTCGCTTGGAAGTTTTGTATACCGTTGTTAATCTCCTACTAGTTTTGTTTCACTTGCTCGGTTAATTCTACATGCATAGTCTTACCTGCATTTACATGTGAAAACTGTAATTACTTAAACCAATTGCGCTTGTTCTTGAGATATAATTCCTACTAAGCGTTTCGCTCATCCAGCCTATTTTAATGTTTTTCAGGTAATCAAGTGGCTAGCGTGGCCGTGACTCAAACGAGAGGGACAAGTGTGCAAGAGAGCTCTGGAAACTAGATGACCCGTGTCTTTTATCTTTCTTCAGTCTAGTTGGTGTTTTCTGTTAGTTTGTCTTGTCTAAGTTCATCAGTGCATCTCTGATCATTTTCTTTCCATTATGATGCAGTTGAGTCTTCAAGTTTGGAATTTGAAATTGTAAGGGATTTATATTTGAAATAAAATTTTATCGCTCTAAATTATTTGGTCTTATACGACTGCTCTTGATCATTCACTACTGTTTAACTGCCACGTTCCGAGCAAACGAACATGTTCCGCTGCTATCGGTTCGGGGCGTGACAGAGGTGGTATCAGAGCTTCGGCTTTCACATCCTCAAGTTATTAGGTTCCAATGATAGGTCAAGTATCCTTGTCTCCTTGGGTCATTAAGTTCAAGTAATAGGTTGAGTCTCCTTGTCGGTTATCATATAGGAACCCCATGAGATTGGGTAAAGCTTGGGGTTAAATTATAAAAGAATGATAAAATACTTATATTTCATTATTATTAATTCTTGAGTCAATAAATTGTCTCCCCACTCATCCATGCAGGAACCTAAATAAAATGGAGGCACCTAAGCCGAGCTTTGTCCCTGAGATGGTCTTAGTGGACATCCAAGCTTATGCGGACCTTGTCAGAAGAGTCCAGATGTTGGAGAGGGCTGTGGAAGAGAAAGAAAGGGGTGAAGAAAAGAGTTCAGTCGAGAGACATGACAGGAGGAATCAAGCAGATAAGTCTGGGAAGTACACTGCAACTAACAAGAGGCCAAACGAGAGTGGTAGTTATCGGGAGTGTAAGAAGTGTAAAAAGTGAAGGAAGTGTAAAAAGGGTAAACGCTGGGTAGCTCCTTTAGACCCACCTCGAGAAAGATGCCAGTATTGTGGTAACAAAAACCATCAGTCGGAGGAGTGTTACCAGAAGACGGGAGCATGTCTGCGGTGCGGGAGCTTAGAACATAAGATAGCAAAATGTCCTACCAAGGACCCCCGAGGAAAGACTCAGGCCCTAGTGGGAACGGAAACCACAAAGAAGGAAATCGTGGAAGGTACCCCTCATCCTCAATCCCAAATTAGTTCTTTTCCATTCAATATATTTTAGATTGCTTCTTTTACATCCGTAGTATCATAATGAATTTTGCTAGCCCCGTCCGGAATAGAAGGTGATGTGAATTTGGGGACCAAATTCCTTTAAGTGGGGGAGGGTGTAGCACCCCGAAAATTTAATGTATGAGTGATAATAACTATTCGACATTAGCAAGAATAATTTTGATAAATGAAAAAAAATGGAACTAGTTAAAATAAATCTATGAACCCTAAATAAGAGAGAATACAAAAAAAATTGCTAGGACCCTTGACTCTAAGAATGTACCACTATGGGCATCAGTAAAGGTATAAACAAATAATCAAGCAAGAAGAATTGAGTATAACTATTTATCTAATTAAGGCTCAAACTAGAAATATAATTCAAATAGTTGAGGAAAATCTCGCAGTGTATTCACATCTACACATATAAAAGATTTTCATAAGATCGAACCCAACTCTGATACCCAAGATAATAATTAATAAGGTAAATAAAGTAACGAAAATTATAAGATATGAAACCCCTATATGAAGTATTACTAAGACCCTAGTGTATATTGTGACCAACCACATCAAGTTAATGAAATATAAAACGCCAATGGTAAACCCAATAGCCGTATGCGCCTTGCATATGAAAATAGCATAAGGCTAATGGGTCTTATATATATATACATATATATATAGACTATTAATAGATATAAGCCGTGTATATAAGGCTTAATAAATAACAAATGGGCCAGGCGTGGCATTTAGAACCCAGGCATCCTCATAGGTCATTAAGAAACTAAAGTCAACCTATATATATATATATTTTTCAACCCATATATATATATGACCCCCTTCAAAGAAAAACCGTATGAAATATATATATATATATATATATATATATATATATATATATATATATATATATATATATATATATATATATATATAAATAGAGAGAGAGAGAGAGAGAGAGTGAGAGAGAGAGAGAGAGATACAAACCATATTACAATTGCATTGCATATATTAAACTATATTTGAGCATCTATCTAACACAAAATATGTATATAATCTATATATATATATATATATATCTGTTTACTAAATATGCCCAGAACCTTCCTCCGGTTTCCATAGAGAATTGGCATTTAAAAACCTAATGGGATAAGGTTCGAACGGAGATTTGGATGGTGGCTGGGAATTTGGAAAGCTTGGGGATACGTTAGGATTTGTGTATAGGGTATTTCAATAATAGTAGGAGTCTTCATGGGGGAAGTTAATTCCCAATAGGAATTTAACTCATCAACCATTATAAATAAAGCCCCATCGCGCAAGCTATGGATGTTGTTGTTGCTTGCATTTCCATCTGTCAACAAATAAGGAGAGAAAGTGCTTCTCCTTCTACCTGCGAAGACTCTGTGTTGCCAACAAACCACGTGAAGAAGCTGCTGCCCTTTTTGCCTTCACAAACTTCTATTTTCCCTACCGCGACAGTAGTGTGGAAAAGGGATTACTGCATCTTCATCCTCTGCTGCATCGAAGTTATTACTGTGAGAAGTCGTTTGACTTCTCTTCTCCCTTCACGCAGAGCTACGGAAGCTCTGTTCCTACTTCATCATCGGCAGAAGTGGCTGCAATTGCTATTCTGCTACCGTTATCCTCCTCTTTCGCTTCGTTCTCTTTGTACTGTCACCCCAGATCATCATCAAAAGGTAGGTGTTCTCAAGTACCAAGCCCAATCTAATTAGCTTCAGATCGTGAGCATGCATATAGATCAAGAGTTGTTTGCAATTTTTTCTGGATCGAAGTTTTTTTTCGGCATAAATAGTGAATAGCGACCCAACCTTGGGCGCTATTTAAAATTCAACGACTGTTTGAACAATTGTTAATTCCTTTGCTAATTAATAACTACCCATGTTAAAAGTTAATAACTATATAACCTGATGTCTAAATTAATGCATGATTATAGTTTTGGAATCCTACAATTTTTCTCTTTCTGTCCATATATTCACTGTTGCAAAATTCTCTTTATTAAGAAAGTACTACTGTTCATGTCAAATTTCATGAGAAAGTAAATGACGGCAGAGCCAAAGTCTCTATTTAAAGAGCGCCCCTATCTAGGGCGCTATATCCTAGAATTGAAGACTCTTCACACGAGCACCATTTCCTTTATGTAGAGATTTTCTTGAAATTAATATATATATAATTGAAACAACGCCTGAGACCCTGTCGCTATTCAATAAATAGCGCCCCTGACCTGGGCATTATATCCTGAAATAGTGCCTCAGCCCAGGGTGCCATTTATCCTGTGTAGAAATATTCCAGTAACTGTTATATAGATATAATGTGGAATTTCTGAAATTAAACTGTTACATATATATAATGTGAAATTTTTGAATTTAACGAATACTTTATACAATGAAATAGTGGCACTATCTAAGGCACCATTTTCTGTCTTTTGATTTCCGTAGTTTTCCTATAACCTCTTTTCCGTGGGTTTATATATATGGCACTATATTCCAGTCCGTGAGTATAGTCCCACATTTCTCGGTGTTTTATCGATTACCCCACTATTTCTCGGTGATAGATGAGCCCTCCGCGGGATATTGCTTCCTTCGGACTGGTGATTTTATCATAGAGACCTCTGTAAGTCTCCTCGTAGCCTTGTATTCTCTCAAGGCCGATTGAGCAGGTTGTACCATTAAAAACCCATGACATTTTTAATTGCCATGTTACTCTAAAGAAACATGGTATACTGACCCTCATGGTATGCTATTTAGATACCGTGAGAATATTTCTTGAGCTAATGGAATGGGAAACCATACCATTGCTATCCCTTAAGGATTTTGTGCATCTATGTAGACATAAATTCTGTCTACCTTATCATGTACAAAGAACAAGCGACTTTATATAAGTGCTTATTCTTGATATCATGGCTACCTACCTAGGTGCCAATCTCCACCCAGTTTATCGACATGTCATGGTTTTTCTATGCTTTAGCGTGGATTTTATCGCTAGTCTGTCCCTACTCAAGGGCCTTGCTCTTGAATTCCATGAATCATACCTCATCGTTCTATTAAAGCTTATTCTTGGAAACTCCTTATTGGTTATAAACTATAGTGGATGACTAGATCTATCTTTAAATGCTGTGCATATAGGGCCCGATCTGGTCCTGGGAGGAGCACCCGAAAGTGCTTGTGCCCATGGGAGCTAAATTGATCACGGTGTCTGGCATTGCACCGAAGTGCATGACTAGTTTGATCTTTGCCATTCCACACTCACTCTCTCTTTTCGTGACTGATGAGGGCATCTCCCGACACCCCTCTAGCTTTGATCGCCTGCACACTCTTGATATGGATTGATCATGGTCTACACTTGTTATCTTCATTTCCCAAGTTTCATTTTATGTATTTTCTTTTTATTGAGTCCTATCTTATGTATTTTCCTTTATTGAGTCATATGGTTTTAGTCCATTTCCCTTGTTATGTTTAATTGGGCCTTATTACTTTAGTTATGGGCCCATAGGATTGAGTCTAGGATATGCTCGGTCTTTTATCTTATTGTCAAGGGTATTTTGGTCATGTAAAGAATGGTTGCCTATATATAGGCCCCATCTCTCCTCTTGTATTCAACTTTTGATGAATATTGAAGAAAACCCTTTCAAACTCTCTCAATATCTCTCTCTCTCTCATTATCTCTCCATTCTCTCTCCTCCTCTCTCTAAATTTCGAAATTCACTCTCTCTCCTCCCCCTCTCAACCACTTCCAACCCCTACCTACCTCCATTAACTCCCCACAACTTCCCACAACCCCTCTTTAATCCTCACCTAGTCCCAAGGAAGTTCCACCACTCAAAACCCCACCCTCCAACCACCACCTACCCCTTTCACTTCCCTAAGCATATCTCCACCTTCCCAAGGCTGAATTAACTCATTCCAAAGCCCAAATTCGAATCTCCCCTTCCCTCCTTGCTCCCTAGGTCGCACCCCTCCTCTCCCCTCAAGCCAAGTTCGCCCCCTCCTCTCTTCTCCACTCCAGCTTTGTGTGCAGGCCGACCTGCAGATTAGCACTCTGTTGCAGCGACATCCACGACTGCATCCTGGTTCTGCTGGTGGCATGGCCTAACTTTATGGAAAGTCCTCCCTGTGCTCTTCGCAGGCAAGGTGGAATCACTCCATTCCGAGTTCGTGGCCGTCCGTGAAGGCTGTTCTTCCCCGACTACGCAGAACCTCTCAGACCAAAAGCCAGAGCGGCAGAGAAGACTCTCCCACGATGAACCTTGAAGGAATCAGCCTTCAGGATCTTCTACAAAGATCTTCCTCCCCCTGTCAGCATCCAGTAACAGAAGGCGGAGCTCCGTTCGGCATCCGACAACCAGAGATATCAATTTTATACCACAACCACGCCGGTCTGCCTCCTCACAGTCTGCCCCTACCACCGTCCACTTCTCTGGACACCCAGCTCATCTCCGACATCAGAAGACTTCCCCGTTTGTTTTTATGCAAAGTAAACTCGTCCACGATTCCAACGAGTCCAGCGGTGCCAGATTTGGAGCTCAGGAGCGACCGCGGCCGCTTCTCCAACCTGCTATTTCAGACTGAGCTCGGCCAGAGACCAGAGCTGCATCCATCTTCCAGTCGCCGGAGCAGTCAGCCCCCAGATCAGAACGTCATCCAAAAATTCAGGCTGCACCCCTCTCCGGTTAGCAATCTTTTGGCGCAAGTCTCATCAGATTCTGAGCTCGGTGGATTTATTGGCTGCATCAACATCGACTCCCTGTCCAGAATTACAGAAGCTAGACAGAATCGGCGAAGCTCGGAAACTCGGTTTCCTTTGCATCTCTCCCCACCCCGCTTGGCCGGCTGAAGGCCCCTCCCTACGTGGAGGTAGTTTTGAATGTATTAAGCATAACCCCCACCCCAAGATCACCCCTCCTGCGTGAGGAGTAGTGCTGTACCGTTTGCAATTTCAGGTCAAGCTACATCGCCGCGGCGATCGGGTGCATACCCTCGCCTCCCGGCGCGCCCTCGTCTCCGATCGGGATCGGTGTCTTCACACCGATCAGGTGAGCTTCTGATACTATCCTTAGTAGCCTTATTCTTGCTAGTTTAGTATTGCTTTGATTGCTCGTCGGCGGTGAGAAGAGGGCTCGAACTTGCATGCTAGTTTGTTAGTGTCCACCGCGGACCGTGAGTGAGTGCCACCAAGCCCCCGCCTTGCGGGCCAGCCGCTCACAAAGTTGGGTATCCTAGACTCATTTGGGGTCAGCCCTAACATTGTAAGTCCATTAGAACAATTGGGTCCCGCCCCGGACCCTCATCATTATCTCCCGGACCCACCGGGTGAACGTGTGAATCGGGTGAGCAAAAATCGTCATTGTGAGAATCATTGAGCGCTTGTATGCTTGCGGGTCTAAGTCCTAGGGTCATCTCATCATGTTTAGTGGTCTTTGGGCTGTGTCACATCAGTGACGTTACTTGATATTACTTACGTGCGTGACTTGACTTGCGTGACGCGACTAGCGTGGCCCGGAATGGGCAAGTACTTGCATGAAATAGCCAATAATCTATAAATTCTCTCATGAATATCTCTTGTTTAAGACTCGCTTGGAAGTTTTGCATACCATTGTTAATCTCCTGCTAGTTTTGTTTCACTTGCTCGGTTAATTCTACATGCATAGTCTTACCTGCATTTACATGTGAAAAATGTAATTACTTAAACCAATTGCTTGTTATTGAGATATAATTCCTACTAGGTGTTTTGCTCATGCAGCCTATTTTAATATTTTTCAGGTAATCAAGTGGCTAGTGTGGCCGTGACTCAAACGGGAGGGACAAATGTGCAAGAGAGCTCTGGAAACTAGATGACCCGTGTCTTTTATCTTTCTTGAGTCTAGTTGGTGTTTTCTGTTAGTTTGTCTTGTCTAAGTTCGTCAGTGCATCTCCGATCCTTTTCTTTTCATTATGATGTAGTTGAGTCTTCAAGTTTAGAATTTGAAATTGTAAGGGATTTATATTTGAAATAAAATTTTATTGCTCCAAATTATTTGTTCTTATGCGACTGCTCTTGATCATTCACGACTGTTTAACTGCCACGTTCCGAGCAAACGAACACGTTCCGCTGCTATCCGTTCGGAGCGTGACACTGTGTTTCCAACAAGTCATGTAATTCGCTAGATTTTCAAGGAAGAACGGTGTCTAAGGAAAGAGGTCCACGGGTTAACGCTTTAAGTGGATAAGTGATTACTTAATTAGGACCTCGTGAATATGAGGGGAGCCTCCCACTGTCCCACCTCTTACTTGGCCATGATTCTTCAATTTTCTAGTTAAGCTCCGACTGTGAAAAATGGTACAGAATTTTTGCAAGAATTGTTCCTCATTTCAAACAAGTCGTGTAATTAGCAAGATTTCCAAGGAAAAATAGTGTCTAAGGAAAGAGCTCCACGGGCAAACGCTTAAAGTGGATAAGTGATTTCTTAATTAGGACCTCGCGAATGCGAGGGGAGCCTCCCACTATCCCACCTCTTACCTGGCCGTAATTCCTGAATTTTCTAGCTAAACACCCAACTTTGAAAAACTTGATCGAAACCCGTTTTACGAGATTTTTCACAATGGCTGATTGTGTCTTGTCTGACAATTCAATATTTTATTGATTTAATGTCGTTAAACATGATGTCTTAAATCCTTTTCGAACTTCTCTTTCAACTACTTATAATTTTGTACTACTCATACCTCGAATGATAATTTTTGCTAGATATGTACTTTATTTAGTATGCTTTACCTTGAAATTCTTTGGTCATACATATTATGTGGATGTCTAAATATACTTGGGATCTATGATCCATAACCCCAATGTCTAACACTAATGGGGCCCGGTCTGGTCCTGGGGGGAGCACCCGAAAGTACTTGTGCCCATGGGAGTTGAATGACCTAGTGTGGCATTGCACCGAAGTGCTTGACTTGCTAGATTGATTTATGACATTCTACAATTCGTGAATTACTTGACTTGCTTGAATACATGAAGTACTTGAATTACGTGAAATACTTGACTTGCACATACTTGCATGAAATGGCCAATTCTATGGTCATACTTTCTACATGATCGTTCTCTACTTGAACTTTACTCTTGATATCTTATCTACTTGCGATTCTATTTACTTGCATTCTTTACTCTCTCTCCTATTCTTGCTCCATGTTTTATTTATGTTTCTCGGCATAGCACATATCTCTATCCAAAAATGTTAATTACTTTAAGTTCCCTCGTATAGAGATATAAATCCTACTGAGCATTTCACTCACCTTACGTTTTCGGTTAACATTGCAGGTAGTTCCGACGATGAACCCCAAACACATGGGGATGGGCAAGAGTGAAACGAGGGATCAAGTTTATCCTAGTTACCTAGGTTTATGAATATTACTTGTCATGCCCCGAGCCTTTATTACAGCGGAAGACTAGTTCGAGGAACGTGAACAGCCGGCATGGTAAGCCTCTTGCAAGTAAGAATGATCAGAGCGCAAGATAATCACACACACAAATGCAATTACACAATATTTACTCAATTTTAACTTTTCATTAATAATCAAATCAAATATTCAAATACAATCACAATTTCAACTTTCTTCATCATACTAGACTCAAGAAATAAGAAAATTACATAGACTCAATCTAAACATGTAGAGTTCCTAAGTCTTCACTCATTCTTCATTCACTCTCGGACCCGCTATTTGTATATTCCGAATCCGATCTTGACTCACTTCCATCTCCTGAAAAGATTGAAAATAGATAATGAGCACACTTGCCCAGTAGATATCTTCGCATCAACATGAAGGCACTATTAAAGTAATTAACATTTTTGCTCTAGAGGAATAAGGTAATATCATGCGAATGCGATAAATCACAAGTAACCAAAGTAACAAGATGATCATGTAAGATAGAATGAACAAGTATGAACTAGCAAGAATGTAGCAAGTATGGCCTTTCATGAACAAGAATGTACTAGCAAGTTCACATACTCATCACCCAAACATCTTTTGCTTATGAGCAAGTATTTGGTGAATTTCTATGGAATATCATGTATCAAGCAAGAAAGTCAGGTATGTGTATCGTGGATTTCACTTATTTATAGAGAAAGTACTACCAGCGTAATGCGACGCCAGTAGTATCATACCCCATGGTTTACAGTATGTTTCTGACAATAAGTCGAGGGGACTAGCATAGAGCCCTTAAACACAATCAGTGCTCGATCGCATCTTCAAGTATAAATCAAGCTATTTCCACGTTTCAAGCAATAAAATATGGCCAAGAATGTGAATAAGTTCATGACAACAATAATCAATAAATGAACGCTTCAACTTTAGGACAAGAGAGATTAAGAATGAATTAAGACGATGTCATGCTCATGGAAATAATTTAGCAGCATAACGGTACATTTATTATCATTCATAATTTAAGTTAAGTATCTTTTAGATAATATCCCAAGTCCTAGACCATTAATACTCCATCTAGGAACTTAGAATATCAACCCTTTGGTCAAACCTCGGGTTAAAGAAATTAGAACTGTGATGGTCTAATACTAGGCCGTTACATGAACATAACGGTCGAGTGTTGGGCCGTTAGAAAGGTTGAATCCAGAAGAAAATAGATATGGACTCAAACAGTGTGACGGTCATATATTGGACCGTTATATGTGCCTGACGGTAGAATATAGATCCGTTACATATCCAGAACCCGAAAACATCGATAGTACTTTCTAACACTTAGGCTTTCACGGTACAACCAACTCGGAGTCCTAGTAGGAATCCCAGGCTCGCAGAGAATTATGGAGGCCTTGAAACAAGATTTCCTAGTCCATTGGAAGGAATATCCAATAGAGATGTCCTCATGTTCAAGAATGTGTTCCTATAGTGCAATGTGTGAACTAATGGCCATATACCGGAATATATGCCATGTACTTAGAGAAATTGACTCTATAGAAAAGAATGTGTAACGATGTGAAACCATGATAAAAACTCGTCATTACATCATTTAAAATCATAGTGTAAATACAAAACTATAGAGTTTAGCTTAATGAAATTAACATATGCTTGAAATAACTAGAGATGCTTTTAAACATGCAATTTCTATCATAAGTCAATTTATAATCTAAAGGTCATAAAAATAGGTTAAAACTTAGCTAACTAGGCCTATTTATAAGTAAATCTGACTGGTTTCCATTCTGTCTCGGGTTGACAGAACATAGTGGTCTGACGGTCTAACATGGGAGCGTTACCTTTCTGTGACGATTTATCATGGGGCCGTTACAATGTTGTAACCCTCCAGTTATGGTGCGTCAGAGACAACAGAGAATTTTTAAACACAACAGAGGGTGTAACGGCTTATCGTAAGGCCGTTACAATCATGTGACGGTCCTTTTTTAATCCGTCAGAGCTTCTGCTAACAATAAAGATAAGGAACTGTGTCCATGCAAGAAGAATCAAAATAACTAACTATTCTAGCCATGATAACGAAGTAAAGGCCATCTAGATGTATAGGTAGTAATGAAATAACAAGAGATAACTTTTATCTTTAATTAGGGTTGAAGGCATGTATGAATGTATAGACTAATCCGAAAACATGAAATTCATGAAGTATAATGCATGAAATCTAAATAAAGTAGAGGGCTTTTATCCCTAACCATGTGTTTTTTCCGTTCATGAGATAACCTACCTCTTTACTGGCTTTAAACTTCTAATTTGAGTCTTCAACTGTCGCCCTAGTTCTTTTCTTCCTATGATTTTTCAGTAACTTCACGTCGCTCTAACTCCTCAGTCTCTGGCCCTAAGGACATGAAATTTGGAGGTTAGGAAGATGAAACTAAGAGGAACAAAAAGTTCTAAAGCATCTAACTCTAATTACCTCGTTTAGCTTCTCTAATTTCCTGATCTTCAGCACCTTGTTGCATAGTTTCCTGGGTTGGCGTGATAAAACCAGCAACTTTGGAAGATCCTAACTCCTTGGATACTGGTCTTCCTAACATGAAATTTTGAGAGTTGTCAGACCTTAGTATTAGAAACAAAAAGTTCCAAAAGACTTACCCGAGATTCTATCTCCTTACCTTGTTTCTTCACGAGCCAAAAGTAAGGGTCGCTCAGTTCAGAGTTGGGCTCTATTTATAGGGTTTTGGCTAGGGTTTGAGGATTAGATCGATTTTAGAGTCCTTATTTGGCCAGAACCTGATCCCTAAGAGTCCCTAGTAACCTTACATATTCTTCTAATTAGGTCTCTTATAGATAGGATCCCAAAGATCCAATCTTTTTATTCTTTCTTCCATTCACGGAATTGACAGAGTGTAACGGTCCAAGCTGGGCGCGTTACATTACTGTGGCGGTCGCACGATAGACCGCTACATCCACTGTGCGCAGAATTCCATTTTATTCAAACTCTTTTTTGTTAATTATCCACCTAATTATCTATATAAGGGATATTTATCCTTATAATTCATGAATAGGCTAAATAACCTTCTAGAATATGGGTCAAACTTAATGGGCTTGGTCCTTGAACCTATTGGGCTTTATTTATTAAGGCTGGATTAATTGTTTAACATAATTGGGCCCAATATTAATTAATTTATTCATTTAGACCCTTAATAATTCTAGAAAATTCTTAATTATATCAGAAATATTTTATAAAAATTCTAGGGCACTACACCCTCCCCCACTTAGAAGAATTTGGTCCCCAAATTTAGTTCATGGATTTATGGAGAGTGTACTTACAGTTGAATAATTTAGGGAATCTTCTACGCATAGATTCTTCCGTCTCCCATGTTGCTTCGTGTGGACATTGCTTCGTCCATTGGACTTGGACCATAGGAATAGTTTTATTTCTTAGTTGACGCACTTCTCGTTCCCGAATCCTGACCGGATTCTGCTCGTATGTCAGGTCCTTTTGGATCTCCAGATTATCATAAGTAATGACATGATAAGGATCATATACATATTTCTTCAACATAGAGACGTGAAATACGTCGTGAACTCCTGCTAATTGTGGAGGTAAAGCCAGTCTATAAGCCACTTCACCGACCCTTTCGATAATTTCAAATGGGCCAATGAATCTTGGAGTATGTTTTCCTTTAATGCCAAATCTTCGAATACCACGGCCTGGAGAAACTTTCAGATACACATGATCTCCTACTTGAAACTCCAAGTCGCATCTTCGATTGTCAACATAAGATTTCTGCCTATCTTGTGCCATCTTCATTCTTTCCTGAATGAGCTTGATCTTCTCTGTAGAATCCCTTATAAGGTCGGGGCCAAGGAATTGCTTTTCCCCTATTTCGTTCCAACATATTTGTGATCTACAGCTTTTTTCATATAAAGGTTCAAAGGGCGCCATCTGTATGCTGGCCTGATAATTGTTGTTGTATGCAAATTCTACCAGAGGCAAGTGATCATACCAACTTCCTCCAAAATCAATAGCACAAGCCCTGAGCATATCTTCTACTACCAGATTTGTTCTTTCAGTTTGACCATCAGTTTGTGGGTGAAATGCTGTACTAAAATTCAATCTAGTCCCTAGTGAATGTTGTAGGCCCTTCCAGAATTGTGATGTGAATCGAGGATCTCTATCAGATACAATAGTGACAGGGACACCATGTAATTTCACAATTTCTTTTATGTATAATGCTGCTAAAATATCTACTGACCATCGACTTTTGATTGGTATCAAATGTGTAAATTTAGTCAATCGGTCTATGATCACCCATATACCATCGTGTCCTCCTCTGGTCTTAGGTAAACCCATGATGAAATCCATTCCTATACTCTCCCATTTCCATTCGGGAATATTCAAGGGATGTAATTTACCTGCGGGTCTAAAATGCTCTACCTTTACTTGTTGACAGGTGAGACAACGGGACACGAAATCAGCTATTTCTCTCTTCATATTTGGCCACCAGAAGTTTCTTTTGAGATCTTGATACATCTTCGTACCTCCTGGATGAATGGTGTACTTGGAATTATGTGCTTCTTCTAAGATCAATTTCTTCGTATCCTCATGATCTGGTACACACACTCGACCCTTAAACAACAAACTTCCGTCATTGGAAACAGAGAAATCCGGCCTTTGTTCAATATTGGCTTTAATTTCCAGTAACACGGGATGATCATTTTGTAACTTGACCAGATCCTCTATCAATGTAGGTTGAGCTTGAATATTAGCCATGAAACAATCATCTTCTTTATATCAATATCTAAGTTCATCTGAGCAAATTGAGGAATAAGATTAGTCATACTAATCATAAGACTTGATAGCATGCCCATTGGTTTTCTGCTGAGTGCATCTGCTACAGCATTAGCCTTGCCAGGACGATATTGAATAGCAAAATCAAAGTCTTTGAGATATTCTAACCATCTCCTCTACCTCATATTAAGCTCCTTTTGAGAGAATAAGTATTTCAAGCTTTTATGGTCCGAGTAGACCGTGAACTTCTCTCCATAGAGATAATGACGCCAAATTTTTAAGGTAAAAATAACAGCTGCCAATTCCAAATCATGCACAGGATAATTTTCCTCGTGACGTTTCAATTGTCTTGAAGAATAACAGATTACCTTTCCATCTTGCATGAGGACGCACCCAAAGCCAATGCCAGACGCATCCGTATATACTTCAAATCTACCACCTTCCACCGGTAGTGATAGAATAGGAGCTGTAGTGAGATGATTCTTAAGAGTTTGAAAACTCTTTTCACATTCCTTTGATCAGATAAAAGGATTTTCTTTTCTTGTGAGTCTAGTTAAAGGAACTACAATTTTTGAGAAGTCTTTAATGAACCTCCTATAATAACTAGCTAGACCCAGAAAGCTTCGTACTTCTGATACAGTCGTTGGCCGGCTCCAATTTCTGACAGCTTCGACTTTCGAAGGATCCACAGCGATACCTTCTTTTGAAATAATGTGGCCTAGGAATGAAACTTCCTTGAGCCAGAATTCACACTTGTTAATCTTGGCATAGAGTTTATGTTCTCTAAGTGTTTGCAAAGCTATTCTCAGATGTTCTTCATGTTCCTCTTTTATCTTGGAATATATCAAGATGTCATCAATGAAGACGACGATGAACTGGTCCAGATATGGTTGGAAAACATTGTTTATAAGTTGAATAAATCCTGCTAGGGCATTTGTTAACCCGAACGACATTACCATAAATTCATAGTGGCCATAACGACTTCGAAAAGACGATTTATAAATATCTTCCCCTTTAATTCTAAGCTGATGATAACCTGATCTGAGGTCTATCTTGGAGAAATATTCTGCTCCCGAAAGCTGATCGAAGAGCTCGTCAATATGCGGCAACGGATACTTATTTTTGATTGTAAGTTGATTCAGTCGTCTGTAGTCTATGCATAGCCTGAGAGAGCCATCCTTCTTTTTGACAAATAGAATTGGCGCTCCCCAGGGGGATGTGCTAGGTCTGATGAAACCTTTGTCTAGTAGTTCATGCAACTGTCTCTTTAGTTCCTTAAGTTCCATGGGAGACATCCTATAAGGGGCTATAGAAACAGGTGCTGCTCTTGGAATGAGTTCAATAGTGAAGTTTACTTCCCTCTCGGGTGGTAAACTAGATAATTCGGATGGAAATACATTTGGGAACTCATTTACAATAGGAATATTTTCTAGGATGATTTCCTTGGATTTGGTAACAATGACAGAAGCAAGAAAAGCTTCACATCCTTGCGAGATGAGTTTGCAAGCGTGAAGAGAAGATATGATAGTGGGATGTTTCCTATACTTGATGCCAAGGAAAGAAAATCTTGGAAGACCGGGTTTTCAAAAGGATATAATACTATTTCGGCAGTTAATATCAGCATCATGATCTATAAGCCAATCTACCCCTAAAATGGCCTCATAACCTTTCATGTCAAGGCATACTAAGTTTGCGGGGAGATTGTGACCTTCTACTACCACCTCACTATTAGGGTAATATCTAGTAAGTTTTGCTCCAGAACCTAGGGGTGTGGTTATAGCAAGATCTGAAGGTAGAGGAACTGATGTAATTGGTAATATTTTGGCAAACGTAGTGGAGACAAAAGAATGAGAGGCACCAGTATCAAATAGCATAAATGCAGGACGAGAACAAATTTGAAGAGTATCTTCCATAAGCCCACCATCCCTGGGCACTTCCTTTTCTTCTAGAAAGGCATTGAGGCGAGCCTACCTCCTGCGTCCGCCACCAGATGACTAGTCCTTCATAAGGGGGCAATCCGACATGCGATGCTCCCTGCTTCCACAGCGTAAACAAGCACCAAGGTGCTTCCAACATTCTTCAGTCGAGTGGCCGAACTTTTCACAAAAAGTGCAAGTCGTGGCGACTTGCTCCTCCTCCTTAATCTTCTTGTTCTTCTGGGAACTTCCACCGTTCCCGCTCCTAGACCATTTCTTACTATCACGGCTTTTGTGAGGCTCTGTGATGCTGAATTTTTCTTTCTTATAACGCCGATCAGATCGTCGGCTAGACTCTTCTCCTTTTCCTTTCAATTTATCGACCTTTTCTAAGGTCCTTTCACATAAGTATGCCCGCTGTACCATCTCCGCATAAGTACGGATGTTTTGGGTCCCGAGCTACTGAATGAAACCGGGTCGTAACCCGTCCATAAATCGATTAGCCTTTAATAGATTAGTACTTATTAAATGCGGTGCATAAGGTGCTAGTCTGGAGAATTGAAGTTCATATTCCGTAACTGTCATCATTCCTTGTCGAAGAGAGGTGAACTCCATAGCCTTTCTTTCTTTCACGTGCTCGGAAAAGTACTTAGCACGGAACAAAGTGAGAAAACCATCCCATGTATGAGGTGCATCGGCCGGAGGTGCCAGAACCGACTTCCACCATGTACGGGCATCCTTGTTGAGTTGGAAAGTTGCAAGATGCACCTTCTCTTGATCGGTGCATTGGATGACGTCAAATATATGGTTCATCTCGTCTATCCAGTTCTCTGCTTCATCCGGATTAGAAGAACCATAGAAACGCGGAGGGTTTAAACTCCAGAAATTGCGATGTAAGTCGCCAGCCCTTGCCCCTGCGCCTGCCTGGGCCATAGTTTGTAATGCCTGAGTAAGGCCGGCAACTGTTTGTTGCATGCCATTCCAATATACGCGATGAGCCATTTGTAAAATAAGGTACCTGAGAGAAATATAACAACTTGTTATTTCTCGTGGAATTGGAAGAAAATTAATCTTAAAGCTAATTAACTATCTTATCCCGGGCTCTACCCAATTCTCACATGGGTATGGAAATTTCTTCCTTAGTTCATAGGTAGGGGTCCTTAAACCTTGGACTTATCCTATGACATGACTCGTTTCCTAAGTTCTGATACTTAGGCTCTGATACCAACTTAACTATCACGCCTCGAGCCTTTATTACAGCGGAAAACTAGCTCGAGGAACGTGAACAGCCGACATAGTAAGCCTCTTGCAAGCAAGAATGATTAGAGCGCAAGACAATCACACACACAAATGTAATTACACAATATTTACTCAATTTCAACTTTTCATTAATAATCAAATCAAATATTCAAATACAATCACCATTTCAACTTTCTTCATCATACTAGACTCAAGAAATAAGAAAAGTACATAGACTTAATCTAAACATGTAGACTTCCTAAGTCTTCACTCATTCTTCATTCACTCTCGGACCCGCTATTTGTATATTCTGAATCCGATCCTGACTCACTTCTATCTCCTGAAAAGATTGGAAATAGATAATGAGCACACTTGCCCAGTAGGTATCTTCGCATCAACATGAAGGCACTATTAAAGTAATTAACATTTTTGCTCTAGAGGAATAAGGTAAAATCATGCGAATGCGATAAATCACAAGTAACCAAAGTAACAAGATGATCATGTAAGATAGAATGAACAAGTATGAACTAGCAAGAATGTAGCAAGAATGGCCTTTCATGAACAAGAATGTACTAGCAAGTTCACATACTCATCACCCAAACATCTTTTGCTTATGAGCAAGTATTTGGTGAATTTATGTGGAATATCATGTATCAAGCAAGAAAGTCAGGTATGTGTATCGTGGATTTCACTTATTTATAGAGAAAGTACTCCCAGCGCAATGCGACGCCAGTAGCATCATACCCCATGGTTTACAATATGTTTACGGCAATCAGTCGAGGGGACTAGCATAGAGCCCTTGAACACAATCCGTGCTCGATCGCATCTTCAAGTATAAGTCAAGCTATTTGCACGTTTAAAGCAATAAAATATGGTCAAGAATGTGAATAAGTTCATGACAACAATAATCAATAAATGAACTCTTCAACTTTAGTACAAGAGAGATTAAGAATGAATTAAGACGATGCCATGCTCATGGAAATAATTCGGCAGCATAACGGTACATTTATTATCAATCATAATTCAAGTTAAGTATCTTTTAGACAATATGCCAAGTCTTAGACCATCAATACTCCACCTAGGAACTTAGAATATCAACCCTTTAGTCAAACCTCAGGTTAAAGAAATTAGAACTGTGATGGTCTAATACTGGGCCGTTACATGAACATAACGGTCAAGTGTTGGGCCGTTAGAAAGGTTGAATCCAGAAGAAAATAGATATGGACTCAAACAGTGTGATAGTCATATATTGGACCGTTATATGTGTCTGACGGTCGAATATAGATCCATTACATATCCAGAACACAAAAATATCGATAGTGCTTTCTAACACTTGGGCTTTCACGGCACAACCAACTCGGCGTCCTAGTGGGAATCTCAGGCTCGCAGAGAATTACGGAGGCCTTGAAACAAGATTTCCTAGTCCATTGGAAGGAATATCCAATAGAGAGGTCCTCATGTACAAGAATGTGTTCCTATAGTGCAAAGTGTAAACCAATGGCCATATACCGGATTATATGCCATGTACTTAGAGAAATTGACTCTATAGAAAAGAATGTGTAACGATGTGAAACCATGATAAAAACTCCGTCATTACATCATTTAAAATCATAGTGTAAATACAAAACTATAGAGTTTAGCTTAATGAAATTAACATATGCTTGAAATAACTAGAGATGCTTTTAAACATGCAATTTCTATCATAAGTCAATTTATAATCTCAAGGTCATGAAAATAGGTTAAAACTTAGCTAACTAGGCTTATTTATAAGTAAATCTGACTGGTTTCCATTCTATATCAGGTTGACAGAACACAGTGGTCTGATGGTCTAACATGGGGGCGTTACCTTTCTGTGACGGTTTATCATGGGGCCGTTACAATGTTGTAACGCTCCAGTTATAGTGCGTCAGAGACAACAGAGAATTTTTAAACACAACAGAGGGTGTAACGGCTTATCATAAGGCCGTTACAATCATGTGACGGCCCTATTTTAATCCGTCAGAGCTTCTGCTGACAATAAAGATAAGGAACTATGTCCATGCAAGAAGAATCAAAATAACTAACTATTCTAGCCATGATAACGAAGTAAAGGCCATCTAGATGCATAGGTAGTAATAAAATAACAAGAGATAACTTTTATCTTTACTTAGGGTTGAAGGCATGCATGAATGTATAGACTAATCCTAAAACATGAAATTCATGAAGTATAATGCATGAAATCTAAATAAAGTAGAGGGCTTTTATCCCTAACCATGTGTTTTTACCGTTCATGAGATAACGTACCTCTTTACTGGCTTTAAACTTCTAATTTGAGTCTTCAACTGTCGCCCTAGTTCTTTTCTTCCTATGATTTTTCAGCAACTTCACGTCGCTCTAACTCCTCAGTCTCTTGCCTTAAGGACGTGAAATTTGGAGGTTAGGAAGATGAAACTAAGAGGAACAAAAAGTTCTGAAGCATCTAACTCTAATTACCTCGTTTAGCTTCTCTAATTTCCTGATCTTCAACACCCTGTTGCACTGTTTCCTAGGTTGGCGTGATGAAACCAGCAACTTTGGAAGATCCTAACTCCTTTGATACTCGTCTTCCTAACATGAAACTTTGACAGTTGTCGGACCTTAGTATTAAAAACAAAAAGTTCCAAAGGACTTACCCGAGATTCTATCTCCTTACCTTGTTTCTTCATGAGCCAAAAGTAAGGGTCGCTCAGTTCAGAGCTGGGCTCTATTTATAGGGTTTTAGCTAGGGTTTGAGGATTAGATCGATTTTAGAGTCATTATTTGGCCAGAACCTGATCCCTAAGAGTCCCTAGTAACCTTACATATTCTTCTAATTAGGTCTCTTGTAGATAGGATCCCAAATATCTAATCTTTTTGTTCTTTCTTCCATTCACGGAACTGACAGAGTGTAACGGTCCAAGCTGGGCGCGTTACATTACTGTGGCGGTCGCACGATAGACCGCTACATCCACTGTGCGCAGAATTCCATTTTATTCAAACTCTTTTTGTTAATTATCCACCTAATTATCTATATAAGGGGTATTTATTCTTATAATTCGTGAATAGGCTAAATAACCTTCTAAAATATGGGTCAAACTTATGGGCTTGGTCCTTGAACCTATTGGGCTTTATTTATTAAGGCTGGATTAATTGTTTAACATAAATGGGCCCAATATGCATTAATTTATTCATTTAGACCCTTAATAATTCTAGAAAATTCTTAATTATATCAGAAATATTTTAAAAAAATTCTAGGGCACTACATTACTCTTGCTAGAATTATGTACTTGGAAGTTATATTATGCCTCTTAAGGCTTAATGTTGTTGTAAAACTTTATTTCTATGAAATAAAAGTATCCTCTTTTCATTATCTCTCTTTATGGTTGGACCCTATTATACATGCTCTAATCGACACGATTGTTACGACTTGTCGCGTCTCGATATTCTGCGTCGGGGCGTGATAGTCTTTATGGTATCAGAGCCTAGGTTTCATAAACCTTAGGTTTCCCTTGATATAGGTTCTAGATGTTAATCTAGAATTTGGATAGAATCTTGAACCTTCCCAGAAAGATTGGGTAGAGCCTTGGGCTAAGCTTTAATGAATGATTAATCAAGAAATAAACAAAACACTTAAGTTTGGTAGTTGTGGTTGTAGGCTTAATTCTCGCCAATGGTTGCCGAAACAGCTCAATGGCGCGAGATGCAAAAAATGGTCCGAGAACTGACCCAAGCGCTACAACCGGTGGCTCAAGGAGGAGCTAACTGAGGAGCGGGAAACTTACATCAGAATTTCAAAAGTATAAACCCTCCCAAGTTTGCTGGGTCCACGGACCCAGATGAGGCCGAACATTGGGTGAAAGAAATTGAGAGGATTTTTCGGGTCATGCAATATGCTGATGAGGAGAAGGTCCTACTCGCTACCTTTAAACTAGAAAGGGATGTCCGTACTTGGTGGGAGTCTGTCGAAGTAACTCTACCACATGATCACGTGTTGTGGGAAGAGTTTGTGGGACACTTTAACAACAAGTACTTCTCTGATAGGGTGCAAGAAAGAACGGTTGCCGAATTCGCTTCCTTGAAGCAAAGGAGTTTGACGGTGGTGGAATATGAAGCCCAGTTCATGAGATTATCCCGATACACACCACACCTTGTGGGTATCAAAAAGATGAAGGTGAAGAGGTTTTTAAATGGCATAAAGCCCCAATACATTACTCAACTCGCCCTGATGGATATCCAAGTATATGCCGATGTGGTGAGGAGAACCCAACTCCTGGAAGATGCAACGGAGTTGTCTGATCGCATCCGAGGAAGAGAACCCAAGAAGGAGCAAGTCACTAGCTCCGATAACTTCAAGCCCTCTTTCGGGAAGAAGAGGCCCAATTCAGATGGGCGTAACTTCCATAAAGATGGGCGTAACTTCCAAAAGGACAAGAAGCCAAGATGGAATGATAAACAAATGTCCCTGTTGTTACCCCATCAAAGGAACTATGCAAGCATTGTGAAAATCCCGGACATAAGGCGGAAGAGTGCTGGGGAAGGCTTGGTGCATGTCTTCGTTGTGGGAGTCGGGATCATAGAATCTCGAATTGTCCACTCCTCAACGAACAAGCTCCATCGGAAAAAATTTCAGTCGCTTCCAAGAAGCAAGGAAGACTTTAAGCCCTTATGGATGCGGAACCTACCAAAGATGGAGGCATTGTAGAAGGTACCATTTCTGTTTGCTCAAAGCCCGCCTCTGTTCTGTTTGACACTGGAGCTATGCATTCATTCATATCTAAGAGCTTTACTTATATTTTACATATGAGGCCTGTTCCGTTAGAATCCAAACTTGTTATTACTACTCCTATTGGAGCGGGATTGAAGATTAAATATTTCAACCCTACTAGTGAACTTCTAGTCAACAGTTGCAACCTACCGGCTGACTTAGTATGCATGGAGATGGAAGGATATGATATTATTTTAGGAGCTGACTGGTTATCTGCATATGGTGCTAGTGTTAACTGCAAATTGGGTATGGTAACCTTTAGTGGGTATCCCAACCTCTTATTTTCTAGTGTCAGGCATTCTAGACACCTATCCCTTATTTCGGCCCTTAAAGTCGATAAACTATTGAAGAAGGGTTGTGCGACTTTCTTATTTTCTATGACTATGGCCAAGCATAAAGAACCCAATCTGGAGGATATTCCTATTGTTTGGGATTATTCTGAACTATTCCCGGATGAGTTGCCTGGTATTCCTCCGGAGAGAGAAGTGGTCTTCTCTATTGATTTGATTCCGGGAGCTGCACCTATTTCTAAGGCTCCGTATCGGATGTCCCCTATCGAAATGAAGGAGTTGAAAGAACAATTGATGGAGTTAATGGAGAAGGGATTTATCTGACCGAGTACTTCATCTTGGGGAGCCCCTGTCCTATTTGTCAAAAAGAAGGATGGGTCAATGAGATTGTGTGTTGACTACCGGCAATTGAACCAACTCATAATCAATAATAAATATCCATTACCAATGATTGATGAACTATTTGACCAGATTTCTGGAGCTCGATATTTTTCAAACATTGATCTCAGAACTAGTTATCATCAAATGAAGATCAAGGAAGGGGATATTCATAAAATGGCATTTAGAAGTAGGTATGGACACTATGAGTTCACTGTTATGCCTTTTGGCCTAACTAATGCGCCTGTCGCATTTATGCAATTGATGAACAGTGTATTCAGGCCATACCTTGATCAATTTGTGGTGGTCTTTATTGACGACATTTTGATCTACTCCAAGTCCAAGATGGAGTGTGAAGAACATCTCAAGAAAGCCCTGCAGTTATTAAGAGATCACAAATTATATGCTAATCTTAGCAGTTCTGATTTCTGGCTAGAAGTAGTTTCATTTCTAGGTCACATAATTTCCTAGAAGGGTATTGCAGTCGATCCTTCAAAGGTCGAAGCTGTAAAGAATTGGGAGAGACATGCTAGCGTGACCGAAATTCAAAGCTTCTTGGGATTAGCATGGTATTATAGAAGATTTATTAAGGATTTCTCCAAGATCACCGTATCTTTGACAAGATTGACGAGAAAGGAGATTCCTTATATATGGTCCGAGGAATGTGAGAAAAGCTTCCAGACTTTGAAAGATTGTTTGACTACTGCCCCTATACTCACATTGCCTACTGAAGGAGGAGTATTCAAAGTTTATGCTGATGCATCTGGAATTGGCCTAGGATGTGTATTGATGCAATATGGCAAGGTGATTGCCTATTCCTTAAGGCAATTGAAAAAGCACAAGGAGAATTATCCCGTTCATGACTTAGAGCTAGCGGCTGTAGTCTTTGCCTTGAAGATTTGGTGACATTATCTCTATGGTGAGGCATTTATTGTATATTCCGACCACAAGAGTCTCAAGTACTTATTCTCTCAAAAAGAACTCAATATGAGACAAAGACGGTGGCTGGAATACTTGAAGGATTTTGATTTCTCTATACAATATCATCTCAGAAAAGGCAATGCCGTAGCTGATGCTCTTAGCCGGAAGCCGATGGCAGTATTATCAAGCTTAATGATTAAAGAGTGGCATTTGTTAGAGCAAATGGCAAACTTAGACCTCAGTATAGAGGAGAAGGAAGAAGGAGTCTTAATTGCAAATATTAGACTCCAACCCAAGTTACTCTATGAAATTAAAGAGTTGCAAGATGATGATCCGCTTATTGTTGAAATTAAAGGGAAATTAGATCAACGGCCAGATTTTCTTTTGGCGGATGATGGAAGGTTACTTTTTCGAGGAAGAACCTGTGGACCCGATTGTTCTACTATCAAGGACAAAATCACGGAGGAGGCACATCGATCGAGGTATACTATTCATCTTGGTGCTACAAAATGTACCAAGATTTCAAAAGAACCTTTTGGTGGCCTAACATGAAAAGAGAGGCAGCCGAGTTCATGAGCCGATGTTTGGTCTGCCAACAAGTTAAAGCCGAACATCTCAATCCGACTGGTAAGCTAAAACCTCTCGAGATACCGGAATGAAAATAGGATAGTATTGGCATGGATTTCATAGTTGGATTGCCAAAGACCCGAAGTGGATTTGATGTTATATGGGTGATCGTGGACCGACTAACTAAGTCTGCTCACTTCTTGCCCATCAAAACCAAATGGACCGTCGATGTTCTAGCTGCCCTATATATCAAGGAGGTTGTAAGGCTGTGTTGTGGGAAGATTATGTGGGATAATGTGTGTCCTTTAACTTGATTCTCTAAATTTAATTTCTTATTAAGTTTTGATGATTGGCAACAATACATTTTGTCCTCGGTTTTTTAATATTGGCAAATTGTGATATTCTGGATCTACTTTTCATTATGGAAACACTGTTAGTATTTTATAGCTTCTCATGCTAGTGTGTATGTGTTTCTCACTAAGGTCAGTGCATGTTCATACATGTTGCATATGTAGGTCGGTGCATGTTCATACCTACTGCATATGAAGGTCGGTGTATGCTCATAGTGATGCATATGTAGGTTGGTGCCTGTCGGCATGTAAGCGTATAAGGTCGGTGCACATTGTCATTGGTACATACTAAGGTCGGTGCACATGCTCATTGTTGCATACAAAGGTCGATGCACGTTGTCATTAGTACATACTAAGGTCGGTGCAGGTTGTCATTGCTGCATACACAGGTCGGTGCACATTATCTTTGTGCACACTAAGGTCTGAGCATATGTGCATGAGCTCACATTAAGGTCTGAGCATATGTGCATGAGCTCACACTAAGGTCTGAGCATATGTGTAATCTTAGGTCTAAGCATATGTGCATGAGCGCACACTAAGGTCTGAGCATATGTGCAATCTTAAGTCTGAGCAAGTGTGCTAGCTTGAACTATAAGGTCTAAGCATATGTGCTAGTGTGTCAGTGCACATGCATTAGGCTAGTCTGTGCACATGCATTAGGCTAGTCTGAGCACATGCATAGATTCACGTCTATGCAGGTCGATGCACATGCACATATAGGCCTGAGCATATTCATATTTTCTTCTCTAAGGTCTATCTGTGTTCTACACAGGTCCGTGCAATTGCAATAAAAGGACTACATTCAGTATTAAGCATATATTCTCTCAAAAGCAATGACTATAAGGTGTTTGATGAAATGCCTTGCATTCTTGTTGACAGGATTAAGTTACTGTGAGACCCAGGATCGAACATATGAAAGCAGAATGCCTTACACTCAGTATGATCACGTGGCTCGAGGTCTTTATCCATAGGCACGTGATCCAAGGCAAGTCTCAATTGGAAATTCAGCCACGTGGAAAGTGAACCTTCAACGTGAGACACATGGTCATCCAGGAACGCATTCTTTCAAAATTCCTTGGGCGGGAATGTGTTTTCCACGCGCCCAATCTCTCACGAGCCTATAAAATGAGGCCAGGTCGCTCAATCAATAGATAGAAAAAGAAGCAGAAAGAAGAAAAGTACAAAAATCTAAGAGAGCTCTTACAGAGAGAAAAGAGAAGCAGAGAGAAGCAGAGTAACCGAGGAAGAGAGGAATCTGAGAGGAATCTGAGAGATAGTTTATGGAAGCCAGTTGCAGCAAGTTGAGGGAAAAATAGAGTATCATAGTGTCTACTATTTGAGTGAGTTGTATCTTAACTACTGGATCATATCTAGAGTTGAATTTCTCAATTGTGAGCTACAATTTCATTTCTGTTATCGTTCTGTGTTTTACTTCAAATCTCTTATAAGTTGTGTGTCAGTAGAGCAAGCTGTGGAGCTCAGCAGGTGAGGTTGAATCCTCGGACAGCAAGCTGTGAAGCTCAGCGGTTGAAGTTGTGAATCAGTGGTCTAGCAAGCTGTGAAGCTCAGCGGATTGTATGGATCTAGTCCCCGAAGCTGTGGATCAGCGAATTCAAGCTGTGAGTCAGCAATAAGCCTTACTCAATTGAGTAAGGGGTGGATGTAGATCTCGAGCTCGAGATTGAACCACCTAAAATTACTTTGTTCGTTGTGTGTCTGCTTATCTGCTTTTCGCCACTTGACTAGATGAATGCCTAGGAAAGTTCAGTACTAATTTCTCTAATCTGTCTGCTTATTCATCTGAGTCTTCTATATTCGTTTGATTGCCATTGATTGTGCCTATTCGCTGAAGTCTGAATCTATTCTGAATTGAGTTGAATTTCTTCATCATAATTCTGGTTTCTAATAGATAACTCAGTGGTATATAAAAAGGCTAAGTAAGATGGATAGATTACATCTATCTGGAAAACTGATCCTTGTGTGAGGAGATTATCTAATCAACCCTCCACCTGGTACCATACTGAGCTATCAATTCAGTGAACTGTTATTTTCATAGATGATGATTCATATTGTTTCAGTAGTGTGATTTGCAGTAGTTCATTCCTAATTCCACATTTCTTTTAATTGTTGTGAATCATTTAAAATTTGGGGTAGATCTATTCACCCCCCCCTCTAGATATGTATTCATTCGTTTCAACACGTGGTATCAGAGCCTAACTCTCCCTAAGGGCTTCACATCCCGGAGAGGTTAGCTGAAATGAATGCTAGAGGATTAACCGCATAAGGTCACTCAACTAGTAAGCCTCCTTACTTTGATGGAAATAATTATGCATATTGGAAAAATCACATGCAGGTCTTCCTTCGTGCGAAAGATTATGAGATTTGGAAAGTTGTGAGCAAGGGACCATTCGAGCTCCCTGATGATGAGGAAGTATGGACCAGAGAGCAAATTCGTAAATCAACATTGAATTGGTGTGCCATCAATGCGATTCAGTGCGCTCTGCATCCCACAGAGTTTTCAAGAATTTCTTCCTGTTCTACTGCTAAGGAGATGTGGGATGAGCTAGAGGTAATCTACGAGGGTACATCTCAGGTGAGATAGACTAAGGCTAACATGTTAATCTCAGAATATGAATCCTTCAAGATGAAATTAGATGAGTCCATCTCTGAGATGTACGCCCGATTGATGGTTATCACCAATAGTCTGAGGAGTCTAGGTAAGGTATATAGTGAGTATGAATTAGTTAGGAAAATTCTCAGGTCCCTGACTCTAATTTGGCACACCAAGGCCACTGTTATGGAGGAGTCCAGGAACTTAGCCGCCACCACTGTAGACGAACTCGTAGGCTCTCTCATGACGTATGAGTTGAATCTGAATAAAGTGGATGAGTCAGAAAAGAAGAGGAAACCGCTTGCATTGAAAGTAACGTCTAGCAGCAAAGGTTCCTCAAGTGAACACAGTTCTTCGAGCTCAGAAGAAGATGCAGATGAGTTTGCCATGCTTACGAAAAAGTTTAAGAAGTTTCTTAGAAAGGAAGAGAAAGGGCTTAGAAGAAAATATTATTCTGGGAAGAAGCAATCAAAATATAGATCTAAAAATGTCAAGAAAACTGATGCTAATGTTTGTTACAATTGCAGGAAAGCTGGTCACCTGAAGGCAGACTGCCCCGAGCTATAAAAGGAGAAATTCAAGTCAAAGAACAAGAAAGCAAAGTCAATGGTCAGTACCTGGAGTGACGAGGATGAGGGTAGTCATAGCAGCACATCAGACAGCGATAAAGAAGACAGCCTCTGCCTTATGGCCAAAGATGATGAGAAGGATGATGAAGAAGAGGTAACTTCCCCATTCGAGAATTATACTCATCATGATTGGGAAGATGCTTATACAGAGATCTTAGATAAGTATGATGATGTGCGTAGGGAAAATAGGCATTTGAAAAGAAGAATAACTTGTTTAGTGAATGATACATCCCTGAATGATAAAATCATTTGCCTAGAAATAGAAAATGATAGTTTAAAGAAATCTCTTGCTGAATGTGATAGCTTGAAAGTCTCTTTAGCTGACATGAGAATTGAAAATGAGAATCTAAAAAATATGATTGATGACTTGAAAATTAAAATGCAGAAATTTGATGAAGAAACCAAAATCGCTATTGAAAAATATGATGTTGTTGTTGGAGTAAATAATAAATTGAAAGAAATAATTCAAAATCTAGAGAAGGAGAATAAGGATAAATAACAATCCCTTGAAGGCATGACCCAGGGAACTGATAATCTAAATGCAATTCTGGGAACATGGGTAAATTTTAGAAAGGAAGGACTGAGTTTCAATCCAACAAATAAAAAGAGGTTTGATGTAAAAGCTATGTCATTCGTTGCTGAGAAAGGAACATCAAAATTTAAACCTCTAATAAGAATGAACCCTGAAGAGAGCAGCAACAAAAATTCTGTGAAAAATGTCAATCAAAACAAGCCTAGTGCCAAGGACAAGGGCAAAAGAAAGGTTGAGTTGTCTAGTGGATCATACACACAAACTACTACACCTCCGGCTAGAGGACATGTTAGGGGTCAGTATACTAAAGATCAAGTCCAAGGAAAACCCCAAACCAAAACATCCCACTATCCACAGAAAGGTCGAGGCAGCTACCAACCTCCACCGATGCAGACTTCTTATGGGTTTAGAACCTTTAGAAATCCAGGTCTGAGCAGGAACACCTCAGGTTGAAGCTACCACCATGGTGCACAGACTTATTCTTCATTTCACAACCCCTATTATTACCACCCTGGTAAGATAGGTCGAGGCAGTCCCTACAGGAGGTCACTGTAGCACTCATATCCCAATCAGAAACATAGACCTCAATCCTGGAACACCTTTGGGCAACCTAGGTTCAGGAATTTCAGAAACCAGAACATTCATAGCTTTGTTCACTTTATGTCTGGTCAGCCTAGGACCTACACTAGATACTCTCATCCTGATGTCCATTGGATTAATCACTGGCACGGAAATTTTCAGGCTGATAATAAGAATGAAAAACCACAGAAGCTACCAACCAAAGTTCAAAATGCTAATGTGAGACAGAATAAACAGAAAGTAAGAAATCCACAACTCAATTGAAGATAACAAATCAAATGTGGATTCCAAAACACCTTCTATACTGCTTGGATGGTTTAACTATTCGTATGGGGCCCAAACATTTTTGGGTTCCAAAATTTTCCCTTGATTTTGTTTGCAGGTATGCCTGGCAGCCAACCAGAACAAATGGTATCTTGGCAGTGGCTGTTCCAGGCACATGACCAGGGATAAAGGAAAATTCTGCATGTTGGTGAAGAAAGATGCTGGTCATGTTACATTTGGAGGTAATACCAAGGGGAGGATCATTGGATCAGAAAAGGTTGGTAAGTGCTCTTCCTGTTTTATTGAAGAAGTTCTATTAGTTGAAGGGCTAGCTTATGATTTGCTTAGTATTAGTCAGCTTTATGATAAATGCCATAAAGTTATTTTTTGATTCTCTTGCATGCACTATTTTTGAACCCAATTCTGAATCTGTGAAGTTTACTGGCAAGAGAGTAAACAACATCTATATGATAGATTTAGATGATGTAGCACACACCAATCTATGTCTAACTGTCAATAAGGATGACTTAGCCTACCTGTGGCATCGTAGGTTAGGTCATGCCAGCTATAGTGTGCTTCAAAAATTGAATAAACATTGCATGGTGAAAGGTCTTCCTGAAATTTCTTTCAAACAGGATAATAAAATTTGTGAGGCATGCACCCAAAGTAAACAAACCAGAAAGTCATTTAAGTCAAGAACTGAAAACCTATCTTCTAAACCTTATGAGCTAATTCACATAGATTTATTTGGACCCATTAGAACAGTTAGCTTATCTGGAAAAAGATATGATTTTGTGTTAGTTTATGACTTTTCTAGATTTACTTGGGTATTTTTCTTGTCTCACAAGAATGATGCATTTGAGAAATTTCAGGAGTTCTTTTATAAAATAAAACAGACATGTGAACAGCATATTTCTAATATTTTGTCTAACCATGAAGGTGAGTTTGTAAACTCACAATTTGATAATTTCTGTAGGGAAAATGGCATTAATCATAGGTTCTCCTCACCAAGGACCCCAGAGCAGAATGGAGTAGTGGAAAGGAGAAACCAAACGCTAGTAGAGATGGCTCGGACTATGCTGGTAGAAGGGAACTTGCCTAGGAAGTTTTGGGCTGAGGCCATTAATACTGCATGTTACATCATTAATAGAGCCCTGATAAGACCCTCTACACAAATGACTCCTTATGAGATTCTTAAGGGTAAGAAGCCTTCTTTAGCACATTTCAAGTTTTCGGTTGTAAATACTTTATTCATGTTAACTCTAAACGAGACCTTGATAAATTTGAACCTAAAAGTGAACCTGGAATTTTTCTAGGTTATTCTGAACTGCCCAGAGCTTATAGGATATACAACCTTAATTCTAAAGTTGTTGAAGAATCTCCACATATTGTTTTTGATGAATTTGCAATTAAGACTGAAACTGGCTGATACAGGGACAAAGCTGATGGAGATATCTTGGAAACTAAAGAAGAACAAAATGAAGAATCTGTAGAAGAGGCTGAAGTAGAAGGATCTGATGCTCAGGGGGAGGTAAATGAACATCTAGGTAATCAGGTTACCAATGCTAGATTTCTCAAAAATCATCCTTTAGAAAACGTAATTGGTAATTTGAATGAACCCCCTAGAACTAGAGCACATTTCAGAATTGAAAATGAATTGAACTCATTTGCTTTAGTTTCACAGATAGAACCAAAGAATATAGAAAGTGCCCTATAGGATGAACATTGGATAAATGCCATGCATGATGAACTTAGTCAATTTGATAGGAACAAGGTCTGGCACTTAGATCCTAAACCCACACATGGCAATGTTATAGGTACTAAATGGGTCTTTCGAAATATAACTAATGAGCAGGGGAATATAGTCAGAAATAAGACTAGGCTTGTAGCTCAGGGGTACAATCAAGAGTTTGGCATTGACTTTGAAGAATCTTTTGCCCCTGTAGCTAGGCTAGAAGCGATTAGGATTCTTTTGGCAATTGCATGCAGTTTAGGAATAACTCTTCAGCTGATGGATGTTAAATCTGCATTTTTAAATGGTGAAATAAAAGAGGATGTTTTTGTAAAACAATCCCCTGATTTTGAGTGTCTTGACTTCCCTGACCATGTTTATAAGCTTGATAAGGCACTCTATGGATTGAAGCAAGCTCCCCGAGCTTGGTATGACAGACTGAGCAAATTCCTCACAGATAAAGGATTCTCCAGAGGTAAGGTTGACCAGACATTATTCACAAAGGTATGTGATAAAGATATTTTGGTTGTTCAGATATATGTAGATGATATAGTGTTTGGTCAACCAAGTCATCTATGTGTGAGGAGTTTTCTGAATTAATGACTAATGAATTTGAAATGAGTTCAATGGGAGAATTAAAATTCTTTCTTGGATTACAGGTCTATCAGACTAAAGAAGGGACATTCATAACCTAAGAGAAGTATATCAAAGATATACTGAAGAAATTCAAGATGGAAAACCTCAAAGCCATAACTACACCGATGGGCACATCAACCAGCCTTGATGCTGACCCTGAAGGTAAATTGGTAGATACCAAAATCTACATAGGTATGATCGGATCCTTGTTATATCTTACTGCATCTCACCTTGATATTCAATTTTCAGTATGTTTGTGTGCACGTTTTCAAGCTACTCCTAACGAATCACATATGAAAGCTGTGAAAAGGATCTTTAGATATCTGTCTGGCACCCTAGACTTAGGTTTATGGTATCCTGCTAGGTGTGAGTTAGACCTCATAGCTTACATTGATGCAGACTATGCAGGGTGTAGGATAGATAGGAAAATCACTAGTGGATATTCTCAATATCTAAGTGGTTGTCCAGTATCTTGGGCATCTAAGAAACAACATATTGTTGCCTTATCCACTGCTGAGGCAGAGTATGTGGCAGCAGGAAACTGTGCAGCCCAAGTCCTCTGGATTAAGCACCAGCTTATTGACTATAACATTAACCTTGGTTGTATTACAATTCTTTATGATAACACCAGTGCTATTTCTCTTACTAAAAATCCAGTTCACCATTCACGGACTAAGCACATTGAAATAAAACATCATTTCCTTAGAGATGAGATAAATAAAAAGGAAATTGAATTAGAATTCATTGAGTCATAAAAATAAATTATTGACATTTTTACCAAGCCTCTTTGTAATGAAAGATTTAAGTTTTTGAGAAGAGAACTTGGTATTTGCAAATTTTCTGCATGAATGTCTGTTTAGATAAATGGCTGTGATTGTTTCATTCTTATGTGCATCTAGTTAGGGGAAGTCGTGTCAAAAGCATTCCTTGTCCATCTCTTTTATGCAATTGTGTGTCTTCCTTGCATCAAGTCCATCTTATTCTCAGTGGTATATAAAATGGTATGATGGTAGAAGGACAAATTACTTTTTGTTTGGAAACCCATACTATGTATAGAGGCCAGTCCTCCACCAAGTACCCTGAATCAAGAGTCTCTCTGAGTTCTTAACTCCACATGTTGTGTCTGAATATCAATGCATATAGACAGGGGGAGTTTCTTGCATGTTGATAGGGGGAGTTAATAATAATTTTGAGTCAGAACTGATTCATCATATCATGTGATCTCTCTTCTGTCCAGATTCAAATTCTGAAAATCCTAACTTTGTTCTCCTGATCATGGAAATTCTTATTAATTCTTTAATGAAATCTCAGTAGCACTCTATCACTAAGCATTCCTAAGCATCATGTCTTTTTGGTACACTCAGATTTTTCATTCATTGAATTCAATCTCTTGGAAAGTCCTTGCAATTCTGTGCCTCTGAAATAATGACAGTCTGATAATCGGTTCATCATTCTAAGCTACTAAAATTAGAAATCTTCTTTTATAAGAATCCTCTATTGTTTCATGAATGAACTGACAGTTTAAACTTAATAAATTTTAGAGTCTAAAGACTGAATTCAATGAACTGGTTTGTTTATGATAATTAATAGTTATCAACCATTTTTCTCATAACATGTCTGATAAAGTCTTCAAATATCTGAAAGTTCTTGGATTAATGATTTCTTGGTTGAGAAACTTGGAATGAGTATTATTTTTAAACAAGTCTTTCTAAATTCAAAGGGCAGCAAAATTATGAAAATAAGTCAAAATATGTATAGGCAGAGCAATGATTGAATGCACTGAGAAACTGGGTACTTCATCAAAGTAATGGAGAAAAACTCATGTCATGAAGTGCTTCAAGTTATCTCTGTTCAATGGTCAAAACAGTATGGGTAGTTTCATTGAGTAACTAGGGGTACTGGTGTCTGATAAACGTGTACCCTTATGCAAAAAGATGTAAACTATTTCTACTGTTTTGATATATGAAACAAGATGATATATTTTTGCTGAGTAACTAGGGATACTGGCATCTAATCAACATCTACCCTTATGATAAAAGGCATTGATGATACCTAACTGTTCAAAAGTATGGAAACAAAAAGAGCTATAACCCTAAAGTGAAAATTCAGAAATGTCAAATTATTTAACCTCAATACATATCCTTGTCACTCCTAAAGAAATTAACTGATTTTTAAACAAGTAGGATATAGTAAGGCCAACTCTTTCATGTCTAATGTGATTCTGGTTTATTGCTATTAAAGGTTTTTGCAGACTTATTCAAGAGTCTAGTGGATACACTCTAATCTTTATTACTATTAAATCAGAACTCTATCAAGAATGCAATACATAGAATCTTATATCTGAAGAATTTGAGCTCTGTCTGCTTAGTTTAATGAACTATCACTCAGAATGTCAATCATAATTCTCTTGTTCTTTCCTCCTTCTTGATGCTATCTTGTCTTTACTCATCTCTACCATTTCCTTGTTTGCTGATGGCAAAGGGGGAGAATAAAGTTTTTTGATGGTTTGTGATGGTTTTTTTTATGGGGTACGCAAAGCCCATAAGGGGAGAGATTGTCTTTGAGAATTTTTTTCGAGGTATCATATTGGCTTGGGAAGAGTTTGATAACTGCAGTAGCTGCATTTTCTGTATAATGTGCATATTTCTGGATCTTAATAAAGTAGTTGTTGCCATCAAAATGTATATCAAAGTTTAATGTGTTGCCATCATCAAAAAGGGCCAGAATGTTATGGGGAGATTGTGTAGGATACAGTGTGCCTCATTGATGTGACACCACCTTGGGGGTGATAGTCACAAGACTGAAGACCCCTCGGACCTAGCAAGCAAGCAATGCAACGGACCGGTAACTTCACTCGAGCGGACTCACCCGCATGGCGCACACTAGGACCCGTAGGCAAACCAGTGATGGTGGAGAGGGTTCGAAGTGGGACCTTGCCTTTCCGGGGATTTGGCTAGCTTGGGATGGACCCCTAAGGGCCAGGGATGCCCAATTCCGCGGGCGGCCAGCACGCCAAGGGCGTGGGTTGTAGGGTCGCTCTCTCAACTCACTCTGCGGTGGTCGCTCAATTATAAGCAAATTCGGGATAGGGCACTCTCTTACCGCCGACAGAGCAATAAAAAAAAATACTAAACTAAGTGATTAAGGGCCAGCAATGAGAAGTGTTCCGAAGCTCACCTGATCGGCGTGAATACACCGATCCTGGTCGGAGACGAGGGCGAGCGGGGAAGCGTGGGCTTGCCCGCACGCCGCGTCGATGAAGCTTCAACCTGAAATATAGTGGGTTACAACACTACACCTCTCGCAGGAGCGGGATCTCGGGGTGGGGGTTAAGAGATTTACAACCAAATACTACCTCCACACAGGGAGGGGCTGTAAGCCGGCCAGGCGGTGTGGGGAAATTACGATAGAAAAATCGAGCTGCCGAGCTTTGTTGATTCTACTGGCTTCAGGAACAGCTTGATAGGTAGTTGATGTCAGCGCCGCCACGGGCTCAGCTGAGCTCAGAATTAGTCGAAACAGGTGCCGAAACTTTCCAGACTCACCCAGGATGTCGCCTGAAGTTTCTTGGAATTTCGTGACGATGTCGCTGGCCGGGGCAAAGCCTGGAATAGGGCTGGTCTTCGCTGGTTCTGGTTACTCTCAGGGTGATGTTGCTGGAAGATGGGGCCACCACGAACTGTCCCGTACTCTGTTGGAGGTGAGACAGGTACCGTTGCGATCGTGGTCAAGTCTTCTTTTCGTCGAGACCAACGGCGCCATCGGCAGATGTCGGGACTGATCGTGAGGGTCTGAACAACAGGGATGTGTCAGTTCTGGCTCGGGAAAACTGACCTGACACACTTGAAATGGAAAATTTGTAACTTTTGATGCCGAGGTCCAAACTTAGCTCTGCTTCTTGGGGATGGAAGAGGAGTTGAAGGAGAAGCCCTCAGCCAAGTTTCACGCCCAGATCTGCAAGGGAGTGGCCATGGTTGAACTTGATCTGGAGCTCTGGTTCTCTGCCTGAGTGGTTCTGCACAGTCGAGGAAGAATCGCTCTCACGGGTAGCTCGGTGCTTGCACGAAGACGAAATCACCTCGGCTACAAAGCTGACTGGACGATGATTCAAACGGTATATGGTACCCCTCTTGAACCTTCTTGGTGATGATGTGGCAGCCTCAGAAAGTTGACGGCACTCTGCTGCCTGCGAGCTGGGAATAGGCTGATGGTGTAGGGTTGTGTGTATGAGGGTGGGATGGCCAAGGGAAGCAATGGGAAATGGGGAGAGCGACCAGGGTAGGAAGGGGGTGTTGGGGAGGGGTGAGAGGCAGCCATCAAGGGAGGGAGATTCAAATTTGTCCTAGGGTTTGAGCCCCTTCAGCCTTGGGGAGATGGAAGGGTGCTTGGGAAAGGATAGTAGGTGGTTGGGGGTTGGAGGGTGGCTTGGAGATTGGTGGGTTCTACCTTGGGGGTTGGGGGGACTTGAATGAGTGTATAGGGAAGGGGGGGATATTAATGAAGAGTGAATGGGGAGGAGAGAGAAGCAATTTTGAAATTTGGGGGTGGGAAGAGAGAGAGAGGGGGAGACCCCTTAGAGAGAAGTGTGTGTGAGAGAGAGGGAGAGAGAGATGGAGAATCCACTCCAATTGTATTAGAACACTCAATTTTTGATTGACCAAAAGATTAAAAATGAGGGAGTGGGGTGGCCTATTTATAGGCACTCATATTTTCCTAGGACTAAAATGACCCTGACTAAACAACTAATGACCAAAGTCGTCCAAGGGAGGGCGCCCCTGGGCCAAGCCCACTAGTTGGGCCCAATAGACAACTTAATTTACCACGTGACTCAAGACTTAGGTAAATGACCCTTATACCTAGGTACCGGACTCAAATAAAGGAAAAATTACATAGTTTATGACTCAAATAAAATATAAAAATTACATAGACAGACTCAGAAAAATGTGAAGAACATAATGGCGCAAACCGTTGATCCATCAGAGCTTCGCAAAATGTGGAGGGGTAAGTGATGCCCCCATCATACCCCGGGGTGGGGAGAACTCGACCCTGTCGAGTATGGGTCCACCGGGGAAGTGGTACACCAAATGCAGCTCCGGGCGAGCCACGATCTCCAAACTCAACCCCGCGTCCATGGCCGGGGGATGGCGCTTTAGCTTCACAAAGTGGTATGGACACACCCTCATGCTGGTAATGATACCTTGCTTGCCTAGTATTGCCTCCGTGTGCACACGTCGGGCTCTCAGGCTGATTTGTGGTAGCTCTCCGGGGGTGTCCCTCTTAAAGGAAGGTATAGGCTCAAAGCACTCACTAGGATCCACCGCGGTGCACATATAGGGTGCCGGATCCGCCACATGGGAAATGGGGTGAATCCCAAACCCATCGGTAAGTCCAACCCGTAAGCCGGGTTGCCAAAGCCACTCGGAACATGGCAAGGTCCAAGTCCTTGTGCCCTCAAATTGGAGGTGACCCTAGGGTAGAGCCACTCCAAAGTCATCATCGCCAAGTTGCCAACTTTGAATTCCAAGTGGCGCTCGTGACCTTTTGCCCTCTTCTTGTGATTCTCACCGTTCGTTGCTTGATGCTTGCTTGGATGCATATGCTATGCACTATGATGTAGTGTGAGTGGGAAATGTGTGGTATGCAAAGGTGGCCCAGGACAACCACATATAGACCTATCGTGCATTGATGTTATGAAGACTTTGAATGATTTGGGAGGACCGGGGCATCCATAGGTGTCCCTCTTATGCGTGGGTGTGATGAATGCCGGAGGACACGGAAATCCATGAAGGCTCCTAGCATACATAAGACTAATGCTGAATTGGGGAAGACCGTTACACCCAAATAGGGACCACTCATGCTTCCTACTTGACATGTGGGTGATGTGAATGAATAGACCCAACTTTTGAATCATGCCAAGTGGTACGGTACCCCTAGGCACATGCATTCCTATCCCAAAGATGACTTTCATGTGCATGGGTGTGGGGTGGCCTTTGGACTCCCATGTGAAAGGGTCGAAGGGATCTAGAAAGGTGGATATGGGGTGGGGCACTTTCTCGATCTCTAGATGGGTGTTGCCTAAGGTCATGGTTCCTAGGGTGTAACCTGGGTCATGGTTGGGGTGGGCTTGGTCCAACATGGTGGGTGTGGGTAGGAAAGGGTTGGTGGTGGGCGATGTGGGTGGGTCACATGGGTACTCGAGCTCCCAAAGGTAGGGGTCAAAGGGATCATGGAAGGGGGACATCATGGGAAGAGGCACTTCCTTGTTCCCTTGGTGTAGATCTTCCTTGGTCATGGCTACCCTTGTGTCGCCCAGGACTTGGGAGAGGTGGGCGTGGTCTAACATGGTGGGTGATGGTAGGAAGGAGTGAGTGGTAAGTGATGTGGGTGGGTCACATGGGTCCCATAGGAAGGGATCAAAGGGGTCATGGAAAGGTCTTCCTAGAGGGAGGCACTCTATGTCTTCAAGGTTCCCAAACGGTGAGTCATCCTCCTCCAAGGTAATTGGGCCAAGGTCTCTAGTGGTTTGGCCAATCAAAGCAATTGGAATCTTGATGGGTGGGAAGTGGGCCAATATGGGTTTCTCATCCTTGGGGAGAAAGAGGAGGATTTCACTCGTATAATGGCCTCTAGTGTAGATGGAGGTGATGGTACCAGTAGTGGGGTAAGCTAGGAAGATGGTGCTAGATTCCAATGGTCCTATGGCTAGCATATTGGTCAGGTGGACTTGCCATTGTAAGCAGTCCACTAGGTCCCCTAAGTCTTCCACAAGGTAGGAGGTTTGAAGTGTGACATGGGAAGACCGGGTGGGCACAATTTGGGCTTGATATCCCAAGGGTGAGAGGTAGGGTGGTGAGCAAGGAACGGTGGGACCCCACTTGAGCCATTGGAGTATGGACTCATTCATGGCGAGAGTGTTCGGCTCATGAGGACCCGGACTAGGAGAGGTGGGTGGAAGTGGGGGGTCTAGGATGTTCTCTATGGTGGGAGGTGGATCCGGATTGGCATCCATCTCCACTTGGGTATGTGTGTGGGCCACAACTTCCAAGGATAATGGGGTAGGAAAGTCTATGGTGGGTGGAGTGATAATGGTCGGTGCATGGTACTCCCGGGGTGGTGAACAAGGGTGGACTTAGGTTGGGCTTGGTCGGGGAAGTTCTTGGGTTGGAGTTGGGGTCGGGGGTGAAAGATCGGTTGGTTGAAGAGGTTTGGATTGGGGTGCGTAGATCTTTCTAAGATCGGTCCTCATTTCGTCCCAAGATTCAATGGGTGCTTCCCATTTTGGCTTCTCTCAAACCTACAATGTTCTCCCATTCTTTCCTAGCTTGGCGCCAGAGCAAACTCTTGGCATAGTTGACTTGCATAGGCCCTGATAGAGTGAACCTCCCAAAGTGTTGATCTATGGAGTCCTCTCACTCTAGATATATACTAGGGTGGGTTCCGTCAAACACAAAGGCTTCTAATGGGCCTAAGAGTGGCGAATATGCCAAGTATGAGGTAGTCATGATGGTGGACAAGGGTGATGCACCGGGTGACTCAAAAGGTAAATGCGCCCTAGGACCAACTTGATAGAGACAAGTTGTGAACTTGCTCTGATACCAATTTGATGTGACACCACCTTGGGGGTGATAGTCACAAGACCGAAGACCTCTCGGACCTAGTAAGCAAGCAATGCAACGGACCGGCAACTTCACTCGAGCGGACTCACCCGCTTGGCGCACACTAGGACCCGTAGGCAAACCAGTGATGGTGGAGAGAGTCCGAAGTGGGACCTTGCCTTTCCGGAGATTTGGCTAGCTTGGGATGGACCCCTAAGGGCCTGGGATGCCCAATTCCGCGGGCGGCCAGCACGCCAAGGGCGTGAGTTGTAGGGTCGCTCTCTCAACTCACTCCGCGGTGGTTGCTCAATTATAAGCAAATTCGGGATCGGGCACTCTCTTACCGCCGACGGAGCAACAAAAAATAATACTAAACTAAGCGATTAAGGGCCAGCAATGAGAAGTGTTCCGAAGCTCACCTGATCGGCGTGAATACACCGATCCCGGTCGGAGACGAGGGCGAGCGGGGAAGCGTGGGCTTGCCCGCATGCCGCGCCGATGAAGCTTCAACCTGAAATATAGTGGGTTACAACACTACACCTCTCGCAGGAGGGGGATCACGGGGTGGGGGTTAAGAGATTTACAACCAAATACTACCTCCACGTAGGGAGGGGCTGTAAGCCGGCCAGGCGGGGTAGGGAAACTACGATAGAAAAATCGAGTTGCCGAGCTTCGTCGGTTCTGCCGGCTTCAGGAACAGCTTGACAGGTAGTTGATGTCGACGATGCCACGGGCTTAGCTAAGCTCAGAATTAGTCAAAACAGGTGCCGAAACTTTCCAGACTGACCCATGATGTTGCCTGAATTTTCTTGGAATTTTGTGATGATGTTGCTGGCCGGGGCAAAGCCTGGAACAAGTTTGGTCTTCGCTGGCTCTGGTTACTCTCAAGGTGATGTTGCCACGAACTATCCCGCACTCTGTTGGAGGTGAGATGGGTACTGTTGCGATTGTGGTCAAGTCTTCTTTCCGTCGAGACCAACGGTTCCGTCAGCAAATGTCAGAGCTGATCGTGTGGGCCCGAACAACAGGGATGTGTCGGTTCTGGCTCGGGAAAACTGACCTGACGCACTTGGAATGGAAAATTTGTAACTTTTGATGTTGAGGTCCAAACATAGCTCTATTTCTTGGGGATGGTATAGGACTTGAAGGAGAAGCCCTCAGCCAAGTTTTGCGACCAGATCTACAAGGGAGTGGCCATGGTCAAACTTAATATGGAGCTCTGGTTCTCTGCCTGAGTGGTTCTACGCAGTCGAGGAAGAATCACTCTCACGGGCAGCTCGGTGCTTGCACGAAGATGAAACCACCTCGGATGCGAAGCTGACTGGACGAAGATTCCAACGGTATATGGTATGCCTCCTGAACCTTCTTGGTGATCACGTGGCAGCCTCAGAAAGTTGATGGTACTCTGCTGCCTGCGAGCTGGGAATAGGCTGATGGTGTAGGGTTGTGTGTATGAGGGTGGGATGGCCAAGGGAAGCAATGGGAAATGGGGAGGGCGACCAGGGTAGGAAGGGGGTGTTGGGGAAGGGTGAGGGGCAACCAGCAAGGGAGGGAGATTCAAATTTGTCCTAGGGTTTGAGCCCCTTCAGCCTTGGGGAGATGGAAGGGTGCTTGGGAAAGGGTAGTGGGTGGTTGGGGGTTGGAGGGTGGCTTGGAGATTGGTGGGTTCTACCTTGGGGGTTGGGGGGACTTGAATGAGTGTATGGGGAAGGGGGGGATATTAATGAAGAGTGAATGGGGAGGAGAGAGAAGCAATTTTGAAATTTGGGGGTGGGAAGAGAGAGAGAGGGGGGACCCCTTAGAGAGAGAGTGTATGTGAGAGAGAGGGGAATCCACCCCTTAGAGAGAGAGAGGGAGAAAGAGATGGAGAATCCACTCCAATTGTATTAGAACACTCAATTTTTGATTGACAAAAAGATTACAAATGAGGGAGTGTGGTGGCCTATTTATAGGCACTCATATTTTCCTAGGACTAAAATGACCCTGATTAAACAACTAATGACCAAAGCAGTCCAAGGGAGGGCGCCCATGGGCCAAGCCCACTAGTTGGGCCCAATAGACAACTTAATTAACCACATGACTCAAGACTTAGGTAAATGACCCTTATACCTAGGTACCGGACTCAAATAAAGGGAAAATTACATAGTTTTTGACTCAAATGAAATATGAACATTACATAGATAGACTCAGAGAAATGTGAAGAACACAATGGCGCAAACCGTCGATCCATCAGAGCTTCGCAAAATGTGAAGGGGTAAGTGATGCCCCCATCACTCATGTTGTGTCTCCTTTAACTTGATTCTCTGAATTTAATTTCTTATTAAGTTTTGATGATTGGCAACAATATATTTTATCCTCATTTTTTTAATATTGACAAATTGTGATATTCTGAATCTACTTTTCATTATGCCAACACTATTAGTATTTTATAGCCTCTCATGCTAGTGTTTATGTGTTTCTCACTAAGGTTGGTGCATATTCATACATGTTGCATATGTAGGTCGGTGCATGTTCATACCTACTGTATATGAAGGTCGGTGCATGCTCATATTGATGCATATGCAGGTTGGTTCATGTCTGCATGTAAGCGTATAAGGTCGGTGCACGTTGTCATTGGTGCATACTAAGGTCGGTGCACATGCTCATTGTTGCATACAAAGGTCGGTGCACGTTGCCATTAGTACATACTAAGGTCGGTGCACGTTGTCATTGCTGCATACACAGGTCGGTGCACATTGTCTTTATGCACACTAAGGTCTGAGCATATGTGCATGAGCTCACATTAAGGTTTAAGCATATGTGCAATCTTAGGTCTGAGCATATGTGCATGAGCGCACACTAAGGTCTGAGCATATGTGCAATCTTAAGTCTGAGCATATGTGCTAGTGTGTGCATCAGGTCTGAGCATATTCACATTAAGGTCGAAGCACATTCGTATGTCAGTGCACATGCATTAGGCTAGTCTGTGCACATGCATTAGGCTAGTCTGAGCACATGCATAGATTCACATCTACGCAGGTCAATGCACATGCACATATAGGTCTGAGCATATTCATATTTTCTTATCTCAGGTCTATCTGTGTTCTACACAGGTCAGTGCAACTACAATAAAAGGACTGCATTCAGTATTAAGTGTATATTATCTTAAAAGCTATGACTATAAGGTGTTTGATGAAATGCCTTGCTTTCTTGTTGACAGGATTAAGTTACTGTGAGACCCAGGATCGAACATATGAAAGGCAGAATGCCTTACACTCAGTATGGTCACATGGCTCGAGGTCTTTATCCATAGGCACGTGATCCAAGGCAAGTCTCAACTGGAAATTCAGCCACATGGAAAGCGAACCTTCAACGTGAGACACTTGGACATTCAGCAACGCATTCTTTCAAAATTTCTTGGGCATCAATGTGTTTTCCATACGCCCAATCTCTCACAAGCCTATAAAAGGAGGCCAGGTTGCTCAATCAATAAATAGAAAAAGAAGTAGAAAGAAGAAAAGTACAAAAATCTGAGAGAACTCTTGCAAAGAGAAAAGAGAAGCAGGGAGAAGTAGAGCAACCGAGGAAGAGAGGAATCTGAGAGGAAGTTTGTGGAAGCCAGTTGCAGTAAGTTGAGGGAAAAATAGAGTATCGGAGTGTCTGCTATCTGAGTGAGTTGTATCTCAACTACTGGATCATATCGAGAGTTGAATTGCTCAATTGTGAGCTACATTTTCATTTTCGTTATCGTTCTGTGTTTTACTTCAAATCTCTTGTAAGATGTGTGTCAGCAGAGCAAGCTATAGAGCTCAGCAGGCGAGGTTGAATCCTCGGACAGCAAGCTGTGAAGATGGGCAGTTGAAGCTGTGAATCAGTGGTCTAGCAAGCTGTGAAGCTCAGCAGATTGTAGGGATCTAGTCCCCGAAGCTGTGGATCAGCGGATTCAAGCTGTGAGTCAACAGTAAGCCTTACTCAGTTGAGTAAGGTGTCGATGTAGATCTCGAGCTCGAGATTGAACCACCTAAAATTGCTTTGTTCGTTGTGTGTCTGCTTATCTGCTTTTCGCCACTTGACTAGATGAATACCTTGGAAAGTTTAGTACTAATTTCTCTAATCTGTCTGCTTATTCATCTGAGTCTTCTATATTCGTTTGATTGCCATTGACCGTGTCTGTTCGCTGAAGTCTGAATCTATTCTGAATTGAGTTGAATTTCTTCATCATAATTCTGGTTTCTAATAGATAACTCAGTGGTATATAAAAAGGCTAAGTAAGATGGATAGATTACATCTATCTGGAAAACTGATCTTTGTGTGAAGAGATTACCTAATTAACCCTCCACCTGGTACCATACTGAGCTATCAATTCAGTGAACTGCTGTTTTCATAGATGATGATTCATATTGTTTCAGTAGTGTGATTTGCAGTAGTTCATTCCTAATTCTGCATTTCTTTTAATTGTTGTGAATCATTTAATATTTGGGGTAGATCTATTCACCCCCCTCTAGATCTGTATTCATTCGTTTCAATAGGTTGCACAGTATTCCAACTTCTATTATTTCGGATAGAGATCTGAGATTCACCTTTCACTTCTGGAAAGGTTTGTAATCATCTTTGGGTACTAGGCTGAATTTTAGTATGGCTTTCCACCCTCAAACAGATGGACAAATCAAGAGGACGAATCAGATTATCGAAGATATGATGAGAGCTTGTATGATAGATTTTGATAGAAGTTGGCATGAACACTTGTCATTGACTAAATTTGCATATAACAATACCTATCAGCCTAGCATACAAATGGCGCCTTCTGAAGCACTGTATGGCAAAAGTTGTAGATCACCTCTATATTGGAGTGCTCACAATATTCAGTTGATTCGTGAAAGGCTAAAAATTGCTCAATCACGGTAAAAGAGTTATGCTGATAATCGAATAAGAGACCTTAAATTTCAAGTGGGAGAGGATGTCTTCTTGAAAATTTCACCCACGCAAGGAATTAAAAGGTTCGGTATCAAAGGAAAACTGAGTCCAAGATTTATTGGCCCTTTTGAGATTCTGGAAAGAATCGTGGAAGTGGTATATAAGCTGGCTTTGCCTCCACAATTGGCTGGTGTCCACGATATATTTCAAATATCCATGCTGAGGAAATATGTGTATGATCCTTCGCATGTAATTCAATTCGATGATTTAAAGCTACAAAAGAATTTATCTTATGAAGAAAGATCGATCAACATATTGGATCGAAGTTACACTAGCTGAGGAATAGGGCTATACCAATGGAAAAAGTCTAATGAAGCAAGCGTGTCGAGGAAGCTACCTAGGAATTGGAGGAGTCAATCAAGAAGAAGTATCCGGATTTGATCTCAGGTTAGAATTTTGACCCCTCTATTTGCAATATTGAATTACAATTGTATGAATCATGTTAATTTGGAGGACCAAATTCTTTTTAAGTGGGGGAGGATGTAGCAACTCAAAATTTTATATATGCATTTATATGCGAAAAAAAATAATGAAAGATGAAAACAAAATAAATGATAAATATTTTTTCTTTATGTCTTTAAAGTGTAGAATATATAAACGCGAACCCTATCCCACGTGTTAACACGAACGGCAAGATTCGCGGCATGATTCTGAGAAGGCGAAGATGTCAGTACTGCAGCAGTACTGTAGCATCTGATTTAAGAGAGAATTATTAGCTCTAATGAAATCCTAATTAGTGGATGATGTCATTTCTTACATCATTGAATAAATGAGGTCATTGGTTATGTCATAAAGGGGGATTTATTTCAATATTCTTATGTTAGAATTTATTAGCCACATAAGTGGGTGTAATAGTAACATAGGTTGGTGAAATAGAAAAATTAGGTGGAAATTGACTTAAAATTAAATTGGCAAAAAAATAACACTTAATAAATGAGGTCATTATGTCATTGAGGGGGATTTATTTCAACATTCACATGTTGGAATTTATTAGTAACATAAATGGGTGTAATAGTAAGATGGGTGGATGAAATAGAAAATTAGGTGGAAAATTGAATTAAATTAGCAAAAAGATAATCATGGGACTTGGCCTATAAATAGGGCTGGGATCTTCCCTACTCAAAGCACAAATCTATTGGGGAAGTGTTGGTTGTAGAGAGGAGAAAATCTTGAAGTTAGAGGAGTGTTCGAAGAGTTTTTCGTTCTTGTTCTTCTTCCTCTTCAATCTTCCATTAGGTAGGTTTTCTCTCAGGCAAAGCTTAATTAGATCTTCATATATGTTTCTTTGCATGAGTATTTTGATTCTATGCAAATTTTCATGATCATGTATTTGTGGGTTATTTGAGATTTAAAGTCCAAAAATTGGAGTTTTCATTGTAAGAACAAGTTTCGATTTTCTATCTAAGAACACGGATCACATATGAACCGTGATTTGAACGCGGTAACCACGTCTGATTTGCTTCGTTTATGTGCATTATTTCAAAACTTTAATTTTGAATTTTAAAATCATGTTCTTGTCTTAAAAATACTATCGAGAAAGAAATGACTAGGTGAATGAACTCGTAAAGCTCTTGTTAATTATTTAAATAACTATGCTCTAATTTTCATAAAATTCCTATACATGATTGACCCTGTCCATTTTGATCTAAGCTCTATCTGAAAGCTGGACATCCTTTTTCAATGTCTTTTTCTTCATTTAAATCCTTTTAGAAATGAACATGTTAGAATATTCAAGAATGATTTCCATTCGATTTACGTGTTTCTGTGTTTCCGACAAATCATGTAATTCGCTAGATTTCCAAGGAAGAACGGTGTCTAAGGAAAGAGATCCACGGGCAAACGCTTTAAGTGGATAAGTGATTACTTAATTAGGACCTCGTGAATACGAGGGGAGTCTCCCACTGTCCCACCTCTTACCTGGCCGTGATTCTTCAATTTTTTAGTTAAGCTCCAACTGCGAAAAATAGGATAGAATTTCCACTAGAAGTGTTCCTCATTTCCAACAAGTCGTGTAATTAGCAAGATTCCCAAAGAAAAACGGTGTCTAAGAGAAGAGGTCCACGGGCAAACGCTTTAAGTGGATAAATGATTTCTTAATTAGGACCTCGCGAATGCGGGGAGCCTCCCACTATCCCACCTCTTACCTGGCCGTAATTCCTAAACTTTCTAGCTAAACACCCGACTGTGAAAAACTTGATCGAAACCCGTTTTACGACATTTTTCACAATGGCTGATTGTGTCTTGTCTGACAATTCAATATTTTATCGACTTAATGTTGGTAAACATAATGCCTTAAATCCTTTTCGAACTTCTCTTTCAACTACTTATAATTTTGTACTACTCATACCTCGAATGATAATTTTTGCTAGATCTGTACTTTATTTAGTATGCTTTACCTTGAAATTCTTTGGCCATACATATTATGTGGATATCTAAGTATACTTGAGATCTATGATCCATAACCCCAATGTCTGACACTAATGGGGCCCGGTCAGGTCCTGGGGGGAGCACCCGAAAGTACTTGTGCCCATGAGAGTTGAATGACCTAGTGTGGCATTGCACCGAAGTGCTTGACTTGCTAGATTGATTTATTACATTCTACAGTTCGTTAATTACTTGACTTGCTTGAATACATGAAGTACTTGAATTACGTTAAATACTTGACTTGCACATACTTGCATGAAATGGCCAATTCTATGGTCATACTTTCTACATGATCGTTCTCTACTTGAACTTTACTCTTGATATCTTGTCTACTTGCGATTCCATTTACTTGCATTCTTTACTCTCTCTCTCCTATTCTTGTTCCATGTTTTATTTATGTTTCTCGGCATAGCACATATCTTTATCCAAAAATGTTAATTACTTTAAGTTGCCTCGTATAGAGATATAAATCCTACTGAGCATTTCACTCACCTTACGTTTTCGGTTAACATTGTAGGTAGTTCCGATGATGAACCCCAAACACATGGGGATGGGTAAGAGTGAAACGAGGGATCAAGTTTATCTTAGTTACCTAGGTTTATGAGTATTACTCTTGCTAGAATTATGTACTTGGAAGTTATATTATGCCTCTTAAGGCTTAATGTTATTGTAAAACTTTATTTCGATGAAATAAAAGTATCCTCTTTTCATTATCTCTCTTTGTGGTTGGACCCTATTATACGTGCTCTGATCGACACGATTGTTACGACTTGTCGCGTCTCGATATTCCGCGTCGGGGCGTGACACTTCCTCTTAACAAAATACTTATTTTCTTCATTAAAATTATGTGTCCAATTTTCCAAAGAACATCCAATATCAATGTAACCAAGAGATCATTGTTCAAAAGAGAGATGAAACAACATCAGAACCAATCAAGGAATCAATCATTTGATTTTTTTGATTCTTGGTACTTGGCAGAGTATGGTCACACGCATGGTGATAATTTCCAGACAGACTTAATATGTCCTTCTATAAATCACCATTTGATATACCAAAGAATTATATGCATGCAAAGCCCTCATCAGCCACAGCAGATTTGAAAATAGACCAAAAACTCCTAACCAAATGAACAGCTACAAGTGAAGCAATATTAAAATCAACTATGATTCATTACATTTCAGAAGCTGTGACATTTCTTAAACAAGAGAATTTATCAAAACCAACTTCTTAGCTTTGCAGATCATAAACACTAAATTTATTATCAGATTTATTTCAACCAAGCTAAAATTTTCTCATAAACCAAACATTTGAATCCACTGACTTCTGGTACGGGGTGGAGTGAAGTCTCATGCATGGTGATAATTTCCAGACATACATAATCTGTCTTTCCACAAATCACCATTTGATATACGAGAAGATCGGAATGTTAACATGTAAGCACATGGACGATCTCAAGGACACATGCATTAGTCTCCCCCTCTCAAATGAAATTTGAGTGATGAAGATCACTCAAGCAATCAAATAGCCATAACATTTTAAAAAACACACTCAAATCTGTGTTCATCCTACTTCAAGCATTTCAGTCATATTTGACATGAATATATGATGATTAGATATTCAAAGATGTGCTCATCAACATGTCACAAGAAAATTTTGTATGGCTATTGGGGGGAACAAAGAGAATTTATTTGACCTTATGCACAATCAAGGCATGATATCTCACTAGCAAGAGGGAACCATCAGAATTACCACATTTGACAATGAAAAGCAAAGTTGAAATTTTACCAAATGAGTGTACCTTGTTTTCATTTATTGAAACCATGAAACCTTTTATTCTCCTCCTTTTTGCCTCAAGGCACATCTGCATGAAACAATCTCATTTCACATGTTTAGGTACAGGTTTCTCGACGACGAGAAGACATCAAAAAATATACGTCGGTGATCGCGGCAAGAGGGGGAAATAAAGTGACAAAGAAAAATGGAGGAGTTTATGTTATATCGGGGGTATTTTCCTTTCTAGCCATATGCCTCTCACGGTAGTACCGTAAACTTGCCTTTTACGGAAAGTCAAGAGGGGTCAACTTGCACGAGAGGTTGCCGGGAGTGAATTAATGCTAATAGTTTCATGCGAGAACAAAGTGGTTGCTAATTCTGGGTGAATGGAACCAAGGTAACTGGGTGACTAGGTAACTGGACAGGGTGCGGGCATGCCGGCCGATCTCTCGACAATCACCTATGGAACCAAAGTTTGACCGGGGAAGCGTCGCCAGGACGCGACACGTGGGCACGAAGGTATCGGGCGACACATGGAGAGAAAGGAGGTTCCACGGGTACGAGTGTGCAGGCGATTACGGGGATTCATGTACGAGACATCTTTCCCCACTGACCGTAAGCAGTCGGTGTTTATTTACATCAGATTGAATACACCTTTGTTCTGTGCTGAAGGAGGGCTTGGATATTTCTGAAGCCATGGATAGAGGACTGGGTATACCCTGCGACCATAGGGTGACCGTCGCACTCGACTGGGAGGGTTAGTTAATTGGAGTCTGGGAGACTGGACACACACACTGGTGGGTGTGGAGGTGAGACTGAGACCCAGGTATGGGTATGCATAGTCAACGGGTTTCTTGCTTTATAGATGCCATATAGGCTTTACAAGTGGGCCTAGAGGGCCGAAATACATCTGGTGCAAGCCACAGGACAATTCTGACACGTGGGTCGGTCCCCGGGTCAATGCAGGATAAAGTGGATACTCGCGTGTTTTTACATAGGCTCTTCACAAGGAGCTAGGGATGTGCCAGAGTTGTCGAGGGAGGGCTACACTAGATTGCAAGGGCGGACACTGGCTGGCGCCTAAGGGAGGCCTGACGTGGCTCAAGGTGAGCGGTCTGGTACGGGTCCCGGAAGGTGAGTGTCTTCATGACGGGGAGTTGAAGTTGGTCTCGAGAATATTACTTCTGGGCCAGGGTCCGGCTAACTCAGGTGAGTGGTCGGGACCGTCGGTGGCCGGCTCGGGGCGAGTGACGGGCATGTGGTCCCATGGTGGGAGCAAATCCTACATTATGGCGTGCGCGTTGTTATCATAACGCGCCATATGCGGGTGGACCCGATATGCGGGTGTATTCACCGTTATCGTAACGCCTCATACGCGAGGGAATGGACTTGAGTGAAATGGCTAGATGCCATGTGAGGGGAGTACGCTTGACATACCCTCAGCGTATACGAGCTGATCAACAAGCCACCCAACACGCCTTGCTCCTCGCGTCTTTGCCGGAAGCCATGGGGCTTGAGTCCTTGCGCGCTTGTAGGTTCTATCTGTCTATGTGTTCCTCTATACCTTATGAGCTTCTAAGGGGGGGTTTATAGTGGAAGATGAAGGGTTGGGGGGGTTTACGCGGACTTGGTTGGAGGGGGTGAGCAGGTCTGCGTAAACCCCCTGCAAAAAATAATAATAATAAATTTTTTTTATTTCTGAGAGGGGCCAGGGGTTTTCGCAGGGCTGACCATGGGTTTTTTACCCAAGTCTATAAAATCCCCATTTTTTTAACCTCTTGGGCCTACTTTTGAGCTGGTGTGACCGCAAGAGGATAAGGATACGGGCTGGTTGGTTGGGCGGCTTGTGTTGCACGCGTGGAACGAGGAGGTTGACCCGTGCGATCCTGAGACTCCATCTTCGCGAGTTCCTTCATGTTGGTACGTCGATCGATCATGGATGGGGACTGGGACCGGGATGAGCTTGCGCTGAGATTGACCGGGATGGGTGGAGGGGCCCCCTAAGGGAATTCGCCCCCGCCTGTGTGCGGCCACGCCTGGGGCGAACTCCCCCATAGGGCTTGCCGCTGCCATGGGGGGTGCTCCCGGGGGCCTCCTGTCATCCTTTTGTGTTGTCCTTTGAAGGACTCGAGGTTCCGGGGTGCTAGGATTAGCGCGTGGGGGTCCATCATTTGGTGTTGTTGCTGTCGCTCACAAAGTGTTTGGGGAAATTCCTGACATACTTCGGGTTGTCGAACTACTCTGGTAGCAGGCTGGTGGGCCCTAGATTTGGACTCGGGATGCGGATGACAACCCATAGGGACTGAGGGAAGGCATCTCCGACGTGTGGGCCCGGCCTTGGTGAGACATGCCACGTTGCACGGAGGGTTGACGGGAAAGCCCTAGGTCGGCCAGGGTGATGAAAGTAGACGGCTCATCGCCGCATGTCTGAGGGTCGGGGGTGGCCCCAACTTGCTGGAGGGTCGCCGTAGGATATGGCAAGTTCGTCCAAGCCGAGAGTCGGTCCCCTGCTTGCTATAGAATGGCTAGGATATGCGTGCCCAGGAGGTGCTCGGGGAAATTCCCGATACACGAGCATGGGCTGTATAGGTGTGTTAAGGGATCTCGAACCCTACGGTTGACTAGGCAAAGTCTTCCTTTGACTTTAGAATGCTGAGGGGAGGCATGTTGGGGATTATTCTCTACCTCATGGCTGGGTGCCCCGTGTCGAGGCTTGTGGTTAGGGCGCCCCCGGGTTGGCCCGGGTGGCTCAGTTGAAGGAGGACAAAACCGCAAGCTGGGTGATCGGGGGATGCCCCAATCGATTGTCAATGTCGCCGTGAGTCACGGACGACTGGCTAGGACCCTTGGTTGGGCCCGGTACGTCATAGAATGGGCTGGGTAGATGAAGCCTTGAAGGTGTTCGGAGAAATTCTTGAGCCCTTGTTTCTTGTTATTTTCACTAGGAAAATGTCTGGGTGCAAGAATTTCCCCCCACGGGGCGTGCGTCGGAGGTGGAGATAAGGGTGGACGGCCCGTGAGCTCCTCATTTGGCGATGTTGTAGTTGTATTGAAGCTTCATATGCACTTCATGTACATTTTCTTATATGCTAGCCTCTTGTATCTTGCTAACATCATGTACTCACCCCTTTTTTGTACAACTGTATTGCCGCTATGGCGAGATTTGGCGGAGACGATCGGGCTCAGAGGCGCGCTGCCCGCGAGGAGGACCACTGGGTGAGGTAGACCGGGCAGCCGATGCCTCCTTTGGGCCCGCCCATCACCACCGCAGCCACTATTGGCCAGCTGGACTTGGGGCGGTCCTTGGTGGCTGAGGGTCCCATTGGAGAGGGGACGAGTGAAGCCAGAGCCGTGGAGTTGGCTTGGATTTCTGAGACTGGCGGCATCTATACGTATGACTACTTGGGAGGCTATCCGAGAGAGTTTCCCTTGGACCGACACTTGTTCAAGTTTATAAGGAGCTTTGTCCCCACTGGTATAGAGGAAGGAGACCCTTCTATGGCTAGAGAGCACCGCCGGTTGGAGCGGGCCATTCTACTTGGCAGGGACAGCCTGCACGGGGTAGCAGTATATAGCTTCCTGAGTTTTTTGGTGGACTTCTGGAGGCAGAGGTAGTTCCCCAGCGTAGATTTCTTGGGGTTCTTCAGTAGGGCAGACCAGTTTGGGGTCCGAGTTGGAGCGCTGCGTCCAGCTTCTTGGGACTTGCATGGCCACCACCGAGTTGAGACTGAGGGGGTGATGGGGTTGACACTGGAGCCATCAGGGCTTCAATTTGATGGATAAGGATATGAAGACCATAGCCTGCTAGATGAGATACTTCGCTAGACCATTGTCAGCTGGTATGGCCGCTGGTCTGTGATCTCTTCTCACAGATACCATCAGGGGTCGGCGGAGTGGTTGATGGGCGTGGTCCACCACTACAAGATGCTTCTAGACCGGACGGGGATCCGGTATGTAGTGACTACAGCATTGTACGGGTACCCTTGCTATATGGGGCTCATTCAGGCACTAGTGGAGCGCTTCAACCACCGATGGAACACAGTTGCTACAGCCGAGGGGGAGACCTCACTGGACTTGTGGTCTCTTTTCTAGATTTCAGGCTTGCTGATCAGTGGCGAAGGCTATGAGGAGGTAGTGCTGGATGATCTCCACAGCAGTCATATTGATGGGTTGGGGCGATACCGAGTGTCACACAGTTACCGGTATCTGCTGAAGACCTGGAGAGATTTAGCCCTACGGGCAGAGAGAAGGCCGCACATACTCCGAGGGTGCCCTTGAAGGCCTGGGTCCGTCACTTCTACAACGGGCCCTTTTGTTTTTATAATGAGTTTTCATAGGACTAGACACCTTGGGAGGAGTATACAGAGGTGGAGCTGCGGTTCCGGACATATTCTCGATACATTTACGTGCCGAGAGAGGGGTAGAACCCCCAGGGGTTGCCAGATTTCACATATTTGGCTGCGTACTTGGCATATTGGCTGGCAAATTTTGTGGCCCCCCACGAAGAGGACAGTCTTCTGCGGGCAGAGCTGTTGTGGCCCGCTTGTCTGTTAGCGGAGGGATGGAAGTGGGGGTTGGCCCCGGTAGCCTTGGCCAACATCTACCACAGGCTGGGGGCGTTGTCAGTACACCCTATGCCATGAGAGAGGAGTCTACTTCTACCGACCCACATCCTGACTGTGTGGGCTGGTTTACTTTTTACCGGGCTGGTGACGAGGGTAGCAGTGGTGAACCCGGGGGCCCCTTTGCTTTTTAGCTTCACTGGTCAGCCAGACGGAGACACAACCGGTCAACTAGAGAGGACCAGGCAGGCTTTGTCCTACTTGCCAGGCGGAGGCGAGGACGGGCTCCCGTTTGACTGCGGGTCGAGAGGCTTTCGACCCGTGCTAGTACCGACGAGCGATGGGGCAGCCAGCACCCTACCGCACCAGCGTGAGCTAGACGCTCCGGTGTATAAAAAGTGGGTGATCAGCACCCAGCCGACGGTGTTAGCGTTGCACCGGTCTAGCGCTAGCGTCCTGGAGCCCTACTACCCACACAGGGTTGCTAGGAACTTTGGGTACGACCAGGGGATCCCGCCGAACCAGGAGTTTCCTCTAGCAGGCCGGGTGTACAAGGGCAGGGACTACCACTTGCTGGCAACAGCTTCGTGGGACTTTAGTTTTCGTGGGGAGCTGGAGAAGCTATCGACGTTGGGGCTAGATCATCGAGGGAGGTTCGAAGTCCACTATGCCCGGTGGTGGTTTAAGCATAACCATTTGTATCGCCAGAATGCTTCGGAGATCAGAAAGGCTGAAAAGGGCCGGTTTCTGTGGGAGGATCAGCCTCCCATTTCACTGGATGCAGAGTACCTAAAGACCTACTTTTCCCGGATCCGTCGGGATGTGGAGCGGCTCGAGCAGTAGTGGCCTCGAGACGGCCGAGATTTCTCGTCGTCGAGGCGGGGTTACAGTGGGGCCATCAAGCCCCTGAGGTTGATGCAAGAGGGGCCTGCGGCTAGTGGTGCTGGGACGTCACGATCGAGGGTGCTAAGGACGTGGTGGACCCAGTTCCGCACTGACTGCGGCTTTGGGAGGAGCACCACGCTTGACGGCGTGCTGTTGGCGATTAAAAAAAAAAGAATCAGCGTTCCTTCACGCAGGCGCCAATTCTTTAATTGGTGACTCATGAAGTGACACCATATTTGTAGGTCGACTCACCCTCTTTCGCAGTCGACTCATGGAATGGGCGCCCCTTCACGTGGACACCAATTCTTAAGTGGGCACCTTCATACAATGATGCCAATTCTTGGCATTATTGGATTTTTATGAAAATTATTGGATTTTTTGATCTAAAGAATGGGCGCCCCTCCAAATGGACGCTATTTTGAATCAGCGACAGGGCCGTCGACGCCATTTTTTTAGGCCTAAAGAATTGGCGGCCAAGCTCTGGGTGCCATTTTTTTACGATCCAAGAATCCGTGGCCTACCCTATCGATGCCATTTTCGCGTGTTCGGGTACTGTAGCACCTACGGCTCTCCTGTTTTCCAGCAACGCCCGACGGCGCTCCCATGCCGTCGAGCGGCCACCCTCATGTGTGGCTCACGGTGAGGGTGCCACCGGAGGGGCCTCCCCTACCTCACCCTCTCCCCTACCACTTTGTAGTTGTGGTGACGTCGACGTCCGAAGCGACAGCAGGCGACACGGCAACAGCGGTAGTGTCGACAGCAGAAGAAAAAGAAAAAAGAAAATGCAAAAGGGGGGGCTCTCCCTCCGAACAAGGGTTCTCAAACCCTATAAAAGGGCCTCCCCTGTGGAGCTGGAAGTATTTATCAGTAGTTCTGGAGAGACACGCCTCTTGGGAGCCTGATTTTAGAAGCCCACCCGGAGCGTTTGCAGGCGAAGAGAGAAGCAGAGTGAGAGGGAGTGTGGGGTTAGGGAATCACCTGTAAATGGGGTAGGTTTTTTTCCCTGTTGTTTCTTGTAGGTTCTTTACCCTTTCTTACACCTCTGCGGTATATGGGGTTCTAATGCCTGATCTGTAATCTTCATTTTTTAGAGAAGAATGAATGAAGTAAGTGGCGGGGCTTTTAACCGTGATATCCTCTCTCTCTTTTTTTCTGCATGGGTTCATATGCTTCCTGATATCAAGCATGTATATATGTATGATATATTTGTTCCGCTACGTTGTCCTCTCCCCGATACATACATATATATACCTACCTTGATTCCAGTGGCCACCGGTCCGGAGTCTATCCGAAGTTGATGGATATGACCCCGAGGCTTCCAACCGCTGGCATCATCCCGAAGTTTCCTCTCCTTTCATTTTTTTGACACGATTCTTTTCCTTTCCCTTCTCAAAATCCTGCTTTGGGATTTGGACCAATTTCATGGCCATGATGCCAAAGGGGTGAGAAACATGGGATTTAATCCCCAATCACAAGTTTTCTTGAAAAAACCAATTTCCGGAGTCTTGGTCATTCTTGGATCTCCGAGGGCTCGCTTCTTCATAGCGTGGCTTCTCGGGCGATCTCTTTGAAAGAATGCATATCAATAGCCATACCATATGGCGATAGTCCAAAAAAGAAACCATGTCGGGATCGGGATGACGGTGTCCTTCGGGTTGTTGGAGCCCCTCATAGGCTAGCCCTCGGGGTATCTATGCCCGGTTTGGATCATTGGATGTTGCCACCTCCGCACGCACCTTATTGTTTAAGGGCCATCTCGGAGTTCCTCCATGGATGCGTACCCTATTTACACCCCCCGACGCTCCAGGTCTAGAAGAGATGCTGCCGAATTTTTGCCTGAAAATTTGAAGGACAAAAAAAACATGAAGGATGATGACAAGTGGACCAAATTATTAAACATAAAGAACTTAACACAAAATGATGCATAACAATTAACTTCATTGCTAAGCAATCATTTGCATGTGCATCTTCATATGTGCATTAATACATGAAAATCAAGAGGCTCCATAAACACTTCATCTCATTCATGAGTGATTGCACGCCATCGTCCCTCCGGTATATCAAATGGTGAATGGTGGAAGTCTGAATTATCTCCGAATGAAAATCCTCACCATGCATGAGTTTGATACTCTGCCATGTATCGAGGATTGCCTTGCGTGAAACATAGCCAAATCCTTGCATGCCAAATACATATTCATGCATCTTGCTCCCTCTTCATATGCATATATACCATGCACAAAAGAAACAAGCAAAGAAGATAGCCAACAAAGAAGATAAAAGAAATGATGGAGTAAAAACATCCAAAATGAAGGCCCCGGGGCTCCCTGTCAGACCGGGTGCGTCGACGCACTGTTCACAGTGCGTCGACGCACTTTGGCGAGACAGAACTCGTAAAAGCTTAAGAAACTGAAAGAATTGGCGTCCACTCTAGACGCCACCAATTCCAGTAATCAACGTCCAGTTTATGGACGCCAATTAATTAACGGCCTCCTGGGAAGGCGCCGATTCTTAAAATTAAGAATTTGACATAAGAAAATAAATTCAGAATTAACGACCACATAAACAGTCGCTAATTAATGAACGGCCTTATGGGGAGGCGTCGATTCTTTGAATTAAAAAATTTAACAGAATAAGAGAAATAAAGAAGTAGCGGCTGAGTATAAAGACGCTAATTAATTAACGGCCTCTTGGGGGGGGGCTAATTCATTCACCTAAAATTCGTTTAAGAAAATCAAGAGAAATTAGAATCAGCGCCCATGCAGAGTGGCGCCAATTCTTGACTCAAGAAATGGCACCCATCTGCATGGACGCTAATTCTCAGAAAGCCAAAAAAAGGAAGATAAGTGGTGAACTGTAACAAAAAATGTTAATGAAAATAAAAAGGAGAATAATAATAATGATCGTAATAATTTAACGGCGTCTTGTCCGAAATATCTCCCCACTGACTCTTAGCGTCGGGAACATCAATGATGCCTATGCAGGTCATGCTTCACCCCGGGGGTCATCCCCATTATAGGCGTAGCCCGAGCTCGCACCGGGCCAATAACCCACTGATTTCTTAACCTTCCAGACCGGGATTTAACCGAAATCGTTTCACTTCTCATATATTAATTTTGTCGTACCCCGCGTACATTTGCCCCGGTATTATACGTATAGTTGGGATATTCTTGATCCGGACTCTCATCCGAACATGAAATGGTCAACATGCGACCGATATGATTTCGAATACCGTCTTGCACCCTGATATAGGGGATTTTAATAATTTCAACGCAACCTTCATTCGTTAGTGAAAATTGATCTTTAGGCCATTTGGTGGCGATTAATCAGAGATTTTCCCCTCTCTGAGGGGATCTAATTAACGACATGGCCTTTACGGCACGGTGGGTCTTCAGTCCAGACCTGATACTCACAATCGTCTAGTTAGTCAGATGGAGCGCATCACAGGCTTCGGACCACTCCAGTCTCGAAACCTGAACACATTGTCACTTAGGTGACTGGCACGCCCTCACACTTGATAAAAATGATAAACCGATAAACAAATAAACCGATGAAAGATAAAATGACCCATGAGCTTAAGAAGTGCGTCCAACAAGTTGGCACGCCTGGTGGGACTTTGATCTTCTCTCATCTCTTCGCCAGGATTAGGGGCCCGACGACCTTTTCCAAGATTCCAAACTTCCGTAATTTGAAATTGCAGGAGGGATTAATTTCTGAAGAAACCAATGGCCGTCACCTTCGATCTCTTGGTGGTTGCAAGCCATGCGGAGCACGGCTATTTGGCTGTGCCGATACGCTTCGGTGACTTTTCCCCAGTTGTTGGTTTCCCCAACTTCTTTGGGGTCATGTTCATGAACATCTTGGAGACCGAGGAGGACGAGCCCGTCGCCCCCGCGGAGGCGACACTTAAGGAACTGAAGGCGGTGGGCTGCTTCATCCACCATGCTGATGTAAGGAAGAAGCGCACTCCAGCTGCCAAGAGGGTGGCTAAGAAGACTGTCGATACACTGCAAGGCCGACTATCCACCTCGGGCAAATCTGTTATGATCAGAGGAGTCTAGGTATTTCTGATTGGCCGCCAGGCCACCATTCCGCCCGACATGGTGATCCCAATAGTGCTGGTGCACAATCGGTTCCACACACTGGCCCAAGGAAAAGTGGACCACCCCAGGTCCAAACAGAAGCAAGGGTCGGCCCCGAAGCTGACAAAGTTCAAACAAGTATGGGTGCCCAAGCGGCGGGCCCCAACCCCAATTCAACACGAGCCCGTCAAGACTAACAGGCTCAAGAAGGAAGAAAAAGAAGAGAAGACCGAGGTGCCAGTCTGGGCGTCTCGAGGACCAGCCTTCCGTGCCCATGACCGACAGGTGAATATTTATTCAAATGAAGAAAGATATGGAGAGAGCTCTGAGTGGAAGTGCCTTGCCTACAAACCACCGGCACATGTTACAGTGCCATTTCCAATGGTCTACCCCACCAATGGGCAAGACGACATCACTCAGGCCGTAAGAGGATACCTCCGCGGCCTCGGAAATACCCTCTTGGGGACACAACGACTCTTAGAAGCCGTGAATGATGTCGAAAGAAACCGAGGGCAATGGATCAACCAGGAAGACATCAAGGATGCGGAGTTGGGATGCTATGGGCCACCCTTCCGTGAAGAAGCCGCACCGAGAATCTCAGTGTTTGATAGGTTAACTTTCCCTGGACAGTCAACAAGGAAGGTGACCTGAAGAAACAAGAAGCTGCAGGTGTACACCTGTAATATGGCCGGAGTGGTTGGTCATTACGGGGCCCTCCCTGAAGATCAAGAAGAAGTGACCAGGCTTGCTGACAGGCCAGGTCCCGTCACCAGAAGAAGAAGGGCCACGGTTGAGATAATACAAGCCCTCACTGGTGAAACAAGCTCAGATGTGGTCGCCATGGCGACAAACGTGATCACCACTGAAGATGAAGAGGGAACGCCACCACCTCTTCTAGATACTCCGATGGAAGGGGGAGGCCAAGCTCCTAGCCCATCCGCCCCTGATCCGACAATGATGATGATGCTTCAAGCATATCGGAAGGAGATTGAAGCTCTAAAGAGGCAAGTCGGCGAATTGACCATGCACGCTTCTACCTCGAAGCAGGTCGAAGCCCCTCTAGAAACATCACGGCGAGGTGCTGATGAATTTGAGGGCTCGCCCCAAATGAGGGCTTCTCAGCCAATTCCCAACTATGCTGGGGGCAAGGCCCCAATATCACCGCCAGCTCTTCTACACCAAGGCACCACCACGGTACCTCAAGCAGTGGTGCTGGCAACACCCCAAAGCCAACCGGCTCATTTTTACCCAGAACCAGTGGACCCGGCAACGGCGAACAAGCTGATAATTGAATAAATGATCAAGATGAAGCTGGCCGATCGGGGTGCCGAAGAATACGCCTCTTTTGATGTGTACAAGGTGCCTTACCCTGTCCATCATGTGGCCAAAACACTGCCTCCCGGCATCACTAATCTGCCGAAGTTTGACAAATTCAACGGCCAAGGCTCACCGAAGGAACACATAGCCTATTACATCAACGTGATGGGCGATCTGGCAACTGATGAATCGTACCTACTGAAGCTCTTCGGGTCCTCACTCACTGGGCTCACCTTCGAATGGTACTCAAACCTGTCGGCAGGGTGCATCATCGACTGGCCAGATATGCAAAGAAAGTTCCGGGAGCAGTTCCACGTTACCGAAAGGGAGGTTACTGTGGCTGAACTTTATGCAACCAGGCAGAAGAATGATGAAACTACCCTAGAATACATCAAGAGATGGCGGAACCTCAGCATGAGATGCAGGCGTCTGCCACATCAAGAAGATGCAGTTCAAATCTGCAAGCAGAATCTGAGGCGCGAAGTCCTCAAAAAGATGATCGGTATGGAGATCAGGTCCTTCGACCGTTTAAATAATGTGGTGGCGGAGGTTGAAACCTTCCTCTCCAGATACTCTTCCACCCCGATTGCCTCAAACCAGAAGGTGAAGATAGCTGATAAGCGGTCGGCACCCAAAGAAGTCAACACAGTTGACTTAGAGGACTTCGAGCAGCAGAAGAATAAGGATAAAGGAGTAGCCAACACTCCTCCTGCTAAGCCAACTGAATAGCAAGAAAGTGCCTCCCTGCGATCCAAAATGAAGAGGCTTTATTCCTTCCCAAAGGAGAAGACTCGGGTCATCTTTGAATGGGCAACCAAATACAACAAAATCACTCTCACGGAGCCAAAGAGACCCATTGATGCCAAGAGGAAAGATGATCGTCGATACTGCCCATATCACCAGATGCTCGGGCACATCATCGAAGATTGCTATGTGTTCAAAGATATCATTGAAGGCATGATCAAGAAGGGAGAGCTCCAGATGGGCGAACACAAGGTGAACCCACCCCATCCTCACGAGATGCCTGTGATGGGGGCCACGGCCAATATGATATCTTTATATCAACAATTACCTGAAGAGGTGGCAGAAGCTTGTACCAAGCACACCTATGAGGTATTCGTCCTGACCCCCGCAAAGGACCAGGGAAATTGGCAGATGGTGCCAAACAAGACAAGAAGAAAGTCGGCATCCCGCCCTACCCCGGGAGTCTAAATTCATGGTGTCACACCTCAGCCACCACCGTCGGTCCTAACCCCAGTATGGCACGAAACCTCTCCTCAACTGGTCCTCCGAAGGCCAACCAATAATAAGAAGCAGCAGCTCCCGCTGCGAATGCATATACAAGCAAGCCCGGTAATCGCACGACTACAGGCGATCATCAATGGGTTGGAGGAATATGAACAACCCGAGAGCCGGCCAGTACAGCTGAAAGATATGTCCCCTGGGGTTGGCCGAAGAAGCCGAAGCTGAGGCAGAAGAACCAGGAATATGGGATCAACCTCCCCAAGCGCAGCCACCAGCTGTGAAGGAGAAGAAAAAGAAAAATAAGTCAAAGAGTAAAGGAAAGTGCAGCGCTGTGTCCTGCAATACCTTGTCAGCTTTCTTCAACATGGCTCAAAACTTTGAAGAGGATGATGAAGAAATATGCTTCACATCGACCAAAGCGAACTAGGCTGAAGCATCCACTTCCCGGCATGCCACTAGATCTATGAGGAGGTGGAGACGTTTGCCCCCGGCCAATCATAATATTATATTCCGGGGTGAGCAGCCCTATCAAATCCCTGAACCTGAAATCAAAGGTGCGAGTGTCCTACCTCCATCAGGCCTTTACCCTATAGACACAACCGACGAAGTGGTCCCCTCATTCGCCGAATTTCTGCTTGGGCAGAAGGGTAAATGGGCCGAGTCAAAAGTAGAAAGTACTCCTGCCTTGGCCTTAAATGCGCCGCCCCCGATAGACAAAGATAATAAGGGCACTCCCTTTGCAGCTAAGCCCTTCGAGATAAAAGAACCAGCTGACTAAGAATGTCGGGACCGGGCAACCCCCAAAGAAGAAGACAAGCTATCTTCTCCACCGACTCCTCCGGCACCGAAGCACGGCAAGGACGAAGAAGCTAAGCTGGCCAATGCTAGGGCTGGCAAAAGAATAATGAAACAACTGAAAAGGATCCCGACGAGATTCAACGTTTGGGAGATACTCTCTCTAGACGAAGAAACCATGCAGGCTGTCATTACAGCCTTGCAAACCCCAGCACACTACGAGAGCTGCTTCGCCGAGATGCATTCGGGGATGGCTATCACCTTCACTGAAGAGGACATGCTCCTGCCTTCAGCCAGCCATAATAGACCCTTGTATATGAGGGGACAGTTGAACGGCCAGCCAATAAATAGGATCATGGTTGACCCTGGGGCAGCATGTGTGGGATCTCATGTGGGATAATGTGTCGTCTCTTTTGACTTAACTCTCTGAATTTAATTTCCCATTTTGTTTTGATGATTTGCAATAATACATTTTGTTTTTCAGCTCTTGGATTTTGATAATAATGATTTTCTGAAATCATTCTTATTATGACAACACTGTTAGCATTTCATAGCTTCATGTGCACGCATTTCATATTAAGGTCCATACATTTTTACAGTTCTACGCATGAAGGTCAATGCATATTGCATGGTAAGCAGAGGCAAGGTCGATGCACATCATCTCTTATTTCTACTAAGGTCGGTGCACATTTCTGTAGAAGTGCGCATATAAGTCGATGCACCTTTTGCAGACAGCACATAAGGTCTATGCACATATGACTGTCAGGCCAGTGCACGTTTCTGTTTATGCAAACATGAATGTCAGTGCATACCACTATTCCCTCATGTAGGTTAGTGCACATTTTAAGTGCCTGCACATAAGGTCCGTGCACATCTTGTATGACTACACACAAAGTCGGTGCACGTTTCTACCTCATGCATATAAAGATTCGTATACCTTTTATCTCATGCATATAAAAGGTCGGTGCACATTTGCATTGATCGCTTGGAAGGTTTGTGCACACTCCATTCTGTGCATGTCCAAGGTCGGTGCATATTTCTCATACTGCATATCGTGGTCAGTGCTCATTCGATTTAGCATAATCAAAGTCCGTGCACATTTGCAAGGACAAGTCTATGCATATTCTCATATGATGCTACAAGGTTAGTGCATATGTGTTGAACCCCGTGCACAATTGTGTTTTAAGGAATTTTGATGATGAACTAAATACCATGTGACTACCCTCCATGTAAACAATATGCACATGTCGGTTGTGGATTTGAATTGAATTGAGCAAACTCCATTTGATTGAACGGCTAGTGTATGACACGGTCAACTGATTTGATGAACTTAACTGACGTGTGTTTTGAAATGTTTACAGGAGTTAGTGAGAAAGGAAAGTCTCCGAACAATTTGGGTGAAATTCTTCTAACTCTTCCTTAGTTGATTTGGATAGGATTCAAGCTATTGTGATAGCTAACATGTGGTTTGAAGAGACTTAGTCTAAATATTGAGAGATTGATGAGAGCTAGAGATTATTCTTCAAGAAAACAAATGAGAATTGAAGACTGACCTTAGGTGTGTATCTTTGACAGGGACTTTCAATGGAGACCAACTATCAAGATCAAGTGGTTATCATTCAAATTGAAACATTAAAATGGTAAGTTGTTGTTTGGATAGTTGAAGGAGGTTTATTGTGAAAGATGGATGAACAAACCCCAAGGTAACTCCCTATCTATATCTACTTGGCTTATCTGTGATTTTTGGGGTAGAGTTGCATATTTCTTCCTTTCATGAAGTTTTTTTACAGTTTCATGTCTTAGGTTCACCCCGTTGTGTGTTTTCCTATATCTTGTTTATATCAGGAAAAGTGTCGACCTTGTGGGTCGACACTTTGTCTAGGGGATGCTGTTTTCAGCCGGCCCCTATATGTGTTCGAAGGTGGGGATAAAAAGTCGACCCAAAGGGTCGACCTTTTTATCGCTCGGTTCTGTCTGGGTTTATTTTTCAGAATCCAGGACATAAGTGTCGACCCACAAGGTCGACACTTATTCCGAGTCTTTCTGTTGTGGCCTTCTTTGTTGCCACATGTGGAAAGTGTCGACCCCATGGGTCGACACTTTCTTCGCTGGGTTCTGTTTGCACCTTTGTTCTGTCTTGCCCGATTGAGAGTGTCGACCTTGAGGGTCGACACTTTTCGGCGATCGGAAAAAATGTCGGTTCGCGCGGCGACCGGAGCCCTTGTTCGATCCCATCTTTTTTGTGCCCTTTTGTGATTGGTCCTTGGGGGATAATATCCTCCACGTGGCTGCCCATTCCTCTTGGGTATAAATCGAAGGAGATAGGGTTTAGTGAAAGGGTTGAAAAGAGGGTTTGATCATATGTATACTATTTTGTTCTTGCAGGGGAGAGCGTCGCTGTAGCTGCGACACCTTCCACCAAATGTGCTGAGCTCGATTCAAGGTTGAGGACGATCGTCCTCCACCTTCCAGAAGCCATTGTGTTGAAGAACGAAGGCTGAACCATCGCTCCCTCATCCATGGTTTTGATCGTGAGTCAAGAGAAGCAAAAAGGGGGTTGAATCATCTGCATCCACTCTTCCGATCTGAACCAGAGAAGCTCCGTGAGGACATCTCCTTCAATCTGTTCATCCCCGGAAGTCATCAAGGAGCCAAGTTTCACCATTTACGATCAGGAGTTTGCTCAACTCAATATTCATCCTTGTTTAGAGTTATTCATGCTTGTTTATGTCTGTGAGCATACAACTGTATATCTGTGTTCATCTTTTAAACTGAAGAATATTGTGTGTGTATTCGGAGCGGGGTCTCCGAGTGTGGAATCATTGTTGGGGTGTGTCCCTGTCTTGGTGTGTGTGTGTGGTACTGAGCACCGTGTTGAGGGTTCACCCTCGTGTGTGTGCTGCACTGCAGCGTGTTGAGCGTCGAGCTCGTATGTGTGTGGTGTGCTACCGTCGTGCAGCGTGTGGTGTATTGGGGTTCGTCCCCGTGTGCTACCTTGAGTAGCGTTCTAGTGAAGCCTCACCGAGGTGGTGAGGGGTGGATGTAGGGTACCCGTCGTGGTCCCGAACAACCTAAAAAATCTTTGTGCATGTGTGATTGGTTGTGTGTTTGTTCCTTATCCTCTACCACCATTCACAGGATGGATTATGAACGGTGTTGCACATCGATGCTAAATTTGTCAATGTATACGGCTAGTTCAAATTCCTAATTCTTCGTGTGTGATCTTGTCACCTGCACGTTTGGTGAGGTTAGATTGAGAAGCCTTTCAAGTTATTTTAATTGGTCTTAATTTTTAGAGAGGGATCTATTCACCCCCCTCTAGATCTGTGCCACTACACTGTGGGACCCAACAATTGGTATCAGAGCCCGGCTCTGTTATATTAGATCAAACGATCTTTAGAGGGATCCTAGTGTAGTTTTGAATGATGAATGCTTCTTCAGATATTGCTTCTTTGACTTCCTTACCCTTTTATAATGGTGATGACTTTAACTCATGGCTGGGAAGAATGTGTAGGACCATAAATTCAATTGATCCACATTTGTGGAAGTTAGTTAATGATGGTCCTCATAAGTTGCCTCGGGATGAGACCAAGTGGTCCAACCGAGATAGACTAAAGAGTCATGAAAATGCTACAATTTTGACGTTGATGAAAAGTTCTGTCAATGCTAACAGGTTCACGTTTGTCTCCTCTTGCAGAACTGCCAAAGAACTTATGGACAAATTGATGCAAGCTCAAGAGAAGCAAAGAATAAAGGGATTAATGGCTGATGATTTCTATCAAACTTCTGATGAAAGTGCTGAGGAGGTAAGCTCTAAATCAGATGAAGATGAATTATCTTTTGAAGATTTAGTAGATGCTTATGAAGAATTGTCAGAAAAATACCAAAAGGTGAAGCATGAAAACAAAGCCTTGAAGAAAAAGTCTAATGAATGTATTCATGACAATTCCTCTTGTGTGAAATGCATTGATCGAAATTCAAAAATTGAAGAACTGGAAAAAGAAAATGAACTATTGACATGCAAAGTTTCATTGCTTAAGAACACTGAAGAAAGTTTAAGGAACAAGTTAGATTCTCTATCTGATGATGATAAACTCTTTGATAAACTTCTTGATTCTGAAATAGATGCCAAGTCCCTTCTGGATAAAAATGAAAAGCTAAAAGCGGACAACGATGTTTTGCTCATTCGAATCTCTTTACTAGAGGAAAGATTGAAGTACCTTGAGAAATCTGAAAAAGGAAATGATTTGTTGAAATCTGAACTTGAAAATCTAAAACAATTAAATACGACCATGTGTGAAAGACTTTTGACATTTGAAAAAGGCAAGTCCAGGGTCGCTCAAGAGAGTGAGAATGTAAGTATTCTAGAACAGGAAATAGAATCTTACAAGATGATAAATGCCACTCTAAATGAAAAGATCACTTTTTGTGAAAATGAAATTCTATCTTGTGAACTTGTAATTGCTTCACTTCAAAGTGAAATCGTTGACCTGAACAAATCATTGGGCAAGTTTGTGAGTGGTGAAGAGAATCTAAACAAACTCTTGGGAACTAAGGTGAACTTCCAACGGGAAGGTCTAGGATACAATCCTAGTAAAAAGGAAGCATTTAATCTGAAAACAAAAACTTCGTTTGTGCATGCTTCTAGTTCCTCAAGTACACCAAATACCTCTTCATCTGTCAAACAAAAGCCCATTATGCATGCAAAGAAAATTGATGTGAAATCCCAAGCTCCAAAACAAAACAATGCTTCATGTCACTATTGTGGTGAGCTTGGACATTTAATGCATGATTATAGTGTGAGGAAAGAGGATGATTTGAATGCCTCTAAGATGCATTCCAAAAGATATCAAGTTGATGAGAAAAGGAAAGTCAAATGCTTTCATTGTGGAAGAATGGGCCATACTATGAAAAATTGTTGGTCGTTAAATGTGAAACCAAAATTTCACAATCAAAATCAAAGAGTCCCCAGACATGCACAAAAGTCAAATGGTTATGCTCAACCAAAGAAACTGAAACAACATGTGTATTGTCATTATTGTGGTTATGTGGGACACCTAATGGATGGTTGCTCATTTTTGCACCTTGATGATATGAATGCAAGGAAATTGTGGAGAGCCACAAATCATGGTGCACCTAACCCCCAGGGACCCAAGATGGCTTGGGTTCCCAAAACATCAAAGTAAAGATTTTGTCTTGCAGGAATGCCTTGTGATGGAAGAAGCTGTAAATAGAATAAAACTTCTCCAAGGCAAGAAACTGATGAGCCTATGTGGTAATGCATTCCACTTTTACTTTCGCATGTGAATAACAACCTTCTGTTACTGTTCATATAGTTTATCTGCTTTCACTCATGTTTTCTTGTGTGAATAACTATAACTTTGCAGTTGTTCACAAAGTCTTTTCTAGCTATACTCGTCTTTTTTTGTGTGGATAAAAGTTGAATTTTACACAGAGCACACACATCTTTTTGCATACTTGTAAATATAGATAAAATTGTAATCATCTGTCATCCTGTTGCACTGACTCGCATACATTTCATATTCGTGTGCATGAATGCCATGATTAACCGGTATATAAACAGTGGAAAGGTAGATTAAGTCCACCTGGAAGCTTTCATCATGCGTGAGTGTGGTCTTCGGACCTTTGTACTCCGCCACGTACCGGCAATCAAATTGCTTGAATACATCATCTTGACTTGCCTGAATGTATATAACATACACCCGATTCTTTTTGAACTCATCTACGACTGAACAACCTTGTTAAAAAAATTTACATTGATTCAAGCATGAATGACTCATGACACATGATAACAAGGTCTTTTTGGTTTTCAATCGTGCATACACGTAGGGGGAGACAAAACCTTGAAAAGGCTAATTCATGTTCTACTATCTGTTCAATCACTCACTTCATATGGAACTTTGATACAACCAACTTCATTCAATAAGGATCTCTATTATTCCACTCAACACTTTTAAGGATTCTTAAATCCCTACATTAATGTCTAATGACTCGTGAGGAAAAAGCTGTCAGTCCCTCCAAAAATTGAATAAGTGTGATTTGACATCGAGTACATCGGGAATCCCCCCTGAAATAAAGGAGGAAACTCGCATCGGAAAGTGTCTTATCTACATTATCATAAATGACGATACCGAGTAATCGAGAATTGCCCCTAAGACAAAGGGCATGCCTCGTGTCAAAAGGTTAGTCATGTTGCTATTTAATAAATATAAAATTATTTTGGACTGTGCGAAGCTACCAAAAGTCGAGCATTTTGTATTGAAATGTACGGAGGAGAGATTCTTGTTAGTGTTACTTAGAACATATGACTATCCATATTTCTTTGAAGGTCATTATTCATTGTTCTCATGTTGAATCTGAGCTTGATTGTTTGAATGTAATTCCTGAATTAGTTGATCATCAATGGTCAAGTAGTACATCTAATTGTAAGCACAACCATGTTAATATGGTTCAAGGTCATAATTGCTCAAATCTACTGCATTCTTCTTATACTCGTCCCTAAGGGACCTTCATGTTTGATTTTATATCTATGTATGCTTGCTTGTCTGCCTGCATGCTTAGAATGCACAATGAGAACTTGATTGTTAAACCCCCATAATTGAAGCATGCAACTCACTTTGAACAAATTCTGAAATGAATTTTGATGAAAATACAACCATGACTGGTTGATTGTGGAACTGAGCTGGTAAGAAGTACTCTCATGTGTCAAGCTGAAAATTGTGATGACTGAAAGGAATACAAATTCTGATTGAATTATTTTGTGCGTTGAATTACTGCTCTGACTGTGTGTCCATTCCTCGGACCTTGTCTCATATTTCACTGACCATGATTTCTGATGCACAGAGTTAATAGATTGCATTTGGTGAATCTAACATGCTCTAATCTTGAGATCAGTGAAGTGTTCAGAATGAAGGAGATAAGGTAAGTATTCCTGGCTTTAATTCTATTAATGAGGATGAAATGAGATCAATTGAAATATGGTCCATTATGTGCAACAATTCAGTTTCAAAGAGTTGTGTTGGATATTAGAAATGAAAGCTTGCATGTTTAATTGAATTGATCATCCAAGTGTGGCTATCTGATTTCCCTTTTCCAAGATCAACTTCACTCAGTTGAACTACCCACATATTGCCCAATTTGTGCTTATCATTCAGTGGAAATCATGTTTGGGTCAATAGGACTTCAATTCACTTCATATCTCTTAAATTTTCAAAGTGTTGAAGAAGTGTCGACTCCTAAGGTCGACACTCTTACCGTGTGTCCCTCTGTTTCTCGCGAGACAGAATCGTCTCCAAAATGTGTCAACCCACAAGGTCGACACTTTTATTTTGGAACCCGGTTTGTGAATCGGACCGCAGGGTTCACACCTCGCACCGGTTGCTCTCTTGGTTCGAACCCAAGGTCACTTGGGTCTCTATTTTTGGTCAAATTCAGTCGAACCCATTCTACTTCTCACCCTCCAAAACCCATTCTCATCTCACTTTAACCCTAAACCCCAAATCTCATTCCCGTGACTCTTCTCCTCTCTCCGTCGGACAAGTCTGCAACCTCCCACGGGTGACCCTCCTCTTCCCAAGCCTCTGCGACTCCTCTTCTCCAGTCTTCCTCTAGCCCTTGTTTCATTCCTTTCACCTCACCTCTTCCAAAAGCACCCTCCAACGGGCGGTGGTGTTCACTCTTTATCCTCCTCTGGAAGTAGTGGCAGCGCGCTCCTTCGAAGCTTATTCTTTTGGAGTTGCTGCTGTTCGTGGCGTGAAGTCCAGACAGTCAGGGAAGCCCTCCATCTGCTCGAGGGTCTCACTACTGCGTCTCCGTCCTCCATCTGCTTGCCAAGCTGCACAAATGGCACCCAAGAAAAGATCGGTGTTAGAGAGGGAGGAAGCCTGCATCCTAACAGGGCTACGGCGCAAGGACAAAGAAGCCCAGGCTCAGACAAGGAAAAGGGCTGCTGAAACAAAAATGCTGGTTGAGAGAAAAGTGTTATGACCTCGTGCCGTTGATTTTAGAAGCATCGAAACTGCTCTGCCATGGTTAGTAGAATTGTTGAGGAAGCAGCCAAATTTGATTCCATTCATGACTGAGCACAGAAGAGTCTATCATTCTCTAGTTCATCAGTTCTATGGAAATATGGTTGTTAAAAATGATGAGCTGTACACAAAATTAGATGGACATCATGTTCCTTTAACTCCTCAGTTGATAGGAAAAGCCCTGAATTTGCCTTGGGATAGCGGGATGATTTATGAAGAAGCCATTTATTCTGAAGAACTTGCATATGAACTCATGACAGATAAGGTAGCTACACCTGGGTGTGTACCGAAGCTCAATGCGAATGAATTCCCACCTCTTTAGAAGATTCTACATCACATGATGACCACTATACTACTGCCTAGATCAGGGTCTAGGGAACAAGTAACTGACATGCACAAATTCTTATTTGTACAAATCATGAGTGGAGAACCGGTTAACTTCCCAAAGGTGATGATGGAGTACATAACCAGCTGCAGGAAGTCCAAGAACCAAAAGTTACCTTATGGAGCTGCTTTAACACCAATTTTTCAGTCCTTGCATATTGATCTGAGCAAGCAAGTCAGTCATCCAATTAGGGATGATGACATCTATACTATCCCATCCATCTACAGCAACATGGGCTATGAATTGATAAATGGTGTTCTCGTTCGCACACTTTCGTCACAGAATGGTAAAGCCCCGGCAGCAGGGTCTGAGCAAAGTGAAGGTGAAGATCATGACCAACCCATCAGCAGAACTGCCAGAACAAGAGGATCACAGGCCACATCTTCAACAGCTCCATCAATGAGCACCAAATTCGATGAACTAGCTGATGAAGTGTGCAATGTTAAAGAATCCATGGATGCCCTCACAAAGGAAGTCAAGGAGATGAAGCTTCATCATGATACTTATCTTCAGAAGTTCGCTGCCATGGCCGACTCCATTGACTCACTCCATACTGCCATTGGCATTCAAAACTCCAAGTTTGACGATCTCTCTAATTTTCTCAGGCGTCCTCGGACACCTCCTGACTCTCCTTGAAGCTTTAGCACCCTCCTTCTAATGGACAAGCTGATTGACTTTACCCCCCTTACCACTCCTTTTTGTTGATGACAAAGGGGGAGATGAAATGTGGATGTTATGGCTTATTTTATGGACTTGTGTTTAGTTCTGTGTTTGTTTAGTTCTATGTTTAGTTTTGTGAAGGACTTGCTTATTCTGTGGACATGGTTATCCTATGGAAAATGGTTGTCTTATGGACAATGTTGAAGTTATAAGCAGTTTTGTGAATGTCATATTTTGTGAACTTGTGTTACAATGTTTTTGTGAACTTGTGTTACAATGTGAATGAACATATCTTGTTGATGGATGTTTATTCTGATGCCGTCTCCATTGTTGATTGGAAATGCACTTTTGGATGTTATGCTGCATGGTATTTTAATTAATGGTTAGAATGCACTATATTCTTGATTGTGTAATCAAATAGTCTACAGGATGCCTAAGTGTTCATAGAGTGTGAACTGCATTTTGAGAATGAGTGTGCTTGGAATGATTGGTTTGTTAAGAATGGTTTCATGTTGTTAAGAATGGTTTCATGTCTAGAATGCTAGAGTTGAATTTGAATTTCCTTGAAACACTTTTTATCCGTCAACTCTATTTTGTCAAATTGCACATAGTATTTGTCATCATCAAAAGGGGGAGATTGTTGAACCCCGTGCACAACCGTGTTTTAAGGAATTTTGATGATGAACTAAATACCATGTGACTGTCCTCCATGTAAACAATATGCACATGTTGGTTGTGGATTTGAATTGAATTGAGCAAACTCCATTTGATTGAACGGCTAGTGTATGACACGGTCAACTGATTTGATGAACTTAACTGACGTGTGTTTTGAAATGTTTACAGGAGTTAGTGAGAAAGGAAAGTCTCCGAACAATGTGGGTGAAATTCTTCTAACTCTTCCTTAGTTGATTTGGATAGGATTCAAGCTATTGTGATAGCTAACATGTGATTTGAAGAGACTTAGTCTAAATATTGAGAGATTGATGAGAGCTAGAGATTATTCTTCAAGAAAGCAAATGAGAATTGAAGACTGACCTTAGGTGTGTATCTTTGACAGGGACTTTCAATGGAGACCAACTATCAAGATCAAGTGGTTATCATTCAAACTGAAACATTAAAATGGTAAGTTGTTGTTTGGATAGTTTTTTTTTCCAATCAACACCGGCCCTCAGTATCATGGACTGGTCGAGTGCATGTCCCCCCAGAAGGGGAACATGTTCTCACTCCCCCAGGTTGATGCTGTGGCCTGAAATTTTATTAATTTATGAAAGAATACAAGCTCATCGGGGCATACCCCAGTCTGTACAAGCTGCTAAAGGAGAATCCAAGGAGACTGAATTATCTATTTACAAAGACAAAGAGAAGGCAAACCTCCTCTATCCATCCTATACGCTCCCCTCACCATATTTGAGAGTTAACTTACATGAGAAAAAATTGAGTTAGAATGACTTAAACTTGCATAGGAAGCCAAAGCATCGGTCATTTGGTTGCCTTCCCTATAGACATGTCTCATCGAACATCCACTTAAGGTTATTAGTTCCAGAATTTCATTCCACCATGGATAGACAACCCAGCTGGGTGCTTTTTTCTTATGGATGGATTCCACGAGGAAAGCACAATCTGAGAATATTGCAACCACTTTAAGACCTCCGATATTAACTATAGACAGCCCATCATAAAGAGCCCTCACTTCTGCTAATATACTGCTTCCAACTCCATAGTTAAAAGCAAAACTAATAATCATGTTACCAGTTGAATCTCTAACACAGCCACTACCTCCACATATACCCGGGTTTCCTTTTGAAGCACCATCTACATGCAGGGTGAAGTGGAAAGGGGCTAGACTGCAAGTTACTAGCATTGGCCTCCTAGGAGTGATCTTCGGGAACAGTTGGAATTGATTCAGAATTGTTAATTGTTCTACAGAGTTACTGACTGAGAAAAATAGATTATTCAAAGCTTGAGAGAGGCCAGCCACCACTTTCCTTTTGATGCAGATTACATTGATGGCAGAGTTTTTAAACTTGGCAGAGCATCTAGCCTTCCAGATCTCCCATATCAATAAGATTACTGCATACATTCTGGAGTAGCTGAATGCAGAGTGCAGATTGGAACCAGCCAAGATGTTCCAACAGCGAATGGTAATATGTTCACTAAGATTGATTTTGGCACTTATCAAGGGAGAAACCCAATTCCATAGGGCAGCAGCTAATTCTCCTTTTATAAAAAGGTGGTCCAGGTCCTCCTGAGATGGGGATTGACAACACCAACATTTTGATGCTAAAGAGATACCACACTCTATTACTCTGCCATCGACAGGTACAGCTCTATGAATAAGTTTCTAAAAGAAATTAGCTGCCTTGGGAGCAATGCTTGAATGCCATAACTTGGCCCATGGCTGCCTTATTATACCACTTAATCTCAACAGTTTGCAAGAAGACTGTATACTGAATTCTCCACCAACTGTGCCAGTCCAGATACAATAATCTGATCTGTTAGTCAATTGAATATTTGGTAATGATGGAAAACTACTGAAGAAAGACCAAGCTAAATGGTGTGGATCAAGAAAAACCTGCCTGACTATCTGCTTAGGCAGCCTCTGAATTCTGTTAAAGTTTTCTGACTATACAGTATTAACAAGAGGCCCTTTGCCCGTCTAATTATCTTTCCAGAAATCTGTACCATTACCATCCCCAATCATCCACCTTGCATTGTTGATGATAAGCTTTTTTTCCTGCTGAAACATTCTTAGGGGCATTCCAGCTGGAAAAGGTCTAATGCAGTCAAAGAGACAGGTTTTAATAAACCTCTGCCTAGCATACTGGGACCAAAGGGAGGATCCCTGAATTATACTCCATAGGCTTTTTGCTGCCAAGGACATCTGAACTTGGTTAAGATCTCTAATGCCAAGGCCCCCTTCCAGTTTAGGCTTTTGAATGCTTTGCCAGGAAATCCAGTGTCGACGTCTTAAATTGTCAGAACCTTGCCAATAGAAATTAGCACATAATCTGTCAATGGCAGATATGATAGATTAGGAATGAAACAAGCCAAAGCCAGATATATAGGAATGCTTCGGAGGACTGAATTGATAAGAATAGCCCTCCCTGCCTGTGAGAGAAGTTTGGACCGCCAACCCTCTAACTTCTACTGGATTCTATCCAAAATGTATTTAAAGTCCTGACATTTATACCTTCCTTTCTTTACAAGGATTCCAAGATAGCTGAAATTGATGGATATGATTCTGAAGCCTTTTTGCAAATGTATGGAATGCTTAAGTGAAAGAGGGGCTTTATCAGAAACAATGATGCTACTCTTACCAACATTGATTTTTTGCCCAGAGTTGTTCTCATATCTAGCAATAAACTGCTGAAATGATGCTAAGTTATGCTTACTAGCATTTTTGAAGATAAGCGTATCATCCGCGTACAGGAGATGAGATATTTGAATAAGGTTTTTAGGCCCATAATAGCCCCTCAAAATTCCTGATTGGAAAAGAGCTGTCAGCCCCCTACTAAGCACTTCCGAGGCTATAATAAAAAGATATGGAGTAAGGCGTTTGGATAGTTGAAGGAGGTTTATTGTGAAAGATGGATGAACAAACCCCAAGGCAACTCCCTATCTATATCTACTTGGCTTATCTGTGATTTTTGGGGTAGAGTTGCTTATTTCTTCCTTTCATGAAGTTGTTTTTACAGTTTCATGTCTTAGGTTCACCCCATTGTGTGTTTTCCTATATCTTGTTTATATCAGAAAAAGTGTCGACCTTGTGGGTCGACACTTTGTCCAGGGGATGCTGTTTTCAGTCAGCCCTCATGTGTTCAAAGCTGGGGATAAAAAGTCGACCCAAAGGGTCGACCTTTTTATCCTTGGTTCTGTCTGGGTTTATTTTTCAGAATCCATGACATAAGTGTCGACCCACAAGGTCGACACTTTTTCCGAGTCTTTCTGCTGTGGCCTTCTTTGTTGCCACATGTGGAAAGTGTCGACCCCATGGGTCGACACTTTCTTCGTTGGGTTCTGTTTACGCCTTTGTTCTATCTTGCCCGATTGAGAGTGTCGACCTTGAGGGTCGACACTTTTCGGCGACCAAAAAAAATGCCGGTTCGCGCGGCGACCGGAGCCCTTGTTCGATCCCATCTTTTTTGTGCCCCTTTGTGATTGGTCCTTGGGGGATAATATCCTCCACGTGGCCGCCCATTCCTCTTGGGTATAAATCGAAGGAGATAGGGTTTTGTGAAAGGGTGCAAAAGAGGGTTTGATCATATATATACTGTTTTGTTCTTGCAGGGGAGAGCGCCGCTGTAGCTACGACACCTTCCACCAAATGTGCTGAGCTCGATTCAAGGTTGAGGACGATCATCCTCCACCTTCCAGAAGCCATTGTGTTGAAGAACGAAGGCTGAACCATCTCTCCCTCATCCATGGTTTTGATCGTGAGTCAAGAGAAGCAAAAAGGGGTTTCAATAATCTGCATCCACTCTTCCGATCTGAACCAGAGAAGCTTCGTGAGGACATCTCCTTCAATCTGTTCATCCTCGGAAGTCATCAAGGAGCCAAGTTTTACCATTTATGATCAGGAGTTTACTCAACTCAATATTCATCCATGTTTAGACTTATTCATGCCTGTTTATGTCTAGTGAGCTTACAAATGTATATCTGTGTTCATCTTTTAAACTGAAGAATATTGTGTGTGTGTTCGGAGCAGGGTCTCCGAGTGTGGAATCATCGTTAGGGTGCGTCCCTGTCTTGGTGTGTGTGTGTGGTGCTGAGCACCGTGTTGAGGGTTCGCCCTCGTGTGTGCGCTGCACTGCAGCGTGTTGAGCGTCAAGCTCGTGTGTGTGTGGTTTGCTGCCGTCGTGCAGCGTGTGGTGTATTGTGGTTCGTCCCCGTGTGCTATCTTGAGTAGCGTTCTAGTGAAGCCTCACAGAGGTGGTGAGGGGTGCACGTAGGGTACCCGTCGTGGTCCTGAACCACCTAAAAAATCTTTGTGCATGTGTGATTGGTTGCGTGTTTGTTCCTTATCCTCTACCACCATTCACATGATGGATTATGAACTGTGTTGCACATCGATGCTAAATTTGTCAATGTATACGGCTAGTTCAAATTCCTAATTCTCCGTGTGTGATCTTGTCACCTGCACGTTTGGTGAAGTTTGATTGAGAAGCCTTTCAAGTTATTTTAATTGGTCTTAATTTTTAGAGAGGGATCTATTCACCCCCCTCTAGATCCGTGCCACTACACTGTGGGACCCAACAATTGGTATCAGAGCCCGGCTCTGTTATATTAGATCAAACGATCTTTAGAGGGATCCTAGTGTAGTTTTGAATGATGAATGCTTCTTCAGATATTGCTTCTTTGACTTCCTTACCCTTTTATAATGGTGATGACTTTAACTCATGGCTGGGAAGAATGTGTAGGACCATAAATTCAATTGATCCAAATTTGTGGAAGTTAGTTAATGATGGTCCTCATAAGTTGCCTCGGGATGAGACCAAGTGGTCCAACCGAGATAGACTAAAGAGTCATGAAAATGCTACAATTTTGAGGTTGATGAAAAATTCTGTCAATGCTAACAGGTTCATGTTTGTCTCCTCTTGCAGAACTGCCAAAGAACTTATGGACAAATTGATGCAAGCTCAAGAGAAGCAAAGAATAAAGGGATTAATGGCTGATGATTTCTATCAAACTTCTGATGAAAGTGCTGAGGAGGTAAGCTCTAAATCAGATGAAGATGAATTATCTTTTGAAGATTTAGTAGATGCTTATGAAGAATTGTCAGAAAAATACCAAAAGGTGAAGCATGAAAACAAAGCCTTGAAGAAAAAGTCTAATGAATGTATTCATGACAATTCCTCTTGTGTGAAATGCATTGATCAAAATTCAAAAATTGAAGAACTGGAAAAAGAAAATGAACTATTGACATGCAAAGTTTCATTGCTCAAGAACACTGAAGAAAGTTTAACGAACAAGTTAGATTCTCTATCTGATGATGATAAACTCTTTGATAAACTTCTTGATTCTGAAATAGATGCCAAGTCCCTTCTGGATAAAAATGAAAAGCTAAAAGGGGACAACGATGTTTTGCTCATTCAAATCTCTTTACTAGAGGAAAGATTGAAGTACCTTGAGAAATCTGAAAAAGGAAATGATTTGTTGAAATCTGAACTTGAAAATCTGAAACAATTAAATATGACCATGTGTGAAAGACTTTTGACATTTGAAAAAGGCAAGTCGAGGGTCGCTCAAGAGAGTGAGAATGTAAGTATTCTAGAACAGGAAATAGAATCTTACAAGACGATAAATGCCACTCTAAATGAAAAGGTCACTTTTTGTGAAAATGAAATTCTATCTTGTGAACTTGTAATTGCTTCACTTCAAAGTGAAATCGTTGACCTGAACAAATCATTGGGCAAGTTTGTGAGTGGTGAAGAGAATCTAAACAAACTCTTGGGAACTAAGGTGAACTTCCAACGGGAAGGTCTAGGATACAATCCTAGTAAAAAGGAAGTATTTAATCTGAAAACAAAAACTTCGTTTGTGCATGCTTCTAGTTCCTCAAGTACACCAAATACCTCTTCTTCTGTCAAACAAAAGCCCATTATGCATGCAAAGAAAATTGATGTGAAATCCCAAGCTCCAAAACAAAACAATGCTTCATGTCACTATTGTGGTGAGCTTGGACATTTAATGCATGATTGTAGTGTGATGAAAGAGGATGATTTGAATGCCTCTAAGATGCATACCAATAGATTTCATGTTGATGAGAAAAGGAAAGTCAAATGCCTTCATTGTGGAAGAATGGGCCATGCTATGAAAAATTGTTGGTCGTTAAATGTGAAACCAAAAGTTCACAATCAAAATCATAGTCCCAAGGCATACACAAAAGTCCAATGGTTATGCTCAACCAAAGAAACTGAAACAACATGTGTATTGTCATTATTGTGGTTATGTGGGACACCTAATGGATGGTTGCTCATTTTTGCACCTTGATGATATGAATGCAAGGAAATTGTGGAGAGCCACAAATCGTGGTGCACCTAACCCCCAGGGACCCAAGATGGCTTGGGTTCCCAAAACATCAAAGTAAAGATTTTGTCTTGCAGGAATGCCTTGTGATGGAAGAAGCTGTCAATAGAATAAAACTCCTCCAAGGCAAGAAACTGATGAGCCTATGTGGTAATGCATTCCACTTTTACTTTCGCATGTGAATAACAACCTTATGTTACTGTTCATAGAGTTTATCTGCTTTCACTCATGTTTTCTTATGTGAATAACTATAACTTTGCAGTTGTTCACAAAGTCTTTTCTAGTTATACTCGTCTTTTTTTTTGGATAAAAGTTGAATTTTACACATAGAGCACACACATCTTTTTAAATACTTGTGAATACAAATAAAATTTTAATCATCTGTCATCCTGTTGCACTGACTCGCATACATTTAATATCCGTGTGCATGAATGCCATGATTAACCCGTATATAAAATGGTGTCAGTGGAAAGGTAGATTAAGTCCACCTGGAAGCTTTCATCATGCGTGAGTGTGGTCTTCGGACCTACGTACTCCACCACGTACCGGCAATCAAATTGCTTGAATACATCATCTTAACTTGCTTGAATGTATATAATATACACCCGGTTCTTTTTGAACTCATCTACGACTGAACAACCTTGTTAAATAAATTTGCATTGATTCAGGCATGAATGACTCATGACACATGTTAACAAGGTCTTTTTGGTTCAGACACCCTCTGTAGGTCACTGGACCCTCTGTGCAGACACCCGCTCTGATACCAAATGTTAGGTTCGGTGCGGTGGATACAGAGGGGGGTGAATGTACCCCTCTTCACTTTTTCCCCACTTAAAAACAATCAGAGTCAAGGAATGGAAATCAACTGATTGCTTCCAAAAGAGATTCAAGGAAACACTAGATCAATCAGTTGAACTGCTAACAAAACTGGCACCTAATCAAGTCTAAGCGGTAGACAAAATGAAATCAGAACTGAGAATGCCTCAAAGCATTCAGACAGAGAACTCAGTTGAGGCGATCCTAGCCATGCATCTAACGGCAATCAGATAAAAGCTCAAACCATGAAGACAATAGATTTTTAGGTGGTTCGGTCCACAGACCTACGTCCACCCCTCACTCCAAACCGGAGTGAAGCTTCCACTAGTAAAAGCTAGAACCGCAGACTCAGTCTACAAACAGGTGCTGCCTAACAGCTTGACCAGGGGAACAACCTCCCCTCTTCCTCCAACCCGGAGGGCAACCCTAGTGACACACCATCACTAGAAACCAGAGACAAACATCTCTCTTCCTCCAGACCAGGAGGGAACTGTTATATTAGATGGACGCAGTCTTTCTCCACGAAGTGTGGATCTAGAGGGGGGTGAATAGATCTATTGCCTAATTTAAAACCAATATAAGGCTCTAATGCGGAATATAGGCAGATCTACTAAATCACTAACTCAAGTATTAGATTTGAACAGAAGCGAATCAAACTGTGAAGGTAAACAGGAAATCCAATCGCACACAGTTCATAGACAATAGCACAAACACAAGGCACCCAAGATTTTTAGGTGGTTCGGTCAGGAGACCTACATCCACCCCACACTCCAACTAGAGTGTGGCTACTGCTGACTCACAGCTTGAACAGCTGGGCTTCGCAGCTTGCCAACAACCGCTGATACACAGCTTCGCTGGGCTTTACAACTTGCCGACCAGAGGAATAGATCCTCTGCAACTGCTGGGCAATACAGCTTAGCCGTCCGAGACCAAGTCTCGCCTGCTGAGGATTACAGCTTCACCTGTCCAGTGGAAACCTCCACTGCAAATGCTGCCTCACAGCTTGAAGAAATAAAAGAGTTCGAAAGCAAAAATAGAAGCAAATGAAACTAAGAAAACCCAACTAGGAATGTAGCTCGAATGAGCAAAGCTCAGCTCTGGTATCTGAACCAAGAGTCTGAGATACAACCTCTCAATCAAACTCTATCAATCTCACTCTCTCAACACATCTCTCTTAATCTTCTCTTCTCTCTTTTTCTTCTTCTCTGCTTTTCTTCTCTGTGGATCTCGGTGGCTCTCTGCTGCTTCAGACTTTCAGACTCACTGTATAGACTTTGTCACTTCTTCGATCAGCCTTCATCCGAAGAAGAAGACTCTCTTTTATACCAGCAGCAGATTGGATAAGGGCGTGTGGCTTCCACATTTCCCGCCCAATGCTTTTGCCAGATTCTAGGAACTTCGACCACCTGACAGCATCCTAGATGGGCTGCTTCCACGTGTCACCATCTGGGCACCTCGTCCTTCCTTGGATCACGAGCCAAGTCATCAATCTCAGCCAGGAGTCCCTGTCAGACAGAGGATCGAATTATCAAATTAAGTATAAACCCTGTACAGACTTTGTAGAGTGTAATGCATTGTATAGACTTCACTGTATAGACTTTGTGAACTCGAATGCAGTGAATAGACTTTGTGAATGTGAATGGAATGTACAGACTCTGCAATGTATGAACTTCATATATGCAGTGCTATGCGATGTACAGACTTCCTATATGAAGGCAACCGCTGTACAGACTTGAATGCTATGCGATGTACAGACTTCATGTTATGCATGAGACTCTAAGGGAGACGGACGATGTATAGACTTAGCCAGCATTCAGCTCGATGTACAGACTTCATGAATGATGCATGCAATGCACTGGACAATGTATGGACTTAGCCGATGCAGACTAGTCCGATGTACAGACTTGCTCGTTGTTCAGACTTCATGAACGATGTATAGACTTGCCAAGGAAAAGGCTGTACAGACTTGAGCAAAGCAAAGCAATTGAATGTATAGACTTCACGATGTGAAGACTTACCAAAGACAACTGGACGATGTACGGACTTGAGTGAAGCAAAGTCTGTACAGACTAGAAGGTTCACAATGTAAAGACTTTGGCAGAGCAGCAATGTACAGACTTGCACAGTTCTGGGATGTATAGACTTTATCTGAAAGCCCAATGTACAGACTTGCAAGACTGAACGTAGGTAAAGATCCCAATGTATAGACTTCGAAGTTCATCTGGTGAATGTACAGACTTTGAAGGTTCAACTGGTGAATGTACAAACTTCACCAATGTATAGACTTGGAAGTTCACTGATGGATGTACAGACTTCACCCCGAGCAAGCTACAGTGCAGTGTATGGACTTTGAAGGATGATGCATGACGCTGTACAGACTTCACTAATGTATGGACTTAGCTTCGTGCATGCTACAGTCCAATGTATGGACTTTGAATGACAGTGCAAGCACTGTATAGACTTTGAGCACAAACACCACAATGCAATGTATAGACTTGCTAGTTATGTGAGCTGCAGTGTATGGACTTTGAAGAATGATGCATGACGCTGAGTGAGACAGACAGGATGTACAGGCTTTGAAGCTCAACTGAGACGGATGATGTATAGACTTAGCCTGTTGAATGCACTGATGCAGTATATGCACAGAGGAAGCAATGCACATAGAGGAAGCAATGCACCGATGCAATGCATGCACATAGCAGGTATTGAACTGAAGCAATGGATGTATAGACTTGTGTTTTCAACGATGCACAAACACAACACAAACTCAACACGATGTATAGACTATGTTGAGTGTGAAGACTTGTGTGTGTGTGCAGTGTGTAGACTTGTGAAATGCATAGAACACACAGACAATCTGATAAAAGTAATTTCATCAAAACATAAACAGTTGCCAATCAATCAAAACAAGATGTTGCCAATGAAGTAAAGCATATTGTCAACATCATCAACACAGAGGAGTCACAACAATCTCCCCCTTTTTGATGATGGCAACCCCCTATCATATAGAAGAGCAACAACCTGTCATTTAGATGAATTTTTGATGAAAGACATGATTTGTTATTCAGATTGTCATGCAGATGCTATGAATGCATGCTACGAAATAAAACTAACTCCCTGCTCACAAGATCTCCCCCTTTGCCATAACATGATTCATACACTCCCCCTGGAATGAATTCAGAATTCATCAAACAGACAATATTCTCCCCCTTTGCCATCAACAAAGAGGAGGGAAAGTGATTACAAGGGAAGGAACAAGAGAGATCATCTGACTGGCATTCTGAACAAGTAGTTCAGGAATAAGCATTCTAAAGCACAGAGTCTTCAGTCATATGAATTTAGAAACTACTTTCAGATAGAATTCTGGTTTAAAGACTATAAAATTTTGAGTTCATGCACTACAATCAATGGATAAGTTTTCTGTGCATGATAAAACAATAAACCAGAATCACATTTGCATGAGAGATTCAGTTTCAAAATATCTTACTTTCATAGACTCAGTAAAAAAATGTTAAGAGTTACCAGGTCATGTATTGAAATTAAACAAATTGACATCCATGAAATTTCTTTTGAAGGAACAACATTTTCAATATTAGTTCATTAAGGGCATTCAGGTGCCATTTGTCTTTTTACGTAAGGGTATACGTTTATCAGACGCCAATACCCCTAGATACTCAACATGATGGACCATTCTGCCATGATCAAATTCAATAGAACTGATTTACACCTTTTTGTGTGAGGGTACACGTTTATCAGACGCCAGTTACCCCCAGGTACTCAGTGAAACCACCCTACTTTTTGATCATTTTATACAGAGATAACTGATACACCTCATGACTTAAGTATTGTCCATTTCTTTGATGGATCACTTAGTTTCTCAGTATTTTACCAGTCATTGCTCTGCCAATGTTATTTTTAATTAATTTTTAATATTTTTCAATATCTTTCTTAGCTGTCCTTTATTTGTTTCAGAATGACTTGTTTAAGAACAATACACATACTTAGCTTCTCTAACATGATTTCAGATGAGTTTTCATATTTCAGATATGATTAGCTTTTTCTGACATGAAATAAGATAAGAGTTGAGAGCTTTATCAATTTTCAACTTTCTTATTTACTGATTGCAATCTTTAAACTTTAAAGTTTATAAAATTTAAACTATTAAAGTCAGTCTTTAAGCAATTAAAATTCTTGTAAGAGAAGAAGTTTGTTTTCTATTGCTTAGGAATCAGAACTGACTAACAGATTGCCATATTGTCAGAGTCAATCATTCAGAGTCAAAGGATGAATGAATTCAAGAAAGTTGATGACCACTCTGAATTTCTAACAAGACTCCCCCTGTCTATATGCATGCAATTTTGCAAATGAATGGTAAGAATTAAATGAGAGAGAGCTTAGACATAGGTCATGGATGAATGATATGCAATGAAAACTATGTCATAAAAAATTATGAATGATATGCATGTAGTTTTAGATACATTCATGAATAAATGATATGCAGTGATGATCATGAGTGTAAAAAAAATATGAGTGTCATGCATGATCATGAGTCTGTTGCTACATTCAACATTCACACATTTTATTCAAGCCATCAGAGAATTTATTCATTATGCTGAAATTTACACAAGCCAAGTTCTCTTCTAAGAAATTTAAACCTTTCATTCCCAAGAGGCTTAGTAAAGATATCAGCAATTTATTTTTCAGTTTCAATGAAGTTCATTTTAATTTCCTTTTTATTTACAACATCTCTAAGAAAATGGTGTTTTATCTCTATATGCTTAGTCCTAGAATGATGAACAGGATTTTTAGCAAGGCATATAGCACTAGTATTATCACACAAGATTGGAATACATTCCAATTTTATCTGATAATCATCTAGTTGGTGCTTGATCCAAAGTACTTGGGCAGCACAATTACCTGCTGCAACATATTCAGCCTCAGCTGTAGACAAGGCTACAGTGTGTTGCTTCTTAGATGCCCAAGATACTAGACAGCCACCAAGGAATTGACAATAGCCACTAGTACTTTTTCTATCTACTCGACACCCAGCATAGTCTGCATCAGTGTAGGCTAGAAGTTCTAACTCACACTTAGCAGGATACCATAGACCTAGCTCTTGGGTGCCTAGTAAATACCTAAAAATCCTTTTCACAGCCTTAAGATGTGTTTCTTTAGGACTGGCCTGAAATCTAGAGCATAAACACACTGCAAATTGAATATCAGGCTAGATGCTGTAAGATATAGAAGAGATCCGATCATACCTCTATATAGCCTTTGGTCCACTGGTTTACCTTGAGGATCTTCATCCAAACTGGTTGAGGTACCCATTGGAGCAGCTATTTCCTTGAGGTTGTCCATTTTGTACTTCTTCAATAAATTCTTTATGTACTTGGACTGAGAGATGAAAGTACCATCCTTTGATTGTGTAACCTGCAGTCTAAGAAATAGTTTGAGCTCACCCATTGAGCTCATTTCAAACTCATTAGTCATAATTTGAGAGAATTCCTCACACAATTTGGGGTTAGTTGACCCAAAGACAATGCCATCCACATAAATTTGAATGATAAGAATATCTGAATGACTCACCTTGGTGAACAATGTTTGATCAACTACACCTCTTGTGAAGTTCTTTTCAGTGAGGAATTTGCTCAACCTGTCATACCAAGCTCTAGGAGCTTGCTTTAAACCATAGAGAGCTTTTCTGAGTTTATAAACATCATTAGGGAAGTCTAAGCATTCAAATTCAGGAGGCTACCTCACATAGACATCCTCACTGATTTCCCCATTTAGAAAAGCAGATTTTACATCCATCTGCTGAAGATTTATTCCTAGGGAACATGCATAAGCCAATAATATTCTGATTGCTTCTAACCTGGCTACAGGGGCAAAAGACTCTTCAAAGTCTATTCCAAATTCTGATTATACCCCTGAGCTACAAGTCTGGCCTTATTTTTAATGACATTCCCTGATTCATCAGTTTTATTTCTGAATACCCATTTAGTCCCTATGACTGTTTCATGATCAGGAGGTGGAACCAAATGCCACACCTTATTCTTGTCAAATTGATTGAGCTCCTCATGCATGGCATTAATCCAATGCACATCTTTGAGAGCACAGTCAATGGACTTGGGTTCTACATTTGAAACAAACGCATATGCATTCAGTTCATTTTGAATTCTTAAGTGACCTCTAGTCCTAGGGGGGTCATGCAGATTGCCAATTACATTATCTACATGATGATCTTTTAGATATCTAATGTTGACAATTTCATCACCATGAGTTTCATTTACCTCCCCCTGAACTGTAGGCTCTTCTTCATTAAGCTCTTCATTTCCTTCCTCATCCTCGGATTTGTCTGCAGGATTTCCTTCCTTCAAAATATCACCATTGTCTTCATTCCTGCATTGACCAACATTAGTCTTTAGTAAGGATTCATCAAAAACTATGTGTGGAGATTCTTCAACAGTTTTGGAATTCAGATTGTACACTCTATATGCTCGGGTGTTTTCAGAATAACCAAGAAAAATTCCTGGTTCACCTTTAGGTTCAAATTTATCAAGGTCTCTTTTATCATTTATATGAATGAAACATTTACAACCAAAAACCTTGAAATGAGCAATAGAAGGTTTCTTACCCTTTAAGATCTCATAGGGTGTTTTCTGAGTAGAAGGTCTTACCATAGCTCTGTTAATTACATAACAGGCAGTATTTACTGCTTCAGCCCAAAACTTCCTTGGTAGACCACCTTCAACCAAGAGTGTACGACCCATCTCCACTAGGGTTCTGTTCCTTCTCTCCACAACTCCATTCTGCTCAGGTGTCCTTGGTGAGGAGAACCTATGGTTAATTCCATTTGACCTGCAGAATTCATCAAACTGTGAGTTTTCAAACTCACCTCCATGATCAGTCAAAATATTTTCAATTTTCTGGTTTTTCTTAAGACAGAACTCCTGAAATTCTGAGAATGCATCACTTTTATGTGATAAGAAATATACCCAAGTATACCTAGAGAAGTCATCTACCATGACAAACCCATACTTCCTCCCTGATAAGCTGACAGACCTGGTTGGCCCAAAAAGGTCCATGTGTATCAGCTCATAGGGTTTAGAAGACAGATTTTCTGTTCTAGATTTAAATGACTTTCTAGTTAACTTTGATTGAGTGCATGCATCACAGATTTTATTTTCTTTCTTAAAGGAAACTTCAGGAAGTCCTCTAACCATGCTATGCTTATTTAGTTTATGCAAAATAGTGTAACTAGCATGACCTAACCTACGATGCCATAAAAATGCTAAGTCTTCTCTACTAGCAGTAAGGCATAGGTTAGAATGTTGAATATCATCTAGATCTATCATGTAAGTGTTATTTATCCTCTTACCAGAAAATTTAACAGTTTCGGAATCAGGTTCAAAAACTTTACAACATTGAGAGTCAAAAAGCACTTTGCATCCTTTATCACATAGCTGGCTGATGCTAAGTAAGTTATAAGCTAATCCTTCAACCAGCATGACATCCTCAATGCAACAAGTAGTACACTTACCTACTTTACCTGTTCCAACAATCTTACCCTTTGTGTTGCTACCAAAGGTGACAAGGCCTCCTTGTTTCTCTGTCAGCATGCAGAACTTGGCATTATCCCCTGTCATATGCCTGGAGCAGCCACTATCCAAGTACCACAAATTGTTCTTGGCTGCCAGGCATACCTGCACACACAATCAGGTAGAGAAGTTTGGAACCTAAGACCGATTGGGCTCCAGAGAAGATGAAAAGCAATTAAAACAAGAAAGCAGACTTTTAGGAATCCACATTTGTTTGAAATAGTTCTGTTCAGTGGATTTTCCAGATTTCTTTTTGTTTTGCTTTTTCTTGTTGACACTAGCATGATTATTTATAGATTGATTATTTCTGTGCCAGTGCCTTGGCCAGGATGTATTCACGAAATTTTGGCCATAGTAATCATTGGGCTGGCTGTAGAAATGTTGGTTCCTTGGTGTCCAATTGCCATTCCCACTAACCCAATTTCTGGTGTAAGGTCTATAAGACTGTGTAGCCTGATGTCCATGACCTGTAAACCTTCCTTGAGTCCTAGTCCATCTTGACCTATTTGGATAGGTTGACTGTGCAAAGAAGTGGGACTGGTTCTAGGTTGTGAGAAATGTTTGGGTTGAGCTCTAAAAGCATTCTGCCTCCCCTGCACCTTGGACCCTGCTGACTTATTCATAGGTGTGTATTGGGTCTTTTCAGAGGTGGTGGTGATGGTGGAGACTTGGTGACCTTAACATGGGGTTTATAAGACTGTGTAGGTTGACCCCTAACCTGAGACTGAGCTTTGGGATTTTGCTTGGATGTGCTAGCTCTACTAGTCTCACTCAGCTGTTGTTTGCCCTTCTCCTCAGCACTGGGCTTTTTCAGATTAGCAGTTTTGTTCATTGAAATGTTTGAATTCATGCTAATTAGAGGTCCTTTCTCTTTTTGTGCAACAAATGAGATAGTTTTCATTCCAAAGGTTTTTGTTGCACTAGAATTAAATCCAAGACCCTCTTTTCTGAAGTTGACCTTTGACCCTAACAAAGCATTTAGATTATCTGTACCTTGGGTCATTTTCTCAATAGTCTTAAGCTTGTCCTCATTATCCTTTTGAATGTCTTCAATGGATTTCTTCAGTTCTGTATTCACACTTAGGACAGCTTGATATTTTTCATTCACTATTTTATCTCACTCTCATATTTCTGATTTTCAGCTTCAGTTCATCAGTTTCTTTTTCTAACCTCTCATTATCTTCTTTAGAGGCTTTTACTCATTCTTGATTTCTTCTAATTCAGAACATGTGAGTTTCAATTTTTCATTCTCAGATTCTAGACATGCAATTTTATCAGTTAGAGTTGTATCATTTTGCATGGAGTTAATCTTTCTTCTTAGATGCCTATTTTCCTTTCTAATATCATCAACTCTATCAGCTATGTCATGGTAGGCATCTACCCAATCAGCAATAGTGAAATTTTTGAATCTAGTGATTACCTCATCTGAGTCCTCCTCTCTGTCTTCAGAGCTTGTTGCCATAAGATAAATGGGCTTCTCAGATTCGGCTTCACTGTCAAAGTATTGCTCAGGGAGCCTTCATCTTCATCACTCCAGGTACTCACCATTGCTTTCCCTTTCGTGTTCCTTCTCTTTGACTTGTCCTTATATTTCTGATTCTCTGGACAGTCAGCTTTCATATGGCCTGCCTTCCTGCATTGATAACAAGTATTAGATTCAATTTTCTTTGCAGGGTTATGTTTATACCTTTTATCCCTTCGGCCGCCACTGTACTTCTTTTGGCTGAATCGTCCTGCTCCTTTCCTGAGGAACCGCCTGAACTCTCTGGTCATCATTGCCATCTCAGTACGAGTTATATCTTCTTCATTCAGGCTCTCCTCAGATGATGAATTGCTAGAGCTTGATCTGCTGGACTTGCTGGATTTGCTGGCACCAGCTTTCAGAGCGATTGGCTTCTTTTCCTCTCAGCTTCTTCTATCCTTGGCATATTAATCTCATATGCCATCAGCGAGCCAATTAGCTCATCAGCCCTCGTATTTCGCAAATCCCTTGACTCCTCCATCACTGTAGCTTTAGTATGCCAAGCATGAGTCAGGGAGCGTAATATCTTCCTCACTACATCATATTCTGTCTGAGCCTTCCCGAGACCTCTAAGACCATTAGTAATGGTTGTCAATCGAGCATACATCTCCTTGATGGTCTCGTTGGGCTTAATCTTGAAGGCTTCATATTTGGACACAAGGAAATTGGCCTTCGTCTCTCTAACTTGAGAAGTCCCTTCATGAATGACTTCCAGTGCATCCCACATCTCCTTAGCTGAACTGCAGGCTGATACGCGGGAGAATTCTGTAGGGTGCAGAGAGCATTGAATGGCGTTTATTGTACTCAAATTTAGTGTAGACCTCCTGATCTCCTCCTTGGTCCAGACTTCCTCATTAGTAGACAGCTCATAAGGTCCCTTGCTGACTACCTTCCAGATCTCGTAATCCTTAGCCCTCAAAAATACTTTCATACGATTCTTCCAGTATGCATAATTAGATCCATCGAAGAATGGGGGCTTTGTGGTTGAGTGTCCTTCAGCAATCATCCCTCGAGCATCCATCTTTGCCTTTCCTCGTCGGGCGATGAGTCCCTGTAGAAGAGTATGGCTCTGATATCAACTGTTATATTAGATGGACGCAGTCTTTCTCCACGAAGTGTGGATCTAGAGGGGGGTGAATAGATCTATTACCTAATTTAAAACCAATATAAGGCTATAATGCGGAATATAGGCAGATCTACTAAATCACTAACTCGAGTATTAGATTTGAACAGAAGCGAATCAAACTGTGAAGGTAAACAGGAAATCCAATCGCACACAGTTCATAGACAATCACACAAACACAAGACACCCAAGATTTTTAGGTGGTTCGGTCAGGAGACCTACGTCCACCCCACACTCCAACTAGAGTGTGGATATTGCTGACTCACAGCTTGAACAGCTGGGCTTCACAGCTTGCCAACAAACCCTGATACACAGCTTCGCTGGGCTTTACAGCTTGCCGACCAGAGGAACAGATCCTCTGCAACTGCTGGGCAATACAACTTAGCCGTCCGAGACCAAGTCTCGCCTGCTAAGGATTACAGCTTCACCTGTCCAGTGGAAACCTCCACTGCAAATGCTGCCTCACAGCTTGAAGAAACAAAAGAGTTCGAAAGCAAAAAAAGAAGGAAACGAAACTAAGAAAACCCAACTGGGAATGTAGCTCGAATGAGCAAAGCTCAGCTCTGGTATCTGAACCAAGAGTCTGAGATACAACCTCTCAATCAAACTCTCTCAATCTCACTCTCTCAACACATCTCTCTCAATCTTCTCTTCTCTCTTTTTCTTCTTCTCTGCTTTTCTTCTCTGTGGATCTCGGTGGCTCTCTGCTGCTTCAGACTTTCAGACTCACTGTATAGACTTTGTCACTTCTTCGATCAGCCTTCATCCGAAGAAGAAGACTCTCTTTTATACCAGCAGTAGATTGGATAAGGGCGTGTGGCTTCCACATTTCCCGCCCAATGCTTTTGCCAGATTCTAGGAACTTCGACCACCTGGCAGCATCCTGGATGGGCTGCTTCCACGTGTCACCATCTGGGCACCTCGTCCTTCCATGGATCACAAGCCAAGTCATCAATCTCAGCCAGGAGTCCCTGTCAGACAGAGGATCGAATTATCAGTTTAAGTATAAACCCTGTACAGACTTTGTAGAGTGTAATGCATTGTATAGACTTCACTGTATAGACTTTGTGAACTTGAATGCAGTGAATAGACTTTGTGAATGCGAATGTAATGTACAGACTCTGCAATGTATGAACTTCATATATGCAGTGCTATGCGATGTACAAACTTCCTATATGAAGGCAACCGCTGTACAGACTTGAATGATGTGCGATGTATAGACTTCATGTTATGCATGAGACTCTAAGGGAGACGGACGATGTATAGACTTAGCCAGTCTTCAGCTCGATGTACAGACTTCATGAATGATGCATGCAATGCACTGGACGATGTATGGACTTAGCCGATGCAGACTAGTCCGATGTACAGACTTGCTCGTTGTTCAGACTTCATGAACGATGTATAGACTTGCCAAGGAAAAGGCTGTACAGACTTGAGCAAAGCAAAGCAATTGAATGTATAGACTTCACGATGTGAAGACTTACCAAAGACAACTGGACGATGTACGGACTTGAGTGAAGCAAAGTCTGTACAGACTAGAAGGTTCACAATGTAAAGACTTTGGCAGAGCAGCAATGTACAGACTTGCACAGTTCTGGGATGTATAGACTTTATCTGAAAGCCCAATGTACAGACTTGCAAGACTGAACGTAGGTAAAGATCCCAATGTATAGACTTCGAAGTTCATCTGGTGAATGTACAGACTTTGAAGGTTCAACTGGTGAATGTACAAACTTCACCAATGTATAGACTTGGAAGTTCACTGATGGATGTACAGACTTCACCCCGAGCAAGCTACAGTGCAGTGTATGGACTTTGAAGGATGATGCATGACGCTGTACAGACTTCACTAATGTATGGACTTAGCTTCGTGCATGCTACAGTCCAATGTATGGACTTTGAATGACAGTGCAAGCACTGTATAGACTTTGAGCACAAACACCACAATGCAATGTATAGACTTGCTAGTTATGTGAGCTGCAGTGTATGGACTTTGAAGAATGATGCATGACGCTGAGTGAGACGGACAGGATGTACAGGCTTTGAAGCTCAACTGAGATGGATGATGTATAGACTTAGCCTGTTGAATGCACTGATGTAGTATATGCACAGAGGAAGCAATGCACATAGAGGAAGCAATGCACCGATGCAATGCATGCACATAGCAGGTATTGAACTGAAGCAATGGATGTATAGACTTGTGTTTTCAACGATGCACAAACACAACACAAACTCAACACGATGTATAGACTATGTTGAGTGTGAAGACTTGTGTGTGTGTGTAGTGTGTAGACTTGTGAAATGCATAGAACACACAGACAATCTGATAAAAGTAATTTCATCAAAACATAAACAGTTGCCAATCAATCAAAACAAGATGTTGCCAATGAAGTAAAGCATATTGTCAACATCATCAACACAGAGGAGTCACAACAATCTCCCCCTTTTTGATGATGGCAACCCCCTATCATATAGAAGAGCAACAACCTGTCATTCAGATGAATTTTTGATGAAAGACATGATTTGTTATTCAGATTGTCATGCAGATACTATGAATGCATGCTACGAAATAAAAACTAACTCCCTGCTCATAAGATCTCCCCCTTTGCCATAACATGATTCATACACTCCCCCTGGAATGAATTCAGAATTCATCAAACAGACAATATTCTCCCCCTTTGCCATCAACAAAGAGGAGGGAAAGTGATTACAAGGGAAGGAACAAGAGAGATCATCTGACTGGCATTCTGAACAAGTAGTTCAGGAATAAGCATTCTAAAGCACAGAGTCTTCAGTCATATGAATTTAGAAACTACTTTCAGATAGAATTCTGGTTTAAAGATTATAAAATTTTGAGTTCATGCACTACAATCAATAGATAAGGTTTCTGTGCATGATAAAACAATAAACCAGAATCACATTTGCATGAGAGATTCAGTTTCAAAATATCTTACTTTCATAGACTCAGTAAAAAAAATGTGAAGAGTTACCAGGTCATGTATTGAAATTAAACAAATTGACATCCATGAAATTTCTTTTGAAGGAACAACATTTTCAATATTAGGTCATTAAGGGCATTCAGGTGCCATTTGTCTTTTTACGTAAGGATATACGTTTATCAGACGCCAATACCCCTAGATACTCAACATGATGGACCATTCTGCCATGATCAAATTCAATAGAACTGATTTACACCTTTTTGTGTGAGGGTACACGTTTATCAGACGCCAGTTACCCCCAGGTACTCAGTGAAACCACCCTACTGTTTTGATCATTTTATACAGAGATAACTGATACACCTCATGACTTAAGTATTGTCCATTTCTTTGATGGATCATATAGTTTCTCAGTATTTTACCAGTCATTGCTCTGCCAATGTTATTTTTAATTAATTTTTAATATTTTTCAATATCTTTCTTAGCTGTCCTTTATTTGTTTCAGAATGACTTGTTTAAAAATAATACACATACTTAGCTTCTCTAACATGATTTCAGATGAGTTTTCATATTTCAGATATGATTAGCTTTTTCTGACATGAAATAAGATAAGAGTTGAGAGCTTTATCAATTTTCAACTTTCTTATTTACTGATTGCAATCTTTAAACTTTAAAGTTTATAAAATTTAAACCATTAAAGTCAGTCTTTAAGCAATTAAAATTCTTGTAAGAGAAGAAGTTTGTTTTCTATTGCTTAGGAATCAGAACTGACTAACAGATTGCCATATTGTCAGAGTCAATCATTCAGAGTCAAAGGATGAATGAATTCAAGAAAGTTGATGACCACTCTGAATTTCTAACAAGACTCCCCCTGTCTATATGCATGCAGTTTTGCAAATGAATGGTAAGAATTAAATGAGAGAGAGCTTAGACATAGGTCATGGATGAATGATATGCAATGAAAACTATGTCATAAAAAATTATGAATGATATGCATGTAGTTTTAGATACATTCATGAATAAATGATATGCAGTGATGATCATGAGTGTAAAAAAAATATGAGTGTCATGCATGATCATGAGTCTGTTGCTACATTCAACATTCACACATTTTATTCAAGCCATCAGAGAATTTATTCATTATGCTGAAATTTACACAAGCCAAGTTCTCTTCTAAGAAATTTAAACCTTTCATTCCCAAGAGGCTTAGTAAAGATATCAGCAATTTATTTTTCAGTTTCAATGAAGTTCATTTTAATTTCCTTTTTATTTACAACATCTCTAAGAAAATGATGTTTTATCTCTATATGCTTAGTCCTAGAATGATGAACAGGATTTTTAGCAAGGCATATAGCACTAGTATTATCACACAAGATTGGAATACATTCCAATTTTATCTGATAATCATCTAGTTTGTGCTTGATCCAAAGTACTTGGGCAGCACAATTACCTGCTGCAACATATTCAGCCTCAGCTGTAGACAAGGCTATAGTGTGTTGCTTCTTAGATGCCCAAGATACTAGACAGCCACCAAGGAATTGACAATAGCCACTAGTACTTTTTCTATCTACTCGACACCCAGCATAGTCTGCATCAGTGTAGGCTAGAAGTTCTAACTCACACTTAGCAGGATACCATAGACCTAGCTCTTGGGTGCCTAATAAATACATAAAAATCTTTTTCACAGCCTTAAGATGTGTTTCTTTAGGACTGGCCTGAAATCTAGAGCATAAACACACTGCAAATTGAATATCAGGTCTAGATGCTGTAAGATATAGAAGAGATCCGATCATACCTCTATATAGCCTTTGGTCCACTGGTTTACCTTGAGGATCTTCATCCAAACTGGTTGAGGTACCCATTAGAGCAGCTATTTCCTTGAGGTTGTCCATTTTGTACTTCTTCAATAAATTCTTTATGTACTTGGACTGAGAGATGAAAGTACCATCATTTGATTGTGTAACCTGCAGTCCAAGAAATAGTTTGAGCTCACCCATTGAGCTCATTTCAAACTCATTAGTCATAACTTGAGAGAATTCCTCACACAATTTGGGATTAGTTGACCCAAAGACAATGTCATCCACATAAATTTGAATGATAAGAATATCTGAATGACTCACCTTGGTGAACAATGTTTGATCAACTACACCTCTTGTGAAGTTCTTTTCAGTGAAGAATTTGCTCAACCTGTCATACCAAGCTCTAAGAGCTTGCTTTAAACCATAGAGAGCTTTTCTGAGTTTATAAACATCATTAGGGAAGTCTAAGCATTCAAATTCAGGAGGCTACCTCACATAGACATCCTCACTGATTTCCCCATTTAGAAAAGTAGATTTTACATCCATCTGCTGAAGATTTATTCCTAGGGAACATGCATAAGCCAATAATATTCTGATTGCTTCTAACCTGGCTACAGGGGCAAAAGACTCTTCAAAGTCTATTCCAAATTCTTGATTATACCCCTGAGCTACAAGTCTGGCCTTATTTTTAATGACATTCCCTGATTCATCAGTTTTATTTCTGAATACCCATTTAGTCCCTATGACTGTTTCATGATCAGGAGGTGGAACCAAATGCCACACCTTATTCTTGTCAAATTGATTGAGTTCCTCATGCATGGCATTAATCCAATGCACATCTTTGAGAGCACAGTCAATGGACTTGGGTTCTACATTTGAAACAAACGCATATGCATTCAGTTCATTTTGAATTCTTAAGTGACCTCTAGTCCTAGGGGGGTCATGCAGATTGCCAATTACATTATCTACATGATGATCTTTTAGATATCTAATGTTGACAATTTCATCACCATGAGTTTCATTTACCTCCCCCTGAACTGTAGGCTCTTCTTCATTAAGCTCTTCATTTCCTTCCTCATCCTCGGATTTGTCTGCAGGATTTCCTTCCTTCAAAATATCACCATTGTCTTCATTCCTGCATTGACCAACATTAGTCTTTAGTAAGGATTCATCAAAAACTATGTGTGGAGATTCTTCAACAGTTTTGGAATTCAGATTGTACACTCTATATGCTCGGGTGTTTTCAGAATAACCAAGAAAAATTCCTGGTTCACCTTTAGGTTCAAATTTATCAAGGTCTCTTTTATCATTTATATGAATGAAACATTTACAACCAAATACCTTGAAATGAGCAATATAAGGTTTCTTACCCTTTAAGATCTCATAGGGTGTTTTATGGGTAGAAGGTCTTACCATGGCTCTGTTAATTACATAACAGGCAGTATTTACTGCTTCAGCCCAGAACTTCCTTGGTAGACCACCTTCAACCAAGAGTGTACGACCCATCTCCACTAGGGTTCTATTCCTTCTCTCCACAACTCCATTCTGCTCAGGTGTCCTTGGTGAGGAGAACCTATGGTTAATTCCATTTGACCTGCAGAATTCATCAAACTGTGAGTTTTCAAACTCACCTCCATGATCAGTCAAAATATTTTCAATTTTCTGGTTTTTCTTAAGACAGAACTCCTGAAATTCTGAGAATGCATCACGTTTATGTGATAAGAAATATACCCAAGTATACCTAGAGAAGTCATCTACCATGACAAACCCATACTTCCTCCCTGATAAGTGACAGACCTGGTTGGCCCAAAAAGGTCCATGTGTATCAGCTCATAGGGTTTAGAAGACAGATTTTCTGTTCTAGATTTAAATGACTTTCTACTTAACTTTGATTGAGTGCATGCATCACAGATTTTATTTTCTTTCTTAAAGGAAACTTCAGGAAGTCCTCTAACCATGCTATGCTTATTTAGTTTATGCAAAATAGTGTAACTAGCATGACCTAACCTACGATGCCATAAAAATGCTAAGTCTTCTCTACTAGCAGTAAGGCATAGGTTAGAATGTTGAATATCATCTAGATCTATCATGTAAGTGTTATTTATCCTCTTACCAGAAAATTTAACAGTTTCGGAATCAGGTTCAAAAACTTTGCAACATTGAGAGTCAAAAAGCACTTTGCATCCTTTATCACATAGCTGGCTGATGCTAAGTAAGTTATAAGCTAATCCTTCAACCAGCATGACATCCTCAATGCAACAAGTAGTACACTTACCTACTTTACCTGTTCCAACAATCTTACCCTTTGTGTTGCTACCAAAGGTGACAAGGCCTCCCTGTTTCTCTGTCAGCATGCAGAACTTGGCATTATCCCCTGTCATATGCCTGGAGCAGCCACTATCCAAGTACCACAAATTGTTCTTGGCTGCCAGGCATACCTGCACACACAATCAGGTAGAGAAGTTTGGAACCTAAGACCGATTGGGCTCCAGAGAAGATGAAAAGCAATTAAAACAAGAAAGCAGACTTTTAGGAATCCACATTTGTTTGAAATAGTTCTGTTCAGTGGATTTTCCAGATTTCTTTTTGTTTTGCTTTTTCTTGTTGACACTAGCATGATTATTTATAGATTGATTATTTCTGTGCCAGTGCCTTGGCCAGGATGTATTCACGAAATTTTGGCCATAGTAATCATTGGGCTGGCTGTAGAAATGTTGGTTCCTTGGTGTCCAATTGCCATTCCCACTAACCCAATTTCTGGTGTAAGGTCTATAAGACTGTGTAGCCTGATGTCCATGACCTGTAAACCTTCCTTGAGTCCTAGTCCATCTTGACCTATTTGGATAGGTTGACTGTGCAAAGAAGTGGGACTGGTTCTAGGTTGTGAGAAATGTTTGGGTTGAGCTCTAAAAGCATTCTGCCTCCCCTGCACCTTGGACCCTGCTGACTTATTCATAGGTGTGTATTGGGTCTTTTTCAGAGGTGGTGGTGATGGTGGAGACTTGGTGACCTTAACATGGGGTTTATAAGACTGTGTAGGTTGACCCCTAACCTGAGACTGAGCTTTGGGATTTTGTTTGGATGTGCTAGCTCTACTAGTCTCATTCAGCTGTTGTTTGCCCTTCTCCTCAGCACTGGGCTTTTTCAGATTAGCAGTTTTGTTCATTGAAATGTTTGAATTCATGCTAATTAGAGGTCCTTTCTCTTTTTGTGCAACAAATGAGATAGTTTTCATTCCAAAGGTTTTTGTTGCACTAGAATTAAATCCAAGACCCTCTTTTCTGAAGTTGACCTTTGACCCTAACAAAGCATTTAGGTTATCTGTACCTTGGGTCATTTTCTCAATAGTCTTAAGCTTGTCCTCATTATCCTTTTGAATATCTTCAATGGATTTCTTAAGTTCTGAATTCACACTTAGGACAGCTTGATATTTTTCATTCACTATTTTATCTCACTCTCACATTTCTGAATTTTCAATTTCAGTTCATCAGTTTCTTTTTCTAACCTCTCATTTTCTTCTTTATAGGCTTTTGACTCATTCTTGATTTCTTCTAATTCAGAACATGTGAGTTTCAATTTTTCATTCTCAGATTCTAGACATGCAATTTTATCAGTTAGAGTTGTATCATTTTGCATGGAGTTAATCTTTCTTCTTAGATGCCTATTTTCCTTTCTAATATCATCAGCTCTATCAGCTATGTCATGGTAGGCATCTACCCAATCAGCAATAGTGAAATTTTTGAATCTAGTGATTACCTCATCTGAGTCCTCCTCTCTATATTCAGAGCTTGTTGCCATAAGATAAATGGGCTTCTCAGATTCGGCTTCACTGTCAAAAGTATTGCTCAGGGAGCCTTCATCTTCATCACTCCAGGTACTCACCATTGCTTTCCCTTTCGTGTTCCTTCTCTTTGACTTGTCCTTATATTTCTGATTCTCTGGACAGTCAGCTTTCATATGGCCTACCTTCCTGCATTGATAACAAGTATTAGATTCAATTTTCTTTGCAGGGTTATGTTTATACCTTTTATCCCTTCGGCCGCCACTGTACTTCTTTTGGCTGAATCGTCCTGCTCCTTTCCTGAGGAACCGCCTGAACTCTCTGGTCATCATTGCCATCTCAGTACGAGTTATATCTTCTTCATTCAGGCTCTCCTCAGATGATGAATTGCTAGAGCTTGATCTGCTGGACTTGCTGGATTTGCTGGCACCAGCTTTCAGAGCGATTGGCTTCTTTTTCCTCTCAGCTTCTTCTATCCTTGGCATATTAATCTCATATGCCATCAGCGAGCCAATTAGCTCATCAGCCCTCGTATTTCGCAAATCCCTTGGCTCCTCCATCACTGTAGCTTTAGTATGCCAAGCATGAGTCAGGGAGCGTAATATCTTCCTCACTACATCATATTCTGTCTGAGCCTTCCCGAGACCTCTAAGACCATTAGTAATGGTTGTCAATCGAGCATACATCTCCTTGATGGTCTCGTTGGGCTTCATCTTGAAGGCTTCATATTTGGACACAAGGAAATTGGCCTTCGTCTCTCTAACTTGAGAAGTCCCTTCATGAATGACTTCCAGTGCATCCCACATCTCCTTAGCTGAACTGCAGGCTGATACGCGGGAGAATTCTGTAGGGTGCAGAGAGCATTGAATGGCGTTTATTGTACTCAAATTTAGTGTAGACCTCCTGATCTCCTCCTTGGTCCAGACTTCCTCATTAGTAGACAGCTCATAAGGTCCCTTGCTGACTACCTTCCAGATCTCGTAATCCTTAGCCCTCAAAAATACTTTCATACGATTCTTCCAGTATGCATAATTAGATCCATCGAAGAATGGGGGCTTTGTGGTTGAGTGTCCTTCAGCAATCATCCCTCGAGCATCCATCTTTGCCTTTCCTCGTCGGGCGATGAGTCCCTGTAGAAGAGTATGGCTCTGATATCAACTGTTATATTAGATGGACGCAGTCTTTCTCCACGAAGTGTGGATCTAGAGGGGGGTGAATAGATCTATTACCTAATTTAAAACCAATATAAGGCTATAATGCGGAATATAGGCAGATCTACTAAATCACTAACTCGAGTATTAGATTTGAACAGAAGCGAATCAAACTGTGAAGGTAAACAGGAAATCCAATCGCACACAGTTCATAGACAATCACACAAACACAAGACACCCAAGATTTTTAGGTGGTTCGGTCAGGAGACCTACGTCCACCCCACACTCCAACTAGAGTGTGGATACTGCTGACTCACAGCTTGAACAGCTGGGCTTCACAGCTTGCCAACAAACCCTGATACACAGCTTCGCTGGGCTTTACAGCTTGCCGACCAGAGGAACAGATCCTCTGCAACTGCTGGGCAATACAACTTAGCCGTCCGAGACCAAGTCTCGCCTGCTAAGGATTACAGCTTCACCTGTCCAGTGGAAACCTCCACTGTAAATGCTGCCTCACAGCTTGAAGAAACAAAAGAGTTCGAAAGCAAAAAAAGAAGGAAACGAAACTAAGAAAACCCAACTGGGAATGTAGCTCGAATGAGCAAAGCTCAGCTCTGGTATCTGAACCAAGAGTCTGAGATACAACCTCTCAATCAAACCCTCTCAATCTCACTCTCTCAACACATCTCTCTCAATCTTCTCTTCTCTCTTTTTCTTCTTCTCTGCTTTTCTTCTCTGTGGATCTCGGTGGCTCTCTGCTGCTTCAGACTTTCAGACTCACTGTATAGACTTTGTCACTTCTTCGATCAGCCTTCATCCGAAGAAGAAGACTCTCTTTTATACCAGCAGTAGATTGGATAAGGGCGTGTGGCTTCCACATTTCCCGCCCAATGCTTTTGCCAGATTCTAGGAACTTCGACCACCTGGCAGCATCCTGGATGGGCTGCTTCCACGTGTCACCATCTGGGCACCTCGTCCTTCCATGGATCACAAGCCAAGTCATCAATCTCAGCCAGGAGTCCCTGTCAGACAGAGGATCGAATTATCAGTTTAAGTATAAACCCTGTACAGACTTTGTAGAGTGTAATGCATTGTATAGACTTCACTGTATAGACTTTGTGAACTTGAATGCAGTGAATAGACTTTGTGAATGCGAATGCAATGTACAGACTCTGCAATGTATGAACTTCATATATGCAGTGCTATGCGATGTACAAACTTCCTATATGAAGGCAACCGCTGTACAGACTTGAATGATGTGCGATGTATAGACTTCATGTTATGCATGAGACTCTAAGGGAGACGGACGATGTATAGACTTAGCCAGTCTTCAGCTCGATGTACAGACTTCATGAATGATGCATGCAATGCACTGGACGATGTATGGACTTAGCCGATGCAGACTAGTCCGATGTACAGACTTGCTCGTTGTTCAGACTTCATGAACGATGTATAGACTTGCCAAGGAAAAGGCTGTACAGACTTGAGCAAAGCAAAGCAATTGAATGTATAGACTTCACGATGTGAAGACTTACCAAAGACAACTGGACGATGTACGGACTTGAGTGAAGCAAAGTCTGTACAGACTAGAAGGTTCACAATGTAAAGACTTTGGCAGAGCAGCAATGTACAGACTTGCACAGTTCTGGGATGTATAGACTTTATCTGAAAGCCCAATGTACAGACTTGCAAGACTGAACGTAGGTAAAGATCCCAATGTATAGACTTCGAAGTTCATCTGGTGAATGTACAGACTTTGAAGGTTCAAGTGGTGAATGTACAAACTTCACCAATGTATAGACTTGGAAGTTCACTGATGGATGTACAGACTTCACCCCGAGCAAGCTACAGTGCAGTGTATGGACTTTGAAGAATGATGCATGACGCTATACAGACTTCACTAATGTATGGACTTAGCTTCGTGCATGCTACAGTCCAATGTATGGACTTTGAATGACAGTGCAAGCACTGTATAGACTTTGAGCACAAACACCACAATGCAATGTATAGACTTGCTAGTTATGTGAGCTGCAGTGTATGGACTTTGAAGAATGATGCATGACGCTATACAGACTTCACTAATGTATGGACTTAGCTTCGTGCATGCTACAGTCCAATGTATGGACTTTGAATGACAGTGCAAGCACTGTATAGACTTTGAGCACAAACACCACAATGCAATGTATAGACTTGCTAGTTATGTGAGCTGCAGTGTATGGACTTTGAAGAATGATGCATGACGCTGAGTGAGACGGACAGGATGTACAGGCTTTGAAGCTCGACTGAGACGGACGATGTATAGACTTAGCCTGTTGAATGCACTGATGCAGTATATGTACAGAGGAAGCAATGCACACAGAGGAAGCAATGCACCGATGCAATGCATGCACATAGTAGGTATTGAACTGAAGCAATGGATGTATAGACTTGTGTTTTCAACGATGCACAAACACAACACAAACTCAACACGATGTATAGACTATGCTGAGTGTGAAGACTTGTGTGTGTGTGTGTGTGTAGTGTGTAGACTTGTGAAATGCATAGAACACACAGACAATCTGATAAAAGCAATTTCATCAAAACATGAACAGTTGCCAATCAATCAAAACAAGGTGTTGCCAATGAAGTAAAGCATATTGTCAACATCATCAACACAGAGGAGTCACAACAGGAACCCACAGGTAGCAACCACTACCTGCAAACCCGTAGTCCAAGACTCCCTTCCTCTGAGACCAGAGGGAACCCACAAGTGACACCCAGTCACTTGCAACCGGAGACACCAAGTCTCCCTTCTCCTGAGTCCACAGGAGGAACACCGACCTCCAACCAGAGAATCGGAAGAACAAAGTGATCGGATAAAAGGAAAAATAAGAAATGATAAAAACACAGCGACTGAAAGCTGTAAATGAAATGCAACAGGAATGTGGCTCTCGCAGGAGCTGACTGGATTGGATCTGATCCAAAGTCCAGTGAAGACAAATTTTCTGATGAAGCTTCTCTTCTTCTTCACGAGCTCTCTATCTCTCTATCTCTTTTTATTTTTCTTCTTCTGCTTTCACACTCTGCCTCTCTGCCCCTCCTTTCTTTTCTTCTCACTGTCTACTCTTCTCTCTGCTCTTCTTCTTCTTCTTCTTTCTTTTCTCTTCTTCTGTCTTTTCTCTTTCGATCTCTCTGCTGCTCTCTCTATTCTTCTTCTGCTCAGGCTCACTCTTCTTTCTTCTTCTGATCTTTTCCTTCTTCTGGATCGTGTAGGCTCTAATTCACTCTCTGCTCCTTTTATCACGATGACTCTCACCAGATGGAGAAGTCCTCTTTATATAGCAGCAGCAAACAGATAGGGTGTGTGCTCTCCACGATTCCCGCCCAAACGCCTTGACCACGTGGCAGCATTTCAACCTGCTGCACTGCACGTGTCACAATCCTGGCACTTTGGATCACGTGCCCTTCTCAATTTCCTCGAGCAGATATTCTGTCAGGTTGAATCAACTCTGATGGAAAAGAAGGAAATGCATCGAGTAAGTCTGAGAATGTACAAACTTAATGGCATGGAATGTAGACTGTATTTAACAAAGTGTGTACATTAAAACTGGATGCACAGACTTACTGATGCATCTTTATACGGACTGCAACGAACCTTGTACAGACTTCATTCATGCAAGCAAGACAGTGCATAAAGAACACGGGATGTGCATACTTGGTAGCATGCAATGTATAGACTTGATGCACGAACTGTGCACATGCATAAAGAGCACTTGCTGTGTACAGACTTGCTCGATTATCAACAGATGAATGTATAGACTTTGCATATGTATGAGACGCTAAGTGAGACGGAGCAATGTATAGACTTAGCCGATGCAATGTTCACACGACCTTAGACGCTAAGTGAGACGATGGAGTTGTACAGACTATGCATATGGTGTACAGACTTTATATGCATAAGGCACATGATGCAACAATGTATAGACTTGAAATCAAGAGATGCATGAACTATGCACATGCATGAAGAGCAGACGATGTACAGACTTGCATGAGACGCTGGGTATGTTGAGACACAACATGAGACCCAGAACTGCAAAGAATGTATAGACTTGCTGAACTGTCGTATGGACATAACACCAATGAATGTGCAGACTTTGTGTAATGTGCAGACTTGCTAAAATGATGCACGAACATAACAGCAGGTAATGTATAGACTCTACGAGCATGCGACCAGACAGTGTGCAGACTTGCTAAAAAGGAATGTGCAGACTTGCTATGGATGTATAGACTTTGTGCCAAGGCAAACTGATGTGTAGACTTGCTCAACTCTATGGCGTGCAACTAAACGATGTACAGACTTGACTTATGCATGCAAGACAAGACTGCACCGACTTCATGTCGTGTAGAGTGTAAACGATGTATAGACTTTATGTTGGACCAACAAGACAATGTATAGACTTTGTGTTGAACCAACCAGACAATGTATAGACTTGCCTGCACAGACTTGCCTGTACAGACTTGATGCGAGAGCCACACTGACATAACATGTATTATGCAAAACATCTGCACAGACTAGAGCTAGCCTTAGCTCAGGCTTGAACTAGCCCTGCACATACTTTATGCGAAGACTTATGCACTGAGTATGCTTATGCAGCGCCCAAGGATTGCTCAGACCTTTGACCGTATGGACACTAGCATGTAGCGAAATATGCATTGAGTATGAAATACTGCATGGCCTAGCACACTCATGCAATCTCCACAGAACAGATCAGACATATGCATTCATGTGATGACTCAATGTGTTATTCTTAACAAAACAATATGGTGACTCATTCATGTTGCTATCATTAAAACACCACATTATCATCAAAGCACAAGGGGCACAACAATCTCCCCCTTTTTGATGATGGCAACATAATGAGTCACACTGACTCGTCAAACTATTCTCCCCCTTTGACATAATCAAAAAGGAGATGGTTTGAGAGATAAAATTCAGCACACAAATACAGAGAATGAAACATAGTTCACTGAAATAGAGTTCCCCCTTATGAAAAGAAAACTGCTCTCCCCCTATCAACATGCATGCAGAACTACTCTCCTCTTAAAGCAAATAATAACCAAAGATTTCAACAATGTGGAGAGTAAAGTGATTGATGATAGGAAGGTAAAAGTAGACAACAATAATCACAAGACATCTCAATGAATAATCAATAGTTAAGAGAGATTTGGCACCAAGATTTATGTTGATCAGGCTGTCAGGAATGAATCTGATCATGAGGGATTTTAATGCTTGCACCACTACAATAAGTCTTAAGAAGATTAGACTCTTCTATCATAAAGGGTTATGAATTGGCAACACAACCAATCTGATTTAATTTTGATGTATACCAAATTTGTCAAATTAAACTCAATACTCATATCTGAATCCAAGTTTTAATAAAGGTGAACCAAATAGTCAGATAACACTCAAAACCAATCATCTTTATCTTACACACATTATCTCAATAGCTCCTTTGAAAGATACACAGATTAGTACTGAGGTTAAATACTTTTACAAGAACATGAGTTGACAGAATTTTCAATATATTTTTATTTGAAGCACATTATATTTTTCCTGAGCAATTTAGGTTGATCAACACCTTTTTACATGAGGCACAACACGTCTCAAGTGAAGTGACCCAATTACTCAGTGTGATAACTGTCATTGCCTCTCAACTTCGAGAACATAGTTAGCAATATAAGTGTCTTTTTACATGAGAAGACACCTTGATCAGAGGCCAGACTCCCCAGTTACTCAACACAAAAATGCCATTGCTCTGTAGGTTCTCAATGAATTTTCATTTTAAGTGACTATGACACTTCATGACTTAGGTTCACTCCATTTCTTTGATGGAAAACCCAGTTTCTCAGTGAACAAAGTCATTTCATTGCTCACTGATTTTATTTCCTGTCAAATTTTTCAAAGTTAATGTTTAACAACAATACTCACTCTATGTATCTTAACCAAAGTAGCCCTGATTTCAAATTTTCAGATATCTGATGAGTGAGTCTAAGGTTTTTATGACACAGATGGTTAAGATTTATTAAAGCTTATCATTCAGATATTTTCAATTCATTTAATTACAAATCTGAGAATACATTAATCTTATATCAGTCTGATTCAGTGGTAATTCTTAAACCTATATGATAGGAATTTCTACAAAGTTCTCAGACTGAATTGCATGACATGCAGCTTAAGTTCCTCAAACCGAATACAGACACAGCTGATCAACAATCAACACTAGACACAATCATTCAAACCAGCTAAGAAGAATGTGAAGGATGAGTGTAAGCTAGTGTAAGAGTCAACACAAGAAGGAATATATCAGAAGAGTGTTTATCAACAAATAGTAGCTGAGTATGGAATACAGATAGATCAGCTGACAGGTAGTAACATGAAGAAAGTTGAAAGAAACTCTTCTTTGACAACTTAATGAATAGAAGGCAGAATCCATTATCAGGAGAGAGTGTGAGGTCACATGAGAGTTATCCAGATAGCTAGACAAAAAGGTTCAGTGTGACAGACTGAAGAATTTAAAAATGCTCCCCCTGTCTAGATGCAATGGAATATCCTTTTTAGGTTTTTCAAATGTGCAGTGTGCACTACTCTTCATATGTGCAGTATGCAACAAAACTGATAAGGAGAGCATGATGACCAAGCGACAGCAGACAAGCTCCCCCTGACAAAATGCATGATATGCAATGAAGGCACAACAATATGCACTGTGAACATGAGATGCACCGACTATATGCAAGACATGCAGCTACCTATACTCGGTGCAATACATGCATCGACTTGAAATGTCAACTATGCAAAGCATGCGTATGACATTCAACTATGTAGAATGATTATTCAAACATCAGAGCATTCTTTATTCAGAGAGCATCATGCGAGAGCAATCAACTTTTCAAGATAAATCAATTTAGCACAGACAGATTATTATGATATGCGATCATCTAAAGGGCAGAGAATGTCAGAGAACAGAATTTAACACAGGTTTTCAGAACTTACCTGAGTGGTGCACTCCTGGGGGTTTCATTTTTGAGTGCCTTGGTTTATTGACCCCCTTTATTCCATTCCAAGGCACACCTGCAACAGCTGAATCATTTTACACAGGCAGGTACCCAAGAAGTCTTGGGTCCTGAATTAACAGTGACACTCCTAGCAGGTTTTCTCAACAAATTTTTAGCTTGTTTATCATCACAACACATGATATGACAATTATGCATAGAATGCCCTACCTGCCCATAATAATGACATGATGTAACAGCTTTTGAGTTCTTTTTGTGAACAAGATTATAATCATGGAATCTATGTGGATAAACATGTAAATTTCTGTTACTTACATGAAATTTTGGTTTACCATAACCTTCCCACCAGCATTCTGAAGTTCGGTGGCCAAGTTTTCCACATTCAAAACATACAAGAATATTTTCTTTGAAAGTAGATTTATTTCTACCAAAATCATTTCTGTTTGTAGGGAATTTGGCAATTTCAGAATTAAAATTCTTTCCCTAAACATGCCAACAATCTTTTGCCCTATGGCCTAGCTTCCCACAATTGAAGCACCTACCATGCTGGTTCATTATAGCAAATTTATTCTTAATGGTAACATTCTGGTGGCCATGATTAACATGAGAATAAAATTTTCTCTTGCCTTCGAGTGACCAGCACTGAACAGCAACATGTCCCATTTTTCCACAATTATAACAATAAATTTTCTTTTCCCTAGAGACATGCTTTCTACCCTGATTGTTTTGTACAGTAGCTAGGTCATCCTTTTCCATCAAATTACACTCATGCATCAAATGTCCAAATTTGTGACAGTAGTGACAGATCATTTTCTTTCTAGATGCATGTGAATGTGTGTAAGGACTGTGATCAACATGCACTGAAGAATCCTTTTTATTTATTTTCTATTTTTCAGTCTCTTTCTAATTTTTGTACTGAGGTGAAGATGAGGTAGAAGGCTTTTCTTGTTCTGAACATTTAACAAAAATAGTTTTCAATTTGTCTCCATCAACCTTCTCAGCCTTCTTCATGACTGGATTGTAACCAAGTCCCTCCTTCTGAAAATTCACATTCGCTCCAAGGAGCTTATTCAAATTGTCTCTTCCCTTAACAAATTTTGACAGGGAGTTTTTCAGATCTTCAATTTCTATCTCCAAAGACACAATGTAGTCTTCACACGAAATGACTTGATTTTGCAATTCATCATTCAGACTCTTCAGAGTCTCATTTTCCTGTGTCAATTTGAATTCAATATTCACTTCATTTTCTTTCAAGATAGATTTCCCTTTTTCAATCGTCAGCCATTTTTCAGAGAAAACAGTGTTAAGAACCATTAGCTTTTTGTTTTGTTCCTTCAGATAAATGTTTTCTTCAATCAGCTTATCTTGTAATTTATCAGTTTCCTTCTTCTGAGTCGGCAATGAATCATTTTCTTCCTTCAAGGAAGTGATTAAGTTCTTCTGTATATTATCATCAGAGTCTAAGTCTTCAATCAATTCCTTCAAGAATGCATATTCATTGCAAGAATCATTTTCTTTGATGAGTCTATTCCTTAAACTCTCATTCTCAGACTTCAAGTGTTTCATTTCATTTTCTTTTCTATTCATATCTGACTTTAGGTTTTCATTTTCCACTTTCATACTTCTGATTTCATGCAGCATTTCTTTTCTGAATTTTCTCTTCTCAGATTTAAGTCTATCATATTTGTTCAATAAATGCTCATTCAACGCAATCATACTTTCCAGAGAAAAATTATCAGTGTCAGAGTTTACATGTGACGAAGTATCCTCCACATAATCTTCGTCTTCTTCTATTGCCATGAGACATTTCACTTTACCCTGGCTTCTACTGCTTGCTATTATCTCGACCACTTCGGAAGCACTGCAGCAATTAACTACACAAGGAAACTTGTCAGTCTTTATCGCCCCTTTGATTAGCTTCAAGGCCCTTTGATTCGTAGAGAATTTTCGTCTGTCTGAAGTTTTCCATAAGGATTCATCCTTTGGAACTTCATAAGGACTGTGTGCAATGACTATCCACAGATTTGGATTAGTCTGCATCACATATTCCCTGAACTGATTAAGCCAATTGTAGAAGTTTTGACCCTCGTACCTCGGGATATCAATCATGAATTCCATGCTGAGACAAGATCAGAATTCTAAATAAAGAAGAGATTAAAACAATGCAAGCGAACGGATCAACTCAGATCGCACCGAAGCCAATTACGGATCGATCTGCAGGTCACTGGACCCTCTGTGCAGACACCCGCTCTGATACCAATTCTCCCCCATAGAAACATGCAAAGAGAGTACTGAATATAAGAACTCCCCCTATCAACATGAAAGTTTGACAACTCTCCCCCTTTGCATAGTACATGTTCTCCCCCTGGGATGCTATCAAACAGACAATTATTCTCCCCCTTTGCCATCAACAAAGAGGAGGTAAAAAAAAATAAGGGAAGAAGGACATCTGACTGGCATTCTGAGTAAGTAGTTCAGGAATTAAGCATTCTAAAGCACAGAGTCTTCAGTCATATGAATTTAGAAACTGCTTAGAGATAGAATTCTGGTTTGAAGGTTATAAAAGTTAGAGTTCATGCACTACAATCATTGAATGAGTTTGCTATGCATGATCATAGCAATAAACCAGAATCACATTTGAGCATGAGAGATTCAGTTTCAAAGCATCTTACTTTCTTAGACTCAGTAAAATTTGTTAAGAGATACCATGTCATGTATTGAAATTAAACAATTTGACATACCTGAATTTTCTCTTAGAAGGATCAGCATTTTCAATTTGATTTCATTAAGGGCATTCAGGTGCCATTTGTCTTTTTGCGTAAGGGTACACGTTTATCAGATGCCAGTACCCGTAGATACTCAACATGATGGACCATTCTGCCTATAATCAAATTCAACAGGAATGATTTGCACCTTTTTGTGTGAAGGTACACGTTTATGAGACGCAGGTACCCCCAGGTACTTAGTGAAACCACCCTACTGTTTTGATCATTTATACAGAGATAACTGATACACATCATGACATACGTGTTGTCCATTTCTTTGATGGAACACTCAGTTTCTTAGTGCTTTACCAGTCATTGCTCTGCCAATGTTATTTTTCAAATATTTTTCAATATTTTTCTTAGTTGTCCTTTATTTGTTTCAGAATGACTTGTTTCAGGATAATACATATACTTAGCCTTCTCTAACAGGATTTCAGGTGAGTTTTCAGATTTCAGACACAATTAACTTTGTCTGACATGTAATGAAATAAGGGTTGAGAGTTATTATCAATTATCAACACTCTTATTTACTGATTGTAATCTTTAAACTCTAAAGTTTATAAAATTTAAACCATTAAGTCAGTCTTTAAGCAATTAAAATTCTTATAAAGAAAGAAGTCTGCTTTCTATTGCTTAAGAATTAGAACTGACTAACAGATTGCCATATTGTCAGACTCAACTCATCAGGGTCAAGGGCTTTAATGAATTCAAGAGAGAAAAGAATTTGAGTTTCAATGAAGTTGATGTGGTGCAAGGCCCGGATTCAGAGGGGGGGTGAATGAATCCCCGTTAAAAAATATTACAGAAATATAAAAAACCCAACTAAGCAACACTCAGTGACCAACCTGGTCAACCAAACAACCTTAACTCAAGGAAGAAGATGATAACAGCAAGTAAGAGCGAAGGCACGCAATCTCACTGAACAACCCAAATAACATTGTAGGCTAACACACGAGTCAAGTGAGACAACCATCAACCATATAGCGCTCATGAAGCATCCTGCGAAGGGTGGTAGAAGATATGGAGTAGAACGCAAAAGCAAACCATAGAACACCAGGATTTTTAGGTGGTTCGGTCCTAGACCTACGTCCACCCCTCACTCCAAACCGGAGTGAGGCTTCCACTAGCAAAAGCTAGAACCGCAGACTCAGTCTGCAAACAGGTGCTGCCTAACAGCTTGACCAGGGGAACAACCTCCCCTCTTCCTCCAACCCGGAGGGCAACCCTAGTGACACACCATCACTAGAAACCAGAGACAAACGTCTCTCTTCCTCCAGACCAGGAGGGAACCCACAGGTAGCAACCACTACCTGCAAACCCGGAGTCTAAGACTCCCTTCCTCTGAGACCAGAGGGAACCCACAAGTGACACCCAGCCACTTGCAACCGGAGACACCAAGTCTCCCTTCTCGTGAGTCCACAGGAGGAACACCGACCTCCAACCAGAGAATCGGAAGAACAAAGTGATCGGATAAAAGGAAAAATAAGAAATGATAAAAACACAGCGACTGAAAGCTGTAAATGAAATGCAACAGGAATGTGGCTCTCGCAAGAGCTGACTAGATTGGATCTGATCCAAAGTCCAGTGAAGACAAATTTTCTGATGAAGCTTCTCTTCTTCTTCACGAGCTCTCTATCTCTCTTTCTCTTTTTCTTTTTCTTCTTCTGCTTTCACACTCTGCCTCTCCGCTTCTCTTTCTTTTTCTTCTCACTGTCTACTCTTCTCTCTACTCTTCTTCTTCTTCTTCTCCTTCTTCACGAGCTCTCTGTCTCTCTTTCTTTCTCTTTCTCTTCTGCTTCTTCTCTCTTTCTCTTCTTCACTCTTTTTCTTCTTCTGGATCGTGCAGGCTCTAATTCACTCTCTGCTTCTGCCCCTTCTGCTTCGATCAGATCATCTTCAGAGGAAGAGGCTTCATTATATAGCAGCAGCAGGAAGGTGGGCGTGTGTCCTCCTCAGTTCCCGCCCTAACACCTTGGCTGCGTGGTAGCATTTCAGCCTACAGGATGACACGTGTCACGATCCTAGCTTCTTGGATCACGTGCCCTTCTCAATTTCCTCGAGCAGATATTCTGTCAGGTCAGATGAGAATGCACTGAGTAAGTTGTGTTTTGAACAAAGCATGTACATACTTTGTATATAAGGCGCAGAGCCATGTTCAGACTTTGCAATGCCTAGTGTTAAAATATGAGAGCACAATGCACAAACTAAGTGTGTGCATGTGTGGACTTGAGTGCATGACACAGGCTGATGTACAGACTTGTTTTCTGAACGATGCACAAATGCATAGTGTATGGACTTAGCGTGCATACGATAATGACGATGTACATACTTGCCACCTGAAGTGTGTACAGACTACACCGAAGGGTGTTCAGACTTTTGGGATGTAAAGTAGACACCCTGCACAGACTTCATTCATGCAAGCAAGACAATGCATAAAGAGAAAGTATGTACAACGAGAATGAATGCACGGACATTTCATTCACGAGTGTACAGACTTTGAATGCATGTGATGCAGACACAAAGAGTGTATAGACTTGAAGGCTTGTGATGCAGACAACAAGTGTACAGACTTGGAATTCAAGAGATGCAGACACCGAGTGTACAGACTCTTGATGAATGCATGTAATGCACTAAACGATGTACATACTTGCTAAACTACAGCGCTATGTGAGACACAACATGAGACGCTGAGTGAGACGGTAGGTGAGATGAACACGGTGAAGTGCAGACTTTGCGTATGCTGTGAACACACGATGTATAGACTTGTTCAATTATCAACTGATGGATGTATAGACTTAGTGTATGCATTCTAGGCAAACGTTGTACAGACTTTAAGAGACGATGCATGCACATGGAGAGACGATGCATGCATAAGGAATGTACAGACTTGGTCTTGCGACCACGGGCTGTACAGACTTTGAGAGACGATGCATGCACAAGAAAAGACGATGCAAGAAAGACGATGCATGCACAAGGAATGTACAGACTTGAATAAATGCATGCAGTAATGTACAGACTTGACCGATGCAAACTATGTATGGCAAGCTGTGCAACCAATGTATAGACTTGTGTGTTGTAGCAACCAGCCAATGTATAGACTTGTGTGTGTGCGTGCATGCTACAAGGTAATGTATAGACTTGTGTGTGCTACCAGACAATGTATAGACTTGCACATATGCAGGAACAAACGATGCGATGTACAGACTTGAGATCAAGGGATGCATTAGCTGTACAGACTTTGGACGTGTGCTAAAGCAGTGAACGTAGGTAAAGATAGGAATGTATAGACTTACGTTCATGCAGCAATGTATAGACTTGAACGCGTGCATACTATGTCAATGTATAGAGACGCTAAGTGAGACGGATCTTTGTACATACTTATGTAACAAGTACCGTATGAAGTAAACACATATGAAGACTAGCACTGACCTTCCATGTGCATGGACTTAACACATGCACCAACATTTCTATACAAAAATTAACATATGCACATATCTGAGAGTAGACAGAGCATTACCTGATCTAACTATGCACTGATCTTACCTGTCACTGGTTGACTTCTGACTTGAATTGACTTCCTTTTCATGACCTGTAAGTCATTCTAAAAAGTTGTTCTGTCAGTTTATCATCAACAACAAGATTATATCATCAAGGATGTAAACATAATGAGACATAATATTTGTCATCATCAAAACTCCAGAACCACAGGGGACACAACAATCTCCCCCTTTTTGATGATGGCAATATTATGAGTCATTGCAATAGATTCATCATGATGATTATGAAATACCATATGACAGTTCATGAACATGCACCACATAATAGCTCAGTCAAGAATGAGCATGTAAAACACCATGTGATGCAAGTGTTGATCTGATGCAAATGATGACTCACAAAAGTTCTCCCCCTTTGACAACATCAAAAAGAATGGAATGATCATTGAACCACAGGGACATGCAAAAATTCTCCCCTTAGATGGACAGTGATTGGAATGAAGCACAGGACTTAAAGAAGTCAACAGTTAGGTCTGAAATAATGGAGTCCAATGTGAGAAAGTAAGCATTCAGAATGAATGAGAAAGGTTTTCAATGGGATATCAATTTCATAAATCTGATTGAACAGGTATTTCAGACTCTTCTATTATAGAGATTTATGAATGATCTTCAATGACAAGTCAGATCAGAATATGATGTATGCAAGACTTGTTCATAAGCTTTCTGTACTCATATCTGAAATCAGTTTTAATAAAAATGAACCTTGCTTTCATATTGAAAGTCTTGTTTAACCTTCTTCTTTCTTACTCACTCAATTTCAAAGATTCCTTTAAGAGATGCAATCAATAGTATTGAAGTTAAACACATAAGAAAACATTTGTTTCTGTCAAGGGGTTCCAATAGAATATTTCTTTTACACACATTTTCAAATGATACACTAGATCAGTAACAATTTTCATATCAATCTTCATGAGCACTTGAGTTTAGTACACCCTTGTAACTAGAGGATACACGTTGTTTAGACGCCAGTATCCCTAAGCACTTGGAAGGACTAACTGTCATGCTTATAAGAACAGAGATAGCATTTACACTTCATGACACACTACAAATCATTTCTTTGATGAGTGAGATGTATTTCTCAGTGTGCATGCCATTGCTCTGCCAGATTATCAATCATTCTTAAGCAGAGTTAACTATGGCACCTCATGACATAGTCCTTTGGACATGATTTCTCGGTGACCAAAGTCATTGCTCTGACAAGATTTACCCTTAGACATGTTCCAGATTCTCAGATGTTTAAAACTAATACTAATTTCATACATATCAATCAAGGAATTTTCAGAATTCAGAAGAGTTTAAAAGACACAACGTGAAAATGTTGGTTAAAGTTTATTAAGACTAACTCAGATATTTTCAAGATATGTTCATAAACAAACACAAGACATACATGAAACTTCAACCGGCTGAAAGTATCAGACATTCATAGTCATATATAATAGAAGATTCCTCTTTAAGTTGTTTTCAGATTTATGATCAGGATATGCTCAGAGAAGTCTTTCTGAATTTTCAGGGAAGGCCGAATCATATTAAGGAGCAGCCATTTCAACAGATACCAATTGGTAGGATGAGTGAAAATGGCTGATAACAGTTGAAGCAGGAAGCTGAAATGTGTTGCATTTCACATTCACCACAGGAATTTAAGTAAGATAGCAGTTCAAACTGAAGATGGGAAGTTCAGTTGATAGAAATGAGCTAGATAAACAGCTATGTGATGCATGGGTCAGATGATTTCAAGAATATGAATAATGCTCCCCCTAAATGTATGCGTGAGCTAGCATTCAAGGTGTCTACACTTCTAACCAGTAAATGCAAGTGCAGTGAGCTGACAGCATGTAATATATGCAATGATCACATTGTTTCCTTGGTATACAACTCCCCCTCACACTATGCACTGTATGACTGAAGTCTAAGAACAATGGATGCAATGAAATTTATGTATGGAATTTTTATGACCTGTGGTCATGAACATTTAGACTGCTCTTCGTGCAACTCTGACTTATGGTACCAGGTGGAGGACTTGGTCTAAAGACCACCTCACACATAGCAAGCACTTCCAGACAGAACTCATCTGCCCTTTAGTATCTCACTATTTATATACCAAGACTCATGCATGACAATCCAATGCAGGTGTAGTTCTATATGCATCTTAAGCTGACAATATGCTACTTATATGCAATTGTGAATGCATGTGCATGTCAAATGTGCAGGTGAACATTTTAAAGCATGAGACATCGTCCAAGCAACAGATTCATTCAATTCAGCTTTTCAGTATTCAAGCACCAATTTCAGTTGAACTGATGCGCAGATAACACATCATATTCATTGAGATATTTTAATGCCAAACATAGATGTAGTTGAGAAGCTATATGCATGAAATTTTGATTAACAAATCAAACATGATATGCAACTATTTAAACAACGTTATTAAATGTCTACCAGCAGAGGTGGGGTTTTACCAAACTTTGGATGCCTTGGTTTATTTGACCCCCTTTTATTCCTCATCCCCAAGACATACTTGTAAAATAAAACTCTCATTTTGTGTTTTTCGGTACCCAAGACTCCTTGGGTCCTATAATGTTAGTAGCACCTTTGATTGGTGCTTTCCTCAACCTTTGGGCCTGTTTATCATCATTCATCATTAAAGCACAATGATTCATGGAGTGCCCAAATATTCAATTGTAGTAGCATGAAGAACCATATTTTAGGTTCTTTTTATGCACATCATTATGAACATGAATTTCATGTGCATTGGCATGGAAATTTCTGTTATTTATATGACCAAACTGTTTTCCATAATCAAAACATTCAAAGTTTTTCTTTTTAAAAACAACTTTGTTCTTTCTGAGAGCATTTGTATTTGTAGGGAATTTAAGCCCTTCAGAAATGAAACTTTTCCCTTGAGCATGCCAATAGTCATTGACTGTGTGGCCATACTTTCCACAATGAAAACATGTAATCTGACTACCTCTAGATACCTTCCTGAACCAGCAATTCGACGCTAGATGGCCCAATTTCCCACAATAAAAATATTGAATCTTTTTGTTCTGAGCACAAACAGGTTTCCCAGCATGCGTTCTATTGTCTTGTTTCAGAATAAAACAATTGTTCATAATGTGGCCAACCCTACCACAGTAATGACATGAATTCTTGTTTTTATGTGCATGTGTATGTGTATTCGTGTCAAGCACAGATTGTACTTTCTCAACATACTTAAAATCAGTCTTTTTCTTGATGTTTTCAACCCTTTTGGATTTCTTAATTTGTTTCTGGGATTTCTGCACAATGGGTTGCTTGTTCTGTGATGTGGTAGCTACACTTGAAGCTTTTACAAATGAAGTCATCAACTTGCTCTGAAGCTCTTTCTTGTTAACATTATTGTAGCCCAGCCCTTCCTTCCTAGGGTTGATTTTTACACCTAGTAGCTTGTCTAGGTTTTTCTGCCCACTTATGAATTTTGACAAGGATTCTTTCAGATCCTTGATTTCATTTTCAAGAGTAACGATGAGCAATTCAGAGTTAGCATTTTCCTCCTCACTCCTGTTGAGTGTTTCACTTAAAGTGGCATTGACATTTTTAAGATTTTCTATTTCAGCTTTGAGCTTTTCCACTTCTTCTGAATTATCGGACACCACACATTTACTTTTTTCAAATGTCAGCAATCTCTTTGACATGATAATGTTCAACTGTTTTAGTTTCTCAATTTCTTCCTTTAGTCTGTCATTCTGAATTAATTCGTTTATCAAAATCTGATCGTCAGAGTTAATTCCAAGTTTTCTTCCAGCCTCAAATTCCTTCAAATCTTTTTCCTACTTTTCAATATTTTTCTGTAATTCCACATTCTCAGATTTGATGGCTTCAAATTTCTCGGTCAGCAACGTGTTCTCCTTTTTAAGTTTCTCTAAACTTTCTTCATTTTCTTTGGAGAACTTTTTGAGAGAGTCATTCTCACTTTTCAGCTTGTTTAAATCAGACTTAACACATTCAAAAATTTTCAATAATCCTTACCCTGAACAGGATCATAACAAGTTAGGCTAAGCTTCTTCTCAAGTTCAGAGATATCTTTTACATGATCTTGATTCTCAATCTTCAGTAACGAAATTTATTTTTTCAACATTTGAATATCAGACATACAAGCATCATGAACATTTTTCAGTTCAGCACAATTCTTAAAATCAGAATTCAAACTGTCTGACCTACTACTCTTCTTCAATTTTTTGTATTGTTTTCTTAACTGATCATAAGACTCTTGCAATTCATCATAAGCAGCAATCCAATCGTCTAGGGTATAATTATCAAAAATGTTTACCTCACCATCATCCTGTTCTTCTTCTTGATTGCTGCTTTGTTCACTTCCTCGAGCCATCATGCAGCTCGTTTGATTTTCTTTCTCAGCTCTCTTTATCATCTTCAATATATCCCTTGCAGATCTGCAACCAAGGAAACATGAATGAAGAGCTCGATTCGTCGCGGCCTTCATTAACTCCAGTGCTTTCTGATTTTCTGCACACATAGATCGATGCTTATCAGTCCATTTGGACTTTTTCTTTGGTAATTTGTGAGGACCTTGTGAAATTAATTTCCACATATCCGGATCACTTTGTTTAACATAGGTATGCAACTATTAAGCCACAACCTGAAATCAGTACCATTGAAAACCGGTGGATGAGCCATGGATATCGATTCAAGAGTAAATCAAACAATAGACAAGCCCAAAAAGAACAGCACCTAAAAATATAATAGCAGGATCCTCTGCAGATCGTTGGATCTTATGAATCAGAGACCCGCTCTGATACCAATTGATGTGGTGCAAGGCCCGGATTCAGAGGGGGGGTGAATGAATCCCCGTTAAAAAATATTACGGAAATATAAAAAACCCAACTAAGCAACACTCAGTGACCAACCTGGTCAACCAAACAACCTTAACTCAAGGAAGAAGATGATAACAGCAAGTAAGAGCGAAGGCACGCAATCTCACTGAACAACCCAAATAACATTGTAGGCTAACACACGGGTCAAGTGAGACAACCATCAACCATATAGCGCTCATGAAGCATCCTGCGAAGGGTGGTAGAAGATATGGAGTAGAACGCAAAAGCAAACCATAGAACACTAGGATTTTTAGGTGGTTCGGTCCACAGACCTACGTCCACCCCTCACTCCAAACCAGAGTGAGGCTTTCACTAGCAAAAGCTAGAACCGCAGACTCAGTCTGCAAACAGGTGCTGCCTAACAGCTTGACCAGGGGAACAACCTCCCCTCTTCCTCCAACCCGGAGGGCAACCCTAGTGACACACCATCACTAGAAACCAGAGACAAACGTCTCTCTTCCTCCAGACCAGGAGGGAACCCACAGGTAGCAACCACTACCTGCAAACCCGGAGTCCAAGACTCCCTTCCTCTAAGACCAGAGGGAACCCACAAGTGACACCCAGCCACTTGCAACCGGAGACACCAAGTCTCCCTTCTCCTGAGTCCATAGGAGGAACACCGACCTCCAACCAGAGAATCGGAAGAACAAAGTGATCGGATAAAAGGAAAAATAAGAAATGATAAAAACACAGCGACTGAAAGCTGTAAATGAAATGCAACGGGAATGTGGCTCTCGCAAGAGCTGACTGGATTGGATCTGATCCAAAGTCCAGTGAAGACAAATTTTCTGATGAAGCTTCTCTTCTTCTTCACGAGCTCTCTATCTCTCTTTCTCTTTTTCTTTTTCTTCTTCTGCTTTCACACTCTGCCTCTCTGCTTCTCTTTCTTTTTCTTCTCACTGTCTACTCTTCTCTCTACTCTTCTTCTTCTTCTTCTCCTTCTTCACGAGCTCTATGTCTCTCTTTCGTTCTCTTTCTCTTCTGCTTCTTCTCTCTTTCTCTTCTTCACTCTTTTTCTTCTTCTGGATCGTGCAGGCTCTAATTCACTCTCTGCTTTTGCCCCCTTCTGCTTCGATGAGATCATCTTCAGAGGAAGAGGCTTCATTATATAGCAGCAGCAGGAAGGTGGGCGTGTGTCCTCCTCAGTTCCCGCCCTAACACCTTGGCTGCGTGGCAGCATTTCAGCCTGCAGGATGACACGTGTCACGATCCTAGCTTCTTGGATCACGTGCCCTTCTCAATTTCCTTGAGCAGATATTCTATCAAGTCAGACGAGAATGCACTGAGTAAGTTGTGTTTTAAACAAAGCATGTATAGACTTTGTATATAAGGCGCAGAGCCATGTTCAGACTTTGCAATGCCTAGTGTTAAAACATGAGAGCACAATGCACAAACTAAGTGTGTGCATGTGTGGACTTGAGTGCATGACACAGACCGATGTACAGACTTGTTTTCTGAACGAGGCACAAATGCCTAGTGTATGGACTTAGCGTGCATATGACAATGACGATGTACATACTTGCCACCTGAAGTGTGTACAGACTACACCGAAGAGTGTTCAGACTTTTGGGATGTAAAGTAGACACCCTGCACAAACTTCATTCATGCAAGCAAGACAGTGCATAAAGACAAAGTATGTACAACGAGAATGAATGCACGGACATTTCATTCACGAGTGTACAGACTTTGAATGCATGTGATGCAGACACAAAGAGTCTATAGACTTGAATGCTTGTGATGCAGACAACAAGTGTACAGACTTGGAATTCAAGAGATGCAGACACCGAGTGTACAGACTCTTGATGAATGCATGTAATGCACTAAACGATGTGCAGACTTGCTAAACTACAGCGCTATGTGAGACACAACATGAGATGCTGAGTGAGACGGTAGGTGAGACGAACACGGTGAAGTGCAGACTTTGCGTATGCTGTGAACACACGATGTATAGACTTGTTCAATTATCAACTGATGGATGTATAGACTTAGTGTATGCATTCTAGGCAAACGCTGTACAGACTTTAAGAGACGATGCATGCACATGGAGAGGCGATGCATGCATAAGGAATGTACAGACTTGGTCTTGCGACCACGGGCTGTACAGACTTTGAGAGACGATGCATGCACAAGGAAAGACGATGCAAGAAAGACGATGCATGCACAAGGAATGTACAGACTTGAAGAAATGCATGCAGCGATGTACAAACTTGACCGATGCAAACTATGTATGGCAAGCTATGCAACCAATGTATAGACTTGTGTGTTGCAGCAACCAGCCAATGTATAGACTTGTGTGTGTGCGTGCATGCTACAAGGCAATGTACAGACTTGTGTATGCTACCAGACAATGTATAGACTTGCACATATGCATGAACAAATGATGCGATGTACAAACTTGAGATCAAGGGATGCACTGGCTGTACAGACTTTGTGCGTGTGCTAAAGCAGTGAACATTGGTAAAGATAGGAATGTATAGACTTGCGTTCATGCAGCAATGTATAGACTTGAACGCGTGCATGCTATGTCAATGTATAGAGACGCTAAGTGAGACGCTAAGTGAGACGGATCTTTGTACCGACTTATGTAACAAGTACCGTATGAAGTAAACACATATGAAGACTAGCACTGACCTTCCATGTGCATGGACTTAACACATGCACCAACATTTCTGTACAAAAATTAACATATGCACAGATCTGAGAGTAGACAGAGCATTACCTGATCTGACTGTGCACTGATCTTACCTGTCACTGGTTGACTTTTGACTTGAATTGACTTCTTTTCATGACCCATAAGTCATTCTAAAAAGCTGTTTTGTCAGTTTATCATAAACAGCAAGATTATATCATCAAGGATGTAAACAGAATGAGACATAATATTTGTCATCATCAAAACTCCAGAACCACAGGGGACACAACATCAACCATGCATACACTTAGGGGGAGACAAAACCTTGAAAAGGCTAATTCATGTTCTACTATCTATTCAATCACTCACTTCATGTGGAACTTTGATACAACCGACTTCATTCAATAAGGATCTCTGTTATTCCACTCAACACTTTTAAGGATTCTTAAATCCCTACGTTAATGTCTAATGACTCGTGAGGAAAAAGCTGTCAGTCCCTCCAAAAATTGAATAAGTGTAATTTGACATCGAGTACATCGAGAATCCCCCCTGAAATAAAGGAGAAAACTCGCATCGGAAAGTGTCTTATCCACATTATCATAAATGACGATACTGAGTAACCGAGAATTGCCCCTGAGACAAAGGGCATGCCTCGTGTCAAAAGGTTAGTCATGTTGCTATTTAATAAATATAAAATTGTTTGGGACTGTGCGAAGCTACCAAAAGCTGAGCATTTTGTATTGAAATGTAGGGAGGAGAGATTCTTATTAGTGTTACTTAGAACATATGACTATCCATATTGCTTTGAAGGTCATTATTCATTGTTCTCATGTTGAATCTGAGCTTGATTGTTTGAATGTAATTCCTGATTAGTTGATCATCAATGGTCAAGCAGTACGTCTAATTGTAAGCACAACCATGTTAATATGGTTCAAGGTCATAATTGCTCAAATCTACTGCATTCTTCTTATACCTGTCCCTAAGGGACCTTCATGTTTGATTTTATATCTATGTATGCTTGCTTGTCTGCCTACATGCTTAGAATGCACAATGAGAACTTGATTGTTAAACCCCCATAATTGAAGCATGCAACTCACTTTGAACAAATTCTGAAATGAATTTTGATGAAAATACAACCATGACTGGTTGATTATGGAACTGAGCTGGTAAGAAGTACTCTCATGTGTCAAGCTGAAAATTGTGATGACTGAAAGGAATACAAATTCTGATTGAATTATTTTGTGCGTTGAATTACTGCTCTGACAGTGTGTCCATTCCTCGGACCTTGTCTCAAATTTCACTGACCATGATTTCTGATGCACAGAGTTAATAGATTGCATTTAGTGAATCTAACATGCTCTAATCTTGAGATCAGTGAAGTGTTCAGAATGAAGGAGATAAGGTAAGTATTCCTGGCTTTAATTCTATTAATGAGGATGAAATGTGATCAATTGAAATATGGTCCATTATGTGCAACAATTCAGTTTCAAAGAGTTGTGTTGGATATTAGAAATGAAAGCTTGCATGTTTAATTGAATTGATCATCCAAGTGTGGCTATCTAATTTCCCTTTTCCATGATCAACTTCACTCAGTTGAACTGCCTACATATTGCCCAATTTGTGCTTATCATTCAGTGGAAATCATGTTTCGGTCAATAGGACTTCAATTCACTTCATATCTCTTAATTTTTCAAACTGCAGAAGAAGTGTCGACTCCTAAGGTCGACACTCTTACCGTGTGTCCCTCTATTTCTCGCGAGACATAATTGTCTCCAAAATGTGTCGACCCACAAGGTCGACAGTTTGTTTCGAAACCCGGTTTGTGAACCGGACCGCAGGGTTCACTCCTCGCACCGGTTGCTCTCTTGGTTCGAACCCAAGGTCACTTGGGTCTCTATTTTTGGTTGAACCCAGTCGAACCCATTCTACTTCTCACCCTCCAAAACCCATTCTCATCTCACTTTAACCCTAAACCCCAAATCTCATTCCCGTGACTCTTCTCCTCTCTCCGTCGGACAAGTCCGCAACCTCCCATGGGTGACCCTCCTCTTCCCAAGCCTCTGCGGCTCCTCTTCTCCAGTCTTCCTCTAGCCCTTGTTTCATTCCTTTCACCTCACCTCTTCCAAAAGCACCCTTGGCGGGCGGTGGCGTTAGCTCTTTGTCCTCCTCTGGAAGCAGTCGCAGCGCGCTCCTTCGAAGCTCATTCTTTTGGAGTTGCTACTGTTCGTGGCGTGAAGTCCAGACAGTCAGGGAAGCCCTCCATCTGCTCGAGGGTCTCACTACCGCATCTCTATCCTCCATCTGCTTGCGAAGCTGCACAAATGGCACCCAAGAAAAGATCGGTGTTAGAGAGGGAGGAAGCCCGCATCCTAACAGAGCTACGGCGCAAGGACAAAGAAGCCCAGGCTCAGACAAGGAAAAGGGCTGCTGAAACAAAAATGCCGGTTGAGAGAAAAGTGTTACGACCTCGTACCGTTGATTTTAGAAGCATCGAAACTACTCTACCAAGGTTAGTAGAATTGTTGAGGAAGCAGCCAAATTTGATTCCATTCATGACTGAGCACAGAAGAGTCTATCATTCTCTAGTTCATCAATTCTATGGAAATATGGTTGTTAAAAATGATGAGCTGTACACAAAATTAGATGGACATCATGTTCCTTTAACTCCTCAGTTGATAGGAAAAGCCCTGAATTTGCCTTGGGATAGCGGGATGATTTATGAAGAAGCAATTTATTCTGAAGAACTTGCATATGAACTCATGACAGATAAGGTAGCTACACCATGGTGTGTACTGAAGCTCAATGTGAATGAATTCCCACCTCTTCAGAAGATTCTACATCACATGATGACCACTATACTACTTCCTAGATCAGAGTCTAGGGAACAAGTAACTGACATGCACAAATTCCTATTTGTACAAATCATGAGTGGAGAACCGGTTAACTTCCCAAAGGTGATGATGGAGTACATAACCAGCTGCAGGAAGTCCAAGAACTGAAATTTACCTTATGGAGCTGCTTTAACACCAATTTTTCAGTCCTTGCATATTGATCTGAGCAAGCAAGTCAGTCATCCAATTAGGGATGCTGACATCTATACTATCCCATCCATCTGCAGCAACATGGGCTATGAATTGATAAACGGTGTTCTTGTTCGCACACTTCTGTCACAGAAAGGTAAAGCCCCGGCAGTAGGGTCTGAGCAAAGTGAAGGTGAAGATCATGAACAACCCATCAGCAGAACTGCCAGAACAAGAGGATCACATGCCACATCTTCAACAGCTCCATCAATGAGCACCAAATTCGATGAACTAGTTGTTGAAGTGTGCAATGTTAAAGAATCTGTGGATGCCCTCACAAAGGAAGTCAAGGAGATGAAGCTTCATCATGATACTTATCTTCAGAAGTTCGCTGCCATGGCCGACTTCATTGACTCACTCCATACTGCCATTGGCATTCAAAACTCCAAGTTTGACGATCTCTCTGATTTTCTCAGGCGTCCTCGGACACCTCCTGACTCTCCTTGAAGCTTTAGCACCCTCCTTCTAATGGACAAGCTGATTGACTTTACCCCCCTTACCACTCCTTTTTGTTGATGACAAAGGAAGAGATGAAATGTGGATGTTATGGCTTATTTTGTGGACTTGTGTTTAGTTCTGTGTTTGTTTAGTTCTATGTTTAGTTTTGTGAAGGACTTGCTTATTCTGTGGACATGGTTATCCTATGGAAAATGGTTGTCTTATGGACAATGTTGAAGTTATAAGCAGTTTTGTGAATGTCATATTTTGTGAACTTGTGTTACAATGTTTTTGTGAACTTGTGTTACAATGTGAATGAACATATCTTGTTGATGGATGTTTTTTCTGATGCCGTCTCCATTGTTGATTGGAAATGCACTTTTGGATGTTATGTTGCATGGTATTTTAATTAATGGTTAGAATGCACTATATTCTTGATTGTGTTATCAAATAGTCTATAGGATGCCTAGAGTGTTCATAGAGTGTGAACTACATTTTGAGAATGAGTGTGCTTGGAATGATTGGTTTGTTAAGAATGGTTTCATGTCTAGAATGCTAGGGTTGAATTTGAATTTCCTTCAAACACATTTTATCCGTCAACTCTATTTTGTCAAATTGCACATAGTATTTATCATCATCAAAAAGGGGGAGATTGTTGAACCCCGTGCACAACCGTGTTTTAAGCAATTTTGATGATGAACTAAATACTATGTGACTGCCCTCCATGTAAATAATATGCACATGTTGGTTGTGGATTTGAATTGAATTGAGCAAACTCCATTTGATTGAACGGCTAGTGTATGACACGGTCAACTAATTTGATGAACTTAACTGACGTGTGTTTTGAAATGTTTATAGGAGTTAGTGAGAAAGGAAAGTCTCCGAACAATTTGGGTGAAATTCTTCTAACTCTTCCTTAGTTGATTTGGATAGGATTCAAGCTATTGTGATAGCTAACATGTGGTTTGAAGAGACTTAGTCTAAATATTGAGAGATTGATGAGAGCTAGAGATTATTCTTCAAGAAAGCAAATGAGAACTGAAGACTGACCTTAGGTGTGTATCTTTGACAGGGACTTTCAATGGCGACCAACTGTCAAGATCAAGTGGATATCATTCAAACTGAAACATTAAAATGGTAAGTTGTTGTTTGGAAATCTGAAGGAGGTTTATTGTGAAAGATGGATGAACAAACCCCAAGGTAACTCCCTATCTATATCTACTTGGCTTATCTGTGATTTTTGGGGTAGAGTTGCTTATATCTTCCTTTCATGAAGTTGTTTTTACAGTTTCATGTCTTAGGTTCACCCCATTGAGTGTTTTCCTATATCTTGTTTATATCAAGAAAAGTGTCGACCTTGTGGGTCGACACTTTGTCCAGGGGATGCTATTTTCAGCCGGCCCTCATATGTGTTCGAAGCTGGGGATAAAAAGTCGACCCAAAGGGTCAACCTTTTTATCGCTCGGTTCTGTCTGGGTTGATTTTTCAGAATCCAGGACGTAAGTGTCGACCCACAAGGTTGACACTTATTCCGAGTCTTTCTGCCGTGGCCTTCTTTGTTGCCACAGGTGGAAAGTGTCGACCCCATGGGTCGACACTTTCTTCACTGGGTTATGTTTGCGCCTTTGTTCTATCTTGCCCGATTGCGAGTGTCGACCTTGAGGGTCGACACTTTTCGACGACCGGAAAAAATGCCGATTTGCCCGGCGGCCGGAGCCCTTGTTCGATCCCATCTTTTTGTGCCCTTTTGTGATTGGTCCTTGTGGGGTAAAATCCTCCACGTGGCCGCCCATTCCTCTCGAGTATAAATCGTAGGAGATAGGGTTTATTGAGAGGGTGGAAAAGAGGGTTTGATCATATATATATATATGGTTTTGTTCTTGCAGGGGAGAGCGCCGTTGTAGCTGCGACACCTTCCACCAAATGTGCTGAGCTCGATTCAAGGTTGAGGACGATCGTCCTCCACCTTTCAGAAGCCATTGTGTTGAAGAACGAAGGCTGAACCATCTCTACCTCATCCATGGTTTTGATCGAGAAGCAAAAAGGGGGTTGAATCATCTGCATCCACTCTTCCGATCTGAACCAGAGAAGCTTCGTGAGGACATCTCCTTCAATCTGTTCATCCCCGAAAGTCATCAAGGAGCCAAGTTTCACCATTTACGGTCAGGAGTTTGCTCAACTCAATATTCATCCCTGTTTAGAGTTATTCATGCTTGTTTATGTCTAGTGAGCTTACAAATGTATATCTGTGTTCATCTTTTAAACTGAAGAATATTGTGTGTGTGTGTTCGGAGCGGGGTCTCCGAGTGTGGAATCATTGTTGGGGTGCGTCCCTATCTTCGTGTGTGTGTGTGGTGCTGAGCACCGTGTTGAGGGTTCGCCCTTGTGTGCGTGCTGCACTGCAGCGTGTTGAGCGTCAAGCTCGTGTGTGTATGGTTTGCTGCCATCGTGCAGCGTGTGGTGTATTGGGGTTCATCCCGTGTGCTACCTTGAGTAGCGTTCTAGTGATGCCTCACTGAGGTGGTGAGGGGTGGACGTAGGGTACCCGTCGTGGTCCCGAACCACCTAAAAAATCTTTGTGCATGTGTGATTGGTTGTGTGTTTGTTCCTTATCCTCTACCACCATTCACAGGATGGATTATGAACTGTGTTCCACATCGATGCTAAATTTGTCAATGTATACGGCTACTTCAAATTCCTAATTCTCCGTGTGTGATCTTGTCACCTGCACATTTGGTGAGGTTTGATTGAGAAGCCTTTCAAGTTATTTTAATTGGTCTTAATTTTTAGAGAGGGATGTATTCACCCCCCTCTAGATCCGTGCCACTACACTGTGGGACCCAACAATATGCATTCTTCGAAGTCTAAGCACATGTATAATAAAGGTCTATGCACTAGGTAATGTCTGTACACATTTAAGTCTGAACATGTTCAAGGTCTGAGCATCAACGTTCATATGTCTGTACATCATGACCATGCTCTGAGGTATTTGCATATAGATTTATATCATTGGTCTGAGCATTAAGCATGCACTCTAAGTGTTTGACTAATTATCTGTCGTCTGAATTGCAGGATTAATTACTATGTCTCTGGAAACAACAGAAACTTAAGTGGTCACGTAATCCCAAGACAATAAGTGGCACGTGATCCAAGGTGATTCTCCAATCAGATCTATCTGACACTTGGGCCGCGCGCTTTCATCATCTGACACGTGGAAAGAGCATCTGCATCTCCTGTCACGTGGAGCTTCACTAGAGCCTCTTCTACTGATTTTCTGGGCGGGAAACATGTTTCCCACGTGCCCTCTTCTCGCGAGGCTATAAAAAGGGACCAGATCTCTCAGATCAAGATATAAAAAGAGAGAGAGAGAGAGAGAGTGAAGGCAGATTGAGCATAAAAGATAAGCAGAGCTAGTGTGAGAAGCTGAGAAGAAGTTGAAAGAAGAAGCTGCGGTAAAGGTCAAGGAAAGCAGAGCATCGTAAGCCGTTTTGATCGTCTGAGTGAGAAGAGAGTTTATCTTTGTAATTGACACCTGGATCAAATCCAGAGTCAATCTTCTCCTAGAGAGCTATATTGTTTCTTGATTATTTCTTTCCACTTTATTTCCTGAACTCTTTTAAGCTGTGTATCTGCGAGCGAGGGTGAAACCTCAGACAGCGAAGCTGTAAGGCTCAGCGGTAGCAAGCTGTGAAGCTCAGCGGTCTGGGATCAATTCCCTAAAGCTGTGGATCAGCGGTCTGGGATCAATTCCCCAAAGTTTTGGATCATCTGTCTGTAGGGATCTAATCCCCGAAGCTGTGGATCAGCGGATTGAAGCTGTGAATCAGTAGTAAGCCATACTCTATCTGAGTGTGGGGTGGATGTAGGTGAAAACCAAACCACCTAAAACCCTTTGTCTTGTATGTGATTGTCTGCCTATTCTGATCTGTGAATAGATAAATGATTAGGACCGCTAGTTAATTTCACTTCATTCTATGCATCTATTGTTGTTAATCTGACTACGGTTTTACTTGATTCAGACAATGTCTTGAGTTAATTGTTCTCCTTATAACGGTGAATTGTCCGTAGGATTATTCACTAGTTTCATATTCTGCTATTCTTGTGTGTGCTGTTGTTGATATTGTTGCAGCAGTTCTTCTTAATTCCGCTTTAGATTTTAAACTGCTATTGTTCTTGTATTTTGCGGTTCATCTATTCACCCATGTTGGCCCAAACTAGATGGCGGATAAGAAGGGGGGTTGAATTGTCCTCTTGCCGAGATGGCAGATTTTAAAAACTTTCTTAACTAATTATAGCGGAATTAAAATTAACTACGTTAATTGTCTAAACAGACGTGAGATAGAAGCGTTCTCTCAAACTTTTCGATCTCACTCGAATAATCTATGCAAAGAATGATTAAATCTAAGCCTAATCCAAACACGAATGGCAGAGTAGCAATGTGCAGATGTGCAGTGAATAAAAATCTAAAGGTTGACCTGTGAAGGGAGATAGTAGAAATGGACAATCACACAGGCATGCCACAGATAACAAGGAGATTTTTAGGTGGTTCGGGACCACGACGGGCTCCCTACGTCCACCCCTCACCGAACCCAGTGAGGCTTCACTAACACGCTACCAAAGTAGCAACCACGGGGACGAACCCCACACCACACACGTTGCCTCTACAGCAAGACACACACACAGGGCCTGGCCCCAAGACGTTGCCACCGCAGCACACACACACGCAGTCGGGGAACTCACCCCCGGACGCAAAAACCACACGGAGACTCAGCTCCGTTCACCACACACAGATGTTCTTCGATGTTCAGAAAAGTAAGAAGATATACAATATAGCTCCCAACAGTATGTAAATAGAGAAGATTATCATTAGGAAATAGATAAAAGATGTAGAAAGTTTCCCCTTCATTTTTCCACTTGTCGTTAGAAGATCTTTCTTGAAGTTCAGGTTGGAGGAGTTGAATCTGCAGGATGTTGGAGCAGCCGGTCCTTCTTCTTGAAGATCCAAGATGTGTTCCTTCAAATCCAAGCTCCAATCGCTCCTACAAACACCATGAACAGATGAGTCTATCAAAGCCCTCTCCTCTCCACCTTGTGGCCGCACTCCTTTCATCTCCCTACAACAGATAGAACAATATTAGCGCAGGGGATATCTCCTTCGATGGAGATCGCAGGATATAAATAGGGCTAGAATATAGAACAAAAGACCACAAAGCCCTTGTAAAAACCCTTCAAATACACACCCAATAGATGGGTGAAACCATAAGGGTAATGTGGTAAAATAGTAAAAGATCAGTCCAATCGATCACAAAGTGGGTCTTACGAAACCCATCTGGAAAACACGATCCGAACACCCCAGAAGAAGTGTCGACTCTTGGAGTCGACACTCTTTTCAAGGCGTTCTGCCAACATACAGAAAAACCATTACACATGCTAAGGTCTGTGCATAGAACCATGAAAGGCAGGGTCGGTACATGTTTTACATGCGGTCGATGCATGCTGTTTAGACAAGGGTTGGTGCAAAGTTTAACTGCACAGTGCAAATGCAAGGTTGAGACTCGGTGCACAAAGGACAGGGTCGGTGCAAGTATGCAAAGACCAGCACATATGAAACTCGGTGCATATATGAGCACTTGTGTAAAACACAAAGAACACAAGGATAGAAGTCGGTGCACAAATGGATAGGGTCGGTGCAAGTTTTTGAAACTTGCCAAATGATAGTCGGTGCATGCAAGTGGAACAAAGATAAGGTCGGTGCAAAGTTTGTAAAGGCTATGGATCGGTGCACATTTTATCAAGCATGCACAGTTTGTAGAAGTTGAGGTCGGTGCAAGCATAGCTGTAACACATAGATATAGTCGGTACAAAGTTCGTAAAACAACAAGGACCAAGTCGGTGCAGTTTTATGAACCTCGGTGCAAGTTTGAAATATGCCAAAGAAGGTCGATGTGAATGCCAGATGCAGTCGGTGCACATTATGTAGAAGCTATAGTTAGAGTCGGTGCAAAGGTCAGTGCACATCTATGAAACTCGGTGCAAGTTCTGTAGCAACAATATGATGGGTCGGTGCAAGTACAAAAACCACCCAGGGGTCGACCCTTGGGGTCGACCCTCGTGACAACCGAGCCTGGACCCGTGGAGTTTTGAGAAAAGAACTCCCAGGAGTCGACCCTTGGGGTCGACCCTTGACCATGAACTTAACAAAATGAATTCAACAACACTAACAAATAAGAAAATGAAATTCATTCAAGCATCATTTTTACCATGGGACTAGAAAATGGAAGGCTTCTTGAACCTGCAATTCGTAGAAACCCAAATTCAAATCAATCTTAAATCAATGCTCATAATGGAGTCTCTTTCTTGTATCCAACCTGCAAGTTAATAACTTGGTATAGCAACCAGATATAGAGATGATTCAATCACCTCCAACCCATTTAAAGCACATGCTTACATATCAAGGAATTGATCATGCATGGAATCACAAGAACAACCCAGTTCATGAAAAGTACTTCAAACACATCCATGGAAACTATAAATCAGATTCAGAAATGAAATCTTACCATGGATCCATTGGTTTGAAGGCAATGTGAACCTGCACTAGGTGAAAGCAAATCACTCAAGTCAATCTTCAAGTAATGCAGATAAATACACAAGTCCAAGCAAGCTGAACCTTCACAGCCCTCACAAATCAATTAGATTTAAACAATCTAAACATGAGTTCTATTACATGCCAGGACTATCAAGATCAGTCCAAACAAAATCCAAGTTCAGTCAAGAACAATTTGAACTCAATTTCCTTTCTTCATGGATCAAATACAATAACCCAACCATATAAACAATATGAGGGCAAATCTGCCCATGTTTTACCATGATCAACATGAGTTCTCGATATGGGTTATGCTTGTGAAGAACATGAGATCCACAACAATTAAATGCATGAGCAAGTTCAGAAATCCTAGAATTGTATCGTAATTGAAGCATATTAAATAACATGATGTGAATACATGAATCCCCAATACAACAAGGGACAATTAAACAAGATGTAACCCATTCAACCCTATTTAGGATATGCATGAAGGCACCAATATTTCCCAACTCGAGACGAGAAGAATATCACCATAGATCTAAAATAAACTCTCACCTTGGAACCTTCATAATGTAGGCAATATAAACCTGCACAGTCTGAAAATTCAGAAGAATGTCAATATTAACTAAGGTATTAAAACTGACTTCAAAGCAATTTCTCCACAAGATATGTAGCACCCTAGTGTATTATTAAATAAAATAAAAGGAAATTATAAAGAAAAATTCTTGAAAAATACAATAGGTCAAATTTCAACCAATTTATAAAAATCCCGAAAAATGATATTCATGAAAAGGACTAATAACTTAGCAAGTTTGTCTTCTGCAGTCAGCCCAAAATAAAATTTTAACCGAACCGAATTGGAAGTTTAAGGCCCAAATCAACACTTAATCTAACCGGACCTTAAAACGTAAAATTAGAGCCCAATCTCGATCATTTAAGCCCAAATCGGACCCAAATGAACGGCCTTGATTAGTTGATCTTTTCCCCTCTCGATCCCTATCGAAACCCTAACCCTAGTGAGAGTATTTGGGGGAAAACGGCGGCGATGACTTGGTCTCGCGTGATTCGCGCACCCCACGATTCGGAGGACTCTATCTCCCCGAATAGAACCCTCTAGAGAGCAATTAACTCTATAAAAATCAACCCTTAGTCACCCTAGAAGAGTTTAGATGCTATGGCGGCCGACGAGGAGCGCGGACGAGGGCGAATTCTGGCGATCATCGGAGAGGTGTCTCGTGCGCGACCGATGATCTTCATCCCTCTTCTTCCCTCGATTAAGGTAGGTGATAGTAGACCAAACCCTAAGTACCATATACCATTGAACTCGTCTCGGAGTCTTCTTTCCATTGATGCCTAAAGCCCTAATTTTGGTTAAGCATCCAGTGCGTATTAATCAGGTTAATAGAAGCATGTCTATCTAGGGTTTCTTTTGCTTAAACGTCGATTAATGTAGGGATTAGAAGACTTTAACGTTAAATTGATCATGCAATCCTATATATTATCTTGTTCTCGTTCTGTTGATGGGTGTTTGCCCAATTTTCATGCTTTACATGCGTAGTTTCCATCGTTCTTGCTAACCCTAGCCGAGCTCGTCGGAGGCGGGCAGGGCGACCTTAGCGCGGTCCAACAGGAACCGCCCTATTATGAACGGCCCCTCGATAGACCGTGTGGTCGATATCGACGGCCAGTAGTTAACCGCTTATTATCCTTGCATTTTGAATTCTCCATGAGCAGAGCGGCCACATCCAGACCGTGCAGAGACCCCCGCGGCCCCTCAATAGACCGCTCAAACCCCGTCTGGCCCCCTGGCCTTTAGGGATTGGACGGATTATCGACTGACCGCTAAGGCCCTCTGAGCGGTTTTGGACGAACCGTTCTGTCCCGCCAAATGCTTTATTCTTGTTCTAACATGATTCATCTTAATCAACTAATGATAATGGTAATTTAGCAACCTACATGTTAATTGGAACGTATGAAAGTTAAGAAATTATAATTTTTCTTGCTTAATTACTCTCTCATGACCTTGTTCATCATTCCATGAAGTTAATCTCAAACATGTTATAATGAAGAATGAACTAATGATACTAGGGTTATTTTGACAGTCATTCTACTTCGGTAGGATTGACTGACCGATGTACACTTGTGTTCCGATGATTTCTAGCCTTCATTTCTTATAATGGTTGGAACTCTCCGTCGGATATTCCTTCCGTCGGACTAGGACCTCCATTATGAGACCTCCGTAAGCCCCCGCGAGCCTGGGATTCCCACTAGGACGCCGGGCAGGTTGTACCATAAGTCCTGCACCAGTTTGACTCAATTGAACCGCGTGAAAGACCCTGGTATAAGTCACAAGTCACATTGGACTGTCTGAATTATTGCGCGGCCAGAAATGGACCATGTAACATTCGGGACAGCCCAATATGAACCGTGAAATTCTGGCAGAATGCCCTATCTTAATTGGTCGATTGCCCTTGTTCTATCTTCGACCTGGTTATGTTATAGTCGACCCAAAAGCCTCTGGGCTGACCAGCGGATAGTGGGCTGGACCCTGGTTCAGTTCCACCCCACCTATGGCAACCCAGGAGCCCGTTTGTGTGGACTTTTCCTTGACTAGTTAGGCCCATTATTGAACGGACTGGATAGGCCCGTCTAGGTTGATTGAACGGATACCCTTGGACCGTTCATTTCCTGAGCGGCCCAATCCGGCTCGCTTACTTTCGTCGTGGGCTTCAAATCTTTCCTGTAGCGAACGGCCCAAAGTGGACCGTCCAGATATGTTAAAAGGCCCATTTTTGACCGTTTTGTAATTGGAGCGGCCCTTTATGGACCGTTCATCCTTGGGTTCTGTTAGGCTGTCCTTCAGCCCAACCCTTCTTGCGTGGTCCAGTTATAGACCGTTCATTCTCTGAGTGGCCCAATATGGACCGTGTATTTTCCAGAAATGATTTCCATGATTTATGATATTGAATACCAAGGACCTGTTGGTTCTTGATAAACTTGAACTTTCTGGACAAAATGTCTACTTCAACTTACCCTTGGTAAGTTCTATACCTTGAAACTATTGGCCATTTAACTTGATTAATGTTTAGACATAACTTGGGATCTTGGATCCATTAAATCAATGCCAACGCATCATAAGGGCCCGGTCTGGTCCTGGGAGGAGCGCCCGAAAAGTACTAGTGCCCCGGGGAGTTGTAATGACATGGTGTGGCATTGCACCGAATGCATGACTAGCGTGATGTCTACGACATATTCTTGTTCATGATCTCTCTCTTGTGTTCTAGATTGATGAATTCCTTTGGAATTAGTTTCATGACTTGGTTATTTCATGCTTGATTGGCCATTTCCAGTTATATTTTGTTCCTATTCTCTTATTGTCCTTATTCGGTTATTTATATCATCTTTTCTTTCCTTTCTCATATAACATAAATGGAAATTGATTAATTACTTAAACTTGCCTGCTATTACCTACTGAGCGTTCGCTCACCTAGTTGTTCCCCCTTTTTCAGGTAGCTCAGGTGAGGACTCGCAAACTGATGGGGATGGGCAAGAGTGAAGCCCCTGGAGCGAACCAGTTAGAAGACTATGTGGAGTCATTCGTAGATGTCTTGAGTCTAGTTGTGGATTAGAGTTGATGTCGATGATGTTGTAGTAAAGTCGGTGAATGTAACTATGTTAAGTCCACTGTTGTTTTGGAAGTTTTCTTAAGTTCTTTTGATTGGGATTGTTGTAAGCTTGGATTTTGATAAATTAGTAGTTATTTAGATTAATGGAACTATTTCTGTTCTTGGTGTTATGTTAGTTCTCTAGCTCAATCCATAACATGTCTGGAAATTGGCATATTAGTGTTAACTCTTTCTACTGCCGGTCCCGATAAGATAACCTCATGACAATTAAAAAGAGCATGCATGAGATACATGCAAACCTAATTAACAAAGTGCATGAGAAACATAGGAAGTGTCGACACTCAACAACCCAATGTCGGGACTTTGTTAAAGCAATAAACCTGGCCATCCAAATGCAAGTATATACATGGAGAACTATAAAGGCATGTCAACCCAAGAATTTCATACCTACAAAACATAGATATCAACATTGAGCTCCATAACACCAAAATGATCAATGAGTATTTTCCACAATACTCACACACAATATATTGTTATCATCAAAACCATTATCAAAGACAAGGAGGGAGGGCAACGAACCCAACAATCTCCCTCTTTTTGATGATGACAATATATTGTGTGGCCACCAAGATTCTCTCCCCCTTTGACATTATCAAAAAGTGGGGGACCAGAGGAACAAACTGTGGAATTTTCAAAGACGAATGAGATAGAATTATAATGACCATGGCGCACGAACCCAGCAATCAATCTCCCATGAGAGGAAGATGTGCAAACCAAGAACCAAGAAAGAGAATGAGACTTCATGTGCAATATGCAAGATGGTTGAACTATGTGCAAATGCATAATTTTTAAACTATATGCAGAGTGTGTGATCGAACTATGCACAAGAAGTATAAAGTGACTTAACTATATGTAAATGTTGTGCTGAACAGCACATTATTCTCCCCCTATTGTCATGAATAAAAAGCAACTGACAATGGGATTATTTAAACTAATATGGACAGTATGATCAAAAGATGCACCATTATGAAATGAAGTATGATATGAATAAAAGGATCAAGCAGTCAAGCACTCAAGCATGCATAATTAAGTATAGACTCAAGCAAGTCCCTTTGGGACAGGTGTAAGGATTAAGCAATTGATTGTTGAACATGATGAACATGTGCAATACTAAGAAGGTCATGCTTACATAAAGAATGTACTGCATAAACTATGAAGGTTGATAGATTCATAAAGTACATTCACACAATCAAGCCCAAGGTGAATATGTGATAATTGAGCAATGAATTTCAAGATCATATGGATAAATAGATTTTCTAAAGAACACAGGAAAGAACCTATCCTCCATACACTTCCCTACACAATGTTCGAATACTGGTAGCTACATATAACCCCAAAATTTTGATTAAATACAAAAAGGTGACTAACCTTTTGACGCGAGTCATACCCTTTGTCTCAGGGGCATTTCTCGGTTACTCAGTTTCGTCACTTATCATAACTGTGGATTTTGTCACTTTTCGACGCGAGTTGTATCCTTTGTCTCAGGGACACTTACCGGCTACTCGGTGGCGAATCACACTTATTTTCATGTGGATTAGCTTCACTTTTCGACGCGAGTTTCCTCCTTTGTTTCGGAGAAGATTCCTGGCTACTCGAATTCGCATTCCACTTATAAATATTTTTGGTGGGGCAAACAACTTTTTCCTCACGAGACATGTGAATTCCATGTAGAGATTCAAGAGTCCTCTAAAGTGTTGAGAAGAAAACTGAAATCCTTATTAAATTGAATCATTTATCTCAAAAAGGTACAATTTGTGTGGGTGGTTGAACTGAATGTAAGACATGAATTAGTCTAATCACAGTTATGTCTCCCCCTAAGTGTATGCACGGTTATAAAGAAATCTCCCCCTTAATATATGCCATGTAACAAACATGTCTAAATCAATGTAATTTTATCTAGCAAGGGAAAAAGTCATAGGGTGTTTTCAAGAAAAGGGTTTTATAATATATATACACTCAAACATCCATCAAGCTAAAGTCTTCACACAAGGTGACTACCGGTACGTTGCTGAGAACGTAGGTCCGAAGACCACCATCAAGCATGGGGAAGGCTTCCAGTTGGAGAAAATCCAACCTTCCATAATCGCCATTTGATATACCGGATAATCATGGCATTCAAGCACATGGATATGTAACGTATATGCAAGTGTATGCATGTAAACTGAAAGATGATTGAAAATCATTTCTATCTACAAATATGCATGGACATGCATGATATGAGCATGAAAATGCGTATGTGGACTATATATGCACATGTGAACTGTTATTTACAGTAGCATGATTGAAAGTGTGAAGAATTTTATGTTCAAACTCAAGTATTCAAAATCTGAATTGTTATTTGCAGAATATGATAAAAATGTGAAAGACCTTATATGTAGTGTAGAGCATTTAAAACCTAAAGTTATCCACAAGATTTGTAGAGAAGAGTGTTCAAATGATCTATTCATCACAGTCACAAAATCTCAGCGTTTCAGAAGATGCCAAAATCAGTGAAGCAAAATTACAACTGTTTAATTGCAAAACTTTCCTCCAAACATAAATTTTACCTTTTCTGATTTTTCAAAGAAAATCTAAGCAAAGTGAGTTCTCAAAATCAAACCATTTTATTTCTCGCCTTGAGAGTCCTTTATTTATTGACTTTCCTTGGTCTCAAGGCGCCCCTACAAAATACATTCTCATTTTGGAGATTTGGGTACCCAAGCCATCTTGGGTCCCGAGGGGTTAGTTCTAGCATAAACAGATAGATTCTTATATTTCCTAGCACAGCAATCATCATCAAATCTCATTGTGGCACAGTCATCCATTAAATGACCATTCTCACCACAGTAATGACAATAAGAAAATTTTCTTATCATGGATCATTTTTCATTAAAAATCAATATTCATCATGCGTCCATGATCACCACAATAATAACATGAAAAATTCTTTTTGAGAGACCATTCATCATCATTTTTCTTTGTGAAATAATTTTTAAAAACATGACCATGTAAGCCACAGTAGAAGCAATGATCGTTGAGGTTCTTCTCTATGATTTTTTTATGACTTTTGGGACCATCAACATTTTTCATTATTGACTTTAATGCTTCATCATCATCAAATTTCATCAAGAAACAATCATACATGTCATGGCCATATTTCCCACAGTAAAAACATGAAATATTTATTCTTCTCCTAGATGCATGATTAAATTTAACAGATTGGGATTTCGCATGCACACAAGAGTAATTATCAGCATTTTTCAATTTTTGATTTTCTTCATCACATGTGAACAAAAATTCATTCAAACTTTTGATTTCATTCTGCAATGACGAAATGTGCAATTCACAATTAGCAATCTCTTCTTCACACAGAGCAACTTTATCATTCAAAAGAGAATTGACATTCTTATAGCTAGCAACTTCTTGTTCAAGAACATGAAGATTTTCATGATCACCAACAACCACACTTTTTCCTTTTTCAAGGACTTTCAGCTCATCATACAACAATTTATTTTGATCTTTGAGATTTTCAATCTCTTCATTCCATTTTTCTTTCTCTTCATTCAAGTTACCCAGCTTGTTGTATGCATCTTGTTTTTCAATTTCTAAACATGCACCTTCTTCTTCATATAGCATGAGTTTAGCTTGCAAATTCTCATTCTCATTTTTGATCTTCTCCATTTCTTCAGCATGATTTTTATCTGAAATCAGTTCATTAAGCAAAATCTGATCACTTTCTGAACAGCTCAATTTACCTCTGGGTTGTCTTTCAATATTTTCAAGTTCTAAAATTTTAGCCATTAAGGTTTCTTTTTCAGTTTTCAGAATTGAAATAGTTTCTTTGTACACATCAACATCATGCAATAAATTTTTATTCAAATTCCTAAGTTCAGAACAGTTCTCACATGAGGAATTATCAACACAAGTATTTTCAATTTTCTTTTTCAATTTTTGGTTTTCAGATTTCATTGTTTTATATCTACCACACAACTCATCGTAAACATCCATCAATTCATCATAGCTAAGCTCATCTTCATCATCAAAATCAGAACTAGAGGATACCTCAGAATTTTCCTTGCTTCGTCTCCCACTGCTGCTCGCCTTGAGACATTCTACATTATCTTTCCTTCTCTGAGCTTTGTTCAGCCCATCCCAAACTTCTTTGGCTGACCTACAAGAGGAAATATAAGGAAGTACTTTAGTGCACACTGTAGTCTTAAGAACATTTAGAACAAAAAGATTATCAGAATTCATTTTCTTATGCTCATTGGTCCATCTTGACTTATTTTTTGGTAGAATGTGAGGACCATGAGTGATTAAGGTCACAAGCATCGGATCAATTTTAACAATCCAAACACACAATTTTTCAAGCCATGAATCATAGTCAAAACCATCAAAGACGGGAATTAAATTCATGCAAGCCATCATGAACAGATCAAGATCTTTTCTCCTAGACCGTGAGGTCTACGAATCAAAAATTAGAGACTAGGCTCTGATACCAATTGTTGGCCCAGACTAGATGGCAGACAAGAATGGGGGTTGAATTGTCCTCTTGCCGAGATGGTAGATTTTAAAAACTTTCTTAACTAATTATAGCGGAATTAAAATTAACTACGTTAATTGCCTAAACAGACGTGAGATAGAAGCGTTCTCTCAAACTTTCCGATCTCACTCGAATAATCTATGCAAAGAATGATTAAATCTAAGCCTAATCCAAACACGAATGGCAGAGTAGCAATGTGTAGATGTGCTGTGAATAAAAATCTAAAGGTTGACCTATGAAGGGAGATAGTAGAAATGGACAATCACACAGGCATGCCACAGATAACAAGGAGATTTTTAGGTGGTTCGGGACCACGACGGGCTCCCTACGTCCAACCCTCACCGAACCCGGTGAGGCTTCACTAACACGCTACCAAAGTAGCAACCACGGGGACGAACCCCACACCACACACGTTGCCTCTACAGCAAGACACACACATAGGGCCTGGCCCCAAGACGTTGCCACCGCAGCACACACACACGCAGTCGGGGAACTCACCCCGGACGCAAAAACCACATGGAGACTCAGCTCCGTTCACCATACACAGATGTTCTTCGATGTTTAGAAAAGTAAGAAGATATACAATATAGCTCCCAACAGTATGTAAATAGAGAAGATTATCATTAGGAAATGGATAAAAGATGTAGAAAGTTTCCCCTTCATTTTTCCACTTGTCGTTAGAAGATCTTTCTTGAAGTTCAGGTTGGAGGAGTTGAATCCGCAGGATGTTGGAGCAGCCGGTCCTTCTTCTTGAAGATCCAAGATGTGTTCCTTCAAATCCAAGCTCCAATCGCTCCTACAAACACCATGAACATATGTGTCTATCAAAGCCCTCTCCTCTCCACCTTGTGACCGCACTCCTTTCTTCTCCCTACAACAGATAGAACAATATTAGCGCAGGGGATATCTCCTTCGATGGAGATCGCAGGATATAAATAAGGCTATAATATAGAACAAAAGACCACAAAGCCCTTGTAAAAACCCTTCAAATACACACCCAATAGATGGGTGAAACCATAAGGGTAATGTGGTAAAATAGTAAAAGATCAGTCCAATCGGATCACAAAGTGGGTCTTACGAAACCCATCTGGAAAACACGATCCGAACACCCCAGAAGAAGTGTCGACTCTTGGAGTCGACACTCTTTTCAAGGCATTCTGCCAACATACAGAAAAACCATTACACATGCTAAGGTCTATGCATAGAACCATGAAAAGCAGGGTCAGTGCATGTTTTACATGCGGTCGGTGCATGTTGTTTAGACAAGGGTTGGTGCAAAGTTTAACTGCATAGTGCAAATGCAAGGTTGAGACTCGGTGCACAAAGGACAGGGTCGGTGCAAGTATGCAAAGACCAGCACATATGAAACTCGGTGCATATATGAGCACTTGTGTAAAACACAAAGAACACAAGGACAAAAGTCGGTGCACAAATGGATAGGGTCGGTGCAAGTTTTTGAAACTTTCCAAATGATAGTCGGTGCATGCAAGTGGAACAAAGATAAGGTCGGTGCAAAGTTTGTAAAGGCTATGGATCGGTGCACATTTTATCAAGCATGCACAGTTTGTAGAAGTTGAGGTCGGTGCAAGCATAGCTGTAACACATAGATATAGTCGGTGCAAAGTTCGTAAAACAACAAGGACCAAGTCGGTGCAGTTTTATGAACCTCGGTGCAAGTTTGAAATATGCCAAAGAAGGTCGATGTGAATGCCAGATGCAGTCGGTGCACATTATGTAGAAGCTATAGTTAGAGTCGGTGCAAAGGTCAGTGCACATCTATGAAACTCGGTGCAAGTTCTGTAGCAACAATATGATGGGTCGGTGCAAGTACAAAAACCACCCAGGGGTCGACCCTTGTGACAACCGAGCCTGGACCCGTGGAGTTTTGAGAAAAGAACTCCTAGGAGTCGACCCCAAGGGTCGACTCTTGACCATGAACTTAACAAAATGAATTCAACAACACTAACGAATAAGAAAATGAAATTCATTCAAGCATCATTTTTACCATGGGACTAGAAAATGGAAGGCTTCTTGAACTTGCAATTCGTAGAAACCCAAATTCAAATCAATCTTAAATCAATGCTCATAATGGAGTCTCTTTCTTGTATCCAACCTGCAAGTTAATAACTTGGTATAGCAACCAGATATAGAGATGATTCAATCACCTCCAACCCATTTAAAGAACATGCTTACATATCAAGGAATTGATCATGCATGGAATCATAAGAACAACCCAGTTCATGAAAAGTACTTCAAACACATCCATGGAAACTATAAATCAGATTCAGAAATGAAATCTTACCATGGATCCATTGGTTTGAAGGCAATGTGAACCTGCACTAGGTGAAAGTAAATCACTCAAGTCAATCTTCAAGTAATGCAGATAAATACACAAGTCCAAGCAAGCTGAACCTTCACAGCCCTCACAAATCAGTTAGATTTAAGCAATCTAAACATGAGTTCTATTACATGCCAGGACTATCAAGATCAGTCCAAACAAAATCCAAGTTCAGTCAAGAACAATCTGAACTCAATTTCCTTTCTTCATGGATCAAATACAATAACCCAACCATATAAACAATATGAGAGCAAATCTGCCCATGTTTTACCATGATCAACATGAGTTCTAGGTATGGGTTATGCCTGTGAAGAACATGAGATCCACAACAACTAAATGCATGAGCAAGTTCAGAAGTCCTAGAAGTGTATCACAATTGAAGCATATTAAATAACATGATGTGAATACATGAATCACCAATACAACAAGGGACAATTAAACAAGATGTAACCCATTCAACCCTATTTAGGATATGCATGAAGGCACCAATATTTCCCAACTTGAGAGGAGAAGAATATCACCATAGATCCAAAATAAACTCTCACCTTGGATCCTTCATAATGTGGGCAATATAAACCTGCACAGTCTGAAAATTCAGAAGAATGTCAATATTAACCAAGGTATTTGAAAAACTGACTTCAAAGCAATTTCTCCACAAGATAACCTCATGACAATTAAGAAGAGCATGCATGAGATACATGCAAACCCAATTAACAAAGTGCATGAGAAACATAGGAAGTGCCGACACTCAGCAACCCAGTGTCGGCACTTTGTTAAGGCAATAAACCTGGCCATCCAAATGCAAGTATATACATGGAGAACTATAAAGGCCTGTCAACCCAAGAATTTCATACATACAAAACATAGATATCAACATTGAGCTCTATAACACCAAAATGATCAATGAGTATTTTCCACAATACTCACACACAATATATTGTTATCATCAAAACCATTATCAAAGACAAGGAGGGAGGGCAACTGTGACGACCCGGATCCCGGATACCGGATACACCCGATAGGACTACCGAGTAGACCCGATACCGCTTGGAACCCGTGAAGCCTCCCAAGAGCTGTAAAGCTCCGAAGGGAAAAAGGATTGTTGTCTAGTACATTGAAGCCACAGAGATATAACAATAAGTAATTAAATTTCAATAGATCGGTTTGCTAAAGTAGCAAAAATAAAATTACTTTTTAATTAACAGTTACAAATTAATATTTATACACGAGTCCAGTCTAAAGAAAAGACAAGCAGTACAGTCAACAGAAAGAAAAACGTACACTAAGGTCGGGGGAAGCCCGATGCAAGTACCGCTGGTAACTACGAACGCGTCACACCAGGAACCGCGGAAGCAGAAGACGCCACCCACCTGAAAAGCAGGGGTGAGCCTCGTGTCACTGGCCCAGTAGGGGTCACGCGGATCCCCACTGAAAAATAACGCAGTAACACACTAAAATAGCAGGTAAACAGCAGGAGTAGTACAGCAGGAAAACTAAACTACAAAGCTGTAAAAGAAAATCGGAATGGAAGGAGCAGCTACAGCTACAGCTACAAGAAAATGGAAAAGCCGTACCTGAAAGAAAACACGGCCGTCGAACTAACATCGGCCTCCCAAACTACTCCAGACAGCAACAGGAAGGTGAACTCTGATCTGACAAAGTCAGGAGTTGCCGATCTGTCGGGCCTACAAAGACAGGTAAAAGGCTTAGAAAGGACCTAGACAGACACAAACAAACTCTAAAGCACACACGACTCGATTATCATGCACGCTCTCCTAGACACGACCTCATACACGATTGGAACGTCGTGTACAAGACACAACACTGACCTCAGGCAAGACCACGAGAAGGCTAACCCGGAAAGGTCACGACGTACAAGAAACGCGAGCGTCACATGTCACGTGACGGAAGCACCTTCTCACTAGAAGAACAGACAGCTGCGTCCACTGACATCTTATGCTGCACCTACAAGTGTCTCGTCTACAATGCCGCCTGAAGCATGACAGAGACTATGACACGCTTAGGACCAGAATAGGAACTACAGTGATGAGTGACTAGACAGGGTAACTCCCGTCGGCGTCAGTCCAAGCCCCTGACCATGTGTGCACACATAAGCTCAATGCCTTGAGCCAGGCCTCTAGCTAGTTTTCTCCCCTAGCAGGACGCTACTACCAGGCAAGGGAGCCCACGAAAACCAGCTTACAAACCGTACCTCAGGAACTGCCGTACCACTACTCCCAGGTGGGCCAACACTACGAAGCACAGGACACGAGGTAGCATACCAGACTGCCACCGGATTCAGGACAGGGCAATTAGACCTACTGACACAACGATCCTTGAGTCAGAAGACTCAGGTCAAGGTCATTGTACAAAGCGGAACAAGCCGCGAATCGGTCTAATCCTAATTCAAGAAATGACACGACCGCATAAAATGAAACACGGAGACATGAGGGAACACCAAGACTCTCAGCACATCAGGATACGTAAACCGAGGCAAGATGACACCTCGAGACATCCAGAACCATGTCTCGAACTGGACGAAACCGCCGAGACACACACAAGGTTACCTGTCAACCACTGGGCCACCCTGGGTTGACTGGAACCAGACAAAGACTACTCTACAGTAGGAAAGAGAATCCTACTTCAAGCAAGAAAACTCTGGGCTATCTTCTAATGTAGTCTTAGCCCTCATAGGATGCCAAGAGACATCCACGGGACAGTGGGCAGACCACAAGGTCAAGCCAAGACATATCAGAAATCGAAACACCGGTAAACCAACCTCTGGAAGATGAGCAATCTATCCCTCGGCCGCTTAACGGCATAAGTAGTCAAGGAAGAAGTCGCCGCACTCACGGAGGTACTAAGGACTCTGGCGGTCAAGGGTTGGGCCGCCAGGGCACTGTGGCGGTCAAGGAATAGGCCGCTAGACATAGTTGACCTCGAACCGACTTACCCCGTCAAACCACCGTAGCAGTCTAAAATAGACGCGCTACACGGACCTGGCGGTCAAAGAATGAACCGCCACACGAACCGCCCTAAGACATAAACCTAAGACAAACGGACCTGTAGCGGCCTAATAGAGGCGCGCTACACGACTCTGACGCATGAGGGTTGAACCGCTAGAGCCAACCGACTCAAAACATTGACCCGGTCAAACATACTGTGGCAGCCTAAGAGTGGCGCGCTATAGTGCTCTGGCGGTCAAAGATAGAACCGCTAGAGCGAACCGACCTACGCGAACATCGAGAAATGACAGGGCTATGATGCACTGGCATAGGGGCGCCAGAGGCATGTGACGGTCGAAGAGTGGGCCGTCACGCTAACCCAGCCTAAAACTCGCTGACACGCCCAATGGTGTGGCGGTCTATCATAGGGCCGCCAGAGACTGTGGCGGTCTCTGGAACGGCCACTAAAGCGACTCAGCGGGAAAACAAGGGAAAAGGCCGAATCGGCCCGTTCCACGCCCCATTCACATCGAAACGTAGGGGAATCGATACAGGACGACGAGAAAAGTCTTCCACAAGCCGGAAGGACCACATGCAACGGACGAATCGAGAGATCGGGGTGTATTTCGACGAATCAACCCTAATCGGGTCACCGGGGTTCCCAGACTCCTACCGGCCCCGAATGACGATCAATCACGACAAAACTTGCGGGAATGGGATCCAGACATCACAGCGGTTCGTTTGATACTAATTATACTAAAAATGGTCACCATTTTCCGTGACCCTACGAACTCCTAAAATCACGATTTTTGTTAAACGAGCCCAAACTCGCCCGTTCTAGCACCGAACAACACGAAATTATAGGGAAAACACAGAGGAGAAGTGGGTGATCCGTCTCCCTACCTCCACAGAAAAAATTGTGCGTCGAAGCGACTAAACCACGCCAAAAACCATGTCGCAAACTCGACTGTCGACTTTGAATTCACCGTTCGGGATCGTGCCAAAACCGATCCGATCCTCGCCCGATCGCGCACCTCATGGACCCCACGCCGTCGCCACCTCGCCCACAAGCCTCCTACATCTGCAGCGGAGTCGGGAGGGCGAGAGAGGAGAGAAAATGGGAGAGAGAGATCGCGGCGGCGAAATGAGAAGGGAGGAGAGAGGAAGGAAAGAAAAAGAAAGAAATTAGGAAATTTTCCTAATTTATAAAAATTTGATAATTGGCCCAAAAATGGACTAATTCAGAAAAATACGTAAAAATAGTCAAAATGATCCTCTCGACGAGTATATCGCAACTGTGGCATCCACGAGTCGATGAACTTAGAAATAAACTCATCGCAGGGTTCCGTAACTAGTACAAGAGAAAAACCCACACGGATCGTAAAACTCAACTCAGGACCCACAAAAGTGATCTGAAACTCTCCGAAGAAGATCCGAAAGACCTAATAAGAATCCGGTAAGAATCCAGGGCATTACAACAACGAACCCAACAACCCCCCCTCAAGATCTTAGTGTCCATCCGTTCCAACACGTGGCATCAGATCCTAACTCTCCCTTAGGGCTTTACATCCCGGAGAGATTTGTTATGGATGCTAAAGGATTGATCGCTGAGGGTCATTCTACGAGTAAGCCACCATTCTTCAATGGTAATAATTATGCTTACTGGAAGAATCGGATGCAGGTCTTCCTGTGTGCAAAGGACTACGAGATCTGGAAAGTTGTCAGTAAGGGTCCTTTTAATTTGCCTCCAGACGAAGAGTTCTGTACTAAGGAGCATATCCGTAGATCCACCTTGAATTGGGGTGCCATTAATGCTATACAATGTGCAGTTCATCCCACCAAATTCTCCAGAGTCTCTTCTTACAACACTGCTAAGAAGATGTGGGATAAGCTAGAGGTCATTTACGAAGGGACGTCTCAACTTAGAGAAACCAAAGCCAACATGTTAGTCTCTGAGTATGAGGCTTTCAAAATGAAGCCTGAAGAGTCAATATCTAAGATGTATGTGCGTCTGAATGTGATTACCAATAGCTTAAGAAGTCTGGGAAAAACCTACAGTGAGTATGAGTTGGTTAGGAAAATTCTAAGGTCCCTAACACCTATCTGGCACACTAAGGCCACTATAGTGGAGGAGTCTAGGAACTTAGCTACGACCACTGTAGATGAGCTCATCGGTTCTCTCATGACATATGATTTGAACCTTAAAAATGTTGATGGGTCTGAAAAGAGAAGAAAACCCTTAGCTCTTAAAGCTAATTCTAGCGAAGGGTCATCTAGTGAGTATAGTTGCACTATTTCTGAGGAAGATCAGGATGAATTTGTAATGATTACCAGGAAGTTCAAGAAATTCCTGAGAAAAGAAGGGAAAGGGCTGAGAAGAAAATACTTCTCTGGAAAAAGACAGTCCAAACACAAATCTGATAATGTTAAGAAAACTGATGCCATAGTTTGTTACAATTGCAGGAAAGTAGGACATCTCAAGGTAGATTGTCTTTAGCTCAAGGATAAGCAGTCCAGGTGGAAGAACAAACAGGGAAAAGCCATGGTTAGCACCTAGAGCGATGAAGAAGAAAGTCAGAGCAACTCCTCTGAAAATGAGAAAGAATAGAGGATATGTCTGATGGCCAAGAGTGATGAAGGCAAGGAAGATGATGTCGATGTAATCTCCCCATTCGAAAACTTTACACAGAATGAATGGGAAAATGTATATGCTGGAATCCTTGAAAAATATGAAAACATGCATAGGGAGAACAGACATTTGAAAAAGAAAGTGAATTCATTAGTTAATGATACTTCTTTGTCTGATAAGATTGCATGTCTAACAACTGAAAACTCAGAGTTGAAAAACTCCCCTAATGAAGCTAAATGTAGTAACAGCATGTTAATTGATTTGAAAAATGAAAATGAGAATTTGCTGAACTCTATTGATGAACTTAAAATGAGAATACATGAATTTCAGAAAGAAACTAGGATAGCAACTGAAAAATATGAAGCTATCAATGGTGTAAATGTTGAACTCAAAAAGGTCATTGAAAATCAGGAAAAAGAAAACAAGGATAAGCAAAACTCCCTTGAAGGCATGACACAAGGAACAGAAAATCTAATTGCCCTCTTAGGAACAAAAATAAACTTTAGAAAGGAAGGTTTGGGTTTCAACCCAACTAATCAGAAAAGGTTTGATGTTAGGACAATTTCATTTATGGCTAAAAAAGGAACATCACAACCTTTGATTCAAATGACTTCTGGTGAAAATCTGAAACCAGCTGAGAAAGTCAAGCCTAGTGCCAAAGACAAGGGCAAAGGGAAGATGGAGGTGTCTAGGGGATCTTGCTCACATACTCCTACACCTCATATCAAAGGATAGGCTAGGATTCAGACGGTTAAGGCTAGAGTCCAAGGAAAATCCAAGCCCAAAACTGTCCAGCCTCAACAGAAAGTCATAGGCGACTCCAAACCTCATCCAACCCGTAGCACTACTGGGTTCAAATCCTTTGAGAAAGGTCTAGGCAGAGGTACCTCAGGTCGAGGTCATTATCAGAATACTTCGACCCATCCTCCTTTCTATATTCCTATCATCACTACTCTGATGGGAGAGGTCAAGGCAACCTCTACACAAGGTTAATGCAGTTACAGAACTCCTATTCTACACAAATGCATAGACTCTATCCTTGGAACTCCTGTGTGCAACCCAGGCACAAAATCTTCAGAAGTCAGAATTCTTATGGCTTTGTCAAATTCATGCCAAAACAGCCTAGGGTTCCCAATGCTCATACTACTTCCAATACTCATTGGACTGATCACTGGAAAAGAAACTTTTAGAATGGGCTTAATAAGAAAATTGCTACACCTCAAAAACAATCTCCCGAAATTAATGGTAACAAGAAAAAATAGACCAAACTAAATGATAAGAAATCCACAACTACCATGAAGAAGTCAAATCAAATGTGAATACCAAAATATTTACTTTCTTGTCTGCATGAAATAAATGCTTTTATGGGACCCAAGAAGCTTTGGGTTCCAAATCATTCTACTTAATTCCCTTGCAAGTATGCCTGGCAGCCAATCATAACAAGTGGTATCTAGATAGTGGCTGTTCCAGGCACATGACCGGAGATAAAGAAAAATTATGCATGTTGGTGAAGAAAGATACTGGTCATGTTACATTTGGAGGTAATACCAAGGGAATGATTATTGGATCGGGAAAGGTTGGTAAGTGCTCTTCTTGTTTAATTGAAGAAGTTTTGTTAGTTGAAGGTTTAGCTTACAATCTTCTTAGCATAAGTCAACTCTGTGACAGAGGCCATAAAGTTGTATTTGATTCTCTTGCATGCACCATCTATGAACCCAATTCTGAATCTGTGAAATTTATTGGCAAGAGAGTTAATAACATCTATATGGTAGACTTAGATGATGTAGCACACTCTAATCTCTGTCTTAGTTTTAATAAGGATGACCTAGCCTACCTGTGGCATTGTAGATTAGGTCATGCCAGATATAGTGTGCTTCATAAACTGAATAAACATAGTATGGTAAAAGGGCTTCCTAAACTTTCTTTTAAAAATGACAATAAAATCTGTGAGGCATGCACCCAATGTAAACAGACCAGAAAATCATTTAAATCTAAAACTAAAAACATGTCTTCTAAACCTTATGAGCTAATTCACATGGACTTATTTGGACCCACTAGGTCAGTTAGCTTATCTGGAAAAAGATATGGTTTTGTGCTTGTTGATGACTTCTCTAGATTCACTTGAGTTTTCTACTTGTCTCACAAAAATGAAGCCTTTGAAGAATTTCAGGAGTTCTTTTATAAAATAAAATAGACCAATGATCATGCCATTTTGAATATTTTATCTGATCATGGTGGTGAGTTTGTTAACTCATAATTTGATGATTTCTGCAGGGAGAATGGCATCACTCACAAGTTCTCCTCACCAAGAACTCTAGAGCAGAATGAAGTAGTGGAAAAGAGAAACCGAACATTAGTTGAAATGGCTCAGACTATGCTGGTAGAAGGGAACCTAGCAAGGAAGTTTTGGGCCGAGGCTACTAATACTTCATGTTACATCATTAATAGAGCCCTGGTAAGACCCACTACTCAAATGACTCCCTATGAGATTCTTAAAGGTAAGAAACCTTCTCTAGTGCATTTCAAGGTTTTCGGTTATAAATGTTTTGTTCATGTAAACTCCAAACGAGACCTTGATAAGTTTAAACCCAAAAGTGAACTTGGAATTTTTCTAGGTTATTCTAAACATTACAGAGCCTATAGAATATATAATCTCAATTCTAAAACTGTTGAAGAATCTCCTCATATAGTGTTTGATGAGTCAGAAAATAAAACTGACATCAGTTTATGTAGGGACAAAGTAGATGGAGAAATTATGCAGACCAAAGAGGCACCGAATGGATATTCTGCAAAAGTGGCTGAAGCAAAAAAAAATCTTACACTCAAGGGGAGGTAAGTGAAAATCCAGGTATTCCGGTTACCAATATTAAATTTCTTAGAGACCATCCTCCAGAAAACATTATTGGTAATCTGAATGAACCTACGAGAACTAGAGCACATTTAAGAATTGAAAATGAATTGAATTCATTTGCTTTAGTATCTTAGATTGAACCAAAGAACATAGAGAGTGCCCTTCAGGATGAACACTGGATTAATGCCATGCATAAAGAACTTAGTCAATTTGATAGGAACAAGGTCTGACACTTAGTTCCTAAACCCTCTCATGGCAATATTATAGGCACTAAATGGGTCTTTCGGAATAAAACTGATGAGCAAGGTAACACAGTAAGAAATAAGGCTAGGCTGGTAGCTCAGGGGGTACAACCAAGAGTATGGTATTGACTTTGAAGAATCTTTTGCCCCTGTAGCTAGGCTAGAAGCCATTAGGATTCCTTTAGCAATTGCATGCAATTTAGGAATAACCCTCCAGCAGATGGACGTTAAATCTGCATTCTTAAATGGTGATATAAAAGAGGATGTTTTTGTATAACAACCCCCTGGTTTTGAGTGTCTTGATTTTCCTGACCATGTCTATAAGCTTGACAAGGCACTCTATGGATTGAAGCAAGCTCCTCGAGCTTGGTATAACAAACTGAGTAAGTTCCTCACAGAAAAGGGATTCTCCAGAGGTAAGATTGACCAGACATTATTCACAAAGGTATGTGACAAAGAAATTCTGATCATTCAAATTTATGTAGATGATATAGTATTTGGGTCAACAAATTCATCCATGTGTGAGGAATTTTTAGCATTAATGACTAGTGAATTTGAAACGAGCTCAATGGGTGAACAAAATTTTTTTCTTGGGTTGCAGGTCTGTCAGACTAAAGAAGGAACCTTTATAACTCAAGAGAAGTACATCAAGGATCTACTGAAGAAATTCAAGATGGAAAACCTCAAAGCTATAACTGCACCAATGGGAACATCTACCAGCCTTGATACTGATCCTGAAGGTAAAACGGTAGACCCCAAACTATATAGAGGTATGATCGGATCCTTGTTATATCTTACTGCTTCTCGCCCTGATATTCAATTTTCAGTATGTTTGTGAGCTCGATTTCAAGCATGTTCTAAGGAATCACATTTGATAGCTATGAAACGGATTTTTAGGTATCTATCTGGCACCCTAGACTTAGGCTTATGGTATCCTGCTAAGTGTGAGCTGGACCTTATAGCTTATACTGATGCATACTATGCTGGGTGTAGGATAGATAGGAAAAGTACTAGTGGATATTGTCAATTTCTAGGTGGGTGTCTAGTGTCTTGGGCATCTAAGAAACAGCACACTATCGCCTTATCCACTGCTGAGGCAGAGTATGTGGCTGTAGGAAACTATGCTGCCCAAGTCCTCTGGATTAAACACCAGTTAATTGACTATCTTATAAATCTGGGTTGCATTACAATTCTTTGTGATAACACAAGTGATATTTCCTTAACTAAAAATCATGTTCACCATTCTAGGACTAAACATATTGAAATTAAACATCACTTTCATAGAGATGAAGTAAGTAAAAATGAAATTATTCTAGAATTTGTTGAATCTGAAAGATAAATTACTGATATTTTTACCAAGCCTCTTGGTAATGAAATATTTAAATTTCTAAGAAGAGAACTTGCTCTTTGCAAATTCTCAGCATGAGTTCTTGATCATATTTGCTTCTAAACTTTGTATTCTTGAATGCTGCATGTGTGATGACTGTCACTGAATTTTATGAATGTCTATCTGTTGCATTTCATGGTTAACCCATGGGTATATCAAATGGTAAGTTGGGAGAAGGACAGATATTTTCTGTCTGGAAACTCACACTATGCGTAGAGGCTAGCCCTTCGTCTAGTACCATGGGTCAACATTGCATACATCTAGATTAAGACATGAAATCATTTTAGAAAATTTCATGCATACATTGAGGGGGAGTTTCTAGTTCATCATGTCATCCTTGGTGGTCATGAGCATACAGATAGATATCACATATATAGTTTTCACTCATGATCATCTCTTTTCATTCTCTTTGTAAGGGGGAGCTTAGAATAAAGTTTGAATCCGAGCTAGTCTATAGGTCAGTTTCTGAATAATTCATTTGAGAACACTTTCTACCAGTCCTCCATTTATCTGATCTATTCTCATTCTTGGCATCAGTATCTGAACATTCTTTGGAACCATTTTCTGAATCTGGACAAATGACAAACTGATAGACATGTTCATTAATCTAAGCTACTGAAATCAGAATTCTTTTCTTATAAGAAGCAGTAATGAATCTTGAATGAATTGCTGGTTTAAACTTAATGAACTTTAGAGACTAAAAACCAAACTCAATGAAAAAGGACTGTGGAATACTTTTAATAGTTCTTAACCATTTCGTTCATGTCATGTTTAATTAAGCCTTTCAGAATCTGAATTTATCTAGACTCAGGTTAAATTGGTTGAGAAGACCTAAAAATATGTATTGTTCTAAAACAACACCCTCTGAAAATCAAATGGGCAGCTGTGTCAAAATGATGAATCATATATGCTAAAGGCAGAGCAATGATTGAATGCACTGAGAAACTGGGTACTTCATCAATGAAATGGAGAAAAACTCATGTCATGAAGTGCTTCAAGTTATCTCTATTCAGAAATTAAAAGGTCAGTTCCACTGAGTAACTAGGGGTACTGGTGTCTGATAAACGTGTACCCTTACGCAAAAAGATGGACACTATACCTGAGACAGAATAGTAGATCTTGCTGAGTAACTAGGGATACTAACGTCTGATAAACGTGTACTCTTATGTAAAAAGGTAAGATTATACTTGACTGTTCTAAAGTAGTAAAGAAAAGTAATGTATGAAACTATAAATGCTCCTCTGAGGATTAATTCAGAACTGTGATGTTTGTTTAATCTCAATACAAGTTTTGGTCACTCCTGATGATGTTTTGATGTTTAGATAAATAAGATAAAGTAAGACAAAATCTGGCATGTCTCATGTGCTTCTGGTTCATTACTATTAAGAGCTCATACAGACTGTTTCTCACAGAGTGGAGTGGCTAGTCTCTCACTTTCATACTCTTTAAACCACATAAGTTAAGGAATGCACTATCTGCGTTCTTATTTTAAAGAATTTGTGCTTTATTTGCTTGGTTACTGAAAGCCTACTTAGTTTGTCAACTCATATTTCTTCTTCACTATAGTACTCTCCTTGATATCTTCATATTATCCTTTCTGCTAATGGCAAAGGGGGAGAGATTTTGATTTTCATGTAGATTAGCCTTTTGATGTTGATGGGGAGAGAGTTTGATGCTAAGAGATTTTTGCATTAGAGGGAACCTTTTGCATTAGGAAGAAATGTTGCATTTCTTGAATTTTGTTGTGTGCATACTATGTGCATATTATTGTGAGTATATTTCTTGATTCTTAATAAAATCATTGTTGACATCAAAATGTAAACCGGTTGCCATCATCAAAAAGGGGGAGAATGTGTGGGAGCTCATGTGGGATAATGTGTCGTCTCTTTTGACTTAACTCTCTGAATTTAATTTCTCATTTTGTTTTGCTGATTTACAATAATATATTTTATTTTTCAACTCTTGGATTTTGATAATAATGATTTTTTGAAATCATTCTTAGTATGGCAACACTGTTAGCATTTCATAGCTTCATGTGCACACATTTCATATTAAGGTACATACATTTTTTTAGTTCTGCGCATGAAGGTCAATGCATATTGCATGGTAAGCAGAGGCAAGGTCGGTGCACATCATCTCTTAGTTCTACTAAGGTCGGTGCACGTTTCTGTAGAAGCGTGCATATAAGTCGGTGCACCTTTTATAGATAGCACATAAGGTCAATGCATATATGACTGTCAGGTCAGTGTACGTTTCTATTTATGCAAACATGAAGGTCAGTGCATACCACTATTCCCTCATGTAAGTCAGTGCACATTTTAAGTGCCTGTGCATAAGGTCCGTGCACATCTTGTATGACTGCACACAAGGTCGGTGCACGTTTCTGCCTCATGCATATAAAGGTTCGTAGACCTTTTATCTCATGCATATAAAAGGTCGGTGCATGATTTGTCTTACGCATGAAAGAGGTCGGTGCAGATATTGCCATGTGCATATAAGGTCGGTGCACATTTGCATTGATCGCTTGGAAGGTTTGTGCACACTTTATTCTGTGCAGGTCCAAGGTCGGTGCATATTTCTTATACTGTATATCGAGGTCAGTGCTCCTTCGATTTAGCATAATCAAAGTCCGTGCACATTTGCAAGGACAAGTCTGTGTATATTCTCAAATGATGCTACAAGGTCAGTGCATATGCATTCTTCGAAGTCTAAGCACATGTATAATAAAGGTCTGTACACATTTAAATCTGAACATGTTCAAGGTATGAGCATCAATTCATATGTCTGTACATCATTGTCACGCCCCAAACCGATAGTAGCGAGAAGCAGCGTTCGGAACGTACAACGAAACAGTCATGATAACAAGAGCAAAATAAATAGACACAAATAGACACATGGAGGCCATACAATTTGATAAAAATATATTTTTATTGATGATTGAAATTTAAATTTACAATTTGGACTCAATAAAGACAAAAAGAAGAGAAAATGACAAGACTCACTATACTATCTAGACTCAAGGAAATAAAAAGACAGACTCTGGTGTTTAAACCTCCAAGTTCACTCGATCACGCTATCCCGATCCCAATTGCAAGCGTTCCATCTATCGCGTTACCTGAAAAGGGTTAGAAAGTAGGGGTGAGCAAGCAGCTCAATAGGAATTACACTCTATCATCAGGCATAGTTTAAGTAATTAACCATTTCATGAATGCATGAATAACGCGAGAAAATAATTAAACATGATAACAAGATAACTAGCACGATAAAGATTGCAAGTCACAATAACAAGAGTAGGTAATCCGAACTTCAAGTGAATGGCCATATATCAAGTCAAGTCAAGTCAAGTCAAGTCAAGTCATGCAAGCAAGTACTTCATGCTTTCAAGCACGAATAGCAAGTTCACGAGAATGTGGAATGTCGTAGACCCAACACGCTAGATAGTACTCGGTGCCAAATGCCACACCTAGTCATTCACCTCCCCGGGGATCAAGTACTTTTCGGGTGCGCCTCCCAGGACCAGACTGGGCCCTTAAATATGATTGCATTGGCATTGATTTGTTTGGATCATCGATCCCACGAAATCTAGACATCCACGAATAGAATGGCCAAGAGTTCCAAGATCAAGTTTATGTAATCAAGGTAAAGTGCATAAGAGTATTAATTTTCTTGAGATTCCAAACAATAAGCTCCTTAATCGAGAGGAAGTAGTCATTTAAAGAAATGACTCTTGAAATGGATACATGTTGACAATAGATCTAACAATAGGTCAAAACTCGAGGTACCATAATCTAGATAGGCTAAAGCAGCTCACACACATCAAAACCATGAAAACATCAATTTCAGAAAATTGGAATGTACACGGTCATTACTGGTCCGCTAAACACATAAACGGTCCATCCTGGGCCGTGCAAGGATGACTGGCTGAAGAACAGCCCAGCCGAAACTAAGAATAAATGGACCATTCTGGGCCGCGCTTAGAGAAGAACGGTTAGAAATGGGCCTTTCAACTAGTATAGACGGTCAAGAATGGGCCGCACATGGCCAAAAAGGACTCGAAGCCCAAGAATAGGATAGACGGGCCTTATAGGGCCGCTCGAGGGATGAACGGTCCAATAAGATCCGCTCGAGTACATGAACGGACCTAATCAGTCCGTTTAACTGGCTTAACTTAATAAACTAGAAATCTACCCAAATGGGCTCCGGGCTGCCATAAGTGGGGCAGAACTGAACCAGGGTCCAGCCCACTTTCCACTGATCAGTCCAGGGCTTACTGGGTTGATCACACCGTGATTTGGTCGAAGAATGGACAAGGATAATCGACCAACCTTAAATGGCAATTAGCCAGGGATGCACGGTTCCTAATGGGCCGCCTATTGAGTTAAACGGTCCAAATTGAGTCGTGACTCACAACACAGCAATCCAAGCGGTTTGATCACGTGAATAGGTTCAGGTCTTGGTGGTACAACCTACCCGGTATCCTAGTGGGAATCCCAGGCTCGCGGGGGCTTACGGAGGTCCCGTAATGAAGGTCCTAGTCCGACGGAAGGAATATCAGGCGGAGAGTTCCAACCATTACAAGGAAATGAGGCTATCAAATCATCGAAAACCAGTATAGCGGTCAGTCAATCCTACCGGAGTAGAATGACTGTCAAACCATCCTAGTAACATGGTTCATGTATTCATAATTGAAATTAAGTTAATTGAAATAATAAACCAATGTCATGATGAAAATAAACCAGAAATTATAAAAATTAAATCTTTCATATGTTCCATTTACATGTTGGTTGCTAGCCTACCATGAAGATTATTTAACTAGAGATAAAACATGCTAAATTCAAAATTAACACAATTCTGTGGGGAAGAACGGTTCGTCCAAAACCTTTCAAGAGCCTCTGCGGTCGTCCGCAGGCCGTTCACGCTCTGCAGGCAGGGGCCCGACAGGGGATGAGCGGTCTATAGATGGTTGCATGACTTGTTGAGCGGTTCTGTCCTAGCCGTTTGTCTCCAGAAAACTCAATAATGCAAATAACACAGGCGGTTAGGCGTCAGCCGTGCATATAGACAAGCGGTCTATCGCATGGCCGCTCGTCCCAGAACAATCTCGCCTACCGCCGCCTCGCCCGCCTCCGGTAAGTTTGGCTAAGGTTAGCTACTATAACTAAATACACACTATAGAGAGCATGAAAATTGGGGCTTTTATAACCAATAGAACGAGCACAAAATTTTATACAAGATGGCATGATCAATTGAAATGTTTAGTGCCTGAAATCCCTACTTAAACTAAGGTGGAACATAGTTAACCCTAATTATGACATGCTTCTACTAAAACTGAAAATTCTCGCAGGATACTACACGAATTTTAAGGCTTTTAGTATCAAATGAAAGAGAGCTTAAAGACGCACAAAATGATATATTTTACTTAATTTTAGCCCGAGAGAAATCTACCTTGTTTGAAGAAGAAGGAGGAAGACGCCTAAAACCCTAATCCGTGAACATGCCTCCGATCCTCACCCAAATTCACTCTCGATCGGCCACCCTAGGTCACGTCGCCGGCTGGGGAGACAAATAGGGTTCCAGGGGGTCGAAAGCCCTCTACTTATAGGGTCTAAGAAGGTTCCTACATATTGAATTAGCCAAAAGAGTCCAAGGGTTTAAACTCGGCGAAAATTTTGGGGATACCACCTAATCCACTCCGCCGCCGTCAATAGAAGTCCCTAGAGGCTAGGGTTTCAGAGGAGAAATGATCTACTAGGGTTTATCTATCAAATGGGTCTGGTTTGGGCTCGAATGGTTGAGAAATGGACTCGAATCTGATCTTTTAATATTGATGTGGTTTGAGTTATTAAAACAATGATTTTAACCATTAATTCCTTAATTCAGTCTAATCCAATTTTTATTAGGGTTCGGCCCAGCTGACAATATTGTTTAACTTTTCGTTCTCTATAAGAATATAAGTTTTCCATATTTTTAGAAATTAGTCAAACTTTGGCCTACGGTTGAAATTCAATTAATTTAATCTATATACATATAAAATTCATATTATCATGAAAAATTCGATTATATGTTGAAATATGAAATTTCTTTTATGGTAATTGTAAAAAAATAATTATTCCTTTTTATTGATATAATTTAGCCACTTTCAAAATAAATAATATTCTTTAATTAAGAGAAATCATTGAAGTCATTAAATAGCAAGTAAATAGCTTTACTTCCAATATATATATATATATATATATTTTTCAAAATTTTACCTTTACTTTTTATTATTTAACTGGGGTGTTACATCTTCCCCCACTTTAAGGAATTTGGTCTCCAAATTCGTCAATCGCCATTCACTATTCGAAATAACATGGTAATCATACGATTAATGGAAAATAAAAGAATTTTAACTATAGTTAAAGATAAGGAAGAACAATACCTTATTAGAAATCAGTGCCAATTTGCTTGTGGAAGTAGCTTAGGGCAATTAGCCATTATGTGATCTTTATTTTCACAATGAAGACACGCTCCTCTCTTTCGCCAGCACTCCTTGATTAGATGACCAATTTTGTGATAGTGGAAGCATTTCATTTGTGAAAGGTTATGCCTTTTCTTCTTATTACTTCGAATCTTTTTACAATGGACTCGCCACCTTCTAGCGAAACCGAACCTTAGCTTACTCGGGAACCCCTTTGCTTCCATTTCAAAAAGGGCTTTGATACCTGCAAAAATTTATAAAGTTAACATATTTATCACCCTTACGCATGGTGTTACGCAATCTTATACATGTTTTATTACCTAACCCGAGACACTACCCAATCTCACCAGGTGACAAAAGGGATGACACGGGTCCTATAACTTAGGGTAACCTATACTTATAGACAAGAACCTAAAACACAAACAACCGAGACTCTGATACCACTTTGGTCACGCCCCGAACCGATAGCAGCGGGAAGCAGCGTTCGAAACGTACAGCAAAACAGTCATGATAAAAAGAGCAAAATAAATAAACACAAATAGACACGTGGAGGCCATACAATTTGATAAAAATATATTTTTATTGATGATTAAAATTTAAATTTATAATTTGGACTCAATAAAGACAAAAAGAAGAGAAAATGACAAGACTCACTATACTATCTAGACTTAAGGAAATAAAAAGACAGACTCTGGTCTCTAAAGCTCCAAGTTCACTCGATCACGCTGTCCCGATCCCAATTGCAAGCGTTCCATCTATCGCGTTACCTGAAAAGGGTTGGAAAGTAGGGGTGAGCAAGTAGCTCAGTAGGAATTACACTCTATCATCAGGCATAGTTTAAGTAATTAACCATTTCATGAATGCATGAATAACGCGAGAAAATAATTAAGCATGATAACAAGATAACTAGCATGATAAAGATTGCAAGTCACGATAATAAGAGTAGGTAATCCGAACTTCAGTGAATGGCCATATATCAAGTCAAGTCAAGTCGAGTCATGCAAGCAAGTACTTCATGCTTTCAAGCACGAATAGCAAGTTCACGAGAATGTGGAATGTCATAGACCCAACACGCTAGATAGTACTCGGTGCCAAATGCCACACCTAGTCATTCATCTCCCCGGGGATCAAGTACTTTTCGGGTGTGCCTCCCAGGACCAGATTGGCCCCTTAAATATGATTGCCTTGGCATTGATTTGTTTGGATCATCGATCCCATAAAATCTAGACATCCACGAATAGAATGGCCAAGAGTTCCAAGATCAAGTTTACGTAATCAAGGTAAAGTGCATAAGAGTATTGATTTTCTTGAGATTCCAAACAATAAGCTCCTTAATCGAGAGGAAATAGTCATTTAAAGAAATGACTCTTGAAATGGATACATGTTGACAATAGATCTAACAATAGGTCAAAACTCGAGGTACCATAACCTGGATAGGCTAAAGCAGCTCACAAACATCAAAACCATGAAAACATCAATTTTGGAAAATTGGAATGTACACGATCATTACTAGCCCGCTTAACACATAAACGGTCCATCCTGGGCCGTGCAAGGATGAGTGGCTGAAGATCAGCCCAACCGAAACTAAGGATAAATGGACCATTCTGGGCCGCTCTTAGAGAAGAACGGTTAGAAATGGGCCTTTCAACTAGTATAGACGGTCAAGAATGGGCCGCACATGGCCAAAAAGGACACGAAGCCCAATAACAGGATAAACGGGCCTTATAGGGTCGCTCGAGGGATAAACGGTCCAATAAGATCCGCTCGAGTACATGAATGGGCCTAATCAGTCCGTTTAACTGGCTTAACTTAATAAACTAGAAATCTACCCAAATGGGCTCCGGGCGGCCATAAGTGGGGTAAAAGTGAACCAGGGTCCAGCCCACTTTTCACTGGTCAGTCCAGGGCTTACTAGGTCGATCAAACTGTGATTTGGTCGAAGAAAGGACAAGGATAATCGACCAACCTTAAATGACAATTAGCCAGGGATGCACGGTTCCTAATGGGCCGCCTATTGAGTTAAACGGTCCAAATTGAGCCGTGACTCACAACACAGCAATCCAAGCGGTTCGATCACGTGAACAGGTTCAGGTCTTGGTGGTACAACCTGCCCGGCATCCTAGTGGGAATCCCAGGCTCGCGGCGGCTTACAGAGGCCCCGTAATGAAGGTCCTAGTCCAACGAAAGGAATATCTGGCGGAGAGTTCCAACCACTACAAGGAAATGAGGCTATCAAATCATCGGAAACCAGTATAGCGGTCAGTCAATCCTACCGGAGTAGAATGACTGTCAAACCATCCTAGTAACATGGTTCATGTATTCATAATTGAAATTAAGTTAATTGAAATAATAAACCAAGGTCATGATGAAAATAAACCAGAAATTATAAAAACTAAATTTTTCATATGTTCCATTTACATGTTGGTTGCTAGCCTACCATGAAGATTATTTAACTAGAGATAAAACATGCTAAATTCGAAATTAACACAATTCTATGGGGGAAGAACGGTTCGTCCAGAACCTTTCAAGAGCCTCTGCGGTCGTCCACAGGCCGTTCACGCTCTGCAGGCAGGGGCCCGACAGGGGATGAGCGGTCTATAGATGGCCGCATGACTTGTTGAGCTGTTCTGTCCTAGCCATTTGTCTCCAGAAAACTTAATAACACAAATAACACAAGCGGTTAGGTGTCGGCCATGCATATAGACAAGCGGTCTATCGCATGGCCGCTCATCCCAGAACAATCTCGCGTACCACTGCCTCGCCCGCCTACGGCGAGTTTGGCTAGGGTTAGCTACTATAACTAAATACACACTATAGAGAGCATGAAAATTGGGGCTTTTATAACCAATAGAACGAGCACAAAATTTTATACAAGATGGCATGATCAATTGAATGTTTAGTGCCTGAAATCCCTACTTAAACCAAGGTGGAACATAGTTAACCCTAATTATGACATGCTTCTACTAAAATTGAAAATTCTCGCAGGATACTACACGAATTTTAGGGCTTTTAGTATCAAATGAAAGAGAGCTTAAAGACGCACAAAATGATATATTTTACTTAGTTTTAGCCCGAGAAAAACCTACCTTATTCGAAGAAGAAGGAGGAAGACGTCTGAATCCCTAATCGGTGAACACGCCTCCGATCGTCACCCAAATTCGCTCTCGATCGGCCACCCTAGGTCACGTCGCCGGCTGGGGAGACAAATAGGGTTTCAGGGGGTCGAAAGCCCTCTACTTATAGGGTCTAAGAAGGTTCCTACATATCGAATTAGCCAAAAGAGTCCAAGGGTTTAAACTCGGCGAAAATTTCGGGGATACCACATAATCCATGCCGCCGCCGCCAATAGAAGTCTCTAGAGGCTAGGGTTTTAGAAGGGAAACGATCTACTAGGGTTTATCTATCAAATGGGTCTGGTTTGGACTCGAATGGTTGAGAAATGGGCTCGAATTTGATCTTTTAAGATTGATGTGATTTGAGTTATTAAAACAACGATTTTAACCATTAATTCCTTAATTCAGTCTAATCCAATTTTTATTAGGGGTCGGCCCAACTGACAATATTGTTTAACTTTTCGTTCTCTACAAGAATATAATGTTTTCATATTTTTAGAAATTAGTCAAACTTTGGCCTACGATTGAAATTCAATTAATTTAATCTATATACATATAAAATTCATATTATCGTGAAAAATTCGATTATCTCTTTAAATATAAAATTTCTTTTATGATAATTATAAAAAAATAACTATTCCTTTTTATTGATATAATTTAGCCACTTTCAAAATAAATAATATTATTTAATTAAGAGAAATCATTGAAGTCATTAAATAGCAAGTAAATAGCTTTACTTCCAATATATATATATATATTCAAAATTTTACCTTTACATTTTATTATTTAACTGGGGTGTTACATCCTCCCCCACTTTAAGGAATTTCGTCTCCAAATTCGTCAATCGCCATTAACTATTCGAAATAACATGGTAATCATACGATTAATGAAAAATAAAAGAATTTTAACTATAGTTAAAGATAAGGAAGAACGATATCTTATTAGAAATCAGTGCCAATTTGCTTGTGGAAGTAGCTTAGGGCAATTAGCCATTATGTGATCTTTATTTTCGTAATGAAGACACGCTCATGAAGGTGAACTAAAGATAGGGGAATATGAAGTGAATCCACCGTGCCCTCATGAAGCGGGCAGTTATGAAAGGGGAGTCCACATGGTCTCGGTCCACTACCGGACCCCCGAAGATGCATCAGAGGCCGAGCAAAGCAAGCCTCAAACCAAGAAACAGCCGTCTAAGCGGCAAATATCAACCTCAAAATGGGAGGCGTGTGACGCCTCTCCCCTAACAATGGGGGTTGCTTGCTCAACAAATCAAAGATGCCATTGAAGCAAATGCGATTTCCCTCTTCACCCCCACAGGTGAGGGCCCCATAGAAGTTATCTACAATGATTATCAAGAAGAGTGTGAGGAAACCCTACAGCTCTCGAAGAAGAGGTCGGCATGACTTCTAATAATGCTCCACGGGAGCAAGAAGTTGAAGAGCTCCCTACCGCCCCTAAGAATGATCCACCCACGGGCCAACATCCATGCTGCCCAGAAATCATATTGCCGGCGCCAACGCCGACTCGAGAGCCAGGGAAAGAAGCTAGCGAAGCTCCATCGCTGAGTGAAACAAGACAAGAGGACACCTATGATGTCCTCGAGGTCGAAGAAGATGATGAAGGTTTCATCGATCTGTAGCCAGCTCCTCTAGAAATAGAAGATGGTGGCCAGGCCACCGTCGCTGAGCTGATCGAAGTAAACCTCGGCGCAGAAGATGAGCCTTGGCCAACCTTCCTCAGCGCCCTTCTTCCCTTGGAAGAAAGAAAGTGATATATAGCTCCAAGAGTTCCGAGACTATTTTGCTTGGAACTATAAAGAAATGCCAGGCCTCAGCCCTGAAATTGCTCAACATATATTGTCCATTAACCCCGAAGTTGAACCAGTGAAGTAGTCACCCCGACGGATGAGGCTAGAGCTGATAAGCTAGGTTTGCAAGGAGGTCGACAAACTCGTGGATGTCAACTTCGTAGCAGAAAACCAATACACCACTTGGCCAGCCAATATTGTGCCCGTCAAGAAGAAGAACGGCCAGATCCGGATATGCGTCGACTTCCGGGACCTGAATAAAGCATGCCCGAAGGACGACTTCCCAGTGCCCATCACTAAAGTCATAATTGATGCTACTACTAGCCACGAAGCTCTATCCTTCATGGACGGCTCGTCCGGATACAACCAGATATGGATAGCCGAGCATGATGGAATTCATATGGCTTTTCGATCACCCAAGGGGATATTCCACTATAAAAGGATGCCATTCGATCTCAAAAATACCGGTGCCACTTATCAAAGGATGATGACGAAGATATTTGATGAACTGCTCTATGATAAAGTCGAATGCTATATCGATGATCTGGTCATCAAAACTAGGAAGAAAGAAGACCACTTGAATGACCTCAAGGTGATATTCCAAAGGGCCCGGCAACACAAGTTGAAGATGAACCCGTTGAAGTGCACCATCGGCATTTCCAGTGGGAAATTTCTGGGCTTCATTATCCAATATCGATGCATTGAAATAGACCCCTCCAAGATAAAGGCCATTCAAGAGTTGCCACCTCCGAAGAACCTGACGGAACTACGGTCATTGCAGGGCCGATTAGCCTATATCTGCAAGTTCATCTCCAACCTATCAGGGCGATGTCAGCCATTCCATAAGCTGATGATGAAAGATATGCCATTCGGTTGGAATCAAGAATGCCAAAAGGATTTTGACCAGCTGAAGGAATACTTGAAGACCCCACCAGTGCTGAGGGCACCTGTCAAAGGGCGGCCATTGATTCTCTACATAGCTGCCACCGAACATTCACTAGGGGCAATGCTGGGCCTGAATAACGACGAGGGGAAGGAGCAAGCGCTTTATTACCTCAGTCGAAGATTGGTCGGAGCGGAAGGAAAATATACCCCGATCGAGAAAGTTTGCCTTGCCTTGGTCTTTGCAGTCAAGAAGATGAGGCATTACATGCTCTCGCATGAAATATAGCTGATATCAAGGGCCGATCCGGTCAAATATCTCTTGTCCCAACCAGCACTAAAAGGGTGACTGGGAAAATGGGCCATCATTCTAATGGAATTTGATATTACATATGTGCCGCAGAAGGCCATTAAAGGCCAGGCAATAGCATATTTCATTACAGCACATCCCGTGCTTGAGAATTTCCCTCTAATCACGAAGCTTCCGGAAGATGAAACACTAGAAGTGAACCAAGTTCATCAAGCCATATGGCAGTTATACTTTGACGGAGCATCCAGAACTAAAACATCCCAATCAGGCCATACGAGGGTAAGAGCCGGAGCAGGCATCGTCCTCAAATCCCCAGAAGGAGAAGTGATGCATACATTGTGCTCGATCAACAAGCTGTGCATGAACAATGAAGTAGAATATGAAGCCTTGATCATTGGTCTTCAGATTGCCCTCCATATGGAGATTCAAATGCTGCAAGTGTTCGGCGACTCGATGCTGATCATCAAACAGACACATGGAGAATTCGATGTCCGGAAGCCCGGATTGATCCCTTATTGCGCCAAGGCGAAGAAGCTCATGGGGCAATTTTATTTCATCGAGTTAGGCAATGTCGTCTGAAGTCAAAATGCTCAGGCAGATGCGCTGGTGAAACTAGCCAGCTCACTGGCAGTCCCGCCAGATGAATCCCTCAATATAATAGTGATAAACAGGCGCCAGGTTCCTAGCATGATAGAGGAGCCCTGTGAAGAAGAAGAATGTGAAGCTGCAATGGCAGAAGCAATCACCTCCCCTGACTGGAGTAAACCTCTGATGCAATGGTTTAAACACCAAGAATTGCCCAAGCAAAGGGAAGAAAAGATCAGATTGATCAGAATGAAAGTCTCTTTTGAAGTCAGAAACGGCACCTTGTTCCGAACTGTGCCAGATGCCAGAAGAAAGGTGCTCCTTCGATGTACATCTATGGACGAAGCATGGACGGTCATGAAGGAAGTTCATGCCGGATCAGCCGGCGCCCACCAAGCTGGGCCAAAAATGAAGATCGAAATCAAGAAGTTGAGATATTAGTGGCCAACCATGTTCGATGACTGTTGCAAGTATGCCAAGTCATGTCATAAATGCCAACAGCATGCTGCGATCCCAAGAAGACCCCTGATACATTTGCATCTGATGGCCCCCAGTTGGCCTTTCACTCAATGGGGCACTGATGTTGTGGGCCCACTGCCCGTATCTTCATCTGGATGCAAATACATTCTAGCGGCGAAAGATTACTTCTCCCGCTGGGCAGAGGCTGTGGCTCTAAGAGAAGTGACAGGAGAAATCATAGTCAAGTTTGTCCGTCGAAATATTATATTCCGATTCGGCGTGCCCAATCGAATTGTCTCTAAAAATAGAAGCCATTTTCGAATCAGAAGGTCTACATATTGGCCGATAAATTCAAAATTAATTGGAGGACGTCCACTCCCTACAACCCACAAGCAAATGGGTTAGCGGAAGCCTTCAACAAAACACTATCCATACTCCTTTCCAAGATGGTTAGCTCTAGCAAGAAGGAATGGGAAGACAGAATGTATGAAGCACTGTGGGGGTACCGCACCGTGTACAAGACCCCTACAGGTTGCTCACCCTTCTCACTGGTGTACGGGTCGGAAGCGGTCATCCCGATAGAGCTGGAGATACCCTCGTTACGGGTTGTGATCCAGCACGAATTGGTCAAGGATGGCCAGACCAATACAGAAAGAAGATTGGAGGAACTCTCCGATCTGGAAGGACAGTGGCTCAAACCCCAACAAAATATACAAATGTATCAGGCCCGTATGACCTGCGCCTTTGACAAACTCGTCAAAGAACGTGAATTCAAGAAAGGAGACCTAGTCATGGTCAAGAAAAGAGAAGTCATGGCAGCCAATCCCAAAGGCAAATTAAATAAAAATTGGATAGGACCTTATGTGGTCCAGAATGTTTATGAAGGCGGTGCTTATGTTGTCGTCAACCACCATGGGGAGGTTCAATTTCCACCCCTCAATGGGAAACACCAGAAGCTGTACCATGCGCCGCTCCCTCAATTTAGCGATCAACTGAAACCAATACCCCACAATGAACAAGACTGTATCTTAGAACTCTTTACATAAACACCTTAACTCAGAGCCTAAGGCCTTCCTGGGTCTCAGCCGAGGGATTCAGCCTAGACCTTTCGCCTAAGTCGGAGAAACCCGAAACCCTTGCGTCGGTGCAATCCCAGCATCGATGAACAACTTAACTCGACGCCTAAGGTCTTCTCGGGTCTCAGTCGAGGGATTCGACCTAGACCTTTCGTCTAAGTCGGAGAAATCTGAAACCCTTGTGTCGGTGCGATCCCAGCATCGATGAACCACCTTCACTCGGCGCCTAAGACCTTTCGTCTAAGTCAGAGAAACCAGAAACCCTTGCGTCGGTGCGATCCCAGTATCGATGAACCACCTTAACTCGACGCCTAAGGCCTTCCGGGGTCTCAGTCGAGGGATTCGACCTAGACCTTTCGTCTAAGTTGGAGAAACCCAAAACCCTTGCGTCGGTGCCATCCTAGCATCCATGAACCACTTAACTCGGCGCCTAAGACCTTCCGGGGTCTCAGCCGAGGGATTCGACCTAGACCTTTCGTCTAAGTCGGAGTGTAGAAACTCAACAAAATAAACAGATAAACAAATATTTCAATTTAATTATATAATTATAAAATTTATGAAATAATGAAATTCTATTGTTACTATATGAAATAAACTAGATAATTAAATTTTTCTTGAAATAAATTGAGATAAATGTTTTAAATTTCAGAAAAATCATAGAAGACCCAATTAAATTCCCTACAATGGATTATCATCAACAACTGGGCCATTGGATAACCCATAATGGGCTGAATTATGGGCTAATGGGCTAAAAAGAGATAAATATGCCTAAACTCGTAGCACATGTTAAACACCCATTTATATGATCAAACTAGTCTCATTTCTAGAAGATTGTCACAAAATTCAAACCCTATATCATAGCCCACCATGGATTAGGCTTATTTCTCACGTTTTCCCACCAAATTAAGGCTAGGTTAAGAAGAAAAGTTAGAATTTGCTTCTTAGAACACTAAATTTGGAGTGGAGAAGTTTGATTTTTGAGGGAATGAATCTTGACGATTTTCGCCAAGTTTTTCCTATAAATAGCCCCCTCTCGGACCCTTTAATCACCCTTTAGGAATTTGCTATGTTGGAGGAGATATTGGAGGCAATTTGGGGGTGTGATTTGGAAGAAGAAAGGGAACTCTTGAGCATCTCGCCCAGTTTTTCTCTTGCTCTTCAATTAGATTTAAGGTAGATTTCTCTCAGGCTAAATCTTTAATAATACATGTCATCTTTATGTTTTCAAGTGCTCTTTTCATTGGTACCATTTTTCTCAATTTTTATTGAATATTAAGCATGTTGTAGTCATTTTATTGAAGAGGTATCATCAACTCGCCGAAATGGGGTCGACTTTTTAAAAGTGGTTCACCAGAAACCGCGGCTGTAGGCCGTGGTCTTCAACAAACCGCCTTTATGAAGAGTTTTCCCAACCCATTTGAGTTTTTCAAAAAAATATATAAATTTTCATGAACGCGTCAAGCACTTGGACGCCTTCTTGTATACGCGTCCACCTGAGTGGACGCCTTCATTAAATACTTTTTAAAAAACAAAAACTATAATGTTAACTACATCTAGACCCATGGATGCCTTCTTTTATACGCGTCCACGATGGTGGATGCCTTCATTCGATATTTTCAAAAAAAAATATTTTAGATGTCAGAAAGCGGTTTCCAGAGAATTCCCAGAGAACCACCTTCTGCCTGTAGAAACCAGTTTTTGTCCGGTTCCATCCAGTTTTGCAATGTTCGTCTCACCGTGATGTCTTCAGGTTCTAAGTGAACTAATATATTGCCCAACATGTAGATTTGTCATGTTATGTTGCATATCAACTAAATTCACACAGAATTAAGTTAAGGATATGAAAGAAAATGATTCTAATCCATGAGTTTATGTTCTTGTTACCTTCATGATATTCTTGATCTCCGTGACTATATTATCTTTCTAGCAGGTTAAATGGAGTAAATATTATCTGTTAAAACTGCATGGGTTTAGTTGCATAATCTTGATCGATACAAGTTTAATGATTTTTGTATTACCGCGGTTATCGTGTTTTCAGCAAGTCGTGTAGCTCGCTAGATTTCCAAGGAAGAACAATGTCTAAGGAAAGAGGTCCACGGGTAAACACTTTAAGTGGATAAGTGGTTTATTAATTAAGACCTCGTGTATACGAGGGGAGCCTCCCACTGTCCCACCTCTTACCTGGCCGTAATTCCTCGGTTGTCTAGTTAAGCTCGGACTACGAAAAATAGGATAGAATTGTCCGCTAGAATTATTCCTCATTTCCGACAAGTCATGCAATTAGAAAGATTTTCAAGGAAGAATGGTGTCTAAGGAAAGAGATCCACGGGCAAACGTTTTAAGTGGATAAGTGGTTTATTAATTAGGACCTCGTGTATACGAGGAGAGCCTCCCACTATCCCACCTCTTACCTGACCGTAATTTCCCGGGTTCTAGCTAAACACCCGACTGTGAAAAAACTTGATCTAAACCCGTATTACGAGATTTTTCGTAAGGACTGAGTGGCCTTATCCGGCATTTCAATCTCTTATCGACTTAATGTCATTAAATATTATGCCTTAAATCCTCTTCGAACTTCTCTTACAACTACTTGAAAGTTTTGCTAGATCTGTACCTTATTGCAAGAGCTTTACCTTGAAAATTCTTTGGCCATACATAATATGTGGATGTCTAAAGATACTTGGGATCTATGATCCATAACCCCAATGTCTAGCATTAATGGGGCCCAGTCTGTTCCTGGGGGGAGCGCCCAAAAGTACTTGTGACCATGGGAGTTGATTGACTAGGTGTGGCATTGCACCGAAGTGTTTGACTTGCTAGATTCATTTATGGCATTCCACAGTTCGTGAATTACTTGCTTGAATACATGAAGTACTTGAATTACTTGAATTACTTGACTTGTACATGTTTGCATGAAATGGTCAATTCCAAGATAATACTTTCTACATGTTCACTCTTTACTTGAACTTTACTCTTGATATCTTGTCTACTTGTTATTCCAATTACTTGTACATCTTTACCTTCATCTCCTATTCATGTGCCATGTTTTAATTACATTTTCTCGCATAGCATAGTAACATATCCAAAGATGTTAAATACTTTAAGTTGCCTGGTGTAGAGATATAATTCCTACTAAGCGTTTTGCTCACCCTGCGTTTTAGATTAACATTACAGGTAGTTCCGACGATGAACCCCAAACACATGGGGATGGGCTAGAGTGAGCGAGGGATCAAGTTATCTTAGTTACCAAGGTTTATGAACGGTCACTCTTGCTAGAATTATATACTTGGAAGTTGTATTACGCCTCTTAAGGCTTAAGATTATTGTAAAACTTTATTTCAATGGAATAAAAGTATCTTTTTCTTCTTATCTCTCTTTGTGTTTGGACCCTATGTTACATGCTCTGATCGACATGAGTGTTACGACTCATCGCGCCTCAAATTTTTGCGTTGGGGTGTGACAGTCTTTGTGGTATCAGAGCCTAGGTTTCATAAACCCTAGGTTTCTCTTGATATAGGTTCTAGATGTTGATCTAGAAATTTAGATAGTGTCTTGAACCTTCCCGGTAAGATTGGGTAGAGCCGTGGGCTAAGCTTTAAAGAATGATTAATCAAGAAATAAACAAAACGCCTAAGTTTTGTTGTTGTGCTTGCAGGTTTAATTTTAGCCAATGGCTGCCAAGAGAGCTCAATGGCGCGAGATGCAAAGGACAGTGCAACATTTAACCCAAGCTCTACAGCAGGTTGCTCAGGGAGGAGCAAACCTAGGAGCCAGAGATTTACATAGGAATTTCAAGAGTATGAACCCTCCCAAGTTCGCTGGGTCTACGGACCCGAATGAGGTCGAACACTGGGTAAAGGAAATCAAGAGGATATTCCGAGTCATGCAATGCGCTGATGAGGAGAAGGTCCTACTTGCTACTTTTCAACTAGAAAGGGATGCCCATGCTTGGTGGGAGTCGGTCGAAGCAACTCAACCGCACGATCATGTGTTGTGGGAGGAGTTCATGGAGCACTTCAACAACAAATATTTCTCCGATCGGGTGCAAGAAAGGAAGGCCGCTGAATTCACTTCCTTGAAGCAAAGAAGTTTGACGGTGGCGGAATATGAAGCCCAATTCGTGAGACTATCCCGGTATGCCCCACACCTTGTGGGTACCGAAAAGATGAAGGCGAGGAGATTTTTAAATGGTTTGAAGTCACAGTACATTACTCAACTCACCCCGATGGATATCCAAGTTTATACTGATGCTGTGAGAAGAGCCCAACTCCTGCAAGATGCAACGGAGTTGTCTGATTACACCTGAGGAAGAGATGCCAAGAGGGAGCCCGTAACTAGCTCCTATAATTTCAAGCCCTCATTCGGGAAAAAGAGGCCCAATTTTGATGGGCGTAACTTCAATAAGGATGGGCGTAACTTTCAGAAGGACAAGAAGTCGAGATCGTTTGACAAACATATCATTCCTGTTGCTGCATCATCAAAGGAACTATGCAAATACTGTGAGAAGCCCGGACATAAGGCAGATGAGTGCTGGAGAAGACTAGGTGCCTATCTTCGCTGTGGGAGTCGGGAGCATAGAATTCAGAGTTGTCCACTTCTCAACGAGCAAGCTCCGTCGAAAATGCTTCTAGTTGCTGTCAAGAAGCAAGGGAGACTCCAAGCTCTTATGGATGCCCTACCGAAGATGGAAGCATCATGGAAGGCACTCTTTCTGTATGCTCAATGTCTGCCTTTGTCTTATTTGACACTGAAGCTATGCATTCCTTCATATCTAATAGCTTTACTGATATTTTGCTATGAGACCTATTCCATTAGAATCTAAACTTGTTATTACTACCCCTATTGGAGCGGGATTGGAGATTAAATATTTCTACCCTGCTAGTGAAGTTCTAGTTAGAGGTTGCAACTTACCCGCTGATTTAGTGTGCATGGAGATGGAAGGGTATGATATTATATTGGGAGCCGACTGGCTATCTACACACGGTGCTAGTGTTAACTGCAAATTGGGTACGGTAACCTTTACTGGTTATCCCAACCTCTTATTTTCTGGTGTCAGGCATTCTCGACACCTATCTCTTATTTTGGCCCTTAAAGCCGATAAATTATTGAAGAAGGGTTCTTCGGCTTTCTTAGTTTCTATTACTATAGCCGAGCATAAGGAACCCATTCTGGAAGATATTCCTATCGTTCGGGATTATTCTGACATATTTCCGGACTAGTTGCCTGGTATTCCCCTGGAGAGGGAAGTGGTCTTCTCTATTGATTTGATTCTGGGAGCTGCACCGGTTTCTAAGGTTCTGTATTGGATGTCCGCTGTCGAAATGAAGGAGTTGAAAGAACAACTATTGGAGTTATTGGAGAAAGGATTTATCCGACCAAGTACTTCACCTTGGGGAGCCCTGGTCCTATTTGTCAAAAAGAAGGACGGGTCAATGAGATTGTGTGTTGACTATCGGCAATTGAACCAACTCACAATCAAGAACAAATATCCATTGCCAAGGATTGATGAACTATTTGACCAGATCTCTGGAGCTCGATATTTTTCAAAGATTGATCTCAGATCTATTTATCATCAGTTGAAGATCAAGGAAGGGGATATTCATAAAATGGCATTCAGGAGTAGGTATGGACACTATGAGTTCACTATTATACCTTTTGGCCTAACCAATGTGCCTGCCGCATTTAAGCAATTGATGAACAGTGTATTCAGGCCATATCTTGATCAATTTGTGGTTGTCTTTATTAACGACATTTTGATCTACTCCAAGTCCAAGATGGAGCATGAAGAACACCTCAAGAAATCCCTACAGTTATTAAGAGATTACAAACTTTATGCTAAGCTTAGTAAGTGTGATTTCTGACTAGAAGAAGTTTCTTTTCTAGGTCACAAAATATCTCGGAAAGGTATTGCGGTCGGTCCTTCTAAGGTCGAGGCTGTAAAGAACTGGGAAAGACCTACTATTGTGACGGAAATTCGAAGCTTCTTGAGATTGACAGGATATTATAGAAGATTTATTAAGGATTTCTCCAAGATCGCTGTATCTTTGACAAGATTGACAAGAAAGGAGATTCCTTATATATGGTCTGAGGAGTAGCACCCCGATAAAATTATAGGGAATAAAAATCCCTATATACATTCACAAATTTCCTAAAGGAATAAAAATCCACCATAATTAATCCTCAAATAATAAAAACCCAAATCACATGGAATAAATATATATTATGGCCAACTCACACATAATAAATAAATAAGCTTAGACTAATAGGACCTTATAGGAAAATGGACTTAGCATGAGAAGCGCAACCCATACACATTAAAAGGGCCTTAACCCATATATGGGCCTCACGTACACAAGAGCAAGGGAGTGCTTTAAGGCTATTGGGCCTTGAAGAGTTATATGAAAAAGGGTTGGGAGTATATATAAGGGCCTTGACACACCGTAACCCATGTTACATTCGAAGCATGCATGGAGATGGGTTTAGGGAATTTATCAAAGACTTTTTAATCTAGGTGGGTTTCCTTTAACCCTTGTCATGTTCGAACAGGAGACGTGGGAGGCTTTAGGGTTTTTGGAGACCAACAGGAAAGGGGCTACGGTTATGGAAGGGAGGAGATTTGCATCGAAACTTTGAATCCCATTAGGAGTCTATACACATATAGGACTCTCTCCCTATAAATAAACCCTCTTCGAACGTGCAAGCCCTTGTTGTTGCTGCGTTCGAAGGTGTTGTCGTGGGAGTCTTCTTCCGTCTTCTTCCTGTACGGCGTCTTGCTGCTACCTGTTGCGGCTGTTGCACTGCTGCCGTGCTGCTGCTACGTCTTCCTCTTCTTCCAGTGCTGCTATTGCTGCTACGTGTTGTGGAGAAGAGGGAGCCTCTTCTTCCTCTACTTCATCCTTTTTTTATCCCGTATCTTCTTCATCTTTAATACAGAGGTAGGTGATCTCTCTCCTAAGTCAAACATTGTTAATAGTTAAACCTTGCATGATCTTGTTCCAGTTAGTTCTACATAGGTTTCTCTACCCAGGCAAAAACCCTTAAATGGCATGCATTAGACATTAGTCATGTTCACAACTACATGGTTTTGTTCATACTGCGTTTTAGTCACCTGCATGTTTTAATTTTTGTTAATTAATAACTACAGCATGCTTAAAAAAAATTTATCCATGTAATCAACTATCTAAAAATCATAAAGTATACATGACTAGAACCTCTATATTGTTCTTTAATTTTTCATGCCTTTGCAGGGTAATATTAACCGGTTAACAATTTGATTATCTAAATATATGAAGTTTTATAGTCACACGGCGAATCACCTAAAACATTGTAACACGTTAGTTATAAGCTTTTGTTTGGACAACTTGTTCATGGGCGCCGGAGTGACCTTTGGTCATAAAATTTTACGGAGTTATTACTGGGGTAGTGAGTCAGGTCGTGGGGATGGTATTTCCTTTTTTCTATCATAAGATATGCCTCCTCTCTAGCAATTTTTTTTAAGCATCTATTAAGTATAGTTTTTTCGGATTCTTCGTTTTGGTATATAAATTACGCTGTTGCGATGTGTATACGTCAAAGAATTTGAGGTTTAAAGTAATTCTGCATTATTCATGAACAAAGGAATTTGTGCCCACGCATACAGTCATAGATTCTTTTTAATATAAACCTTCAACCCTGTTAAACCTATTAAAAGCTTCAATACCCTTCTTTCTTCTACAAACCTAATAGCTTTAATACCCTCCTTTCTTCTGCAAACCGGTTCAACACGTTGCCCTTTTTTTTGTTTGAAAATCAAAAAAAATATTAGGAACGTGCGTCTAAATGGACAGGCACAAAACTTTCTTTATTTTTATTTGACGTTAACTACGTCGGTCGCACATTTTATTTCCAATAAATTATACCTAAACCTTGTAAAATTTATATCTTATGATCCAAATGGGTAAAAATTTCAACTTACATATTTTCATGACCTCTGAAAAATACTCTTAATTTTCATATTTTTAGATCTTGACAATTATAATTTTTGCATGAGTGCTACTGTTCATTTCCTTAAATGAACAGTAACCCATTTACCATGGATTTTAAAGAAATGACAAGCTTCTGGTCGGACGTACATTATTTTGAGAGGTAATTAGGGTCCACTATCAGGACGCATATCCCGGTAACTTTAAGTTAGAATATTTTCAAATTTTAATTAATCTGGTTAATCCTAGAATTAGCGTCTCTTTACGAAGACGTGTATTCTAGAATTAACGCCCGCTCATGCTGACGTGAATTCTTTAATTAACGGCCTCTTCAACGGATGCTATTTCTTGTCTCATGATTCTTTTCTCGGGTTTTGACCCATACCGCGGGTCTTTTGACACTGCTATCTCATGTTCGAGATAGAGTCTCTATTTTTCACGAGTTTCATGATGACACCCAAATTCTTGGAGATTGAAAGACCCTCCGCCGGATATTCCTTCCGCCGGATTGGAATTTCTTTCTCTAAGGCCTTCGTAAATCTCTGCTAGCCTTGGAATCCTTCAAGGTAGCCAAGCATGTTGTACCCTAAAAACCTATGAGCCTTACTATAGTCATGTCACTCTGAAGAAACATGACGCCCCAGCTATCACGGATCGCCCGATGGGTTACCGTTAGAAGTCTAGTCTCTGTCTGTAATTGGTGACCTGATAGTCGACGCCAATTAGAATTAGCGTCTGTGACACTGACGCCAAATCCGTTCGTGCCCACTGTTCATGATAGTTAGCGTCCATACGGTAGATGCTATTTCTTGAATTCACGGCGACTGTATAGATGCCATTTAACCCAATTTCATGCGTATTGGCATTTTTCATGACAGATTTATCGTTATATTGTCCTTACTCCATTATATCATAGATCTTCATAATTATCATTCGCATTAGCTGTAACACCTCTAAAATATATATATATATATATATATATATATATAATATATAATATAATATAGTGGTATTATTATTGATAATATTAGCAATTAGCTAGCACATATGTATTTACAAACAACTTATAAAAATTCTTTAAAGGGCTTAAGTTAAAGATCAAAAGGTAGAGTCATTTTAAGTAAAGAGTGTCCACTTCACAACAAATAGTCTAGAGGAGTGGTTAAGAGCCTTACCATTCACCATGAGGTCCAAGGTTCAATACTCACCATCCACACCTACGTACAAAATGGAATTTTTGCAAATCTCACTTAAGCTAATCAAAAACTCTTAAGTTAATTAATTCTAATTGACTAATGCTAAACCTAATTAATTAAGAATCATAGTTAGATGATTATTAAGTACCTAATCCATCTTAGACTAATTAATCATGATTAATTAGAAGATTAATCCATCTTAAACTAATTAATTCTAACTAACAAAAATTAAACCTAAATAATTCATTAGTTGGTAGCATGTCCCTTTCCCCCAGCTCGATCCCAAGCTGGGCAGGCAGCTCATGGGTGACAAGGCTTTGTCACCTTGTTCCCCTAGTTGTTCCCTAAGCACTATCCTTATAAGATAATGAGAAGAGCCAGAACTCCCCTACCTAGAAGGGTTACGGATGTTGAAGAGAGGGTTGCTGTGAAGCTTCCTGCGCAGAGAAGCTTTGGTGCTGGGAGCTATTTTTATTTCATTATTCTTTTGGTCTTCATCTTAAGAGGTAGGTGTTCTCAATTCCCTTGCAAAATAATAATTAGCATATCTTCATCTCCACAATTGTTTCCACATGCATGCACCAAATTTAATTAAAACATGTTCATAAGTTTTGTTGAGAAAATATTTTAGTTAACTTTGTTAATGACAAACCTGCTCATCATGTCGATTAACCTTGTTAGATAAGGTTATGCACCTATTAATAAAGCATGTTACTTGTACCATGTTAATTAAACTAGCTAATTTGGTAGTGTCGTTATTAATATGATAGTTAATCTAGTGAGCCATATACATGAAAAACACCCTGTTAAAAGATATATACACTATTAGTAAAGCTTGTCCGTAAGCCCCTGACAGTTAAGATTATACTAGTACTCTAGTGAGCCAGCCAAATACATTTAAGACTCCCTGCTGAAAACCCTTGTTGGAAACTAGAAGCAACAAGGGGTCGACCAGGGGTCGACCCTTGCTGCTGGAAATACATGACAACCGAGTCGACCCTGGGTCGACCCGTGCTCAAATTTTGACTGATGAAATTTTTAAAATAATTATATGGAAAAATCCACAAAAATGGAAAACGTATACTCTTAAAATTTTGCTTCCAGATCCTTTCAAAACAAAAGATAAAAATCTTTTAACCCTGCTATGTATATAAAAATATATATAATTGATTTAATTTAGTCATGCATAATTAACATTAGTGAACTAATAACTACTATACAATGTATTTAACGGTTTACAGTGTATAAAGTTAGAGTATATAGATAGTTGACTGTTAAATAACTATTAGTTATGTATAAATGATATTAGAAATGATATAAAGGGGACAAAACCCTTGCTGGAAGCAACAATGGGGTAGACTAATACATATTCACAGTGTAATTATATTCTGTGAGACAATACACACATACCGTATTAACAGTTTAGTCATTATATATTATATATGTTAAAGTTATATGTTCACAGTATGTTCAAGGTATAGTAAAACCTTACAGCATGTATAGTTTAGTTTAATTGTACTGAGTTATAGTTTAATCAACTTTAATCCCACAAAGTTTAGCTTAAAATATCATTAAAACCCCCTAAATGCTCATTTAGTGATTTTTAATGGCTTGGTCGAAGAAGATAAAGTTGCTTATAAAAATGTGCTCTATCAAATGTGAATTTTATAGATTTTTCCAAGTAGTCTAATTATCACGTGAATAGTGTTTTCCGCATTTTAAGTCAGGATTAATTCACCGATTAAGTTAGGTAAATGATTTTATTAGGGTCAGGCTCAGAAGACAATTGTGTTTACCATCGTGTTTACTAATTAATTACTATTTTTCTGAATTTTTATATGATAGTCAAAATTTTTACTTTTCACCATTTACTGTTACTATTAGAAGCACTATTGTTTAAACTGTTAACCTGTTAGACTCATTGTCGCTAACCTGCCAACCTATTAGAAGTGTTACGGTTTAAACTGTTAAATCGTTAATCTGTTAAACTTAGTGTAATCAGTTAATGTTAATCTGTACTATCAGTTAACCTTAAACTGTTACATAATATAGAACTTTAAACGTTTAATATGTTAAACTGATAGTTAACATTAAACATTTCATCTGTTAAACGTTAAAAGTGTTACTGTTTAAACTGTTAAACCATTAATCTATTATAATCATGTTAGCCGATCTGCCAAAATCTGTTAACCTGTAATTAATTTGTTAAACTTAGTGTAATCAGTTCCTATTAAAATCACTTCAAAACGAGCCTAGATCTAAATGTAAATTTTTCTATAAAAAGTTCCAGAAGACAAATTGTTATACAAAATTTCGATATACCATTTGCTATTTTTTTATCAGCTAGTCAAATTTTTGATGAATAGTATTTTTCTGAATGAATAGTAAATTTTAAGTCAGGTGTAATTAACTGGTTAGCTCATGATAATAATTGTATTAGCAATTGGCATAGAATACAAAATTGATCAACATATTCTTAGCAATTTAATTAATATTTTTACGAATTTGTATGGCATAATATTTTTAGTATCTTTGATAACATGTTAATTAAGTACAGTATATCTCCTTAAGTATATTAGTGGTGTAATCTTAGGATAGTGTTGCTAATAATAATAATGTATTAACACCCCAAAAATTATGTACTATCACTCTAGAAATTTTAATGCCTTGGAATTATAATTTTAATATCTTGTAAATATTATTAAGTGCCATTAACTATCTGTTAACTTTACACAAAGAAAATGAACTTCCGTCCAGGAAGGACATTGGACTGGAACACCAGTAACCTTCCCCTTAGGAAAAACTTATGGTATAACAACGCCACATACTATTGTTCAAACTTACATTAAAATTTTATTAATTGCATTAATAAATCACAATTACTTCCTCTATATTTAAAGGTGTTACCATTCGATTACCAGCACCCCTGACCAAGGTGTCTCTTCTGTCAGTTATGCGTAGACTTGAAATTAATCCTTTAGTAATGCATGCATTAGTCCTTAGCAATGTTTTACGTATCTGTATCTTTGGATTCCAAATCTGCCTTATACTGAATACCGGTCAAACCTTGAATTCTTTATTGGCTATACTTATTATACATGAGTGGGTGTCAAAAATAAATGACTAAATAATGCTGGCAAATAAGGGCCTGGTCTGGTCCTGGGGGGAGCGCCCAAAACCCGAGGGAAGATCTCTTGCTTGCGGTGTCTAGCATTGCACCGAACCTACATGCAGGATTTAGACATTCCACTGCTCTTTCACTTGACTTGCGTGGCCCGCAAGGGCAATACTTGACTTGTTTAGCCCGAATGGGCAATGATAATTTGAAATGTTATATATATAGCCAATTCCATGTGATTGAATTTACTTGTTTACAATGATTGCTATTCAGATATTACTTGCTATTCCAGTATTTGTTGTTGATATCACTTATTAATTCCCTATGAAATTGAGTTCTTAATCTTTACTCTTCAGTTAAATTCCTTGTGAATTCCGGTCATTTCTTGATGTTATTTGTCGGCATGCATACATCCTTTCATTAATGTAATGTGTAATTCACTTAAATTCTGCTGAGAATTGAGATGTAAATCCTACTGGGCGTTTTTCGCTCATGCTATGACTTTTTAACGTTTTCAGGGAGCATAGCGATCGAACAGGACACCGATGGGGAAGAAGCCGAGTGATGAGAGTAGTTTTAGTATCATTGTAATCGAGGGTGTGGAGTTGATCTTAGCTTGTATCAGTTGTACCTTTCATGTTCAAAATAAATGATTGTGGTAGTTTGATAAATAACTGTTGTACTTTGGTTATGTAATAATAATAATAATAGTCCAATGTATCTTCTAGTTTTTGTCGCACTCTGAAGATCTTGTAAAATTGCCTAGCTTGCTTTGGTTCTATATAAAGACCCGTCGTGTCTCGGGTATCTTCCGCTCTCGGGACGTGACATTAGCTATGACATGCTATTCCTTTCGATAAATTCATTGTCAATATTTCTGGAACATAACTTTTTGACTCTATATTGGCCATATATGCAAAATTCTGAAACATTAAGGGCTGTGGGTCCGCGACAACCAATGCCAGGTAGGACGGAAGTCAATTATGTAAACTATGAGAATTCTGGGTGTGGCATTGCACCAAAGTCTGTAAATCTGCAAAATGATGCTATATCTATTATCTGCAAATTTTGTTATTCTATTATTCTGTTCATTCTTATAATTTAAGATATTCTGCTAGACTGATTATTTCTACTTATCATTATTGAATTTCTGATATATTTTGGCCAATTCTAAAGTTATGTTCATATGAAGCATCTGCCTTTGTTTTTCACACCAATACCTTGTCCTTGGTTCTGCGTGGGAATTACTTCCCTTTTCTCTTGAGCTTATATCTGCCCTTGGTTTTGATGTTCGTTAATGATCATCTTTTCTGCTAGATCTAGTGTCACGTTATATCATTCATGCATTACATGCTCATGAGCATAATTAATTGGCTAATCAGTTATATCATGCTTGATGAGAGATGTAATTCCTACTGAGCTTTTTACTCATCCAACCTATTTTAACATTTTTCAGGTAATAATTTCGAAGACAATCAATCAGACAGGGAAGGGCAAGAGTTATGAGTGCTATGGAAAATCGAGCCTGTGCTTTTATTTTCTTGAGTCTTATCCTATCCTTTGAGTCTTTCTCTTTTTATTAAAGTGTAATATTGAGTGTTTTTCTTTTACTTATGTAAGTTGAGTCGAGATATATAATATTTACATTGTGATATTAATAACAATCATATTTTTGTCAATATTGGCTGGCCTTGTGTATATGTCTTATGATTGCTCTGATTAGTCATGACTGTTTGCTGCCACGTTATGCTGATGCATCCGGAATTGGCTTGGACTGTGTATTGATGCAACATGACAAGGTGATCGTCTATTCCTTAAGACAGTTGAAAAAGCACGAGGAGAATTATCCCGTGCATGACTTAGAGCTGGTGGCTGTGGTCTTTGCTTTGAAGATCTGGCGGCATTATCTCTATGGTGAGGCATTTATTGTATATTCCGACCACAAGAGTCTCAAGTACTTATTTTTTCAAAAATAACTCAATATGAGACAAAGAAGTTGGTTGGAGTATTTGAAAGATTTTTATTTCTCTATACAATATCATCTTAGAAAAGACAATGTCGTAGCTGATGCTCTTAGTCAGAAGTCGATGGCATTATTATCAAGCTTAATGATTAAAGAATGGCATTTGTTAGAGCAAATGAAAAACTTGGACCTCAATATGGAGGAGAAGGAAGACGGAGTCTTGATTGCAAATATTAGACTCCAACCCAAGCTACTCTCCGAAATAAAAAAGCTACAAGATGATGATCTATTGATTGTTGAAATTAAAGAGAAATTAGATCAACAACTAAATTTCCTTTTGGCGGATGATGGAAGGTTACTATTCCGAGGAAGAACCTATGTGCCCTATTGTTCTACTATCAAGGACAAAATCTTGGAGGAAGCACAATGATCGAGGTACACTATCCATCCTGGTGCAACAAAAATGTACCAAGATCTTAAAAGAACTTTTTGGTGGCCTAACATGAAAAGGGAGGTAGTCAAGTTCGTGAGTCGATGTTTGGTCTCCTAGCAAGTCAAAGCTAAACATCTCAAACCGACTGGTAAGTTGAAACCTCTCGAAATACCGGAATGGAAATGGGATAGTATTGGCGTGGATTTCATAGTTAGATTGCCGAAGACCCGAAGTGCTTTTGATGCTATATGGGTAATTGTGGATCGACTAACTAAGTCCGCTCACTTCTTGCCCATCAAGACCAAATGGACCGTGGATGTTCTAGCTGCCTTATATATTAAGGAGGCTGTGCGGCTGCACGGTATTCCTACTTCTATTATTTCGGATAGAGATCCGAGATTCACCTCTCATTTCTGGAAAGGTTTACGATCATCTTTGGGTACTAGGCTAAACTTTAGTATGACTTTCCACCCTCAGACTGATGGACAAACCGAGAGGACGAATCAGATTATCGAATATATGTTGAGAGCTTGCATGATAGATTTTGGCGGAAGTTGGCATGAAGACTTGCCCTTGACTGAATTTGCATATAACAATAGCTATCAGTCTAGCATACAAATGGCGCCTTTTGAAGCACTGTATGGCAGGAGTTGTAGATCACCTCCATGCTGGAGTGAAGTTGGAGAGAAAGGATTGATTGGCCCCAATATTATTCAAGATACAACTCATAATATTCAGTTGATCTGTGAAAGGTTGAAAATTACTTGTCCCATCCTTTTATAGAATATGAATGACAAAATATTGGATTTCTTTTTGTCACTTCTTGTGTTGTCCCATCCTTTCTCTTGCAGAACAAAGATGGCTATATAGGTTGGCAACCACGAGTGCTGCTAGTCGTGGTTGATTCATCTACTATATGCTGGTGTGATTATGGTAACACATACATGAGATGCGCTAACTTGTTGCTGGGAACTGGGGGCTGGAGGCGGGGAATTAGGAGATAGGGATAGAGTGCTTGATGCCGGAGGCAGGGAACTGGGTATCGGAGTCTGGGCACCAGCTATTGGGGACTGGGTATGGGATACTGGAGGCTGGGCACTGGGTGTATTGGGGCTGAGCATAGGGTACTAGAGGCTGAGCACAGGGTACTGGAAGCTGAGCACTGGGTACTGGAAGCTGGGCTCTGAGTATTGGGGGCTGGGCACAGGGTACTGGAATTTGAGCACTGGGTACTGGGGGCTGGGCTCTGAGTATTAGAGGCTGGACATTGGATATTGGGGCTGAGTGCTGGGCCCTGGGAGCCAAACACTGGGTTCTGGGGGTCTACCCAAGTGAGGCATGTTGACCAGGGTGATTGGAAGCTAGGGGACTAGGAGGTAACCCGTACGGGTCTATTGATTTGGAGGACTGGAAACTAGAAGCTGGTGGCTAGACGCTTCCCCATGTCGACATGATATGATGTTGCTAGGGTCTGTTGGGGGCTGGGGCCGACCTATAACAGTGTATTGGCCCAAGTTGCTGGGGTTGTCGGAGGGCTGAAGTATATCCGCCAAGACTGGTCCCCGACTGGCTTGTTGTTGACATGTTGTTAGCCAAAAATGTAGTTCACATCGGTCTAGGGAATTAGAACTAGAGCTAGCCGGCTGACCGTTGAGGTGGGGTAGCCGTGAACTGGGATGAGAGTTGGAGCTGGAGTTGGGGCTGGCCGACTGACCATTTAAGGTGTTATAGCCGGGGGCTGGGACTAGAACTAGTATTGAAACTAGAACTGGAGCTAGCCGACTGACCGTTTAAGGTGTTTTAGCCGGGGACTGGAACTGGAACTGGAGCTAGGACTGGTGTTGAAACTAGGACTGGAGCTGGCCGGCTGACCATTTAAGATGTTGTAGCCAGGGGCAGGAATTGGAACTGGAGCTGGGACTGGTGTTGAAACTGGGTCTGGAGATGCCTGGCTGACCGTTTAAGGTGTTGTAGCCGGGGACTGGTACTGGAATTGGAACTGGCGATGACCAACCCTTTGGGGTGTAGTGGCCACCATTGTTGTGGAGTGATGTTGGACTCATCGTCGGCGGGATGTTGCAGTCGACGGCTTTTGTTGATGAAGAGTGGAGAGGAAGAGAGAGTTTTTTTTCTTTTTACCAGCTCTACCACCCTTGCAAGATTTCACCAGAGCTGGCCCCCTTTTACTTTTTCCAGTGTGCCCTTGCGGGTTTTCACACCGAGAGGTTACCCAATTTTTCCTGAGACGCCCTTGCGGGTTTTCACCTCAGCCGGGTTACAGGCCCTTTTACCCTCAGTCACCTCCGAGTGAAGAGAGTGACTTTTTCTGTCGGGATATCTATAAAATCTGTCACGCCCCGAGCGCGGAAGATACCCGGGGTGCGCGACGAGTTTATATAGGTCATGGCAATTAGAGCATTAAGATTTTTGACATAAAGACAGAGTGCGCAAAAGACGTACAAACATAATAACTGAGACTTAAATTTCCAAAATGTATCAATATTCCAAGATAACAATTATCAAATTATCCAAAATGACGATAATTCTAGTCCATGACATTCATTATTCAAACCAAACTACTAGGCTGCAAGCCTTAACAAGTTTTTCCCAAATAACAAATGGCAATATAATATAGGACTCGACAAGACATGGCTAGACATGACTCGGCAACGGATCGACATCCGGTAGCTCTATCACTCGGTCTCATTCCCATTCATGTGGTTGTCACTATCCTAGTTACCTGAAAAATGTTGGAATGAAACTAGATAAGCGAATCGCTCAGTAGGAATTATATCTCAAGCTCGAGCAGACTTTAAGTAAATTACATGTTACATGCAATGCAGGTATAGCTATGTATGATGCAAGAAATCAAGAACTGTATAGAAGAATATCGCATGATTTCAAGTACTATCAAGTGTTGACAAGCAAGATATCAAGAACTTTATAGAAAGAGTATTGCATGATTTCAAGTGCTATCAAGTGTTTACATAATTTTTCTGGAAAGCAAGGAACAAGTTCAAGCAAGTAATTATTAAGTAAGTGTCATAAGAAATTGGCTATTTTATTCAAGCAAGTACTTTGCCCATTCCGGTCCACGCAAGTCAAGTCTTTGCCCATTCCGGGCCACGCTAGTCAAGTCAAGCACACAAGTAGTGTCACGAGAGAGTGAGTGGAATGTCTCAAGTCAAGAAAGCAAGTACTTCAGTGCAATGGTTAAACACCGTGATCATTATACCTCCCATGGGCACAAGTACTTTCAGGTGCTCCTCCCAGGACCAGATCGGGCCCCATTAACTCCAGCATTGTGTCATGTATTTCTTTCGACATCCACTCTCGTTTATAGCCAATATAGAATTCCAAGGGTTTAACCATTATAGGAACATAAGGTAGATTTCATGAATGGAGTTCAAGGTCCGATTATGTTGCAGGAAATGATCTATGGTTATATCGGTACAAACCACGAGACCAGTCGGGAATCTAGATGGAATTGGCGGCTCCCGGCTGAGATAACACCGCCTCAAAATTGAAACTCTAGAAATTAGCATTGAAGAAAATGGTGCCCTGTCAGCTGGCATTATTTTAGTAAATGGCGCCCAGGTCGGTGCCATTATTTATGTAATGGGCGCCTGCTCCCAGGGGCGCCCAATCAAATTTTTATTTTTTTTCTTCTTGTTTACCCTAAAGAAATGGCGTCCCCTTGCAGTGTCACCATTTAATTGGCGACTCTGCAGAGGGTCATCATTCATATAATTGGCGCCCTAGACAGGGGCACCCATTCCTATGTGGTGTTATGCATCGGGCAGCTACGTTTTGAGACACAAAACACTATTCACAATTTCTAAAGTTCACGAAATCAGGAAGTAAGGACATGGTTAGACAAAGAAAAATATCAGGATCTCAGAATCATGCTCATGCAAGAATATTAGGGTTTCATTTCATATATATTAATTTTCTAAGCATGAGTGATTATTAAATATGGAAAAGAATTGGCGCTTGTGCATGCTGTCATCTATTAATAGGCGCCTGCCCCTCTGGGCGCTTATTCAACAAAATGGCGTCCAAGATCTGGGCGCCCATTAAATGATGGCAGTAGGCTGGGGGCCATTTACACATGCATCATTTTCAGAAAATCGGTATATCAGAGGCTATATAATATGGAAGATGGAAGCTAAGCTAGTGCTATTCATGCTTGTTACCCTATATTAACTACGAGTTTAGCTAAATCTTGAGAACACCTACCTTTTTGGAGTGGTTAACCAAATAGTAGAATAACTAATAAAGAAAGCCACACGTTCTCTGTCGCACAGCTTCAAGAGAATAAATAATAAGGGAAGCCACACGTTCTCTGCCGCAAAGCTTCAGCAGCAGGACGTAGAATGCAGGAAGAAGACGTTTCTTCACGTCTTCCAAAGAAAAGAAGGGAGATATTCTCTTTTGTAGGCAGCATGATGACGACAGTAGCGTCTGCCTGCTCAATAGAGGGTATAATTATAGGGAAAGTCCATTGCCAACGAAAAGCAAACGGTTTATTGCCTTGTGGGTCCGTTGCCACCGAAATAAGGTTGTTTGTGTTTCAAACACTTCTAGAAGAATAGTTGGAAGAACAGTGTTCTGCCCTGTTGGGAATTGGCGTCCAAGGGGAGGGGCGCCCATTAATCTGCGCCCTTGTACAGGGGCGTTTATTCATGGAAATGGCGCCCTTGCAGGAGGGCACCCATTCCTTGGTTTGACTAGGTCAAAGGTGATTGGCCCCCTCATGAGGGGGCGCCCATTACTGGGTTGACATAGTTAATGTAAATGGTGCCCAGGTCAGGGGCGGCCATTCCCTTTTGTGTGAAAAAAAAGGAAAGGCTCCTATACGTGTTATATATGGGTTGGTTGTTGGCCTTTTAAGCGATGTTTGGGCCTCTTAAACACATGTGTATACATATAGTGGCCCTTATCAAGTACAGGGCTATGGTATTTAGAGTTATTTATTTAGGAAAAAGTTTGATTTCTCTATTATTTTTATCGGGGTGCTACACCCTCCCCCACTTAGAAGAATTTGGTCCCCAAATTCAACTGCATATATGGAGACATGGAGGGTGTGGAGTACTTACAGATTAGAATAGCTCCGAAAATCTCCTCATAGACTCCTCGGTTTCCCATGTAGCTTCTTGTTCTAAGCATCGATTCCATTGGATTTTCACCATAGGGATCGTTTTGTTCCTTAAAACTCAGACTTCTCGGTCGAGGATCTTCATCGGATTTTGCTCGTAAGTAAGGTCCTTCTTTATCACTAAGTCATTGTGGTCAATGACGTGGAAAGGATCGTGCACATACTTCTTCAGCATAGAAATATGGAACACATTGTGCACTTTTAATAGTTGTGGAGGCAAAGCAATGCGGTAAGCCACCTCGCCCACTCTTTCCAATACCTCGAATGGACCAATAAACTTGGGTGTAAGCTTGCCCTTAACATCGAATCTTCTAATACCTCGGTCGAGAGATACCTTGAGAAAAACATGGTCTCCAACTTGAAACTCCAGATCTCTTCTTTTGTTGTCAGCATATGATTTCTGCCTGGATTGTGCTATCTTGAGTCTTTCTCGAATAAGGTGTATCTTCTCAGTTGAATCTCTTACCATATCTGGGCCTAGAATTTATCTTTCATCGACTTCATCCCAGCATATTGGAGATCTGCAACTCCTGCCATAAAGTGCCTCGAAAGGTGCCATTTGGATATTGGCTTGATAGCTGTTGTTATAAGCAAATTCGGCTAGGGGTAAGTGGTCATGCCAGCTTCTGCCGAAGTCTATAATACATGCCCTTAACATATCTTCAACAACTTGATTTGTCCTCTTAGTCTGACCATCTGTCTAGGGATGGAAAGCAGTGCTAAAGTTAAGTTTCGTCCCCATAGAGTGTTGTAGACCCTTCCAGAAATGGGAAGTAAAGCGTGGGTCTCGGTCAAATACAATAGACATAGGAACTCCATGCAATCTAGCAATCTCTTGATATACAAGGTAGTAAGAACATCAACTGACCATCAGCTCTTGATGGGCAACAAATGAGCCAATTTAGTTAAATAGTCGATGATTACCCAAATTCCATCATGTCTGCCCCTAGACTTAGGCAAGCCCATGATGAAGTCCATGCCGATGTCTTCCCACTTTCACTTGGGAATATCTAGCGGATGCAGTTTTCCGACGGGTTTCTGATGTTCTGCCTTCACTTGTTGGCATGTCAGGCAGCGAGATACAAAGTTTGCCACCTCCCGTTTCATATTAGGCCACCAGAAAGTCCGTTTCAAGTCTTGGTACATTTTAGTGGCTCGAGGGTGAATTGTGTATCTTGATCGATGAGCTTCTTCAAGAACCTTCTTCTTCAACTCGAGACAGTCCGAAACACATGTCCTTTCATGAAATAGCAATCTACCATCGGATGCCATCTTGAAATCGAGTCTCTCGTCCAGCTTGTCCCTTATCTTCGCTAGTGCAGGATCGTCTTCTTGCGGCTTCTTAATTTCATGTAGCAAATCTGGATGTAGACTCATATGGGATAGAGTAATATACATGTTCTTCTCATCCGTGCTTATATTGAGTTTCGAGAATTTCTCCAGAAACTTCCATTCTTGTATCATACAATTGGCCAGTATTGCTCTCGACTTTCGACTGAGGACATTAGCTACGAAATTACCCTTACTAGGATGGTATTGGATTGTGAAGTCGAAATCTTGAGGTTTTCAAGCCAACGCCTTTGCCTCATGTTCAGTTTCTTTTGGGAAAATAGATATTTGAGGCTTTTGTGATCGGAGTACACAACGAATTATTCTCCGTAGAGGTAGTGTCTCCAGATCTTTAAGGCGAATACTACTGCAGCCAGCTCTAAATCATGCATCGGATAGTTCTCTTCGTGCTTCTTTAATTGCCGTGAAGAGTATGCAATGACTCTTCCATCTTGCATCAATACACGCCCGAGGCCAATACCAGAAGCATCAGTATATATCTCGTACTTCTCTCCTTCAATTGGTAATGATAAGACTGGAGCAGTGGTCAAGAGATCCTTCAAAGCTTGGAAACTCTTCTCACAGTCTTCATTCCACTCATAAGGCACTTCCTTGCGAGTCAACCTAGTGACAGGAACAGCAATAGTTGAGAAGTGCCTGATGAAATGCCGGTAGTAACCAACTAGCCCCAAGAGGCTTCGAATCTCCGTTGCATTTGTTGGTCGTTCCCAATTCTTCACGGCTTCGACCTTTGATGGGTCCACGGAAATTTCGTTCTTCGAGACTATATGGCCCAAGAAGGATACTTCCTCGAGCTAGAACTTGCACTTGCTAAATTTGGCATACAATTTATTTTCCCTTAATATCTGCAATGCCTTCTTCAGATGCTCTTCATGGTCTTCTTCAGACTTTGAATAAATTAAGATATCATCAATAAAGACCACAATAAATTTATCCAGATGTGGCCTAAAGGTGCTGTTCATTAACTGCATAAAGGTTGTAGGGGCATTTGTTAGTCCAAAAGGTATAACAGTAAATTCATAATGTCCATAGCTACTTCGGAATGCAGTTCTATGAATGTCTTCTTCTTTGATTCTCAGTTGGTGGTAACCAGATCGGAGATCAATCTTGGAGAAGTATTTAGCTCTAGATATTTGATCAAACAGCTCGTCAGTCCTCAACAGTGGGTATTTGTTCTTGATTGTAAGGTGGTTCAGTTGCCGATAATCGATACAGAGTCTCATTGATCCATCCTTTTTCTTAACGAAGAGTACGGGTGCTCCCCATGGAGAAGTACTCGGCCTGATGAAACCCTTTTTCAATAACTCCATTAGCTGTTCTTTTAGCTCTTTCAGCTCAGCAGGGGACATTCTGTAAGGTGCCTTGGAGACAGGACCAGTACCAGGGACAAGGTCGATTGTGAATGACACTTCCCTTTCCGGGGGTAAGCCAGGCAATTCTTCTGGAAAAACGTCAGGAAAATCCCGAACTACACATATGTCTTCAAGTTTAGACTCCTCGACTTCCGTAGCAGTCACATATGCTATGAAAGCCATACATCCTTTACTTATGAGTTTGCTAGCTCGGAGAGCTGAGATAAGAGGTGATCTATTTCGAGGGCCAATGTAAACCAGCTCTGGATAATCCACAAAAGTTATCTTGCCATTTCGACAATCTACAGTTGCTTGGTGGGTGGATAACCAGTCGGCCCCTAGTATGACATCATACCCCTTCATATCTAGGCATATCAGGTCGGCAAGTAGATTGTTTCCTTTAACCATAACCTTACAATTTGGGTAGTGATGTGTGATATCGGACTTATTCCCGAGAGGTGTAGATATGACTAAGCTTAACCATTCAGGTTCCTTAGAAAATGAAGCTACAAATTTCTTGGAAACAAATGAATGAGTTGCTCCGGTATCAAATAAAACTTTAGCAGTCTTAGAACAAACAGTTAGTGTACCTTCCACAATTCCACCTTATGTTGGTTCCGTCTCTTGGAGAGCTTGCAGACGGCCTTGTTTCTTTATCGGACGCTTCTCATCTTTAGTAGTTTGCTCATTCATCATTGGGCAATCAGGGATTCGATCTTCTCGACTCTCACATTGGAGATGTTGGGTCCCACAGTGTAGTGGCACGGATCTAGAGGGGGGTGAATATATCCCTCTCTAAAAAATATAGCCAATTAAAAAGACTTGAAGGCTTCTCAATCAAACCTCACCGAACATGCAAGTGACAAGATCACACACGGTGAGATGGCAATTTGAACTAGCAGTATACGTTGACAAATTTAGCATCAATGTGCAAGATAATAAATAACTCATCCTGTGAATGGTGGTAGAAGATAAGGAACAAGCATACAACTAATCACACATGCACAAGTATTTTTTAGGTGGTTCGGGACCACGACGGGTACCCTACGTCCACCCCTCACCACCTCGGTGAGGCTTCACTGAAACGCTACACGAGGTAGCATACGGGGATGAGCCCCAATACACCACACGCTGCACGATGGCAGCAAAACACACACACATGAGCACGAGGCTCAACATACTGCAGAGTAGCACAGACACGAGGGTGAACCCTCAACACGGTGCTCAACACCACACACACACTCCATGACGGGGATGCACCCCAACAATGATTACACACTCGGAGACCCCGCTCCGAACACACACACAATATTCTTCGATTTAAAAGATGAACTCAGATATACATTTGTAAGCTCAGTGGACATAAACAAGCATGAATAACTCTAAGCTGTGATGAATATAGAGTTGAGGAAACTCCTGAGCATCAAAGATGAAGCTGGGTTCCTTGATGACTTCCGGGGATTGACAGATGGAAAAGATGCCTTCACGAAGCTCCTTTGGTTCAGATCAGAAGAAAGGACGCAGATGCTTCAATCCCCTTTTCTTTGGTGACTTCATGGCGCATCAGGTCCACGGGTGATGAAGAGATGGTTCAGCCGTTGTTCTTCAACCCAATGGCTTATGGAAGGAGGAGGACGAATGTCTTCAACCTTGAATCGATCTCAGCATAAGGTGGGAAGAAGCTTCAACACGTTCCAGCCGCTCCTCCTGTAAAACCCCAATTGTATATGCATTAGATGCTCCTGCCTTCTTAAAAAAAATGGAAACCCTATCTCATATGATGTATATATAACACCAGGGAAATGAGGGCCACGTGGAGGATAATATCCCCCAAGGACCAATCACGATTGGGCACAAAAAGAGGGGATCGAGCTAGGGCTCCGGCCGCCGCGCGAATCGGCGTATTTTTCGATCGCCGGAAAGTGTCGACCCATAAGGTCGACACTCGCAAACGAGCTAAACAGAACAAAGGCCGAAACAGCACCCAGCGAAGAAAGTGTCGACCCAATGGGGTCGACACTTTCTACCTGTGACAAAGAGACAAGCCACGGTAGAAAAACCTGGAATAAGTGTCGACCTTGTGGGTCGACACTTATGTCCTGGATTCTGAAAAACAAGCCCAGACAGAACCGAGCGATAAAAAGGTCGACCCCATGGGTCGACTTTTTATCCCTAGCTACGAAGACATAAGAGGGTCGGCTGAAAACAGCATCCCCTGGACAAAGTGTCGACCCACGGGGTCGACACTTTTCCTGACATAACAAGCTATGAGAAAACACACGATGGGGAAACTTTGAAATCATGAGACATCAAGGATAACTACATGATGGGAGGAATTAAGTGACTCTACCGCAATTATCACCGATAAACCAAGTAGAAATAGATATGGAGTTACCTTGGGGTCTGTTCATCCAAACAACACACGAATTCTCCTTCAACCAACCAAACAAAATAACTTACCATTTTGTTGGTCCATATGCCTGTAAAGATCCACTTGGAAGATATCCAATGTGGTCTATATGTTCATTCCATTCTATACACTTGTCACAATACATACTGGAAGTTAGTCTTCCATATCATTCAAGTTCTAGAAATTGAAATCTGTCTTTCATGATTCACTCAATTTCACACTTGAGAACCTACACATCCGTTAAGTGAATTAAATGAATCAACCATAATCTAAATCGACCAAAAGCACAATAAGGTGATTCCATGAATTGGTTTGAATCACTCCTTGTCTTTATCTCTCCCTGTGCAACATGCAAGGCAATGTCAATCTAATTCAGCACATAATTCATGAATTCAAAAGGCATCTCATTCAACAATTGCAAAGGTATGGAAATGAACTCCATTCAGTCATGAAGAGATTAAAGCATATCATTCCTCATCCACAAATCATATATGCATTTAATTACATGGAACCCAATCTCATGGTATTTAGTTCATCATCAAAATTCCTTAATACATGGTTATGCACGGGGTTCAACAATCTCCCCCTTTTTGATGATGACAAATACTATGTGCAATTTGACAAATTAGAGTTGACAGATAAAAAATGTTTCAAGGAAAATTCAACTCACATCTTGCATTCTAGACATGAAACCAATAACTCTCATCCTCAAAGTGTAGTTCTCACTTTTTGAACACAATCAAGGATATGATGCATTTTAACCATGAATTAAGATATCAATAGCCATCCATCAACGGGATATATTCATTCCATCATAGATGATCATTCCACAAAATAACGACAAGTTCATAAAATATGACATTCACAAGATAACTCATTACTTGATGTGACACAGCCCAAAGACCACTAAACATGATGAGATGACCCTAGGACTTAGACCCGCAAGCATACAAGCGCTCAATGATTCTCACAATGACGATTTTTACTCACCCGATTCACACGTTCACCCGGTGGGTCCGGGAGATAATGATGAGGGTCCGGGGCGGGACCCAATTGTTCTAATGGACTTACAATGCTAGGGCTGACCCCAAATGAGTCTAGGATACCCAACTTTGTGAGCGGCTGGCCCGCAAGGCGGGGGCTTGGTGGCACTCACTCACGGTCCGCGGTGGACACTAACAAACTAGCATGCAAGTTCGAGCCCTCTTCTCACCGCCGACGAGCAATCAAAGCAATACTAAATTAGCAAGAATAAGGCTACTAAGGATAGTATCAGAAGCTCACCTGATCGGTGTGAAGACACCGATCCCGATCGGAGACGAGGGCGCGCCGGGAGGCGAGGGTATGCACCCGATCGCCGCGGCGATGTAGCTTGACCTGAAATTGCAAACGGTACAGCACTACTCCTCACGCAGGAGGGGTGATCTTGGGGTGGGGGTTATGCTTAATACATTCAAAATTACCTCCACGCAGGGAGGGGCCTTCAGCCGGCCAAGCGGGGTGGGGAGAGATGCAAAGGAAACCGAGTTTCCGAGCTTCGCCGATTCTGTCTAGCTTCTGTAATTCTGGACAGGGAGTCGATGTTGATGCAGCCAATAAATCCACCGAGCTCAGAATCTGATGAGACTTGCGCCAAAAGATTGCTAACCGGAGAGGGGTGCAGCCTGAATTTTTGGACGACGTTCTGATCTGGGGGCTGACTGCTCCGGCGACTGGAAGATGGATGCAGCTCTGGTCTCTGGCCGAGCTCAGTCTGAAACAGCAGGTTGGAGAAGCGGCCGCGGTCGCTCCTGAGCTCCAAATCTGGCACCGCTGGACTCGTTGGAATCGTGGACGAGTCTACTTTGCATAAAAACAAACGGGGAAGTCTTCTGATGTCGGAGATGAGCTGGGTGTCCAGAGAAGTGGACGGTGGTCGGGGCAGACTGTGAGGAGGCAGACCGGCGTGGTTGTGGTATAAAATTGATATCTCTTGTTGTCGGATGCTGAACGGAGCTCCGCCTTCTGTTCCTGGATGCTGACAGGGGGAGGAAGATCTTTGTAGAAGACCCTGAAGGCTGATTCCTTCAAGGTTTGTCGTGGGAGAGTCTTCTCTGCCGCTCTGGCTTTTGGTCTGAGAGGTTCTGCGTAGTCGGGGAAGAACAGCCTTCACGGACGGCCACGAACTCGGAATGGAGTGATTCCACCTCGCCTGCGAAGAGCACAGGGAAGACTTTCCATAAAGTTAGGCCATGCCACCAGCAGAACCAGGATGCAGTCGTGGATGTCGCTGCAACAGAGTGCTAATCTGCAGGTCGGCCTGCACACAAAGCTGGAGTGGAGAAGAGAGGAGGGGGCGAACTTGGCTTGAGGGGAGAGGAGGGGTGCGACCTAGGGAGCAAGGAGGGAAGGGGATATTCGAATTTGGGCTTTGGAATGAGTTAATTCAGCCTTGGGAAGGTGGAGATATGCTTAGGGAAGTGAAAGGGGTAGGTGGTGGTTGGAGGGTGGGGTTTTGAGTGGTGGAACTTCCTTGGGACTAGGTGAGGATTAAAGAGGGGTTGTGGGAAGTTGTGGGGAGTTAATGGAGGTAGGTGGGGGTTGGAAGTGGTTGAGAGGGGGAGGAGAGAGAGTGAATTTCGAAATTTAGAGAGAGGAGGAGAGAGAATGGAGAGATAATGAGAGAGAGAGAGATATTGAGAGAGTTTGAAAGGGTTTTCTTCAATATTCATCAAAAGTTGAATACAAGAGGAGAGATGGGGCCTATATATAGACAACCATTCTTTACATGACCAAAATACCCTTGACAATAAGATAAAAGACCGAGCATATCCTAGACTCAATCCTATGGGCCCATAACCAAAGTAATAAGGCCCAATTAAACATAACAAGGGAAATGGACTAAAACCATATGACTCAATAAAGGAAAATACATAAGATAGGACTCAATAAAAAGAAAATACATAAAATGAAACTTGAGAAATGAAGATAACAAGTGTAGACCATGATCAATCCATATCAAGAGTGTGCAGGCGATCAAAGCTAGAGGGGTGTCGGGAGATGCCCTCATCAAATCCCTCGGGGTGGGGAGAGCTCGACCCTGTCGAGTATGGGTCTGCCTGGCTGTCGTACTGCTCCATCATGTCGGGATCCAAGCATATCAAATCCTCCCGACTCACCCATGTATCCTCGATCGGGGGACGGCTCTTCCACCTAACCAGATAGCCCTGATACACCCTGTGCCTCGTAATGATACTCTGCTCATCCAGTATTGCCTCTACCTGCTCTCGTCGGTCTCTCAAGCTAGAAAGTGGAGTCCCTCCGGGAGTGTCTCTCATAAGGGGGGGTAAAGGCTCAAGCTCCTCACTAGGTTCCACCGCGGGGCCTTTGTGGGGTACCAGGTCCGCCACACTGAAGGTAGGGTGCACCCCATAGCTTTCTGGTAGGTCAAGCTCATAAGCATTGCTGCCAAGTCGTCGTAGAACTCGAAAGGGTCCCGAACCCCGTGCCCTCAACTTGGAGGCAGGTCCCGGAAGGAGCTGCTCCGTCCTCACCATCACCGAGTCTCCCACTTGGAACTCGTAGTGGCGCCGATGAGCATCTGCCCGCCTTTTGTAAGTCTCATTGATCCTTCCTATATGCTTGCGAGAATGCGTATGCCATGCATGATGATGCGATGTTAGTGCGAAACGAATGGTATGCCAAGGTGGACCTGGGCAGCCAAATGTAGACCGATCACACTTTGATGCTATGAAGACTGTGGTAGTCTTAGGAGGGCCGGGACATCCATAGATGAACATTTTATGCATGGGTGTGATAAATGTCGGGGGACCCGGACATCCATGTATGCTCCTATCATGCTTAAGACTCATGATGAATGAAGGTGGGCCAATACATCCGAATATGGTCCACTTATGCTGCCTACTTGACATGTGGGTGATGTGGATGAATGTACCCGACTTATGAATCATGTCAAATGGTGTGGTAGGCCTGGACACATGCATGTTTATCCCAAAGGTGACTTCCATGTGCATAGATGTGGGATGACTTTTGAACGTCCACGTGAATGGGTCGAAGGGATCTACGAACGTGGTTATGGGGTGGGGCACTTCATCAATCCCAAGGTGCTTGTTGCCTAAGGTCAAGGCTCTCATGTTGTAACCCGATTCTAGGAAGGGAGGAGTTTGGGTCGACATGGGCGATGTGGGTAAGGTGAGGTGGGTGGTGAATAGGGAAAGTGGGTCACATGGAGATTTAGGCTCCCATAGAAAAGGGTCAAAGGGATTATGGTAAGGGTCACCTAGGTAGGGGTACTCCATGTTCTCAAGGTCCTCAAATGGCGAATCATCTCTCTCTAAGATAATTGGGCCAAGGTTGCTAATGGGTTGGCCAATCAAAGTACTTTGGATCTCAATGGTTGGGGAGTAGACTAGGATGGGTTCCTCCTCCATGGGAAGAAGGAGTATGATCTCACTTGTAAATTGGCCATTGGTGTAGATGGAAGTGATGGAGCCAATGGTGGGGTAAGCTAGGCTAATGGTGCTAGACTCTGATGGCCTCATGGCTAGCATATCGGTCAAGTGGACTTGCCAATGTAGGTAGGCCACTAAGTCTCCCAAATCTTCTACACAATAGGAGGTTTGATAAGTGACATGAGGCTGAGTGGGAATGAGTTGGGATTGATGTCCCATGAGTAGGTGGCTTGGTTGTAAACTAGGAATGGTGAGGCCTCGCTTGAGCCATAGGAATATGGACTTATCTATGGTGATGGTGTCATGGGGAAGGGTGTATAGCTCTTGAGGAACTAGGTTAGGAGGGGTGGGTGAGTTGTATGGCCCTTGGATTTCCTTGATTTTGGGAGGTGGATCCGAATTGGTATCCCTCTCCACTTGGGTAGGTGTGTGGGTTGCAACTCCTAAGGACAATGGGGTAGGAAGGTCTATGGTGGGTGGGTTGGTGTTAGTCGAGGCATGGCGCACTCGAGGAGGTGAGCAAGGTCGGACATGGGTTGGACTTGGGAGTGGAAGTAGTGGAGGCCTAATTTGGGGTAAGATTGGTGTAGGAAGCGGGAGGTGGGTTGGGTGAGGGGTTTTGGGTTTTGGGGTGGTGGCCATTATGGGCCTTGGTGGAGGGGTGGACATGGTGTCCACATGGTTTTTAATGGTGAGGGTTGGATGAGTGGTGGTCACCATGGAGGGAATTGGGTTGGTTAGGGGTCTCTTGCCCTTGGGATCACTTGGGGTGGAAGTGGGGGCTAAAGGGGCTTGACTAGTGTAGGTTAGGGAAGGGGGTTTTGGTTGGGATGTGGGGGTCCTCATGGTGTTAGGTGGGGAGGTGGAGGTCTTAGGTACTTGGGTTTTAGTGATAAGGGTTTGGACGGGTGGGGTGGGAGGAGTGGGAGTGCTCCTTGGGTTTTGGTGATCCGAGTGGGAAGGGGACACATACCTAGCCCTTAGTTGATCCTTCATGTCCTCCCATGTGGTGATGGGAGCTTCCCGTCTAATTATCCTTAAGCCCTCAATTTTACACCAATGAGTTTGAGCCCTTTTGGTTAGTTGTATTTTGGCAACCCATGCCTTTTCATCCTCGGAAATATGATACCAATTGAAGTATTGGTCCATTGTAGCTTCCCAATCTAAATATTTGCTAGGAGAGGTCCCATCAAAGGTGGGAAGTGGGAAAGGGGCCATCCTATCGTCCGTCCTTAGGGCGGGCCTATTTTTTCCAAGTTGGTTGAGTCGGCCCGATATGTTATCAAGCCGCTCATTGGCATAGGTCAAGGCTTTCATGAAGTAGTTGAAGTCATGAGTGTTAGTGGTAGGCATCCCTTGGGGTTTTGGATTCATTGTGGGATTGGAAGATGTAGTATTGGGTTGAAAGCGAGTACCACTACGAGTGGTCATGCAAGGTTGGGTGGGCTATGCAAGGGTGTGCGGATGCACCTATGAAAGACTTAGTGTGACCCAAGACTAGACTTGTAAGGACAAGCCTATGACCGCTCTGATACCACTTGATGTGACACAGCCCAAAGACCACTAAACATGATGAGATGACCCTAGGACTTAGACCCGCAAGCATACAAGCGCTCAATGATTCTCACAATGACGATTTTTGCTCACCCGATTCACACGTTCACCCGGTGGGTCGGGAGATAATGATGAGGGTCCGGGGCGGGACCCAATTGTTCTAATGGACTTACAATGCTAGGGCTGACCCCAAATGAGTCTAGGATACCCAACTTTGTGAGCGGCTGGCCCGCAAGGCGGGGGCTTGGTGGCACTCACTCACGGTCCGCGGTGGACACTAACAAACTAGCATGCAAGTTCGAGCCCTCTTCTCACCGCCGACGAGCAATCAAAGCAATACTAAATTAGCAAGAATAAGGCTACTAAGGATAGTATCAGAAGCTCACCTGATCGGTGTGAAGACACCGATCCCGATCGGAGACGAGGGCGCGCCGGGAGGCGAGGGTATGCACCCGATCGCCGCGGCGATGTAGCTTGACCTGAAATTGCAAACGGTACAGCACTACTCCTCACGCAGGAGGGGTGATCTTGGGGTGGGGGTTATGCTTAATACATTCAAAATTACCTCCACGCAGGGAGGGGCCTTCAGCCGGCCAAGCGGGGTGGGGAGAGATGCAAAGGAAACCGAGTTTCCGAGCTTCGCCGATTCTGTCTAGCTTCTGTAATTCTGGACAGGGAGTCGATGTTGATGCAGCCAATAAATCCACCGAGCTCAGAATCTGATGAGACTTGCGCCAAAAGATTGCTAACCGGAGAGGGGTGCAGCCTGAATTTTTGGACGACGTTCTGATCTGGGGGCTGACTGCTCCGGCGACTGGAAGATGGATGCAGCTCTGGTCTCTGGCCGAGCTCAGTCTGAAACAGCAGGTTGGAGAAGCGGCCGCGGTCGCTCCTGAGCTCCAAATCTGGCACCGCTGGACTCGTTGGAATCATGGACGAGTCTACTTTGCATAAAAACAAACGGGGAAGTCTTCTGATGTTGGAGATGAGCTGGGTGTCCAGAGAAGTGGACGGTGGTCGGGGAAGACTGTGAGGAGGCAGACCGGCGTGGTTGTGGTATAAAATTGATATCTCTCGTTGTCGGATGCTGAACGGAGCTCCGCCTTCTGTTCCTGGATGCTGACAGGGGGAGGAAGATCTTTGTAGAAGACCCTGAAGGCTGATTCCTTCAAGGTTCATCGTGGGAGAGTCTTCTCTGCCGCTCTGGCTTTTGGTCTGAGAGGTTCTGCGTAGTCGGGGAAGAACAGCCTTCACGGACGGCCACGAACTCGGAATGGAGTGATTCCACCTCGCCTGCGAAGAGCACAGGGAAGACTTTCCATAAAGTTAGGCCATGCCACCAGCAGAACCAGGATGCAGTCGTGCACGTCACTACAACAGAGTGCTAATCTGCAGGTTGGCCTGCACACAAAGCTGGAGTGGAGAAGAGAGGAGGGGGCGAACTTGGCTTGAGGGGAGAGGAGGGGTGCGACCTAGGGAGCAAGGAGGGAAGGGGAGATTCGAATTTGGGCTTTGGAATGAGTTAATTCAGCCTTGGGAAGGTGGAGATATGCTTAGGGAAGTGAAAGGGGTAGGTGGTGGTTGGAGGGTGGGGTTTTGAGTGGTGGAACTTCCTTGGGATTAGGTGAGGATTAAAGAGGGGTTGTGGGAAGTTGTGAGGAGTTAATGGAGGTAGGTGGGGGTTGGAAGTGGTTGAGAGGGGGAGGAGAGAGAGTGAATTTCAAAATTTAGAGAGAGGAGGAGAGATAATGAGAGAGAGAGAGATATTGAGAGAGTTTGAAAGGGTTTTCTTCAATATTCATCAAAAGTTGAATACAAGAGGAGAGATGGGGCCTATATATAGGCAACCATTCTTTACATGACCAAAATACCCTTGACAATAAGATAAAAGACCGAGCATATCCTAGACTCAATCCTATGGGCCCATAACTAAAGTAATAAGGCCCAATTAAACATAACAAGGGAAATGGACTAAAACCATATGACTCAATAAAGGAAAATACATAAGATAGGACTCAATAAAAAGAAAATACATAAAATGAAACTTGAGAAATGAAGATAACAAGTGTAGACCATGATCAATCCATATCAAGAGTGTGCAGGCGATCAAAGCTAGAGGGGTGTCGGGAGATGCCCTCATCATTACTTCAGCATTGTCCATCAGCCATGTCCACATACCATAAACAAACACCATAATAAAGTTCTCCACAAAGTTGAACACAAGACACAGAATATCCACATGACAAGGCATGCAACCAAACACAAGAACAAAATATCCACCATAACAAATAGCACATTTCATCTCCCCCTTTGTCATCAACAAAAAGGAGTGGTAAGGGGGAAGAGGTCAATCAGTTTGGTCATGAGAAGCAGGGTACTGTAGATCTAGGCCTCAAAGAGAGTCAGGAGGCGTGCGAGGACGCCTGAGAAAATTAGAGAGATCGTCAAACTTGGAGTTTTGAATGCCAATAGCTGTATGTAGAGAGTCAATAGAGTCGGCCATGGCAGCGAACTTCTGAAGATAAGTGTCATGATGAAGCTTCATTTCCTTGACTTCTTTTGTGAGGGCATCCACAGATTCTTTGACATTGCACACTTCATCAGCTAGTTCATCGAATTTGGTGCTCATTGGTGGAGCTGTTGAAGATGTGGCATGTGATCCTCTTGTTCTGGCAGTTCTGCTGATGGGTTGTTCATGATCTTCACCTTCACTTTGCTCAGACCCTGCTACCGGGGCTTTACCTTTCTTTGACGGAAGTGTGCGAATGAGAACACCATTTATCAATTCATAGCCCATGTTGCTGCAGATGGATGGGATAGTATAGATGTCAGCATCCCTAATTGGATGACTAACTTGCTTGCTCAGATCAATATGCAAGGACTGAAAAATTGATGTTAAAGCAGCTCCATAAGGTAAATTCCTGTTCTTGGACTTCCTGCAGCTGGTTATGTACTCCATCATCACCTTTGGGAAGTTAACCGGTTCTCCACTCATGATTTGTACAAATAGAAATTTATGCAGGTCAGTTACTTGTTCCCTAGACCCTGATCTAGGCAGTAGTATAGTGGTCATCATGTGATGTAGAATCTTCTGAAGAGGTGGGAATTCATTTGCATTGAGCTTCGGTACACACCCTGGTGTAGCTACCTTATCCGTCATGAGTTCATATGCAAGTTCTTCAGAATAAATGGCTTCTTCATAAATCATCCCACTATCCCAAGGCAAATTCAGGGCTTTTCCTATCAACTGAGGAGTTAAAGGAACATGATGTCCATCTAATTTTGTGTATAGCTCATCATTTTTAACAACCATATTTCCATAGAACTGATGAACTAGAGAATGATAGACTCTTCTGTGCTCAATCATGAATGGAATCAACTTTGGCTGCTTCTTCAACAATTCTACTAACCTTGGCAGAGCAGTTTCGATGCTTCTGAAATCAACGGCCCGAGGTCGTAACACTTTTCTCTCAACCAGCATTTTTGTTTCAGCAGCCCTTTTTCTTATCTTAGCCTGGGCTTCTTTGTCCTTACATCGTAGCTCTGTTACGATGTGGGCTTCTTCTCGTTCTAGCACATACCTTTTCTTGGGTGCCATGGATGCAGTTCGTATGGCTTCAAAGCAAACAAAAAGGAGGACTGCGATGCAGCTTGGGACCTCTGAGTGGCTGGTCTTCACCCCACGAACAGCAACAACTCCAAAAGAATGAGCTTGGAAGGAGGATGCCGCGATAGCCTCAAGAGGAAGAAAAGGGGGTGAACGCCGCCGCTCGCCGGAGGAAGCCCTTGGAAGAGATGGCGATGAAGGGACCGCAGAGGGCGCCGCGATGGCTTCAAGTGGAAGAGGGAGGTGGTGTGAACAGAGAGGAACGGGGGGGTGGAGGAAGAAATGTCGACTGTGGAGTTGGGAGTCGCGGACGATCGCCTGTGGGAGGTCGCGGAAGAAGGTTAGGGCTAGAGAAATGGGTGGTGAATGGGTTTTAGAGGTGGAGAAAAGGTTTTAGGTTCAATGGGGTTCGACCAAAGGACAGCCAAGCCAATTGGGGTTCGAGCCAACCACGAAGGTGGCATGAGAAGCGAGCTCGACGGACCGGTTCACAAACCGGGTTCCGAAACAAAAGTGTCGACCTTGTGGGTCGACACATTTTGAAGATGATTCTGTCTCGCAAGAAACAGATGGACACACAGTAAGAGTGTCGACCTTAGGGGTCGACACTTCTTCTGCATTTTGAAAGAACAGAGATATGAAGTGAATTGAGGTCCTATTGGCCCAAACATGATTTCTACTGGGTGATAAGCACAAATTGGGCAAAATGTGGGTAGTTCAACAGAGAGAAGTTGATTTAGGACATGGGAACTCAAATACCCACACTAGGATGATCAACTCAATTAAAACATGCAAGTTTCCATTTCTAATTTCCATTACAACTCATTGAGATTGAAGTAATGCAAGGAATAGCACCAGATGCGAGTTAAGCACATTCCATCCTCAAGAATATCATTGAAGCCAAGGTTGCTTACCTTATCTCCTTCATTTTGAGCACTTCAATGAATTCAGGATTAAAGCATGTTAGAGTCATCAATTGTAGTCTGTTAACTCTGTACATCAGAAATCATGGTCAGTGAAATATGATACAAGGTCCAAGTAATGCACACAATGTGAGAAAGTGACTCAATGCACAAGGCTATTTAGTCAAGGTTTATATACCCATTCAGCCATCAAAATTTATAGCTGGTCACATGAGAGCAATTCTGACCAACTCTGTTCAACACTCAACCATACATGGTTTTGTTTTCAGCAAAATTCATTTTGGAAATTGTTCAAGATGAATTGCATGCTTCAATTAAGGGGGTTTAACAATTAAGTTCTCATTGTGCATTCTAATCACTCAGGCAAACAATCAAGCATACTTTAGGTATAAAATCATGCATGAAGGTCCCTTAGGGACAGGTATAAGAGGAATGCAATGGATCTGAGCAATTATGACCATGAACCATATTAACATGGTTGTGCTTACAGGTAGACGTACTGCATAACCATTGTGAATCGACTAATTCAGAAAATACATTCATACAATCGAACTCAAGTTTAATATGTAAACAATGAGGAGTGACTACCGGAGAATATGGATTATCAAGAGTTCTAAAGAACACTAATAAGAATCTCTTCTCCCTACATTTCCATACAAAGTGCTTGGCTTTTGGAGCTTCGCACAGTCCCAATTTTTAATTATTTTAAAACAACATGACTAACCTTTTTGACGCGAGGTATGCCCTTTGTCTCAGGGGCAATTCCCGGTTACTCGGTGTCGTCACTTGCAACAATGTGGATAAAACATTTTTCAAAGCGAGTTTCCTCCTTTGTTTCAGGGGGGATTCCCAATTTACTTGATGTCAAGTCACACTTATTCAACCTTTTTGCTGGGACTGACAACTTTTTCCTCACGAGTCACTTGATTTTCATGTATGGATTTGAGGATACTCAAGAGTGTTGAATGGAATTATTGAGATCCTTATTGAGTGAAGTCAACTAACTCAAAGTTCATATTGGCAGAGTGATTGAACAGATAGTAGTAGATGAATTAGCCTATTCAATGTTTAGTCTCCCCCTAAGTGTATGCACGGTTGAAAACAAAAAGACCTTGTTAACATGTGTCATTCATGCCTGAATCAATGCAAATTTATTTAACAAGATTGTTCAGTCGTAGGAGAGTTCAAAAAGAACTGGGTGTATATTATATACATTCAGGCAAGTCAAAATGATGTATACAAGCAATTTGATTGCCGGTACGTGGCAGAGTACATAGGCCTGAAGACCACACTCACGCATGATGAAAGCTTCCAGGTGGACTTAATCTACCTTTCCACTTACACCATTTTATATACCGGTTAATCATGGCATTCATGCACATGAATATGAAATGTATGCGAGTCAGTGCAACAGGATGACAGATGATTAACATTTTATTTGTATTCACAAGTATGCAAAAAGATGTGTGTGTGCTCTATGTGTAAAATTCAACTTTTATTCACAAAAAGAGACGAGTAGCTAGTAAAGGACTTTGTGAACAACTGCAAAATTATGTTATTCACACAGGAAAACATGAGTGAAAGCAGATAAACTCTATGAATAGTAACAAAAGGTTGTTATTCACATGCGAAAGTAAAAGTGGAATGCATTACCACGTTGGCTCATCAGTTTCTTGCCTTGGAGGAGTTTTATTCTATTGACAGCTTCTTCCATCACAAGGCATTCTTGCAAGACAAAATCTTCACTTTGATGTTTTGGGGACCCAAGCCATCTTAGGTCCCTCGGGGTTAGGTGCACCACGATTTGTAGCTCTCCACAATTTCCTTGCATTCATATCATCAAGGTGCAACAAAGAGCAATCATCCATTAGGTGTCCTACATAACCACAATAATGACAATACACACGTTGTTTCAGTTTCTTTGGTTGAGCATAACCATTGGACTTTTGTGTATGCCTTGGGACTCTATGATTTTGATTGTGAACTTTTGGTTTCACATTTAACGACCAACAATTTTTCATAGCATGGCCCATTCTTCCACAATGAAGGCATTTGACTTTCCTTTTCTCATCAACATGAAATCTATTGGTATGCATCTTAGAGGCATTCAAATCATCCTCTTTCATCACACTACAATCATGCATTAAATGTCCAAGCTCACCACAATAGTGACATGAAGCATTGTTTTGTTTTGGAGCTTGGGTTTTCACATCAATTTTCTTTGCATGCATAATGGGCTTCTGTTTGATAGATGAAGAGGTATTTGGTGTACTTGAGGAACTAGAAACATGCACAAATGAAGTTTTTGTTTTCATATTAAATGCTTCCTTTTTACTAGGATTGTATCCTAGACCTTCCCTTTGGAAGTTCACCTTAGTTCCCAAGAGTTTGTTAGATTCTCCTCACCACTTACAAACTTGCCCAAAGATTTGTTCAGGTCAACAATTTCACTTTCAAGTGAAGCAATTAGAAGTTCATAGGACAAGATTTCATTTTCACAGGAAGTGACCTTCTCATTTAGAGTCGCATTTATAGTTTTGTAAGATTCTATTTCCTGTTCTAGAATACTTACATTCTCACTCTCTTGAACGACCATAGACTTGCCTTTTTAAAATGTCAAGAGTCTTTCAACCATGGTCGTATTTAATTGCTTTATATCTTCAAGTTCAGATTTCAACAGATCATTTTCTATTTCAGATGTCTCAAGGTACTTCAATTTTCCCTCTAGCAAGGAGATTTGAATAAGTAAAACATCATTGTCCCCTTTTAGTTTTGCATTTTTATACAGAAGGGACTTGGCATCTATTTCAGTATCAAAAAGTTTATCAAAGAGTTTATCATCATCTGATAAAGAATCTAACTTACTTTTTAAACTCTCTTCAGTTTTCTTGAGCAGAGAAACTTTGCATGTCAGAAGTTCATTTTCTTTTTCCAGTTCTTCAATCTTTGAAATCTGATCAATGCATTTCACACAAGGGGAATTATCATGGATATTTTCATTAAACTTTTTCTTCAGGGCTTTGTTTTTATGCTTCACCTTTTGGTATTTTTCTGACAATTCTTCATAGGCATCTACTAAATCTTCAAAAGACAATTCATCTTCATCTAATTTAGAGCTTACCTCCTCAGCACTTTCATCACAGGTTTGATAGATATCATCAGCCATTAATCCCTTTAGTCCTTGCTTCTCTTGAGCTTGCATCAATTTGTCCATAAGTTCTTTAGCGGTTCTGCAAGAGGAGACAAACGTGAACCTGTTAGCATTGACATAATTTTTCATCAACCTTAGAATTGTAGCATTTTCATGACTCTTTAGTCTATCTCGGTTGGACCACTTGGTCTCATCCCGAGGCAACTTATGAGGATCATCATTAACTAATTTCCACAAATTTGGATCAATTAAATTTATGGTTCTACACATTCTTCCTAGCCATGAGTTAAATTCATCACCATTATAAACAGGTAAAGAAGTCACAGAAGCAATATCTGAAGAAGCATTCATCATTCAAAAGTACACTAGGATCCCTCTGAAGATCATTTGATCTACTATTACAGAGCCGGGCTCTGATACCAATTGTTGGGTCCCACAGTGTAGTGGCACGGATCTAGAGGGGGGTGAATAGATCCCTCTCTAAAAAATATAGCCAATTAAAAAGACTTGAAGGCTTCTCAATCAAACCTCACCGAACATGCAAGTGACAAGATCACACACGGTGAGATGGCAATTTGAACTAGCAGTATACGTTGATGAAAAAATAGCATCAATGTGCAAGATAATAAATAACTCATCCTGTGAATGGTGGTAGAAGATAAGGAACAAGCATACAACTAATCACACATGCACAAGGATTTTTTAGGTGGTTCGGGACCACGACGGGTACCCTACGTCCACCCCTCACCACCTCGGTGAGGCTTCACTAAAACGCTACACGAGGTAGCACACGGGGATGAGCCCCAATACACCACACGCTGCACGACGGTAGCAAAACACACTCACACACGAGCACGAGGCTCAACACGCTGCAGAGTAGCACAGACACGAGGGCGAACCCTCAACACGGTGCTCAGCACCACACATACACTCCATGACGGGGACGCACCCCAACAATGATTACACACTTGAAGACCCCGCTCCGAACACACACACAATATTCTTTGGTTTAAAAGATGAACTCAGATATACATTTGTAAGCTCAATGGACATAAACAAGCATGAATAACTCTAAGCTATGATGAATATAGAGTTGAGGAAACTCCTGAGCATCAAAGATGAAGCTGGGTTCTTTGATGACTTCCGGGGATGGACAGATTGGAAAAGATGCCTTCACGAAGCTCCTTTGGTTTAGATCAGAAGAAAGGACGCAAATGCTTCAATCCCCTTTTCTTTGGTGACTTCATGGCGCATCAGGTCCATGGGTGATGAAGAGATGGTTCAGCCGTCGTTCTTCAACCCAATGGCTTATGGAAGGAGGAGGACGAATGTCTTCAACCTTGAATCGATCTCAGCATAAGGTGGGAAGAAGCTTCAACACGTTCCAGCCACTCCTCCTGTAAAACCCCAATTGTATATGCATTAGATGCTCCTGCCTTCTTAAAAAAAAATGGAAACCCTATCTCATATGATGTATATATAACACCAGGGAAATGAGGGCCACGTGGAGGATAATATCCCCCAAGGACCAATCACGATTGGGCACAAAAAGAGGGGATCGAGCTAGGGCTCCGGCCGCCCCGCGAACCGGCGTATTTTTCGGTCGCCAGAAAGTGTCGACCCATAAGGTCGACACTCGCAAACGAGCTAAACAGAACAAAGGCCGAAACAGCACCCAGCGAAGAAAGTGTCGACCCATGGGGTCGACACTTTCTACCTGTGACAAAGAGACAAGCCACGTCAGAAAAACCTGGAATAAGTGTCGACCTTGTGGGTCGACACTTATGTCCTGGATTCTGAAAAATAAGCCCAGACAGAACCGAGCGATAAAAAGGTCGACCCCATGGGTCGACTTTTTATCCCCAGCTACGAAGACATAAGAGGGGAGGCTGAAAACAGCATCCCCTGGACAAAGTGTCGACCCACAGCGTCGACACTTTTCTTGACATAACAAGCTATGAGAAAACACACGATGGGGAAACTCTGAAATCATGAGACATCAAGGATAACTACATGATGGGAGGAATTAAGTGACTCTACCCCAATTATCACCGATAAACCAAGTAGAAATAGATATGGAGTTACCTTGGGGTCTGTTCATCCAAACAACACATGAATTCTCCTTCAACCAACCAAACAAAATAACTTACCATTTTGTTGGTCCATATGCCTGTAAAGATCCACTTGGAAGATATCCAATGTGGTCTATATGTTCATTCCAATCTATACACCTGTCACAATACATACTGGAAGTTAGTCTTCCACATCATTCAAGTTCTAGAAATTGAAATCGGTCTTTCATGATTCACTCAATTTCACACTTGAGAACCTACACATCCGTTAAGTGAATTAAATGAATCAACCATAATCTAAATCAACCAAAAGCACAATAAGGTGATTCCATGAATTTGTTTGAATCACTCCTTGTCTTTATCTCTCCCTATGCAACATGCAAGGCAATGTCAATCTAATTCAGCACATAATTCATGAATTCAAAAGGCATCTCATTCAACAATTGCAAAGGTATGGAAATGAACTCCATTCAGTCATGAAGAGATTAAAGCATATCATTCCTCATCCACAAATCATATATGCATTTAATTACATGGAACCCAATCTCATGGTATTTAGTTCATCATCAAAATTCCTTAATACATGGTTATGCACGGGGTTCAACAGGAGATAGGCTCCCAGTCTCCTCCAGCATTCCTCGGCTCTGTGGCCAGCCTTGTCACAGTGTTTACACACTTCCTTAGAAGGTGTGGTGGTGGAGAATGACTTGTCATTCTTCTTAAACTTCTTTTCTTTGGAGGACTCCCCTCCATTGTCGGACCTCTTCTTGTTAAATAATGGCTTGAAGTTTCTGGGACTTGTGACTTGCTCCTTCTTGCCTCTTCCTCGGATCCTTTCAGATAATTCAGTGCGTCTTCGAGCAACTATGCATGTCGGACCATTTCCGAATAGACTTGGATATCCATCAGTGCCAGTTGGATAATGTATTGGGGCCTAAACCCATTAAGGAACCTTCTTGCCTTCATCTTTTCAGTACACACCAAGTGGGGTGCATATCTTGACAGTATTGAGAACTGGGACTCATACCCGGCCATAGTCAGGGTCCGTTGTTTCAGTGCGGCAAATTCTGCGGCCTTTTTCTCCTGAATGCGGTCGGAAAAGTGTTTGTTGTTGTAATGTTCAACAAATTCAGCCCATGTGACATAGTTACCAGGCAATGTTGCTTCTACGGATTCCCACCAACATCAAGCATCCCGCTTCAGTTGGAAAGTAGCCAGCAAAACCTTTTTATCATTTGTGCATTGCATTACATGGAAAATTCTTTCAATTTTCTTCAACCAGTTTTCAGCATACTCAGGGTCAGACGAACCAGCAAATCTGGGTGGGTTCATGTTGCGAAAACCCCTGTGGAGATCACCAGCTCCACGGTTGGCTCTACCCTGCACCACTTGCTGTAGCACCTGCGTAAGACCTTGCATTGTGTGCTGCATCTCGCGCCATTGTGCTCTTTCAGTGGCCATAATCCTACAAGATAATTCAGGTCTAATTAGTTTCATGCTTGAATTGTAATGTTGAACGTTAACACAGGACTTGACCCATGGCTCTACCCATCTCACCGTGTATAAGGTGTAAACCTATCCTTGGACTTGGGTTTTCCTAGGAATTTGAAGTCCTAGGCTCTGATACCACGTAAACTGTCACGCCCCCAGCGCGGAAGATACCTGGGGTGCGCGACGAGTTTATATAGGTCATGTCAATCAAAGCATTAAGATTTTTGACATAAAGACAGAGTGCACAAAAGACGTACAAACATAATAATTGGGACTTAAATTTCCAAAATGTATCAATATTCCAAGATGACAATTATCCAAAACGACGATAATTCTAGTCCATGACATTCATTATTCGAACCAAACTACTAGGCTACAAGCCTTAACAAGTTTTTCCCAAATAACAAAAGGCAATATAATATAGGACTCCACAAGACATGGCTAGACATGACTCGGCAACGGATCGACATCCGGTAGCTCTATCACTCGGTCTCATTCCCATTCGTGTGGTTGTCACTATCCGAGTTACCTGAAAAATGTTGGAATGAAACTAGATGAGCGAATTGCTCAGTAGGAATTATATCTCAAGCTCGAGCAGACTTTAAGTAAATTACATGTTACGTGCAATGCAGGTATAGCTATGTATGATGCAAGAAATCAAGAACTGTATAGAAGAATATCGCATGATTTCAAGTACTATCAAGTGTTGACAAGTAAGATATCAAGAACTTTATAGAATGAGTATTGCATGATTTCAAGTGCTATCAAGTGTTTACACAATTTTCCGAGAAAGCAAGGAACAAGTTCAAGCAAGTAATTATCAAGTAAGTGTCACAAGAAATTGGCTATTTCATTCAAGCAAGTACTTTGCCCATTCCGGTCCATGCAAGTCAAGTCTTTGCCCATTACGGGCCACGCTAGTCAAGTCAAGCACACAAGTAGTGTCACGAGAGAGTGAGTGGAATGCCTCAAGTCAAGAAAGCAAGTACTTCGGTGCAATGGTTAAACACCGTGATCATTATAGCTCCCATGGGCACAAGTACTTTCAGGTGCTCCTCCCAGGACCAGATCGGGCCCCATTAACGCCAGCATTGTGTCATGTATTTCTTTCGACATCCACTCTTGTTTATAGCCAATATAGAATTCCAAGGGTTTAACCATTGTAGGAACATAAGGTAGATTTCATGAATAGAGTTCAAGGTCCGATTATTTTGTAGGAAATGAACTATGGTTATATCGGCACAAACCACAAGACCAGTCGAGAATCTAGATGGAATTGGCGGCTCTCGACTGAGATAACACCACCTTAAAATTGAAACTCTGGAAATCAGCACTGAGGAAAATGGCGCCCAGACATGTGCCATTTATTGACTAAATGGTGCCCCGTCAGCTGGCATTATTTCAGTAAATGGCGCCCAGGTGGGTGACATTATTTAGGTAATGGGCGCCTGCTCCCAAGGGCGCCCAATCAAATTTTCATTTTTTTTCTTTTTGTTTGCCCTAAAGAAATGGCGCCCCCTTGCTATGTCACCATTTAATTGGCGACTCTGCAGAGGGTCATCATTCATATAATTGGCGTCCTAGACAGGGGCGCCCATTCCTATGCGGTGCTATGCATCGGGCAGCTACATTTTGAGACACAAAATACTATTCACAATTTCTAAAGTTCACGAAATCAGGAAGTGAGGACATGGTTAGACATAAAAAAATATCAGGATCTCAGAATCATGCTCATGCAAGAATATTAGGGTTTCATTTCATAGATATTAATTTTCTAAGCATGAGTGATTATTAAATATGGAAAAGAATTGGCGCATGTGCATGCTGTCATCTATTAATAGGCGCCTGCCCCTCTGCGCGCTTATTCAACAAAATGGCGCCCAAGATCTGGGCGCCCATTAAATGATGGCAGTAGGCTGGGCGCCATTTACACATGCATCATTTTTGGAAAACCGGTATATCTGGGGCTATATAATATGGAAGATGGAAGCTAAGCTAGTGCTATTCATGCTTGTTACCCTATATTAACTACGAGTTTAGCTAAATCTTGAGAACACCTACCTTTTTGGAGTGGTTAACCAAATAGTAGAATAACTAATAAAGAAAGCCACACTTTCTCTGCCGCACAGCTTCAGAAGAATAAATAATAAGGGAAGTCACACGTTCTCTGCCGCAAAGCTTCAGCAGCAGGACGTAGAATGCAGGAAGAAGACGCCTCTTCACGTCTTCCAAAGAAAAGAAGGGAGATATTCTCTTCTGTAGGTAGCAGGATGACGACAGTAGACTCTGCCTGCTCAATAGAGGGTATAATTATAGGGAAAGTCCGTTGCCAACGAAAAGCAAATAGTTTATTACCTTGTGGGTCCATTGCCAGCGAAATAAGGTTGTTTATGTTTCAAACACTTCTAGAAGAACAGCTGGAAGAATAGTGTTCTGCCCTGTTGGGAATTGGCATCCAAGGGGAGGGGCGCCCATTAATCTGCGCCCTTGTACAGGGGCGTTTATTCATGGAAATGGCGCCCTTGCAGGAGGGCACCCATTCCTTGGTTTGACCATGTCAAAGGTGATTGGCGCCCTCATGAGGGGGCGCCCATTACTGGGTTGTCCCAGTCAATGTAAATGGTGCCCAAGTTAGGGGCGCCCATTCCCTTTTGTGTGAAAAAAAAGGAAAGGCTCCTATACGTGTTATATATGGGTTAGTTGTTGGCCTTTTAAGCGATGTTTGGGCCTCTTAAACACATGTGTATACATATAGTGGCCCTTATCAAGTACAGGGCTATGGTATTTAGAGTTATTTATTTAGGAAAAAGTTTGATTTCTCTATTATTTTTATCGGGGTGCTACACTCTCCCCCACTTAGAAGAATTTGGTCCCCAAATTCAACTGCATATATGGAGACATGGAGGGTGTGGAGTACTTACAGACTAGAATAGCTCCAAAAATCTCCTTCTCATAGACTCCTCGGTTTCCCATGTAGCTTCTTGTTCTAAGCATCGATTCCATTAGATTTTCACCATAGGGATCATTTTGTTCCTTAAAACTCAGACTTCTCGGTCGAGGATCTTCATCGACTTTTGCTCGTAGGTAAGGTACTTCTTTATCACTAAGTCATTGTGGTCAATGACGTGGAAAGGATCGTGCACATACTTCTTCAGCATAGAAATATGGAACACATTATGCACTTTTAATAGTTGTGGAGGCAAAGCAATGCGGTAAGCCACCTCGCCCACTCTTTCCAATACCTCGAATGGACCAATAAACTTGGGTGTAAGCTTGCCCTTAACACCGAATCTTCTAATACCTCGGTCGGGAGAGACCTTGAGAAAAACACGGTCTCCTGCTTGAAGTTCCAGATCTCTTCTTCTATTGTCAGCATATGACTTCTGCCTGGACTGTGCTATCTTGAGTCTTTCTCGAATAAGGTGCATCTTCTCAGTTGAATCTCTTACCATGTCTGGGCCTATAATTTGTATTTCACCGACTTCATCCCAGCATATTGAAGATCGGCAACTCCTACCATAAAGTGCCTCCAAAGGTGCCATTTGAATACTGGCTTGATAGCTGTTTCGGCCAGAGGTAAGTGGTCATGCAAGCTTCCGTTGAAGTCTATAATACATGCCCTTAACATATTTTCAACAACTTAGTTTATCCTCTCGATCTGACCATCTGTCTGGGGATGAAAAGTAGTGCTAAAGTTGAGTTTCATCACCAGAGAGTTTTGTAAACTCTTCCAGAAATGGGAAATGAAGCGCGGGTCTCGGTCAGACATGATTGACATAAGAACTCCATGCAATCTAACAACCTCTCTGATGTACATGGCTGTAATAACATCAACTGACCATTGGCTCTTGATAGGCAAGAAATGAGCCGATTTAGTTAAACGGTCGATGATTACCCAAATTCCATCATGTCTGCCCCTAGACTTAGGCAAGCCCACGATGAAGTCCATGCTATTGTCTTCCCACTTTCACTTGGGAATATCTAGTGGATGCAATTTTTCGACGGGTTTCTGATGTTCTGCCTTCACTTGTTGGCATGTCAGACAGCGAGATACAAATTCCGCTATCTCTCTTTTCATATTAGGCCACCAGAAAGTTCACTTCAAGTCTTGATACATCTTAGTGGCTCCAAGGTGAATTGTGTATCTTGATTGATGAGCTTCTTCAAGAACCTTCTTTTTCTACTTAGGACAGTTTGGTACACATGTCCTTTCATGAAATAGCAATCTTCCATCGGACGATAGCTTGAAGTCAAGCCTCTCGTCCAGCTTGTCCCTTATTTCCACTAGTGCAGGATCTTCTTCTTATAGCTTCTAGATTTCAGGTAACAAATCCGGATGTAGACTCATATGGGATAGAGTAATACACTTGCTCTTATCATCTGGGCTTAAATTGAGTTCTAAAAATTTCTCCAGTAGCTTCCATTCTTGAATCATATAATTTGCCAGTATTGCTCTCGGCTTTCAACTGAGGGCATCAGCTACGGAATTACCCTTATCAGGATGGTATTGTATAGTGAAGGCAAAATCCTTGAGGTATTTAAGCCAACGCCTTTTCCTCATATTCAATTCCTTCTAAGAAAATAGATACCTGAGGCTTTTGTGATCGGAGTATACTATGAATTGTTCTCCGTAGAGGTAGTGTCTCTAGATCTTTAAAGCGAATACTACTGCGGCTAGCTCTAAATCATGCACCAGATAGTTCTCTTTGTGCTTCTTTAATTGTTGGGAAGAGTATGCAATGACTCTTCCATCTTGCATTAGTACACACCTGAAGCCAATACCAGAAGCATCGGTATATACCTAGTACTTCTCTCCTTCATTTGGTAATGATAAGACTGGAGCAGTGGGCAAGAGATCTTTCAAAGCTTGGAAACTCTTCTCACAGTCTTCATTCCACTCATAAGGCACTTCCTTGCGAGTCAACCTGGTGAGAGGAACAGTAATCTTGGAGAAGTCCTTGATGAAATGCCGGTAGTAACCAGCTAGTCCCAAGAAGCTTCGAATCTCCGTTGCATTTGTTGGTCGTTCCCAATTCTTCACGGCTTCGACCTTTGATGGGTCTACGGAAATTCTGTTCTTCGAGACTATATGGCCCAAGAAGGATACTTCCTCAAGCCAGAACTTGCACTTGCAAAATTTGGCATACAATTTATTTTCCATCAATATCTGCAATGTCTTCTTCAGATGCTCTTCATGGTCTTCTTCAGACTTTGAATAAATTAAGGTATCATCAATAAAGACGATAATAAATTGATCCAGATGTGGCCTAAAGATGCTGTTCATTAACTGCATAAAGGCTGCGGGGGCATTTGTTAGTCCAAAAGGTATAATAGTAAATTCATAATGCCCATACCTGCTTCGGAATGCAGTTTTATGAATGTCTTCTTCTTTGATCCTCAGTTGGTGGTAACCAGACCGGAGATAAATCTTGGAGAAGTATTTAGCTCCAGATATCTGATCGAACAGCTCATCAATTCTTGGTAGCAGGTACTTGTTCTTTATTGTAAGGTGGTTTAGCTGCCGATAGTCGATGCAGAGTCTCATTGATCCGTCCTTCTTCTTGACTAAGAGTACGGGTGCTCCCCATGGGGAAGTACTTGGCCTGATGAAACCCCTTTTCAATAACTCCATTAGCTGCTCTTTTAGCTCCTTCAGCTCAGCGGGGGACATTTTGTAAGGTGCCTTGGAAACAAGACCAGCACTAGGAATAAGGTCGATTGTGAAGGACACTTCCCGCTCCAGGGGTAAGCCGAGCAATTCTTCTGGAAAAACGTCAGGAAAATCCTGAACTACACCGATGTCTTCAAGTTTAGACTCCTCGACTTCTATAGCAGTCACAAATGCTATGAAAGCCACACATCCTTTACTTGTAAGTTTGCTAGCTTGGAGAGCTGAGATAAGAAGGGATCTATTCCGAGGGCTAGTATAAACCAGCTCTGGGTAATCCACAAAAGTTATCTTGCCATTCCGGCAATCTACGGTTACTTGGTGGGTGGACAACTAGTCAGCACCTAATATCACATCATACCCTTTCATATCTAGGCATATTAGGTTGACATGTAGATTGTTTCCTTTAACCATAACCTTGCAGTTTGGGTAGTGATGTGTGATATCAGACTCGCTCCCAAGAGGAGTAGATATCACTAAGTCTAACCATTCAGGTTCGTTAGAAAATGAAGCAGCAAATTTCTTGGAAACAAATGAATGAGTTGCTCCACTATCAAATAAAACTATATCAGTCTTAGAACAAACTGTTAAATTTGTGTACTCTAAGAAAAATAAATATTGTTTTGGTGGAATTCTAGTAATTCTTGAGGGGGAGTCAAAGTGTTTGAGATCCTAGCTGCTTGAAAGATGGGTTGTCTGTTTGTGAAAAGCTAATCAGATTTTAAGTGTTGCAATTGTTTGGAGGTTTCATATGTATGACTGCTTAGATAGTGACCTGAAGTGGTGATATGAGTTATTATGTGATGTTGCTGAGACAGTCTATGCTCATTGGAAAGCTCTTGACAAGTGTCCTTTTTGAATGTACTGATTCCTATTCAAGCTGAGAAATTAGAAGCTAACTGTGTACATAAGAGGGTGGTAGCTGTGGAACAAATCTCTTTGGCTGAGTAACTGATTGGCTCTGAACTCTGAACTTCGCTCTTTGGCAAACATCTGTCATATCTTCATGCACATCATTCCTCTCATCTCCCTTTCGACAAGTCCATAGAATTTGGTAATCAGGGGGAGTTAAAATCTGATATCTATTACCTTTTCTAATCCTCAGCACTTAACTACTAAGAACACTCCTAACTAAGAACGAAATTGCTGATCTTAACTGGACCGTGATTTTCTGCCTATGGATATTATATCCTATCTTAAAGTTTTCACAAGTGTCTCTGAATGTAGACTCAATGGTCATAAAACAGTCTGAAATGGAACATCTCAAAAGATTGCTTAAAATTTTAAAAATCATGAGTAGTTGGTCAACCTGGCGAAGAATCTAATGTTTCTATGGTTCTTAAACTTGTTCTAGGATAATTCTATTGACAGACCAGAGAATACGCCATCAAAGGAAAATAAGCAAATAAAATTGTTTGTCGAAAGGAGGCAGAGCAATGGCACATTATTTGAGAAACAGACCATCTGATTCAAAGAAATTCAGAGGTTATGTCATGATGGTAAGTGCTATCTCTGTTCAAAATTTTTGAAGTAGTAAGGTAAAACTACACTGAATAACCAGGGATTCCGGTGTCTAATCAACATGCTTCCTTGAGTAAAAAGGTGTAGTATTACCAGAATGCTCAATCTTTTATAATAGTTTGATATTCATATGGTTGACTCTGGTGTGGCTTCAAGAAAAATTAAAACTAATTTAAGCTCTATATAAAAATGGATTTCTCTTCAGGGCTGGAAAATGAAAATGTTTAGTAAGAATTAACGGTATATCTTGTTGAGGGTAATCATGGATGGAATTGTTTTATTCCTATTGATTTCATTTCAAAAGATATTTTGTGAAGACTTCATGTTATTCGATATAGTCCCATACGTTAAAAATCACGAAAAGAGATGAAAGGTCTTTTCCCGTAAGGAAAAGGGTGTTTTGGGTATTATATGTTGAGGTTGGTAAAGTAGATAGTACATTAGATAATTCTCTCAAACCCTATTTACCACCACTGTCCAACACATCCCTTCCCGCTCGAAACCCTCTCCAGCTCTCGCGATTCTTGTACCTCGCCTCTGTGCAAAACACGACCTTGGCTTCCCAAGTCACTTCTCTCACCATTCTTGTAGCATTCCTCTATCTCTTATCTTCCACTTGTTAATCTTCCACCATGTCCTCTCCGTCCGCCACAAGTAAGGGGAAGAAGAAGGTCATGGAAGAGCGGCAACCCTCGTCTCCTCAAGTCCTGGAGACCAATGTGACCATAGCCTATAAGCGAAGATCAAAGGAGTCACATGCAGTAGGTGTAACATCAGAATCGGTTCAGAAGAAGTCGGGCAAGGGGAAGAGAAAGGAAACAGAGGTACAATCGGTAGAAGATCGGGAGTCAGTGAAGGTTGTTGTGACATTACCGAAGGTAAAGAAGCTGAAGACATCGCAGGGTCGAGATAAGAGAAAGGTACTCGAGGGAGAAGATATCACAGCTGAGGCTTCAAGACATGCAGAAATAACATTGGAAGCCGGCAAGATAGTCTTCCCACGGTACGTAGAATTTCATGACTAGAAAATGATTGAGAAATTTCCTGAGTTGATTGAAATTTTTAAGGCTCAGAAATGGTTAAAGTTTCTTGGTAAGCATAAGGTATACTATCCTAGACTCATAGCAGAGTTCTACCAGAACCTGAAGTATGATTTGGATCAGGCAATACTGGTTTCTAAAGTCAAGGGGTCTAGGATTGAAGTCTCTAAACATCTCCTACATACTGTATTTAGAATACCAGAAGAAGGAGTAATTGAAAGAAAGTTTGCATGTGATCTTCATGAGGTATACTCTGTCATCACAGATGAGCCTAAGAATCCCCAAGACAAAAATCAGTTAAAATTGGGTCAGTTTAATGCAAACAATTTCTCTCCTCTCAAGAGATTGCTGCATCACATTCTCACTGCTATGATCACTCCACAAGTTGGAGGAAGAGGAAGACTAACCAACACTCAGAGATTTGTGTTATATTGTCTGCTGAAGAGAATCAGAGTTTGTTTGCCTGAAACAATGATTCTGATAATGAGGACTTGCAAAGAGTCTAGAAGATATTTGCCCTATGCAGCTCACCTAACTGCTATTTTTAAGAAGGCAAACATAGTCTTAGAAGATGAGCCTTCAAAAGAAATTCCAAAATTTAATGTGTACAACATGGAGTTCATTGATACTTACATGAGACTGAACAAGACTAACTCAGAGAGTCCTTCTGGAGAATTTCAAAGAAAAGAGAAATCAGTAAAGCATGCTCCGTGGAAGAAGAAGAGGAAAGTTCAAGTGGAAACAGTGGCAGAATAGCCTCCTCAGGTTCGTCAAGAAGAAATTCTTCCTATGATAGCTGAGAAGAATCTCAAGGATCTTCAACTAGAACAAGAAATTCATGAATTGGATTTAACTGATGCCCAAATTGTACAACAGCTGGATCAAAATATCAGTGAGCTATTTGATAAGTTTGGAGTACAATCTGAGTAGGAATAGCAACTTGTTCAGCAAGAACAAGAGGAAGATCAACCTAGTGAAGCAGAAATACAAGAGGCTGATACACAAGGTGTAGCAACCCTAATAAATGAATAATTGAAATGAATTAAAATATATATATTACAGAAGTAATATATATAAAAGGAATAGGGTTAATTGGACGAAATAAAACAAATTAAAAATAACGCCTCTTATTAAGGCGTTAATTTATAAAGAAACGCCTCTATCCATGGCGTGACAAAAGAAAGGACGCCCACACATGCGGTCGTCAGTTCTCATGCGACCAAATGGGTAAGTAAAAGAAACGCCCCTATCTTGGGCGTGTTTTAAAATACAAAACGCCCTTCTTCAAGGCGCTTTTTAAGAAACGCCCTAAAGTAAGGCGTCAATTAAAGAATACACGCCCTGACCTAAGGCGTTAATTCAGTTCGTGAACCGTTCGAACCCAGAGCTTATCCAGGGAAGATCAACCTAATCTAGTAAGTGTCTATTAGAGTAAGGACTCTATTAGGGATATACTACCCTCAATCAAACCCTACTCTTGTTAGGACTTCAATATCCTATAAATAAGCCTGTTCGATCCAACCCTAAACCTATTTGATCATTCGCCTGCTACGGTAAGTTGACGAACAGTGAGTTTTTTTTTCTGATAATCTTCTTCCATGATGCATGAAGAATATTGATTATTCTTCTTCTTCTTTTCTACAGTTTAAGAGGCTTGGACGTCGTGAAGAACAACAGTAAGTATTCTTCCTTCGCCTCCAACGACTAAGTACAAAGATGTTGATACCTTTGACGTGCCCGCTATAGGTTTTGCAATCGGGACTCATCTATAACCTTCAGAGTTCTTCTTCTACAATCAAAGCCAACATCTTCTTCCATCATCCAGTAGCCGTTGTCTTCAGGAGCGTAGCAAAGCATCATCTTCTTCTAGTCAAAACCCCTCACGATTGTCTTCGAATCAAAAGGTAGGATTTTCTCAAGTTATTGTAGCCCAAATAAGAAATAATGCAAGATATCTATACATACGTATATGAGCATGGCATGCATACTGTTTATAAGGTTTTATTACGTTTTCTGCAAAATTTTAAAGAAACGCCCTTGATTAGGGCGCTAATTTAAAAGAAACGACCATGGCAGTGGTCGTCAATTTAATATTTGACGCCCTCTACGCAGGCGTTAATTTCATAAGAATCGCATGTGATTAATAATTGATCCTGTTTAAAAATTACAATACATATGAAATAATGATTTTTAATATCTTGCATGACCCTGTGAATTCCTGTTAAATTTTACTGCCATGACATGTCTCCTGTCTCTCGAAATATTATTTATTAAAATATCGTAAATTCCTTGAAATTCACGACTTGGACAAAGTCGTTTTCCATATTCTAACGCCCCAGAACAAGGCGTGAATCTGAAAAGTAACGCCCCTTCCTAGGGCGTGTATCTGTTAAAATCCTGAAATTCACATATTCTGTAAAATGGAATTAGAAAGTAACGCCCCTTCCAAGGGCGCGTTTTTGATAAATTTCTGAGAATAATTATATCATGTCGAATATGTAAATAATGAGACGCCTGCCTCTGCAGTCGTCAACTTTGAAGAAACGCCCCCAGGAAAGGCGTGTTTTTGATAAATAAATGAAATAATGAAAATTCTGCAAATTGGCAATATATGTAAACGCCCTTCTGTTAGGCGTTAATTATTCAATACACGACTTTACTTAAGTCGTTATTTTACTGTAAACTGATTTTATCCTGATTCTATTACCGATGGTTTCATATTATACATATATATATATATATCGGCACTATTCTCCACTCCGTGAGTATAGTCCCACGTTTCATGTTGATTTATCGATCACACTCAACTCTCATTGACATACAAGCTCTCCATTGGACATTCCGTTCCTTTGGACTAGCGAGTTAGTCATAGAGACCTCCGTAAGACTCCTCGTAGCCTTGGATTCCCTCAAGGCCGACTGAGCTGGTTGTACCCTAAAAACCCATTACACGATCCTTGCCATGTCAATCTAAAGAAACATGGTATACCGGCCCTTATGATTATACAAAGAGTATATCATAAGAAATTCTTGATGGGATGATGATATCATGCCATATCATGTCGTTCTTGTAAACCCCAATTCTATGATAAGAATGAGGGTATCTTGCTTGATCTTATGTTTATGTGGACCTCAATTCTATATAAAGAATGTCCATATTGATTTGTCATGGTACCTAAGTTAAAGGAACCATATTCTACCTAGTTTTATCGATATCGTGATTATACCGTTATGATCGCCATTCTATGTCCTTGTCATATTTTTGGACTCTATTCTGTCAAAGTTGTCATACGTGTCTACAAGCTTGATGATTGAAATTCTATATTGGCTATATAAACAAGAGTGGATGTCAAAACACATGATAAATGCCTGCGCATATAGGGCCCGATCTGGTCCTGGGAGGAGCACCCGAAAGTACTTGTGCCCATGGGAGTTAAAATGATAAGGTATCTGGCATTATACCGAGTACTTGACTTGCTTGATTGGACATTCCACACACATCTTGTACTTGACTCGTACTTGACATGAAATGAAATGCGTGGCCCGAAAAAGGGTAATTTACTTGCTTGATACATGATAGCCAAAGTTCTTGACATGACTTGTTAAATGTACTTGCTTGAATATCTCGAATAAACTTGTTATCTTGTTGAAAGTTCATGATAAGTTCATCTTATTTCCTTGATACTACATTCTATCTATTCTGTCGTTTTATGCGAGCATGCATAGCTTTATTGCATTCATGAAAATGTAATTACTTAAACCCCTTGCTAGTACTTGAGATATAATTTCCTACTGAGCGTTCGCTCATTCCGTTTGTCCTTTGTACTTTTCAGGTAAGTCCGACGACGATGGAAGTCAATCGGATGGGAATAGTCAAGAGTGAAAGTGATAGAGCTTCTACAAGTGTCGTCTAGTTGTTTCTATAGTTTTCTCGAGTCAACTATGTACTTTTCTTTTTATTAAACAGAGTATTGGATTTGTAATAGTCTATCCATTATGAAATAAAGGATTGGGTTATCTTGCTATTTTGCGCATCTCTGTCTTTGTGTCGAATATACGACCACTCTGATTGACATGATTGATATAGACACGTCGCGCATCTCCGGGTATCTTCCGCGCTCGGGGCGTGACAGTCTTTGTGGTATCAGAGCCTAAGGTTATTCAATTCCTAGGAAACCCAAGTCCAAGGATAGGTTTCAAAACCTTTAACCATGTGAGAGTGGGTAGAACCAAGGGTTAAATGATCAATGAGTCCTTTATAAGATCATAGTGATATAATACTAACATAGCTATTGTAATTGTAGGATAATGGCTGCCGAACGTGCTCAATGGCGCAACATGCAGCGTACCCTTCAAGGGATGACCCAAGTGCTACAACAGGTAGCACAAGGTGGTGCTCCACGAGCTGGAAGCTTACACCAAGCATTCAAGAATATGAATCCCCCGAAGTTCATGGGATCGACCGATCCAGACGATGCCGAGCATTGGGTTCGGGAGATTGAACGTATATTCCGTGTTATGCAATGCACGGATCAGGACAAAGTCTTATTAGCTACTTTCCAGTTAGAAAAGGATGCTAGATGCTGGTGGGAGTCGATTGAAGCTACTATTGACCCAACTCAAGTTACATGGGGTGAATTCGTTGAATATTTCAACGCCAAATATTTCTCTGATAGGGTCCAGGAAAAGAAGGCCGCCGAATTTGTCGCATTAAAGCAAAGATCTTTATCGGTGGCTGATTATGAAGCACAGTTTTCTAGACTGTCTAGATATGCTAAGCATTTAATTAGCACGGAAAAGATGAAAGCCCGTAGATTTCTTAATGGGCTTAGGCCCCACTACATTACTCAACTGGCGCCTATGGATATTCAAGTTTATACTGAAATAGTGCGCCGAGCTCAGTTGCTTGAAGATGCCACGGAACTATCTGATAGGATCCGTGGGAAAGACAAAAAGGAGCAAGTCACAAGTTCGGGTTCTTTTAAACCCAACTTTAAGAAGAGGCCCAATAATGGAGGTTCTTCCTCTCAAGATCAGAAGTTCAAGAAATCCAAGCCTTTCTCTATCACCACTACACCTTCAAACGTAGTATGCAAGCATTGTGACAAGGCTGGTCACAAAACAGAAGAATGCTGGAGGAAATTAGGAGCATGTCTCCGTTGTGGGAGTCGTGAACATCGGATTCCCGATTGTCCATTAATGAATGACCAAGCCGGTGAGGGTAAACGTCCAGTGACAAAGAATGCTCGTCTTCATGCGATCCAAGAGACCGAACCAGAAGAAGAAGGCGGATTGGTGGAAGGTACATTAAAAATTTGTTCCAAATATGCACATGTTTTATTTGATACGGGTGCATCGCATTCCATTATTTCCAAGAAGTTTGTTGACCCATTACCTCTAGAACCAGAATGGATGAAGTTAATATTGTCTACTCCTCTCGGAAACGAGACGGATATCACACATCATTACCAAAACTGTGAGGTATTGGTTTGAGGAAAGAATTTTCCTATTGATCTTATCGGCTTAGATCTAAAAGCGTATGATGTTATACTAGGAGCAGATTGGTTATCCAAATACCAGGCAACGGTTGATTGCCGTGATAGCAAGATTGTTTTCAAGGAATTTCCGGAACTGACTTATACTAGTCCTAAGAGTCGAAGCAAATCCCCTCTTATTTCGGCTCTTCGAGCAAGCAAGCTCGTCAAGAAAGGATGTGTATCCTTCCTTGCTTTTGTCACTATTAAAGAAGCTAAAGAAACCAAGATAGAGGACATTCAGGTAGTGCGAGAATTTCCAGACGTATTTCCAGAAGAATTGCCGGGATTACCCCCGCAAAGAGAAGTGGCCTTCACCATTGACTTAGTCCCTGGTGCTGGTCCTGTTTCAAAGGCACCCTATAGAATGTCCCCTACAGAACTAAAAGAATTGAAGAAGCAATTGATGGAATTGATTCAAAAAGGGTTCATTAGACCAAGTACTTCCCCGTGGGGAGCCCCAGTCCTATTTGTAAGGAAGAAGGATGGATCCATGAGATTGTGTATCGACTATCGACAGTTGAATCATCTTACTATCAAGAACAAGTATCCACTGCCGAGAATCGATGAATTATTTGATCAGATTTCTGGATCCAAATATTTCTCCAAGATTGATCTCAGGTCTGGTTATCATCAATTGAGGATTAAAGACGAAGATATTCATAAAACTGCGTTCAGAAGCAGGTATGGCCACTATGAATTTGTTGTTATGCCTTTTGGACTAACAAATGCCCCTGCTGCCTTTATGCAGTTGATGAATAGCATATTCAGGCCTTATCTAGATCAATTTGTGGTGGTTTTCATTGATGATATATTGATATATTCCAAGACTAAGGAAGAACATGAAGAGCATTTGAGGATTTCATTACAAATCTTGAGGACAAATCAATTATATGCTAAACTCAGCAAATGCGAGTTCTGGCTTGAAGAAGTGGCTTTTCTCGGACATGTCATATCCAAGGACGGTTTATCTGTAGATCCGTCAAAGGTTGAAGCTGTAAGAAACTGGGAAAGACCCACTAATGCAAGCGAGATCAGAAGTTTCTTAGGTCTTGTAGGCTATTATCGGCGATTCATCAAAGATTTCTCTAAGATCGCCGTGCCCCTTACAAGGTTAACTCGCAAGGAGATCCGATACGAATGGAGTGAGGAATGTGAAAGAAGTTTTCAAACTCTCAAAAATCATCTCACCACAGCTCCGGTCTTAGCTCTACCGATAGAAGGAGAGAAATTCGAGGTCTACACTGATGCTTCTGGCATTGGCCTCGGATGTGTCCTAATGCAACAAGGAAAGGTCATAGCATACTCTTCACGTCAGCTGAAGAAGCATGAGGAGAATTACCCCGTCCATGACTTAGAACTGGCCGCGGTAGTATTTGCCCTAAAGATATGGAAACACTACTTATATGGAGTACAGTTTACTGTATACTCCGATCACAAAAGTCTCAAATATCTATTTTCACAAAAGGAGCTAAACATGAGACAAAGACGCTGGCTAGAATATCTCAAGGACTTCGACTTCAATATACAATACCATCCCGGAAAGGGTAATTATGTTGCTGACGCCCTTAGTCGAAAGCCGAGAGCAATGATAGCAAATTGTATGATGCAAGAATGGAGGTTACTTGAACAATTCTCCGAGCTCAATATAAGCTTGGACACGGAATCCAAATTTGTCACACTATCTCATGTAAGCATACAGTCAGACTTATTATCTGAGATACAAGCACTTCAGGATGATGATCCTATGTTAGTGGAAATCAAAGGCAGATTAGAAGGACAATCTGATTTTCAACTAACTTCCAAGGGAAGATTATTATTCAAAGATAGAACTTGTATACCTGATTGTCCGGAATTAAAGAAGAAGATCTTAGATGAAGCTCACCGATCAAGATACACTATTCATCCTGGATCAACCAAAATGTACCAAGATGTAAAGAGGAACTTTTGGTGGCCTAATATGAAAAGAGAAATAGCGGACTATGTATCGCCCTGTCTCACATGCCAACAGGTCAAGGCGGAACACCAAAAGCCTGCGGGAAAACTACATCCTCTGGATATTCCTAAGTGGAAATGGGAGGATATTGGTATGGACTTCATCATGGGTTTGTCTAAATCTAAAGGAGGACATGATGGAATCTAGGTTATCATTGACCGATTAACTAAATCGGCACATTTCTTGCCAATAAAAGCCGATGGTCAATTGATGTGCTAGCTGCACTGTACATCAAGGAGATAGTCAGGATACATGGAATTCCTGTCTCAATCGTGTCTGACAGAGATCCCCGTTTTACTTCTCATTTTTGGAAGGGATTACAACATTCGTTGGGAACAAGGCTCAACTTTAGTACTGCTTTTCACCCACAAACGGATGGTCAGACCGAGCGAACTAATCAAGTTGTTGAAGATATGCTGAGAGCATGCATTATTGACTTTGGAGGAAGCTGGCATGACCACTTACCTTTAGTTGAATTTGCATATAATAATAGCTACCAAGCTAGTATCCAAATGGCACCTTTCGAAGCCTTATACGGAAGAAGTTGCCGATCTCCCATATGTTGGAACGAAGTTGGAGAGAAACAACTATTAGGTCCAGACATGGTAAGGGATACAACTGAGAAGATACAAGTAATCAGAGAAAGATTGCAAGTTGCTCAGACGAGACAAAAAGCTTATGCTGATACAAGAAGGAGAGATCTTGAATTCCAAATCGGAGATCATGTATTTCTCAAGATATCGCCTGGACGTGGCATACGAAGATTTGGTGTTAAGGGCAAGCTTACGCCAAGATTCATCGGACCATTTGAGGTACTCGAAAGAGTTGGCGAGGTTGCTTATCGCATCGCGTTGCCTCCTCAGTTGTCCGAGGTACACAATGTATTTCACATATCTATGTTGAAGAAGTATGTGCACGATCCGTCACATATTATTGAGCATGGAGATCTGGTGATCCAGAAAGATCTCACATATGAACAGAGGCCTTTAAAGATATTAGATCGAGAAATACGAGCTCTAAGGAATAAGGTTATTCCCATGCTTAAGGTGCAATGGAATAAGAATCCTGAACACGAAGCGACATGGGAGACCGAGGAATCTATGAAGAAACGATTTCCCGAGTTATTCTAAGAGGTATATGTTCTACACTCTCCACGTGTATAATTATATATATATTGAATTTGGGGACCAAATTCTTTTTAAGTGGGGGAGGGTGTAGCAACCCTAATAAATGAATAATTGAAATGAATTAAAACATATATATTACAGAAGTAATATATATAAAAGGAATAGGGTTAATTGGACGAAATAAAACAAATTAAAAATAACGCCTCTTATTAAGGCGTTAATTTATAAAGAAACGCCTCTATCCATGGCGTGACTAAAGAAAGGACGCCCACACATGCGGTCGTCAGTTCTCATGCGACCAAATGGGTAAGTAAAAGAAACGCCCCTATCTTGGGCGTGTTTTAAAATACGAAACGCCCTTCTTCAAGGCGCTTTTTAAGAAACGCCCTAAAGTAAGGCGTCAATTAAAGAATACACGCCCTGACCTAAGGCGTTAATTCAGTTCGTGAACCGTTCGAACCCAGAGCTTATCCAGGGAAGATCAACCTAATCTAGTAAGTGTCTATTAGAGTAAGGACTCTATTAGGGATATACTACCCTCAATCAAACCCTACTCTTGTTAGGACTTCAATATCCTATAAATAAGCCTGTTCGATCCAACCCTAAACCTATTTGATCATTCGCCTGCTACGGTAAGTTGACGAACAGTGAGTTTTTTTTTCTGATAATCTTCTTCCATGATGCATGAAGAATATTGATTATTCTTCTTCTTCTTTTCTACAGTTTAAGAGGCTTGGACGTCGTGAAGAACAACAGTAAGTATTCTTCCTTCGCCTCCAACGACTAAGTACAAAGATGTTGATACCTTTGACGTGCCCGCTATAGGTTTTGCAATCGGGACTCATCTATAACCTTCAGAGTTCTTCTTCTACAATCAAAGCCAACATCTTCTTCCATCATCCAGTAGCCGTTGTCTTCAGGAGCGTAGCAAAGCATCATCTTCTTCTAGTCAAAACCCCTCACGATTGTCTTCGAATCAAAAGGTAGGATTTTCTCAAGTTATTGTAGCCCAAATAAGAAATAATGCAAGATATCTATACATACGTATATGAGCATGGCATGCATACTGTTTATAAGGTTTTATTACGTTTTCTGCAAAATTTTAAAAGAAACGCCCTTGATTAGGGCGCTAATTTAAAAGAAACGACCATGGCAGTGGTCGTCAATTTAATATTTGACGCCCCCTACGCAGGCGTTAATTTCATAAGAATCGCATGTGATTAATAATTGATCCTGTTTAAAAATTACAATACATATGAAATAATGATTTTTAATATCTTGCATGACCCTGTGAATTCCTGTTAAATTTTACTGCCATGACATGTCTCCTGTCTCTCGAAATATTATTTATTAAAATATCGTAAATTCCTTGAAATTCACGACTTGGAGAAAGTCGTTTTCCATATTCTAACGCCCCAGAACAAGGCGTGAATCTGAAAAGTAACGCCCCTTCCTAGGGCGTGTATCTGTTAAAATCCTGAAATTCACATATTCTGTAAAATGGAATTAGAAAGTAACGCCCCTTCCAAGGGCGCGTTTTTGATAAATTTCTGAGAATAATTATATCCTGTCGAATATGTAAATAATGAGACGCCTGCCTCTGCAGTCGTCAACTTTGAAGAAACGCCCCCAGGAAAGGCGTGTTTTTGATAAATAAATGAAATAATGAAAATTCTGCAAATTGGCAATATATGTAAACGCCCTTCTGTTAGGCGTTAATTATTCAATACACGACTTTACTTAAGTCGTTATTTTACTGTAAACTGATTTTATCCTGATTCTATTACCGATGGTTTCATATTATACATATATATATATATCGGCACTATTCTCCACTCCGTGAGTATAGTCCCACGTTTCATGTTGATTTATCGATCACACTCAACTCTCATTGACATACAAGCTCTCCATTGGACATTCCGTTCCTTTGGACTAGCGAGTTAGTCATAGAGACCTCCGTAAGACTCCTCGTAGCCTTGGATTCCCTCAAGGCCGACTGAGCTGGTTGTACCCTAAAAACCCATTACACGATCCTTGCCATGTCAATCTAAAGAAACATGGTATACCGGCCCTTATGATTATACAAAGAGTATATCATAAGAAATTCTTGATGGGATGATGATATCATGCCATATCATGTCGTTCTTGTAAACCCCAATTCTATGATAAGAATGAGGGTATCTTGCTTGATCTTATGTTTATGTGGACCTCAATTCTATATAAAGAATGTCCATATTGATTTGTCATGGTACCTAAGTTAAAGGAACCATATTCTACCTAGTTTTATCGATATCGTGATTATACCGTTATGATCGCCATTCTATGTCCTTGTCATATTTTTGGACTCTATTCTGTCAAAGTTGTCATACGTGTCTACAAGCTTGATGATTGAAATTCTATATTGGCTATATAAACAAGAGTGGATGTCAAAACACATGATAAATGCCTGCGCATATAGGGCCCGATCTGGTCCTGGGAGGAGCACCCGAAAGTACTTGTGCCCATGGGAGTTAAAATGATAAGGTATCTGGCATTATACCGAGTACTTGACTTGCTTGATTGGACATTCCACACACATCTTGTACTTGACTCGTACTTGACATGAAATGAAATGCGTGGCCCGAAAAAGGGTAATTTACTTGCTTGATACATGATAGCCAAAGTTCTTGACATGACTTGTTAAATGTACTTGCTTGAATATCTCGAATAAACTTGTTATCTTGTTGAAAGTTCATGATAAGTTCATCTTATTTCCTTGATACTACATTCTATCTATTCTGTCGTTTTATGCGAGCATGCATAGCTTGATTGCATTCATGAAAATGTAATTACTTAAACCCCTTGCTAGTACTTGAGATATAATTTCCTACTGAGCGTTCGCTCATTCCGTTTGTTCCTTTGTACTTTTCAGGTAAGTCCGACGACGATGGAAGTCAATCGGATGGGAATAGTCAAGAGTGAAAGTGATAGAGCTTCTACAAGTGTCGTCTAGTTGTTTCTATAGTTTTCTCGAGTCAACTATGTACTTTTCTTTTTATTAAACAGAGTATTGGATTTGTAATAGTCTATCCATTATGAAATAAAGGATTGGGTTATCTTGCTATTTTGCGCATCTCTGTCTTTGTGTCGAATATACGACCACTCTGATTGACATGATTGATATAGACACGTCGCGCATCTCCGGGTATCTTCCGCGCTCGGGACGTGACACAAGGTGTAGAAGAGGAAAGTGAAGAAGAAATTGAAGTAGATGAAGGATTATTGTCTGAGATGGTTACACAAATTTTGACAGAAGAAACTGAAAAAATTTATGAAGAAATTCCTGAGTCAGTTATAAATGATCAGGAGGGTGAACAACCAAGATAAGTAGAAGCTCCAGGGGCAGCTGAAGAAGAATCACAAGAATATGTTATGGGACCTGCCCCTCACCACAGAATGTATCCAAAGATGTCTTTCTCTCAAGCTCCTGAATTTGGTCCACATTTTGGAGAATTGATTAGTCTTGGCATACCACCTCCTCCACTTCCTGAACAGCAACATGAGTATTACACTGAGTTACCAGACTCTAGCGCCTCCACTTCTAGTTCACATGGAACAAATGTTGAACCTAACATTGCACAAATGCTGGCAAATCTGACTGAGATAGTGTTTAATCAGAATGAACTGATGAATAAATAGTTTCTGTTCAACACCTTTCAACTGCACAAATTAGATTCCCGATTGCAGCATTTGGAAAAAGTTTTCAAGAGACAAGAGATAGAGTTTTTAACTGCTAAACGAAAAACTGATGAAGCAGTACGAGAGATTTTAGAATCTCTTATGGGTATCAGCACTCGAGTGGGTGACATGGTTAGCAAAATTCAAGATACCCAAATCTCCATCTTCAGCAATATGGCTAAAACTCATAGCCATACTTTTGATCTGAAAATTGAGCTTGAACAGATAAAGGGCTCATTAAACAAGATCGCGGCCAGTCAGCCAGAAATCATCAAAAAGTTTCAAGTTGTCCAGTCTAATTTGCAGACACTCTCAAAGACCGTGCAACAATCTATCATTAAAAAAGAGTCAACCACCTCCCTAGTGGAAAGACTGGGGAATACTGTGCATCAAAAACTCGATAAACTGGTAGATTCCATTAGAGATCTTCACACCTCGTTGATGAACAGACTTCCCATCTCTGGCTCCAATTCAGCATATCCTCCAAGAGACAGGGGGAGTTACCGAGGTCACTAATTTCTCCCAATTCGCCATTTTTGATAATGACAAAGGGGGAGAAGAAGATAAGAAGACCTCATGTATGCTGCAACAAGAAGACCTCATATATGCTGTTGGGTATGTTTATGCTGAGTAAAATGACAAGGGGGAAAAGATCTGCTGTTTCAAATACCTTTTTTTAATGTTTATTCAAACACTAATGTTGCTTTCTTAATACACGCAGAAGTATCCTCTTTTTGTTCTTACATGTTACATGTTTGCATTTTGTTCGTTCGCACACCTGTTGTGATCAATGCACTTTCTATCTTGTCTATGCATTTTCTATCTTGTCTGCGTGTGAATAAGTTTTGTACATGCTCCAACAGACTGTAAACACACTGGTTTGAATGCTGAGTATTGAATTTTCTTTAAATGGTTTAATCATACATGACTCATAGTTGTCATAATCAAAAATTGGGAGATTGTTGGAACCCTAGTTTTGATAATGACTTTCTATGAATCATGTTTAGATTAAGGTGTTTAAATCCTTCAATTCAATCTATTCGTATGGTCCATTTGGTGCATGTTATTTCATAGAATAAATCATAGTCAGTGCATGTGTTGTATCGCTAAAAATCTAGCTCGGTGCAAGTCAAGCTTTGTTCTGCATTTCACGCATAAGTGCTTGCCTCGATGCAATTTTTGTTCACGCACACACACTGTCATCCCATTACTCTCTCGGTGCAATATCTGGGTCGGTGCAATTCATGTCTAGAATGCACTTGTTGAGTCTTCTCATTTCTTATCTCAGTGCAAATCCAACTCGGTGCAAGCTTTGGCTTGCATCTCTCTTTGTTCTACGTCTTTCTCTCTACCATCTCGGTGCAAGTTCTTACTTGGACGGGATTTCTTGGCTCGGTGCAAGTTCTGTCTTGCATCTTCCTTTGTCCGTGCATTCTTATTTATCAACTCGGTGCAAACTTTCCATTCTGGCAAAAATAAAGTTAGTGTATCCTTGTGCTCTGTGGTTTCTTGTCGGTGCATATCTGTTGCACTATTGGACTCTATGGTCCGTGCTTATGACGTCATGTGTTTTCTCAAGTAAGTGCATCTCTCATCTTTGCTCACTTCAACTTGGTGCAACCTCTTGCTCACCTAGTAGTAAGTCAGTGTAATGGCTGACTTGGTAACTCCTACTCAGTACAGTTTATGCTTACTTACTCGCTACGTCGGAAAGACTTATGCTAAGTAAGTGACGAAATGTTTATTCCTTTTTCTGACAGTTTATCTATGCATTCACCAGGTAAATGGCACGTGATCCGAGGAAGATAGAGGCCCAGAATATTCCTACACGTGCCCCAACTTTTTAGGCGGGAAATGGGGTATCCATACGCCTAGGGTTCTGGAGCAGACACATATATATATATGCAAAAGAAAAGGGTTCGAAGCAAAGGATGGAATAGTAAAAAAAGGTGAAGTGAGAGCAGTGTGTGGATCAAGAGAGGAAATCGGAGACAAACCACTCCATCAATGAGCAGATAGAAAGCTGAAGCGAAGAGAGATAGTGTCCCCACGATCTAGAGAAAAGAAGTACGAGATAAGAAAAAGAGTGGTTCTGAGAGCAGAAGGCAGAAAGAGTGTGAAGTGAAGCAGCGTCAGTATTTACTGTAGATTTGTTGTTTTGAAGTGTCTTCGGATCAAATCCAAGACACTGCACTCCTGTGTGAGCAATTCTGTTTGATCTTATTGTCAACTTTTTGTTGCTGAATTTTGTTTTTGCTTTCATCATACATTTGCTTTCAAGCTGTGTGTCAGCGACTGCAGAGGTGGATTCCTCTGGACGGCCAAGCTGTATTGCCCAGCGGACGGTGAAGCTGTAAGGCCCAGCAATTAAAGCTGTGAATCAACAGTTTGTAGGCAAGCTGTGAGGCCCAACGATTTCAAGCTGTTTGGCAGCCATAAGCCACACTCTGGTTTGAGTGTGGGGTGGACGTAGGTCGGAGGATCGAACCACCTAAAAGTTTCCTTGTCTACTGTGGTTTGGTTGTCCTGCTCCGTTAGATGAATGTATAGGATGATCTGTCTCTCCATGTCCTGTGAGCATGTTAGTTGCACGTTTTCTGCTTGATTAAGCTCCTCGCTGCCCTTCAGACTCGGTAGAATCTAGTTAGTTCCAGTTCAGCATCTCTGATTGACACAATTAATTTTTAATTGGTCAAAATTTACAAAGGATTCATTCAACACCCCCCCCCCCTTATGAATCCGAGTCTAGCACCTCAACAATTGGTATCAGAGCGGGTTTTCTGCACAGAGGGTCCAACGACCTGCAGATCTATTCCTTGATTTGGTTTAGGTGCGATCTGGTTTGATCCGACTCTTAGCATTGCTCCTGATCTGATTTGTAGTGAATTCATGGCTGAAATTCCAGTATACATCGGTTCTAATTTTTATGGCTGGTATGGCTCCTTTAGAGACTATGTGATGCATGTGGATTCAGATCTTTGGGTTCTTATAGCTCTTAGTCCGTATGAAGTTCCAGAGGATAAATCCCAATGGAAATCTTCAGACAGACATAAGTTTGATGAAAATAAAAAGGCCCTAGATCTAACCAAAAGGGCAATAGACTCTAACTATGTTCCATATGTCAATGAATGCAGGAGTGCAGCGGCTATCATCAACAGAATGTTGGGAAGATCTGTTGGAGATGAAGAAATGTGCCTGATGGTCAGAGATCAGTCCGAGGACTCATCCTCCCAGGTAAATTCTGAAGCTGAGAATTTTAGCTATGATGAGTTAGTCTCCATGAATGAGCATTTACTGAATAAATATGATAGAGTCAAGTTAGAAAGGAACAAGTTGAGAAAAGAAATGATCCATGAAGTTACACGCTTAAAAGCTGAGAAAGAAAATTTGAAATCTAAAAATGAGAATTTAAGAAACAATCTTGCTAGAGATGAAAATTCATTTAATGAATGTGGATTCTTAAAGCAACTAATTGAAGACCTTGATTCGGATGACAATATGCAGAAGAATCTAATTAGATCCCTGAAAGAAGAAAATGAGTCATTGGTTAAACAGAAAAAGGAAACTGATGAATATCAAGATAAATTGATTGAAGAGAACAGTAACTTGAAGGAACAGAATAAAAAGTTGATGGTCATTAATACAGTTCTTTCTGAAAGATGGCTTGCTCATGAAAAAGGAAAATCAGTCTTGAAAGAAAAAGAAGTTAATATAGAATTGAAGTTAACACAGGAGAATGATACTTTGAAAAGTCTGAATGATGGTTTGCATACTCAAGTCATTTCCTGTGAAGACTACATTATTTCCTTGCAAGCTGAAATTGAAGATCTAAAGAATTCTCTGTCAAAGTTTGTTAAGGGAAAAGACAATTTGAATAAATTGCTTGGAGCTAATGTGAATTTTCAAAAAGAGGGACTGAGTTACAGTCCAGTAATGATGAAGGTTGATGGAAATAAATTGAAAATTATTTTTGTTAAAAGTTCAGAACAAGAAAAACCTTCCACTTCATCTGTATTTCAGTTCACGGCGAAAAGAAGTGAAGAATAAAGTAAAATTTTAAAAAATGGAAGAAAACAGAAAAAGAGTGAAAACAAATATAAAACCAAACTTTCATCTGATGTTGTTAAAGTTTCTTTTGTCTCTAAAAATTGTCCTAAACAAGTGCATGTTAGAAAAAGCTTCCTCATTCAGTCACATGCAAACACAAAAATCTTTTCATGTTATTACTGTGGAAAAATTGGTCATAAAATGCATGAGTGTAGGACAATGGAGTTAGATGAGCGGGCCACTAAGAAATTTTACGATGGGAAAACTCAAGACACTCACCATGCAGTTCAGAAGAAGAATATTCACTATTACTACTGTGGGAAGTCGGGCCATATTGGAGCCCATTGCTGGCATGCTCAAAGAAAGAGAGTCAATTCAACATTTGGAAACTTCCCTGTAAATAAAAATATTTTTGGCAGTAAAAATTTTGCTTATTAAAAACTTGGCCACCATGAATCTGAATGTTGGTATGTGAAAAGAAATAATTATCGCTATGGCAGAAATTACTTAACTCATGTCCATCCACAAAAATTCCATGATGATCGTGTCAAGAAAAATCTGAGATCTCTCATTCATTGTCATTATTGTGGGAGAATGGGACATATCATGAATGACTGCCATTCTATGAAATATGACAATAGGAAAGTTTGGAATTCTCGGAGTACACCTGCTAAAGGTGTTACTTACTCAGCAGAACCCAAGAGTTTTTGGGTTCCACATTCTGTAAAATAACTTGATCTTACAGGTATGCCTCGGAGGAAATAAAAGGGGGTAAATAAGCCGAGGCACAAGTGTTAGAGATGTATGCCCTTCAAGCCAATCACAAGTGTTGTGATGGTGACATTTCTTGTACAATTTCATTCAATATATTAATGGCATTTTCTTCATTATATTCTTAGCACGTTATAGTATGTTTGTTGTAATATGATGAAGTCCTTGAATATGAGCTATGATGATTAGATCATAATGAGATTGTGATAATGAGAACAGTCATCTAGATGTTTATATTCTAAATGTTCCTGGTCATAGGATCTTCAAGAAGTGACATTGAAGATCTGGATAGACCGGTGCACGTGGTACTCACTCATGTGATGAGGGTGGTCGATCTCATAATCACCGGTGTGGTGACATCAAGGTACACGTGCAGGTGCTCGTTAGTGGAATGAGTTCACTGAACTGACCCGATCTAGAATTCCTGAATGGTAATCATGCTGACTGTCAATCAGGAGATTCTAGTGCCACAGTAGTATAGTTGGATCTTTGACCTGAGTCACTAAAGAGGTTTTGCATGGACTCCACTGAGCGTTTGATTGCTGACTTATGAACTTCAATCTTGTGGTTCTTAATAGTTAGCTATTCGGACTCAGTGGGATTCATGTGAAAACACTTTGGTGGACAACAAGGGATCATTCACTCTCTGCATGGATTAAGAGAGAGAATGCTCTATGGACATGTACTTAGAAATCCCTGGCCAAGGTATGGGGGTTCACTTAGAAAAGGAGTTTTCTAGTGAACTGTACTTAAGAGTACAAGGGTCCATAAGATCAGGATGCATTAGGGTTTGACAGTATGACCGTACCCTAATTCTGATTAGAGCATTGTATGAATGAGGATCTATAACTGTATGGAATCTGATGACGGAAAGGTTCAATATGGGTTGCATCCCACCCAAAGTCATTTGGGATCACGAGGTGTTGCTTGGTGCCGTTCATGGTCGGAAAGCCTGATAAATCCATTAAGAGTTATTGGATTATAAATAATTAAGTTAAGAAGAGTTCTTAGCTTAATGGGCCAGAAAACCAAACAGACTATTGGGCCTAGAGGGTCACACACAATAGAGTAGTGGATAAGACGGATAAGGACAGTAATTATAGACAGTTTCTGGGTTTTTGTGAAAAATGCCAGAGTCTATAACTACACGCTGAGGAGAGAAACCCTGGCCAAGCACTAGGGTTTCTCCCCTGGCCGCCCCCCCCCTCTCTCTCTCCTCCCTGACCTGGGCGCACCCCTCTCTCTCTCCTCCTCCTAAGGCGGTGGTTGGTGGTGCTGAGGAGTGGCCGACGTGTGGAGATCGAGAAGGAGACTCCGTCCGTTCCTGCTGCTCGTGTGGATACATCTAGAGGCCGGACACTTGGACGGCTAGCAGCCCGACGAGCCTCTACTCGATCATCTTCGGGCATCTGGGAATTGATTAATCCCGCAAAGGTATAGAACTGTTCTTCCTTGGCGGGTTCTTCATTGAATCGTTTCTTGATTTTGATCGCCAGCAACGATACGACTCTTAGGGTTTCGTTGTTTCCGCTGCTCCTCTGATCGAAACCTTACAGTGGTATCAGAGTCAGGTTGCTGGTCTGATCAAAATCAGAATTATTATATTATTTTTCGTCCTTCACGTTCATGCTTAGGGCTCAATTTAGGATGTTCGATTGAGTCTCTCACGGATGAGTTTTTGGTCAATTGATCCCATGGAATTGTTCCTGGTATCAAGAGGATCAAAACGCACGTTTTGGTGCGTTGATTGACCCTATGGTGAGGGCGAATCGAATGTGTCTTCGGGGCCGCTGTCGCCATTCGCACAGGGAGAGGGAGGCCGATTCAGGCCATTAATCTTCGATTGTGGATGTCCATGGGGCTGGCAAGAGTTGTTGGACGATTCCCCATGGCGTCCCACGGCATCCGGGTGCATGCGGCGGCCGGATGGGGCGGCTCCGGCGAGGTTCACGGCGAACAAGGCGGAACGGCCCCGTGATGATCGCGGGTGCCTCCTCCGGCCACGGCGTCGAGGGCGGTGGCCGGCGGACGTGCCGGCGGGACCCCAGGGGTCATCCGCGGTGGTCGGGGGCGGCGGACGGGCCCCCTACGGCGAGCACCGGGGGGGCTAGGGTTTTACCCCAGCCCCCTCCCCTTCGCGATCGGGCGGGGGAGATGACCCCCTCGTGGGTCTCCCGCGGGCGGATCCAGCCCGCGCCCGGATCCGCTCCCGATAAGCCCCCCCCTTATTTTTTTTGAATTTTATTCATTTTAAAATGTTTAAAATGCATTTAATGTCAGAAAAATTCTGAGAAAATTCTGAAAAATATTTTAATGTGATTCTAAAAAATTTTTAGCGATCTATTAACTTATTTTTCATTATTGGCTCTTGGTTAATTAGTTAATGGGAATTTTAAAATGGTTTTAAGTATTTCCTATTATCTAATTAATTAATGTTAATTACTATAAGGATGTGATTCTTATGAGGTTAATTAACAGTATATTATTGTTGAGCCCATGTAGTGAATGTGTATGACTATTGTCTAAAGTTGTTTAGACTTGATTGTTTTAACTAAATTGTTTAGTTAATTAATGTTGCGTAATTTCAAAACTAATTACTATTATTTTGAAATCAACGTTATATCTCGCTGTAATTATATGATAATTACTTAATGATGCATGTGATGTGTCATGTGTGTGGATGGATGGTCATGGACTTAGATATCATGTGATGGTATGGTTTGTGGTGAATGGATCATGATGTGATTATTGGGGCCTCCGTGCCTCCTTCTCTCTCTCTCTTATTAATCCGGGTTGTACATTCTATCTCCCACCTGTGTTGTACTCCCCTTGACTGGTTCAAGGTTTCTTATTATTATCTGATGTATATTTATGGGCCTGCGTGCCCAAATTTTAAATTTACTTGTAATAATAAGAAGCGGATGGAGACTAAGAAGGAGGCCGACTACGGTGGCTCGGGAGATTCTTCACATCCAGTGGGAGCATTGGATGCTCCAAGTCTTTGAGAATTTACTATGTTGTGTACATTACCAACTGGCTCTGGTAATGTTGCTAGGTTTAAAGTCCATGATCATCCATCGGTGTTATAGCATATATTTGATATATGTGGTAGTGCTACTAATTATATATATATATATATACATAATTTTAGAGTATATTCGATACTCCAAATTATTATTATATATATATAGCACCTATATTGATGAGACCAAAATATTCAAATCCCTTTCAATCAAATATTAGGTCGATAAGCGTGAGACATTAAGAATGTTCCACGTAGCCTTCCGTTGTTATAGTCAAAGTGAGCCGTCTTTAGACTGTGGGAGTTTGTTGTGCTACCACAAGACTGTCACAGCAAGGGGACGGAGACTTAGGCTAGGGCTTGGGCCGAACCTTGGGATGGGGGCTGGCATGGCTTTGTTGTGCTACCACAAGAGTTATGTCATAAACCCACTCTCATAACGTAACAACGGGTTGGACCTAACCAACGCTCGTGGTTTGTTGTGCTACCACAAGATCACGAAGCATTTGGAGGCTAAATTACTGGGAGTTACAAGGAGTTGTAATTGGCAAGAGTTGCCTGGGGTAGTTTGTTGTGCTACCACAAGACTACTTCCATAATGTTAATGGGATCCTAGTACCCACTAGGACACAGTCGTTGTGTCCCGTCTTTGCATATTAGGGGTTATGCAAAATCGTCAAAAATTAGTGGGAGTATTAAGTTAGCATAAAAGTCCATGTCTTAATTTAATATCATGAATATCTGTAATGTTGTTCTAAATTCTGTTATTTCCTCTTGTAGATCGCAATGACGAACCACCCATTGAGAGGCATATTGGATGCCAACAGGCTGACTGGTCCAAATTATGTCGATTGGCTCAGGAATCTGAGAATTGTTCTCACGGTTGAGAAAATAGCCTATGTCCTTGAGCAGCCTGTTCCTCATGTTCCTGCTGATGATGCCGATGAGGCTGAGGTGATTCTTTATGAGAAGCATAAGGAAGATGCCACTCTGGCCCAATGTTATATGCTAGCCTCCATGACTAATGAGTTACAAAGGCAGCATGAAAAGATGGATGCTAGATCCATCCTATTCCATCTGGTGGAGCTCTTTGGAGCTCAGAAGTAGAACAGAGAGATATGAGATATCTAAGAATCTGTTCGGGGCCAAAATGTCTGAGGGAACATCTGTGCAGACACATGTTCTCAAAATGATAGAGTGGATTGAGAGGCTGAAAGAATTAGGTTTTGATATGAACAAGGATTTGTGCATTGACCTAATCTTGCAGTCTCTCCCATGTTCATTCTCCCAGTTCATAGTGAATTTCAACATGAATAAGATAGAGTGCTCTCTAGCAGAGCTTCTTAATATGTTGAAGACAGCTGAGGGGACAATGAACAATGGGAAATCTTCTGTGCTACTTGTTGGTAAGACCAACAAGAAGAGAAAGAATCAATCTGTTTTTAAGAAAAACAAGAAGAAAAAGCAGGATAAGCAGGGAAAGACTGCCAAGAAGGATGAGGCTAAGAAGGACAAGGGCCAATGTTTCCACTGCCATAAGGATGGTCATTGGAAGAGGAACTGTAAGTTGTATCTTACAGAAAAGGCAAAACAGAAGCTTGGAGAAGCTTCAGGTATGTTCATGATTGTTGACCTAAACTTGTCTTATAGATCCACATCGTGGGTATTAGATACTGGATGTGCATCTCATATCTGCAATGACTTGCAGGTGCTGACAAGTAGTAGGCAATTGAACAAAGGCAAGGTTGACTTGCGACTGGGAAATGGAGCAAAGGTTGCTGCGCTCGCGGTTGGGAAGGTGAACCTCCAGATGCCTACAGGAGTTACACTAGAGCTTATAGACTGTTATTATGTTCCTTCTATAATAAAGAACATTATTTCCATTTCTTGCTTAAATAAATATGGATTTGTTGTAAGTTTTGGAAACAATGGTTGTTCTTTATTATTAAATGGTGAATTGTTTGCCAGTGGGAGCTTAATGAATGGTTTGTATATTTTAGATGTGGCATCTTCTGTGATGTGTGTGGACAAACCTCTTAAGAGAAAAAGAGGCAATGTGAATCAAGCTTATCTTTGGCATTGTAAGCTTGGTCATATCAATGAGGAAAGATTGAAAAAGTTGTGTAAGAATGGATACCTTGATCCATTTGATTATGAATCATTCACGACTTGTGAATCTTGCCTCATGGGTAAGATGACCAAGTCTCCATTTTCTGGACATGGAGAAAGAGCAAATGAGTTGTTAGAACTCATACACTCTGATGTGTGTGGACCTATGTCCATACATGCCAAAGGAGGTTATTCATACTTCATTACATTCACTGATGATTTCTCAAGATTTGGATACGTGTACTTAATGAAGTACAAATCTGAAGCTTTTGAGAAATTTGTCGAGTTTAAGAATGAAGTAGAGAAACAAACCGAGAAAAGTATTAAAACTCTTCGATCAGATCGAGGGGGTGAATACTTGAGTACGGAGTTCACACAGTTTTTAAGGGATAATGGAATATTGTCTCAATGGACTCCTCCTTATACACCTCAGCTGAATGGTGTAGCAGAAAGGAGGAATCGTACCCTATTAGATATGGTACGGTCCATGATGTGTTTTGCTAGTTTACCCTTGTCCCTCTGGGGTTATGCCTTCGAGACTGTTGCACACTTGTTGAACAAAGTCCCATCGAAGTCTGTCGACTCCACTCCATATGAGATATGGAAAGGAAAGAAGCCAAATCTTAAGTACTTTAAGGTTTGGGGTTGCCCTGCCCATGTAAAGAAACATGACTCTGATAAACTGGGATCTAAGACTGAGAAGTGCAGGTTTGTGGGATATCCTAAGGAAACTTATGGATATTATTTCTACCAGCCTAGCGATCAAAGAGTGTTTGTAGCTAAACATGTTGTATTCCTTGAGGAAGAGTATATCCTTGAAGGAAACAGTGGGAGCTTGGTAGAACTAGAAGAAGTTCTAGAACCACAACCTGTCAGTGTACCTTCTCAATATCCAGTACAAACTGACCCACAAATTGTGCGTAGGTCAGGCCGGATACCTGTTCAACCAGATAGATATGTAGGACATATTTCTGGTAAGGTATCACATAATGAGGATGATGATCCTAAGACCTACGAGGAGGCAATGAGTGTCATTGACTCTAGGAAATGGCAAGAGGCCATGATATCTGAAATGGATTCCATGTACTCCAACCAAGTTTGGAACTTGGTGGATCCACCTGAGGGTATTGTACCTATTGGATGCAAGTGGATCTTTAAAAGAAAGATTGGAGTAGATGGAAAGGTTGATACCTATAAGGCAAGGCTTGTAGCGAAGGGATATCGTCAAGGGCAAGGGGTTGACTATGACGAAACCTTCTCTCCTGTAGCCATGCTAAAATCCATTAGAATTTTACTTGCCATTGCTGCACACTATGATTATGAAATCTGGCAGATGGATGTGAAGACGGCATTCCTCAATGGAAACCTTGAGGAAGAAGTGTACATGACACAGCCTGAGGGATTCACATCCAAAGAGTATCCAGATAGAGTGTGCAGGCTTCAGAGGTCCATATATGGACTAAAGCAAGCATCTCGCAGTTGGAACATAAGGTTTGATGAAGCAATCAAATCTTATGACTTCGTTAAGAACGAAGATGAGCCATGTGTATACAAAAAGGCAAATGGCAATGCAATCACCTTTTTGGTACTGTATGTGGATGACATACTACTCATTGGGAATGATGTAGGTATGTTATCGTCAGTCAAAGCCTGGCTGTCAAAGTATTTCTCCATGAAGGATTTGGGAGAAGCATCCTATGTGTTGGGGATTATGATCTATAGAGATAGATCAAAAAGGATGCTAGGCTTGTCCCAATCGATGTACATAGACACCATTGTCAAAAGGTTTGGCATGGAAGACTCCAAGAGAGGTCTAATACCAATTAGACATGGAGTCTACCTCTCTAAGGAGATGTCCCCTAAAACTCCAGAAGAGAGGGAGTACATGAGTAGGGTTCCCTATGCCTCTGCCATAGGGTCCATCATGTACGCGATGTTATGTACTAGGCCTGATATAGCTTATGCTCTAAGTGTTACGAGCAGGTATCAAGCAGATCCAGGTGAACAACACTGGATAGCTGTGAAATGTATCCTTAAGTACTTAAGAAGGACTAAGGATCCATTTCTGGTATATGGAGGAGAGGACTTGAAACTGAGAGGATACACTGACTCTAGTTTCCAGTCTGACAAAGATGATAGCAAGTCAACCTCTGGGTTCATTTTTACTCTCAATGATGGGGCAGTGAGTTGGAAGAGTTCCAAACAAGAAACCACTGCTGATTCAACAACCGAGGCCGAGTACATTGCTACTGCCAAGGCGTCAAAGGAGGCGGTCTGGATGAAGAAGTTCATCGATGGATTGGGAGTTGTCCCAAGCATCTCTGATCCTGTCCCCATGTTTTGTGACAACAATGGGGCAATTGCGCAAGCAAAGGAGCCGAGGTCTCATCAGATGTCCAAGCATATTCTGCGGCGTTATCACTTGATCAGAGAGATTATAGCTAGAGGAGATGTGATAGTAGACAGAGTATCTTCTGCTGATAATATTGCAGATCCATTGACTAAGCCTTTATCTCAAAGTGTATTTGAGCGTCACCTTGGGCTGATGGGGATCAAGCATGTGGGTGATTGGCTTTAGTGCAAGTGGGAGATTGTTAGAGATGTATGCCCTTCAAGCCAATCACAAGTGTTGTGATGGTGACATTTCTTGTACAATTTCATTCAATATATTAATGGCATTTTCTTCATTATATTCTTAGCACGTTATAGTATGTTTGTTGTAATATGATGGAGTCCTTGAATATGAGCTATGATGATTGGATCATAATGAGATTGTGATAATGAGAACAGTCATCTAGATGTTTATATTCTAAATGTTCCTAGTCATAGGATCTTCAAGAAGGGACATTGAAGATCCGGATAGACCGGTGCACGTGGTACTCACTCATGTGATGAGGGTGGTCGATCTCATAATCACCGGTGTGGTGACATCAAGGTACACGTGCAGGTGCTCGTTAGTGGAATGAGTTCACTGAACTGACCCGATCTAGAATTCCTGAATGGTAATCATGCTGACTGTCAATCAGGAGATTATAGTGCCACAGTAGTATAGTTGGATCTTTGACCTGAGTCACTAAAGAGGTTTTGCATGGACTCCACTGAGCGTTTGATTGCTGACTTATGAACTTCAATCTTGTGGTTCTTAATAGTTAGCTATTCGGACTCAGTGGGATTCATGTGAAAACACTTTGGTGGACAACAAGGGATCATTCACTCTCTGCATGGATTAAGAGAGAGAATGCTCTATGGACATGTACTTAGAAATCCCTGGCCAGGGTATGGGGGTTCACTTAGAAAAGGAGTTTTCTAGTGAACTGTACTTAAGAGTACAAGGGTCCATAAGATCAGGATGCATTAGGGTTTGACAGTATGATCGTACCCTAATTCTGATTGGAGCATTGTATGAATGAGGATCTATAACTGTATGGAATCTGATGACGGAAAGGTTCAATATGGGTTGCATCCCTCCCAAAGTAATTTGGGATCACGAGGTGTTGCTTGGTGCCGTTCGTGATCGGAAAGCCTGATAAATCCATTAAGAGTTATTGGATTATAAATAATTAAGTTAAGAAGAGTTCTTAGCTTAATGGGCCAGAAAACCAAATAGACTATTGGGCCTAGAGGGTCACACACAATAGAGTAGTGGATAAGACGGATAAGGACAGTAATTATAGACAGTTTCTGGGTTTTTGTGAAAAATGCCAGAGTCTATAACTACACGCTGAGGAGAGAAACCCTGGCCAAGCACTAGGGTTTCTCCCCTGGCCGCCCCCCTCTCTCTCTCTCTCCTCCCTGACCTGGGCGCACCCCTCTCTCTCTCTCCTCCTAAGGCGGTGGATGGTGGTGCTGAGGAGTGGCCGACGTGTGGAGATCGAGAAGGAGACTCCGTCCGTTCCTGCTGCTCGTGTGGATACATCTAGAGGCCAGACACTTGGACGGATAGCAGCCCGACGAGCCTCTACTCGATCGTCTTCGGGCATCTGGGAATTGATTAATCCCGCTAAGGTATAGAACTGTTCTTCCTTGGCGGGTTCTTCGTTGAATCGTTTCTTGATTTTGATCGCCAGCAACGATACAACTCTTAGGGTTTCATTGTTTCCGCTGCTCCTCTGATCGAAACCTTACAACAAGAACATGAAAACCCCATTTTCTGCATCTTTCAGGTTAGTTGTCTAATCGTCTTAAACTCTGGCTATCTTCCTGAGTTATCATGATACATGTTTGCATTCTATGTGATATTCCACAGTGTCATAGTTGATATCATCATATTATCTGTGCATCTCTTCACTGGAATTGTATGAGCAAATGATCCTTGTGGAATGTTACATGAATAATTGAAATAAATCAATGATGGATGATATCAGGTTCATGATTAGATAAGTAGGCAAGCACGACCCTATGGCATATAAAATAGTATGTTGGGAGAAGGGCAGTTGTTTTCTGTCTGGAAACCCACGCTATGCGTAGAGGCTTGCCTTCGCTAGGTACCAGGGTCAAGTTGCATGTAGAATTTTCTATGCATACAGTCATGTTAAATTTGTGTACTCTAAGAAAAATAAATATTGTTTGGGTGGAATTCTAGTAATTCTTGAGGGGGAGTCAAAGTGTTTGATAGCCTAGCTACTTGAAAGATGGGTTGTCTATTTGTGAAAAGCTGATCAGATTTTAGGTGCTACAATTGTTTGGACGTTTCAGATGTATGACTACTTAGATAGTGACCTGAAGTAGTGATATGAGTTATTATATGATGTAGCTGAGAAAGTCTATGCTCATTGGAAAGCTCTTGCCAAGTGTCCTTTTTGAATGTACTGATTCCTATTCAAGCTGAGAAATTAGAAGCTAACTATGTACATAAGAGGGTGGTAGCTGTGGATCAAATCTCTTAGGCTGAGTAACTGATTGGCTCTGAACTCTGAACTTCGCTCTTTGGCAAACATCTATCATATCTTCATGCACATCTTTCCTCTCAGCTCCCTTTCGACAAGTCCATAGAATGTGGTAATCAGGGGGAGTTAAAATCTGATATCTATTACCTTTTCTAATCCTCAGCACTTAACTACTAAGAACACTCCTAACTAAGAACGAAATTGCTGATCTTAACTGGACCGTGATTTTCTGCCTATGGATATTATATCCTATCTTAAAGTTTCCACAAGTGTCTCTGAATGTAGACTCAATGGTCATAAAATAGTATGAAATGGAACATCTCAAAAGATTGCTTAAAATTTTGAAAATCATGAGTAGTTGGTCAACCTGGCGAAGAATCTAATGTTTATATGGTTCTTAAACTTGTTCTAGGATAATTCTGTTGACAGACCAGAGAATACGCCATCAAAGGAAAATAAGCAAATAAAATTGGTTGTCGAAAGGAGGCAAAGCAATGGCACATTATTTGAGAAACTGACCATCTGATTCAAAGAAATTCAGAGGTTATGTCATGATGATAAGTGCTATCTCTGTTCAAAAATTTTGAAGCAGTAAGGTAAAACTACACTGAGTAACAAAGGATTCTGGTGTCTAATCAACATGTTTCCTTGAGTAAAAAGGTGTAGTATTACCAGAATGCTCAATCTTTTATAATAGTTTAATATTCATATGGTTGACTCTGGTGTGGCTTCAAGAAAAATTAAAACTAATTTAAGCTCTATATAAAAATGGATTTCTCTTCAGGGGTGGCAAATGAAAATGTTTAGTAAGAATTAACGGGATATCCTGTTGAGGGTAATCATGGATGGAATTGTTTTATTCCTATTGATTTCACTTCAAAAGATATTTTGTGAAGACTTCATGTTATTCGATATAGTCCCATACGTTGAAAATCACGAAAAGAGATGAAAGGTCTTTTTCCATAAGGTAAAGGGTGTTTTGGGTATTATATGTTGAGGTTGGTAAAGTAGATAGTATATTAGATAATTCTCTCAAACCCTATTTACCACCACTGTCCAACACATCCCTTCCCGCTCGAAACCCTCTCCAGCTCTCGCGATTCTTGTACCTCGCCTCTGTGCAAAACACGACCTTGACTTCCCAAGTCACTTCTCTCACCATTCTTGCAGCATTCCTCTATCTCTTATCTTCCACTTGTTAATCTTCCACCATGTCCTCTCCGTCCGCCACAAGTAAGGGGAAGAAGAAGGTCACGGAAGAGCGGCAACCCTCGTCTCCTCAAGTACTGGAGACCACCATAGCATATAAGCGAAGATCAAAGGAGTCACATGCAGTAGGTGTAACATCAAAATCGGTTCAGAAGAAGTCAGGCAAGGGGAAGAGAAAGGAAACAGAGGTACAATCGGTAGAAGATCGGGAGTCAGTGAAGGTTGTTGCGGCATTACCAAAGGTAAAGAAGCTGAAGACAGCGCAGGGTCGAGAGAAGAGAGAGGTACTCGAGGAAGAAGATATCACAGCTGAAGCTTCAAGACATGCAGAAATAACATTGGAAGCTGGCAAGATAGTCTTCCCACGGTACATAGACTTTCATGACCAGAAAATGATTGAGAAATTTCCTGAGTTGATTGAAAATTTTAAGGCTCAGAAATGGTTAAAGTTTCTTGGTAAGCATAGGGTATACTATCCTAGACTCGTAGCAGAGTTCTACCAGAACCTGAAGTATGATTTGGATCAGGCAATACTAGTTTCTAAAGTCAAGGGGTCTAGGATTGAAGTCTCTAAACATCTCCTTCATACTATATTTAGAATACCAGAAGAAGGAGTAACTGAAAGAAAGTTTGCATGTGATCTTCATGAGGTATACTCTATCATCACAGATGAGCCTAAGAATCCCCAAGACAAAAATCAGTTAAAATTGGGTCAGTTTAGTGCAACCAATTTCTTTCCTCTCAAGAGATTGCTGCATCACATTCTCACTGCTATGATCACTCCACAAGTTGGAGGGAGAGGAAGACTAACCAACACTCAGAGATTTGTGTTATATTGTCTGCTGAAGAGAATCAGAGTTTGTTTACCTGAAACAATGATTCAGATAATGTGGACTTGTAAAGAGTCTAGAAGTTATTTGCCCTATGCCGCTCACCTAACTGCTATTTTTAAGAAGGCAAACATAGTCTTAGAAGATGAGCCTTCGAAAGAAATTCCAAAATTTAATGTGTACAACATGGTGTTCATTGATACTTACATGAGATTGAAAAAGACTAACTCAGAGAGTCCTTCTGGAGAATTTCAAAGGATAGAGAAATCAGTAAAGCATGCTCCATTGAAGAAGAAGAGGAAAGTTCAAGTGGAAACAGTGTCAGAATAGCCTCCTCAGGTTCGTCAAGAAGAAATTCTTCCTATGATAGCTGAGAAGAATCTCAAGGATCTTCAACTAGAACAAGAAATTCATGAATTGGATTTAACTGATGCCCAAATTGTACAACAGCTGGATCAAAATATCAGTGAGCTATTTGATAAGTTTGGAGTACAATCTGAGCAGGAACAGCAACTTGTTCAGCAAGAACAAGAGGAAGATCAACCTAGTGAAGCAGAAATACAAGAGGCTGATACACAAGGTGTAGAAGAGGAAAGTGAAGAAGAAATTGAAGCAGATGAAGGATTATTGTCTGAGATGGTTACACAGATTTTGACAGAAGAATCTGAAAAATTTTATGAAGAAATTGTTGAGTCAGTTATAAATGATCAGGAGGGTGAACAACCAAGACAAGCAGAAGCTCCGCAAGAAGCTCCACAAGAAGCTCCAGGGCCAGCTGAAGAAGAATCACAAGAATATGTTATGGGACCTGCCCCTCACCATAGAATGTATCCAAAGATGTCTTTCTCTCAAGCTCCTGAATTTGGTCCATATTTTGGAGAATTGATTAGTCTTGGCATGCCACCTCCTCCACTTCCTGAACAGCAACATGAGTATTACAATGAGTTACCAGACTCTAGTGCCTCCACTTCTAGTTCACATGGAACAAATGTTGAACCTAACATTGCACAGATGCTGGCAAATCTGACTGAGATAGTGTTGAATCAGAATGAACTGATGAATAAACAGTTTCTGTTCAACACCTTTCGACTGGACAATGTAGATTCCCGATTGCAGCATTTGGAAAAAGTTGTCAAGAGACAAGGGATAGAGTTTTTAACTGCTAAACGAAAAACGGATGAAGCAGTACATGAGATTTTAGAATCTCTTATGGGTATCATCACCCACTCGAAGTGGGTGACATGGTTAGCAAAAATCAAGATACCCAAATCTCCATCTTCAACAATATGGCTAAAATTCTTAGCCATACTTTTGATCTGAAATCTGAGCTTGAATAGATAAAGGGCTCATTAAATAAGATAGCGGCCAGTCAGCCAGAAATCATCAAAAAGTTTCAAGTTGTCCAGTCTAATTTGTAGACACTCTCGGAGACCGTGCAACAATCTATCACTAAACAAGAGTGAACCACCTCCCTAGTGGAAAGACTGGGGAATACTGTGGATCAAAAACTCGATAAACTGGTAGATTCCATTAGAGATCTTCACACCTCGTTGATGAACATACTTCCCATCTCTGGCTCCTGTTCAGCATATCCTCCAAGAGACAGGGGGAGTTACCGCGGTCACTAATTTCTCCCAATTCCCCATTTTTGATAATGACAAAGGGGGAGAAGAAGAGAAGAAGACCACATGTATGCTACAACAAGAAGACCTCATATATGCTACTGGGTATGTTTATGCTGAGTAAAATGACAAGGGGGAAAAGATCTGATGTTTCAAATACCTTTTTTTTTATGTTCATTCAAACACTAATGTTGCTTTCTTAATACACGCAGAAGTATCCTCTTTTTGTTCTTACATGTTACATGTTTGCATTTTGTTCGTTCGCACACCTGTTGTGATCAATGCACTTTCTATCTTGTCTATGCATTTTCTATCTTGTCTGTGTGTGAATAAGTTTTGTACATGCTCCAACAGACTGTAAACACACTGGTTTGAATGTTGAGTATTGAATTTTCTTTAAATGGTTTAGTCATACATGACTCATAGTTGTCATAATCAAAAAGGGGGAGATTGTTGGAACCCTAGTTTTGATAATGACTTTCTATGAATCATGTTTAGATTAAGGTGTTTAAATCCTTCAATTCTATCTGTTTGTATGGTCCATTTGGTGCATGTTATTGCATAGAATAAATCATAGTCAGTGCATGTGTTGTATCACTAAAAATCTAGCTCGGTGCAAGTCTAGCTTTGTTCTGCATTTCACGCATAAGTGCTTGCCTCGGTGCAGTTTCTATTCATGCACACACACTGTCGTCCCGTTACTCTCTCGGTGCAATATATGGGTCGGTGCAATTCATGTCTAGAATGCACTTGTTGAGTCTACTCATTTCTTATCTCACTGCAAATCCAACTCGGTGCAAGCTTTGGCTTGCATCTCTCTTTGCTCTACGTCTTTCTCTCTGCCATCTCGGTGCAAGTTCTTACTTGGACGGGATTTCTTAGCTCGGTGCAAGTTCTGTCTTGCATCTTTCTTTGTCTGTGCATTCTTCTTTATCAACTCGGTGCAAACTTTCCATTCTGGCAAAAATAAAGTTAGTGTATGCTTGTGTTTTGTGGTTTCTTGTCGGTGCATATCTGTTGCACTATTGGACTCTATGGTCCGTGCTTATGACATCATGCATTTTCTCAAGTAAGTGCATCTCTTGTCTTTGCTCACTTCAACTTGGTGCAACCTCTTGCTCACCTAGTAGCAAGTCAGTGCAATGGCTGACTTGGTAACTCCTACTCAGTACAGTTTATGCTTACTTACTCGCTACGTCGGAAAGACTTGTGCTAAGTAAGTGACAAAATGTTTATTATTTTTTCTGACAGTTTGTCTGTGCATTCACCATGTAAATGGCACGTGATCCGAGGAAGATAGAGGCCCAGAATATTCCTACACATGCCCCAACTTTTTAGGCGGGAAACGGGGTATCCATACCCCTAGGGTTCTGGAGCAGACACACACACACACACACACACACACACACACACACACACATATATATATATATATGCAAAAGAAAAGGGTTCGAAGCAGAGGATGGAATAGGGAAAAAAGGTGAAGTGAGAGTAGTGTGTGGATCAAGAGAGAAAACCAGAGACAAACCACTCCATCAATGAGCAGATAAAAAGCTGAAGCGGAGAGAGATAGTGTCCCCACGATCTAAAGAAAAGAAGTACGAGATAAGAAAAAGAGAGCTTCTGAGATCAAAAGGTAGAAAGAGTGTGAAGTGAAGCAGCGTCAATATTTACTACAGATCTGTTGTTTTTAAGTGTCTTCGGATCAAATCCAAGACACTGCGCTTCTGTGTGAGAATTCTGTTTGATCTTATTGTCGACTTTTTGTTGCTGAATTTTGTTTTTGCTTTCATCATACATTTGCTTTCAAGCTGTGTGTCAGCGACTGCAGAGGTGGATTCCTCTCGACGGCCAAGCTGTATTGCCCAGCGGACGGCGAAGCTGTAAGGCCCAGCAGTTGAAGCTGTGAATCATCGGTTTGTAGGCAAGCTGTGAGGCCCAGTGATTTCTAGCTGTTTGGCGGCAGTAAGTCACACTCTGGTTTGAGTGTGGGGTGGATGTAGGTCGGAGGACCGAACCACCTAAAAGTTTCCTTGTCTACTGTGGTTTGGTTGTCCTGCTCCGTTAGATGAATGTATAGGCCGATCTATCTCTCCATGTCTTGTGAGCATGTTAGGTGCACGTTTTCTGCTTGATTAAGCTCCTCGCTGCCCTTCAGACTCGGTAGAATCTAGTTAGTTCCAGTTCAGCATCTCTGATTGACACAATTAATTTTTAATTGGTCAAAATTTACAAAGGATTCATTCAACCCCCCCTTCTGAATCCGAGTCAAGCACCTCAACATCAGGCACATAGGTTGTAAGACCCTGAGTCTTTCGGATCTTTATCGGAGAGTTTCGGATCACTTTTGTGGGTCATGAGTTATGTTTTACGATCCGCGTGGGTTTTTCTCTCGTACAAGTTACGGAATCCCGTGGTGAGTTTATTTTTGAGTTCATCGACTCGAAGACGCTACAGTTGCGTTGCATTCTTTCCGATGATCGTTTAGACTATTTTTCCATATTTTTCTGAATTAGCTCATTTTCGGACCAAAAATCAGATTTTACGAAAATTAGGAAATTCCTAATTTCCTTTTCCTTTTTAACCCTCTCTCTCTCTCTCCTCTCTCACCATCACGATCTCTCACTCTCTTCCTCGCCGTTCTCTCTCTTCTCGCCCTCTTTGCTCCGGCTGCAGACGGAGGAGGCCCGGGGATGAGGTGGCGACGGCGTGGAGCTGTTGTGGAACGTGCTGGCGTGATGATCGAGGTGTGGCGTTGGCGCGATCCCTCGGTGGATTCAAAGTCAACGTGACGGGCTCGTGAGATGGTTTTTGACGTGGTTTAGTCGTTTCGACACGCTAGAACTTCGGTGGAGGTAGGGAGATGGACGCCCTACTCTTCTTCTGCATTTCCTCACGATTTGGAGCCGAACAGTGCGAGAACGAGCGAGTTTTACCTCGTTTTAGTTGAAAGCATGTTTGGGGGTGTGAGACGAGTTCGCCTTTCCAGGTGACGATTTTCAGCTTACTTAGCTTCACTCGAACCCCTGGCATGTTGGGAATACATTCCCGCCAGTTTCATTCCATTTGGTTGAGAATCGGAGTCGGTATGAGCCCAACTATCCCTGTGACTCATTTTGGGTCGATTCATGGGAATCGCCCGTTTCTTATGTTTTATGCGTTGTTTGGACCCCTTCCGGTCTGTGGAAGGCTTGTATGGCAATTAGGGTGGTTTCCCCTTCGTTTAGGAGTGATTGGGGCGTGGAACGGTCGAGATCGGCCAATCCTCTATTTTTCCCGCCGTAGCGATTTAGCGGTCTTACCAGAGACCATTTTTAGGCTTTTAGCTGTCCTTTGGTGACCATTTATGCTTTTCGAATAGTAGGTCGGTTCAGTTTTTCGCGGTCGTGCGATAGACCATTTCTTCCGGTTAGCGGTTCAGTGGATGACCGATAATCCCTGTCAGCGGTCGTACGATAGACCGCTAAGGGGGAGGTGTATGTCGGTTCAGATTCACGGTTGCGTGATAGACCGCGAATCCGGCAGTGGCGGTCTGAGAGACGACCACTAACCGTTGTTTATGTCAGTTTAGTACTTTTAAGTCGGTTGGGCCAGTGGTCCTAGCCTTGACCGCTATTTGTCCTTAGCGATCCATTAGGAGACTGCTAGGAGGTTTGACTGGGTTAAGTCGCTTCGGGCGTTGACTGGGTCTAGCGGTCAGGTCTATGACCGCTACAGTCTTCTGGCGGTCCTATAATAGATCGCGTGCCCCTATGCTTTCTGTTTTCTTATTGTTTTGGCCTCCATTTGTCTTGGCTTGACCTTGTGGTTTGCCCGCAATCCTGTGGATGTCTTGGACGTCCTATGAGGGCTGTGACCATGTTGTGGGATGGCCGGGAGTGCCATTATATCGAGTAGTATTCTGTAATGTTTCATGATATTTCAGAATCATGATTGGTGTCTGGTCAACCCAGTGTGACCCAGTGGTTGACATATGACTTTGTAGTTGTCTCGATGGTCTTGTATGAATCGAGAGATGATGTTGGACGCCTTGAGATGTTGTCTTATCTCGGTTTACATGTCCATGTGTTTTGAGAGTTTTAGTGATTCCTCAAGTCTCCGTGGTTTGTGTTTTACGAAGGCATGGATCAGGTGATCCTATGTTGTTTCCTTTATCGGTGTTTTCTCGTGATTTGGCTTAGGATTAGATCGATTGGCGGCTTATTACCGCTATGTGCGACGATTTTGACCCAGGGTCTTGTGACTTAAGGATCATTGTGTTGGTAGGTCTAGCTATCTGTCCTGAGTCTGGTGGCAGTCTGGTATGCTACCCTGTGTCTGGTGCTTTGTAGTGCATGCGACAATGCATGCGTAGCATGTCTATGCTTCAGCACTAGTGTTTTAGAGTCGTTGTGTTTAGTGAGCCTCCACTAGTCGTAGCCCGATGGCATATTCCAGTGTGTGAGCCCACCTAGGAGTGGTGGCGGGGCAGTTCCCGATAGATGGTTTGTAAGCTAGTTTCCGTGGACTCCCTTGCCTTGCAGTAGCGTCCTGCTGGGGGAGAAAACTAGCTAGAGGCCTGGCTTAAGGCATTGAGCTTGTGTGTGCACACGTGGTCAGGGGCGTTGGGGCGAGCCCCGACGGGCGTGATCCTAACTAGTCACTCTTTACTGTTGTTCATTGTACTCGGTTCTGTGAGTGTCTCAGTTACCGCCGTTCTAGGTGTGTGGGAGATACTTGTGGCGTAGTGTAAGACGTCAGTGGACGCATCTGGCTGTTCTTCTAAGGAGGAGGTGCTCTTGTCACTTGACGCATGACTCTTGTGCTTATCATCGCGTGACTTATGCTTCGTGACAGGTTCTCGTCATGTTTGATGTGACTCGTCGGGTAGTCTGTTCTTGACTTCACCTGCGGTCTAGTCTTGTGTAGCGTACACGACGATCTGGTTGTGTATGTTCGTGCCTTTGACTGTGTAGGTCCTTTAATAGGGTTTTTACCTTTTTTAGTAGGCTTCAGCTATGGAGCTTGTACTTTATCGACAGATCGGTAACGCCTGACTTTGTGAGATCAGGGTTCACCTTTCTATTACAGTTTGGAGTAGCTTAGAGAGCCGTGGTTTGGTCGGCGACCGTGTTTCTAGTTAGTACGACTTTACTCTTTCTTTAGCTATCCTCACTCCTACTTTTTACAGCTTTATTGTTGTAGTTACTACTGTTGCTCCTGTTCTTCCTGCTTTTCTGTTTAGCGCTGTTTAGCGTGTTACTGCGTTGTTTCCAGTGGAGATCTGCGTGACCCCTACTGAGCCAGTGACACGAGGCTCACCCCTACTTTTCAGGTGTGGTCTTCTTCTTTCTCGTGGTTCGTGGCGCGGTGTGTCAGTTCGTTGTTGCCAGTGATGCCAGCATTCTCTGCGCCGGGCTTCCCCGGACTTCAGTGTACCTTTTCCTTTCTATTGGATTGTACTTGTCTTTATTTGGACTAGAATCTGTTAATTTAAATTGTTAATTGAAAAAGTAATTTTATTTCTACTACTTTAGCAAACCTGATCAATGAATTATTAATTACTTACTGCTTTATCTAGGACTTCAATGTACCACACACACTCCTTTTATCCCTTCGGAGCTTTACCGCTCTTGGGAGGCCTCGCAGGATCCAAGTGTTATCGGGTTTACCCGGCATCCAGACCCTGGGTCGTCACAGGTGGTATCAGAGCTCTGTTGTATGTAAGGTACATGGGAATTCGAGATATCGTAGTATTCAGAATGCTTAAGGTCTAGTACAGTCGGTAGCTGGCATCGGTTTTGTGATTGTTTGTCGCTTTATTTCCGTTTGTGGTCTTGTGTGTGCTGTGTTGGCACTATGCGAGATGGTTTTACTCTCGTCAAGATGTGACAGAGTGCTTTTCTTTTGTTATGGTGTCTGTCTCCGTTATGTTGTACTTGGCAGATTTCGCCGATAGGCGTGAATCTGTGGTGCGGTGTTCGAGATGTTTCTGTAATTTGTTCAGGTGGCTGGTGATTTTCTCGTTGGTGTGATGGCCGTGCACATTCTTATGTTGCATTGGTCATCCCAGTCTGAGGTTTGTTCAGCCCCTGGGGTGTTAAGCTTGTGTTGTGGTGGTCGATTAGATGCCTTATTTGGAAGAATGCTCGGGTGAACCTAGGATTTTCCTTCCGGGTGAGCTAATGTTGATCGAGCTTGATTCTTCTTCTCTTGGTTGGTGGCATCTTTTCGAGGTAAGCCTTGGAAGTGTTGTCTTGGTGAAGCCTTTGTCCTATGTCTGCTTAAGTGTGAACTGTGTTAATTCTGAACCTGATTTGCCTTTGTCTGACGGTTGCTTGGCTTTGGACCCAAGTTTTATGTTTGGGGGCCGTTGTGCACCGTGTATGATGTGCCATGTTTGGCGGCTGTTGTGCCTTGACGGTTCAGTAATCGTTCCAGGACGTAAGGATAAGCTAAGACAGGTGTTCTTTGTGCTTTGTGCTAAAGCTGATGCTCTTCGTGATCCGCACTTTGGCGACTTGTGATCGGTTATTAGTAGGATAGGTACGCGAGGCGTGGTATATTGCAGTTTGTGAATTGCGATGGCACCGAGTGTGTACTGAGATGCGGATGCCGAGTTATCCTTGATGCCTGTGTGTGTGTGTTGAGCGCGCAGTGGAAGCATGTGGATTGATAACCCACTGGTCGAGGATCGTTCGATTGGGAGATTCTGGCCGACCGAGAGGTTTGTTTTCTCGATATGACTTCATCTTGGATATTGTCTATCTCGATGTTGTTGGTTGCTGTGCCGTTGCTAGAGGTTTTATGGTTGTTGGCATTGGCATGTGTAAGGATTAGGGGAATCTGTCGGCATGTTTGCTGGTTGAGTACCCTTTCCTTCCTTTATATTTTTCTTGAATGTTGTGCTCTCGGGACGTGATTGTGGTCCTTGAGGTGCGTTCCCCAAGATTGTCGTTGTCGTTGTTGTTATTGTGGGTCCTTGTAGGTGAGCTGTTCGTGGCATGGCTTGCGCATGCTAGTCGTGTGTTTAGCTGTAATTGTGCCTTGATGTGACCCAACTTGCAGTTGTGTTCCGTGGTTCTGTGTTTAGAACGGAGTCGGGATTCTGCAGGTATTATTGTTGTTGTTGTTGTCGTTCGTCGGTGGTTGTGTTCGGCTTGGGAGGATTTCCCTATGAGTCTAATTTGGCATTATGTGGACCGAGGTCTTGTCGGTTAGTCTTGTTGTACTCTTCTGTCATGATAGAGTTGGCATGCGACTCGAATCAGATGTTATGTCTGAGTGAGGACTGACTTGACTGTGCTCATGGTCTAGTGTTGTCGTTGGGGTTTTGCGTGCCAATTTTGTCGTTCTTGGCACGGAAGTCGATGTTTTCGAGCTGTCAGCTGAGGACTATGTTTCCTTGTTTAAGCCGATGCTTGTTGTGATTCCCGTGTGTTTTACTGATAGTTGTTTTCGTGGCATGAGTCGTGTCTCTTTTCCCTGTGAGCCGGAAGTGACGTTGCCTTGTTTCGGAGGTGTCAGACTTGTGTTCACTTGGGTGCCGTGCTTGTTCTTTGGATCGATGTGCCTGAAGATCCAGAGCGTGTGCCTGTGATTATGGTCTGACAGTGTTCCTCTGAGTTATGTTTTTCGTGATTCGTGTTACCGTGTTCTAGGTGTTGGTGTTGGCGAGAGCTTGGTGATCATTTCCAGCATTTGGGTTTGTTCTTCCCTGCTTCTTCCTTGTTAGCTCCTTTAATTTTGAGGATGAAATTCCCGTAAGGGGGGAGGACTGTAAGACCCTGAGTCTTTCGGATCTTTATCGGAGAGTTTCGGATCGCTTTTGTGGGTCATGAGTTGTGTTTTACGATCCGCGTGGGTTTTTCTCTCGTAGAAGTTACGGAACCCCGTGGTGAGTTTATTATTGAGTTCATCGACTCGAGGACGCTACAGTTGCATTGCATTCTTTTTGAGGATCGTTTAGACTACTTTTCTGTATTTTTCTGAATTAGCGCATTTTCGGACCAAAAATCAGATTTTACGAAAATTAAGAAATTCCTAATTTTCTTTTCCTTTTTAACCCTCTCTCACCCTCACGATCTCTCACTCTCTTCCTCGCCGTTCTCTCTCTTCTCGCCCTCTTTACTCTAGCTACAGACGGAGGAGGCCCGGGGATGAGGTGGCGACGGCGTGGAGCGGATGTGGAACGTGCTGGCGTGATGATCGAGGCATGGCGTTTGTGCGATCCCTCGGTGGATTCAAAGCCGACGTGATGGGCTCGTGATATGGTTTTCAGCGTGGTTTAGTCGCTTCGGTGCGCTAGAACTTCAATGGAGGTAGGGAGATGGACACCCTACTCTTCTTCTGTATTTCCTCGCGATTTGGAGCCGAACGGTGTGAGAACGAGCAGGTTTTACCTCATTTTAGGTGAAAGCATGTTTGGGGGGTGTGAAATGAGTTCGCCTTTCCAGGCGATGGTTTTCAGCTTAGTTAGCTTCACTCGAACCCCTGGCATGTTGGGAATCCGTTCTCGCTAGTTTCATTCCATTTGGTTGAGAATCGGAGTCGGTATGAGCTCGACTATCCCCGTGACTCATTTTGGGTCGATTCATGCGAATCGCCCGTTTCTTATGTTTTATGTGTTGTTTGGACCCCTTCCGGTCTGTGGAAGGCTTGTATGGCGATTAGGGTTGTTTCCCCTTCGTTTAGAAGCGATTAGGGCGTGGAACAGCCGAGATCGGCCAATCCTCTATTTTTCCCGCCGTAGCGATTTAGCGGTCTTACCAGAGACCATTTTTAGGCTTTTAGCGGTCCTTTGGTGACCATTTATGCTTTTCGAATAGTAGGTCAGTTCAGGTCTTCGCGGTCGTGCGATAGACGATTTCTTCTGGTTAGCGGTTCAATGGATGACCGCTAATCCTTGTCAGCGGTCGTACGATAGACCGCTAAGGGGGAGGTGTATGTCGGTTCGGATTCGCGGTCGTGCGATAGACCGCTAATCCGGCAGTGGCGGTCTGAGAGACGACCGCTAACCGTTGTTTATGTCGGTTTAGTACTTGTAAGTCGGTTGGGCTAGTGGTCCTAACCTTGACCTCTATTTGTCCTTAGCGATCCATTAGGAGACTGCTAGGAGGCTTGACTGGGTTAAGTCGCTTCGGGCGTTGACTGGGTCTAGCGGTCAGGTCTATGACCGCTACAGTCTTCTGGCGGTCCTGCGATAGACCGCATGCCCCAATGCTTTCTATTTTCTTATTGTTTTGGCCTCCATTTGTCTTGGCTTGACCTTGTGGTTTGCCCGCAATCCCATGGATCTCTTGGACGTCCTATGAGGGCTGTGACCATGTTGTGGGACGGCCGGGAGTGCCATTATATCGAGTAGTATTCCGTAATGTTTCGTGATATTTCAGAATCATGATTGGTGTCTGGTCATCCCAGTGTGACCCAGTGGTTGACATATGACTTTGTAGTTGTCTCGATGATCCTGTATGGATCGAGAGATGATGTTGGACGCCTTGAGGTGCTGTCTTACCTCGGTTTACGTGTCCATGTGTTTTGAGAGTTTTAGTGATTCCTCATGTCTCCGTGGTTTGTGTTGTGCGGAGGCATGGATCAGGTGATCCTATGCTGTTTCCTTTATCAGTGTTTTCTCGTGATTTGGCTTAGGATTAGATCGATTGGCGGCTTATTACCGCTATGTGCGACGATCTTGACCCAGGTCTTGTGACTCAAGGATCGTTGTGTTGGCAGGTCTAGCTATATGTCCTGAGTCTGGTGGCAGTTTGGTATGTTACCCTGTGTCTGGTGCTTCGTAGTGCGTGCGATAATGCATGCGTAGCATGTCTATACTTAAGCACTAGTGTTTTAGAGTCGTTGTGTTTAGTGAGCCTCCACTAGTCGTAGCCCGATGGCATATTCCAGTGTGTCAGCCCACCTAGGAGTGGTGGCGGGGCGGTTCCCGATAGACGGTTTGTAAGCTAGTTTCTGTGGACCCCCTTGCCTTATAGTAGCGTCCTGCTGGGGGAGAAAACTAGCTAGGGGCCTGGCTCAAGGCATTGAGCTTGTGTGTCCACACGTGGTCAGGGGCGTTGGGGCGAGCGCCGACGGGCGTGACCCTGACTAGTCATTCATTACTGTTGTTCCTTGTACTCGGTTCTGTGAGTGTCTCAGTTACCACCATTCTAGGTGTGTGGGAGATACTTGTGGCACAGTGTAAGACGTCAGTGGACGCATCTGGCTGTTCTTCTAGTGAGGAGGTGCTCTTGTCACTTGACGCATGACTCTCGTGCTTATCATCGCGTGACTTGTGCTTCATGACAGGTTCTCGTCATGTTTGATGTGGCTCATCGGGTAGTCTGTTCTTGACTTCACCTGCGGTCTAGTCTTGTGTAGACTACATGATGATCTAGTTGTGTATGTTCGTGCCTTTGACTGTGTAGGTCTTTTAATAGGGTTTTTACTTGTTTTAGTAGGCTTCAGCTATGGAGCTTGTACTTTGTCAACGGATCGATAACGCCTGACTTTGTGAGATGAGGGTTCACCTTTCTGTTGCCGTTTGGAGTAGCTTAGAGAACCGTGGTTTGGTCGGCGGCCGTGTTTATGGTTAGTACGGCTTTACTCTTTCTTTAGCTGTCCTCACTCCTGCTTTTTACGGATTTACTATTGTAGTTACTGTCGTTGCTCCTGTTCTTCCTACTTTTCTGTTTACCGTTATTTAGCATGTTACTGCGTTGTTTCCAGTGGGGATCTGCGTGACCCCTACTGAGCCAGTGACACGAGGCTCACCCCTACTTTTCAGGTGTGGTCTTCTTCTTCCTTGTGGTTCGTGGCGCAGTGAGTTAGTTCATTGTTGCCAGCGATGCCAGCGTTCTCTACGTCTGGCTTCCCCCGACTTCAGTGTATGTTTTCCTTTCTGTTGGACTGTACTTATCTTTATTTAGACTGGACTCTGTTAATTTAAATTGTTAATTGAAAAAGTAATTTTATTTTTGCTACTTTAGCAAACCTGATCAATGAAATATTAATTGCTTACTGCTTTATCTGGGACTTCAATATACCACACACACTCCTTTTATCCCTTCAGAGCTTTACCGCTCTTGGGAGGCCTCGCAGGATTCAAGTGTTATCGGGTTTACCCAGCATCCTGTCCCTGGGTTGTCACATAGGTTCTTCCTCGGAAAAGCAACCTTCCATCATCCTCCAAAATGAAATCCGGCCATTGATCTAATTTCTCTTTAATTTCAACAATCAATGGATCATCATCTTGTAACTCTTTAATTTCTGAGTGTAACTTGGGTTGGAGTCTAATATTTGCAATCAAGACTCCTTCTCCTTTCTCCTCCATATTGAGGTCTAAGTTTGCCATTTGCTCTAACAATTGCCATTCTTTAATCATTAGGTTTGATAATAATGCCATCAGCTTCCGACTAAGAGCATCTGCTACGGCATTACCTTTTCCTGGATGGTACTGTATAGATAAATCAAAATCCTTCAAGTATTCTAACCACCTTCTTGTCTCATATTGAGTTCTTTTTGAGAGAATAAGTACTTGAGGCTCTTGTAGTCGGAATACACAATGAAAGCCTCACCATAGAGATAATGCCGCCAAATCTTCAAGGCAAAGACTACAGCCCCCAGTTCTAAGTCATGCACGGGATAATTCACCTCATGCCTTTTCAATTGTCTTGAGGAATAAGCGATTACCTTGCCATGTTGCATCAATACACAGCCTAAGCCAATTCCGGATGCATCAGTATAAACTTCAAATCCTCCTCATTCCGTAGGTAACGTGAGTATAGGGGCAGTAGCCAGACAATCTTTTAGAGTCTGAAAGCTTTTCTCACATTCCTTGGACCATATATAAGGGGTCTCCTTCCTTGTTAATCTTGTTAAAGATACCGCGATCTTGGAGAAGTCCTTAATAAATATTCTATAATATCCTGCCAATCCCAAGAAGCTTCAAATTTCGGTCACGTTAGTAGGTCTCTCCCAGTTCTTTACAGCTTCGACCTTTGAAGGATCGACCGCAATACCCTTTTAAAAAATTAGGTGACCTAGAAAAGAAACTTCTTCTAGCCAGAATCACACTTGCTAAGCTTAGCTTATAGTTTGTGATCTCTTAATAACTGCAAGGCTTTCTTGAGATGTTCTTCATGCTCCATCTTTGACTTGGAATAGATCAAAATGTCGTCAATAAAGACCACAACAAATTGATCAAGGTATGGCCTGAATACACTGTTCATCAATTGCATAAATGCGGCAGGCGCATTGGTTAGGCCAAAAGGCATAACAGTGAACTCATAGTATCTATACCTACTCCTGAATGCCGTTTTATGAATATCCCCTTCATTGATCTTCAATTGATGATAACCAGATCTGAGATCAAGTTTTGAAAAATATCGAGCTCCAGAAATCTAGTCAAATAGTTCTTCAATCCTTGGCAATAGAAAAAATAAAGGTGAAATCATAGGAATAGGTACAATTGGTAAGTCTTCTTCCAATGTCATTGAGAAAGCTTTGCTTGTGGAAGGTCTCCAACATAATTTACTTAGCATCAACCAGCTTTGTGACAAAGGTCACAGAGTGGTTTTTGATAATCAAACATGCAAGATCTTTGAAGCCAATTCTAATAGTATCATGTTCATAGGGCATAGAGTAAATAATGTCTACATTGTAGACATTAATGAAAATTCTGAATCAAATCTTTGTCTTTCTGTTGATTTAGATAATAATGCCTTTAACTGGCACAGACGTTTACGACAAGCAAGCTTTTCTACTCTAACTAAATAGGTAAAACATGATCTGGTTAGAGGTCTTCCTAAAATCAAGTTCAATGCATATTCAAGAGTGTGTGATGCTTGTGCTCAGGGTAAACAAACCCGGATGTCCTTTAAACTAAGGATTGAGCCATTATCTTCCAGACCTATGGAGTTACTGCATATGGATCTTTTTGGTCCTACTAGAACACTGAGTCTAAATGGAAAAAGGTTTGGTTTTGTGGTTATCGATGATCATTCTAGGTTTTCATGGATCTTTTTCTTAGCCAATAAAAATGATGTCTTTCAAAAATTCAAAATGTTTTTCAATAAGGTTAAGCAAGAGAGAAAGTACAAAATCTGCTCAATTCAGTCTGACCATGGAGGTGAATTTGAAAACTCCATGTTTTTTGATTTCTGTGAAAACGAGGGACTGACTCATAAGTTTTCTTCTCCCAGGACACCCGAGCAAAATGGAATTGTGGAGAGGAGAAATCGAACAATTGTGAGATGGCCCAGACCATGTTGATCGAGAGTCAATTGCCAAGGAAGTTCTGGGCAGAAGCAGCCAACACAGCATGTTACACAATCAACAGGGCCATGGTAAGACCGGTACATAAGAAAACCCCTTATGAGCTTATGAAAGGTAAGAAACCGAACTTGGCTCACTGCAGAATTTTTGGTTCCAAATGTTTCATACACAACAATAACAAGAAGGATTTAGATAAGTTTGAGGCTAAGAGCAGTCCTGAAATATTTTTAGGTTACTCTGAAGTGACAAGAGCATATAGGGTTTTCAACATAACAGATCAAACTGTAGAAGAATCTCCACATGTTGTATTCGATGAGACAAATAGAATCTCTAATCTTGAAGATGATGACAGGGACTCCAAATAAGATGGAGGATTTCTAGAGGACAAGCTAAATGAAGAAATTTCCCCACCTGCTACATCAACAGCCCCTATTCAAGGTGAGTCAATTGAGACTGGTGAGTCCTCGACCAACTTGAGATTTTTGAAAGATCATCATGTACAGTATATAATAGGCAATTTGCATGATCCCAATAGGACCATATCTTACTTTAAAGATGTAAAAAATCAGGATGTAGTGGCATTAGTGTCCTAAGTAGAACCCAAAACTGTGGAAGAAGCCTTGAATGATGAATCTTGGGTAAATGCTATGAATGAGGAACTAGATCAATTTGAAAGAAACAATGTTTGGAAGCTAGTCCCTAGACCAACAGATGCTTCTGTCAAAGGAACAAAATGGGTTTTTAAAAATAAAATGAATGAAGAAGGAATAATTTCTAAGAATAAAGCTAGGTTAGTAGCCAAAGGCTACTGCCAAGAGTTTGGAGTGGATTTTGAAGATTCATTCGCCCCGGTTGCAAGATTGGAAGCTATAAGGATTTTGTTAGCTTTTGCCTGCTCCAAGAACATAAAACTCCAACAAATGGATGTCAAGAACGCCTTCTTGAATGGTTTCATTAAGGAAGAGGTTTTTGTAGAACAACCCCCTGGATTTCAGATGTCTACACACCCTAACCATGTTTTCAAGTTGAACAAAGCCCTGTACGGACTGAAATAGGCACCTCGGGCCTGGTATGAAAGGCTGATAGATTTTCTGCTCAGCAAGGGCTACAAAAGAGGTAAGGTGGATCAAACTTTATTTACAAAGGCAATGCATAAAGGTCTAATCATAGTTCAGGTATATGTAGATGACATTATTTTTGGTTCCACATGCACTGAACTATGCAAAGAGTTTGCAGAATTGATGTCCATTGAGTTTGAAATGAGTTTGGTTGGTGAGTTAAAATACTTTCTTGGTTTGCAGGTTCAGAACTTGGAGGATGGATGCTTTATTAGCCAGACAAAGTACACCCTGGAGATCCTCGAGAGGTTTGGGATGGATAAGTTGAAACACATTTCAACTCCAATGAGCATCAGTACATCCCTAGATGGAGATGAATCAGGTAAACAAGTTGATGCAAAACTATACCGAGGTATGATTGGACCCCTACTCTATTTGACTGTCTTGAGACCTGATATACAATTCAGTGTAGGATTGTGCGCTAGGTATCAATCTAGGCCCACTGAACTACATCTTGCTGCTGTCAAAAGAATATTTAAATACATTTCTGATACACACACTTTAGGATTATGGTATTCTACAACACACACTATAGATCTGATTGCTTATGTAGATGCTGATTATGCTGGCTACAAACTAGATAGGATGAGCACTAGTGGGCACTGTCAATTCTTAGGTGGGTGTTTAGTTTCTTGAGCTTCCAGGAAACAACATTCTATGGCCCTCTCCACCACAGAAGCTGAATATGTAGCTATAGGGAGCTGCGGTACTCAAGTGATTTGGATCAAACACTAGCTTCAGGGCTACCAAGTAGATCTGGGCTGTACACCCATTTTCTATGACAATACATGTGCCATTTGTCTTTCTAAAAACCTTGTCTTGCATTCTCGCACCAAGCATATTGAAATAAGACATCATTTTATAAGAGATGAAGTCTCAAAAGGAACTTTTGAACTAATCCATGTAGGCACTGCACATCAAATAGCTGATATCTTCACTAAGCCACTGGATAATGAAAAATTCACAACCTTGAGAAGAGAAATGGGCATCTTTAAATCATCTTGATTTCTGAATTCAACTCTCTTTGAAATATGCCCTGCATGTTCAGCTGCATATTGTGTCTGTCTGCATACATTCTAGCTTAGAATTTGTCATAAGTTAGTGAATCGCATTAGCATGCATGAACCTTGGTATATAAAAATGGTAAGTTGGGAGAAGGATAGATTATGTCTCTCTGGAAACCCACATCATGCGTAGAGGCTAGTCCTCTGCCATGTATCATGGGTAATATTGCATTGTTTCATTCAGTCATCTTGCATTGTTATCCATACTGCATTAGACATATCTGTGTTTAAAGTTCATATTGTGAGGGGGAGTTGTTCAAGTTTGTTAGGCTATGAATTTTCTTGACTGATTCAAAGGATATTGAGGAATATTGTTGCTGCATAACACTCACTAAGAAACTCATGCAGTCTATTCACAATACATAGAAACTCATACCTTTCTTAAGTCTTTAAGTCTGAATAATTGAAGCATAGCTCAGAATCATCTACCTAATAATCCTGCAGAGACATGGATAAAGAATATGAAGCATATCCTCTTACACATATCATGAACATGGATCAAACGCTAAATGTTATGTCATAAAATCTGCGAAGAGCTTAAACTTTAAACTTCTGGAAATAAATTCTCTGAGAATTAGTACATGTGGTATTGTTTTCAAACATCATATATCAGTGGAAATTAAGGGTATAAATTTTTTAGAGCAATGTTCTGGCTACCGAGAAACTAGGTGAGCTATCAAAAAACAAATAAACGAACAAACAAACATTGTGGAACAAAGCCACCTATGTCATGAAGTGCCAGATTATCTCTGATTAAAAAGCTGGTGAAACGTAAAATGAAAATTTCATGGCAGAGCAATGGTATTTAAGTGTCGAGTAACTGGGGAGTCAGGCCTCTAATCAAGGTGTCTCCTCACGTAAAAAGACATTTCGAGTGCTAACTCTGTTCTCTATAGAGAGGTAATACGGTTATCACACTGAGTAATTGGGGAGTCAGGCCTCTGATCTAGATGTCTCCTCACATAGAAAAGTGTGAATTACCAAGATTACTCTTTGGAATTTATGATACTCTGAAATCATCAATCTTTCAACCCATCTACCTCTGAAAGGTTTATAGACTGTTTGTTCCCAATACATTTGGAACACTGTTCAGTGAATGAACCTTTGGATATTTGATATCTATAGCGCTTAGAGAAATCCTTCTTGACATAATTGTTCATTCTTGATTTCTCTCATCATTTTTGTATGATGATAATCTTCACTCTGGTTCTGTGTCTCTCCTGCTCATCAGAATTTAAGAATCTAAGCTTACTGGTATCTTACTTCTGTTTTTCTTACTTAATCATTTAAGAGATGGACATGAGATCTTCTACACTGTGACTCTATTGTATTTCTTTTCTTAGCAGTACTCATCTCTTCACCAATCCTTTTGATGATGTCAAAGGGGGAGTGATTAAGGCATGAGTTATTGTTTTTGATCACCATGAGCATTAGTGTGAACACTGTCCCAGTCAGAGGGAGTTAGTGTGTCATATTGCATGCATGTCAGGATCATCATCCTTGCATATCATTGCTGCATCCTTGCATATCATTGCTGTTGTTCTTCTTCGAAATAAACCAATTCTTCAATATCTCATAATGGTTGCCATCATCAAAAAGGGAGAGATTGTTGTATCTTTGCCGTTTTGATGATGACGTTTTGATGATGTCAGACACTTTAGTATGAAGAATTGATTTATCTGTTTTAAGCTAAAACATTGTTCATTGCATAAGTGTACATGCACAGCTAGGGTCAGTGTTAGTTGTGTTCTTATACTACTGAGGTCGATGCTAGTTGTAGTACATGCACAGCTAGGATCGGTGTTAGTTGTGTTCTTACACAATTGAGGTCGATGCTAGTTGTAGTACATGCACAGCTAGGGTCGGTGTTAGTTGTGTTTTTACACAGCTGAGGTCGATGCTAGTTGTGGTACGTGCAGAGCTAGGGTCAGTGTTAGTTGTGTTCTTACACAACTAAGGTCGATGCTAGTTGCACTTCATGCGTAGCTGAGGTCGATGCTAGCTGCACTTCACGCATACACAAAGTCGACGCTAGTATTGAGTCTGCTGCATCTAAGGTCGATGTTAGCCTGTTCATCAGTGCTGCATGAAGTCTATGCACTTTTACTTTTGGCAAACTAAGGTCGGTGCATGTTTTAATTGTTGATACTAAGGTCAATGCTAGTCTGTATTGTCTTGCAGATAAGGTCAGTGCTGGTGTGGCCACCAACGTAACTGAGGTTGATGCCAGTGATACTAAGGTCGATGCTAGTCTGTATTGTCTTACAGATAAGGTCAGTGCTGGTGTGGCCACCAACGTAACTGAGGTCGATGCCAATGATACTAAGGTCGATGCCAGTGATGCTAAGGTCGATGCCAACGATACTGAGGTCGATGCCAATGAAGAAATTGTTGATGCTAACGTCGATGTCAATGAAGAAATTGTTCCTACTAAGGTCGATGCTAGCATGGCATGGCATTCACTAAGGTCAACCTCGGCATGGCAAATCATGAACTAAGGACTCAGGGCAATAGAGCTGTTTGAGGAAATGACTCACTGAAGTAGGGCAGGCGCGTGACTACTTAAAGCACGCATGTGAACTCCAAGAAGACCTCACATTTAAATAACATTATCCTCTCCTTAGCCAATCATCACAGAGGAATCTTCTGGCGCAAAAAGACATGTCCACATGGCACAGCTCTTGAGAATTTTCCCATCCACGTTGAAAATATTGGTCACGCCCCAAACAAGGCGGAATTATCAAGGCGTGAACAATTATACGGGCAGGTCGATCAAGAGACTCAAATGATGAGTATGAACAACAAATGGATAAAATCACATCTTTATTTCATAATCTGACATTTCCAACAAATATCCTTCAAGGACTTACAATACTATTCAAACTTGATACATTCATTTATAAGTAGACAGATTGGGAAAAGAAACTTATTAAAAACTATCATCACTCTCATCACTCCAGCCCATTCCCGTCATCTTCAGGATTTCTTGAAAATTAACAACAATACACAGGGTGAGCTAGAAAGCTCAGTATGACTTATATCTCTTCACCAGGTCACTTTAAGTAATTAGCATTTTGGATCATCTATATGCTTTCGAATAAAACAAGTAATAAAAAAATGACAATTAGAGAACAAGATCAGGAAGTCAAGAATTTCAAGAATAGATATTGTAGAGCTCAAGTATAAGCATGAAGATCAATAACAAGTATAGAATCATAAATATGGCCATGTAACAAGGATATTAACCACTCTGGTCAAAAATGTCATGTATAGGATGTTAAGCATGTAACGAGTCAAGCATGTAATAAGTGAATTGCCTAGTTCAATCTTGCATGTCAGTTGGTGCAATGCCACACCTGATCATTCAACTCCCTCGGGCACAAGTACTTTCAGGCTTTACTCGCCTAGGACCAGATCAGGGCCCCCATATTTGCCAGGCATTGAGTATCAGGTGGACCAAAGTCCCATCTAATTTTCAGAATAATTCATTTATAATTATGCCCAATTCGAGTTTCAAGAAAAGCTTAAGAAGCGTAGTATAGCGCATAACTAGTCATTTAGTTATGGAGGACTCTAGAGGTGGCTCCCGTTATGTAACACTTTGCGCCATTCCGGTCTCAAGAGGTGGCTCCCATAACGTAGCACTTTGCCCTGCATGGCACTTAGCTCCTACACTCCCAAATGGTAGTTTATGGCTAAAGTACATATCTAGAAAATTTTTCATTTCCAAAGACATGTAGTATGAAGAATGAATGAAGTTTATATGAGAAGTTCAAGGATGATTTAAAGCATCATATTTAATGACATTAAGATAATAAAGAGAATGAATTTCCGGTCAAGGCGCGATCAATTCTCGCAAAAAATCTTGTAAAATAAGTTTAGATCAGGTAAGAGGTGGGATAGTGGGAGGCTCCCCTCGTATTCACGAGGTCCTAATTAAGTAACCACTTATCCACTTAAAGCGTTTACCCGTGGACCTCTAGCCTTAGACACCGTTCTTCTTGGTGAACTTGCTAGCTACTCAATTTTTCGGAGACATGAAAACACGTAAATCAAACGGAAATCATTTTTGTATTTTCTAACATTTTCATTTGTGAAAGAATTTCAATGAAGGTAAAGACATTGAAAAAAGATGTCAAGATTCTAATTGCATAATATGTTCATGTATGAAGAGATGTTTGAAAGAAGATGCCGAGCTTTCAGATAGAGTTTAAATCAAATAGATATGGTCAATCATGTATAGAAATTCTACGAAATTAGAGCATAATTGTTTGATCAATTAACAATAGCTTTACGAGTTCATTCACCTAGTCATTTCTTTGTTAATATAATTCTTAAGGCAAGAACATGATTTTAAAATTCAAGATTTAAGTTTGAAATAACGCACATAAACGATGTAAATCGGGCATGGTTACCGTATTCAAATCATGGTCTACATGTGATCCACGTTATTGAAACACGTTATGATAATGAAAACTCCATAATTGAACTTTAAATCTTAAAATAAATCATAAATACATGATCATGAAAAATTTACATAGAATCAAAATACTCATGCTAAGAAACATATATGGAGACCTAATTAAGTTTTTGCCTGAGAGAAAACCTACCTCGTTGAAGACCAAAGAAAAAAGAAATTTAAGAACGAAGAATGCTTTCGAACACTTCTCCAACTTCGAGCTTTCCCTCTCTCTCCAACCAACAATTCCTCTCAAGAGATTTGTGCCTTGAGTAGGGAAGAGCCTAGCCCTATATATATAGGCCAAAATCTCCACCTACTTTCCCTATTACACCAACTTCATTCCACCATGTCACTATTACACCAACCTTGTTCCACTATTACACCAACCCCATTATACCAACTTTGTTCCACTATGTGGATGACATAATCTATGACCTCATTTATTCAATGATGTAAGAATGACCTCATCCATGATGTCACTTATTCAATGATGTAAGAATGACCTCATCCATTAATTAGGATTAGATTAAAGGTAATAATTCTCTCTTAAATTGGATGCTGTAATACTGCTATAGTACTGACGTCTTCGCCTTCTCAGAATCCTGCCGTGAATCTCGTTGTTGGTGTTAACAAGTGGAATAGTATTTATGTTTATGTATGAAAAATATTCATAATTTATTTTATTTTCATCTTTCATTATTTCTTTTTACATATGAATGCATATAAAAAATTTCAAGTTGCTACATCCTCCCCCACTTAAAAGAATTTGGTCCTCCAAATTCATATCATGTAATAGTAATTTAAAAATTCAAATGGGAGGTTCAAAATTCTAACCTGAGATCAAATCTGGATACTTCTTCTTTATTGACTCTTCTAATTCCCATGTAGCCTCCTCGAATCCACGCTTACTCCATTGAACTTTTACCATCGGTATAGCCCTATTCCATAGCTGGTGAAATTTTCGATCTAAGATCTTGATCGGTCTCTCTTCATAAGATAAATCCTTCTGTAGCTTCAAGTCATCAAATTGAATCACATGCGAAGGATCATACACATATTTCCTTAGCATGGATACATGAAATACATCATGGACACCAGCCAATTATGGAGGCAAAGCCAGCTTGTATGCCACTTCACCGATTCATTCTAGAATCTCAAAAGGGCCAATATATCTTGGACTCAATTTTCCTTTGATACCAAACCTTTTAATTCCTCGCGTGGGTGAAATTTTCAAGAAGACATGCTCCTCCACTTAAAATTCAAGGTCTCTTTTTCGATTATCGACATAACTCTTTTACCGTGATTGAGTAATTTTCAGCCTTTCATGGATCAACTGAATATTCTGAGTTCTATCTTGGATAATATCAGGACCCATCAATCCCTTTTCTCCAACCTCACTCCAGCATAGAGGTGATCTACAACTCCAACCATACAGTACTTCAAAAGGTGCCATCTGGATGCTAGACTGATAACTGTTGTTATATGCAAACTCAATTAATGACAAATGTTCATGCCAACTTCCCCCAAAATCAATCATACAAGCTCTTAACATATCTTCGATAATTTGATTCGTCCTCTCGGTTTGTCCATCTGTCTGAGGGTGGAAAGCCGTACTAAAATTCAGCCTAGTACCCAAGGATGATTGCAAACCTTTCCAGAAGTGAGACGTGAATCTCGGATCTCTATCCGAAATAATAGAACTTAGAATACCGTGCAGCCTTACAACCTCCTTGATATATAGGGCAGCTAGAACATCCACGGTCCATTTGGTTTTGATGGGCAAGAAGTGAGCAGACTTAGTTAGTCGGTCCACAATCACCCATATAGCATCAAATCCACTTCGGGTCTTTGACAATCCAATTATAAAATCCATGTCAATACTATCCCATTTCCATTCCAGTATCTCTAGAGGTTTTAGTTTACCAGCCGATTTGAGATGTTCGGCTTTAACTTGTTGACAGACCAAATATCGGCTCACGAACTTAGCTACTTCTCTTTTCATGTTAGGCCACCAAAAAGTTCTTTTGAGATCTTGGTACATTTTTGTAGCACCAGGATGAATAGTGTACCTCGATTGGTGCGCTTCTTCCATTATCTTCTTCTTGATTTTGTTACTATCAGGCACACAAGTTCTTCCTCGAAATAATAATCTCCCGTCATTCGCCAGTTGAAAATCAGGCCTTTGGCTCAAATTTCCAGAAATTTCAACTAATAAAGGATCGTTACCTTATTGCTCTTTTATCTCAAAGAACACTCCAGGTTGTACCCTTATACTGGCAATCAAGACTCGTTCCTCCTTTAATTCCACATTTAAATTTAATCTTGTAAATTGCTCTAGCAAGCGCCATTCATTAATCATCAAACTTGATAATAAAGCTCTCGGCTTTCTACTAAGAGCATCAGCCACAACATTACCTTTTCCAGGATGGTATTGAATAGAAAAGTCAAAATCTTTCAAATATTCTAACCATCTTCTTTGTCTCATGTTGAGCTCTTTCTGAGAAAATAGATATTTTAAACTCTTATGGTCAGAATAGATAATGAACTGCTCACCATATAAATAATGCCTCCATATCTTTAGAGCAAAGACTACTGCGGCTAATTCTAGATCATGCACAGGGTAATTAACTTCATGGGTTTTCAGTTGTCTAGATGCATAGGCTATCACCTTGCCTTGTTGCATTAATACACAACCTAGGCCAATTCCCGAAGTATCAGCATATACCTCGAATCCTCCTCCCATAATAGGCAGAGTAAGGACAGGTGTCGTTGTCAAGCGCTCCTTTAGAGTTTGAAAACTCTTCTCACATTACTCAGCCCATACATAAGAATTTTCCTTCCTTATTAGTCTAGTCAATGGCACGGCAATTTTAGAGAAGTCTTTGATGAATCTCCTATAGTAACCGGCCAATCCTAGAAAACTTCAGATTTCGATCACATTTGTAGGCCTTTCCCAGTTATTGACTGCTTCTACCATTGAAGGGTCAACTGAAATACCTTCCTTAGAGATCACATGACCGAGAAATGAAACTTCTTCTAACCAGAACTCACATTTGCTCAATTTAGCATATAACTGATTTTCTTTTAATATCTGCAAGACAATCCTCAAATGTGCTTCATGTTCTTCCTTGGTTTTGGAGTAGATCAATATATCATCAATAAATACCACCACAAATTGATCTAAATAGGGTCGAAACACACTATTCATGAGTTGCATAAAAGCGGCAGGTGCATTATTCAGCCCAAAAGGCATGACAACAAACTCATAGTGTCCATATCTACTCCTGAATGTTGTCTTATAAATATCTTCTTCCTTGATTCTCACTTGATGATAACCCGACCTGAGGTCAATCTTAGAGAAATAATGAGCTCCAGATATTTGATCAAATAGTTCATCAATTCTTGACAGAGGGTACTTATTCTTGATAGTCAATTGGTTCAACTGCCTATAATTAATGCATAACATCATAGATCCATCTTTCTTCTTCACCAAAAGAACAGGTGCTCCCTAAGGTGATGTACTAGGTCTGATGAATCCCTTCTCTAATAAATCCATAAATTGCTCTTTTAGTTCCTTCAGCTCAATAGGTGACATTCTATAAGGAGTTTTGGATACAGGGGCTGCTCCTGGTATCAAATCGATTGAGAATGAAACTTCTCTGTCAGGTGGTAAGCCTGGTAATTCATCAAAAAATACATCCGGATATTCCTTAGCAACAGATATTTCTTCCAGAATGGGTTTCTTGGGTTCGGTTATAAAGACATAAGCTAAATATGCAACACATCCTTTCTTCATCATTTTTCGAGCTTGAAGGGCAGAGATGAGAAGAGGGTGTCTATGATGGCTATTTCTAGAGAAATATAGTTCAGGATATCTTGGTTCACCAAAGGTTACACTTCTTCGCCTGCAATCAACCTTAACATTATACTTGGCCAACCAGTCAGCACCTAAGATTACATCATGACCCTCCATGTTCATGCATATCAAATCAATGGCTAAGTTATGACCACTAATCAACACTTCACTAGAGGGAAAATAATGTTTAAGCTCAGTGCTTGCTCCTAAAGGTGTGGAAATAACAAGTTCAGTTTTCAAAGGAACAGGTTTTTCATGTAAGGTGGAAGCAAAATTCTGGGATATGAATGAATGGGTAGCTCCAATATCAAATAGAACAAAAGCAGTTCTAGAATTGATGGTGAGAGTACCTTCCACCACTCCTCCTTCTTTAGTAGGTGTAGGTTCTATCAGAGCTTGGAGTCTTCCTTGACGCCTTGGTCCTTCTTGAGTTTTCTTCTCCGATGGAGATTCCTTCATAAGGGGACAATCAGAAATGCGATGATCCCCACTTCCACAACGCAAGCATGCTCCCTTCTTTCTCTAGCACTCTTCAATCTTGTGGCCAGCCTTGTCACAATACTTGCAGATATCTTTTGAAGATATATAAGGGATGACTTGTCTATTTCCATCTCGAGGCTTTTTATCTTGTTGAGGGGTTCTTCCTTCATTTGGCCTCTTCTTTCCAAAAGTGGGTTTAAAGTTTCTGGCGCCAATAACTTGTTCTTTCACGACTCTTCCCTTGATTCTATGCACCATCTCCATGGCATCTTCTAGCAGTTGGGCCTTCCGGACCATCTCGGCATATGTTTGGATGTCCATAGGCGCCAGTTGGGGAATGTATTGGGGCCTTAGCCTATTCATGAATCGTTTGGCCTTCATTCTCTCTATATTAATAAGGTGTGGAGCATAACGGGCCAGTCGACAAAACTGGGCCTCGTATTCAGCTACAGAGAGAATTCTTTGTTTAAGGGTGGCAAATTCTGCTGCCTTCTTTTCTTGGACTCTCTCCGAGAAATACTTGCCGTTGAAATATTCTAGAAATTCCTTCCAAGTGATATGGGGATCGGGCAAGGTCGCCTCCACGGATTCCCACCAAGCTCTTGCATCCCTTTCCAGTTGGAAAGTTGCAAGCAAAACTCTATCTTGATCCTAGCATTGCATGACTCGAAATATTCTTTCTATCTCCTTAACCCAATGTTCGGCTTCATCCGGGTCAATGGAACTGTTGAAACTCGGAGGATTCATGTTCCTAAAGTTGCGGTGCAGGTCTCCCGCACCATGGTGATTAACTCCTCGTGAGCCACTTGTTGTAGGGCTTGAGTTAGCTCTTGGACGGTCCTTTGCATTTCTCTCCATTGAGCACGCTCAGCGGCCATTTTCAACAGCTAAGAATTTCTACAAAACAAGCTATGGGGATTAAATGTATTGTCTCTACATATCTTAATATCTAGCCCAAGTCTCTACCCAATCTCACGGGTCAAGTATAGCTATCGTTTGTCCTATAGTGTGAAGAACCTAGGGTTTTCAATAACTAAGTCTTGATGCCCTAGACTCTTTTTAACCATAGGCTCTGATACCAACTAAACTGTCACGCCCCGAACAAGACGGAATTATCAAGGCGTGAACAGTTATACGGGCAGGTCGATCAAGAGACTCAGATGATGAGTATGAACAACAAATGGATAAAATCACATTTTTATTTCATAATCTGACATTTCCAACAAATATCCTTCAAGGACTTACAATACTATTCAAACTCGATACATTCATTTATAAGTAGACAGACTGGGAAAATAAACTTATTAAAAACTATCATCACTCTCATCACTCCAGCCCATTCCCGTCATCTTCAGGATTTCCTGAAAATTAACAACAATACCCAGGGTGAGCTAGAAAGCTCAGTAGGACTTACATCTCTTCACCATGTCACTTTAAGTAATTAGCATTTTGGATCATCTATATGCTTTCGAATAAAACAAGTAATAAAACAAATGACAATTAGAGAACAAGATCAGGAAGTCAAGAATTTCAAGAATAGATATTGTAGAGCTCAAGTATAAGCATGAAGATCAATAACATGTATATAATCGTAAATATGGCCATGTAACAAGGATATTAACCACTCCGATCAAAAATGTAATGTATAGGATGTTAAGCATGTAACGAGTCAAGCATGTAATAAGTGAATTGCCTAGTTCAATCTTGCATGTCAGTTGGTGCAATGTCACACCTGATCATTCAACTCCCTCGGGCACAAGTACTTTCAAGCTTTACTCACCTAAGACCAGATCAGGGCCTGTTGTGCCCCTGTGATCATTTGAGTCTTCCTGTGGTTTGGGTCATTCAACATCGTCTTGTGGTCATTTGAGTTATTGGATATTCTTGGTTTTGATAATAGCTAAACACTATAAGTCATTATTATTTTAACTCTCATATGACTGACATACGTGATGTTTTGTTCATAACAGATATGCCAATGAATTGCCAAGGAATGAAGTGGAGATGGCAAATGTGAAAGCTCAATGTTGCACCCTCGCACGCGGATCGACCTGCGCGGTCAGGTCGCGGGGATCGACCTGTTTGGTCAGGTCGCGGGGGTCAAGGGGGCAGCTCCCCTTGCGTGGATTTCTGGGGGCGGAGCCCCCGGAACAAAAATTTGATTATAGGAGCGATATAATCAACAGAAATCTTCAAGACTGTCAAGGGTGATGCCACAGACATGAACGGGCTGCTAAAGGAGTCAAGCGATGGAGCTAAAGCAGTTAAACGGACCGACCCGGGAAAGCCTGGGGTCTACCCAGCTGGCGGTCGACCGCCAGCACAGGGGTGATCGACCGCCCCAACCAGCAGCCCACCGTCTGCAGGTCTTTCAGTGGTGGTCGACCGCCAGCTAGTAGCGGTCTACCGGAAATTCCAGGGACTAATCCTCTACAGCGATTCTCAGTAGCGGTCGACCGCCAGAAGCTGCAGGTCGACCGCCAGCCCCGATGCAGCCATGTTTGACTTCGATTTCCACCTCGAGGCCAGCCACTTTCCTTAGATTTATTTAATCAAAACTCACCTAATCTCCCATGAATTGTGGATCTGGTCTGGGGGATGTCCAAGGACCATTCAAAGTCTATAAAACCAACACTTGAGGGGTTAGAAACCCTAATGCTTCAATTGGAACAAGAGAGATCAAGGGAGGCTAGAGGATGAGATTCACGGGTACAGTAGCACCTCCGTGAATAGTGTTTCGGGCTGGAGTTCTTCATCCATTCCAAGGTGATTCAAGCTTAGATCTGAAGCAAGCAACCTCCAAGGAAGCTAGAAGCAATCAAGGTTCTCAAAGGTGATCAAAGCTACATCCATACACCTCTTCATCAACTCAAGACCATCCAAGCAAGCTCATTCTCAAAGGAGATCAAATCTGCATCCTTCATCTTCTTCATCAACTCAAAGTGATCCAAGCAAGATCTCTTCACAAGAAAGAAGATAACATTGAAGCATCCGACTCAAGCTCCAACAATCTCAGACAAGAGTTTTCTTCTTGAGCATATTCTATATCTTGTTTGATGTTTGAGTGTTTTTATATTTGTTCTTTTTCATTTCATACAAACGATTGAAACTGAAGATCGTCCCTACCGGTGGTTAGTAGGAAGGCAATCGGAAGTTGTCCGATCTACGGTGTTGACGTCCCTATCTGTGGTTAGTAGAAAGGCAATCGAAGGTCTTTCCGATTTGCGGTTCAGTGCGTGGCACTAGTGGAGCCTCACCGGATTTGGTGAGGGGTGGACTTAGGACTGGGGATTCAGTCCGAACCACCTTAAAATCTTGTGTGTTGTGATTTGCTTGTGTGATTGTTTCATTCTAGATGCATGCTTAGGTTCGAATCATTATATTACTTGCTCATCTTGTCAAGCGAATCATAGTGTTCTTTGATAAGCTAGTTATATTCCGCTGCAATTTATTTTATCTAGCTATATAGAGGGTTGCATTGCGAAAAGAGAGGCAAATCTATTCACCCCTCCCCTCTAGATCCGTTGTCCACTACACAATAGGGCCATGTTTGCCAGGCATTGAGTATCAGGTGGACCAAAGTCCCATGTAATTTCCAGAACAATTCATTTATAATTATGCCCAATTCGAGTTTCAAGAAAAGCTTAAGAAGCGTAGTATAGCGCATAACTAGTCATTTAGTTATGGAGGACTCTAGAGGTGGCCCCTACAGGCTCAAGAGGTGGCTCCCATTATGTAACACTTTGCGCCATTCCGACCTCAAGAGGTGGCTCCCATAACGTAGCACTTTACCCTGCATGGCACTTAGCTCCTACACTCCCAAATGGTAGTTTATGGCTAAAGTACAGATCTGGAAAAATTTTCATTTCCAAAGACATGTAGTATGAAGAATGAATGAAGTTTATATGAGAAGTTCAAAGATGATTTAAAGTATCATATTTAACGATGTTGTGCATGTGATTTTGATGATTACAAAATGACTTTGTTGCTTGGCCTTGCTTGGCCTTGTGCTTGAATGATACTGCATGTTCTCATGTGCTTGAATCATACTTGTTCTCTTACTATGGAGTCATGTTCTAGAATGAAAATGAATTTGTAAAACAATGCTTCTGAATGCCATCAACATGAATGAGTCCGTATGCTCATTTGAATGAAAGTATGCTAATCTTCTTGCATTGCAGGATCGAGTCTTGATGGACATCAAATGGAACTCAAGAGAATGCTTAAATAAGTCATCTTGTTGTCCACCATTCAGAACTTGTGTTAATTCTATCTCAATTCTTCAAATAACCATTGGTAAGGCTTTACAATTCACATATCTTCAGTTAAGTGAATTTGGGGTAAGAAAGTTACAGTGTGTTGACCCAGAGTACTTGTGCATAGATATACATGTGGTTTCACGTACCTTCTTCATGAGTCATTAAGATTTGAAGATGTATGCTTCATGCATTTTCTATATGAGGTTGAGCTTTCATACCTTTGTATTTGGACAATTGAGAGATTCAATTTCATTACAACAAACACTTGTCATGTGATGGAATATGTTTTTGTGGGTTGTAAATGGAAAGCCAAACACATGTTTGAATGGGTTGTATGATGCATTTTTAAGTGAACAAGCTGAAATTGTTGATGCTTGATTCATGAACTTTGATTATGATCTAACCGCTTGTTTCATCATGTGTTTCAGGTTAAGAAATCTTGTTTGATCATCATGGGACTTTGGTAACATCTAATTGTTGTGCCCCTGTGGTTTTGATGATTGGTTGTTGATGTGAGTTAATCAAATGTTCAGTCATCTTGCTGCTCAGTTTAGTTTAATATATTTTGATGTTCAGTCATGTTAACTGATGTATAAAGCAAAGCATTCATTGCTACACTCTGTCTGCACAGTTGTCACTGCAGTGCGTCAACTCAGTGTGCCGATGCGTCGACCCCTTGGTCATTTTTGTATCTGTCCATACAGTAGTGCGTCAACTCCTTGAGCTGATTGTCGACGCTTCAGTTTAGTTTCTTCATTTGATGAAGTCTATACATCATCAGTTGATCATCAAGAATATACGTTGCAGCGTCAACTCATTGGGCTGCAGCGTCAACTTAGCTTGTATGCACATCAGCCTTCACATGCTAAGTCTGTACAGCCTACGTCTCATGCAGCGTCAACGCTGTGAGCATTCTCAAGACATTAGCGTCAACGCTATAAGTGTGTACATCGCTTTCACGTCACCAAGTCCATACATTTGTCCTCCTTCAAAGTTTGTACAGCCGCTGGTCTAGCTTCAGGAAGTCTGTACATTGTCCGTCTTCCTTAGCATCTTGATAGTTGATGTCTATACATTGGCCTCCATGCTCCTAAGTATATGCATTATTGTTCATGCATCAGTCTTCATAAGTCTGTACAGCGTGAAGTCTAAACAGTATTTTTAGGGCTTGTCTTCGTGTCATTTACTATAGATACTCGAGTCGTTTTCCTGCTTTCTTTGTTTTATCACGTGTCGATTGAAACTGTTCCTGTCTTCTATCCTCGTGTTGTCTTTCCTAGACCCCGTGTCTTCTCTGCCTTGTGACCACACTTCGTGTCAGTTTTTATTTTCATCTTCGAGTTGGTTTCAGTCCATGTTGTTCTCGTGCCGTTCTCTTTACTGTTTGTTATGTCGTGTTGCTTTTGTATTCATGTCTTCGTGTTATTTTTGTGTTTGAGTTTTCATGTTATTTCTATCTTCTGTCTTCATGTTGATTTTACTTCGTGCATTCTTCTCTAAGTTCAAGCGTTAAGTGTCTCAAGTCGAGTCTGACTGTGCTATCTCCATGTCGTCCTTAGTTCGAGTCGGTTCTTTGTTATTTCTATCTTCGTGTTGCTTTTCCTAGACCTCGTGTCTTTCTTGTTTTGAAACCACACTTCGTGTCGATTTCTATTTTCGTGTTTCTCTTGTGTTTATGTCCGCGTGTTGTTTTGCTTCTACCTTCGTCCAGGTTTCCTCTGACCGCGTGTCTTACTACCTTTTTAGTTCCGTGCTATTTCCTTTTTACCTCGTGCTGTTCTCTTTCTACTTCGTGTCGTTCTCTTTGTAGTGTCAGCTTTATTATTGTATATCTCGTGTTGTTCTCTCTCTACCTCGTGTCGTTCTCTTTGTAGTATCTGTATTGTCACCCTTGGACTTCGTGTCGTTCTCTTGGTAGTGTTTGTTTTGTCACCACTGTATCTCGTGTCGTTCTCAGTATAGTGCACCTCTTGTCGTTCCCACATACCTCGTGCAGTTTCAGCTTGAGTGTCAACCAACTCATTTCAGGTAGATATATAGAGCAAGCCCTGAGTATTAATAGTTTTTATCTCCTTGCAGGTCCGAGGAAGAGTATTCCCCAATAACTGGGCTGCACGTGATCCTATACTAGAGGAACAAATACGAAAAGGGCACGTGGCAAGAAAGTTCTGGATCAAGCGTGGGAGGCACACGCACTTTGTACCCTATCATCCTGCTGGCTGCTGATATATATGAAAAAAAGGCTGATGAAGCAGAAAAAGGACATGAGCCAAAAGGAATAGAGGAGTAGAGATCGAAGCAGAAGCCTGAAGAGCAGAAAGCCCTTCGATCCAGAAAAAGAGAAAAAGAAGGAAAAGAGAGGAAGAAGAGATAGAAGAGAGAAGCCGTGAAGAGAGAGCAGTGAGTGAGAGATTAGGAGAGTAGAAGAGAAAGAAAGAGAGATAGAGAGTGAGAGATTTGGAGAGCAGAAAAGAAAGAAAGAGAGAAAGAGAGTGAGCGAGAGAGCTCGTGGAGAAGAAGGAAGAAGCTGCTTGAAGATCTATCTTCACTGGACCGTGGATCAGATCCAGGCCAGTCAGCTCCGTTGAGAGCCACATTGTGCATTTCATTTTACAGCTTTACAGCTTTCTGATTGCTGTGTTATTTTCCTTTATTGTTTTCCTTTATTTTCTGATCATCTTTGTTCTTCCGATTGCCCTGTTGGGGATCGGGTTCCTCCTGTTGGTTCAGAAGAAGAGAGATCTGATCTCCGGGTTGCAAGTGACAGGTTGTCACTTGTGGGTTGCCCTCTGGTTAGAGGAAGGGAGGCTAGTCCTCCGGTTCTGGGCTTGTGGTTGCAAGTCCAGTGGTCCCTCCTGGTCTGGAGGAAGAGAGGTCTTCGACCTCTAGTTTCCAAGTGGCTGGGAGTCACTTGGGTGTCCCTCCGGTTGGGAGGAAGAGGGGAGGTTGTTCCCCTGGTCAAGCTGTGTGGCAGCAACTGTTTGCAGACTGAGTCTACTTGGTTCTAGCATTTTGCTAGTGAAGCCTCACTTCGGTTGGGAGTGAGGGGTGGATGTAGGTCTGTGGACCGAACCACCTAAAAATCTATTGTGCCGTGGTTTGATTGATTGCTTTGCTTCCGCTAGATGCTTGAATAGGCACGCTCCAAGTGTTTGTATTTGAGTTGAATCGAATTGGTTCTATTCTGTGTCTATCTCTAGCATCCTAGTTTTTATTTGGCCATTTTATATAGAAGGATACATTCACCCCCCTCTGTATCCAGGCCTAGCACCCTAACAGTTGGTATCAGAGCGGGTGTCTGCCTAGAAGGTCCAGCGACCTGCAGATCCAATCGTGTAGTCTTCGATACTTATCTGGTTTTAGTGCATCAATACTCTTGTTGCCTCGAATCTACCTGCTATTTGTTCCCATGGCTAATCCATCGATTTTTTGTGGTACACACTTCAGTGCATGGCTTGCTAATTTAAAGAGTTATGCTAAATCTATTAATCCAGACCTGTGGAAAGTAATTTCACACGGTCCTCATGAACTACCAAAGAAAAGGTCCAAATGGACTGACAAGCATACCTCTTTGCATGAAGAGAATCAGAAAGCTTTTAATCTGATGAAAGCAGCTACTGATAGAGCCTTATGGTCTTGTCTTTATGATTGCAGTTCTGCTAAAGAGATTCTGAACATGCTGAAGCGAATTCAGAAGACAAAGAAGGACAGCTGCATGATGGCTTATAGAAATAATCAAGGCAGCATTCAAGATGAAGATGATGAGGTAAATCCTTTTGAGAACTATACCTTGGATGATTGGGAGAATTCATATGCTGAATTATTAGACTCTCATGAACAGTTAAGAGAACAATACAAAAAATTGAAGAAGAATAGTAGGTCAGACAGTTTCAATTCTCCATGTAAGAACTGTGCTGAACTGAAAAATGTTCATGATGCTTTTATGTCTGATATTCAAATGTTGAAGAAACAATTTTCATTGCTGAAAATTGAAGATCAAGATCATGTAAAGGAAATCTCTAAACTTGAAAAGAAGCTTAGCCTAGCTAATCATGAGTCTGTTCAGAGTAAGGATTTGCTGAAAGAACTTGAATGTGTTAAATCTGACTTAAACAAGCTGAAAAATGAGAATGACTCTCTTAGAAAGTTTTCTAAAGAAAATGAAGAATAATTAGAGAAACTTAAACGAGAGAATGATTTGCTAATTGAAAATTTTAATGCCATAAAATCTGTAAACATAGAATTACAGAAAAATTTTGAAAAACAACAAAAGGAATTGAAGGAGTTTGAAGCTAGGAGAGAAAGCATGGTTAACTCAGAGGATCAGACTCTAATAAATGAGTTAATTCAGAATGACAAGCTTAAGGAAGAAAATGAAAAATTAAAAATGCTGAATTCCACTATGTCTGAAAGACTTCTTACTTTGGAAAGAGGAAAAACTATTTGCAACGAAGATTCTAATAAACTGAGCAATCTGGAACAGGAAATTGAAAAATACAAAACTGCTAACAATGTGTTAACTGAAGCTATGAATTGCAGTGAGCAAGAGATTGCCAGTTATGAGTTACACATTTCCTCTCTAGAAAATGAAATTCAAGATCTGAAAACATCTCTGTCAAAGTTTGTGAGTGGTCAAGAAAATCTCGACAGGTTGTTAGGAGTTAAGGTCAATACTCAAAGGGAAGGGTTAGGCTACAACAATGTCAATAAAAAGGCCTTTGAAAACAAGCTGACGACATCCTTTATCAAAGCATCAGATGTAGCCACCACCTCAGAAAATAAACAACCAAATGTTCAGAAAAATCAGAAACAAACTGAAAAGTTGAAAAAGGTTGATGGATCCAAGCTGAAAACTGTTTTCATTAAAACCTCTGAACAGAAAAAGCTTTCTACTTCATCCCAATTCAGTACAAGGCTAAGAAAATAGGAAAAGAGGATAAAAATCAGAAAAGGACTGTAAATCAGAAAATAAATGAAAAGGGTTCATCAGTGTTTGTTGATCACAGTCCTCACACACACTCACATGCATCTAAAAAGAAGATTATCTGTCATTACTGTCATAAAGCTGGACATCTGATGCATGAGTGTAAGTTGATGGATAAGGATAATAAGAATGCTAGGAGATATCATGATAAAAATCCTTCATCTCAGAAAAGGAGAATTGAGTGCTTTCATTGTGGTAAACTAGGACACAAAATTTCACAATGCTGGTTTGTTAGTGATAAGAATAAATTTCATGCAAACGATCATGCTCTTAACAAGAACAAGTATGTTCCAATAAACCAGCATATGACATGCTTTAATTGTGGAAAATTGGGTCATAAGGGATTTGAATGCTGGCTGAATGCTGGTAAGAAAAGTTCTAATTCATGCTTTCACTGTGGCAAGATGGGCCACATTGCAGCCCACTGTAGGCATGCTCAGGGTAGACAATTCAATTCTAAAACTGTTAAACTCCCTGCAAATGGAAATGTGTTTGGAAGTAATGTTTTTAGAGGCAAGCACAATGAGTGCTTCAAATGTGGGAAGTATGGCCATACCGTCAAGGACTGTTGGCATATTCAGGGTAGAAATGTGAATCTCAAACATGCTAAATTCCCTGTAAGACAATTTGCAAAACTTTCATGTTATAACTGTGGGAAGCCAGGTCACAGGGCTGCAACCTGTTGGCTGGCAGGATATCAAAACCAAACTGGTTTTGGCAAACAGAATTTTTATTCTGTTAACAAGAAATCTCATGCTTATGCACATAGAATTCATGCTAACAAGAATGTGCATAAATCAAATCTGAAAACTGCTCCTAGAAATGTGCTGAGAAAACCTGCTAGGAGTAATATTGTTTTGTCAGGACCCAAGACTTCTTGGGTACCTGTTTGTGCAAAATAAACCTTGTTTTGCAGGTGTGCCTTAGAATGGAATAAAAAGGGGTATTAATTCAAGGCACTCAAGAATGAAAACCCCTTCTGAACTTTTCAGGTAAACTTCCTGCTCTTCTTGTTTTTAGTTTTAATGCATAGCAAGTTAAATCTATTTTTACATTTTCACTCATCATTTGCCATGTGCATTACTTTCTGATCATGCATTTGCTGAGAGTTCTGTGCAAATATCAGATTAAGAAGGGTTGTCTGTATCTGATGCATACATATGCTAATTTCAATTGCTTGATAATTGTGTTATGCATAGACTCTGAAAACAAATTGCATTTTGAATTTTCTGAAAAATCTGAACTGCATATGAGTGTGACTTGAAACTTGTGTGTTGCAATAGCTCACTGAAATTCTGAACTGCATATAGGACTGCATGTTGAATAATTATGCATGACCTCAATGGTATATAAATGGTAAGGTACCAAAAGGCAGGGAAGTCTGTCTGGAGGTTCTTACTATGTGTGAGGTGGTCTTTTAGACCAAGTGCTCCGCCTAGTATCATGGGTCACTTTGCTGATAGGACAGTCTGATTGTGCACAAGTCACAATATCATTTGGAATCATATGTTCAGTTTTTCAGTGCAAACATTGCATGTTTTCAGGGGGAGTTAGTTGCATTTCCTTGCATAGCATTCAATGTTAAGTCTTTGCATGTCCCTGCATACACATAGTGCATTGCATCTCCTTATATTGAAAATGCCAAAAAGAGAGTTTGAATACATATTGTAAGGGGGAGTCATTGCATTGCATATAGGTTGTCAAATGCACATGTGTCAGAACTCATTGCATATTCTCTCTTACTGATTTTGTTGACAAACCTTAATCATATTCTGAAAACTTTGAGCTTCACAATCTCTCTTAACAATTGGTATTCCTCCTATCAAATGGTATAATTCGGGTTCAGAATTCAATCAGTCCTTCATGAAGATTTCAATGGGCTATCTCGATCATAAATCTGAAAAATTTTGAACTAGAAATCTTCTATTATACAGTTTTATGAATGTCTGAAATAACTCATGTGGTTTAAGTTTAATGTTCATGGAGTTTGACTTTAAAATCTCTTAAAAATATCTGAAGCATATTTAATAAACCTTAACTATCTGTTTCATGTTGTGACTTGTGAAAACTTCTGAAATCTGCACTTTTGAATACATGACTTTATTTGGTTAAGAACATGATATTGTTATTGCTTTGAAGCAAATAAAGTTGTCTGAAATGTCTAAAGGGTAAATAGTTGTCAGAGCAATGATTTTGGTCACTGAGAAACCATGTCCAAAGGACTGTGTCATGAGGTGCCTTAGTTAACTCTGTAAAATAAAATTCATTAAAAATTAGGCAGAGCAATGGCATGCACACTGAGAAATACAACTCACTCATCCAGAAATGATTTCGAGTGTGTCATGATGTGTAAATGCTAACTCTGTTCATACAAAGCATGACTGTTAGTCACACTAAGTGCTTAGGGATATTGGCCTCTGATCAAGGTATATCCTCTAGTTACAAGGTGTGAACTGAACAAGAGTGCTCGTAAAATTGTAGCAAGAAAATTGTTGAACAAATTGAAATACCTGAATATTGATGCTAAAATCAAATTGCTACAACCCTAGACAAATTCATATGACTTCATAATTGCTTGATTTCAATACAGATGCATGTAATTCCGAAAGAAGTCAATAATTTTGATTGTGTAAGAGAAAGGGAGATTAATCAAGATAAATATGAGGGCTTGGTTCATTTTTATTAAAACATGGTTTTAGATATCAATACAGAATTTTATTGATAAACTCTACATACATCATGTTTAAACCATGATGTTCAATAAAGCTCATTCATAAGCCCTTATAATGGAAGACTTTGAAAACTTATGTTTTAGATTTATGAGATTGATATCTCTCTGAAAATCTGACTGAATTTTTTGAGATTGAAGCTTCCTTAAAAATCTAGCTGATTGATTTCTAGATCTCCAGTAACCATACCCATTGACCCAATTTCTACTGTGAGGTCTTTGATATTTAGCACCCTGGTGTGCAAGACCTGTAAACCTATCCTGAGTTCTAGACCAATTCGACCTATTGAAGTAGGTTGGCTGTGCATTGTAGTGGGTCTGAGCTCTGGGTTGATAAAAATAATTGGGTTGACTCTTAGCAGCACTTTGTCTCCCCTGTACTTTGGACCCTGCTAACCTATACACAGATTTATATTGTGTCTTCTTCAGAGGTGGAGGTGTTGGTGGAGACTCAGGGGGAGATTCCACTTATTCAGGGGGAGCATTCCTTGTCATAATGAATCATGTTCATATCATTTGTGACCTTGCATTCATATACTCAGGGGGAAGTATTGCATTTCTTGCTGCATCTGCATCTACCATGGTTTATTTTGATTATACCAAAGGGGGAGATTGTTTGCCAAAGAGGGAGAAATTGACTGAACTTTTATACATGCCTTAATTTCTCAAATTCTTTTCTTTTTGATGAAGTCAAAGGGGGAGAATAATTTGAGTCTTCAGAATGCCTCACATCATCAGAATGACTTAATGTATTGAAAGTGTTGCCATCATCAAAAAGGGGGAGATTGTTGTGCCCCTATGGTTTTGATGATGGTTTTGATGATTGGTTGATGATGTGAGTTAATCAAATGTTCAGTCATCTTGCTGCTCAGTTTAGTTTAATATATTTTGATGTTCAGTCATGTTAACTGATGCATAAAGTAAAGCATTCATTACTACACTCTGTCTGCACAGTTGTCACTGCAGTGCGTCAACTCAGTGTGCCGATGCGTCGACCCCTTGGTCATTTTTGTATCTGTCCATACAGTAGTGCGTCAACTCCTTGAGCTGATGTGTCGATGCTTCAGTTCAGTTTCTTCATTTGATGAAGTCTATACATCATCAGTTGATCATCAAGAATATACGTTGCAGCGTCAACTCATTGGGCTGCAGCGTCAACTCAGCTTGTATGCACATCAGCCTTCACATGCTAAGTCTGTACAGCCTACGTCTCATGCAGCGTCAACGCTATGAGCATTCTCAAGACATTAGCGTCAACGCTATAAGTGTGTACATCGCTTTCACGTCACCAAGTCCATACATTTGTCCTCCTTCACAGTCTGTACAGCCGCTGGTCTAGCTTCAGGAAGTCTGTACATTGTCCGTCTTCCTTAGCGTCTTGATAGTTGATGTCTATACATTGGCCTCCATGCTCCTAAGTATATGCATTACTGTTCATGCATCAGTCTTCATAAGTCTGTACAGCGTGAAGTCTAAACAGTATTTTCAGGGCTTGTCTTCGTGTCATTTACTGTAGATACTCGAGTCATTTTCCTGCTTTCTTTATTTTATCACGTGTCGATTGAAACCGTTCCTATCTTCTGTCCTCGTGTTGTCTTTCCTAGACCCCGTGTCTTCTCTGCCTTGTGACCACACTTCGTGTCAATTTTTGTTTTCGTCTTCGAGTTGGTTTCAGTCCATGTTGTTCTCGTGCCGTTCTCTTTACTGTTTTTTATGTCGTGTTGCTTTTGTATTCATGTCTTCGTGTTATTTTTGTGTTTGAGTCTTCATGTTATTTCTGTCTTCTGTCTTCATGTTGATTTTACTTCGTGCATTCTTCTCTAAGTTCAAGCGTTAAGTGTCTCAAGTCGAGTCTGACTGTGCTGTCTCTACGTCGTCCTTAGTTCGAGTCGGTTCTTTGTTATTTCTATCTTCGTGTTGCTTTTCCTAGACCTCGTGTCTTTCTTGTTTTGAAACCACACTTCGTGTCGGTTTCTGTTTTCGTGTTTCTCTTGTGTTTATGTCCGCGTGTTGTTTTGCTTCTACCTTCGTCCAGGTTTCCTCTGACCGCGTGTCTTACTACCTTTTTAGTTCCGTGCTATTTCCTTTTTACCTCGTGCTGTTCTCTTTCTACTTTGAGTCGTTCTCTTTGTAGTGTCAGCTTTATTATTGTATATCTCGTGTTGTTCTCTCTCTACCTCGTGTCGTTCTCTTTGTAGTATCTGTATTGTCACCCTTGGACTTCGTGTCGTTCTCTTGGTAGTGTTTGTTTTGTCACCACTATATCTCATGTCGTTCTCAGTATAGTGCACCTCTTGTCGTTCCCACATACCTCGTGCAGTTTCAGCTTGAGTGTCAACCAACTCATTTCAGGTAGATATATAGAGCAAGCCCTGAGTATTAATAGTTTTTATCTCCTTGCAGGTCGGAGGAAGAGTATTCCCCAATAACTGGGCTGCACGTGATCCTATACTAGAGGAACAAATACGAAAAGGGCACGTGGCAGGAAAGTTCTGGATCAAGCGTGGGAGGCACACGCACTTTGTACCCTATCATCCTGCTGGCTGCTGATATATATGGAAAAAAGGCTGATGAAGCAGAAAAAGGACATGAGCCAAAAGGAATAGAGGAGCAGAGATCGAAGCAGAAGCCTGAAGAGCAGAAAGCCCTTCGATCCAGAAAAAGAGAAAAAGAAGGAAAAGAGAGGAAGAAGAAATAGAAGAGAGAAGCCGTGAAGAGAGAGCAGTGAGTGAGAGATTAGGAGAGTAGAAGAGAAAGAAAGAGAGATAGAGAGTGAGAGATTTGGAGAGCAGAAAAGAAAGAAAGAGAGAAAGAGAGTGAGCGAGAGAGCTCGTGGAGAAGAAGGAAGAAGCTGCTTGAAGATTTGTCTTCACTGGACCGTGGATCAGATCCAGGCCAGTCAGCTCCGTTGAGAGCCACATTGTGCATTTCGTTTTACAGCTTTCTGATTGCTGTGTTATTTTCCTTTATTGTTTTCCTTTGTTTTCTGATCATCTTTGTTCTTCCGATTGCTCTGTTGGGGATCGGGTTCCTCCTGTTGGTTCAGGAGAAGGGAGATCTGATCTCCGGGTTGCAAGTGACAGGTTGTCACATGTGGGTTGCCCTCTGGTTAGAGGAAGGGAGGCTAGTCCTCCGGTTCTGGGCTTGTGGTTGCAAGTCCAGTGGTCCCTCCTGGTCTGGAGGAAGAGAGGTCTTCGACCTCTAGTTTCCAAGTGGCTGGGAGTCACTTGGGTGTCCCTCCGGTTGGGAGGAAGAGGGGAGGTTATTCCCCTGGTCAAGCTGTGTGGTAGCAACTGTTTGCAGACTGAGTCTGCTTGGTTCTAGCATTTGCTAGTGAAGCCTCACTCCGGTTGGGAGTGAGGGGTGGATGTAGGTCTGTGGACCGATCCACCTAAAAATCTATTATGCCGTGGTTTGATTGATTGCTTTGCTTCCGCTAGATGCTTGAATAGACACGCTCCAAGTGTTTGTATTTGAGTTGAATCGAATTGGTTCTATTCTGTGTCTATCTCTAGCATCCTAGTTTTTATTTGGCCATTTTATATAGAAGGATACATTCACCCCCCTCTGTATCCAGGCCTAGCACCCTAATAGTTGGTATCAGAGCGGGTGTCTGCCTAGAAGGTCCAGCGACCTGCAGATCCGATCGTGTAGTCTTCGATACTTATCTGGTTTTAGTGCATCAATACTCTTGTTGCCTCGAATCTACCTGCTATTTGTTCCCATGGCTAATCCACCGATTTTTTGTGGTACACACTTCAGTGCATGGCTTGCTAATTTAAAGAGTTATGCTAAATCTATTAATCCAGACCTGTGGAAAGTAATTTCACACGGTCCTCATGAACTACCAAAGAAAAAGTCCAAATGGACTGACAGGCATACCTCTTTGCATGAAGAGAATCAGAAAGCTTTTAATCTGATGAAAGTAGCTACTGACAGAGCCTTATGGTCTTGTCTTTATGATTGCAGTTCTGCTAAAGAGATTCTGAACATGCTGAAGCGAATTCAGAAGACAAAGAAGGACAGCTGCATGATGGCTGATAGAAATAATCAAGGCAGCATTCAAGATGAAGATGATGAGGTAAATCCTTTTGAGAACTATACCTTGGATGATTGGGAGAATTCATATGCTGAATTATTAGACTCTCATGAACAGTTAAGAGAACAATACAAAAAATTGAAGAAGAATAGTAGGTCAGACAGTTTCAATTCTCCATGTAAGAACTGTGCTGAACTGAAAAATGTTCATGATGCTTTTATGTCTGATATTCAAATGTTGAAGAAACAATTTTCATTGCTGAAAATTGAAGATCAAGATCATGTAAAGGAAATCTCTAAACTTGAAAAGAAGCTTAGCCTAGCTAATCATGAGTCTGTTCAGAGTAAGGATTTGCTGAAAGAACTTGAATGTGTTAAATCTGACTTAAACAAGCTGAAAAATGAGAATGACTCTCTCAGAAAGTTTTCTTAAGAAAATGAAGAATAATTAGAGAAACTTAAACGAGAGAATGATTTGCTAATTGAAAATTTTAATGCCATAAAATCTGTAAACATAGAATTACAGAAAAATTTTGAAAAACAACAAAAGGAATTGAAGGAGTTTGAAGCTAGGAGAGAAAGCATGGTTAACTCAGAGGATCAGACTCTAATAAATGAGTTAATTCAGAATGACAAGCTTAAGGAAGAAAATGAAAAATTAAAAATGCTGAATTCCACTATGTCTGAAAGACTTCTTACTTTGGAAAGAGGAAAAACTATTTGCAACGAAGATTCTAATAAACTGAGCAATCTGGAACAGGAAATTAAAAAATACAAAACTGCTAACAATGTGTTAACTGAAGCTATGAATTGCAGTGAGCAAGAGATTGTCAGTTATGAGTTACACATTTTCTCTCTAGAAAATGAAATTCAAGATTTGAAAACATCTCTGTCAAAGTTTGTGAGTGGTCAAGAAAATCTCGACAGGTTGTTAGGAGTTAAGGTCAATACTCAAAGGGAAGGGTTAGGCTACAACAATGTCAATAAAAAGGCCTTTGAAAACAAGCTGACGACATCCTTTATCAAAGCATCAGATGTAGCCACCACCTCAGAAAATAAACAACCAAATGTTCAGAAAAATTAGAAACAAACTGAAAAGTTGAAAAAGGTTGATGGATACAAGCTGAAAACTGTTTTCATTAAAACCTCTGAACAGAAAAAGCTTTCTACTTCATCCCCAATTCAGTACAAGGCTAAGAAAACAGGAAAAGAGGATAAAAATCAGAAAAGGACTGTAAATCAGAAAATAAATGAAAAGGGTTCATCAGTGTTTGTTGATCACAGTCCTCACACACACTCACATACATCTAAAAAGAAGATTATCTGTCATTACTGTCATAAAGCTGGACATCTGATGCATGAGTGTAAGTTGATGGATAAGAATAATAAGAATGCTAGGAGATATCATGATAAAAATCCTTCATCTCAGAAAAGGAGAATTGAGTGCTTTCATTGTGGTAAACTAGGACACAAAATTTCACAATGCTGGTTTGTTAGTGATAAGAATAAATTTCATGCAAACGATCATGCTCTTAACAAGAACAAGTCTGTTCCAATAAACCAGCATATGACATGCTTTAATTGTGGAAAATTGGGTCATAAGGGATTTGAATGCTGGCTGAATGCTGGTAAGAAAAGTTCTAATTCATGCTTTCACTGTGGCAAGATGGGCCACATTGCAGCCCACCGTAGGCATGCTCAGGGTAGACAATTCAATTCTAAAACTGTTAAACTCCCTGCAAATGGAAATGTGTTTGGAAGTAATGTTTTTAGAGGCAAGCACAATGAGTGCTTCAAATGTGGGAAGTATGGCCATGCAGTCAAGGACTGTTGGCATATTCAGGGTAGAAATGTGAATCTCAAACATGCTAAATTCCCTGTAAGACAATTTATAAAACTTTCATGTTATAACTGTGGGAAGCCAGGTCACAGGGCTGCAACCTGTTGGCTGGCAGGATATCAAAACCAAACTGGTTTTGGCAAACAGAATTTTTATTCTGTTAACAAGAAATCTCATGCTTATGCACATAGAATTCATGCTAACAAGAATGTGCATAAATCAAATCTGAAAACTGCTCCTAGAAATGTGCTGAGAAAACCTGCTAGGAGTAATATTATTTTGTCAGGACCCAAGACTTCTTGGGTACCTGTTTGTGCAAAATAAACCTTGTTTTGTAGGTGTGCCTTGGAATGGAATAAAAAGGGGTATTAATCCAAGGCACTCAAAAATGAAAACCCCTTCTGAACTTTTCAGGTAAACTTCCTGCTCTTCTTGTTTTTAGTTTTAATGCATAGCAAGTTAAATCTGTTTTTGCATTTTCATTCATCATTTGCCATGTGCATTACTTTCTGATCATGCATTTGCTGAGAGTTCTGTGCAAATATCAGATTAAGAAGGGTTGTCTGTATCTGATGCATACATATGCTAATTTCAATTGCTTGATAATTGTGTTATGCATAGACTCTGAAAACAAATTGCATTTTGAATTTTCTGAAAAATCTGAACTGCATATGAGTGTGACTTGAAACTTGTGTGTTGCAATAGCTCACTGAAATTCTGAACTGCATATAGGACTGCATGTTGAATAATTATGCATGACCTCAATGGTATATAAATGGTAAGGTACCAAAAGGTAGGGAAGTATGTCTGGAGGTTCTTACTATGTGTGAGGTGGTCTTTTAGACCAAGTGCTCCGCCTAGTACCATGGGTCACTTTGCTGATAGGACAGTCTGATTGTGCACAAGTCATAATATCATTTGGAATCATATGTTCAGTTTTTCAGTGCAAACATTGCATGTTTTCAGGGGGAGTTAGTTGTATTTCCTTGCATAGCATTCAATGTTAAGTCTTTGCATGTCCCTGCATACACATAGTGCATTGCATCTCCTTATATTGAAAATGCTAAAAAGAGAGTTTGAATGCATATTGTAAGGGGGAGTCATTGCATTGCATATAGGTTGTCAAATGCATACATGTGTCAGAACTCATTACATATTCTCTTTTACTGATTTTGTTGACAAACCTTAATCATATTCTGAAAACTTTGAGCTTCACAATCTCTCTTAACAATTGGTATTCCTCCTATCAATTGGTATAATTCGGGTTTAGAATTCAATCAGTCCTTCATGAAGATTTCAATGGGCTATCTCGATCATAAATCTGAAAAATTTAGAGAGAGATCTCTGGGTTGCAAGTGACAGGTTGTCACTTGTGGGTTGCCCTCTGGTTAGAGGAAGGGAGGCTAGTCCTCCGGTTCTGGACTTGTGGTTGCAAGTCCAGTGGTCCCTCCTGGTCTGGAGGAAGAGAGGTCTTCGACCTCTAGTTTCCAAGTGGCTGGGAGTCACTTGGGTGTCCCTCCGGTTGGGAGGAAGAGGGGAGGCTGTTCTCCTGGTCAAGCTGTGTGGCAGCAACTGTTTGCAGACTGAGTCTGCTTGGTTCTAGCATTTGCTAGTGAAGTCTCACTCCGGTTGGGAGTGAGGGGTGGATGTAGGTCTGTGGACCGAACCACCTAAAAATCTATTGTGCCGTGGTTTGATTGATTGCTTTGCTTCCGCTAGATGCTTGAATAGGCACGCTCCAAGTGTTTGTATTTGAGTTGAATCGAATTGGTTCTATTCTGTGTCTATCTCTAGCATCCTAGTTTTTATTTGACCATTTTACATAGAAGGATACATTCACCCCCCTCTGTATCCTGGCCTAGCACCCTAACAGTAATGGGGTGTTTGGTTGCATTTTTTTTACCTCTTTCTCTCTTAAATTTAAAAAAGAGAGATAGAACTCAATTGTGAGGTGTTTGGTATGACTCTCCTAAATTTTAGAGAGAGAACCTACTCCTATACAAATCTTCCTCAGAAAAAAGATAACTCCCGACCAATTTTTTTTTTGAAACTGCAGTCTCTCGTTCTCCCCCGTGCGTCCCCTCCCCCGACCGTTCCCCCCCTCCCCGGCGGATCCCGCGCAGCCCCCCTCCCCGGTGGATCCCCCCCTCCCCGGTGGATCCCCCCTCCCCTCCCCGACCGGCTCCGACGGCCCCCCCTTGCGCACAGGCCCCGCACGCAGCCCCTCCCCCTCCCCGCCTCCGGCTCCGGCAGCCCCCCCCCCCCCGCGCGTAGTCCCTCCCCCTGCCCTCCCCTGTGGCCCCCCTCCCCCGCGGCCAGCATCCCCTCCCCCTCCCCTTTCCTGCGACCCCCCTCCCCTACGGCCGGCATCCCCTCCCCTGTGGCCGGCGCCCTGCACAGCCCCCCGCCCCCGCGGCCGGCATCCCCTCCCCCGTGGCCGGCGCCCTGCACAGCCCCCCTCCCCCGCGGCAGGCGTCCCCTCCCCGACCGGCTCCGACGGCCCCCCATGCGCGCAGGGGCGCACGCAGCCCCTCCCCCCCTCCGGCTCCGGCAGCCCCCCCCCCTCCGCGCGCAGTCCCTCCCCCTGCCCTCCCCTGCAGCCCCCCTCCCCCGCGGCCGGCATCCCCTCCCCCGTGGTCGGCGCCCTGCACAGCCCCCCGCCCCCGCGGCCGGCATCCCCTCCCTCGCGGCCGGCGCCCTGCACAGCCCCCCTCCCCCGCGGCCGGCGTCCCCTCCCCCACAGCTCCCCCTCCTCTCCTCCTCGACTCGACTGCGCACCCACCACGGGCACCACGGAGGCCCGCCTGCCGCAGCCCGTCGGTGACACCGTTGTCGCCGTCTGCGGACGGCCTCTCTGCTGGCCGCCACCGCGAAGGAAGAACTCCCGTTGAGCACAAGCACAGACGAAAGAACTCCCGTGGGTCTGACAATTTGTTCAGAACTCTCAATAATTAAAATTTTAAATTTGGACTACCAAACGGGTATGAACAAAATTTAAAAAATACAATAATTTTACCAAACACATAGTTATCGGTTTCTATCAATTTTAAAAAAGAAGTTAAAAATTGACATAGTATATTTTTTTTGATAGAAAGAGTTTTTATTTAAAAAGTGCTCCCAAACACCCTATAAACATTTATTTTCCCATGTATTTTTAGTGATTTGATAAGTTTTTGAAACCCATACTGACGTGGGTCGACCCCTGGGGTCGACCCGTGAAGCTTCTGGTTCGGACAGAACCAAAGTTGTGACCCAGTGTGTAGGGGTCGACCCATGGGGTCGACCCACACATCCATGGGTCGACCCATGGGGTCGACCCCTGGAAACTGAGTTTCCATTTCTTTCTGCCTGCCCTCTGGTTGTCCAGGGGTCGACCCATGGGGTCAACCCATTCCGGCACGGGATTCTCGGGAGCATCCGAAACCCAATGAAATCATGTCTAAACTTTACCAAACTACCCCCCAATAGTTTCTAATGTTATTAGGGGGTTTCTAACATGTATTGGGAGGGTTTTATGTGTCTTTTGTCTACTCCTCTATATATATGAATGTGAACTCCGAATTTGGAAGAGGAGAAGCCCTAATGCATTTTGTTCTATCTTGTAGGTGGAGAAAAGGGGCAAAGCAACCAAGGAGCTCTTGAGGAAGGGTTATCATCTACATCCATGAAGATTTGGAGATCGTGGTAGAAGAAGAAAAGAAGCGTCTCGAAGAGAGGAACAAGAGGATGCCAAAATCGCCATCATCCGACAACGAACCAAGAGGAACCGAAAGAATCGAAGAAGGGGGAGCTCTCTACATACTATATCTTCTTCATTTCAGTCTTTCGACTTTGTTTGGAATTCATTGTATCTATTTGTCTATGCTTCATACATTTCTGAAGGAATATTATGTGTGGGTGTTCGGAGAAAGGGGTTCTCCGAGTGGTTTGTGTTGACGCATGTGCGTCGTGTGGTGCGGAGCATATCTGCGTGTATGCTTACACATATTGTGGGGTGTGTTCCCCGTGTGTGGTTGGGAGTTTACTCCCGTGTGATTGTGTAGGCTTCGCCCTACGTGTGTGTGTTGGAGCTTGGCTCCGTGTGTGGGGGGCGATTTATCCACGGGCTGTTTTATACAGCAGTGAAGACTCACCAGTTTGGTGAGGGGTGGACGTAGGGAGCCCATCGTGGTCCCGAACCACCTTACAAATCCTCGTGCATTGTGGCTTGCATTATGGTTTGTGTTGTGGTGGTTTGCTTTATTGTTCATATCTAATTATCCGTTCGAGTGAGTACGGTGAGATTGAGAGAATCAAGTCTATTCCAATTAGTTTAAATTCCTCACTCTTGCTAATCAAGCTAATTCCGCTGTGAGCTAGTAAATAGTTTTAATTGGACATAATTTTAGTAGAGGGTTCTATTCACCCCCCCTCTAGAACCGTGCTCCTGCACTACGGGACCCAACAATTGGTATCAGAGTGAGGCTCTGTTGTCCCTAGATCTAACGATATACAGAGTGATCCTAGTGCATTGTCAATCATGAATTTTTCTGTTGATCAAATCTCTATGAATTGCCTTCCTATTTTTAATGGTCATGATTATATTTCTTGGAGAAATGCTATGTGTGTTTATCTTGGTTTGCATGAGCCTAATGTTTGGAAGGTCATATGTGAAGGTCCATACAAGCTTCCTACTAAACATAACAAATGGGATGATATGCATGTCAAGAAAAATGCAATGAATCTTAGAGCATTGAATTTTCTCTTGAATGCGATTGAGTCTAATATACTTTCACAAATTCTCTTGTGTAGGTCGGCAAGAGACCTTTGGGACGAATTGGCACGGAAGTATGAAGAAGAAGTAATGGATCCATGCTTAATGGCTCATGGTGAAGAAATTTCAAATGAGGTAAATTCTAACTCTGACTCTGATGAAGGTGAAATGTCATTTGAAGAACTGCTTGATGCTTATGAGGAGTTATCGAGTCGATATAAGAAAATCAAATCTGAAAATAAAAATCTGAAAAAGAAAACTAGTGAGAATGTGCATGCTAGTGTTTCCTGTGAAAAATGCATTGAGTTAGAATCAAAAATTGAAAATCTAAAAAATGATAATGAACTTCTAGAATCCAAAGTTGAATTGTTTTCAAAAGAAATGTCTTGTATGAATGAAGAGCTTGAAATGTTCAGAAAATCTAATACTGCTCTTGAAATTGAAAATGATTCCGATGATTTGTTTGATCAGAACAAACTCTTGTTGTCTAAGATTTCATTGTTTAAAGAAACTGAAAAATGTCTTAGAAACAAGTTGGATTCCTTATCTGACGATGATAAAATGCTTGAAAATTTTCTTGATTCTGAAATTGATAGCAAGAGCATCATGTTTGAAAATGAGGAACTTAAAAAGAAAAATGGTGTCATGCTAATCGAGAATGCTTTGCTTGAAGGTAGATTGAACAGTTTTGATAAAAGTGAAAAAGAAATTGCGTTGTTGAAATCTGAAAATGAAAAGTTGAAACAATTAAACAACGTCATGTCTGAAAGACTGCTAGTTCTTGAAAAAGGAAAATCTGTTAATGTCAAATTGCATGAAGATGAATGTGAAAAAGTGCATGTGCTAGAACAAGAAATTGAGAGCTATAAAACTACAAATAGAGTATTGAATGAGAGTATTGTTTGCAGTGAACAGGAGATAGCTAGCTATGAATTGCACATTACATCCCTTGAATATGAAATTATAGACTTAAATGCATCATTGTCTAAATTTGTCAAAGGGAAGGAGAACTTAGACAAAATGCTAGGTGTTAAGGTCAACTTTCAAAAAGAGTGTCTTGGATATTCTCCAATTAACAAAAAGTCTTTTGAATCAAAACTAAAAACCTCTTTTATTCATGCTTCTGATATCCCTAGCACTTCAAAAGCTCCTCCTCCTATTACACAAATAAAAATTTCTGAAAAATATTTTGAGAAAAAGAAAAATGTTCACACAAAACCCACCATGGAAAAATAATTTCAAAAAGTTCAAGGTGGGTGAAAAATAAAATCAAATGTTGAATGTTTCTATTGTGGATTGAATGGACATGTGATGGATGATTGTGTTGTCATGAAAGAGGATGACAAACATGCGTGCAAAGACAAACATGTTTTCAAATCAAAAGGAAATGTTTCTTGCCTCCATTGTGGTAAGCTAGGCCACAGGATGAAAAATTATTTTTCAAAGTAGAAAAGTGAACAAAATACTTTTAATAGAAAAAGAAATGTTTCTTGTTTCTATTGTCATAAACTTGGGCATGTCATGGATAATTATTTTGTGAAACAAAATGATGATTATTGTGTCATGAATGCTAAATTTGATCTTCAAAGAAAATTCAGTGACAAATATGCCTTTCGTGCTCAAAGGTTTTCATCTAACAAGGGAAAGTTCTTTGGAAAAACTTTTGCTCATAATGATAAATCATTTGTTAGAACTACTTCTCCTTGTTGCTATCATTGTGGGAAGTACGGGCATGTTATAAAAGAATGTTGGTTTTTGAAAACTAATAATTTCATGCTTCTAGAATGAATGTTAGGTTTAATTTTTTTAGACCTAGATCTTTTAGAAATAGGAGATGGAAAACTTTTGAAAATATCTTTGCTCTTAAAAGGAAATCATTTGCTAGAAATGTCATCCCTCAATGCTTTTATTATGGAAACCATGGACATGTCATTGAGGATTGCAGGATCATGAAGGATGATGATATAGTGGTAATGAAAAAGTCAAAGAAAACATTTGGAAGAGATGCTACTAACATCCAATGACCCAAGAAGGCTTGGGTGCCAAGATCCGACAAATGAGTCGGTTGTTATGAAGGTGTGCCTTGAGGTAAATAAAGAATGAAAGGGGTTCCAATAAAATGGAACAAGGCACACTCATAAGGTAAAATCCCAACTTTACCTTTTCATTATTAAACTTGATGATTTTGATGTTTGGTATGTTATTCTGTTATAGTTTTTATATGATGCTTGAATTGTATTTCCTCACAAGTCATACAAGCCTTCAATAGATGAATTTTTGGTATATCAAATGGTGATATGTGAAATGACAGATCAAGTCTGTTAGGAAGCTATCACTATGTGTGAGGTGATCTTAGGATCAATGTCCTCCACCTTATATCAAAATTCAGAAATTAAATTATTTGGCTAATGTTGAAACATGTCTTTTTGAATGAAATCAATTTACCTTGATTTGCATGTGCTTTCAATTTGAATCTGAAAATCTTTCTTGTTTTAAGAAGGTAAAATATCTGAAAATCTATTTTTGAACAACTTTTGAAAACAATCAGGTTGCATTGCTTGATTTTGATCATTTTTACACCCTTGTTCCTGAAGGCCATGTCATGGAGAATGTTTGTTGTTTATCATTTGAATGTGAATGCTTTCATGTGCAATTTATCATGATAGTCTGAAAATCAAACTCTTGGATTTTGCTTTTACATATTGCATTGCATTCTTAAGTTGTTATAGGTTGCATGCATAAGAGTTCATGCATTAGGGGCATTGAAACATTCAAATAAAATCTGAAATTCTGCATTCATGGTGCATTCTACATTTGCATTTTGCATGTTTCCACTGTGTGCTTGTATGTTAATATATGCTACAACCCCTTCCTTGTAAATTCTAAGACTGTACACTCCATTGATAAATAATATTGCATCTGAGTCTTAACAAGTGTGTTTCTTATCATACACTCAGGGGGAGTAAATATTTGATAAGTGCATCTAGATAGGGGGAGTTGCATTGCTATGTGCTCATAATGTTTTCGATATACATGCTAAATCAAATTCGCACACCTCTTGCATAATATGTGAAAATGAGTGTTAAAGATATGGATATAGGAATTTCTTTTCAACACTCTAGAGATATTAAACCTGCTGCATGTATGTTGAAGAGGCAGTTGAGGAAAAAGCTGCCTACCTATCTTTGTTAAAGGAATGTGAAATGAAAGGCAGAGTAATGTTTAGTCTCACTGAGTAAATTGGGCACATGTCACCTGAGACGTGATGTGGTTCATTTAAGAAAGGTGTTGTACTAAAGTATCTTTGTTCAAAATGAAGTGAAATGGTTCAGTATTCTAAGTAACCGGGGAATCTGGCATGAGCTCCATGTGTCTCCTCGTGTAAAAAGGAATTATTTGAACCTGATCATTCTTAGAAAAATTCTGATTATCTTTGTGAAATCAATGAAAAATTTTTATGTGAAAAATATTGAGGTAGAGCGTAGCCTCCAATACGTTGTTCTCAGATTGTAGTGTAGCTTGTATAATCTCTTGATGTGTTGATCTTAAAATCTGAATATCCATATTGCAACAATCTATTTTCATGTTATTCACTTACACATATGGAAATTTGATTTAATATGTATTCATAAAATTGATTGATTGCATTGGCTTTTGCTTCATTCTCCTATTTGATTGCACAATCCCCTAGGTGTACACTTGAGCAAACTGGTTTCATTAACTCACCTGCACTTTTCGTACAGCTATCCTCTCACTATAAATAAATTGGGGGAGCTATATTACATGTATATAGATATACTTGCTTGGAAGTCAATCATACTTGATCATTCTACTTGCATTCTGCATGTTCATATTGCCCATAACTTGCAGTTCAAACATGTGCAATTAGTTCATGCATATTTGGCATTTAGAGCATTCACACATGCATATTTTGAATTGTCTGTCAATTCTTTGTCAATGACAAAGGGGGAGAGGCAGTTACTTTGTGCTTATTTCATGAATATCATATTTGGCTTGACTGTTCTCATTTTGTCATAAGGGGAGTAAGCTTGCTGGTTTTGGTTTTGATGCTATCGTGAACTCCCCATGTTGATCCCCATTTCTGATTATGTCAAAGGGGGAGAGAGCATTAATGCATAACATTTTGTCATCATCAAAATGAGGGAGATTGTTGTGCACGTGATTTTGATGATTACAAAATGACTTTGGTGCTTGGCCTTGCTTGGCCTTGTGCTTGAATGATACTTCATGTTCTCATGTGCTTGAATCATACTTGTTCTCTTACTATGGAGTCATGTTCTAGAATTATTCAGTCCTCCCCTCAATATATCACTCTTGGTTTGAAGAAGGATAATGAGTTTTCTTCATTCTACTCTTTTGTTTATGCTGCCTGTGATTCCTCACTTAGGCAAGGTATGTTTGATGACCTCATTTCTTTTGCTCCTTCTGTGGCAGTTCCTTGGATAGTAGGAGGGGACTTTAATTGTGTTCTGCGGTCATCAGAGAAGATTGGTGGTGTTAGCCCACCTTTAGCTCCTATGGTAGATTTCAATGGTTTCCTGAGTTCAGCTGGCCTCATGGATGCGGGTTATATAGGTCCAGCTATGACCTGGTCTAATAATAGAGCTGGGCAGGCCAATATTCGAGCTCGATTGGATCGGGCTCTCTTTAATATTCATTATCAGTCTGCTTTACCACAGCTTGTTGTTAAGCACCTGCCTAGAGGCCCTTTGGACCATGCTCCTCTTTTACTGTCTATGAACAAACACACATTTGGTCCTGCCAGATTTGTGTTCCAGAAGATGTGGTGCTCCCATCAATCTTTCCTGCAAGTTGTTTCTGATGCCTGGCAGCATGTTTCATCTGATCATCCTAGTGCTTTGGTCAGGCTTACTATCAAGCTAAAGGTTGTTAGACTCTCCCTTCGAACATGGAATAAGGAAGTCTTCGGTGATGTCTCCCAAAATGTCAAACTGGCAGAAGCTGAGCTTGAGTACAAACAGGCTGTATATGATTCAGATCCTTCTCAAAGTAATAAGGCTAATCTAAATGTTGCTTGTGCTAGTTTACTCCAAGCTCTACATAGAGAGGAGGTATTCTGGAATCAAAAAGCTCGGATTGACTGGATTGAAAATGGGGATAGGAACACTTCTTTTTATCATGCTGTGGCATTATGTAACCAGCGTAGGAGCTTTATCAGCAGACTTAGAGTTGGTGAGCCTGAGATATGGTGTTCTGAACAGGAAGCTTTATGTAACCATGATGTAACTTTCTTTAATAAGCTTTTTTCCTCAGAGCAGCATTCTATTGACCATTCTCTTCTGGATTGCATCCCCCATATTATTACTGCTGATCAGAATTCTACTCTATGTACCATTCCTAACGAAGAGGAAGTCAGGAAAGCAGTATGGTCACTCAGTGGTACAAGCTCTCCAGGGCCTGATGGTTTTTCAGGAGCCTTCTACACTTCAACTTGGGACATTATAGGTTCGGATATCATACAAGCTGTCCAAAGCTTTTTTATGGGATTTCCCCTACCTTGCAGTGTTTCTTCATCTCTTATAGCTTTGGTGCCCAAGATTTTAAAGCCCGGGACATTTAATGATTTCCGGCCGATAAGTTTGTGCAATTTCTCCTACAAAATTATTTCTCGGATCATCACTGAGCGCCTAGCTCCTCTTCTGCCTAATATAATCTCAGAGGAACAGGAGGCCTTTGTTAAAGGTCGATACATTCTGAATAATATTTCCTTAGCTAGGCAATTGATGGTGGATATTAACAGGAAGGTTAGAGGCCATAATGCTATTTTTAAATTAGATATGGCAAAGGCATATGATAGAATGGAATGGGATTTTATTTTTGCAGTTCTGAGGAAATTTGGGTTCAGTTCCTGGTTCACTTCTTTGATTGGCATGCTTCTCTCTAACTGCTAGTTTTCTATCAATCTCAATGGTTACACGACTGGTTTTTTTAAATCTAGCAGAGGGATAAGGCAGGGAGACCCCCTTGCTCCATATCTTTTCATTATTGCTTCTGAAGTGTTAAGTAGGGGCCTTTCTAAAATGTTCCAATCTGGGATGTTGCGAGAGTACAGTGGGCCTCGACATTCTACACAGGTCTCTCATTTGTTATATGCGGATGACACATTAGTTTTCCTCAATGCCTGTAAGCAGAATATTATTTCCTTTCAGCATTTTATTGATAGGTATCAGTCAAGCTCTGGGCAGTTGGTTAATGATGGAAAGAGTAATTTTACCTTATCTTCAAAGGCTCCCTCTTCTCTTAGATAATCCATCCAAGCTTTAACTGGATATAAATTTATGTCTGGTGAATTTCGCTACCTTGGAATCCCTGTCAAAAAAGGGAGGTACAAATGTTCGGACTTCCAATATCTGATAGACAAAATTCAAATGAGGCTGGAAGGTTGGCAGTCCAAGTTTCTGTCTCAGGCAGGGAGATTAGTGCTTATTAATGCTGTGCTTCGGAGCATTCCAATTTATTTGGCCTCAGCCTGCTTCATTCCGAAAACTGTTATTTACGCAATAGACAGACTTTGTGCCAATTTTCTTTGGCAGGGAGCTGAAGGTGAAAGAAGGAGGCATTGGGTGGCCTGGAAAGATATCCAAAAACCCTTGGCTGAAGGGGGCCTTGGAATCAGAGACCTTTATTGGGTTCAGGTAGCTTTGGGGGCAAAAGCCCTGTGGAATGTCCTTCATGGTTCATCTCTTTGGTCTAAATATGCCAGGCAGAGATATATAAAAACTCATTTTTCAGAATGTATGAAGCTCTTCCCTGTGGGTTTGCCATCAAATGTGTTTCATCAAGTGAAGAACTTTATTATAAGTAAAACTCAGTGGTTCTTAGGAGATGGGGCTGATATTGATTTCTTTAGGGACAATTGGACAGGTAATGGACCAATCCTACATTCTATCTTGGCTTCTGAGGCCACTAGCCAGCAAGCTTTCCCTCTAGCCTCTGTTAAAGAGGTCCTGATGAATCCTCAATATGAAGCCTGGAAGCAGGTCTGTCCTGACAATCAACTCTATAGCTCCTGGCTCCATAGTGCAGCAGATGCTTGGGTCTGGACTGGCACTACCAGGGGGGATTTTTCCACAAAGTCTGCTTACAATCTTCTCCGCACTAGTGGAAATATCAGGCGGCCTTGGATCAAATTATGGCATTCTTCCTTTAATCCCAGAGCAACCTCTTTTGTATGGAAATTAATACACAGAGCTGTGCCAGTGGACAGAAGGGTGGCTGACCGTGGTATCCCATTTGTTTCCAAATGTGACTGTTGCCAAGTTCCTGCTCAGGAGGATTTAAACCACCTTTTTATTTCTGGTGAGCTAGCGCTGTGGTCGTGGATCCACCCCTTGATCAGTGAGAAGGTATATCTTAGTGACCACATAACAATCCGGTGCTGGAATATCTTAACAATCACTAACATGAAATCTGCTTTTAGTTTCATTGGTCTCTATGCTGTTATTCTTATGATGTGGAGTATTTGGAAATTCAGATGTGCAATCAGGTTTGAAAGTAAGCCCCATCATATAAGTGACATTAAGAGAAGTATTGTTTCTTCCATTTCTTATGTTTTGGAAAAGAAGTGCTTCTATATTCCTTTGTCTTCAGTCAAAGCTAGCAAGCTTGCCTTCTATCAACTCTTTCCCTGGGTGGAGGTCAGAAGACCAATTTTGGTGACCTGCAGATTGGCTTTGGATCGGCTGACTATACATGTTGATGGAGCCTCAAAAGGAAACCCGGGTCTATGTGGAGGTGGGGGGTTGCATCCGGGATGCCAAAGGCAATATGCTCATTGGCTTTGCCTTTCACTATGGCAGTGGCTGTAGTTTTCTTGCTGAAGCAAGGGCTTTACACGATGGTTTATCCATAGCAAAGCAGGGTGGTTTAAACATAGCAACTGTGTTCTCAGATTGTGCATTACTAGTTGATGCAGTTCATAAAGGTGTGACTCCCAACTGGACTGTTATGCCTTGGTGGGGGAAAATTTTGGAACTTCTTAGTGTTTGTGGATGCACGGTGCAGCATGTGTACAGGGAAGGCAATCAAGTTGCAGATGCATTGGCATCTTATGCCTGTGGTATCCAAGACAATTCTATTTTTACACAAACTAGGGACCTTCCAATTTTGGCTAGGGGGGCCCTCAAGATGGACAAAGCAGGATTGCCCACTTTGCGTAACTGTAACTAGATAAGTGGTCTTTTCCTTGTTTTTGTTCTTTTACTCTTGATTGATCTTACAGGGGTATATCCCATCATTGTATAGGTTCCTTTCTTGATTTTTTACCTTTGATTGTTCACACAGGGGTATGCCCCGTAGCTATTGTATTTTCTCATCCAATCAATAAAATTAGGACCATAGGATTAATCTGGGGGAGTGAGAACATTCTTCCCTTCTGGGGGAGGGTGCACTCGATCGGATTCTAATCCTGTTGGTCGATTTTTTGCTTAAAAAAAAATGTTCTAGAATGAGAATGAATTTGTAAAACAATGCTTCTGAATGCCATCAACATGAATGAGTCCTTATGCTCATTTGAATGCAAGTATGCTAATCTTCTTGCATTGCAGGATCAAGTCTTGATGGACATCAAATGGAACTCAAGAGAATGCTTAAATAAGTCATCTTGTTGTCCACCATTCAGAACTTGTGTTAATTCTATCTCCATTCTTCAAAGAACCATTGGTAAGGCTTTACAATTCACATATCTTCAGTTAAGTGAATTTTGGATAAGAAAGTTACAGTGTGTTGACCCAGAGTACTTATGCATAGATATACATGTGGTTTCACGTACCTTCTTCATGAGTCATTAAGGTTTGAAGATGTATGCTTCATGCATTTTCTATATGAGGTTGAGCTTTCATACCTTTGTATTTGGACAATTGAGAGATTCAATTTCATTACAACAAACACTTGTCATGTGGTGGAATGTGTTTTTGTGGGTTGTAAATGGAAAGCCAAACACATGTTTGAATGGGTTGTATGATGCATTTTTATGTGAACAAGTTGAAATTGTTGATGCTTGATTCATGAACTTTGATTATGATCTAACCGCTTGTTTCATCATGTGTTTCAGGTTAAGAAATCATGTTTGATCATCATGGGACTTTGGTAACATCTAAACATTTATTTTCCCATGTATTTTTAGTGATTTGATAAGTTTTTGAAACCCATACTGACATGGGTCGACCCCTGGGGTCGACCCGTGAAGCTTCTGGTTCGAACAGAACCAAAGTTGTGACCCAGTGTGTAGGGGTCGACCCATGGGGTCGACCCACACATCCATGGGTCCACCCAGGGGGTCGACCCCTGGAAACTGAGTTTCCATTTCTTTCTGCCTGCCCTCTGGTTGTCCAGGGGTCGACCCATGGGGTCGACCCATTCTGGCACGGGATTCTCGGGAGCATCCGAAACCCAATGAAATCATGTCTAAACTTTACCAAACTACCGCCCAATGATTTCTAATGTTATTAGGGGGTTTCTAACATGTATTGGGAGGGTTTTATGTGTCTTTTGTCCACTCCTCTATATATATGAATGTGAACTCCGAATTTGGAAGAGGAGAAGCCCTAATACATTTTGTTCTATCTTGTAAGTGGACAAAGCAACCAATGAGCTCTTGAGGAAGGGTTATCATCTACATCCATGAAGATTTGGAGATCGTGGTAGAAGAAGAAAAGAAGCGTCTCGAAGAGAGGAACAAGAGGATGCCAAAATCGCCATCATCCGACAACGAACCAAGAGGAACCGAAAGAATCGAAGAAGGAGGAGCTCTCTACATGTTATATCTTCTTCATTTCAGTCTTTAGACTTTGTTTGGGATTCATTGTATCTATTTGTCTATGCTTCATACATTTTTGAAGGAATATTATGTGTGGGTGTTCGGAGAAAGGGGTTCTCCGAGTGGTTTGTGTTGACGCATGTGCGTCGTGTGGTGCGGAGCATATCTGCGTGTATGCTTACACATTTTGTGGGGTGTGTTCCCCGTGTGTGGTTGGGAGTTTACTCCCGTGTGATTGTGTAGGCTTCGCCCTAAGTGTGTGTGTTGGAGCTTGGCTCCGTGTGTGTGTGGAGATTTATCCCCGGGCTGTTTTATACAGCAGTGAAGCCTCACCGGTTTGGTGAGGGGTGGACGTAGGGAGCCCATCGTGGTCCCGAACCACCTTTAAAATCCTCGTGCATTGTGGCTTGCATTATGGTTTGTGTTGTGGTGGTTTGCTTTATTGTTCATATCTAATTATCCGTTCGAGTGAGTACGGTGAGATTCAGAGAATCAAGTCTATTCCAATTAGTTTAAATTCCTCACTCTTGCTAATCAAGCTAATTCCGCTGTGAGTTAGTAAATAGTTTTAATTGGACATAATTTTAGTAGAGGGTTCTATTCACCCCCCCTCTAGAAGCGTGCTCCTACACTACGGGACCCAACAAACGACATTAAGATAATAAAGAGAATGAATTTCCGGTCAAGGCGCGATCAATTCTCGTGAAAAATCTTGTAAAATAAGTTTAGATCAGGTTTCTCTTAGTCGGGTAATTAGCAGAAAACTAAAGAAAACTCGGCCAGGTAAGAGGTGGGATAGTGGGAGGCTCCCCTCGTATTCACGAGGTCCTAATTAAGTAACCACTTATCCACTTAAAGCGTTTACCCGTGGACCTCTAGCCTTAGACACCGGTTCTTCTTGGTGAACTTGCTAGCTACTCAATTTTTCGGAGACATGAAAACACGTAAATCAAACGGAAATCATTTTTGTATTTTCTAACATTTTCATTTGTGAAAGAATTTCAATGAAGGTAAAGACATTGAAAAAAGATGTCAAGATTCTAATTGCATAATATGTTCATGTATGAAGAGATGTTTGAAAGAAGATGCCGAGCTTTCAGATAGAGTTTAAATCAAATAGATATGGTCAATCATGTATAGAAATTCTACGAAAATTAGAGCATAATTGTTTGATCAATTAACAATAGCTTTACGAGTTCATTCACCTAGTCATTTCTTTGTTAATATAATTCTTAAGGCAAGAACATGATTTTAAAATTCAAGATTTAAGTTTGAAATAACGCACATAAACGATGTAAATCGGGCATGGTTACCGTATTCAAATCATGGTCTACATGTGATCCACGTTATTGAAACACGTTATGATAATGAAAACTCCATAATTGAACTTTAAATCTTAAAATAAACTATAAATACATGATCATGAAAAATTTACATAGAATCAAAATACTCATGCTAAGAAACATATATGGAGACCTAATTAAGTTTTTGCCTGAGAGAAAACCTACCTCGTTGAAGACCAAAGAAAAAAGAAATTTAAGAACGAAGAATGCTTTCGAACACTTCTCCAACTTCGAGCTTTCCCTCTCTCTCCAACCAACAATTCCTCTCAAGAGATTTGTGCCTTGAGTAGGGAAGAGCCTAGCCCTATATATATAGGCCAAAATCTTCCACCTACTTTCCCTATTACACCAACTTCATTCCACCATGTCACTATTACACCAACCTTGTTCCACTATTACACCAACCCCATTATACCAACTTTGTTCCACTATGTGGATGAGATAATCTATGACCTCATTTATTCAATGATGTAGATCTCACTTATTCAATGATGTAAGAATGACCTCATCTATTAATTAGGATTAGATTAAAGCTAATAAGTCTCTCTTAAATCGGATGCTATAATACTGCTACAGTACCGACGTCGTCGCCTTCTCAGAATCGTGCCGTAAATCTCATCGTTCGTGTTAACAAGTGGAATAGTATTTATGTTTATGTTTGGAACATATTCATAATTTATTTTATTTTCATCTTTCATTATTTCTTTTTGCATATGAATGCATATAAAAAATTTCAAGTTGCTACAAACCAGCTTTGTGACAAAGGTCACGGAGTGGTTTTTGATAATCAAACATGCAAGATCTTTGAAGCCAATTCTAGTAGTATCATGTTCATAGGGCATAGAGTAAATAATGTCTACATTGTAGACCTTAATGAAAATTCTGATTCAAATCTTTATCTTTCTGCTGATTTAGATAATAATGCCTTTAACTGGCACAGACGTTTAGAACATGCTAGCTTTTCTACCCTAAATAAATTGGTAAAACATGATCTGGTTAGAGGCCTTCCTAAAATCAAGTTCAATGCATATTCAAGAGTGTGTGATGCTTGTGCTCAGGGTAAACAAACCCGGATGTCCTTCAAACTAAGGACTGAGCCATTATCTTTGAGACCTATGGAGTTACTGTATATGGATCTTTTTGGTCCTACTAGAACACTGAGTCTAAATGGAAAAAGGTTTGGTTTTGTGGTTATCGATGATCATTCTAGGTTTTCATGGATCTTTTTTTAGCCAATAAAAATGATGCCTTTCAAAAATTCAAAATGTTTTTCAATAAGGTTAAGCAAGAGGGAAAGTACGAAATCTACTCAATTCAGTCTGACGATGGAGGTAAATTTGAAAACTCCATGTTTTTTGATTTCTGTGAAAACGAGAGACTGACTCATAAGTTTTCTTCTCCTAGGACACCCGAGTAAAATAGAATTGTGGAGAGGAGAAATAGAACAATTGTGGAGATGGCCCGGACCATGTTAATCGAGAGTCAATTGCCAAGGAAGTTCTAGGCAGAAGCGGCCAACACAGCATGCTACACAATCAACAGGGCCATGGTAAGACCGGTACATAAGAAAACCCCTTATGAGCTTCTGAAAGGTAAGAAACCGAACTTGGCTCACTGTATAATTTTTGGTTCCAAATGTTTCATACACAACAATAACAAGAAGGATTTAGATAAGTTTGAGGCTAAGAGCAGTCCTGGAATATTTTTAGGTTACTCTGAAGTGACAAGAGCATATAGGGTTTTCAACATAACAGATCAAACTATAGAAGAATCTCCACATGTTGTATTCGATGAAACAAATAGAATCTCTAATCTTGAAGATGATGACAGGGACTCCAAACAAGATGGAGGATTTCTAGAGGACAAGCTAAATGAAGAAATTTCCCCACATGCTGCATCAACAACCCCTGTTCAAGGTGAGTCAATTGAGACAGGTGAGTCCTCGACCAACTTGAGATTTTTGAAAGATCATCATGTACAGTATATAATAGGCAATTTGCATGATCTCACTAGGACCAGATCTTACTTTAAAGATGTAAATAATCAGGACTTAGTGGCATTAGTGTCCCAAGTAGAGCCCAAAACTGTGGAAGAAGCCTTGAATGATGAATCTTGGGTTAATGCAATGAATGATGAACTAGAACAATTTGAAAGAAACAATGTTTGGAAGCTAGTCCCTAGACCAATAGATGCTTCTGTCATAGGAACAAAATGGGTTTTTAAAAATAAAATGAATGAAGAAGGAATAATTTCTAGGAATAAAGCTAGGTTAGTAGCCAAAGGCTACTGCCAAGAGTTTGGAGTGGATTTTGAAGATTCATTCGCCCCAGTTGCAAGATTGGAAGCTATAAGTATTTTGTTAGCTTTTGCCTGCTCCAGGAACATAAAACTCCAACAAACGGATGTCAAGAACACCTTCTTGAATGGTTTCATTAAGGAAGAGGTTTTCGTAGAACAACCCCCTGGATTTCAAATATCTACACACCCTAACCATGTTTTCAGGTTGAACAAAGCCCTATACGGACTGAAACAGGCACCTTGGGCCTGGTATGAAAGGTTGACAGATTTTCTGCTCAGCAAGGGCTACAAAAGAGGTAAGGTGGATCAGACTTTATTTACAAAGGCAATGCATAAAGGTCTAATCATAGTTCAGGTATATGTAGATGACATTGTTTTTGGTTTCACATGCACTGAACTATGCAAAGAGTTTGCAAAATTGATGTCCAATGAGTTTGAAATGAGTTTGGTTGGTGAGTTAAAATACTTTCTTGGTTTGCAGGTTCAGAACTTGGAGGATGGATGCTTTATTAGCCAGACCAAGTACACCCTGGAGATCCTCAAGAGGTTTGGGATGGATAAGTTGAAACACATTAACTCCAATGAGCATCAGTACATCCCTAGATGCAAATGAATCAGGTAAACAAGTTGATGCAAAACTATACCGAGGTATGATTGGACCCCTACTCTATTTGACTGCCTCGAGAGCTGATATACAATTCAGTGTAGGATTGTGCGCTAGGTATCAATCTAGGACCACTGAACTACATCTTGATGCTATCAAAAGAATCTTGAGATACATTTCAGCTACACACACTTTAGGATTATGGTATCCTGCAGCACAACTTAGATCTGATTGCTTATGCGGATGCTGATTATGCTGGCTGCAAACTAGATAGGAAGAGCACTAGTGGGCATTGTCAATTCTTAGGTGGGTGTTTAATTTCTTGGGCTTCCAAGAAACAACATTTTGTGGCCCTCTCCACCACAGAAGCTGAATACGTAGCTGCAGGGAGCTGCGGTACTCAAGTGATTTGGATCAAACACTAGATTCAGGACTACCAAGTAGATCTGGGTTGTACACCCATTTTCTGTGACAATACAAATGCCATTTGTCTTTCTAAAAACCCTGTCTTGCGTTCTCGCACCAACCATATTGAAATAAGACATCATTTCATAAGAGATGAAGTCTCAAAAGGAACTTTTGAACTAATCCATGTAGGCACTGCACATCAAATAGCTAATATCTTCACTAAGCCACTGGATAATGAAAAATTCATAACCTTGAGAAGAGAATTGGACATCTTTAAATCATCTTGATTTCTGAATTCAACTCTCTTTGAAATATGCCCTGCATGCTCAGCTTCATATTGTGTCTGTCTACATGCATTCTAGCTCAGAATTTGTCATAAGTTAGTGAATCGCATTAGCATGCATGACCCTTGGTATATAAAAATGGTAAGTTGGGAGAAGGACAGATTATGTCTGTCTGGAAACCCACATCATGCGTAGAGACTAGTCCTCCGCCAGGTATCATAGGTCATATTGCATTGTTTCATTCAGTCACCTTGCATTGTTATCCATACTGCATTAGACATATCTGTGTTGAAAGTTCATATTGTGAGGGGGAGTTGTTCAAGTTTGTTAAGCTATGAATTTTCTTGACTGATTCACAGGATATTGAGGAATATTGTTGCTGCATAACACTCATTGAGAAACTCATGCAGTCTATTCACAGTACACAGAAACTCATACCTTTCTTAAGTCTTTAAGTCTGCATAACTGAAGCATAGCTCAGAATCTTCTACCTAATAATCCTGCAGAGACATGGATAAAGAATATGAAGCATATCCTCTTACACATATCATGAACATGGATCAAACGCTAAACGTTATGTCATAAAATCTGCTAAGAGCTTAAACTTTGAAATTCTGGAAATAAATTCTCTGAGAATTAGTACATGTGGTATTGTTTTCAAACATCATATATCAGAGGAAATTAAGAGTATAAATTTTTCAGAGCAATGTTCTGGCTACCGAGAAACTAGGTGAGCTATCAAAAAAACAAACAAACATTGTGGAACAAAGCCACCTATGTCATGAAGTGCCAGATTATCTCTGATTAAAAAGCTGGTGAAACGTAAAATGAAAATTTCATGGCAGAGCAATGGTATTTAAGTGTCGAGTAACTGGGGAGTCAGGCCTCTAATCAAGGTGTCTCCTCACGTAAAAAGACATTTCGAGTGCTAACTCTGTTCTCTATAGAGAGGTAATACGGCTATCACACTGAGTAATTGGAGAGTCAGGCCTCTTATCTAGGTGTCTCCTCACATAGAAAAGTGTGAATTACCAAGATTAGTCTTTGGAATTTATGATGCTCTGAAATCATCAATCTTTCAACTCATCTACCTCTGAAAGGTTTATAGACTATTTGTTCCCAATACTTTTGGAACACTCTTAAGTGAATGAACCTCTGCATATTTGATATCTATAGCCCTTAGAGAAATCCTTCTTGACATAATTGTTCATTCTTGATTTCTCTCATCATTTTTGTACGATGATAATCTTCACTCTGGTTCTGTGTAGGGATGTCAATGGTAACCGATAATCCAATAATCATCTATTTCGTTAACTTAACGAATAGCAAATGGATAGTATTTTTCATTTCGATAAATTAACGGATACGAATACGGATATATCGGGTTTCTTAGCGGATATGGATATGGATACACCTCATTCCGAATCCGTTACCATTAAACAAGTTTGTATTTGACTCAAATAATTTAGTGTCTCGAAGAAAATGATATTGAAGATGAGATATGTGTATAATTTAAGTCATTTCTATTATGATGGTAAAATATTTCTAAATTACAAGATATTTTTATAATTTTTTAAATTATCAAATTAATATATTCTTTATTTTCATGAAAGATATGTAAATAATGAGAATACGATGGAGATTAAAGTCCAAAAGAGTTAGTTTATTTTATTATTTAAATTTTATATGTTTCATATTATCTTTGGGGATATTGTAATATTATATATTTGTATACTTTTAATTGCATTATATGTTGACTCATGAATAATGATGATATGAGAACTAAATTGAAATATGTTTGTTTATCATATGGATTGTTCTTTTCAATTTAAATTTTTTCCTAATTAAGTTAATTTACATCTTAAATTTTAATCTTATATGTACTTTTATGTCCGGTAACTATCCGCTAACAGTCCGATAACCGTATTTTTCGGATACTCGATAACGGTTTTCAGATACACCACTTTCCTAATACTTAACGAACATCAAACAGATACAGTTCTTCCTTATCGGATACGGATACGAATAGTCCACTATCCACACCGTATCCGACCCATTGACATCCCTAGTTCTGTGTCTCTCCTGCTTATCAAAATTTAAGAATATAAGCTTACTGGTATCTTACTTCTGTTTTTCTTACTTAATCATTTAAGAGATGGACATGAGATCTTCTACACTATGACTCTACTATATTTCTTTTCTTAGCAGTACTCATCTCTTCACCAATCCTTTTGATGATGTCAAAGGGGGAGTGATTAAGGCATGAGTTATTGTTTTTGATCACTATGAGCATTAGTGTGAACATTGTCCCAATCAGGGGGAGTTAGTGTGTCATATTGCATGCATGTCAGGATCATCATCCTTGCATATCATTGCTGCATCCTTGCATATCATTGATGTTGTTCTTCTTCGAAATAAACCAATTCTTCAATATCTCATAATGGTTGCCATCATCAAAAAGGGAGAGATTGTTGTATCTTTACCGTTTTGATGATGACATTTTGATGATGTCAGACACTTTAGTATGAAGAATTGATTTATCTGTTTTAAGCTAAAACATTGTTCATTGCATAAGTGTACATGCACAGCTAGGGTCGGTGTTAGTTGTGTTCTTATACAACTGAGGTCGATGCTAGTTGTAGTACATGCACAGCTAGGATTGGAGTTAGTTGTGTTCTTACACAACTGAGGTCGATGCTAGTTGTAGTACATGCACAGCTAGGGTCGGTGTTAGTTGTGTTTTTACACAACTAAGGTCGATGCTAGTTGTGGTACATGCAGAGCTAGGGTCGGTGTTAGTTGTGTTCTTACACAACTAAGGTCGATGCTAGTTGCACTTCATGCGTAGCTGAGGTCGATGCTAGCTGCACTTCACGCATACACAAAGTCGACGCTAGTATTGAGTCTGCTGCATCTAAGGTCGATGTTAGCCTGTTCATCTGTGCTGCATGAAGTCTATGCACTTTTACTTTTGGCAAACTAAGGTCGGTGCATGTTTTAATTGTTGATACTAAGGTCGATGCTAATCTGTATTGTCTTGCAGATAAGGTCAGTGCTGGTGTGGCCACCAACGTAACTGAGGTCGATGCCAGTGATACTAAGGTCGATGCTAGTCTGTATTATCTTGCAGATAAGGTCAGTGCTGGTGTGGCCACCAACGTAACTGAGGTCGATGCCAGTGATACTGAGGTCGATGCCAGTGATGCTGAGGTCAATGCCAGTGATGCTAAGGTTGATGCCAACGATACTGAGGTTGATGCCAATGAAGAAATTGTTGATGCTAAGGTCGATGTCAATGAAGAAATTGTTCCTACTAAGGTCGATGCTAGCATGGCATGGCATTCACTAAGGTCAACCTCGGCATGGCAAATCATGAACTAAGGACTCAGGGCAGCAGAGGTGTTTGAGGAAATGACTGACTGAAGTAGGGCAGGCGCGTGACTACTTAAAGCACGCACGTGAACTCCAAGAAGACCTCACACTTAAATCACCTTATCCTCTCCTTAGCCAATCATCACAGAAGAATCTTCTGGCGTAAAAAGACATGTCCACATGGCATAGCTCTTGAGAATTTTCCCATCCACGTGGAAAATATTGGTTTGCTGCAGCTCAACCCTAAACGGTACTCTGTTCTTATAATTAGGGAACAATCCCGTTCACAGAAAGGTACGTGATTGCCAAGAAAGCTGGGAACTCCTGCGCTGAGAAGAATACGTCTGAGAGAGAGTTGCTCCAGGAGAGAAAGAGAAAAAGAGAGAGTGAGAGTGAGAAACCTGTCCAAAGAGAAAGAGAAGAATTAGTGAAGTCTGTCATCTGAGCTTTTCAGAAACGCTTCCTTGAAGCAACAGTCGACATTTGTTTTAATCGCCTTGTTTTTTTTTCTCTTTCATTTTCCTTTCAGATAATCATTGTGTTTCTCCTTTTTGGTTCATAGTTTTGTTCCCTCTGGGTTTCAGAGGAAGGGAGATTTATCTCCAATTGCCCTCTAGTTTAGAGGAAGGGAGACTGGTGTCTCCGGTTGCTAGTGACGGGGTGTCACTAGTGGTTCTCCTCCGGTTTGGAGGAAGAGAGGAGAGTGTTCCTCTGGGCAAGCTATATGGAAGCATATGTCGCAGACTGAGTTTGCTTTCAGTGCTGACAGTACTAGTGAATCCTCGTTCGTGTAAGCGAGGGGTGGACGTAGATTGCGGGTAGCAATCGAACCACCTAAAAAATTTCTCTGTCTGTTGTGTGATTGCCTAGTTGGTTTATCTTGTTGGTGTTGATCACTGCGCATCCAATTAGTACATCGAAAGACCCAGTCCAAACGATGAACTGACCTTTTGCAAAGAAACCCAAAGATTCCTAAGGACTAACAAATTGGCTTATAATGCCTTACAATTGCAAACCCAATTACCCAAGAATAGAAATGCAAACAAAAGGATACAAATGGAAAAATAAAATGTTAGTGCCCGGTATTGATTCCAATCAATTCTCCCCGGGTGGGAAGAACTCGACCCCGTGGAGTAAGGGGTGCGGCTGCTCGTGTGGCTTCTGCGGATCTGTCACCATACCAGGTAGCGCGGAGTACGCTCCACTCCAAGTAATCGTCACCTGCTCATCCCGTATATATTCGATATGCACATGCTGCTGTGGGAATGAGGCTAGTGGTGGACACCCCGGGGTGGGGTCACTCTCAAAGGAAGGAGACGGCTCAATGACTCACTAGGAATCACCGCGGAGTCCCTATATGTGACTAGATCCAAGACATTGAGGTAGAGCCGATCCCAAATTCCAGCAAGTCTACAACGTACGCAGTAGACCTGACTTGCCTCACACTCGAAGGGGACTAACATCGCGAGCTGACATGAGACCGACTCGATTCGACGCATGCAGACTCCTAACAAACTGTACAAAAGAAAACACACTTCTATGTCCCAGACAAACCTAATGCTATGCAGACCCATGCATATGCAATGGTGGACCAGGACATCTGAATGTGTGCCTAGCATACACAAGACGCAACCGGTGGTTGGCGGAATGGGGGACTCCTAGGCATCCTAAAGTGAACCAATCATGCACATGCTCGCTAGTGGACTTAGGAGGTTTGGGAGGGCTAGGAGAGCCAAATTCACCTTCTTCATCACCCCTATATGCATGTGCCTCTTGCCAATGAACGGGCTCGATGAGCATAGGTGGACCGACCCGTGGGGAAGGGGTGTGGTAGTGGACTCCTTTGAAGAAGGGGAGTATATATGGTGGGTCAAGAGGCTCCTTAGGGAAGGGGTCGAAGGGATCAAAGAATGTGTGACCCCTCGAGATGGGTTCCCTCATGACATGATCCCATGTTTGGAATTCTTGAAGGTGTAGATGGTTACCTTCATGCATGATGGTCGATGGGACAGGGATCTCATGGAGAAAGTAAGGGTCATCCCTCAGGATGGTAACACTGTAAGAGGGGACAAAGTCAAGCTCATCGGGAACGGGGAAGAATAACAGGACCGCGGTGGTGATATGACCCAAGGTGTACACCGAGGTAATTGACCCCAAAGCCGGGAGCATGAAGCTATGACTATAGGGTTGGTCAGACCCTAAGGCCAACATACAAGTCAACTCCCATTGACACTCTAAACTCCTTAGTAGATCCTTCACACTTTCTACAAAGCAAAAGGACTGTAAAGTGATGTGAAAGGAGTTAATGGGTACTAATGGGAGTGTTGGGTCCATGGATGGGTAGCAAGGCGGTCTAGGGACCAAGCCTATCTTGAGCCAACTAAGTAGTGGCTCGGTGATGAATAGATTTCGCGTTAGAAACATGGGTGGCTCCAAATGCAGTGGCTCCAGATAAAGATTGGAAGATAAAGTAGGTGGCAAAGGAGCTCTAGGGGAAGGGTTCCCCGGCTGGGGTGGGTGAGGCCGTGGGGCAGGAGGGTCCTGCCTCGTGGGCTCATGTGGCCGGCCAATCGGCTCGGCGCTCTGCTGACATGTAGATGCTCGCCGTAGGGCAGCATCAAACCTTGACTCGAAAGGCTCAACCTCTAGAGCGACCTGATAAGAATGCTCCAGAGTGGTCACGTCGCGGCAAAGTAATTCAAACTGGTAGTGAAGTCGTAAACCTCTCCGAAATTGAAATGCGGTCGTGGTGCTCTTCTCTCCAACTCCACTTCCCAACCGGTACTCATCGAAGTCCCTAATGTACTCAGACACGGACTTGTTGCCTTGGATAGGCCTGATCGGGGCTTTCTCTTGCATTGGGGGGACTTGGGCGTAGGGGTTGGCCATAGTTGCAAAGGGAAGGAAATTGGTTCCCCTAGGAGTGGGCCTGCATTGGAACAAAGTGCATGAGACTTTTTTTTATGCAAAACTAATGCAAGCACCTAGACAAGACTCTAAATGGTGAAAAGGGGTAAAATGCGGACTCGAATACAAACCTAGACTCAACCAGTATCCAGTATGTGGCGGAGGTTTGATCTGAAGATCGCACTTATGCAAGTGTGTTACCTTCCCAATAGGCGTAACCTATCGTTCCGAAGACACCTTTTGATATACTGGGTATCAGAATGAAATGCAACCTAAGACAAAACTACCCTAGACTCAACCTGCTTTGATACCAATTTGATGCGCGACGGGACGCGACTCGAGACAACAAGGGACTCTAGCTCGCGGACATCCTTAAGCGAGAGAAACGCGTGGATCTGTGCGGTTGAGGAATAGGCAATGAGTCTCGGGTATTGGCTTTTCTGCGTGCTCGGATCGAGTCACGGGATGAGTTCCACTCACTCACTCTCGCAGCGGTGATAAAATTATAACGAGCTAAGTTCCTATCACTCATGTAATGGCATATGAAAATATACGAGATAAGCAAAATGTCAAAGTAGGGAGCGAACACAATGCCTCCACACTCCGGGCGTGGGGAAGACGACCCCTGCCGAAACTCGTACTCCCGGTGTACAGTAAATAATTAATTACAGCAGTTATTTCTATTGTCCACTCCACACAGGGAGGTAAAGGGTTACACGTGGGACCTAGGAGTATCGAACTCGGATTGACGGCAGCAAGCCGGAAGGCTCTCGGGCCGGAGATGGGTTGCTGGTCCGGCTCGATTCTGCGGGGCCCACGGGGCAGCATGCGGGTCCGGTTGCTGGGACGGCGGTGCCCGGGCATCTCCTTGCTGCGGCGGCCGACTGGGACGCTGCTGAGGGGTTGTTGGTAAATCTTCGGGAGCGGCGGTCGCCGACTGTGAGCCGGCGTATTTTATCGGAATTAACCGGCGGACTGCTCTGCTGGCCTATTCTCGGGATAAAATTGCACGCCTCCACGAACATAATTGTTGCACCCAGATCCGAAGGCGGATCGAGGCGAGATCAGCGACGTTGGACAGAGGACTCAAAGGGATACAACATATATTTGTTTCAGAACCATCCAATAAATGGATTTGAAATAAAAATGATTGTAACACTGTATCTGATGCTGGCTCAGAATTCAGATCAGTCATGACAGAAAAAGACCTATCTAAAAATGAACTTTTATCGAAATAAAAATGATGGATCTAGACTCTGGAAAAATTATGAGTGGAAGGGGGGATGTGAGGATCACGTATGAATTTTTTGGGATTTTTTGGAGATGACTAAGGGGGCGGGAAAAATATAACATCAGACTATTATCCCACAGATCTACAAACTAGCAGATTGCGGGGGGAACTAAATTACTGGGAAAAATAGTAAACGAAGGCGGATTGACACGAAATTTAAACTGGAGATGGGGGATGATAGGGAGAAAAAACCCTCAGAATTTTAGGTCGAATAGATCTACGGATTGGAAGATAAATTTCCTGCCTCAGCTTGTTGTCCAGCAGAGAACAGACTGGAGACAGGTTGGCTGTGGTGGTACGACGGCGGCTCGATGGCGGCGGCGGCGGTGGCGGTGCTGAGCTTCTCACTCAGAAGAGGACCAGATATGGAGGCTTCTCACCTCAGAAGATTAGCTTTCTCATCTGCAAGGGGGTAGAGAGAGAGGAGGTGCGCCCTTGGGCTTCTTGAGCAAAAATGCTGATTTTTTCCATTAATTGTATGGAATATGGAAATACAAGGCTTATATAGAAATAGATAAAAGACCTAAACTATCCTTAGATCTAGGGTTAGGGAGGGGCAAATAAAAGATAAGAAATAGTTCTCCCATGTGGTCAAAATGACAAAAATAAAAAATTACTAAAGGGAAGGGGGTGCCCTCCTTTAAGAGGAGAAATGGCATTTTTCTACCTTAATTCCTTGGTCCAAGTCCAACTTGGACCATGGACTAGCCCATAGGGCCCATGATCCTAGGTGGACCAATGCGAAAGAAAGTGGGGGACCCTGCTGCACCTATTGGCCTTTTGCAAAGAAATCCAAAGATTCCTAAAGACTAACAAATTGGCTTATAGTGCCTTACAATTGCAAACCCAATTACCCAAGGATATAAATGCAAATAAAAGGATACAAATATAAAAATAAAATGTTAGTGCCCGGTGTTGATTCCCATCACTTCCGCTGTACTTATATCTCGGGGCGTGACAAGAATCGAGTCTTGAAGTTGTATATGAAGATCTGAAAATTAGATCTTAAGACTACACAACGTGCTCAAGGCTGGCTGCAAGGAGGGCTGCTCTCCTTTCTTTCTTCCTCTTTTCAGACTCTTTTCATGAAGGCTCAAGGCTACTCTAAGAATGAGGGATGCTCACAGATTTTTTGCTAAGGCTCAGACTCTCTTCTTCTTTCTCAAGCTTTCTCTCTTCTTCTCTGAGGCAGCACTGGACTTGGTGAATCCAAGTGCTGGGCTGCTCCCTTTTTCTTCTCTTCTTTCTCTCAGAATTTTCTCTAAAGGCTCAGGCACTCTCTTCTCTTTTGGCTCTGTTCTTTTTCTGGGTGGCAGTATCTGATTTCTTCAGCAAGGCTTCATATTTATAGAAGAGATTGGTGGAATATTTCTCCCTCCAAGGATCTGCAACTTGATTGGCCAGAGATAAAATAAGGTTCTTTGAAATAGCCTTTCCAAGATATATTTGCTCATTGGCCGGTGGCAGAGAAGGACTTCCTCTGTCCTAGGTGCTTTTCAGAGACTCATTCTGTAACGACCCAGGATCCGAGTACCGGAAAGGAACTAGCATGACTCGAACCTCAGCCCACCACCCACGAGCCCGAAGACTCAGAAGGGTTAAAGGATGGTGTGAGGGTACAAAAGAATCTAAAATAACTATAGAGCTAGCACAATAAACTAAATAAAAAATGCATGGAATTAAACAATTACTCACTAAACAGTTACAAGGTCCAAGGTATCTCATGTCCAAAATAAGTACAGTCAACAGAAGGAAAAGTACAAGTACACGGGGCATACCCCGGCTCTGGCAACTGGCGACTAACCATGGCTACAGGAACCGCGGTGAGCCTCAGACGCGCCTCTCGACGACCCCGCCTCACCTGAAAACACAAGGGTGAGCCTCATTTCATAGGCTCAGTAGGGATCCTGCGGACCCCCACCTCGTAACAAGAGAAACGAAACAACAAGGTACTCACGAACACGAAAAGTAACGCTACCGAGCGGGAGTATGGTAGAAGCAACAAGCAACAACAAATAAACTAAAAAGCTCACTATAACTAACCGTACCGAATAAACCGACCTCGGTCCGACAGGAAAAACAAGCCCGTACCTGGCAGAAGACATGAGCACCACCCACTAGAAGTAAAGCCGGATGCATCCTCTGATGTCTTACACTGCGCCTTAGTATCTCCCTACACGCCCCAGGCGGAGACTGAGACACACTACAAGTACCACGAACAAGGACTAGTTGGGGTCTCACTCGTCAGCGGGGGTCCGACTACCCCAAACTATGTGTGCACACACAGACCATGCACTTTAGGTCAGGCCCTCTAGCTGGTTCTTCCCCCTAGCCCGGACGTTGGCTACAAAGGCGAGGGGCCCTACGGTAACCAGCCTAACAACCGTCACTCTCGGGTAAGCCGCTCCACCACTCCCGAGTGGGTCACCACACGCGTGCTGTAAGAAGGCTACGTCTAGTGGACGTGTCACTGGAGGTGTGAACTCACTAAACAACGGAAACCATCAGATACCACAGACGAGGCACGGAAACAACCCTCCGCACCGACACTGACTCTAGGTGACTCGCACCGGGGAAAGCGGGTGTCCGGGACACTGACGACAAGTCACACGGCACGTCGATCGAGGTGATTTACTGCTCCGAGGACCCCATTGGCATACCTGTGGCTCTCACTGGGTGCTCGAGACAACCCTCAGGCCACACGCCATATGAGTCCCAAAAATTAGCTCATTCGGAGGCTCATGCGACACATAGAGGCCTCGATCGCAGTGGAAACATAATGGTGGTCCTCCCTTGACCGTCATTCCAAATGGCAGCCAGCCCTGGGCCGCAATGGACTCTGGCGGTCTCCATGAGACAGCAAGGACAAGGAGGCGGCCATCCCTATGGCCGCCACCTAGCGAACCTGGGGAGGGGTGAATGGAGGCCCATCACCAAGCCGCTACCACATTGGGCGGTCATCCATGGATCGCAACCACCAGGAAATGGCCAGACCCTGACCGCAACCTGGCAGGGTCCCCCCAATAGTCAAAAACACGCGCCCCGACGGTGTGTTGACCTGGCCATAGAAACGGTCTACAGCTGGCCGCTATCCCAAGGGTAGCGGTCAGTCGCGAGACCGCAACTGGGTTTGGCGGTCTCACCGGGACCACCATTCCCAACCGACATTCAAAACCAAATGGCGGCCCTCATAGGACCACCCTAGGGCTTTGGCAGTCTCCGGTAGGACCGCAACTTCAATCCGAGCATGAAAATGACGTGAACAGTGAAAAAATCCAAACCACGCCCCAATGACCCCGAGATGATGGGGAAAAAAGGGAACTCTTCCCCAACCCTCCTAGCATGATTCTATACCAATAGATCGGTCAAAAACCTCAAGAAACGTTAGATCTGGCGCTCAACCCCAAAACATGGATTTAACCTTCCTGGCACAAATCACACCCCTCTCGACCTCTCCTCGGCCTAGAAATCGGGGGGAATGCGGCAAAGAGAGCAAGGATCTGTCCCCCTACCTCAAGGAAGCTTTAAATCCTCCAGATCATCGTCGATCCACAAATCTTATCGAACCACGAACACCACGCTCCACGCCGCAAAAATGCCACCGCCACAATCACCTCACCGCCGCCGTCGTCGCCACACCTCCACCTCAGCTCGTCGTCCGCAGTCGGAGAGGGAGAGGGTGTCGCGAGCTCTTTGACGGGGGAGAAAGCTTGCAACTGTCGGGCGTGGGGGTTTCAATAGGAAGAAGAAGAAGGGAAAAAGAAGAAGAAATGAAAAAGGGAAAAGAAAAGGGGGTTGTTTATAAAAAATATGAAAAATTGGGCAAAAATCATTTTCTCGATCCTCGAAACACACTCAACGCACTGGTAACGTCCCGGAGTAGGAGAACGCAATGGTTTGCTCTGTATGGGATTCCGAAGGCTCGACAGGGAAAAACACACGTAAACCACAAAATGCGCTCTGGGACCCCTTAAAGCGATCTGAAACCCACGTATCCCGATCCGAAAAATGTCTGAAAAACTCGGGACATTACACATTCTCATTGGCTCAAGGCAAAAAGGTAGATACCTTGAAAGGTGACCTTTCCCAAATCTGATCTCTGTCAAAGCCTTCCCACAAAAAGGTGTTCTGACTATCCTATGATAGAAAGGTAGGATCTCTGTCCTAGGACCTTTTCCAGACCTTGAAATACATGTTTTTGGAGGTTTACGTCGCTGATTTTTAGCCTCTGTACGATCTTTGACACCTTTGCTTGTTTAACAGATTTTGCTTGAAGAGCTTCTGGTGTGTCGACGCAGCAATGCCCTTGCATCGACGCAGCTTCAAATCTTCTTGAATTGCTAGGCGCTAGACTGTTGTGCGTCGACGCAGTGAATGGGTTGCGTCGACGCATTAGTTGAAGATGCGTTGGAAACGGCTTCTGTGAAGCCTGTCTGTGTCGACCTATTCTAAAAGTAGTGTCGACCTAGCTTGAGGACTCTGGCCTGTTGACAGGAGCTGGTGCAGAAGTTGCGTCGACGCAACTGAGGAGGTGAGGTCGACGCAGTTGAAGATGTATGCTTGAGTTTGCTTTAGGAGCCTGCCTTGTGTCAACGCTTTCAAGAACAAGATGTTCCTGGAGTCGACGCAGCCATGAAGAGCGGCTTGAAGCTTCTTCAAAGGACCGTCTGGAGTCGACACCGGGAGGGGATGGAGTCAATGTCGCCTGAGGAGATTGCTTCCCAGTGGTTGCTGGTGTCGACGCAATGAAGGCCTTGCGTCAACGCAGCCTTTTTCAGTTGATTTTTCTTTTCCTTTTGTCAAAACCTTCCTACATTTCTTGATTTCTATGCATCCAAAGGGCCTTTGCACCTTGGAGCTTGATCTAGGATGCTTGATCTGCCACCTTCCCAAACTGCCTTGCTTGCTTTCACTCAATCTTTGAAAGCACACAGTTGGAGGTCTTTCATTTGAACTTAACCCTTCTGCCTTCTTGAAATCTGACTTTCTTAACAGTTGCTGAAGTCTGTTGACTATCTTTGATATGAACTTAATGCATGTTGACATCATCAAAATCACATTAGACTCATCAATGAGTCATAGTCAGACACATCATCAAAACCCGGGACACAACAAATCAATCAAACATGAACTTTAGGAAAATTAGAATAAAATTATTAAGAGATTTATCATAATTTAAAAAATTCATTACCTAGTCAATTTTTTTCCATAGATGGCATGGTTCAAAAAAGATATGGTTTTGAAAAACAAATTAAGAGTTTAAATTACTATTTAAAAAATTAGAATATCTCATGAATCAAGTCCAGTCGCGGTCACCTCAAATGCCACATTCAGGACGAAGAACAGAAGATCGCGGTTGTTGATATTTTCTTATGGGTGTGTGGGTGATGGTAGTGTGATGTGTGAGATATAGATATGATGCAAGTGGGTGATGTGCTAACTCAAGCAATCAATAACATCAGGCATAGAGCATGTGGGCATGTCATCTTAATAGTGCAAAGATAAAGCAAGAAGAAAACTAAACACACGCCGGGGCATGGAGCAAAGGAATAAAAAAAGCACACACCGTGGGTGTGAAGCAACTAAAAGTAAAGGAAGAAATAGAAGGATGATGACAAATACCCAAGTAAGGAAAGATGTGATCGCCACCAAAGTAAATAATACAGTGAAATTACACTATGTACCTTGGAAAGAGCCGAGTAAAACACACCCGCCAGCGGGAGAGAATAACCAGGTGCTGCGGAGACAAACGGTCCTCAGACGACCGCTAGGCGAACAGAAACGGTCCAACGATAGACCGCCAAAGATCCCCAAACGGTCTGCCAAACGGTCGCTAAACGCATCCAGAATAATGATGTGGAACTTGGATCTCCACCCCATCTGGCCAGCCAGAAGAGTTGGGCCTCGTATAGTGAGCTCTATAAACCTGCAAAAGAGTGTGAACACACAGAAGAAAGCAACCCAATTAGCCCTTGGACAAGTGTAGTATCTATAGTGCAAGTAAGCTAAGATGCATAAAAGGAAGGGTGAATACCTAGGGGTTGGTGATTTTTTAACCCCTGTAGGGTGTGTGAAAAGTAGGAGGATGTTTGAAAACGTGATGTGAGTGCAGAAGAACGTGGAAGAAGAAGAGGGAAAGATGCTATGATAATGCAAAGGAAGACTAAGGTTAAGGGAGGGAAAGACATAAGGAACACTAATGGAACTTGATACTCCCTGGACCAGACGAATTAAGGACGCAGAAACGACTTCTCACTGGTTGGTACTCACTCCAGAATGTAGCAGCACTTTGTTGCAAGCTCCAGAAATCTCCTCCTCAAGCCATAAAGCCAAGGGTTCTATTTATAGACCCCCAAACTCTTTGGTCGAGTTGGAGAGATAATGACATGAAAATAGGCATGAACTTAGATATATCTAGAAGATAATACTCCCAAGAGTCCACAGAAACAAACAGAAGCTTCTGAGGATCACTACTTAAAGAAAAAATATCAAATCATGGACTCTAATTCGACCACGGCCGAAGAAAGGAAGGACAGATAGGGCATGACTCTCTATTTAACCTAACGGTCTTTCAATAGACCGCAAGGGACAAAAATGGTCGATTGATGGACTGCAAGGCTCGGTCGATCACAAAGAGATAAGATCAAAGAAACCTAATAGACTCTCTGCCTCCCTAACGGTCTAGCAAAGGACCGCCAACAATACCAAACGGTCGTGCGATAGACCACAAGGCTATGAGACGTGGCAAGAGAGATAAAGACTAATAAATCTCTGGATAAGTCCACAATAAAATCCTTAGTAGCCCTTATCTAGGCCCAATAAGCTTAAATGACAAAAATAAGAGGAATTAGGCCCAACCAGAAAGAGAGAGCCATAAAATAAGCCCAAAAATGACTAAAAGATGCCCCAATAACCAGTGAACAACCCAGGACATCATAAAACAAATAAGGAGATAACCCAACTCATTGGTCATAAAACGGGTGTCAATAGATGTCCCTCCTTAACGTCATCTTTGCAGGGGAGCGAGCCGAGGTGAAGCAAAAGCGAAATCGGACATGGAGATAAAGCGGAAACACAGCGGAGCGGACTGAAAAGTGGGCGTTAAGGTAAACGATACCCGTCTTCAACCAACGAGCGATAAGAATCTTCCGAAAAACTTTGAACCAATCACAAGGAACGGCCAAATCGAATGACGCATGCTTGGACGAACTAACAACTTAAGGAAAAATAAAACACGATCAACCTCTCACTGGAACACACAGCTGATAGGCGATCAGAGCAGCGAAAAAAAGTAAAAGAACGAGCTATTAAACTCCAGACAAGAATCCTCAACTAACCAAACCGAGCAAACAGACAGAAGGAAACCTTCCAACTTGGAGTGGAATGACTCTCCTTACTCAAGACCATGGATACACAGCTATCCACCATTACTGAGTCACTTTAGACAAATCAAGGCTCATGAATGCTCAAAAGATGCGCATGATGCATGTCGGGTTAAAGTAAAAAGAAATCATTAAAACGAATGCAAAGAAAGCATAAAATAGAAAGATACTCGAGAATAGTGTTGCTAGACCGGACAAATCAGAGTCAGGACACTATCTGCAACCTCGGCGTGCAAGACAGCACCATCGTCCCCCAACTCTTCCAACCTAACGGCCTATCCAACGATTAAATATGTGCACTTAGATCATTATCATTTTTGTTAGAGGGGAATATCAGATCTCAGAACACATGAATGACCAGCCGGTTCTCGACATAATATATCATAGATATTATATAGTAATGCATTAAGGGACTAAGGAATCGAGATACTTACCTAACTTACCTACCTGGCGAGAAAGCAACGTGACGTGATGGCGTTCATGATTATAGCATTAAAAGAGGGTTAGTCATCAATAATTAAATCCATAGAATAAGCATGAAGCATAACTGAGATGAAGGTCACACAAGAATAGTAGAAAGCCAAGAATGAAGCAAATATATTATCTCAAATCATCACAGCATTCAGATGCCAAACGGTCATGTCAAGACCGCAAGCGAGGCCAAATGGTCTACCAGAAGACCGCCAACCTAGGGCGCTTCACATTCCCCGATGGGCATGACCTTGACGACAAACGGTCTACAGAGGACCGCTAAGGACATCCTAACGATCTATCGAACGACGGCAAGGACCTGGGCAAAAAAAAAATAGAACAGGTGTCACGCCCCGACGCGGAATATCGAGGCACGACAGGGGAGAAAACCCCTCACTCAATCAAGACTAGAAATTCTAATTACATCACTTGATATAAAAATCTCCACTATAAAATTTTAATTTTTACAACTCTTCCAAAATTTCAAGGGCAACACTAACTCTCAAGCAAATTACAAGAATAAAATAACTCTCAATTCTATACTGAGAAACAAGGTCTACTATGTCATCTTGGTACACTCCAACACTCTTGCCCATGCTTGCTAGCTATCCTCGAGACAACCTGAAAAATATTAATTGACACTGAATGAGCATAAAGCTCAGTAGGAATTACATCTCAAGATTTAACAGGCTTTAAGTGGTTTACAAATTCAATTAATGTCAGTAAAACTATGCATGTAGATGAGTAGATATCAAGGATTGTAAAAATCGACAAAAGCAGTGAAGGAATAACAAGTGAGAGTATAAGGATTCCAACTTCAATGCAGTAATAGAAAGAGATTCAAGCAAGTAATAACTGGAATTAACGAAATCTTTCTAAGAGAGTAAGAACTCATGTCAAGCAAGTAATAGAAAGTAATATAAATTCAAGCATGTAAAACTAGAATTGGCTATTTATCAATTTCATTCAAGCAAAACTTTACCCTTCTGCGAGTCTCAAGTCAAATCAATCAAGTAATATCACGAGAATGAGTGGAATGTCTAAAGCCTAGCAAGCAAGTACTTCGGTGCAATGCCAAACACCGTGGTCAATAAACTCCCATGGGCACAAGTACCTTCGGGTGCTCCTCCCAGGACCAGACCGGGCCCTATATGCACAGCATTAATCATGTCTGTCGACATCCACTCTCATTTATAACCAATATGAAATTTCAAGGTTTGACCAGTATGATATATAAGGTAGAATTATGGAATCGAATCCAAGGGCGTATTAATGTGTAGGGATGAACTAGGAGTGGAAACCAGTAACGTTTGATACACGGAAAAAACTAGATAAGAGAGGTGCCTTATGGGCCACCTGACAATTTTAGAAACGACACCCTCACTGTGGGATGCCCTTCCTGGGAATTATACAGGGTTTAGAGGACCCTGTCAGGAGTTAAATATCACCTCTCAGGCTGCCATCTATCAGTGGAGATGGCAAAAGTGAAAGCCTAACGATCAGGTTAACGCAATGAGCCAGCTGTAGTTCATCGTGTCAACCCGGCAGTTCATCGCGTCAACCCTGCGAACAGGCAGGGTCGACTCATCAGTTCATCGCGTCAACGCGATGAACTGGCAGGGTTGACTCATCAGTTCATTTTCAGTTGACAGGGTCGACTCATCAGTTCATTTTCAGTTGACAGGGTCGACTCATCAGTTCATCGCGTCAACGCGATGAACTGGCAGGGTTGACTCATCAGTTCATTTTCAGTTGACAGGGTCGACTCATCAGTTCATCACGTCAACCCTACGAACAGGCAGGGTTGACCCTGTCAACAGGCAGGGTCAACTCTGCCGTTCACTGCGTCAACGCGGTGAACAGTACTGCGTCAACGCGGTGAACAGGCAGGGTCGTCCCTGTCAACAGGCAGGGTCGACTCTGCCAACAGGCAGGGTCGACCCTGTCAACAGGCAGGGTCAATACTTTCTTTTGTTCCCCAGTTTTCATGCCCTTTCAATCCTCCTTTCACTCTGAGTTCTTCACAAAAGTTCTCCTTCTCTTGTAGATATAGATTTTCTTCTTCTACCACATCCTCCAATTCTTCTTAGTTTTTAAGTTATAATTAATTTTCTACGGTTCTATTTTTTTACTCAGTAATTGTTCACCTGCGCCTATAGATCTCATTTTTTTCACATTTTTCACCTTCTTCCTCTCATTTTCTCTCTCTGCACTCTTCATAAAACTTCTTCCTAACCTTCCAATCTATGACTTTCTCTTCTTTCACATATTCTCATTCTCTCTAGATTTTTCATTATTCTCCTTCTTAGAACCCCCTATTTTCAATATCATTTCATTGTGCTTTCAACTTTGTCTTTTTCCACTTGGCCTCTTTCAACTTGGTCTTTTTCCACATTTTTCATCCTCTTGACTACAATTTCTTCTTTCACTATTTTCAGGCTTTAGCTTCTCTCATATAACATCTTTAACATGGTGATTTTAGTTTCACAGAAATTGACATAATGACAGGCCCTTTACTAAAGCATGAACTATATCAAATATAGATATTAGCTAATACATACTAATCGTCATAGATTTAAGCTAACACATACTAATTATTCTAGGTATGAGACTAATACTTGTTAATACTTACTAATACTTGCTAATTATTCTGGGTATAAGGCTAATACATGCTAATTATCTTAGGTATAAAGCTAATACATGCTAATCATCTCAAGTATGAAGCTAATGCATGCTAATCGGCTTAGGTATGAACCTAATACATGCTAATCATATCAAGTATGAAGCTAATGCATGCTAATCATCCTAGATTTAAGCCAACACATGTTAATCATTCTAGATATGAGACTAATACTTGCTAATTATTTTAGGTATAAAGTTAATACATGCTAATTATCTTAGGTATGAAGCTAAGGCATACTAATCATCCTAGATTTAAGCCAACACATGCTTTATAAACACTAAATATCGCATGGAAATGAGCCTAAGACTAAATGCCTAGACTAATCATCCTAGATTAGCTATTAGTTTAGTTAAAAGTTGAGAACACCTACCTGTTGGAAGATCGTAGTAGCAGAACCCTTCCCTGCAAAGCTTTGCCCCAACCTTAGCTAGCCTAAAATGGGGGTAGCAAAGGGGTATGTTTATAGGGTCTGTCATGAACGAATGGGAGGCAAGATCTGAAATAATGGGACTTTACAGCTTGTACAGGCTGTTGGGGATAAGGGAATCGAAAGGTTGTCTGGTGGATTGTAGCTCCTATGAGAGGGTGGTTTATTTATTTTAAACTTCCCACTTAACTTTCATGATTTTTATCTTTAAAATTTGATGGAGTTAGTAAATGAAATTTCATGGATAAGATCCTTAAATTTTTCTCTATTTTTACATATAATTGTTTTTGAAAAAATCTTTTTAAATAAAAAGTGATACTATTTATGGCACTATTCACGTATGAAAAGGACAGATGCCAACGTAGGTTTGTCTAATTGCTAGCCTATCGTATATAATTATTTGGCACAAAAAATAAATTGTGGATGCTAAGATTTGAACCTTGGTCATTGGGTTGAAACGAAAGTTACTTAACCAACTACACTAAAAAGCCACACTTGTTAAGTGAATAATCTTTACATATGATAACTTCGTGTTCCCACTTCTTACATAATAACATATAATTATTTGGCAAAAACATAAATGGTGGAGGGTGGGATTTGAACCCTGGTCATTGGGTTGAAAGACAAGTTACTTAACCAACTACACTAGGAAGCCACTTTATTAAGTGAATAATCTTTACATATGATAGATCCGTGTTCCAACTTCTTACTTAAGATTCCTATAGAGTTTATCTAATTTTTTTTTCTTATTTGGGAAATATTATTAATAAATTTTTTTAATCATTTTTTTATACGGGGTGCTACACCATCCCCCACTTGAAAAGAATTTGGTCCCCAAATTCACATGATATTTAAATAATTAAATTAAAGAAGATTATTAAAAATACTAACCTGCGAATAAGTTCCAATTATACTTCTTAAGTACTCTTTCAATCTTCAAGTAGCTTCCTTTTATTACACTTACGATATAAAAATTATAACATAATTCAAAATAAATTATAATAAATACTTATCTTATTTACTAGGACTATGGCTATTCTAGCACATAACCCAATGATCTACCCAATCTCACCGGGCAACTACAAGATGTTAGATCTAGAACTCCAACCTAAGGCACCTAAATGAGTTTTTAATAACAAGGAAACTTAGAAACCTAGGGTCTAAATAACCTGGCTCTGATACCACCACTGTCACGTCCCGACGCGGAATATCGAGGCACGACAGGGGAGAAAACCCCTCACTCAATCAAGACTAGAAATTCTAATTACATCACTTGATATAAAAATCTCCACTATAAAATTTTAATTTTTACAACTCTTCCAAAATTTCAAGGGCAACACTAACTCTCAAGCAAATTACAAGAATAAAATAACTCTCAATTCTATACTGAGAAACAGGGTCTACTATGTCATCTTGGTACACTCCAACACTCTTGCCCATGCTTACTAACTATCCTCGAGACAACCTGAAAAATATTAATTGACACTGAATGAGCATAAAGCTCAGTAGGAATTACATCTCAAGATTTAACAGGCTTTAAGTGGTTTACAAGTTCAATTAATGTCAGTAAAACTATGCATGTAGATGAGTAGATATCAAGGATTGTAAAAATCGACAAGAGCAGTGAAGGAATAACAAGTAAGAGTATAAGGATTCCAACTTCAATGCAGTAATAGAAAGAGATTCAAGCAAGTAATAACTGGAATTAACGAAATCTTTCTAAGAGAGTAAGAACTCATGTCAAGCAAGTAATAGAAAGTAATATAAATTCAAGCATGTAAAACTAGAATTGGCTATTTATCAATTTCATTCAAGCAAAACTTTACCCTTCTGCGGGTCTCAAGTCAAATCAATCAAGTAATATCACGAGAATGAGTGGAATGTCTAAAGCCTAGCAAGCAAGTACTTCGGTGCAATGTCACACACCGTGGTCAATAAACTCCCATGGGCACAAGTACCTTCGGGTGCTCCTCCTAGGACCAGACCGGGCCCTATATGCACACTATTAATCATGTCTATCGACATCCACTCTCATTTATAGCCAATATGGAATTTCAAGGTTTGACCAGTATGATATATAAGGTAGAATTATGGAATGGAATCCAAGAGCGCATTAATGTGTAGGGATGAACTAGGAGTGGAAACCAGTAACCTTTGATACACGAAAAAAACTAGATAAGAGAGGTGCCTTATGGACCACCTAACAATTTTAGAAACGACACCCTCACTGTGGGATGCCCTTCCTGGGAATTATAAAGGGTTTAGAGGACCCTGTCAGGAGTTAAATATCACCTCTCAGGCTACCATCTATCAGTGGAGATGGCAAAAGCGAAAGCCTAACGATCAGGTTAACGCAATGAGCCAGCTGTAGTTCATCGTGTCAACCCGGCTGCTCATCGCGTCAACCCTGCGAACAGGAAGGGTCGACTCATCAATTCATCGCGTCAACGCGATGAACTGGCAGGGTTGACTCATCAGTTCATTTTCAGTTGACAGGGTCGACTCATCAGTTCATCGCGTCAACGTGATGAACTGGCAGGGTCGACTCATCAGTTCATTTTTAGTTGACAGGGTCGACTCATCAGTTCATTTTCAGTTGATAGGGTCGACTCATCAGTTCATCGCGTCAACACGATGAACTGGCAGGGTCGACTCATCAGTTCATTTTCAGTTGACAGGGTCGACTCATCAGTTCATCGCGTCAACGCGATGAACTGGCAGGGTCGACTCATCAGTTCATCGCGTCAACCCTGCGAACAGGCAGGGTCGACCCTGTCAACAGGCAGGGTCGACTCTGCCGTTCACTGCGTCAACGCGGTGAACAGTACTGCGTCAACGCGATGAACAGGCAGGGTCGACCCTGTCAACAGGCAGGGTCGACTCTGCCAACAGGCAGGGTCGACCCTGTCAACAGGCAGGGTCAATACTTTCTATTGTTCCCCAGTTTTCATGCCCTTCCAATCCTCCTTTCACTCTGAGTTCTTCACAAAAGTTCTTCTTCTCTTGTAGATATAGATTTTCTTCTTCTACCACATCCTCCAATTCTTCTTAGTTTTTAAGTTATAATTAATTTTCTACGGTTCTATTTTTTTACTCAGTAACTGTTCACCTGCGCCTATAGATCTCATTTTTTTCACATTTTTCACCTTCTTCCTCTCATTTTCTCTCTCTACACTCTTCATAAAACTTCTTCCTAACCTTCCAATCTATGACTTTCTCTTCTTTCACATATTCTCATTCTCTCTAGATTTTTCATTATTCTCCTTCTTAGAACCCCATATTTTCAATATCATTTCATTGTGCTTTCAACTTGGTCTTTTTCCACTTGGCCTCTTTCAACTTGGTCTTTTTCCACATTTTTCATCCTCTTGACTACAATTTCTTCTTTCACTATTTTCAGGCTTTAGTTTCTCTCATATAACATATTTAACATGGTGGTTTTAGTTTCACAGAAATTGACATAATGACAGGCCCTTTACTAAAGCATGAACTATATCAAATATAGATATTAGCTAATACATGCTAATCGTCCTAGATTTAAGCTAACACATGCTAATTATTCTAGGTATGAGACTAATACTTGTTAATACTTACTAATACTTGCTAATTATTCTGGGTATAAGGCTAATACATGCTAATTATCTTAGGTATAAAGCTAATACATACTAATCATCTCAAGTATGAAGCTAATGCATGCTAATCGGCTTAGGTATGAACCTAATACATGCTAATCATATCAAGTATGAAGCTAATGCATGCTAATCATCCTAGATTTAAGCCAACACATGTTAATCATTCTAGATATGAGACTAATACTTGCTAATTATTTTGGGTATAAAGTTAATACATGCTAATTATCTTAGGTATGAAGCTAAGGCATACTAATCATCCTAGATTTAAGCCAACACATGCTTTATAAACACTAAATATCGCATGGAAATGAGCCTAAGACTAAATGCCTAGACTAATCATCCTAGATTAGCTATTAGTTTAGTTAAAAGTTGAGAACACCTACCTGTTGGAAGATCGTAGTAGCAGAACCCTTCCCTGCAAAGCTTTGCCCCAACCTTAGCTAGCCTAGAATGGGGGTAGCAAAGGGGTATGTTTATAGGGTCTGTCATGAACGAATGGGAGGCAAGATCTGAAATAATGGGACTTTACAGCTTGTACAGACTGTTGGGGATAAGGGAATCGAAAGGTTGTCTAGTGGATTGTAACTCCTATGAGAGGGTGGTTTATTTATTTTAAACTTCCCACTTAATTTTCATGATTTTTATCTTTAAAATTTGATGGAGTTAGTAAATGAAATTTCATGGATAAGATCCTTATATTTTTCTCTATTTTTACATATAATTATGTTTAAAAAATTCTTTTTAAATAAAAAGTGATACTATTCATGGCACTATTCACGTATGAAAAGGACAGATGCCAACGTAGGTTTGTCTAATTGCTAGCCTATCGTATATAATTATTTGGCACAAAAAATAAATTGTGGATGCTAAGATTTGAACCTTGGTCATTGGGTTGAAACGAAAGTTACTTAACCAACTACACTAGAAAGCCACACTTGTTAAGTGAATAATCTTTACATATGATAACTTCGTGTTCCCACTTCTTACATAATAACATATAATTATTTGGCAAAAACATAAATGGTGGAGGGTGGGATTTGAACCCTAGTCATTGGATTAAAGGCAAGTTACTTAACCAACTACACTAGGAAGCCACTTTATTAAGTGAATAATCTTTACATATGATAGATCCGTGTTCCAACTTCTTACTTAAGATTCCTATAGAGTTTATCTAATATATTTTTTTTCTTATTTGGGAAATATTATTAATAAATTTTTTTAATCATTTTTTTATACGGGGTGCTACAACAGGCGTTCCCTCTCCCATTCTCGCCCTTTCAAACTCTCAAACCACCCTACCACTGGCGACGAGCACCTCCACCGGCGATCTTCCCATTTCATTGCGAACCCCACACACTCCCTTACACCCTAAGATGGTGAAGAAGAGGGTGATATGTGACGACCCAAGATTCGAGGACCGGAAAGGAACCGGTGCGTCTCGAATCTCGGCCCGCCAACCCACGAGCCCGAAGACTCGGAAGGGTAAAAAGGGATGGCGTGGGAGTATAAGAGAAGCTGAAACAACTACAGAGATAGCACAATAATCTAAAATAAAATGTATAGCTTAATATAAATAAAATAAACTGCTACAAGGTCCACAGAGTCTCGTGTCCAAAATAAAGTACAATCAACAGAAAGAAAAGAGTACAACTACACGGGGCATCCCCCGATGTACAACTACACGTGGTATCCCCCGGCTCTGGCAAACTGGCGACTAACCCTGGCTAGAAGAACCACGCTGAAACTCAGCCGCACCTCACGACGACCATGCCTCACCTGAAAAGTAGGGGTGAGCCTCATTTCATTGGCCCAGTGAGGATCCCCCGGACCCCCACCGCACGACGAGAAAAATGGCAGCAAAGCGCGAACAACCACGGAAGGTAACACTACCTAGTAGAAGTACGGTAGAACCAACAAACTGGAATAAATAAATGGAAAAGTTGTCTAACTAACCGTACCGTACAACCAAACTTAAGTCCGGCAAAACTCGAGTGCGTACCTGCCAGAAGACAGGAGCACCACCCACTAGAAGAACGATCGGATGCGTCCCCTGACGTCTTACACCGCGTCCCAAGTGTCTAGCTACAACGCCCCGGGTGCGAGAATCAGACACACACTCAGTAACCAGTAGTACCGCAAAACAAGGACTGGCTGAGGTCGCGCTCGTCAGCGCGGGTCCGAAGCCCTCAGCCCCGTGTGCACACTCAGACCATACGCCCTAGGCCTGTCCTTTAGCTGGTAATTCCCCCTAAGCCCAGACTCGGCTGTACGCGGGGGCCCTACGGTAACCAGCCTACTCACCGTCTCTCTCGGGTCAGCCGCTCCACCACTCCCGGGTGGGTCAGCACCGCTTGCCGTAAGAAGGCTATGACTAGTGGACGTGTCACCGGAGGTGAGACTCGACTCACGGAAACCACCGACCACACACTGACACAGACTCTTGGTAACCAAAATGGTAGGTACGGATGCCGGGGACACGCACGAGGTCCGACCGTCCCTCAAGTCACGCGGCACCCCTACCGAGGTAACTGATCCTCCAGGGACACCGGAGCGCCCCTGTGGCTCTCACTGGGTGCTCACGGCAACCCTCGGGCCACACGCCACCACCGGATCCAAGGCTCACTCGACCGGAGGCAAAATTACCGAACGGAAACACGGCTTGGGGAGGGGGGATGAATGCACTGGGAACCCAGGGCGCGACACTGTCACGCTCTGGTCCCCTGGAACGATCCCTGAAGGACGCGCTACCCTTCCCTAGCGCGATCTGGAGGGTCGCGCTAGGGTTGGCTAGCGCGATCAGGATGATCGCGCTAGGGCAGGCTAGCGCGATCCCAAGAACGCGCTCTCCATGCCCAGCACGATCTGAACCACCAAACTATTCATCCCTTCCGATGAACGCGCTCGGATGACACAGCACATTCCTTCAGAACGCGCCCCTGGGTTATAGCGCGATAACGGGCCGAGCCCGGTTCGCGTAAAACACCCGAAAAATTCGGAAACCACACCCATTCACCCCCCTGGTGAATGGAAAACAACGGGGAATCATTCCCCTACTACCTAGCATGCAGAAGAATCTCGTAATTTGGCTAGAAACGCTTCAAATCGGTGAAATCTGTCGCTCAACCCAGGCATGGCATTTCCAGACCCGACATGGAAATACGTCCCTCTAGACCTTCCCACGGCCTATAAATCTCAGGAAATGCAAGAAAGGAGGTAAGGATCCATCCCCCTACCTTAAGGAAGCCCAAAAACCACCGGATCGCCGCTGATCGCCGAATCTGGCTCGAACACGAACTCCACCCACGCGCCACGAAAAGAGCACCGTCGCGATCCTCTCGCCGCCGCCGTCGACACCGCGCCACCACCGATGTCCACCACCCGTTGCCGGAGGGGAAGGAGCGCCGCGAAGTCCAACGGGCAAGAGGGGGGTTGCAACGGTCGGCCGTGGCTCACGGGGGGAAGAAAGAAGAAGAGGAAAAGAAGAAAAGGGGAAAAGAAAAAGGGAAAATATGGGGTATTTATAGAAAATCCAAAAAATGCCAAAAATACCAAAAAATAGAAAAATACATATTCTCGTTCCTTGGAACGCACTGATCGCAACGGTACCCCCCGCGGGTAGGTGAACGACCCGGTTCACCCACTACGGGGTTCCGTAGGTTTTCCCGAAACACACACGCGAGAATCGAAAAAAACGCGGAAAAAGCCATGGAACACACTCTGGGCCTCCGAAACAGCTCCGAATCGTACCGATCCGAAGATGAAAGATGTCTGAAACATAATTTTGGACACAACGGAGCTGGACACTCTGAGAAAGCAGTTCTGGGGCCCAAAAAGAAGGATCTAAAAAACTCGGGACATCACAGCCCTCCCCCCTTAAACAAATTTCATCCTCAAAATTAAGGACAAGGCACAGGGATGGGGAAGAGGACTCACCCGAACAAATAAGCCGCATCTCATCCTCACGCTCCCACGATGCCTCACCACCAGAGTGACGCTGCCAGACCACCTTAACCAGAGGAATAACCTTGTTCCGCAGGCGCTGCTCTCGCCGATCCTCAATGCGGACAGGGTGCTCTGGAGGGGACAAGTTCGGGGTCACCTCAGGCCAAACGGCATCCTCCAGAACATGGGAATCATCGGGCATATACCTCCGAAGCATAGACACATGAAACACATCATGCATAAAAGATAGCTTCGGGGGTAATTGCAACCGATAGGCAACCTCACCAATACGCTCGACAATAAGGAAAGGACCAATGTAGCGGGGACTCAGCTTCCCCCGCTTGCCGAAGTGCATCACACCCTTCATGGGAGAAACTCGCAAAAACACCCAATCACCTACAGCAAAACTGAGGGGCCGCCTCCTCCGATCGACATAGCTCTTCTGTCGGCCCTGCGTAACCAACATCTTCTGCCGGATCAGGTGCACCACCTCAGTGCACTGCCGCACCAAATCTGGTCCTGTCAGGACATGCTCTCTCACCTCAAACCAATCAAGCGGAGTCCGACAAGGTCACCCGTACAACGCCTCGTACGGTGCCATACCAATGCTCGAATGATAGCCATTGTTGTAGGTAAACTCCACAAACGGTAAATGGCGGATCCAACTCCCTTCCCACTCCAGGCAACACTACCTCAACATGTCCTCCAAAGTCTGGATGGTCCGCTCAGACTGACCGTCCGACTGAGGATGATACGCCGAGCCGAATGCTAAGTCAGTGCCTAGAGCCTTCTGGAAGCTCCTCCAGAATCCAGAAGTGAAGCGGGGATCACGATCAGACACAATAGAGATGGGAACTCCATGCAACGGGACGATCTGCTCCACATACAAACGAGCCAAACGATGCATGCTCCAACTAACCTTGACCGACAGCAACCGCGCCGTCTTCGTCAGTCTATCCACTAGCAACCAGATACTATCCTGCCCACTGGATGTCCTCGACAACCCAACCATGAAATCAGTGGTCACGTGGTCCCACTTCCACGTGGGAATATCCAAGGGCTAAAGTGTACCTCCCGGTCGCTGGTGCTCAGCCTTCACCTGCTGACAAATCAAGCACCTTGCTACAAACTCTGTAACATCTCTCTTCATGCCAGGCCACCAAAACTGCCTCTTCAAGTTCTGGTACATCTTCGTCGATCCGGGGTGCACGGCATACCGACCCCCCATGAGCCTCTCGCAACACCGCGTTCCTCGTCTGCTCCTCGGCTGGGACGTACAATCTACCTCGGAACCTCACAGCTCCATCCTAACCAAACTTCACCTCGGCCATCGATAAAATCCGGGGTAGCTCGGGGACACGCTGAGCCTCAGTCACCTGACGATGAATCGCTGGCGTGACAGTCAAGCTCGCAAGAATAGCCGAACCCTGATCCCGAGGGACCTTGAGCCTAAAAGTCATGACCGGCACCTGCTCCCATAACCTCCACTTCCTCAACAACATCTGACTGACCACCACCTTCCTGCTCAAGGCATCAGCCACGACGTTCATCCTGCCAGGCTGATACGATAGAGTGAAATCATAGTCCTTCATGTACTCCATCCACCTCCTCTGCCTGAGGTTAAGATCCTTCTGGGGAAACACATACCTCAAACTCTGATGGTCAGTGAACATCTCAAACCTTTCACCGTACAGATAGTGCCTCCAGATCTTCAGAGCGAAAATCACCGCCGCCAACTCAAGATCATGAGTAGGGTAGTTCTCCTCATGTGGATTCAACTACCGAGATGCATACGCCACAAATCCACCGTGTTGCATCAGCACAGCACCCAAACCTACCCTGGAAGCATCTGTACACACTACAAAATCTCCCGATCCAGAAGGCAACACCAACACCGGAGCAATCGTGAGCAATCTCTTCAGCTCCATAAAGCTATGCTCACACTCCTCCGTCCAGACAAACGGCACATCCTTCCCCGTAAGCCTGGTCATCGGGGCCGTAATACGAGAAAAATCCTGAATAAACCTCCGATAATAGCCTACAAGCCCCATAAAACTCTGAATCTCCGTGACGGAACTCGGCCTCGGCCACTACACTATAGCCTCGACCTTGGCCGGGTCCACGGAAACACCATCACCAGAAATCACATGCCCCAAAAAGTGCACCTCACACAAGTAAAACTCACACTTGCTGAGCTTGGCATACAACTGGTGATCCCGCAAGGTCTGCAACACCACCCTCAAATGGTGCACATGCTCCTCAGCAGACCGAGAATACACAAGGATGTCGTCCACGAACACGACCACGAACTGGTCTAGATACGGACGGAACACCCTTTGCATCAAATCCATAAATGCCGCGGGAGCATTGGTGAGCCCAAACGGCATCACCAAAAACTCATAATGCCCATACCTCGAGCGAAACGCCATCTTCTCAACATCCGACTCTCGAATCCACAGCTGGTAATAACCCGATCTCAGGTCAATCCGTGAAAACACCCGAGCCGACTGAAGTTGATCAAACAAGTCATCAATCTGAGGCAACGTATACTTGTTCTTAACAGTCGCCTGGTTCAACTACCGGTAGTCGATGCACAGCCTTAGACTACCATCCTTCTTCTTCACAAACAACACCGACGCACCCAAGGGGAAAAGCTAGGACGAATGTACCCCTTGGCCAGCAACTCATGCAACCACACCTTCAACTCTCTCAACTCCGCCGGTGCCATACGATAAGGGGCCTTTGACATAGGCGTCGTACCTGGTACCACCTCAATCACGAAATCAATCTCTCGCTGCGGTGGCAACCCTGGCAACTCCTCAGGAAAAACATCAAAAAACTCGCACACGATCGGGATGTCCTCCACATCCGGACACTGTCGATCGACAAAAACCACAGAAGCTAGAAAGCCTTGACAACCCGTGTCAAGCAATCTACGAGCCCTAATAGCCGAGATAAGAAAACGGGAGGAGGAAGATCGGATACCTTAGAAATAAAAGGTGGGTCCACGAAGCTGCTGGAAGTAGACCCTCTTCGAGTCACAATCCACCAAGGCATGATGGGCCTCGAGCCAATCCATGCCCAAGATCACATCAAAGTCCTGAAGCGGCAATGCATAAAGCCTGGCCGGTAAGTTCTGCCCATCCACCCACACAGGCACCTTCTCGAAGAAGTACGGGGTGAGCATGAAATCACCGGTAGGCAGCTCCACTGCCAGGTCACAGGACACCTCAGTCACCGACTCCTCGGCACTCTGAGCAAACTCCTCCAAAATAAATGAATGAGATGCACCGGAATCGAACAAAACTCGAGTCGCACAACCAAGAATCGAAATAGTACCTTCGACCAACTAGGACGCCTCAGCCTCTGCTCTAGTAATGTGGGTAACTCTACCTCGGGCTCTCTGCCTCCCTGTGGTAGCTGACTGAGTCAACTGAGGATACTGACCCTGCTGCTGGTACTGCTGCGATTGCGACGACATCTGCTGGGGCTGAAACTGCTGCTGCTGCTGAAACTCGTGCGGCTGATGCAGTCTCTGTGGACAGTCACGCGCCATGTGCCCTGGCTGGTTACACCTGAAGCAAACCACGGGCGCCGTACACTGCCTGCCTGGATAAGACTCGCCGCACCGAGGACACCCGCCCTGAGAACCACTCACTGAACCCTGACGCTGAAACTGGGTAGGTTGCTGAACACTACCCACATACTGCTGTGCCTGATCTTCGCGACCTCGGCGCCTCCTGCCAAAACTAGCTTCCTTGAGTATCTTCTTGAGCTTCGATCCCAGAGATGATGAATCTGCATCCGACGCCCCGGACGGGGACGTCCCTGAACCACCTGCTGAAATCTGGACAGAACTTTGCTGCTGAACGGACGCCGGCTGACCAAAACTCATCTGCATCTGACCTGCACTGCCCTGACCTCGAACCTTCTGCATGTCTCTCTCCAACGCCGCTGCTGTTCTACAAGCCGCATCCACGTTGGTCAACCCTAACGCAAGCAAAGGATGCCTCAGCTCCAACCTTAGACCCCCAATAAACTGATCGGTCCGCACCGTCTCATCTGCCACAATATGCGGTGCATAATGGCCCAACTCAACAAACCAGGACCTGTACTACACCACGGTCATGTCACCCTGGACCAGATCCAAAAACTCACGCAACTTCTGCGATCTAAGGAAGGATGGACAAAAAGCACGCTCGAAAGTCGGGACGAACTCTTGCCACAAGATCTGCCGAAGGGGACGGGACTTGAACACTGCTCCCCACTCTGACGTCCACCAAGTCCGGGCTGGCCCCTACAATCGATACGCAGCCAACACCACCTTCTCTTCTTCAGGACACTCCATCGAACTGAACACTCGATCCATGTCATCTAACCACTCTCTGGCCACCTCTGAATCTGGGTGCCCGTCGAAAGTAGACGGCTGATACTGTAAGAAATCTCTCAGCGCGCGGTTACTCCAAGAGGATGAGCCCTCACCAGCATCACCGCCCTGCTACTGTTGCGGCGGCTGCCGATACTGTTGCTGCTGAATAACATACTGATACATGCCCCGGAAGAACTCCTCTGGTCTGGGAACTCTCGCCTCCTCTGCTACATCAGCTGGAAGCTCTGCTCTACTCTGCCCTTCCTGGCCCCCACCCGACTCTCCCTGCTAGGAACGAGTCGATCTCCTGGGCGCCATAACACCTGCCTGCTAACAGAAACAAACAACAGGATTAATAAAAACACGCGGAGCCCTACGCCAATCGCCAACTATACAGGACATTCATGGACCTTTGGACCACTGCAATCGTTTCAAGTTCTGATGTACCTCCACAACCTACGCTCTGATACCAACTGTGACAACCCGGGATCCGAGTACCGGAAAGCAACCGGCGTGTCTCAAATCTTGGCCCGCCAACCCACGAGCCCGAAGACTCGGAAGGGTAAAAAGGGATGGCGTGGGAGTACAAGAGAAGCTGAAACAACTACAGAGATAGCACAATAATCTAAAATAAAATACACAGCATAATATAAATAAAATAAACTACTACAAGCTCCACAGAGTCTCGTGTCCAAAATAAAGTACAGTCAATAGAAAGAAAAGAGTACAACTACCCGGGGCATCCCCCGGCGTACAACTACACGGGGCATCCCCTGGCTCTGGCAGACTGGCGACTAACCTTGGCTAGAAGAACCACGCTAAAACTCGGCCGCACCTCTCGACGACCCCGCCTCACCTAAAAAGTAGGGGTGAGCCTCATTTCATTGGCCCAGTAGGGATCCCCTAGACCCCTAACGCACGACGAGAAAAATGGCAGCAAAGCGTGAGCAACCACGGAAGGTAACACTACCTAGCAGAAGTACGGTAGAACCAACAAGCTGGAATAAATAAACGGAAAAGCTGTCTAACTAACCGTACCGTACAACCAAACCTAAGTCTGGCAAAACTCGAGTATGTACCTGCCAGAAGACAGGAGCACCACCCACTAGAAGAACGACCGGATGCGTCCCCTGACGTCTTACACCGCGTCCCAAGTGTCTAGCCACAACGTCCCGGGCGCGAGACTCAGACACACACTCAGTAACCAGTAGTACCACAAAGCAAGGACTGGCTGAGGTCGCCCTCGTCAGCGCGGGTCCGAAGCCCTCAGCCCCGTGTGCACACTCAGACCATACGCCCTAGGCCTATTCTCTAGCTGGTAATTCCCCCTAAGCCCGAACTCGACTGTACGCGAGGGCCCTATGGTAACCAGTCTACTCACCATCTCTCTCGGGTCAACCGCTCCACCACTCCCGGGTGGGTCAGCACCGCGTGCCGTAAGAAGGCTACGACTAGTAAACGTGTCACTGGAGGTGAGACTCGACTCACGGAAACCACCGACCACACACTGACACATACTCTCGGTAATCAAAATGGTAGGTACGGATGCCGGGGACACGCACGAGGTCCGACCGTCCCTCAAGTCACGCGGCACCCCTACTGAGGGAACTGATCCTCCAGGGACCCCGGGGCGCCCCTAATGCTCTCACTTGGTGCTCACAGCAACCCTTGGGCCACACGCCACCACCGGATCCAAGGCTCACTCGACCGGAGGCAAAATTACCGAACGGAAACACGGCTTGGGGAGGGGGGATGAACGCGCTAGGGACCCAGGGCGCGACACTGTCACGCTCTAGTCCCCTGGCGCGATCCCTGAAGGACGCGCTACCCTTCCCTAGCGCGATCTGGAGGGTCGCGCTAGGGTTGGCTAGCGCGATCAGGATGATCACGCTAGGGCAGGCTAGTGCGATCCCAAGAACGGGCTCTCCATGCCCAACGCGATCTGAACCGCCAAACTGTTCATCCCTTCCGATGAACACGCTCGGACGACACAGCGCGTTCGTTCAGAATGCGCCCCTGGGTTATAGCGCGATAACGGGCCGAGCCCGGTTCGCGTAAAACGCCCGGAAAATTCAAAAACCACGCCCATTCACCCCCCTGGTGAAGGGAAAACAATGGGGAATCATTCCCCTACTACCCAACATGCAGAAGAACCCTGAAATTTGGCTAGAAACGCTTCAAATCGGTGAAATCCATTGCTCAACCCAAGCATGGCATTTCCTGACCCGGCATGGAAATATGCCCCTCTCGACCTTCCCACGGCCTATAAATCTCGGGAAATGCAAGAAAGGAGGTAAGGATCCATCCCTCTACCTTAAGGAAGCTCGAAAACCACCGGATCACCGCCGATCGCCGAATCTTGCTCGAACCCGAACTCCACCCACGTGCCACGAAAAGAGCACCGTCGCGATCCTCTCGCCGCCACCGATGTCCACCACCCGTCGCCGGAGGGGAAGGAGCGCCGCGAAGTCCAACGGGCAAGAGGGGGGTTGAAACAGTCGGCCGTGGCTCACGGGAGGACGAAAGAAGAAGAGGAAAAGAAGAAAAGGGAAAAAGAAAAAGGGAAAATAGGGGGTATTTATAGAAAATCTGGAAAATGCCAAAAATATCAAAAAATAGAAAAATACACATTCTAGATCCTTGGAACGCACTGATCGCAACGGTACCCCCCGTGGGTAGGTGAACGACCCGGTTCACCTGCTACGGGGTTCCGTAGGTTTTCTCAAAACACACACGCGGGAATCGGAAAACACGCGGAAAAAGCCGTGGAACACGCTCCGGGCCTCCGAAACAGCTCCGAATCGCACCGATCCGAACACGAAAGATGTCCTAAACATAATTTCGGACACAACGGAGCTGGACACTCCGAGAAAGCAGTTCTGGGACCCAAACAGAAGGATCCGAAAAACTCGGGACATCACACGATACGACGGTTCCAACGCTGTATAGCTAGAGAGACTACGACCGCGGCCCTGATGGACCAACCGGAGGAGAGGCCACCACCGTCGGCTCAATCGGAGATTGGAGAACCTTCTACGACAGCTACGGTGCCTGAGGGCGGCGTCGGAGATGAGGAGGGTGAGTGAACACACAGCCGAGGAAGCACTAGAGGCGCTTGGACGCCGGTCATCCGAGGTTGGCTGAGACCCATAAAAAACCAATTTTAATTTATTTAGACCATGCATGGGGGTAGATAGGAAGGAAATGGGTCAGAAGAACCCATAGAACGACTGTACAGGCCTTTAGGGCCTTCCCACAAGCCTGGGAGAATGGGGAAAAAACTGCCATCACGGCGGGAGCCTAGCGGTCCTTCCAGCGACTGCTAGAGTGGCAAACGATCTAGACCAGACCGCTAAGGTCTGACAAACGGTCTAGAGGGGACTGCTTAGAGTTCTGAGCGGGAAAAAAGGATTTTTGTTTCTTTTTGTTTCTTATTTTTATTTGAATGTAATGCATGATTAAAAACTATATGGATGACTGACTTTTGACTGTTAAACATATGTAGGGAAAGAGACGGACTAGAATATCATGGCTGCAGGTTCGAGCAGTGTACTTGGCACTGCTGGACTTCCAGAGAGAGAGGCTGGCTACGATGGGGTTCGCTGAGCTCCTCGGGATAGAGGTGATGAGGTTGGACACTACCCTCTTGTACGCGCTACATGACCGGTGGGATCCCGTCAGCAGGGCGTTCTTGTTCCCGTGGGGACATATGATCCCCATGCTAGAGGACGTGGCGAGGATCACTGGCTTGAGAGTGCACAGATCACCTGTGACGGGGACGACGTATGTCGACTACCGAGAGTTGGTGCGAGAGTTGCTCGGGTTGGAGCTGACGAGGTCGGGACACCACTCGTCCATGCTGGCACGAGCGACCCTCCAAGAGAGCCTGGGATTGAGAGGAGCGGCGATAGCCGTGGGAGCGCTACTTGAGGAGCACCTAGGACGGCTGATGGATCGAGCCAGACAGAGGGTGACCGCAGGACCAGGCCCGGAGGGAGACGTAGTCCTCCGTCGCTTCCTGATGCTGATGTTCGGGAAGCTGCTCTTTACGATGAGGGCGGATGGAGTGAGCTGCAAGCTCCTCCCACTACTGAGAGACGTAGATGGAGTTGGGGACTATGCTTGGGGCACCGCAGCGTTGGCATTTTTGTTCGACTCCCTCAGCACCACCGACCGGTAGACGATGCTGGGCGGCTTCTCACCTTTGCTTCAAGTAAAATGCTTTTCTTAAAATGCTTATGCTATTGTGATTAGGCTTGTGATTGCTATATGCTGACATTTAACAAATACAGGTATGGAGCAACATGTACCTCCCTAGCCTAAGGAGAGGGAAGGAGGTACATCCGGACCTTGTGCCCATCGCGACGCGATGGATGGCGGTACGGGACACTGGGTCACTGCGACGCTTAGCGCGGGTGATCCAAGATGACATTGACACACTTCCTTATGCATCGGTAAGATCCTAAACTTAAGCCTTCTAAATGCTCCTGAAATGCTTATAATGTTTGACTCAATGCTTGCCTTTTCAGGTGCGCTGGACACCATACCTTGACGAGGGTCACGAGGGACAGCCTTGGGTGGAGGTGGTCAAGGCCTACGCGGGACGAGATGTGTGGCTTCTGGTGCGGACACCCGAGCAGTTGAGCGGCGTGACACGCCGAGCCACCGGTACCGCACACGGAGCACGACTCGAGCCACCTCAGCGTCCATCTGGCTCGGAGACAGCCTGGAGACTCCGCCTTGAGCCTCCCCATTTTTCTTATTTAATTAGACTTTATTTGTGTGTAAGGTGTGTTTATTTCATTTTATACGGTTTGCAATTATGAGTGTACGAGGGGCTTATTTGTAAAATGGGACCCCTGGGCCCCATGTGACACCCAGGCCCCCTCCCATTGGTCCATATCAGCCTTGTGGGGTTGGTCAACATGCAAGGTGGACATCTAGAAGCCTTGACTAGTCAATTGTCCACATGGGGGACAAGGGACCAAAATGGTCAACAATTCCAACCAAACCCACCTACCATGTCCCCCCCTTGGTCAAGGTGCGCCCCCCTCCCCATTTGTTTATTATTTTTGTTGTGTTTTGATCAAACTTCATCCTAGCCATCCATCCCTAACCCCTGGATCCAACGGTGGAGGATGGATTAGAAGGGTGACCTATATATGCTTGTATTTTCCTATTTTCATGAATTAATGCCATTTGATTCAATCTAATTCAAGAAGAAAGGGCTGGTGCGCCCCCCTCCTCTCTCCTCCCTCTCCCCCTTGGTTGCTGTGAAGGCTTCCATTCTGAGGTGTGAAGCCTCTTGTATCAGTTCTGATGATCGCCGCCGCCGCCACGAGCCGCCACCGCACCGCCATCGCCTTCAACGAAGTTCTGCCCGTGCAGTACCACAGCAACTTCCACGAAATTTTCAACTCATCCAAGAGCTCTGATCGACATGGGGATTTTACTGGAGGTTCCATAGGTGTCAAGGATGTCCCAAAAAAATTGGTTTGTCATTCAGATCCCGTTTCATAATTTTTGATTTTCGTTCCCTCTTTCATTCCAGTTCTGCCAGCAGTCTGTCCAGATGCATCTCCGCCCTGAGTTTTAGGTCTTAGGTCCACGTTTTGATTTTTTGTAGTCCACAAATTTTACTGGAGTTTCCTTCCATCCACCCCTTCATCCAAAATTTTTCTAAATTTCTAGTTCATCCATTTCATATTTTTCAAAAATCATTCTCAGATCCACCTGAAGTTCTATCCACCCGTTCCCAGATCCGACCACCAGACACTCCAAAAATCTTATCAAATCACTACCACCTCCAAATCCAATTCCAAAAATTTTCCCAGCTTCTTGGTTTGATTGTATACAACTTTGAAGAAGAGATCGAAGTCTGAATCCCACTGTAAGTAGGCGGTCAACGGCCGTTTATAGGGAACTGATATGCTGATCTGAGATTTCTGAAACTGTAGAGCAACGAATTGAAAAATAGTTAAGGCCCAGGTCTGCAGAGGTTCAGAAGATTCCACTGGCCCTAGGTTGGAGGATTTTGAGTCCTCTTTCCAACGGCACTGGTTTCGTCACATTCCGACGACGGGGCTGATCGCAGCGGTCGTTTTCGCCGGAGCGCACGCCTGAAAACAGCAACCAAACTCCGTGGGCAGCAACTTCAACACTTGGAGATCGGAGTTGTTCGGCCACCGATCGGCGTTCCCGGCCGACCGCCTTCCGTGGAGGTGTGCCACCAGGGGTCCCCATCACAGTGGGACCAACTCCTGCAGATCCGGAGGCCAGCGCCACCCGTGGGCCCCACGGGCCCGCAGAACCCGCCGTTCGGAAAGCACGAAAACGCGGAGTTCGGCACCGCCGAGCGACATCAAGATGCTGCCCGTCAACCCAATTCGCGTGATTCCCGGGCCCCGCATGTGACTACCTCCCTGCGTGGAGTGGGTCAAATTATTGTATTTCTGTAAAATTGTGTTAACTGGGAGTACGTGATTGGCCGGGGTTGTCTTCGCCACGCCGGGTGCGTGGAGGTAAAGGTCCGAACCTCTTGGCGTTACATTGCTTAGCTAGTATACGGTCTTAGGCCGCTGCCGAGAGTGTAGGTACTAGCCCGTGTGTCCATGTCACCGCTGTGAGAGTGAGAGTGACCCGTCCCGTGACTCGATCCGAGTCCGGAAGTTGAGTCGGACTACCCTTGACCTCCGCCGGTTCCTTAACCGCGCACGGTCCGCGCTTTCCCTCGCATGGGACGACGAGTGAGTTTGCACTTCTGTTAGCGACATTTTGCCACTAGGAGCTCGTAGTGTCGGGCTTAGTGTCTCCCTGGTGTGTGCTGCTGTTCGCGTCTTCATCTAGAGTCCGAGGGTGGCACCTAATAGTGTCGTCTCCCGTGTCCGTCCCGCATCAGCTTCACTGCATGAACATCATCGAGCCACTGCACCACCGCCTGATCATGAGGACCAGGGGCGTCCACCAGCCAGAGGTGGAGTTCCCAGCGAAAGACGAGGAGCGCGTGGGAAGATCCTCAAAGGGATTGAGTGGCGAGATCGACTGGGTTACTCGAGCAATAGACCAGATCCGAGACTGGACGCGGAGAGGTCGAGTGGTACGAGCCCGAGCTACCAGTGATGAGGCCTGCTTGAATTCCTACACCAGGAGATACGAAGACCAGGTCTTCCGCGGTGCTTGACGACCAGTACGACTCTCTAAACTTAAACCCCAAAGTGACTTCTAATGCACTGATACCTTGACTTTCTATATGCAGCTAGACCCCCAGGGATGGATAGCGAAAGTCCAGGGTCTTCTCCACTCCACCATTCAGCAGAGGGATGGGTTTCAGCAAGCACTGGAGCTTCTGGTGAGCTTTACTGAACCCTAGATCTAAATGCAAATGAACTTGACTGACTTGACTGACTTCTTAAATGCAGCGAGCTGAGGGAGCATAGTGGCAGGGACCAGATGCTCCATCCTCTTCTTCCCAGCCAGGGGGTGGGGCTGAGCGGGATGTCGACTTTGCACGGGTGGTTGCTCAGGCCGAGGAGGCTGAGGCCACTCTCGCGGAGAGGGTAAGCAAACCAACCAACTCCTAATGCTTATGATAAAGCAAATGACTGACCATGATAAATGTTTATGCAGACAAGGGAGCTGACCGCGGCGCTGAGCGAGGCAGAGCTGTCCCGAGCAGCGGTTGAGCGACTCCGGGCAGAGGCAGAGCATTTAAGAGCATAGGCGGAGTGACTCCGTACGGGAGCAGCGGACTTGGAGCGCTACCATACCGAGGTGAGGGAGGCTCGACGCCAGGCCTATGATTTAAAGATCGAGCTGTGGGCCGTGGAGCAGACCATCCGGATGATGGTTCGAGGACATGAGTGGAGTGCCTCGCAGAGTGGTATGCGGAGCAGCGCGTTCCCGGAGTTCCTTACCGACTCCTCCGGCCATCGAAGGAACGAGGAGGTAGAGAGGCGACGACGATGAGAGGAGGGCAGCACCACCATAGTGTAAGGTTTCGCACAGCACCATCGGGCAACGTAGCGGATAACAAAAATTTATTTTACCCGAGCCCAGTGCTATGGAATCCTAGATCTGTGCTCTAATCGATGTTTTAATCACCCCAACCCCTAACTACGGGTTGCGTATTTCACCTTACGCGGAACGACGCTGTTCGCTATGCCTGATGCAGAATACTGAGTCGCACAGATGCGCGACCTCTAGAGCTGATCCACACGGATCCTTGTGCAGTGACGGTATCTCCCCGCCCCGATCTTTCCTCAGCTTCCCTTTCTGGAGAGAGAGCTTCTAGAGAGAGAGAGTGCAAGAGAGAGAGAGGGGAGGAGTTAATCACTCCTTCCCTTGCTTATGTGCTTGCTTAAGCCAAGAGGGAAGGAGTGATTCTCGTAGTATTCATATATATAGAGTTTGGCCTTTTTCTAAAAGAGCTTCAAAGGGCCAAAACTGTATATATGACCTTTCTATTATTATACATATATATTAAGCCCATTTTATATGCCTTTCCAAAAGGAATTAAAGGGAATTAATATATGCACTTGTACAATAATAATCCGTCACCCAAGAATCTATTGTGTGTGATCCTCTAGGCCCTTAGTCACTCTAGTTTAAGGCCCATTAACTTCTAATTCCCAATTAGAAGTAAATTAAACTTATTATTCGCTTCTACTAGAGCCGAATAATAGTTTAATTTATTCCGAACCTTTGATCACGTTGGGTCAAGCAAATCTGCGTGATCCTAGAGGACACCGGGTTTAAACCAGCATGTCTGGTACCTGTAAGTCCACAGTTACCGCATCGATATAATCCCTCGCTCCTTCTATGAGTCTGGTATGATCGAGGGTATGGTTTCTGTCAAACCCCATGATCATGCCATTTGACTATGACCTCCTTAAAGTGTATGGCGTCCGTTCTAAACGAACTCACACGACCCTGGCCAGGGATTTAACGAAGCGTCAATGTCATGACCCATTAACTGTCTGATATATACCCGACAGTGAGCAATCCCCTCTTGACCATTGATGATCTTCACACGTATCCTGGAGTGATTAATGACTCGGCAACTCATGACTTATGGTTAAAGTCACTGAGCCAAGTAATTAAACCATTCCAGCCCTCGTGTAAGATCCGATCAATGTCTCAGGTCAAAGGACCAACGATGCTACTGTGACCGTTAGATCTTCAGTTGACATTAGGTATAATCAACCATCTGAAGATCCAATAGCGGATCAGTTCAGTGCACATCCTCCAAGACATACACCTACACATATGTGTTGGTGCCCCGCACCAATGACCACGAGACTGATCACTGACACATCATGTGTACTGGTTTAATAGGTAATCAAAGTCCCCGAGTGATTACCCTCCAACCAGGAACAGTTTAAGGTATGTGTTCATGTAAAGTAAGTCTCATGTTCGAGATCTCATCTCGAGCTGACTTTACAACCACATATCCTAGGGATAACGTGAAGTAACACCATCGCATATTTACGCTCAAACACCACTTTATTAATGAACAAGATCGTATAACTATTGGGCCTACCCGACCCGAAATTGACCTGTAGCACACCAACACTAACAATCTCCCACTTGAACTACAGCCAATTGCCCACAACTTTGAGGCCCATCTTATCCCGATGACGCTCAAATACAGTCTGTGTCAAAGGCTTAGTCAGTGGATCTGCTATGTTGTCTTCTGACGGTACACGCTCTACCGTCACATCTCCAGGATCAACAATCTCCCGAATAAGGTGAAAGCGCCTGAGAATATGCTTTGACCTTTGGTGAGATCTCGGTTCCTTCACCTGGGCGATGGCCCCATTATTATCATAAAATAATGAGATGGGAGGTGTTATCTCAGGAACTACGCCAAGTTCCAAGATGAATTTCTTCATCTAGACAGCTTCTCCAACTGACTGCCCCTCCATTCAACATGAATACAAATTCAGACATGGATTTACAGTTATCTGTACTTGATTGGAAACTAGAATCTGTGTAAGCTCTAAGCTATAGGTCCTCTCCTCCATAAAGCAGAAAAAGATCCTTAGCCCTTCACAGGTACTTAAGGATGCCCTTTACTACCTTCCAGTGCTCTTCGCCTGATTTGCATGATATCTACTGACAATGCTTAAAGCATTGGCAACATCAGGCCGTGTACATAGCATTACATACATGATTGACCCTATCGCCAAAGCATAGGGTACCTTATTCATGTGTGCCACCTCCTCAGAAGTTGTAGGACTCATCCCCTTAGATAGGCAAATTCCATGTCTCATGGGAATAAGACCTCTCTTGGAATTTTCCATCCTGAACCTTTTGAGAATAGTGTCTGTGTACATGGATTGGGATAATCCTAGCATCCTTTTAGATCTATCTCGATAGATCCTTATGCCCAACACATAGGATGCTTCTCTCAAATCCTTCATGGAGAAAGTCTTGGACAACCAAGACTTAGTTGATATCAACATCTCTACATCATTCCCAATGAGTAAGATGTCATCAACATAAAGGACCAAGAAGGTCACAGAGCTCCCACTGACCTTCTTGTAAATACAGGGTTCATCTTCATTTCGAATGAAGTTGAAAGATTTGACAGCCTCGTCAAATCTTAAGTTCCAGCTTCTAGATGCCTGCTTTAATCCATAAATGGACCTTTGAAGTTTGCATACCTTATTAGGATGTAGCTTGGAGGTGAATCCTTCAGGCTGTATCATGTACACCTCTTCTGATAGATTTCCATTAAGAAAAGTTGTCTTCACATCCATTTGTCAGATCTCATAATCCAGGTATGCAGCAATGGCAAGGAGGATTCTGATTGACTTAACCATGGTCACCGGCGAAAAAGTATCGTCATAGTCAATGCCTTGCCTTGGACGATATCCTTTCGCCACTAGTCTAGCCTTGTATGTGTCAACCTGTCCATCTGTACCGATTTTCCTTTTGAAAATCTATTTGCAACCGATAGGGACCTTCCCTTCGGGTACATCAACTAAGATCCAAACTTTGTTGGTGTACATGGATTGGATCTCTGAATCCATTGCCTCTTGCCATTTCTCGGAGTTTACACTACGGATCGCCTCCTGGTATGACTGACGATCATCATCCTCATCGATACATACCTTAGAGGACCCCTCTGAGACATGTCCAACATATCTCTCAGGTTCTCTCGGTAGTCTACCAGATCTCCGCAGTGTCTGTGTTTCACCTTGAATAGGATCAACCGATACAATCTCATCTAATGAGTTTGTGTCTATGGGTCGTGGTTCTTGGACCTCGTCCAATTCTATCTGGCTCCCACTGTCTTTCTGGAGTAGATATTCTCTTTCCAGAAATACAGCTCTCTTGGCCACCAAGACCCTTTGCTCAGAAGGGTGATAGAAATAATATCCAAATGTTTCCTTTGGATATCCCACAAACCTACACTTATCGGTTCTCGACTCAAGCTTATCACTATCGTTCTTCTTTACATGGGCAGGACACCCCCAAATTTTAATGTGATTAAAATTTGGTTTCCTGCCCTTCCATATCTCATATGGTATAGAAGGAACTGATTTACTTGATATCATATTCAATAAATAAGCCGCAGTCTCTAACACATAGCCCCAGAGAGACAAGGGTAGTCCTGACATAGATATCATGGATCGGACCATGTCTAGCAAGGTCCTGTTTCTCCTCTCGGATACACCATTGTGCTGTGGTGTATACGGTGGAGTCCACCGACAAACTATTCCATGATCTTTCAGATAAGAAGTGAATTCATGACTTAAGTATTCACCTCCTCGATCCGATCGAAGAGTCTTAATACTTTTTCCAGTCTGTTTCTCTACTTCATTGTTGTATTCCTTAAACTTCTCAAAGACTTGTGACTTATTTCTCATTAAATACACATAGCCATATCTAGAGAAGTCATCAATAAAAGAAATGAAATAGAGGTAACCCCCTTTTGCTTCCACGGATATGGGTCCACACACATCCGAGTGTATGAGCTCGAGAAGATCAACAACCCTCTTACCATGTCCACTAAAAGGAGCCTTGGTCATTTTTCCCATGAGACACGACTCACATGTATCAAATGGCTTGTATTCGAATGTATTCAAATACCCATTTGAGTGTATGTGAGAGACTCTTTTCTCGCCTACATGACCAAGCCTGCAATGCCATAGATATGTAGAATTCACTTCATCAGCATTGAAAATTTACATAACATTAGAACGTGTATCTAATACATAAAGACCATTGACTAATGAACCATTGGCTATTATCAAACCATTATTCATTATAGAGCACCCAGTGCTATTAAAAGCCAATGTATATCCAATGTTATACAAGCCAGAGATTGAAATAATGTTCTTAATAATATTAGGAATATAATAACAGTCATTCAGCTCCAGAATGACTCCTGAAGGTAAACTGAGGCGTGCAGTCCCGACAGCTTTGGCTGAAACTAAAGCTCCATTGCCCATCCTGTAGCAACCCTGATAAATTTAAAATGAATAAATAAATCAAAATAGATTAAAAGATTTAATAAATAAACGAAAGAGCATGGAATAAAAATAATTAAAACCCTGATGGAAATAACGCCTCAGATAAAGGCGCTACTTTACAAGAAAACGCCCTTACCTAATGCGTGTTTTGAAGAAAGGACGCCCACACGTTAAGGCGTCAAATTTCAAACGACCAAAATAAATAAAAAGGACAAGTTAGCGTAACGTCCCTTTTGTGGACGCGTTTTAACAAGTAACGACGCTTGACAAGGCGTCAATTTAAATTCGACGCCCTGACCTAGGTCGCTAATTCAGTTTGAGTTTCGTTCGACCCAGGAGTCTATCCAGGGTAAGGTGATAACTACGAGGAAGAGTTCGAATGTAGTAATAACTCTAATATGGAAGTATTACTTCCAATCAAACACTAACTCTATTAGGATTCTAGAAATCCTATAAATAACCTACTGCTTGAACCGAGAACGTTATTTGGCGTTCGGAGTATTCTAAGGTATGTGAAGAACATCATGTTCTTCTTGTATCTCTGTTCGTCCGATTATCGATTTCATGAAAGAATACTAAATATTCTTATTCTTCTTCTCTTCTTACAGGTTAAGAAGATTAACGGGTAAGTTTTTCTTTCCTCCACCTTCAGTTAAGTATTATGAAGAAAAATTGATGTTTCTTCATCTTATTTCTCTGTAGAGAAGTCATCTTAACCTACTGAAGAACGTGGGTTCTTCATCGACGAACGTCTGCTTCTGATCGTGCCAAAAAAAGAGAACCTGTCGATACATCTACACCAAGACTTCTGCCCCTTTCATCCAACTCTGTTGATAGCAGAGTACCGTGTCTTCATCAGTTCTCCAGTTAATCATCATAAGGTAGGATTTTCTCATGGAACGTAGCCCAAACTACCATATAACTATAGATAATTATCATCGGTAGTTCATGCATATAGTTTTCATGCGTTCTGGTTATTTTCTACGGAATGTTTGAAAGAAACGACCCTAACAAGGGCGTTAATTTAAAAGACACGACCATGCCTAGGTCGTCAATTCCAGATTTGACGCCCTGCACATGGACGTTAATTCCTGTTAATTAATAAATAGCATGTTTAAAAAGTAATTATCAATGCAAACAGGATTCTAAATTAATGCATGGTCAATTTCTTGTAATCCTGCTATTTTTCTGGTCCTGACTATATACCATGTTCTTGAAATATTCATTACCTCGAAATTTGTAAAATTGTGAATTCACGACCTTGACCAGGTCGTCTCTTGTTTAACTAACGCCCCAGACTAGGGCGCCTTTTTCCTGGTAACGCCCCTACCCAAGGCGCGTTTTCAACAAAATTACAGATTTTAATATCCTGTAAAATAGCAATATTGGAAAGGACGACCTCTTTATATGTCGTCAAATTTAATATAAACGCCCCTGATTAAGGCGTTAATTTTACGAAAAATGACTTTACCAGAGTCGCTATTTTCTGCATTACTGATTTTTCCCGATTGCTGTTATCCGAGGGTTTCACTATATGTATATATATATATGTAGGCACTATTACTCCACTCCGTGAGTATAGTCCCACGTTTCATGATGTTTTATCGATCACCCTAAACTCTCATTGACATACAAGCTCTCCATTGGACATTCCGTTCCTTTGGACTAGCGAGTTAGTCATAGAGACCTCCGTAAGACTCCTCGTACCTTGGATTCCCTCAAGGTCGACTGAGCTGGTTGTACCCTAAAAACCCATTACACTATTGAATGCCATGTCACTCTAAAGAAACATGGTATACCGGCCCTTATGATATGCAAAGAGTATATCATGAGAATTCTAAATGGGATGACGATATCATGCCATTTGTTGATGTTCTTGTGGACCTCAATTCTATAATAAGAATGAGGGTATCTTGCCTTTGATAGACTGTTCATATGGACCTCAATTCTATATAAAGAATGTCCATACTTGTTTATCATGGTACCCGAGTTAAGGGAACCTAATTCCACCTAGTTTCATCGTTCATCATGATTGTACCGTTGTTATCGCCTATCTATGTCCAATATCGTATTTTTGGACTCCATTCTCTCAAAGTTATCCTACGTGTCTACAAGCTTAAATTGTTGAAATTCCCTATTGGCTATATATATATACAAGAGTGGATGTCAAATATACATGATAAATGCCTGCGCATATAGGGCCCGATCTGGTCCTGAGAGGAGCACCCGAAAGTACTTGTGCCCATGGGAGTTGAATGATAAGGTATCTGGCATTATACCGAGTGCATGACTAGCTTGATTGGACGTTCCACACAAATCTTGTACTTGACTCGTACTTGACTTGACATGAATTACGTGACCCGAGAAAGGGTAATTACTTGCTTGCTTGATACATGATAGCCAAAGTCCTTGACATGACTTGCTAAAGAGTACTTGCTTGAATATCTTGTTATCTTTTCCTAAAAGCTCGTGACTAGTTCATCTTGCTGTCTTATTGATAAATTCTCTCTCTATCTTGTCGTTTTATGCGAGCATGCATAGCTATAGTACATTCATGAAAAATGTAATTACTTAAACCCTTGCTGGTTCCTGAGATATAATTTCCTACTGAGCGTTCGCTCACTCCGTGTTTGTCCCTTACTTTTCAGGTAATTTCGACGACGAGGGAAGTCAATCGGATGGGAATGGTCAAGAGTGAAAGAGCTAGAGCTTTTCCAAGTGTCATCTAGTCTTTTTCCTATTTTCTTGAGTCAACTATGTACTTTTCCTTTTTAATTGAATAGAGTATTGGATTTGTAATAGTCTATCCATTATGAAATAAAGGATTGTGTTATCTTTCTATTTTGCGCATCTCTATTTTGGTGTCGAATACACTACTACTCTGATTGACATGATTGATATAAACTCGCCGCGCATATCCGAGTATCTTCCGCGCTCGGGGCGTGACAGTTTTTATGATATCAGAGCCTAGGGTATTCAATTCCTAGGAAAAACCCAAGTCCAAGGATATGTTCAAACCTTTAACCAGTGAGATTGGGTAGAACCAAGGGTTAAAGTTAACATAGTATATGAGTCTTTAAATACAATCACATATTAACCTAGTTATTGTAATTGTAGGATAATGGCTGCCGAACGTGCTCAATGGCGCAACATGCAGCGTACCCTTCAAGGCATGACTCAAGTGCTGCAACAAGTAGCACAAGGAGGTGGACAACGAGCAGGAAGTCTCCACCAGACTTTCAAGAACATGAACCCACCCAAGTTCACGGGTTCTACTGATCCAGATGACGCTGAACACTGGATTAGGGTGATAGAACGTATGTTCCGTGTTATGCAATGCACGGATCAGGATAAAGTTTTATTAGCTACTTTTCAGTTAGAAAGGGATGCTAGATGCTGGTGGGAATCAATAGAGGCTACTATACATCAAGATCAGGTTTCGTGGGAAGAATTCGTTGAACACTTCAACGTGAAATATTTCTCGGACCGAGTTCAGGAAAAGAAGGCTGTAGAATTTGCTGCATTAAAGCAACGATCTTTGTCAGTGGCCGAGTATGAGGCCCAATTCTCTAGATTGTCTCGATACGCTAAGCATCTAGTTAGCACCGAGAAAATGAAAGCTAGGAGGTTTCTTAATGGGCTCAGGCCCCAAGCTATTACTCAACTGGCGCCGATGGACATTCAAGTCTACTCAGAGATAGTACGCCGAGCTCAACTATTAGAAGATGCCACGGAACTGTCTGATAGGATTCGTGGTAAGGATAAGAAGGAACAAGTTACAGGTTCGGGTTCCTTTAAACCCAACTTCAAGAAAAGGCCTAGCAATGGAGGAACATCCTCACAAGACCAAAAGTTCAAGAAGACCAAGCCCTTCTCTATCACCACTACCTCTCCAAATACAGTGTGCAAACATTGTGATAAAGCGGGTCATAGAGCAGAGGAATGCTGGAGGAAACTAGGAGCATGTCTCCGTTGTGGGAGTTGTGAGCATCGGATTCCCGATTGCCCATTACTTAACAATCAAGCCGTTGACGGAAAGCGCCCAGTAACCAAGAATGCTCGTCTTCATGCAATCAAGGAGACCGAGCAAGTAGAAGGAGGCGGCTTAGTGGAAGGTACATTGAAAGTTTGTTCCAGGAATGCATATGTCTTAATTGATACTGGTGCATCGCATTCTACTGTTTCTAAGAAGTTTGCTGACCCATTACCCCTAGAACCGGAATGGATAAAGTTAGTTTTGTCTACTCCTCTGGATGATGAGACTGATATTACACATCATTACCAAAACTGCGAGGTATTGATTCATGGTCAAAATCTCCCTATTGATCTCATATGTTTAGATCTGAAAGAGTATGATGTTATACTAGGGGCAGATTGGTTATCCAAGTATCAGGCAACGGTTGATTGCCGCAATAGTAAGGTTACATTCAAGGAATTCCAGAACTAATATTTACTAGCCCCAAGAGTCGAGCAAATCCCCTCTTATTTCAGCTCTCCGAGCTAGCAAGCTCATCAGGAAAGGATGTACATCTTTCCTTGCCTTTGTCACAGTTAAAGAAGCTAAGGAAGCTAAGCTAGAAGACATTCCAGTAGTACAAGAATTTTCGGACGTATTTCTGGAAGATTTGCCTGGATTACCCCCGCAAAGAGAAGTGGCCTTCACCATCGACTTAGTCCCTGGTGCTGGTCCGATTTCAAAGACATCCTATAGGATGTCACCTGCTGAACTCAAGGAATTAAAGGAGCAATTGATGGAACTCATTAAGAAAGGATTCATTAGACCAAGTACTTCCCCGTGGGGAGCGCCTGTATTATTTGTAAAGAAGAAAGACGGATCCATGAGGTTATGCGTCGACTATCGACAATTGAATCATCTCACTGTCAAGAACAAATATCCACTGCCGAGAATCGATGAATTGTTTGATCAAATTTCAGGATCCATGTACTTTTCCAAAATTGATCTTAGGTCCGGATATCATCAACTAAGAATCAAGGACGAGGATATTCATAAAACCGCATTCAGAAGCAGGTATGGCCATTATGAATTTGTTGTTATGCCTTTCGGACTAACGAATGCCCCTGCTGCCTTTATGCAGTTAATGAATAGTATATTCAGGCCTTATTTAGATCAATTCGTGGTGGTCTTTATTGATGATATATTGATTTATTCCAAGACCAAGGAAGAGCATGAGAACATTTGAGGATTGCATTACAAATATTGAGGACAAACCAATTATATGCAAAACTTAGCAAGTGTGAATTCTGGCTTGAAGAAGTGACTTTTCTCGGACATGTTATATCAAAGGATGGCTTGTCTGTAGACCCATCAAAGGTTGAAGCTGTAAGGAACTGGGAAAGACCGACCAATGCTAGCGAGATCCGAAGTTTCTTAGGTCTTGCCGGCTATTACAGGCGATTCATCAAGGATTTCTCTAAAATCGCCGTGCCACTTACAAGGTTAACTCGCAAGGAGATCCGTTATGAATGGGATGAGGAATGTGAGAGAAGCTTCCAAACTCTCAAGGATCATCTTACTACAGCTCCTATCTTAGCATTGCCAATTGAAGGAGAAAAGTTCGAGGTATACACTGATGCTTCTGGCATTGACCTCGGGTGTGTTCTAATGCAACAAGGGAAGGTTATAGCCTACTCTTCTCGTCAATTAAAGAAGCATGAAGAGAACTACCCCGTCCATGACTTAGAATTGGCCGCGGTAGTATTTGCACTAAAAATATGGAGGCATTATCTTTATGGAGTACAGTTTACTGTATACTCCGATCACAAGAGTCTCAAATATCTTTTCTCACAGAAGGAACTAAATATGAGGCAAAGACGATGGCTGGAATATCTCAAGGACTTCGACTTCAATATACAATATCACCCCGGAAAGGGTAATCATGTAGCAGATGCCCTTAGTCGAAAGCCGAGAGCACTGTTAGCCAATTGTCTGATTCAAGAATGGAAATTGCTAGAACAATTCTCTGAACTCAATATAAGCATGGACACGGACCCTAGATGTGTCACATTATCTCATGTAAGCATACAGTCAGATTTATTATCTGAGATACAAGCACTTCAGGATGATGATCCTACATTAGTAGAAATCAAGGGCAGATTAAAAGGACAATCGGACTTCCAACTAGCTTCTGATGGAAGATTAATGTTCAAGAATAGAACTGGTATACCGGACTGCCCAGAATTGAAAAAGAAGATCTTAGATGAAGCTCACAGATCAAGGTATACGATTCATCCTGGATCTACCAAGATGTACCAAGATGTGAAAAGAAATTTTTGGTGGCCCAACATGAAAAGAGAAATAGCGGACTATGTATCACGCTATCTCACATGCCAACAAGTCAAGGCGGAACACCAAAAGCCTGCTGGAAAGCTACATCCTCTAGATATCCCTAAATGGAAGTGGGAGGATATTGGTATGGATTTCATCATGGGTTTATCTAAATCAAAAAGAGGACATGATGGAATATGGGTTATCATTGACCGATTGACCAAATCCGCGCATTTCTTGCCAATCAAGAGTCGATGGTCAGTTGATGTCTTAGCTGCACTATACATCAAGGAAATAGTCAGATTACATGGTATTCCTGTTTCAATCGTGTCTGATAGAGATCCCCGTTTTACTTCTCATTTTTGGAAAGGACTACAACATTCGTTGGGGACAAGACTTAATTGTAGTACATCCTTTCATCCTCAAACGGATGGTCAGACCGAGAGAACAAATCAAGTAGTTGAAGATATGCTTAGAGCATGCATCACTGATTTTGATGGAAACTGGCATGATCACTTGCCTCTGGTCGAATTTGCATACAATAATAGCTACCAAGCTAGTATACAAATGGCACCTTTCGAAGCTTTATACGGAAGGAGTTGCCGATCACCCTTGTGCTGGAATGAAGTTGGAGAGAAACAACTGTTAGGTCCAGACATGGTAAGGGATACAACTGAAAAGATACGAGTAATCAGGGAAAAATTGCAAGTAGCTCAGACAAGGCAAAAGGCTTATGCCGACACAAGAAGAAGAGATCTCGAATTCCAAATTGGAGATCATGTATTTCTCAAGATATCGCCTGGACGTGGAATACGAAGATTTGGTGTTAAAGACAAGCTTACACCGAGATTTATCGGACCTTTTGAGATAGTAGAAAGAGTTGGCGAGGTTACTTATCGCATCGCATTGCCACCTCAACTGTCCGAAGTATATGATGTGTTCCACATATCTATGTTGAAGAAGTATGTACATGACCCATCACATATTATTGAATATGGAGACCTAGTGATCCAGAAAGATTTCACGTATGAACAGAAGCCTATGAAGATCTTAGATCGAGAAGTACGTGTCCTAAGAAATAAGATTATTCCCATGCTAAAAGTACAATGGAATAAGAATTCAGAACATGAAGCTACATGGGAGACCGAGGAATCTATGAGGAAATAATTTCCAGATTTATTTTAGAAGGTACGTACTCTACACTCTCCAAATGCAAATATATGATATGGAATTTGGGGACCAAATTCTTTTTAAGTGGGGGAGGGTGTAGCAACCCTGATAAATTTAAAAGGAATAAATAAATCAAAATAGATTAAAAGATTTAATAAATAAACGAAAGAGCTTGGAATAAAAATAATTAAAACCCTGATGGAAATAACGCCTCAGATAAGGCGCTACTTTACAAGAAAACGCCCTTACCTAAGGCGTGTTTTGAAGAAAGGACGCCCACACGTTAAGGCGTCAAATTTCAAACGACCAAAATAAATAAAAAGGACAAGTTAGCGTAACGTCCCTTTTGTGGACGCGTTTTAACAAGTAACGACGCTTGACAAGGCGTCAATTTAAATTCGACGCCCTGACCTAGGTCGCTAATTCAGTTTGAGTTTCGTTCGACCCAGGAGTCTATCCAGGGTAAGATGATAACTACGAGGAAGAGTTCGAATGTAGTAATAACTCTAATATGGAAGTATTACTTCCAATCAAACACTAACTCTATTAGGATTCTAGAAATCCTATAAATAACCTACTGCTTGAACCGAGAACGCTATTTGGCGTTCGGAGTATTCTAAGGTATGTGAAGAACATCAGGTTCTTCTTGTATCTCTGTTCATCCGATTATCAATTTCATGAAAGAATACTAAATATTCTTATTCTTCTTCTCTTCTTACAGGTTAAGAAGATTAATGGGTAAGTTTTTCTTTCCTCCACCTTCAGTTAAGTATTCTGAAGAAAAATTGATGTTTCTTCATCTTATTTCTCTATAGAGAAGTCATCTTAACCTACTGAAGAACGTGGGTTCTTCATCGACGAACGTCTGTTTCTGATCGTGCCAAAAAAAGAGAACTTGTCGATACATCTACACCAAGACTTCTGCCCCTTTCATCCAACTCTGTTGATAGCAGAGTACTGTGTCTTCATCAGTTCTCCAGTTAATCATCATAAGGTAGGATTTTCTCATGGAACGTAGCCCAAACTACCATATAACTATAGATAATTATCATCGGTAGTTCATGCATATAGTTTTCATGCGTTCTGGTTATTTTCTACGGAATGTTTGAAAGAAACGACCCTAACAAGGGCGTTAATTTAAAAGACACGACCATGCCCAGGTCGTCAATTCCAGATTTGACGCCCTGCACATGAACGTTAATTCCTGTTAATTAATAAATAGCATGTTTAAAAAGTAATTATCAATGCAAACAGGATTCTAAATTAATGCATGGTCAATTTCTTGTAATCCTGCTATTTTTCTGGTCCTGACTATATACCATGTTCCTGAAATATTCATTACCTCGAAATTTGTAAAATTGTGAATTCACGACCTTGACCAGGTCGTCTCTTGTTTAACTAACGCCCCAGACTAGGGCGCCTTTTTCCTGGTAACGCCCCTACCCAAGGCGCGTTTTCAACAAAATTACAGATTTTTAATATCCTGTAAAATAGCAATATTGGAAAGGACGACCTCTTTATATGTCGTCAAATTTAATATAAACGCCCCTGATTAAGGCGTTAATTTTACGAAAAACGACTTTACCAGAGTCGCTATTTTCTGCATTACTGATTTTTCCCGATTGCTATTATCCGAGGGTTTCACTATATGTATATATATATATGTAGGCACTATTACTCCACTCCGTGAGTATAGTCCCACGTTTCATGATGTTTTATCGATCACCCTTAAACTCTCATTGACATACAAGCTCTCCATTGGACATTCTGTTCCTTTGGACTAGCGAGTTAGTCATAGAGATCTCCGTAAGACTCCTCGTACCTTAGATTCCCTCAAGGTCGACTGAGCTGGTTGTACCCTAAAAACCCATTACACTATTGAATGCCATGTCACTCTAAAGAAACATGGTATACCGGCCCTTATGATATGCAAAGAGTATATCATGAGAATTCTAAATGGGATGACGATATCATGCCATTTGTTGATGTTCTTGTGGACCTCAATTCTATAATAAGAATGAGGGTATCTTGCCTTTGATAGACTGTTCATGTGGACCTCAATTCTATATAAAGAATGTCCATACTTGTTTGTCATGGTACCCGAGTTAAGGGAACCTAATTCCACCTAGTTTCATCGTTCATCGTGATTGTACCGTTGTTATCGCCTATCTATGTCCAATATCGTATTTTTGGACTCCATTCTCTCAAAGTTATCCTACGTGTCTACAAGCTTAAATTGTTGAAATTCCCTATTGGCTATATATATATACAAGAGTGGATGTCAAATATACATGATAAATGCCTGCGCATATAGGGCCCGATCTGGTCCTGGGAGGAGCACCCGAAAGTACTTGTGCCCATGGGAGTTGAATGATAAGGTATCTGGCATTATACCGAGTGCATGACTAGCTTGATTGGACGTTCCACACAAATCTTGTACTTGACTCGTACTTGACTTGACATGAATTGCGTGACCCGAGAAAGGGTAATTACTTGCTTGCTTGATACATGATAGCCAAAGTCCTTGACATGACTTGCTAAAGAGTACTTGCTTGAATATCTTGTTATCTTTTCCTAAAAGCTCATGACTAGTTCATCTTGCTGTCTTATTGATAAATTCTCTCTCTATCTTGTCGTTTTATGCGAGCATACATAGCTATAGTACATTCATGAAAAATGTAATTACTTAAACCCCTTGCTGGTTCCTGAGATATAATTTCCTACTGAGCGTTCACTCACTCCGTGTTTGTCCCTTACTTTTCAGGTAATTCCGACGACGAGGGAAGTCAATCGGATGGGAATGGTCAAGAGTGAAAGAGCTAGAGCTTTTCCAAGTGTCATCTAGTCTTTTTCCTATTTTCTTGAGTCAACTATGTACTTTTCCTTTTTAATTGAATAGAGTATTGGATTTGTAATAGTCTATCCATTATGAAATAAAGGATTGGGTTATCTTTCTATTTTGCGCATCTCTGTTTTGGTGTCGAATACACTACTACTCTGATTGACATGATTGATATAAACTCGTCGCGCATATCCGAGTATCTTCCGCGCTCGGGGCGTGACACATCCTCAGTTCAATCTCCTTTTTGCCCAATCGCCTTCTATTTGCCAGCACCTGCACAGAATTACAGATATGAGATGCACATCCAGTATCCAATACCCATGATGTGGATTCCATATATGAAAAATTAAGGTCTATGACAAAAATACCTTCATTTAGAATTGCCTTACAATTCCTTTTTTAATGCCCAGTTTCCCCGCATCGAAAACATTTGTCTTCCTTTTCATTCTTCTTGCCCTTCCCTTTGTCAACTTTGGCGAGTTGCTTACCCGTGGCCTTTTTCTTTCCCTTCCCTTTTTTACTTGTGGTGGATATTTGGGTGGCCTTCCTTTTCTTGTTGGCTCGGCCAACAATCATTACAGACGAAGATGGTTTATCTTTCTGCATGGTTCCTTCAGCACTCTTTAACATATTGAGCAGCTCTGGGAGAGTTGCTTCAATCCTGTTCATGTTAAAGTTCATGATGAAGGAAGAAAAGGAATCGGACAATGACTGGAGTATAAGATCAATGCATAGTTCAAGATCCAACTTGAACCCCAATGCATTGAGTCTTTCAATCCACTCCATCATTTTCAGTACATGGGCCTGTACTGATGAACCCTCAGACATCCGTGTCCTGAAAAGCCTTTTTGAGATATCATATCTCTCAATCCTACCCTGCTCCCCGAAGAGCTGGCGTAGATTGAGAAGTATGCTTCTACAATCAGTCTTTTCAAATTACCTCTGTAGCTCGGGAGCCATAGAGGCCAACATGTAACATTGGACAAGGGAGGAGTCCTCAGACCATTTGGCATAAGCCAGTAACTCGCCCTCGTCTGTATCAGGAGCTGGCTCAGAATGAACCGTGTCCAACACGTACGCTATCTATTCGGCGGTAAGGACTATGCGTAGATTACGCAGCCAATCCGAGTAATTCGGTCCAGTTAATCTATTTGCATCCAAGATGCCGCGGAGGGGGTTGGACGACAACATTGTAATCTGGATAAGAAATAAAAGACAACTTAGCATGTGTTCAAATTCTAACTTAGATGTGGTTTTCTATCTTAGTTAGTCCCACTATTTTTCGATCGAACTATATAACCCTCAGTATATAGAACGGGAGATCAGCGAGATCAACCTAGTGGGTCGGAATCCCAACGAGACTGATGTACGACCTTGTGGAAAGCACAACAAACCATACACCATCTCAAGGGCAGTCAACAGGCACTTGCATCTAATGCAATATCCGATATTCGGCCCCCGAGAAATCATCCCCTTGTGGAAAGCACAACAAATGATATTCTCGGTTACATCTAACCATCATTACTACATAGCAATGAGTTCATGACCCGACCCTTGTGGAAAGCACAACAAGGCCGAGTTCAATTCCTCACCCTATTGAGGCCGAGCCTTGGAGTTTAATCCCGCCCCCAAACTCATGGACCTTGTGAAAAGCACAACAAATCCATGAAATGAAGACGTTATTTCACTCCATAATGATGGAGGGCCACGATGACTCCTAGAGCCACGCTTACCAGATCTAAAATTTAATCGCGAGGGAATTTAATTTTATCTTGATCTCACCCTAGGTGGTAATATAAATATATCCAATATATTTACCGTACCTAGTAGTTTGCACAAAATAAATGCATCCAATGCAAAAATAAAACGCAAGTGATCATGGACTTAATCCCTAATGTAACTAAGGCATCCGGCTTGCTTCCGAAGCAGCTGGATCGTCCTCGTCGGGTGTGCTCCGCGCTTTCAAACTCCGACGCCGCAGTAATTACAACTTTTACACAGCTCGCAGGCCGGAAAAAAGTGAATTACATATCAATAAAATTCCAGAAGCCTTTAGGGCGAGTACAACAATGGAGGAAGATAGAAGTACATTGGAATTTTAACAGAGAGAGAAAGGAGGTTCGCAGACCCCAATTAATTACATTAATCCAAGTCCATGATCACTTGCCAATCCATTCAAATAAAATCAATCAAGGGTTATTTTCTGAAAATAATCCTTACTTTTGAATTTAAAAATGGGATGTGCAAACAAAAATAGGCTAGCTTTGTTTAATTTTAAAATCGAAGCATGATTAATTAAAATTAAACAGACAAGCAGGCCAATACAAGGTAAATAAAGTAGAGCATGTAAAGAACCATCATTTTCTACACGGGCATCTAATTGAGATAATTAATTAAATTTAAATTTAATTATCCAATAATCAAATTTAAATTTAAAATTTAAACATGTCAATAATTTAAATTTAAATTCAAACTAATTATCCAATAATTTTGTTTGAAAATAAATTTAAAATAATACAATTATCCTCAATTAACAATTTTTTAAAATTCAAAATTTGAATTTAACAATTATCTAATAATTAAAATTCAAATATTTGAATTTTCTACATTTATCTTTAATAAAATTTAAATTTTGAATTTTCTAATTATCTAATAATTAAAAAATTCAAAAACTTAAATTTTACTGAAGTAACTTCAATTATTACCATTTTATCTCAAGGTAAATAGTAATTATCTCACCTCGATAAATTCAACACAGTTAAATAAAATTTAACATTTGACATTTACCATCGAGATAACATAATTAACCTACAAGATAAAATTTGATTTAATTTACAGTGCATTTTCATATATATATATCTAATATATATATGTATGTATTAGAGCACAATAAATTAAAATGAAAGAAAAAAGAAATTTTTTTTTAAAATTAAAAAAATTTATTGGGCGTGCTGACCCGCCCGCGCGCGGGGCGGGGCGCCCCGCGTTGCGTGCATGACCCGCAATGCGGGCGCCCGCAACGTGGGGTGCGCGTGGCGGCGCCACGCGGGCGCCCGCCCCTCGGGTTAGCGCCCACGGGCGCCCGCCACGCGGTCGCCCCGCGTGGGCGGCGCCCGCCGGCGCAGTGCGCCCAAACCGGGCCAGTAAAAAAAAAAAATTTTTTTTTAAAAAATTTGCTCCAGCGATGCCCTGCATCTGGAAGAACGGAGATGCCCAGCATCCCCTTCTAGCATTAACAATTGAAGATTTTAATTACCCCTAAAACATGGTTCGATACGACGATAAAACACCGACCAGAGCGCAAACCTCGCTCTGATACCACTGTAAGGTTTCGCACAGCACCATCGGGCAACACAGCGGAGAACAAAAATTTATTTTACCTGATCCCGGTGCTATGAAATCCTAGATATGTGTTCTAATCGATGTTTTAATCACCCCAACCCCTAACTACGAGTTGTGTATTTCACCTTGCGCGGAACGACGCTGTTCGCTATGCCCAATGCAGAATACCGAGCCGTACAGATGCGCGGCCTCTAGAGCTGATCCACACGGATCCTTGTACAGCGACGGTATCTCCCCGCCCTGATCTTTCCTTAGCTTCCCTTTCTAGAGAGAGAGCTTCTAGAGAGAGAGAGTGCAAGAGAGAGAGAGGGGAGGAGTTAATCACTCCTTCCCTTGCTTATGTGCTTGCTTAAGCCAAGAGGGAAGGAGTGATTCTCGTAGCATTCATATATATAGAGTTTGGCCTTTTTCTAAAAGAGCTTCAAAGGACCAAAACTGTATATATGACCTTTCTATTATTATACATATATATTAAGCCCATTTTTTATGTCTTTCCAAAAGGAATTAAAGGGAATTAATATATGCACTTGTACAATAATAATATGTCACCTAAGAATCCATTGTGTGTGATCCTCTAGGCCCTTAGTCACTCTAGTTTAAGGCCCATTAACTTCTAATTCCCAATTAGAAGTAAATTAAACTTATTATTCGCTTCTACTAGAGCCGAATAATAGTTTAATTTATTCTGAACCTTTGATCACGTTGGGTCAAGCAAATCCGTGTGATCCAAGAGGACACCGGGTTTAAACCAGCCTGTCTAGTACCTGTAAGTCCACAGTTACCGCATCGATATAATCCCTCGCTCCTTCTATGAGTCTGGTATGATCGAGGGTATGGTTTCTGTCAAACCCCATGATCGTGCCATTTGACTATGACCTCCTTAAAGTGTATGACGTCCGTTCTAAACGAACTCACACGACCCAGGCCAGGGATTTAACGGAGCGTCAATGTCATGACCCATTAACTATCTGATATATACCCGACAGTGAGCGATCCCCTCTTGACCATTGATGATCTTCACACGTATCTTGGAGTGGTTAATGACTCGGTAACTCATGACTTATGGTTAAAGTCACTTAGCCAAGTAATTAAACCATTCCAGTCCTCATGTAAGATCCGATCAATGTCTCAGGTCAAAGGACCAACGATGCTACTGAGACCGTTGGATCTTCAGTTGACATTAGGTATAATCAACCATCTGAAGATCCAATAGCGGATCAGTTCAGTGTACATCCTCCAAGGACATACACCTACACATATGTGTTGGTGCCCCGCACCAATGACCATGAGACTGATCACTGACACATCATGTGTACTGGTTTAATTGGTAATCAAAGTCTCCGAGTGATTACCCTCCAACCAGGAATAGTTTAAGGTATGTGTTCATGTAAAGTCAGTCTCATAATCGAGATCCCATCTCGAGTTGACTTTACAACCACATATCCTAGGGACAACGTAAAGTAACACAATCGCATATTTACGCTCAAATACCACTTTATTAATAATGAACAATATCATACAACTATTGGGCCTACCCGACCTGAAATTGCCCTGTAGCACACCAACACTAACACATAGGCCCGCCATAGAAGCGGCACGAGAGCACCGGTGATAGTGGGGGTCCAGGAGAGGAACCTGCTTGAGAGTTACCTTGTACTTATGGACATATGCATTAATGAAAATATGATCTCTTTTTATCTTTTTCTTTTGTTAAATGCAAACATGTGGATGCAGACTCTTCTAATCACGATGACCTAGATTGACAAAGAAAGCGAGAGAGGATGAAAGAGAGCGGATAGGGGAGAGTGATAGAACATGGGAGAGAACCGATGATCAGGTAAGAAATAAACGGTCTAAGTAGAGCCGTTAACCATAGGGCGACGGTGAAGAACGAGGAGAAAGTTGAAAAATGGTCTACTGAAGACCGCAAGGAAGAATAAATGGTCGCGCCGTGACCGTTAGGGGAGCGAGAGAGAAGGCGGTGAAGGAAGGGGAAGAAACGGTCGCCTGTCGATCGCTAGGCGAGCCTAGCGGTCTTGCGATAGACCGCAAGGGCGAAGACACAGTTAAATCCGAGTGGGACTCTCCGGGAGAGTCCCAACTGTTGACACCCGTTTTTTGCCGATAAGTTGAGTCATTTCTCTTACCTCATTTATTGATGCCTCGAGTTGTCCATTACTCATTGGGCTATTTTTAGGCAGCTTATTGGGCCTTTTTTTATGGGTACCTCCCTCCCTGACTAGGTTTGCTTCAAATCGGGGTTTAATGGGCTTTGATTTTGCTTGATCTATCACATTTCTTTGATTTTCAAGTGCCCAGCCATTGAGCGGTCTATCGTTTGACCGTCTAGTAACTGAGCGGTTGATTATGGACCGTGTAACTATTTATTGGATAATAAGGTGATTTATTTGAATTTCCACCGACAAGCTTTTGCACGGTTCATATCTAATCGTTCACACTAATTGAACGGCAGATATATGACTGTCCATATCCCAGAGTCCCAGATTCGTTGGCTGTTCAGATAATTATCTAATTATCTAAATTATTTTGATTTACCACCGACAGGAGTTGGACGGTTGGTCTGTGGCCGTTCCATGAGCTGAGTGGTCCATTAAGAACTGCCCAATTCATGAGAGTCCAGTGGCGAAATCATCGGTCAGTTCGATGGATGTTTGGATAATATTACTTATTTACTTAATTTACACCGACAGGTGGACGGTCTGATGACCAACCACGCAATGGACTGGGCGGTCTATCGCACGACCCGCAATGGTTCGATTGCTGAAAAGCTAAGGGTTTTTCCCTCTCTATCCGTTATTTTATCCTTAATTTGTTCCAACTATTTTTCCGCGGTTTATCAACCAAATGGGGTGCCGTTTGAACCGGTTAGAAGATAATTCTATTATCTACGGATTTTGTGTTGATATCTCGAGTTAATTTTCATTTAAAACCCTAATTTCGCGGTTGGCTTTCAAGGCTCTATAAATAGGACCCTAAGGCCAAGTTTTGAAGGGGGGGAGATTTTTGGTCGACGGCGAAGCCCTGCTGGACTGTTGAGCGACCCAAGACAGGGAGGGAGGCCTTCTACGTCCACATAGGCCTCCGGTTCAGGGAGTACACCATTTGTTTGAGTCATTAGTTCACTAGTTCTACCGTATGTTCTCTCATTGCATGCATCGTTCTTCCTTCTTCCATCTACTTCTCTTCATTCATTCATCACACTACACACATCCTCCTATGTTTTTGACGCCCCTAGGGGTTTAAAAACCTCCGGGTATTCCCCATTTCATTTAGTTATGTTTGTTTCCTTCTCGTTCGGCATTTACTACACATTTTAGTTCTAATATCGGGTCCCTTTTTGTGTTCTCCACGTTGTTTTGCAGGTCAGCGGCACCGTAACACGAGGCCCATTCTTTCTGGCCAGCCAGAAAGGGTGGAGGTAGAGGTCCCACGCTTTGGGAGTTGGTGGCATAGAGCGGTCTTCATTCGTCCGTGCGAAGAATATGGCGGCTTCATCTGGGCCGTTTACATTCTTCCAGCGGTCGATCCTGAACCGTCCCGTCATCCAGCTACTCTTCGTCCCGCGTTCATCCCAGCGCTATTGGGCGGCCTATCGAGAGACCGCACGTCCACTGGGCGGTTCACCCCGAACCGCATCTTTCTGCAGTGCTGTTCTAGGTGAGTGGCTCCCCTTCTTTCCAAGGTATGGTGTACTTGCTTACATTCGGTATCTTGGTGGCGATCACACACACACTCCACATCCTTCCCCTTGCTATTTACGTATTATTTGGGTCTTTGCATTAACACCGCAAAGAAGGGATTTGGAAGTATAATCGAAAAGGGGAAAGGGAAAAACATGTCAACATGCTCTTTTTTGGCGATCACGGTGGGACACTCAGTGCCCATCGTGTTAGTGTTTTGCTGACCCGTTTGTGTGTTTCGTTAGTTTCCTTCTTTGAGTATTTCAGGTTGATCTTTGGCCCATCTTACGTTACAGTCCTCTGTAGTTTAAGCGGTCCTTTGTGAGCCGCCTACGTTCTTGAACGGCTGGAGATTGACTATCCTGGGATCATCAAAGAACTCCTCTCGTGCCAGCCCGTTACACCCAGCGGTTCTGTATAAACCGTCTACTTCCTCACGGGGTCTGATACATACTGTTCATCATTGCTGGCTCAGGTACGCTGCTGTGCTTACATTTATGATTTCTGTTGATATTCCGCAGTTGTTTCAGGTCCGTTCCAGACTCTGAGCGGTCTATCGAAAGACCGCCCGATAGGTACGCTTCTGTCACCATCCCTTTCGTCCATTTCAGGTTCTGTTTGATTGTTTCATTACTCCCTGTTGATCCACGGCCCATTCCAGACCGTTTTCTCTCCCTGAACGGTCCATTCCAGACCGTCTACATATCCTAAGCGGTCTTCCTCAGACCGTTCTTCACTACTACAGTGCTCCCGAGGCTACATTTTGCTCATTGATCTATATCATTACATATATATATTTGGTGATGTTTGGATCTTCCCCTGCTGTTGTTATATTGTTGCATGATCGGGTTCATGTCCTTTTCTCATACTTGCTTGATCTTTATCTGCTAGATCTAGGCTAGACTTTGCATGCACTCCGGTGTGCATAGGGGCATACATACTTTTCATTAGTAGTTGCATTCCTACCGAGGTAGGGTTTCCTCTCTTCTCCATATTCCTTGGAGCCGACTAGGGGACTTTGTCGAGGGCCTCCGTAAGTCCCTGTGAGCCGTGGATTCCCACACGGACGCCGGGTAGGTTGTACCGTACCACCCCCTAGTCTAGGGTTTGCATCCGTGAGAGAGATAGAGTCCCTTAAAGTCAGCCAGCTCCCCATTTCTCACCCTGGTTAGGTACCTTATGGTTGAGTGAACTCACATCTTAATCAATCCACTAAGGTCCTAAAAGGAAAGATTCAAAAAATCTGTCGCGCATCATCCATAATTTGGGGTGTTTCACTTGGTTGTCTCTCTTCTCATCCCTTCCCTCTCTTATGTGCATTACCTGATTGTTGTTTAGATCTTGGTTAGGATTGTTTGCTTCTTTTTCCTAGGTGCTCTAGTGTATGTGGAGTTGCCTCACACCCTCAGGATCATCTCCTAGGGGCAGCTCGCATTTCCATTCCTATCTTAATCCCCTGTTCGACTCATCACCCACCATGTCATCCTACAACTTCTCCCATTCCCATGAGGATTCTCTCCTTCAGGGACTTCTTGAGGACCCGCCTAGGGTCGCCCATGTGCAGGGGGGAGAGGGGACTGCCCCTCCTCTCTCGACCATTGTCATCGAGGGTCCTCAGCCCTCCCTTTCTAGTTCCTCTTCACAAAATTCGGCCAGTCGGGTTCTCAACATGATGGCCCAACTTGATCCAACCCAACTCCACCTTCTGAAACAGGCTTTGCAAGGGGCGGATGCCCCGCCTTCTACGCTCTCTTCTGACATGACTGCTATCGCCACTTCCATATCCCCGGTTATTGGATTAGGGGCCACCTCTGCGGCCCCCATTGATCTTACCCCCGTTCGTCCTCAAGCTCTTCGATTCTCCGCCATTGAAGCGGGCCAAGCTTCTACCTCGGCCCATCAGCCGCTTGATAAGGGGAAGACCCAGATCCCCTCCAGTTCTTACGTTGATCCTTACACCACCTTCTCTTCAGCGCCGCAGGCCCTCATCGCCCCGACTGATTTCGTCCGTCTCCAACCAAGGGCCGCTCAGTTGGCTCATGCGGATTTAGGCCCTTCCTTGGCCCATTATCCATCTTATGGGCTGCCCCCTCAGTCAGTCTACCCTTCGGATCCATACTCCAGTTTGGTCCTTCCGGCCGTATCTCCTCCTTCCCGGGAACGGGAACTTCTGGACAAATGGGCTGCAATGCAGCAGCAGATTGACCTCCTCCACAAGCGGGTCGGCCCGCAGTCTCTAGATGATGTTCACATTCCTAATTTCAGGGACATTCGCTTTCCTCCCCAGTCTGAGCTCCCCGTGTACCGAAATATGACGGGAATGGCAACCCGTTTATTCATGTTAGGGAGTTTATCTATGAATCGGCGCAGTTCCAGCATGACGACTGCCTGATGGCATATCTGTTTCACCGATCCTTGGACGGGGTCGCCCTTGAATGGTTCTACACATTGCCTATGGAGAAGGCGAAAAGTTTCAAGACCGTGAAGGAGAAGTTTATCCAGAGATTTCAGGATCGGGTTGGGCCTGAGTATTCTTTTACAGACTTGGTAGCAGAAAAGATGAAGCTGGATGAAGACTTTGCCGCATATGCAGATCGATGGAGGTAGATGGCCTCGCGTGTGCCCGGGTAGATCCTGGAAGAAGAAAAGGGTAAATTGCTGATTTCTAATGCTACCCTGACATTCCAGAATATATTGGCAATGAACGATATATCCAACATGCACCCGTTGTACAGTCGGGCCCGGTTCATACAAACCCATTTCAAGGACTCCCCCATTCATTCATTGTTCGAGGCCCAGAAATCCAAAACCACTAGAAAATCTCAAGGCCCAGTTACCGAGGGAGTTCAAATCAATGAGCAGGTCCATGCTGTTCAATTCCCTAACCAGCCCGCTTCACCCGGTTTCCAGCAACCTCAACGCAACCCCCAGTTCTCCGCTCCACAAGCTCCACGACCCACCTTCCAAGCTCCTCAGCACCCACAACAACCACCACCACCACAACAGCCACAACAGCCACCCCAGTACCACAACGTTCCTCCTCCGGCTGGTTATGGGCCTGCTCGGCCGGGACCCAAGAGAGTCAATTACCCGCCACTTCCAGAAACACTCCCCGAAATCTTTTCGGCCTTAATGTACACTGGTGACATTCAATTGCCTCCGGAACGCCAGAACTGGAATCCGACAGCCGATCAGTCAAGGTGTTGCATATACCATCGGTAGCCCGGGCACACGATCGAGAGATGTTATCAGTTCAGAGATTTGGTTTATGATTTGCATGAGGGCAAGAGGATTGATTGGGCCCAAATGCATAAGTTGATTGAAGATATCAAGGAAAGAAGAAGACAAGCCAGGCCGCAGCAGGCGGCACCTCAGCAACAGCAGTTTCAGCAACCTCCCCAACAATAACAACCTCCACAGCAGCAGCAGCAGCACCAAGACCTCGGGATTCATCAGAATCCCATGCCAGAACATCTGCCTGCTCCTCAACAACAACAACAGCCGCCGGCACCGGCTCAAGTGAATGCAGTCCACCGCCCAGCCCCTAATGCTGGGTGGTCTTTTGATGATGAGACCCCCGCTCACCTTTTGGCCTTCCACCACACCAACTTCTCCACACCTTCTGTTCCTTCCATTCTCCGGCCCACCACCTTGGCCACCGCTCCACCCCCTATCCTCTCCCAATCACCTATTGCACCCCCCATGTTCCCCACCGTTCCGCCAACCCTTCCACCATTACCCGCCATGCCCTCCATCATCACCCCTCCATTTGACCCTTCACCAATCATCATCCCGCCAGGGCCCGTCAGGCCAGCCTCCGCCATCCTCACCCCCATTTCTACCCCTTCCCCTTACCCTATCGGGCCAGTCGGAAGTCCATCTGATCCCGTGTCGGCACGACAATGCGCCCTCTGGAGCGGGCGTCCCTTCCACTGAGTTTACCCTTCCTCTGGTGCTTCTGCACCCAACCCTCAAGTCCCTTTCTCTACAGTCGAAGCAGAAGAAGTAGACCCCGTGCCAGGCACGAAATATGAATTGCTATAGTACATAGATCGGATGCCAGCCAAGATATCAGTTTTGGAGTTGATAAAAAGATCCACGCTGCATCAGGACGCCCTCAGGGCTTTTCTGCAGAAGGTTATGGTCAGCGAGGACGTGGCGGTAGACAGTTTGCCGTCAGTGTTGGCAACAATTACAAGGGGGCCTTCCATTTCATTCTCTGAGTCAGAACTGGCACCCCCGGAGGCACGGCAGATGCCACTCTGCATTACCATTTTCCTAAACAAAGTGGCAGTTGAGTCAGCCCTGGTGGACACAAGAGCATCAATAAATGTGTGTCCGCTAAGTACACTGCGTGCCTGTAATATTTAGAAGATATGCTTAGACCAACGCCAACCACGATTGCAGGCATATGATAACTCCAGACGAGCATGCCATGGGGTCGTGACAGTCCAGGCCGAGCTAGGGCCTTTGGTAATGGATGTGGAGTTTTACGTTATGGACATAGACCCGATGTTCAAAGCAATTCTGGGTCGTCCATGGATAGATAGTTTGAATGATGTGCCTTCAACCGCCCACCAATGCCTTAAGTTCCCATTTCAAGGCCGGGTGGTTAAGGTGAAGTGTATCTCCACAGTCCAGTTTGTTGATGTGATTGCAGATAAGATTCTTCCCACCTTGTGGCCGAGCAACATGCCAGTTCTTTCCGTGATGGAATAAAATTATTCATGGGCATATGCATCACGCAAGCCCGCCACTGCACCAGTAAATGTGAAAATTAAGTCCAAGATTAGATATTCGAAAGGGTGGCACATGATTTTAAAGTTAGGCTATCAGTCGGGCCTGGGCCTCGGCGCGCAATTGCAGGGGCGAACTAAGCCCATCCCTAAAGGCAGAAAGATGGGCCGGAGATGCCTTGGCTACCAGGAGTCAGCACTGTCCATACTGGGAGACTCAGGGCCGCTGACGTGGGATTACCGTCAACATTTTGTGAAAGGCCCATTGCAGCCCAGTACCTTGAAGAAGCCACCGCCATGTTCTGATGTAAAGACTGATGCCGCCCATGATGTTGCTGACCCACCGCCACCGCTGAAGGGGCTGCTGGGTGATATGGACGATTTCTGCAGTTGTTTTGGGAAGTTGTTTTATGAAGAAGACCGCCCACAGAAGATGGAGATGCAGCTAGTGAAGCGTTCTCCGACTGAGCTAGTGCAACGGAGGCCGCGGGAAGTGGGGAGCTCCATCACTACCTTTTCTTTGTCCCCGGCCCGTCTTGCCTCCTTGTTTCAACAACTGGGGTTTGTTCTCCGTTCCCCTCCGATCATGGTCGGCCAGTACTTCACGGAAAGACCGTCTGAAATCCTGTTTGTGCCATGTGCATGAGGGCACTGCCCACCCATTGATTTATCAACCTTGTTTACTCCTCCTTCCCCCACTGCCCAACTCCACAAAATGTGGTTTTCATCCTCTGACCCGTTCTTCGATTGCATCTTCCCCGATCTATTTACCATGCAACTCCCTCCACCCCCGTCTTCTTCTTCCTGTTGCATGATCACCTCCGACCTCCAAAAAAAATGCCAATTTTAAAACGGAGGTGTCAATGGAGGATTACGCTGTGTTCTGCTTGTCTTCCCGGGGGCATGAGACCCCCTGCTCCTTTCCCTGTAGACTTCCTATATCCTAGGGTAGATGTACATTCTGCAGAGTCTCCTAGGTTGGTAGACTCAGTTGGGGTAGAGTCTAGTTCTAGTGTTGTCAGCCCATCCACGTCTGCGGCGCACCCTGTGATGCGTCATCCTAAATCTGTTCCAGATAGGTTCCTCCAAAACTTATCTCAGAGATGTCATGCCCTTCTTAAATGCCCTGAGTTTGTGGAGACCGTGATAGTTTTAGAAGATGATGAGGAAGTAGAAGGGGTGTGGAGCAATGACGGATTAGGTGTATATGAGATCGTAGATGGGAAGGACCCAGCCGATGATGAGGAAAGCGATATGGATGACACTGCCGATCTATACGCGCAGGGATTAAAGCGATTTGATGAACCGTCAATGACAGTGGATGAACCCGCTAAAGAGATCAACCTTGGAACAGAAGAGGACCCCATGCCCATAATTATTTCTGCTAATCTCCCCCCTCAGGTTGAAGAGGAGCTGATCATGGTTTTGAGGGAGTATAGCGATTCATTTGCCTGGTCCTATGAGGACATGCCAGGTGTTGACCCCACGTTGGTTGAACACCGACTCATTCTTAAACCAGGGGCAACACCCGTTAAGCAAAAGGCGAGAAGGTTCCACCCGCAAATGGCCTTAAGGATAAAGGAAGAAGTCGATAATTGCACAAGGCCAGGTTTATCAGAGTGGTTTTATATCCGCAATGGGTGGCGAACATAGTCCCGATAATGAAGAAAGATGGAAAATTCAGATTTGTATCGATTTCAGGGACTTAAATAAGGCATGTCCGAAGGATGATTTCCCGCTTCCTCACATTGATGTACTGGTGGACAACACGGCTGGGTATGAGGCCCTCTCATTTATGGATGGGTATTCTGGTTACAATCAAATCCGCCTTGCTCCTGAGGACCAAGAGAAGACCTCTTTCACCACGCCCTGGGGCACGTACTGCTATGTCGTTATGCCATTCGGATTAAAGAATGCAGGTGCCACATATCAACGGGCAATGATGGCTATCTTCCACGACATGATGCATGTGTACTTAGAAGCTTACGTGGATGATATCCTGGTAAAGTCGAGGTCCAAAGAAGAGCACCCCGCCATTTTAGCCAAGGTGTTGCAAAGGGCTGGGGAGTACAAATTGAAGATGAATCCAAAGAAATGTGTGTTCGAAGTCGCATCAGGGAAATTGCTTGGGTTTATAGTTAGTAAACGGGGGATTCAGATTGATCCGAACAAAGCGAAGGCCGTTATGGAGATGCCGCCGCCTAAGAACATCACTGAACTCAAAGGTCTGATTGGGCGCTTGCAATTCATTAGAAGATTTATATCTCAACATTCGTAAAGGTGCCGCCCATTTTATGAATTGTTAAAGGCGGGAGCTAAGTTTGAATGGAACGAACAATTGTCAGAAGACCTATGAGGATCTTAAGGTTTGTCTTTCCAATCCCCGGTTCTACAACCACCCGTCCCTGGGAAACCCCTGATCCTATACATTTCTGTTATTAAGGACTCCCTAGGAGCTGTTCTGGCTCAGGTGGATGATAAAGAAAGGGAAAGGGCAGCATACTACCTTTCAAGGTTGTTCAACCCTGCTGAATCCAGGTATACTACCATGGAGAAGACCTGTGCAGCGCTAGTATGGGTAGCTCAGAAGCTTAAACACTATTTTCTTGCCCATGAGGTTAAACTGATCTCTAGAATGGACCCCATTCGTTACCTCTTAGAAAAACCTGTCATTTCTAGCCGATTAGCTCGTTGGAAGAGCTTCCTTTCCCAATTTGATATCACCTTCGTTGTTCATAAAGTAATCAAGGGATACGAGATTGCTGAACACCTTGCTCATTCTCCTATCCCCCGCACTGATTCGATTCAGGACGAGTTTCCTGATGAACACTTGGCTGTAATCACCCATCTTCCTTTTTGGTCTCTTCACTTTGACGGTGCTCTCAACTCTCAGGGCCGTGGAATCGACACCATTCTCCTCACTCCGGAAGGGGTGACCATCCCTATCACTTATCAACTCTCTTTTCCTACCACTAATAATATAGCCGAATATGAGGCTCTCCTTGCTGGTCTGAAGGACGCTTAACTTATGGACGCGCGATACCTTAACATCATAGGAGACTCTCAATTGGTGCTACGTCAAGTTTTGTCAACTTACCGCACCCGTGACCCCAAACCCAAGCCTTATCAAGATTTGGTCACGCTCTTGGCTAGGCAATTCCGGAAGCTCATCTACATTCATACTCCTCATTCTCAAAACATTCTGGCCGATGCACTAGCATCGCTCGCCTCTTCTCTTTCATTCCCCCTCAGTCGCGCCACTGAGACCATTGTGGTCCAGCGGCTAGATGCTCCTTCCCTTCAGGATCCCTGGTTCGATAACCTTAGGAAGTATGTAGAAAGGAGAGCGGAGAGGGAAGATTTGAAAGAGGTTTCATTAAATGAGCTCGAGGAGATCATAGAAGAAGAGGAGTTGCCGTGGTACCATGAGATAGAGCAATATTGCAAGGATGGTTCCTTTCCCGAGACGACGAATGTTGAGTAGCGCAAGGCCATTAGAAGAGTCCCCTCCAGATACACGATTATTGCTGGAGAATTGTATAGGTGGGCTCTCAATGGAGTTCTAATGAGGTGTTTGGATGACGACGAGGCTTGGAAGGTAGTAGAAGCCGCTCACTCCAGTGAGTGTGGAGGGCACGTGAATGGACAGGCGTTGGCGAAGAAGATTCTTAGGCAGGGCTATTACTGGCCAACCCTAGAAGAAGACTGTTCCACCTATGTCCATAGGTGTCTTCAATGCCAGCTTCATGCCAACAAAATCCATGCTCCTGCTTCTTCCCTACATCCTCTTTCTACTCCTTGGCCATTCTCGATGTGGGCCTTTGATATCATTGGACCACTTGGTGACCCTAATGTTCAGGTTAAACAGAAATCCTTCATTCTGACGGCTACAGAGTACTTCACCAAGTGGGCGGAAGCTGAAGCTTATGCAGAGATCAAAGCCACCACAGTATGCCGCTTCATCCTCAAGAACATCATCTCGCAGTTTGGAGTGCCAAATGATATCGTCACCGACAACGGGCCTCAATTTGTTTCTCAAGAACTCCGGGACCTCTGTAAGAAATTTAATATTTCATTGCATCACTCATCGCCATACTACCCTCAAGGTAACGGCCAAGCTGAGGCCACGAACAAAACCCTTCTTAAAATCATTAAGAAAACATGCGAGTCGCACAAATTTACGGATTGGGCTGACAAACTGATAGAAGCTCTATGGGCTTATCGCACCTCTGTCCGTACTCCCACGGGGCAAACTCCTTTTGCTCTTACCTATGGGATGGAGGCGGTACTCCCGTACGAGATCTTGATCCCTTCCCTAAGAGTGCAGCTAGATAAAGAACTTAATCTCGACGAGCATCGAGAGGCGTTGCTAGTTCAACTGGAACTCTTAGACGAGAAGAGGCTAAATGCGGCCAATCACGTCTCGGTTTATCAAAAACGTGTCTCGCGGTATTTTCAAAAGAAGGTTATTGAAAGAAAATTCAAGGTGGGTAATATGGCTTTGAAACGTAAATTTATCAGATCAGCAGGTCCCAAGTCTAAGCTGCAACCCAACTGGGAAGGGCCGTCTGTAGTTAAGGAAGTCTATCCTGGTAACGCGTATCGTTTAACAAACGATGAGGGTGAAGAATTACCAAATCCGTGGAATGGGTTGTATTTAAAACTATTTTTATCCATAGAGTCAAGCCAGCAATGGCCTAGCGGCGGGGTATGCCTCTACTTGATCACGAAGGAACACCCCCGGTTCAACATACACACACTACATGACCCCCTGTGGTTCGGTTCTCTTCTTTTGCGCAACACCGTCTCTCCCTTGGCCATGCTTAGGAGAAAGTGAAAATCCTTATTTTTCTCCTCTCTCGGCTGAAAATAGGGGCAAGTGGTGAATAAGGGGGCGAGAACTGATCTAGACCCCCGATAAAAGAGGTCTCAAATAGGGGCAGTCGTTATGACCTTATTCGCAGTTGTAAGAGCAAAGAAAAAGAAAGAAAAGAAATAGAGAAAAGGGCAAAATCAAAGACAAAGCTAAAGCTCATCCAAAGCTCGAAGCTCAAAAATCTAAAAGTCCCCAAAATAATGAAACTAGGCATAGAAAGAGTGGCAGTATAGTTTTCCCGCGGGACGTTATAAGCCCGGTCGTATGCGTGCCTAGAGCGGATGTAGGTTCGATGATGGACACAGCCCCGGCGTAACAGACCAAATTCCTTGAAAAGGGGTGTCATGAGAAGAACTCAAGCCCTAAAAACCTCTATACCTCTCGCCAGCTTTTCTATCAAATTCGCTTTTATTTATCAAGGAATAGATCTCACCTCGAGTATGGCCGCGGTAGAGGCACCGTTAAGCGAAATCGGCCCCGACCACAGGCGGTCATTTATAACGCACGTTGAACCCAAGAGACCCCTAGTGAGATATGAGGTTCCCCGTCGTCAGGTTTGAGCTGGTTTCAAAATCAAAAAAAAAATCAAATATTTCGAGATCCAAAAAAATCAAATATTTTAAAATCTAAAAAAAATCAAATATTTCAAAATCCAAAAAAATCAAATATTTTAAAATCTAAAAAAAATCAAATATTTCAAAATAAAAAAAATCAAATATTTTAAAATCTAAAAAATCAAATATTTCGAAATCCAACAAAATCAAATAGTTCAAAATCAAAAAAAATCAAATATTTTGAAATCCAAAAAACTCAAATATTTCAAAATCCAAAAAAATTAAATATTTCAAAATCTAAAAAAATCAAATATTTCAAAATCTAAAAAAATCAAATATTTTAAAATCTAACAAAATTAAATATTTTCAAAAAGATTTTCATGATTTGCATTCATAAAATTCATAGCATTCGTTTTCATTTGTCATTTGCCCATTTAATAAGGCTTACCCCCTTGACCAAAAATCAAGAGATGGTTATTTCCCAACTTGCTACAGGTAAGGGGTTAAGCCTAAAACAGATTTAATCTATTTTCTTTGTTTGTGTGTATGCAGGGGCAGGTCGAGGTTCAAGGTTCAATCAGTCCGTGATCGTATGCATTTTACGTATCCCAACTCATCAATCATACAGAAAAAACCAAGCTCAAATCAATCAAATCACCAAATTTATTCATTCATATATCAAACTCTCTAAGCATAAGTCTCTACATCAAGCATCGTGAAAGAAAAGGAAAATCATTCAGTCCTCCGCTGGGCATCCCCGCGGGGACGTATCTCTCTCAGCTCTCTGACATAAGCTTGGCGTGTTGCCGGTATCTCTGCAACCTCTGCTGGAAGGGTAAGCACCCTGCTCACCTCCCACATGATCAGGGCACTCCGGATCGCCTGCTCGTCCTCCTCTGTACCGATCCTCCTCGCATGTAGTGCGGGAAGGTGGGGTAGTGCTGGTAGAACAGTGCGGGGTAGTCCAACCTGTAGGTAGCACCGGTGCGGGTTGTACATCGCCAGTGCGGTGTCGCTCACGAGCCTTAGATCCAAGCGTGGTCTCCTAGATACTCTGACAGTAGTGTCGCGGAGGAAGCCAGGGCGCATCACGAACCAATCCAGGGGCAGCTTATTGAGGTGCAATCACCACTCGTCCCTGGTCTTCCTTTCTGTTGTCCTACACTCTACCTGTGAAAAGAATCCAAAGGCGCCACCTATGAAGAAGAGGGGGTGGCTCCCGGAGATCCTGCTGGCTGAAGTAACATCCTCCTTATGAATGAATTTCATCCTGACACCCATCCAACACTCCAGAAGGATCATAGAGCCAAAGAGAGGACCTCCTAACTGCGGAGCTAAGGCCCTCGTACAAGTAGGCTAGGACGGCCTGGGAGATGGAAAGACCCTGCCACAGGCCACTAATGGTGCTAAGAATAGGAATGTCTAGAACGTGGTCAACTGAGGGGAACAAGATAGCCCCGCACAAACAAATAGACGCGGCCTTGGCTATGGCCTCATCCCACCCACACCTATTCCTACAATGTTCAACTACCCATTGGCTAAGAGGAAGAAGGTGGATCTGACGTGGGCCTATGAAGGTATGGATATCCCTGCTATCTGGTATAAACCCTCCCAAGATGAGCCTAGAGTCTATAGGGGCAACAGTGTGACACACTAGGTCCTCCTTACCCACCTTAGACCTAGGAAGAGAAAAGTAGGTCTCTACCTCCTCCAGTAGGATAGTGGCCTCGAAAGATGGAAACATGAATGTATGGGTCTAAGGGTGCCAGATTTCTACCAAGGTTGAGATGATGTGCCAGTCAAGGGAGAGCTTTGGGTAATTTTGGCCCAATACCAAGAGTGGGTGTAGGTGACAGGACTTCAGGATGGATATCACTTCTAGGGGCAATGCGCGGATCATGGGAGCCATCCACTTTAAAGTGGAATAGCGTCTGGAGCCAGGGAGAAGCTGATATGGAAAAGAGAAAAGGAGAAAGAGAGGAAATTTGTGTAATTAAATGAACAGACTTATTTGAATAAAATCATACTAACATACCTCTCTCAAAGGGCTCGAGCTAAGATGACGGGGGATCGTGGTCAGCCGTTGGAGCACTTCTCGCTCCTTCTTGGCCGACTTTGGCCCTTCATAAGTTGCCCCCTCCATGGAACTCCCCTCAAAGGATCTTTTCATGATGATTTGATGAAGAATAACAGAGGTTTGAGGCCTAGGAAGAGGGGTGTGGTGTGAGTTGTGAATTCAAAACCCCCTCCTACTTATGGGGCATGGGTAGAGGCCTAAACCCACTAGAAGTGATGTAGGATAGGCCTAGATCGAGTTGGGATAAGGATTAGCTCAGTTTAGGACGTCTATCTTCGGGTTGGGACTCTCCAAGAGAGTCCCGCTCGTACTCTCAGGTCATGCCATTGAGCGGTCTATTGATAGACCGCCCTAATACTTGGACAGTCTCCTTGAGACCGTTCCGAAGCTTCTACACGATTCAAATCCTGGAGGTAGAGCGGCCTAGAATCGACCGTTCTGTCAATCACACGGTCACGCAGGAACCGTCCTATTCTTAGAGCGGCTAACATTAAACCATTTTCTCACATCTATGAATCTTGGTCTAGTGGCTATGAACGGTCTAAGAAAAGACCGTGTAGCCTGTTGAGCGGTCCCATGTCGACCGTCTGGTTATCTGAAGCCTTCTTTTAACCTAGCCGCGCCCTCTCTCACTCAGTTTGGCACCCTCTCTCACTCAGTTTGGCGTCTCTCTCTCACTCAGTTTGGTGTCTCTCTCTTACTCATTTTGGCGTCTCTCTCTCTCAGTTTGGCGTCCCTCTCTCTCTCAGTTGGCGTCTCTCTCTCACTCATTTTGGCGTCTCTCCCTCACTCATTTTTGGCGTCTCTCTCTCCCACACGCGGAGTCAGCGTCTCTCACTCGTTTCTCTCTCACTCACTCGTGCCGTCTCTCTCTCGTATGTGTCCGTCTCACTCGAGTTAGGAGTCGTAGTTAGTTAGTTAGTGTCAGTCATTTACATTCATTCATACATTCATACATCCACAAAACCAAAACAAAAGGCATATCATATCACAATCATATCATGTACAAAGTCGGGCCCCGAGTACAAAAGTCAGGCCTCTCCTCTCCCTGGCCCCCGTCGCTGTCATCAATATCCTCGTGCCTCTTTGGTGGAGGCATCGCTGAAGTCGCCTCGTCACGCTGACGTCGCTGGCGCTGCTCGTCCTCCTCGTTCCTCCGGTGACCGGAGGAACCCGTGAAGTAACTCCTCACAGAGCCATGAGTACCGTGGCTGCCGCTCGGAGTCCCGCTGCACGCTGACCGCCGGCTCATCTCCTTGTAGGCCTGCAGCTCCCCACTCAGCCTGGTTGCCTCGATCAGAGCCCGGTCCCACTCCGCTCGGACCCACACCAACTCCCCCGCTCCAGCCCGGAGTCGCTCCAGCTCGGCCCGAAGAAGCGCCGTCTCCAGTGCATCCGCCGGCCGGCTCTACACTTCCTCCTCTCGTAAGTGGGCCGCCTCCTCCCGAGCCGCTACCCGACTCTCCTCAAGCTCGGCCCTCAGTCAGGTCAGCTCGGTCGTCTGCATATGCATCGTCATGATTAGTCAATAGCATTTCATACATTTTATAATCATAAGCATAATCAACAGGGAAAGTGCGGTAGTTGCGTACCCTCTCGGTGAGAGCCACCTCGGCCGCCTTGGCCCGCGCCACCATCCGTGAGAAGTCGGCATCCCGCTCGGCTCAGTCAGTCGGGGTCTGAAAGGAAGAGGAGGGAGCGTCTGCCCCTTGTCGCTGCGTCCCCTCAGCTCGCTGCATCCACAACTCCAGGTCAGTCACATGCATATAATCATAAACATTTGCATGATTTAAAAGTTTAGGGTTTAGAAACTCACCAGTAGGGCCAGGGCCTGGCGGGCCTCGTCGCGCTCGCGGATCGTCGCATGGAGGAGCCCTTGTAGCTCCGCGATCCATCCCTCAGGGTCGATCTGCATTTATAAAGTTCAAACATCAGTGCATAGGCATATAGGAAGCATAATAGGAAGAGCATTTAGGGTTTAGAAGTCGTACCGGTCGGCGGGCACCACGGAACACCTGGTCCCGGTAGTGCCTGGCGTACGCTGTGTAGTACACCGCATCGCTCCTTGCCCGGGCGGTCACCACCCGCCCGTGTGCTGTCCAATCTGTAATCTGCTCTACAACTCGCTCTCTCCAGTCCACCACCGTCGCTGCTCCCCGCGGGTGCCGGCTGACGCGCTCCTCTGGCGCCGGGAACTCCACCGCTGGCTGTAGGACGCTGGTCGTCCTCATCACCAACCTGTAGTGTAGTGGCTCCACCACGTTCATCCAGTGCAGCCATACGTCGCGTCCAGAGAAGGCAAGTGCCCCTGCCACCCATGGCTGACCCTCATGCCCCTCTCCTGTGTAAGGAGTCCACCGTACCTGTCAAGATAGGAAGTCACATCAACATCACAATCATATAGAACTGCATTTAATCTAAAAGGTTTAGGTTTAAAGTCGTACCGAGGTGTACGGTAGAGTGTCCATGTCGTCCTGGAGCTCCCGGACCTGTCTCCGGAGACCTCCGCTCTCCCGAGGTGCGGTCCACCTCCGGGCAATAGGTAGTCGGTCCGGGTGGGTCTCCTCGCCTCGCCCGAGCCCGCGTAAGTACACATAGGCCCATACCTGCATTGCATTTCACTAAGAGTCAGCATATAGAAATCATAGGAGTCCTATAGCTAGATGCATAGTAGGAGTCAGAGTCGTACTTGGAGTAGAGGGGAGAAGCCCCCAAGCATCATCCGTCGGTACGTCTCAGAGTGTCGAACAGAAATGCGAGGACAGCAGCTCCACACGCGTAGTCACCCACATGATCAAGGTCCTGGAGCAACGGTAAGAAGCGGCAGCTGATGACGTCCCCTCGCGTCGCGAAAAGAAGTCGGCCGAACAGCAACGTCAAGAACCGCCGCAGTACTCAGTCTGCCTCCGGTCCCGCCTCCACTGCAACCCACAGTCTGGCTCACTCCACGAGTCTCTCGAGATGGCAGCTCTCCTGTCGCGATCCCCGCCCGCCGAAGCCCCATGCTGTCCTGAAGCGCCGCCCGAGTCAGGGTGGTGGACTGCCGCTCGGGGTGCAGCAAGTCCAGTCCCAGGAGCTCCTGGGCCATCTCCCGGTAGTCAGGATATGTGCTCCGCTGACTGGAGACCCATGCACACGCAGTCCAGTAAGTCGGGCCACGTCCTCGAGCATGGGGACCATGTGTCCCCACGGAAAAAGAAACGTGCGACTCAATGGGTCCCTGCAGTCGTGCAGAGCGTAGAGTAGCGGTGTGTCAAACTGGCTGACCTCCACACTCAGGAACTCTTAGAATCCCATGACTCTCAGCCTCTCACGTTGGAAGTCGGGCAGCGCGAGGTACACTGCCCGAACCTGCAGCCATGAGATCTGAGTCCTACGCTTTCCTTGCATACATTTAGATTAATTGCATTTTAGTTTAGAATATTGCATTTAGTTCAATAATTCACTCTCTACCCTCTAAACGGTCACCCATGGACCGTTTCCTATCCAACGGTTGTCTCCCCAACTGCTTCAATAAATCCCACGGTTCCCCAGGAACCGTTCTGCAGGATGGGCGGCCCTTGGAGGACCATTTCACTATCTGGGGGTTTGCCTTGGAATGGACCACACTTGGCCGCTCAGTCATTACACGGTCCCCACCTAACCGCGTCCCTTCCCTTTCAAGTGGTTAATCGTTTAGGGTTGTACGGTTTGTCGACCGACCGTCTGAGTTTCGGCGGTTCGAGTCCAGCCGCTCTATCTCTAGGTGTTCCAGGTTCTAAGCAGACCAGGTAGGTCCGTCCTACGTTCCACGGTCTGATGGAAACCATTCCATTTTTAACGTCTCATATTCTAGGTGGACCAACATGGACCGCCCTATGTTTAGACGGTTTACATAGAACCGTTCTGTGATGTCAGTTCGTATCCTTTGAACGGCCACCCACGGGCCGTGTGTTATTTGAGCGGTCCTATGTGAACCGCGTTGTTTTGGGAAGCGGTTACTATTGACCGTGCTATCACCGCCGTCTCTGACGACGGGAGAACCTCTCCCCTCCTCCGTTCATGGCCCAAATGGCCTCACATAGTGTTTATGAGGGGTCGTGTGCCCCTATCATCCCCTAAAACTAACATGCATGAAATAAAAATGAAAATGGGGGGGGGGGGGTTAGTGCACCTACCTCGAAGTCCCGTGGCCTCTTGGCCGGCCTCTCCGTCGGTGCCTCCTCCCCGGCGTCTCCGTCCCCGGGCACGATCGCCCCGGGCTCCTCTCCATCTTCGGGCGGTGGCGGGGGAGCCTCTCCCTCGGCCATTGGCGGCGCCGGCACCTCCTCCGGCGGTGGTGCGTCGGTTCTCACGGCCGCGGCGGTCGGCGGCGGCAGCGGCAACGTCTCTTCACCCTCTCCGGCCATGGATGGACGTCGGGCTTGGTGCTTATGCCGCATGAACGGGGAGATGGGAAGATTGAGGGGGGGGGAATGAGGTTCAGAGAGGGAATGAGTGGAGGAGAGGAGTGGGGCACGGTGGCGTTCTCCCTCCTCCCACCGTCGGTTATGGTGGGGAGGGAGGGAGATGAAAGGGTTTTTTATTTAAACATCGCCAGTATTACGCGGTCTATCGCCAGACCGTCCCAACATTGAGCGGTCCACATCTGACCGTTTATAAACCAATGGTACTTTGCATTGAGCGGCTATAATTTGGCCGTTTCATTAATTGAACGGCCTACCTTGGGCCGTGTGGCTTCACATTCAGGTTCAAATTGCTGATGATTGAACGGTCTCGTGTGAGCCGTTCTGTGGTTTGAGCGGTCTATTTTTGACCGTTAGTGTGCTTGAATGATGTGGTTTGACCCCTTTAATGCTGCATTCTATAAATTTGATTTCGGTGATATATGTTGCCAATCCTGCTCATAATTCTTTTTGCAGCATCACTTTTATTTGCCGTTTCACCTGCACAGGTAAGTCATGTATGGCTTTCTATCCCTATATCCCTTATTGCATTACTATATGGTACTATGCTATATTATCTCGAGAGCCAGTTGGTTATTTGCGTCTTCCAAGATCTGATGTTCCCCTTTAACAAAAATAGGTGATGATCTAGGTGCACGTGTTTAACCTCCGGATAGGCCGTTAGGTTGGGAAGGTCTTGGGAGGATGGTTCTATCCTGCACACTGTAGTTACGGATAGTGTCTTGACTCTGATTCTCCCGACTTAGCAATATTATTCTCGAGTATTTTCTATTTTGTGGCTTTATTTGCATTTGTTTTAATGATTTCTTTTATTTTAGCCCAGCATGCATCATATGCATCTTTTGAGCATTCATAACCCATGGTTTGCCTGATAGTGTCCCACCAATGATGGATAGCTATGTGTTCAGTGTTTGAGTAAGAGGAACAATTCCACTATGAGTTGGAAGGCTCTCTCTGGTTTATTCACTCGGTTTGGTTGATTAAGAGGTCCTCGTCTGGAGTTTTAGTCCGTTTCTTTACTTTTACTTATTCTGGTCTCCTCATTGGTCCGCGGGATTGTGTCCCCCATGAGGTTGATCTTGTGTTCCCTTTATTTAGTTAGTTCCTCAAGATTGGTGTCACTTTTAGTCTGACAACTCCTTGTGGTTAATTCAGAGTTTTCCGGAAGATTTCTGTCGCTTGTTGGCAAAACGGGTGTCGTTTTACCTTAACGCCTGCTTTTTAGTCCGCTAAGCTTCGTCTCCACTTCATCTCCATGTTCCATTTCGCTTTCGCTTCACCTCTGCTCGCTCCCCTGCAAAGAGGACGTTAAGGAGGGGCATCTGTTGACACCTATTTTTTTGCCGATAAGTTGAGTCATTTCTCTTACCATCATTTATTGATGCCTCGAGTTGTCCATTACTCATTGGGCTATTTTCAGGCAGCTTATTGGGCCTTTTTTTATGGGTACCTCCCTTCCTGACTAGGTTTGCTTCAAATCGGGGCTTAATGGGCCTTGATTTTGCTTGATCTATCACATTTCTTTGATTTTCAAGTGCCCAGCCATTGAGCGGTCTATCGTTTGACCATCCAGTAACTGAGCGGTTGATTATGGACCGTGTAACTATTTATTGGATAATAAGGTGATTTATTTGAATTTCCACCGACAAGCTTTTGCACGGTTCATATCTAACCGTTCACACTGATTGAACGGCAGATATATGACCGTCCATATCCCAGAGTCCCAGATTCATTGGTTTTTCAGATAATTATCTAATTATCTAAATTATTTTGATTTACCACCGACAGGAGTTAGACGGCTGGTCTATGGCCGTTCCATGAGCTGAGTGGTCCATTAAGAACCGCCCAATTCATGAGACTCCAGCGGCGAAACATCGGTCAGTTTGATGGATGTTTGGATAATATTGCTTATTTACTTAATTTCCACCGACAGGTTGGATGGTCTGATGACCGACCGCGCAATGGACTGGGCGGTCTATTGCACGACCCGCAATGGTTCGATTGCTAAAAAACTAAGGGTTTTTCTCTCTCTATCCGTTATTTTATCCTTAATTTGTTCTAACTATTTCTCCGCGGTTTCTCAACCAAATGGGGTGTCGTTTGAACTGGTTGGAAGATAATTCTATTATCTACGGATTTTGTGTTGATATCTCGAGTTGATTTTCATTGAAAACCCTAATTTCGAGGTTGGCTTTCAAGGCTCTATAAATAGGACCCTAAGGCCAAGTTTTGAAGGGGGGAGATTTTTGGTCGACGGCAAAGCCTTGCTGGACTGTTGAGCGACCCAAGACAGGGAGGGAGGCCTTCTACGTCCGCATAAGCCTCCGGTTCAAGGAGTACACCATTTGTTTGAGTCATTAGTTCACTAGTTCTACCGTATGTTCTCTCATTGCATGCATCGTTCTTCTTTCTTCCATCTACTTCTCTTCATTCTTTCATCACACTACACACATCCTCCTATGTTTTTGACGCCCCTAGGGGTTTAAAAACCTCCAGGTATTCCCCATTTCATTTAGTTATGTTCGTTTCCTTCTCGTTCGGCATTTACTACACATTTTAGTTCTAATATCGGGTCCCTTTTTGTGTTCTCCTCGTTGTTTTGCAGGTCAGCGGCACCCTAACACGAGGCCCATTCTTTCTGGCCAGCCGGAAAGGGTGGAGGTAGAGGTCCCACACTTTGGGAGTTGGTGGCACAGAGCAGTCTTCATCCGTCCGTGCGAAGAATAGGGCGGCTTCATCTGGGCCGTTTACATTCTTCCAGCGGTCGATCCTGAACCATCCCGTCATCCAGCTACTCTTCGTCCCGTGTTCATCTCAGCGTTGTTAGGCGGCCTGTCGAGAGACCGCGCATCCACTGGGCGGTTCACCCCGAACCGCGTCTTTCTGCAGTGATGTTCTAGGCGAGTGGCTCCCCTTCTTTCCAAGGTACGGTGTACTTGCTTACATTCGGTATCTTGGTGGCGATCACACACACACTCCACATCCTTCCCCTTGCTATATACGTATTGTTTGGGTCTTTGCATTAACACCGCAAAGAAGGGATTTGGAAGGATAATCGAAAAGGGAAAAGGGAAAAACATGTCAACACCAACCCGTGGATAGAGACACCTAAACTGCACTAAGACCTATCCTGACTTAAATTGAGGCTACCTAGCCTCAATCCCAATACATTAGGACTAGAATTAGAGCCCTATAACTAGGAATAGACCGAGAATTCGTAGCTCACAGAAAACTTCTGCTTTGAGCCCTAAAAACTCCATTAAAATCACCCAAATCATCATGAAGAGGAGCTTTGAAGCTAGCACCACGGAGGAGATTGTCTACATCGGGCCAAAGTCGTCTAGGAAGGAACATGGGGAGCTACAGCGGCTGACCTCCATCCCCAAACACCTGAGCACAAGCCCTTTAAGAGAGGTAAGCTAGACCAAAGGTTCATGAGTTTTAATTCATGAATTTCCTTAAATTTTCTTATGACACTCCTCTTCTTCTTTCTCTTCTTCTTCCTCTAGCTCCTTCCTGGCCCAAGATGCTACTCTAGCTTGAAATGGGTAGCTTCCATGATAAAGGAACTCCCTTTAGAGGTCCTCTCAATCCTAAGGGCATGGCACCTTCACCCCCTAGTAGTTCTAGCCAAAAATTTCCAGAAAATCTCTTTAGATTGGCCTAGCATTTTAGCTCTAGTGGAGTTGTGGCATCCTCAAACACACACCTTCATGTTCCCAACCTTTGAAGCTACTGTCCTCATAGAGGAGGTTGAGACTTACCTAGCCCTTCCTAAGACTAAGGTGGGAGATGAAGACTTGGTGTGTCATACGGTTGACCCTATAGACCCATCACTCATCTTGGGGGATTTCATACACAACCCAAAGGATGTGAAAACCATGATTAGCTCCCGCCATATCAATTTGATACCCATAGCCCAATGGGTCACTTCCCATTGCAAAAACAAGTGGGGGAGGAATGAAGCCATAGCCAAAGCTACTTCCATTTACTTGTGCGGGATCTTGCTTTTTTCCACCACCGACCACCTCTTAGACATACAAAACCTTAGCATTATTAGTGGGTTGTGGCAGGGTTTATCCATCTCCCAAGCCATTCTTTCCTACCTTTATGAAGGTCTTAGTTCAGCTTCTTTTGGGGGTCCCCTCTTTGGGTCTATGATTGTCTTAGAATGTTGGATGGGTGTTAGGCTAAAATTCCTACCCAAGGAAGATGTACCATCAGCTAGCCACATCTTTGGAAGCCACCCACTCTACTTCATTGAAGGAGCATCCAGGTTTTCTATACAGGTTGAATGCCGGACCACGACTAAGAAGACAAGGGACGATTGGCGCCTTTTCCTCAACACCTTGCCAATTGACAATTTCATGATGCGACCATGGGCTCTGCAAGGCACTACTCTCAGATTACCTCGGCAATTGGGCCTGGACCTCCAGCTAGTGGGAAACACCACCTTGGCGCTCTACAACCCCCACCGGTGCTATTTACAAGTTGGACTTCCTCGCACTATGGTTCCAGCACTATCTCACTTCCCTTCCCTTCAAGTTAAGAAAATTAGAACCGAGGAAGATGAGCAGATGGTCCGGAGTGCTCTGACCATGTGGAAGATCAGCCGAATCCGTACCTTGTAGGCGGAAGTGACAGAGAATAAGCAGGAGTACCGAGCTTACGTGAAGGCATTGCGCAAGATCCTTCCCCGCGCGGATGTGAAATTGAATGTAATTTGAGCTTGCATTGATCATGTATTTGAAATTATGGAAAGAATGATGTATTATGAACCTTGAATGAATGAAATGAAATATTGGATTTGAAATATTTGCAGTGAAAATGTTCCTTTAGCTTGATGGTTCAGATAGGACAAGGTTCTCTGTTTTGACAAACGGTCCGGCAAAGGACCACCAGGCCCTCCTAACGGTCTAGCAATAGACCGCAAGGGGAAAGAGCACAAGAAAACTACGTGTTTCCTAGCTTTCGGGTGTGGCAAGCGGTCGCCACTTGACCGCTAGGAGGAGCTTAACGGTCTAACAAAAGACCGTAAGGGACAAAGAACAGGGGACCCTACGAGCCTTGAATTCTGGGGCAATGGAACTTGTGCTTGTACACACTTAAACAAGAAAACAAGTCAGATCCGTTCTTAGGCTCAATCCCTTGCATGCAGCAAGTTTAGAAGATGACCAATCCTTGATATTTGGTCAAGGGGTGGAGCCTTGTTAAATACGTGAAAATGCAAAAAAATATAAAATGCAATGCATGCTATGCAAGGATGATGCTAATTTTTGTTGGGTTTTGAAAATATCTAATTTTTTTAGAGAATATCTGATTTTTTTATTTTGAAAATATCTGATTTTTTTGAATTTTGAGCCATTTCCATCCTGACAACGAGTGTCCTCCTATTCCATTAAGAGCCTCCTCCGAGGTTGGCGTGTAATGAGGGTGATAAACCCTAGCCGAGTCTATCTCACCCATATAACGGTGCCTCTCCAAGGGCCATACCTTGGGTATGTTCTAGTCCGTTTAAGGAAGAGAGAGAAGAATTGTTGGGGGTAAGCCTAGCATAGGGATAGAAGCTTTTAGGGCTCGAATTCCTCCCATGACGACCCGTTTGGAGATTTGGCCTGTTGCGTCGAGGTTTTGTGTCCGCCATCGAACCTTCATCCATTCTAGGCAGGCATACGACTGGGCTCATGATGTCCCACGGGGAAACTATACTGCCACTCTTGCCATGCCTAGTTTGATTTTATTTTCATGGAGCAATTTGAGGTTGTAGCTTGTGCTTTTGATAGAAGTGGTGGCTTTTGCCTTGATTCATGCTCCTTTCTTCTTTTTTTGCCGGATCTTTCTTCTTTCTTTTCCTTTCCTTTATGGAATCAGGTCATAGCGAACTGCCCCTATTTGAGACCTCCCCTCGTGACGGTGTTTAGGTTGGTCATCTCCCCCTTATTCACCCCTTGCACCTATGCGTGTCCGAAGAGAGAAAAGCAGGGACCTTTACTCCCCCCTAGGCATGGCCGAAGGAGAGACGGTGTTACCTAGTAGAAGGAAAATCAGACCAGGGTCGTCATGTAGTGTGTGATTACCGTGCTCGGGGTTCTCTTTCGTGGTAAAGGGGAGAGACGCCTTGCTACCAAGTTGGCACTGGTTTTGACTCTAAGGGTAAAAGCGTTTAGAATACAACCCATTCCAAGCGTGAGATAGCTCCTCACCTTATGCGTTGATTAGATGATATGCGTTCCCTGGATAAGCCTCTTAAACGACGAACGGCCCTTCCCAGTTAGGTTGCAACTTAGACCTAGGACCTCCAGATCTAATGAATTTGTATTTCAAAACCATATCACCTACTTGAAATTTACGCTCGATTACCTTCTTTTAAAAATAATGCGAGACTCTCTTTTGATAAATAGACATGTGATCGGCCACATTTAGCCTCTTCTCATCCAAGAGTTTAAGCTGGACCAGCAACGCCTCTCGACGCTCGTTGAGATTAAGTTCTTTATCAAGTTGTACCCTTAGGGAAGGGACCAAGACCTCGTATGGGAGCACCGCCTCCATCCTGTAAATAAGAGCATGGGGGGTCTGCCCCATAGGAGTACGGACAGAGGTGCGGTAAGCCCATAGAGCTTCCACTAATCGTTCAGGCCAATCAGCAAATTTGTGAGATTCGCATGTCTTCTTTATGATTTTAAGAAGGGTTTTATTAGTGGCCTCAGCTTGACCGTTGCCTTGAGGGTAATATGGAGATGAATGATGCAATGCAATATTGAACTTCTTACAGAGGTCCTAAAGCTCTTGTGAGAGGAACTAGGGTCCATTATCGGTGACGATGTTGCTTGGCACTCTGAACCGCGAGATGATGTTCTTTAGGATGAAGCGGCACACAGTGGTTGCTTTGATCTCTGCGTACACTTTCGCTTCGGCCCATTTGGTGACGTACTCAGTGGCGGTGAGGATAAAAGATTTTTGCTTAGTCTGAGAATTGGGATCACCTAGCGGGCCTACAATGTCAAAAGCCCACATAGAAAATGGCCAAGGAGAAAAGAGAGGATGGAGAGACAAAGCAGGAGCATGAATTTTATCGGCATGGAGTTGGCATTTAAGACACCTCCGGACATAGAGGGAGCAATCTTCCTCTAGAGTGGGCTAATAATAACCCTGCCTAAGGATCTTTTTCGCAAGAGCCTGACAATTGACATGACCTCCATACTCGCCTGAATGAGCTGCTTCAGCCACCTTCCAAGCTTCATCGTCATCTAGACACCTCATGAGCATTCCATTGAGAGCGTGCCTATACAATTCTCCAGCTATCATAGTGTACCTTAAAGCGACTCTTTTAATAGCCTTACGATGTTCAGCAATTGCCCCTTCTGGGAACGATCCATCCCTGCAATACAACTCGATTTCATGGTACCATGGCAATTCTTCTTCCTCCAAGATCTCTTCTAACTCTATTAAAGAAACCTCCTTCAAATCTTCTTTCTGAGCCCTCGCCTCTACAGTTTTCCTAAGGTTGTGGTACCAAGGATCTTGAAGAGGGGGGCGTCTAGTTTTTGGACGATGATGGTCTCAGTGCTCCGACTGAGAGGGAAAGATAAGGAGGAAGTGAGTGACGCCAGTGCATCGGCGAGGATGTTCTAAGACCGAGGAGTATGGATGTAGATCAATTTGCGGAACTGCTTAGCCAAGAGAGTGACCAAATCTTGATATGGCTTGAGCTTCAGGTCACGAGTGCGATAAGTGGACAGAACTTGGCGCAATACAAGCTGAGAGTCTCCCACAATGTTCAAATAGCGTGTGCCCAAGAGATAGGCGTGCTTCAATCCAGCTAGGAGAGCTTCGTACTCAGCAATGTTGTTGGTAGCAGGAAAGCGGAGCCAATATGCAAAGGGAATCGTCACCCCTTTCGGAGTGAGGAGAACAGCACCTATCCCACGGCCTTGAGAGTTGAGTGCACCATAAAAGTGTAGAGACCAGAAGGGGTGGTGGGTGAGAACAGCAAGATGCTCATCACGGAACTCATCTTGAATAGAGTCAGTGCATGGAACAAGAAGATGGGCTAGATGCTCAGTAATGACATATCCTTTGACTACCTTCTGGACGATGAATGTGATATCAAACTGAGAGAGGAAGCTCTGCCAGCAAGCTAACCTACTAGAAAGGACAGGTTTTTCTAAGAGATAGCGAATTGGGTCCATTCTAGAGATCAGCTTAACCTGATGGGCTAGAAATAGTGCTTCAGCATCTGAGCTACCCAAACTAATGCGACACAGGTTTTCTCCATGGTAGTATACTTGGCCTCCACTGGGTTAAACAACCTAGAGAGGTAATAAGCTGCCCTCTCTTTGCCTTCATCATCTACTTGTGCCAGGACAGGTCCTAGGGAGTCCTCAATGACAGAAATGTACAGGATTAGGGGTTTCCCAGGGACAGGAGGCTGCAAAATCGGGGGATTGGACAAATAAGTTTTCAAATCTTCGTAGACCTTTTGACAATCTTCATTCCATTCAAATTTGACCCCCGCCTTTAGAAGTTCATAAAACGGGCGGCACCTCTGAGAATGTTGGGATATAAATCTTCTAATAAACTGCAAGAGTCCAATCAATCCTCAGAGTTCTGTAATGTTCTTAGGCGGTGACATATCCATGACGGCCTTAGCTTTATTAGGATCAATTTGAATCCCCCTGTTTGCTAACTCTGAAACCTAGCAACTTCCCTAAAGACACTCCAAATATGCATTTCTTGGGATTCATCTTCAGCTTATACTCCCTAGCTCTCTGAAGCACCTTAGCCAAAATAGCAGGGTGTTCCTCTTTCGACCTCAATTTCACCATAATATCATCCACGTAGGCTTCCATATAGACATGCATCATATCATGGAATATTGCCATCATCGCCCATTGGTACGTGGCACCCACATTCTTCAGACCAAATGGCATGACCACGTAGCAGTAAGTGCCCCAGGGCATGGTGAATGAGGTTTTCTCTTGATCTTCCGGAGCTAGACGGATTTGGTTATAACTGGAATAACCATCCATGAATGACAAAGCTTCATACCCGGCTGTGTTATCCACCAACACATCTATATGAGGCAGCGGGAAATCATCCTTGGGACATGCCTTATTCAGATCCCTAAAATCAATGCAAATTCACACCTTTCCATCCTTCTTGATAACAGGGACTATATTTGCCACCCACTGATGATATAAGACAACTCTAATGAACCTGGCCTTATGTAATTTGTCGACCTCCTCTTTCATCCTCAAGGCCATGTTGGGGTGGAATTTTCTCAGCTTTTGCTTTACGGGTGTTGCCCCTGGCTTAAGCACAAGTCGATGTTCTACCAAAGAGGGGTCAAGACCCGGCATGTCCTCATATGACCAGGCAAAACAATCGCTGAACTCCCTCAAAACCTTGATCAACTCCTCTTCAACCTTAGGAGGGAGATTAGCAGAAATAAAGATAGGTCTGGGATCCTCGTTAGTTCCCAAATTGACTTCCTTTGTAGGTTCATCCACTGCTGACGATGGCTCGTTGAACCTTTTTAAACCTTGTGCATACAAGTCGGCAGTGTCATCTACCTCGCCATCCTCAAGATCGACCAGGTCTTTTTCATCCATGATTTCATAGACACCTAATCCATCATCGCTCCATACTCCACCTTGTTCCTCATCTTCTTCTAACACAATCGCTGTTTCGACGAACTCCGGACACTTGAGAAGAGCATGACATCGCTGAGCTAGATCCTGAAAGAACTTATCATGAATGGACTTGGACTGGAGCGTCGGCGGGCGCGGCTCAGACGGGGAGGAAGGGTTGGATGCACTAGAACAAGACCCTACTTCTCTAGACTCGACAGACCCTAAACCTACCCTAGGAGAAAGGCAGTCTAATGGAAGGGAAGCAGGGGCCTTATGCCCCTGGGAGGAAGACTGACGGAACACAGCGTAATCTTCCATTGAAATCTCCGTTTCAAAATGGGCATTTTTTTTCTTCTTGGAGATTAGTGGAGAGCATGCAACACGATGAAGAGGAGGGGGAAGGACGAGGAGGAAGCGCGAGAGGGTAGATAGATGGACAGAAGATGTCAAAGAAGAGATCAGAAGAGGAAAACCACATACTCGAAATATCAATTGGTGGGCAGCTCCCACATGGCCAAGTCACAATCAAGAATTCAGTCAGCATTTCTAGCCGCAAAGGATCAATCATGATAGGATGTGATCGGGGTATGAAATCCAGCTTTTGAAAGAAAGAGAACAAGCGGGAAGGAGACCAAGTGAAAATGACGGGTGAGCTCCCTCTTTCCCGCGGATGATAAGCCGGCTCCTTTGGCACATAGGGCACAAGCCACACCTCTTGATTCCTCTGGCAGCCTTCTTCATAGAACAACCTTGCAAATGCTTGATTAACATCCATCATATCATCAATGGGCCCCTTAGGCAGCAATGGAGGGCCATCGACTGTACAAGTTGTGTCTTCTTGCTTGAGATGACTAGGGGCGCTTTCAATGTACCTGGCTGGAGAGGGCCCCTGACAAAGTGTTGACGGTAGTCCCAAGTTAACGGTCCTGAGTCGCCCAGAATAGATAATGAGGTGATGTGATACTAAATGCAGCAAGGTGAAATGAGACCCTTGAACCTAAATCGCAAGAGCACACAAGTAGGAGATCAAGCACAAAATGCCGAACACCGCGCGCACCCGATTCCCTAGGTGACTCGGTGATGCCGAGTAAAGATAGTGGGTCTAGCCCCTAGCTGGTTAGAGGACCAGCACTTGCTAAGTTGTCCCTCCCAAAGGTTGAAGGCCCACAATCACGGGCGGCCGGGGTGCCTTGGGGCACTAGGACACTCACTCACTAACCACGGTGACCACACGGCAAAGGTGGGTCTGGGATCGAGCTCTCTTCCTCACCGACCAGCGGACTAGCAATGCGGATATGAAATGAACAGAAATGACGGAGCAAAGTTTTAGAGGCTCACCTAGCCGGCTTGAGGAAGCCGACTTCGCTCGGAGACGAGGGCGAGCGGGGAAGTGTGTTCCCCGCACACTGCGTCGGTGAAGCTTCACCTGCGAGAATTTTGTTACACAACTACACCTCACGCAGGAGGGGGTTCTCGGGGTGGGGGTTAATGATTTTACATTCCAAACACTACCACCTCACAGGGTGGGGTGGTAAGCCGGCCAGGCAAAAGGGGAGGGGGGGGGAGAAGGGGGATTAAGGACGGAGCCGAAGTGAGCCTCTGGGTACTGCCTGGAATCCGATCTGTTGACCAGTCGGTGCTGTAGAATTCCCCGAGACCGCTGCCGACCTCAGAAAGACACGGGACCAGCGCCAAATTGTCGGTGACGGGCCCCTGGATGTCTGCAAATTTTGACAAGGCTTCTGGAAGTCGCCGCTGGCTGGTAGGAACTCTGCAACTGGGCCGCAGCTCTCTGGTCTGCACTGGTTCCAGGAACAGAGGCTGGAAGGACCAACTGCCACGGTCACTCCCGGAGCTCAAATGCGGCGGGACCAACTCTGGAACGTCCGTGGTCGAGGTGGCTCTCATCAGGAGTTGACGGGGCTGCAATCCGATGCCGTGGCTGGTCGTGGTGCCAAGAAGAGGGGGACCTGGTCGCTGTAGACTGCCAGCGACAGACCCGCGCTGCCGTGGGAGAAAATTCGTATCTCTGTCCTCTGGTGTCCGAATGCCGATCCGCCACCTGATCCTGAACGGGGACAGAGAGGAGCAGAATTTTGATGAAGAAACTTGAGCCTGGTTCAGCCTTGGTTGACCGTGGCACTGCATTCTTGTCGGTTCTGGTGCTGGATGGAGTCCTCCCTGCGCGACTGTGGGAGAATCGCCCTAGCCAGCAGTTCCGATCTCAGAAGGAGGTGAAACCACCTCGCCTGCGAAGATGACTTGGAGCTCTTTCCAGGGATGTAGGACACGACCTCAGCAGCACAAGGATGGAGCTGTGGCCGTTGCTGCAACCGGAGGTTGATCCACAGGTCGGCCTGCACACAAAGCTGAAGCTAGGATGAAGGGGAAGAAGGCTTCTTTGGTGAGTGAAGGTGGGTGGGGTACAGCCAAGTGGAGCTAGAGGGGGGGGGGTCTTGTGTGGTGTGGAGAGGGATGAGGAGGGGAGAAATGGCCGAAATCTGCAGAGGGAGGGAGTGGAGAAGAGGGTGGATGCAGCTAGGGTATGTGTGTGGGTGGAGGGTGCGGCCTAGGCAATAGGATGGGGGTGGATTGGTGGTGGGCGAACTTGGAAGGATGGGGAAGTGGGGTGGTCGACCTAGGGAGGTGAAGGGGCTCCTTGGGGAGGAGAAAGAGTCCTTGGGAGGTGGAAGGTTGCTTGGGGAAGGGGGGAGGGATGCCTTGGGAAGGTGAAAGGGTGCTTGGGGAGGGGGGGTGATTAATGGTGTGAAGTAATGGGGTCTTGGGAGGTGAAGAGACTTGCTTAGGTGGCAAGTGAGGTGGCAAGGGTAAGGAGAGAGAGGGGGTTCGAACTAGAGAGAGAGAGAGGGAGGGAGGAGAGAGAGGGGGTTCGGCCCAAGGAGAGAGAGGGAGAGAGCAATAGAGAGAGAGAGAGAGTTCGACTCAAGTGGATGCAAACTTTCAATAATTCTTCATTAACCACAAGAGGAGGGGTTGGGGACCTATTTATAGGGAAATCCCTTTTACAAATAGGTCCTCGACACTTCACATACTAACACAAAAGCCAAGGGGAAGGGGGGGTGCGCCCATGGGCCTAGCCCAGTGGCAAAGGCCCATTAACAAGCACAAAGACTCATGTGACTCAACTAAGGACAATTAATTAAAAACCTAGGTACAAGACTCAAATAAAAGACAAAAGTACATGATAATGAAAGGGGAAAATCACACAGTGACCTAGGGAAAGATATTGAGATCCACTCCGGAACAGAGACGGCCTCCTAGCTGCTCCCGGGTGGGAGGGAAGTGCCAAGCCATAGGGAATCGCGAGTGATGTCCTCATCAATTTCCCCGGGCTGGGAAAAGCTCGACTCTGTCGAGTAGAGGCCCTCTCTGCTGCGGTACCGCTCCAACAGGTCAGGATCTAGCTGCTGGAGATCTTCCCTGCTCACCGAGGCATCGTCCGAGGGTGGTCGTCCCTTCCACCGGACTAGATAGCGCTCATAAGCCTTGCTCCTTGTGTTGGTGACATGTTCATCTAATATCCGCTCCACTTTATCATGCTGGTTCCTCAAGTCGGGTGGAGCTCTCTGTGGTGTGGGGATACTCTCAAAGGATGGGTCTGGCTGGATATCCTCACTAGGTGTCACTGCGGGGCCCCTGTAGGGCACCAGGTCCGCCACATTGAATGTGGGGCTTACTCCATATTCTTCGGGAAGGTCCAATACATAAGCATTGGTGCCAAGTCGTCTCAGCACCTGGAAGGGGCCAGCCCCACGTGGTCTCAACTTTGAGGCATTCCCAGGGAACAACCTCTCCGTTCTCACCATCACAAAATCACCTATCTGGAATTCCTGGTGGCGACGGTGGGAATCAGCTGATCTTTTGTAGATCTCATTACTCTTGTTGATGTTCTTGCGAATTTCCTCATGCAACTCTCTAAGGTGTTGGGCAAATGACTCAGCAGTGATAGACACCCTAGCATGAGGGAGTAGGGGAATGAGATCAGTAGGCTTCCTAGGCTTGTAACCATGCACAGCTTCAAAGGGACTCATGCCTATGGACCTACTGGTGGAATTATTGTATGCAAACTTGGCTTGTGGCAGAATGAGATCCCAATTTCCAGGACGGTCCTCAACAAGACATCTAAGAAGATTCCCCAGACTCCGATTGACGACCTCCGTTTGGCCATCAGTTTGGGGGTGATAGGCTGTGGAAAATTTAAGCAAGGTCCCCATTAGGTGCCAAAGGGTTTTCCAGAAATAACTAGTGAATTTGACGTCCCTGTCAGAGATGATGGTCTTGGGTAGGCCATGGAGACGAACCACCTCATCAAAGAATAGACGGGCCACGTGGGAAGCATCAGAGGTTTTTGAACAGGGGATGAAATGGGTCATTTTTGAGAATCTGTCCACGACCACAAAGATGGAGTCATGCTTCCTCTGGGTTCGGGGTAGCCCTAACACGAAGTCCATACTTAGGTCCTGCCATGGCCGATCGGGAACGGGTAGAGGGGTGTATAGGCCAGTGTTTTGTTTGACTTGCTTGGCAGTCGCACATGTGCGGCATTGCCCCACAATCTTGGCCACATCCCTCTTGAGGCTGGGCCAATAGAACTGCCCCTCAACCAGGCCAATAGTCTTGTGTACCCCAAAATGTCCAGCTAGGCCCCCAGCATGTAACTCCCAAACCAATAAATCCCTTAGCGAAGTCCTAGGGATGCAAAGCCGATGCCCTTTGAAGAGGAACCCATCCTCTAAGATAAAGCCATGGTGTTCTTGGGAGGAGTGGGTGGTTAGGTGGGTGTGGATGGGCCCAAATTCGGGACAAGTCGGGTATTCTTCCCTCATCCGGTCGAAGCCTATGACTTCTACTCGGACGGTGGCTAATAGGGAGACCCTCCTGCTAAGAGCATCCGCAGCGCGGTTCTCACTCCCGGCCTTATGTTTGATCACAAATGTGTAGGCCTGGATGTACTCAACCCATCTAGCATGCCGAGCATTCAATTTCTGTTGAGAGTTGAGGTATTTTAGAGCCTCATGGTCGGAGAATATGACAAATTCTTTGGGTAGGAGGTAGTGCCTCCAATGGCGGAGGGATTGCACCACCGCATAGAATTCTTTGTCATAGGTTGTATATTTGAGCCTGGCATCACACAACTTCTCGCTAAAGTAAGCCACAGGATGTCCCTCTTGGCTGAGGATCCCACCAATTCCTACCCCAGAAGCATCACAAGTTACTTCAAAGACTTTGGAGAAGTCCGGGAGGCATAAAACCGGGGCTTGGGTCATTCTATTCTTGAGTTCCTGGAAGGCCTTAGTAGCTGACTTAGTCCACACAAAGGTTCCCTTTTTGAGGCAATCTGTGATTGGGGCTGTGATGGTGCTAAACCCACGGATGAACCTTCGATAGAAAGTGGCTAAGCCATGGAAGCTCCGGACTTCATGGAGAGTGCGGGGCTCCGGCCAGTCAATGATGGCTTGGACTTTTTCGGGGTCCATAGATACACCTTTGGTGGAGACAACATACCCAAGGAAGGTAATGGATTCTGTCATGAAATGACATTTTCCTAGATTGGCAAAGAGGCTTTCTTCCCTAAGGGTGGTGCAGACCTGCCTGATGTGGTTGAGGTGGGCTTCCTTGGACTGGCTGTAGATGAGGATGTCATCGAAATAGACTACAAGGAAGACCCCAATGTAGGGCCTGAGGGCCTCGGTCATGAGGCGCATAAATGTGCTTGGGGCATTGGAAAGCCCAAAAGGTATCACCAGCCATTCATAGAGTCCATCTTTGGTCTTAAAGGCTGTTTTCCATTCATCCCCGGGCCTTATCCTCACTTGGTGGTAGCCACTTTTGAGATCTATTTTGGAGAAAATGGTGGCTCCCGCAAGCATGTCAAGCATATCGTCAAGTCTAGGTATAGGGAACCTATATTTGACGGTGATCATGTTGATGGCCCTACTATCGACACACATTCGCCATGTCCCATCTTTCTTTGCTGTGAGAAGAGCGGGGACGGCGCAGGGGCTTTTGCTAAGCCTGAGAAAGCCCTTTCTAACAAGCTCTTCTACTTGCCTCCTTAACTCAGCATGTTCGGTGGGGTTGAGGCGATAGTGTGGTAGATTTGGAAGGGAGGCTCCCGGGACAAAATCTATGGCATGCTGAACATCCCTCATGGGAGGTAGTTGGTCCGGTAGTTCATCGGGAAACACATCCTTGAATTCTTCAAGGAGTGGGTGTACTTCCACGGGGTGGGGATTGGAGGTTGTTGACTCTCCTAGACAAAGGACAACCGCACACACGGGGGTTCCTTGGGCAATTTCCTTTTCCAACTCCTTTCTAGTGATGAGGTGGAGGCCTTTGATTGGCCCGGTGGGAACTTCGGGGGTCGGGTTTTGAGAAATTGATTGTGTGGGTGTAGGCGGGACCTTGGAGCTTGGTGAGGGAGCGGGAGGAATCCCCTTAGTGGGTGGTTCCTTTCGGGGTGGGGAAGGGTTGAGGCGGATGGCCTTCCCCTCGTGCACAAAGGTGCATGTGTTCGTCTTCCCATGGATGGTAGCATCTACATCGTATATCCAAGGTCTCCCAAGTAGGATGCTTCCTACGGCCATAGGTATGATATCACACCAAACTTGCCCTTGGTAGGATGAGAAGGTGATGGGGATAAGACAACATGTGTTGACGGGGAGGGAGTGATTGTTGATCCATGACACACGGTAGGGTTTGGGGTGGGGTGTTGGGATAAGCCCAAGGAGTTTGACGGTGTCCGGGGATACGGCATTGACACAACTCCCATTATCTAAGATGATCTTCCTAACATGACCCCCAAGTTTGATGAAAGTATGGAAGATGGAGGTCCTACGCCAATCCTCCTCTTGGGGTTGGGTAAGAGTGCATCTTATCACCCCAAGGTGGGCTGATTGGTGGTCATCGTCTACACCCTCTTCAAGGAATTGCTCCACGTACTCATCTTCCCACCCTATGGCAGCCTCGTACTCCTCCACATTCTCATGAGTTTCTTGGGAGGTGGTGGGTACACTCTCCATGACAAGATTGGACATCCCCTTGGAGGGGCATTGGGTGGCTATATGGCCATAACCATGACACCGGAAACACTTAATCGAACTACTCTCTGGGGCCTTCCCTTTGGAGGTTTCCTCTCTCCGGGGAGGGGGATTGGGTGGAGTGGTTTTGGAATGGGGAGGGTTGGTTGGCTGTGGGTAGGTCCGGGTGAGGGTACTCCCACTAGGAGTAGGGGTTTTCAACAAGGGCGGAAGATTGGGTCGTGGACCCATGCTCCTAGGCTCCACTGGACGGGAAGGGGTGACCCTTGAATTCCTAAAGAACCTCTCCGTATCCTGAGCTATTTGATAAGCCATTTCAAGGGAATCCACATCCCTCATAATTAACTCCCTTTTGATGTATGGATGGAGACCATTCCTAAATCTTGATAGGGTGACGGCTAACTCCTCATGTACTCCACATTTTAGAAGATAGGAGTCAAACAATTCTATATACTCTACCACGGATTTTCCCTCTTGGGTGAGGCATTGCCATTCATCTAAGAGTGTTTGGGTGTAAGAGTGGGGAAGGTATTTGAACCTTAATTGGGCTTTCATGCCTTCCCATGTTTGAATGGGTTCTTCCCTCCTAATTCTTTTCCTAGTTTCAACACTCATCCAATAGGTCTTGGCCAATTTAGTAAGGTGCATTTTGGCTAGCCTAACCTTCCTCTCTTCGGTCATTGGGTACCAATCGAAGTATTGGTCCATAGCACTCTCCCATTCTAGGTACACATGTGGGTTATGTGACCCATCAAAGTTAGGAGCCTCAACTTTGATCATCCTAAGTAGGTAGTCATCCGGGTCATCCCTTGGTCGCCTCTCCCAAGCTCTATGTGGGCGGGGCCTCTCATTCTCGGGGTAATAGTCATTCTCTAAGTCCTCCCTTTCATGCTCAACCCGGAGTGGTGGGGCCCTTTGGGGAATGTTCCTAGGGGGGGTCCTAGCTTCCTCAATCCTATCCAATCGGGTGACCACACCATTCATTCGCTCCGTGAGGGCTAGAATGGCAGCCTCTATCCGTTCTATAGGGGTTTGGGGAGTTCCCCTAGGGTCGTTTTGGTTGCCTTGGAAATTGGGATCCATGGGTGGATCGGAGGTAGTGGGATCGGGTCGGTATGGGGTGCCCCTACGGGTGGACATGCACAAGGACTTGATGATGAAAATGCAATTGTCCTGGGACCTAGGCTTGTAGAGACAAGTCTAAAACTTGGCTCTGATACCACTTGATGTGATACTAAATGCAGCAAGGTGAAATGAGACCCTTGGACCTAAATCGCAAGAGCACACAAGTAGGAGATCAAGCACAAAACGCCGAACACCGCGCGCACCCGATTCCCTAGGTGACTCGGTGATGCCGAGTAAAGATAGTGGGTCTAGCCCCTAGCTGGTTAGAGGACCAGCACTTGCTAAGTTGTCCCTCCCAAAGGTTGAAGGCCCACAATCACGGGCGGCCGGGGTGCCTTGGGGCACTAGGACACTCACTCACTAACCACGGTGACCACACGGCAAAGGTGGATCCGGGATCGAGCTCTCCTCCTCACCGACCAGCGGACTAGCGATGCGGATATGAAATGAACAGAAATGACGGAGCAAAGTTTTAGAGGCTCACCTAGCCGGCTTGAGGAATCCGACTTCGCTCGGAGACGAGGGCGAGCGGGGAAGTGTGTTCCCCGCACACTGCGTCAGTGAAGCTTCACCTGCGAGAATTTTGTTACACAACTACACCTCAAGCAGGAGGGGGTTCTCGGGGTGGGGGTTAACGATTTTACATTCCAAACACTACCACCTCACAGGGTGGGGCGGTAATCCGGCCAGGCAAAAGGGGAGGGGGGGGGGAGAAGGGGGATTAAGGACGGAGCCGAAGTGAGCCTCCGGGTACTGCCTGGAATCCGATCTGTTGACCAGTCGGTGCTGTAGAATTCCCCGAGACCGCTGCCGACCTCAGAAAGACACGGGACCAGCGCCAAATTGTCGGTGAGGGGCCCCTGGATGTCTGAAAATTTTGACAGGGCTTCTGGAAGTCGCCGCTGGCTGGTAGGAACTCTGCAACTGGGCCACAGCTCTCTGGTCTGCACTGGTTCCAGGAACAGGGTCTGGAAGGACCAACTGCCACGGTCACTCCCGGAGCTCAAATGCGGCGGGACCAACTCTGGAGCGTCCGTGGTCAAGGTGGCTCTCAGCAGGAGTTGACGGGGCTGCAATCCGATGCCGTGGCTGGTCGTGGTGCCAATAAGAGGGGGGCCTGGTCGCTGTAGACTGCCAGCGACAGACCCGCACTGCCGTGGGAGAAAATTCGTATCTCTGTCCTCCGGTGTCCGAATGCCGATCCGCCACCTGATCCTGAACGGGGACAGAGAGGAGCAGAATTTTGATGAAGAAACTTGAGCCTGGTTCAGCCTTGGTTGACCGTGGCACTGCGTTCTTGTCGGTTCTGGTGCTGGATGGAGTCCTCCCTGCGCGACTGTGGGAGAATCGCCCTAGCCAGCAGTTCCGATCTCAGAAGGAGGTGAAACTGCCTCGCCTGCGAAGATTACTTGGAGCTCTTTCCAGGGATGTAGGACACGACCTCAGCAGCACAAGGATGGAGCTGTGGCCGTTGCTGCAACCGGAGGTTGATCCGCAGGTCAGCCTGCACACAAAGCTGAAGCTAGGATGAAGGGGAAGAAGGCTTCTTTGGTGAGTGAAGGTGGGTGGGGTGCGGCCAAGTGGAGCTAGAGGGGGGGGGGTCTTGTGTGGTGTGGAGAGGGATGAGGAGGGGAGAAATGGCCGAAATCTGCAGAGGGAGGGAGTGGAGAAGAGGGTGGACGCAGCTAGGGTATGTGTGTGGGTGGAGGGTGCGGCCTAGGCAATAGGATGGGGGTGGATTGGTGGTGGGCGAACTTGGAAGGATGGGGAAGTGGGGTGGTCGACCTAGGGAGGTGAAGGGGCTCCTTGGGGAGGGGAAAGAGTCCTTGGGAGGTGGAAGGTTGCTTGGGGAAGGGGGGAGGGATGCCTTGGGAAGGTGAAAGGGTGCTTGGGGAGGGGGGGTGATTAATGGTGTGAAGTAATGGGGTCTTGGGAGGTGAAGAGACTTACTTAGGTGGCAAGTGAGGTGGCAAGGGTAAGGAGAGAGAGGGGGTTCGAACTAGAGAGAGAGAGAGGGAGGGAGGAGAGAGAGGGGGTTCGGCCCAAGGAGAGAGAGGGAGAGAGCAATAGAGAGAGAGAGAGAGAGTTAGACTCAAGTGGATGCAAACTTTCAATAATTCTTCATTAACCACAAGAGGAGGGGTTGGGGCCCTATTTATAGGGAAATCCCTTTTACAAATAGGTCCTCGACACTTCACATACTAACACAAAAGCCAAGGGGAAGGGGGGGTGCGCCCATGGGCCTAGCCCAGTGGCAAAGGCCCATTAACAAGCACAAAGACTCATGTGACTCAACTAAGGACAATTAATTAAAAACCTAGGTACAAGACTCAAATAAAAGACAAAAGTACATGATAATGAAAGGGGAAAATCACACAGTGACCTAGGGAAAGATACTGAGATCCACTCTGGAACAGAGACGGCCTCCTAGCTGCTCCCGGGTGGGAGGGAAGTGCCAAGCCATAGGGAATCGCGAGTGATGTCCTCATCATGAGGATTCTCGGTAACCGAGGCCCCTCTTGTTCATTTTCCTGCCCCTGGGGACTGGCTTGGTCCGCCCCTGTAACTGTGCACCGAGGCCCCTTCCCAGTTGATAGACCAACTTTAATATCATGTTCCAGCCCTTAGAATCTCACATCTGGGGCTTCACTTTGACGTTTACTGGCGCAGTGGTGGGCTTGCGTAGCGCATAGGCCTATGAAAAATCCAGGTCTAAAATTGAAATAACGGGCCGATTGCTGGGCCATAGTGTTGGCAATATTTTATCTGAAAGAGCCTTGACTGATTGGACTGTGGAAATACTTTTGACCTTGACCACCCTCCCTTGGAAAGGGAATTTAAGGCATTAATGAGCAGTGGAAGGTACGGCATTGAGGTTATTAATCCACGGTCGACCCAAAATAGCTTTGAACATGGGGTCGATTTCAAGCACATAAAATTCAACGGCCATTGTAAGCGGCCCAAGTTCAGCTTGAATTGTGACTACGCCGTGGCACGGCCTTCTTGAGTTCTCATATGCTGCAATAGTAGTCGGGGTAGGTCTTAATGACTCTTCTGAAATATTACAAGTTCTTAAAGTACTAAGAGGACAGACGTTGACAGAAGCCCCGGTATCTACCAATGACGCATCTATGCTTACTTGGTTCAAAATGATAGAAATGCAAAGCGGCATCTGACGAGCCTCAGGTGGTGCTAGCTCGGCCTCTGAAAATGTGATAGTCGGCCCCTTGGAGATTGTAGCTAGAGCAGTTGGTAAACTGTCCACTGCCATATCTTCACTGACCATGACCTTCTGCAAAAAATCCCGCATCGCATCTTGGTGGAGCTTAGACCGCTTAATCAATTCCAAAACTAAAATTTTGGCGGGCAACCTATCTAAATGATGTAACATATCGTAATGAGTACCTGACAGCGGGTCTGTCTCCTCCTGATCAGCAGCCTACTGTGAGGATTGGGGATTGGGTGCGAATGCACCAGTGGCAGGATAGTTCTGATGGAACAAACGCCCGCTCTGTAGGGCAAGGTTTTGGGCTGGCACGGAATTAGATGGGCTCATGGCGGGCGGCTTAACGGGCCCGAGGGGATGGATAAGTGGTGTAGAGGTAGGCGTAGTGGAGATAATGGGAAAAATAGGAGTAGTGGTGGTGGTGATAGGTCCTGGTGTGAGGATGACTAGTGAGGGATTGGAAGGTGGTGCAACGATGATAGGAGGTGTGGGCACTTGCGAGGAAACAAGGACAGGCGGAACAATGGGGGAAGCGTGTAGAAGGATGAGGGGTTTGTGGAGAACAGCGGGCGCAGGTGGTGTAGAGGTGGTGTTTTAAAGGTGCGGTGGTAGGAGAACATGTGTAGGAGGATTGCGGTAGGTATGGTGGAGAGTCATGAGCCGTTGAATAGATGATTCATCATCGTAAGACCACCTGGCGTCGAGAGCTGGGCGCTGAACAAGGTTGACCTGAGCCGGTGCCGGCGGCTGAGGCTGTGGAGCGGGTGGATGATTCGGCATGGGGTTTTGATGGATCCCCAAATCCTGCGCAGGCTGCTGTGGCTGTGGCTGTGGCTGCGGTGCTTTGATGGGAATCAACACCGAGCACTAATATTTTTATTTTTACATTTGTGTCCTTTTGTTTGTATTTATACCCTTGGCTGATTGGGTTTGCAATTGTGAGGCAATATAAGCCAAAGGGTTAGTCTTTAAAGTCTTTGGGTTTATTTGTAAAAGTCCAGTGGGTCCAGTAGGGTCCCCCACCCTCTTCCCCATTGGTTCACCTAGGTTCTAGGGCCCATGTGGGGCTGGTTCAAAGTCCCACATTGGACTTGGACCAAGGGGGGACAAGAATGAAAAATTCAAAATTGAAGGCCCTTAAAGTCAAGGGGGCGCCCCCCTTTAATGTATTATATTCCATGTTGTATTTTTATTTTATTTGGTCATCTGACCACATGGGGGAAGAAAATCCTATCCCTAGTTTACCCCTCCCTAACCCTAGATCTAGGGGTAGTTAAGGTCATTTTTACTTTTCTATATAATCCATGTAATTTCTATTTTGATGGAATTCATGTGAGAAAATTTCAGAAATTGCCAAGAGTACCCTAAGGGCCCCCCTCTCTCTCTCCCACCCCCTTGCAGATGGAGTTTTTATGAATTTCTTGAGGTGTGAAGCCTCCTCCCCTCCCCCTCTCTGAGTGAGAAGCTCAGCCCCGCCGCCGCCGCCGCCATCGAGCCGCCGTCGCACCGCCACCGCCACCGCGTCGAAGTTTTGTCTACATCAGATATAGAGTTGAAGCCCGATTTTTATCTCCACATAAGGAGATCTGATCGAGCTGTAATTTTGAGTGTTAGTTCTTCTGGTTATCCCCAGTCTCTATTTTAAACTTTGTGCCAATCAGAGGTCATTTGGTATTTTTCCCGTATTTTTTGTTCCACCCCTGACAGTCTGCCAGTCAGCAGATCTGCAAGATAGGAGTCTGTTCTTCTATTTTTCCCACCCCCTTATACATCTCCATAAAATCCCTAAACATTCATGCATGTTCCTCACTTTCCTACCTTCCACCATAATTTTTCTAGGGTCTAGATCTATCGTCTTCCTGTCGATCAAAATTCGTTTTCAGGGAAAACTGAGTCTGTCCTGTGTGTCTGTCAGTCTGAGTTAGCAAAAATCTTTGTGGAACAGTCATTTTCATTTTCAATCCATTCACTTGATGGATCTGAAAAAAATTATATGGTGTAGCCCTCTGAGTCCTCTATCCATCGGTACCACTTTTGCGTCGATCCGACATCGGATCTGGCCGTAGAAAATCTTTTCGTGAAGGCGCGCAGAGCAGATCTGAGGACAGGGTAGCAACTCAGTCTGAGAATTAATTCCTCGAAAAATACGCCGGCTCACCTTCGGTGACCACCGCTCCTGGAGATCGATCGGCAACCCATCAGAAGCGTCCCTGCCAGTCGCCGCAGCAAGGAGTCGACCGACAGCCGCCGTCCCAGTTGCTGAGTTCCCTTGTTGTTCCGAGTTGGAATAGTACCGAGTCGGACCAGTAGCCCGTCTCCGGCCCAAATTGCTGCCTGTCAACCCGAGTTCGCTACTTCCGGGCCCCACATTGTAGCTCTTTACCTCCCTGTGTGGAGTGGGCGATAAATTCATTTATGTAATTATTGTAATATTTGTACACCGGGAGTACGAGCTTCGGCCGGGGTCGTCTTCCCCACGCCCGGAGCATGGAGGTAAACTCCCCATCCTCCTCTTTTGGCATTTGCTTTACTCGTATATTTTTGAATGCCACTGCTAGAGTGATAGGAACGTAGCTTGTTATATCAATTTTATCACCGCTGCGATAGTGAGTGAGTGAACCCGTCCAGTGACTCGGTCTGAGCACACGGAAAAGTCGATACCCGAGGCTCATTGCTGGTTTCTCAACTGCACACGATCCTGCGTTTCCCTAGCTTAGGGACGTCCGCGAGCTAGAGTCCCAGGTTCGCGTGCCCGTCCCACATCAAATTGGTATCAGAGTGGAAGGTTGAGTCTAGGGTAGTCTTTGTTTTAAAAAAAAGAGTCTAAGTCTAAGTCGGTCCAAGGTTGCATTTTCATTCCTTTATTCGGTATATCAAAAGGTGTTGCCCGAACGTTAGGTTACGCCTATCGAAAAGGTCGCACATTTGCGAGAGAGGATCTTCGGATCCCATAACTCCGCCAAGTACCGGATATGGGTTAAGTCTAGGTTTGTAGTCGAGTCGGCATTCCAACTTTGCAATGCATTTTAGAGTCATGTCTAAGGTATTGTCCAAGTGTCGGCATGTCCATCTTATAGTTCCCCAGTTTCCAATGGACTCCCGGTTGGCCAGGCGATATAACTGTTGGCATACCCATGGGCTTGGAAACCATCCCATCTCCTTCATTAGGCCCGAGGCCTCGAACTTTCATGGCTCCAAGGTCCCAAGCGACTGTCGACATTGGAAAGCCGCTATGGACAAATACTTTGATTATTACCTCATGTCCGAGGCCGCGAAATTCACTTTTGCTAAGGAGCGGCTTCTTCATGAAGCCACCGAAAAATGGGATGACATTGAATGCTTAAGAGAAGTTAGGAGGCAATGGCCCATCGAGTTATGGTGGGACATGAAGAGGGAGCTTAGGAGGGCCTACCTTCCCCACCCGGTCCTCCCCTACCAGCCCCACCCAACCACCTTTAACCTTCCTCACCCAGTCGTCCCCAACCTTCCTCACCCAGTCACCTCCCACCAGGGTTGTCATAGTCGGAGGCAAAGAGCCCCACACGTAGTAGAGCCTAGACCCTAGCCTAGGCCGGTTGATTACGGGCGAATCCACCACGATACCCCTACTCCAACCCGCACCATTGCCGAACTTGTGCAAATGATCTCGGATCGAGTGGATAGGAGGTGTGCTTATATTGAGTCTTCGGTCTCCCCTTGCCCACCTCCGAGATAGGAGGTAGCCATACCCGACCCTAGGGAGGTCATAGCCGGTAGCCCCAACCCGGCCCCACCTACGCTATCCCAAGGACCTCTTTCCCTCCAAGATGACAGTCCTTCCCAACCCATGAGAGCTCCTTTGCCCCCACCCCCACCCTCCGATCTTTATTCGGAGCTACCTCAGCCAGAGCCACCCGTGTTTCTAACGAGAAAGCTTTTTATCGCCGAGCCACTACTTAGTTGTCTCAAGATAGGCTTGGTCCCTAGACCGCTTTGCTACCCATCCATGGACCCTACACTCCCATTAGTGCCAGTCAACTCATTCCATACCACATTCCGGTCTTGTCACAATGTTGATACATTGGATGACCTTCTTAAGGGCTTAGACTGGCAATGGAAGTTGACGCACATGTTGGCCCCAAGCTTCGACCAACTCCATAGTCATAGCTTCACACATCTGGCATTGGGGTCCATTACCTCCGTGTGCACCGTGGGTCATGTCACTACGGAGATCCTTTTGCTCCTCCCTATTCCTGATGAGCCAAACTTCATTCCATTTATCCCGAGGGAGTAACCATGCCTTCTGTACATGACCGTCGTCCCACCAATCACAATGCTTGAAGGTGATTATTTATACCTTCAAGAATTTCAAACTTGGGACCGTGACATGTGGGGACCCAGCTCGAGGGGTCACACTTTCTTTGAACCCTTCGACCCCTTCCCTAGTGAGCTTTATGACCCACTTTATCCATTCCATCTTGTTAGGGAAGTCCATTATCGCTCCCCTTCCCCACAGGCTAGTCCACCTACACTCCGCAAGGAGTCCGTTCATTGGGGAAAGGAAGAAGGAAACTTTGGATCTCCTAGCCCTCCCAAGTCTCCCAAATCCAACAGGTAGCCACATGCTAGGGGCATACTAGGATGTCTAGGAGTTTCCCATTCCGTCAACCATCGATTGCACCTAGTGTATGCATGGAACACATTCAGATGTCCTGGTCCACCATTGCATGTGTATGGGTCGGACTAACAATAGGTTTGTTTAGGGTCATGTGTGAGTCTTTGTTTCGTACAGTTTGTCTGTCGATGGCATATGCATACATCGAGTTGAGTCAGTCCTTTGTACGCTGGCGTTGTCAGTCTCTTTCGAGTGCGAGGCAAGTCGGATCCAATACGTACGTTGTAGACTTGTCAAAATTTGGGATCAGCTCTACCTCAACATATCGGATCTAGTCACATAAAGGGACCCAGCAGTGATTTCTAGTGAGTCTTCGAGCCGCCTCCTCCCCTTTGAGAGTGACCCCACCCTGGAGTGTTCACCTCTAGCCTCATTCCCACAGCAGCGTGAGCATATCGAATATATACGGGATGAGCATGTGACAATTACTTGGAGTGGAGCGTACTCCGCGCTTCCAGGTTCGGTGACGGATCCGCCGGAGCCACATGAGCAACCCCAACTCTTACTCGATGGGGTCGAGTTCTTCCCACCCGGGGAGAATTGATGGGAATCAACACCGAGCACTAACATTTTTATTTTTACATTTGTGTCCTTTTGTTTATATTTATACCCATGGCTAATTGGGTTTACAATTGTAAGGCAATATAAGCCAAAGGGTTAGTCTTTAAAGTCTTTGGGTTTATTTGTAAAACTCCAGTGGGTCCAGCAGGGTCCCCCACCCTCTTCCCCATTGGTCCACCTAGGTTCTAGGGCCCATGTGGGACTGGTTCAAAGTCCAACATTAGACTTGGACCAAGGGGGGACAAGAATGGAAAATTCAAAATTGAAGGCCCTTAAAGTCAAGGGGGCGCCCCCCTTTAATGTATTATATTCCATGTTTTATTTTTATTTTATTTGGTCATTTGACCACATGGGGGAAGAAAATCATATCCCTAGTTTACCCCTCCATAACCCTAGATCTAGGGGTAGTTAAGGTCATTTTTACTTTTCTATATAATCCATGTAATTTCCCTTTTGATGGAATTAATGTGAGAAAATTTTAGAAATTACCAAGAGCAGCCCAAGGGTGCCCCTCTCTCTCTCCCACCCCCTTCAAATGGAGTTCTGTGAATTTATTAAGGTGTGAAGCCTCCTCCCCTCCCCCTCTCTGGGTGAGAAGCTCAGCCCCGCCGCCGCCGCCACCATCGAGCCGTCGTCGCACCGCCACCGCCACCGCGTCGAAGTTCTGTCTACATCAGGACAGAGGGTTGAAGCCCAATTTTTATCTCCACATCAGGAGATCTGATCAAGCTGCAATTTTGAGTGTTTGTTTTTCTTATTATCCCCAGTCTCCATTTTAAATTTGGTGCCAATCAGAGGTCATTTGGTATTTTCCCCATATTTTTTGTTCCACCCCTGACAGTCTGCCAGTCAGCAGATCTACAGGATAGGAGTCTATTCTTCTATTTTTCCCACCCCCTTATACATCTCCATAAAATCCCCATAAATTCATGTGTGTTCCTCACTTTCCTACCTTCCACCATAATTTTTCTAGGGTCTAGATCTAGCGTCTTCCTTTCGGTCAAAATTCATTTTCAGAGAAAACTTAGTCTATCCTGTGTGTCTGTCAATCTGAGTCAGCAAAAATCTTTGTGGAAGAGTCATTTTCATTTTCAATCCATTCACTTGATGGATCTGAAAAAAATTATATGTTGTATCCCTCTGAGTCCTCTATCCATCGGTACCACTTTTGTGTCAATCCGGCATCAGATCTGGCCGCAAAAAATCTTTTTGTGAAGGCGCGCAGAGTAGATCCGAGGACAGGCCAGCAACTCAGTCCGAGAATTAATTCCTCGAAAAATACGCCGGCTCACCTTCGGCGACCGCCGCTCCTAGAGATTGATCGGCAACCCATCAGAAGTGTCCCAGCCAGTCACTGCAGCAAGGAGTCGACCGAAAGCCGCCGTCCCAGTTGCTGAGTTCCCTTGCTGTACCGAGTTGGAACAGTACCGAGTCAGAACCGAGTCGGACCAGTAGCCCGTCTCCGGCCCAAATTGCTGCCCGTCAACCCAAGTTCACTACTCCCGGGCCCCACATTGTAGACCTTTACCTCTCTGCGTGGAGTGGGTGATAAATTCATTTCTGTAATTATTGTAATATTTGTACACCAGGAGTATGAGCTTCGGCCGGGGTTGTTTTCCCCACGCCCGGAGCGTGGACGTAAACTCGCCACCCTCCTCTTTTGGCATTTGCTTTACTAGTATATTTTTGAATGCCGCTGCTAGAGTGATAGGAACGTAGCTCGTTATATCAATTTTATCACCGCTGCAAGAGTGAGTGAGTGAACCCGTCCCGTGACTCGGTCCGAGCACGCAGAAAAGTCGATACTCGAGGCTCATTGCCGGTTTCTCAACCACGCACGATCCCGCGTTTCTCTCGCTTAGGGACGTCCGCGAGCTAGAGTCCCAGGTTCGCGTGCCCATCCCGCATCATGCTTGTTGTAGCACTTACTGTCTCGGCGCTTGCCTTCTCTTTTCTTTTATCTCGGTGATGACTTTATGCATTTCTTCCCAGTCTATGTGCTGCCCTTCATGTAGATCATAGACAAAGTCCCTGAACAGGTAACAAGTTTCGATCGTGTGTCTGGGCTGTCGATGGAACATACAATATCTGGATTGATCGACGGTTGAGTTTCAACTAGGCCATTCCGGAGGAAGTTGAAGTGCACCAATGGACATGAGAGCCGAGAAGATGTCCGGTAGGGACTCGGGCAAAGGAGGGTATTACGCCCTCTTTGGAGCCGGGTGTTTGGGTGTGTAGCCATTAGGTGGAGGGACATTGTGGTATTGTGGGGTTGCTACGGCTGTTGAGGAGTGGGGAAGGTATTTTGCGGAGCGGGAAATGCAGGCTGGGCATTTTGTGGAGCGGAGAAAATAGGTTGGGCATTTTGTGGAGCGGAGAACTGGGGGTTACGTGGGGATTGGTTGGGGAAAGGGAATGCCACAGCTTACACTTGCTCATTGGTTTGAACTCGGTGATAGGCCCCTGAGGTTTCCTATTGTATTTAGGTTTTTGTGCCTCAAAGAGAGAGTGTATGGGGGAGTCCTTAAACTTGGTTTGGATAAACCTCGCCTGGCTGTATAATTGGTGCATATTGGAAATATCATTCATGGCCATGATATTTCGGAAGGTAGGTGTAGCATTAGAGATGAGCAACTTGACCTTTTGTTCCTCCGGAATATGACCGGGCACACGGGCAGCCATCTGCCTCCATCTATCAGCATAAGTAGCAAAGTCCTTGTCGGCTTTCATTTTCTCGGCTACCAGATCTGTGAATGAATATTCCAGACCGACCCGGTCTTGGAACCTCTGAATAAATTTCTCCTTGACAACTTTGAAGCTCTCAGCATCTTGCAGTGGCAAAGCATAAAACCACTCTAGTGCGACTCCATCCAGTGATCTGCGGAATAGATATGCCATGAGGCGATCATTGTGTTGGAATTGCGCTGACTCATACATGAAATCCCTCACATGAATGTATGGATTGCTATTCCCGTCATATTAGCGGTATGTGGGGAGCTCGGATTGAGGAGGGAATCGAATATTATGAAAGCTAGGAATGGGAACGTCTGCCAAAGACTGTGGACCAACCCACTTTTGAAGGAAGTCGAGTTGTTGCTGCATGACGGTCCATTTATCAAAGAGCTCCTACTCCCGAGATGGAGTAGGTGGAGTGAAAGGAGTGAGCTCAAGGCAAGGAGCTGAAGAGTAAACGGGAGGAGGGGGAGGCCCATAAGAAGAATATTGGGCCGAAGGATGACCCAAACTGGGATAAGCATGGGCCGGCCCTTGCTGAGGGCGAGCAAAATCGGCCGGGCCAACAAGGACTTCTAGCACCGATGGAACGGACCCGTAAGGATTAATCTCGACAGATGAAGGAAGAGTAGTCTTCCCTTTATCAATAATTTGAGGGACCGAGCCAGAGGACTGACCAACCTCCAAACTAGAGAACCGCAGAATTTTAGGCTGGACCGGGGTAAGATCAATAGGAATGGGTGGAATCTTGAGCCCATCATCCTTAGATTGAGAGATGGAAGAAGTGGACAGACCCTGTGCAATTGTGGGAGATGGGGCACTTGACCCTTGCAAGGTCTGGTAAAGAGTTTGAAGTAGGGCCGGATCTAACTGGGCCATCATTTGCAAAATGTGACTGGTGGGATTGTGATGCGGGACGGGACGCGAACCTGGGACTCTAGCTCGCGGACGTCCCTAAGCGAGGGAAACGTGGGACCTGCGCGGTTGAGAAACTGGTAATGAGTCTCGGGCATCGGCTTTTCGCGCTCGGATCGAGTCACGGGACGGGTTCCACTCACTCACTCCCACAGCGGTGATAAAAATTTGACGAGCTAGTTATCCTATCACTCTAGCAGTGGCATATGAAAATATACGAGTAAAGCAAATGCCAAGTGGGAAGCGGACACGATACCTCCACGCTCCGGGCGTGGGGAAGATGACCCCGGCCGAACTTCGTACTCCGTGTATAGTAAATAATTAAATTACAGCAATGAATATTACTGCCCACTCCACGCAGGGAGGTAAAGGGCTACACGTGGACCCGGGAGTAACGGGTTCGGGTTGACGGGTAGCGATTTGGGCAGCTCCGACGGTAGTGCATGCCGACAAACGTGGGGCCCACGTCCTGGTCGGAGGGCCGATCATGCCGGAAGTGGTACTACTATGGTGGGGACTCCTGGAGGGAGGGGGACGCACTGGTTCACCTTGTGGAAGGCGAGGCGGCCCGACGGGGAACGTTGTTGCTTGTTGCCCACGGACCTGTTATGCTGTTTCAGGGTTGCGCGATCCGACGAAAATAACTGCTGCGATCAGACCCGACGTCGGATCGATACGAAACTAGTGCCGCTGAGAAGCTCTCTCAGAGATCTACGACCATGGGCTATTACAGGAATTTTTATTGCCTTGGAATTTTCGTGGGGTATTTATGAACAGACTGATCTCTCAACTCAGACCTAACTGGGCAGATTCTGATCTGCCTAATGAAGCATGTTGACTGAGGTTGAAACTTTGGATCTGGGAGTTGGGATTTTTATGGAAGATAACGGGAAAAGTAAGGAACACGCGGATAATTTTTTTGTAATTTTCTGATGGGGTTTGTGAGGGGAAATGGATTTTAGAACAGTGGGTGGTCGGATCTGGACTGCAGAAGACAGAGCTGAGTCTGGATTTTGCAGTGGTTTTTAAAAATAGTAAAAGAACTCCAAAAATCCTAAAAAAATTATGGAATGAGGATTGGGTGGACAGAAGCCCCAGTCCAAATTTCAGCTCGATCTGAAATTGGAAAGGGGTTCGAATGGGGGAAGAGTATGGCTGCTGGAGCACAAGTCTGCACAGGGGTAGATTGTGTAGGCTGTGGGGAATTAAAGGGAAAGGGGGGCAAACGACGGGGAAATAGCTTGAAAATTTTTGTGGGACGTGGGAACTACAAGGGGAACTCACCCTGAAAATTTCATCATGGTCAGATCTCGAAGTTGAGAGCTAAAATTTGGCCTTTGGCTTGCTGGATGGTGGAAAACAGATTTCCGGCGATGGCGGTGCGATGGCGGCACGAACGGAGGCGGCGGCGGAGCTTCACACCCAGAAATGAGATACCACTTGGAATCCATCAAGTTTTTGTAGGGAATCCACCCTAGAAACCATAGCAATCCAGCTGCAAGAGGGAGAGGGAGAGAGGGGGCGCCCAAGGCTTCTTGAATTTCTCAAAATTTCTTCTCATTAATTCCCACCAAACGGAAAATACAAGGGTTATATAGAAATGTATAAAAGACATAAACTATCCCTAGATCTAGGATTTGGGAGGGGAAAATGGGGAATGGGATAATTAATCCCCCATGTGATCAAATGAAGAAAATAAATAAAATACAACACGAATATAATATATTAAAGGGGGGCGCCCCTTTGAAAAATGGGAGGTAAAATTGGAATTTTCTTCCATCTTGTCTCCTTGGTCCAAGTCCAACCTTGGACTTTGAACCAGCCCCACATGGCCCATGACCCTAGGTGGACCAATGGAAAAGAGGGTGGGGGACCCTGCTGGACCCACTGGCATTTTACATAAAAACTCAAGATTCCTAAAGACTAACAAATTGGCTTATAATGCCTTACAATTGTAAACCCAATTAACCAAGGATATAAATGCAAACAAAAAGGATACAAATATAAAAATAAAATGTCAATGCCCGGTGTTGATTCCCATCAATTCTCCCCGGGTGGGAAGAACTCGACCCCGTCGAGTACGGGGTGCGCTTGCTCGGATGGCGCCTGCAGGTCGGACACCATACCAGGTAGCGCGGAGTACGCTCCACTCCAAGTAATCGTCACTTGCTCATCCCGTATATATTCGATATGCTCACACTGCTGTGAGAATGAGGCTAGTGGTGGACACTCCGGGGTGGGGTCACTCGCAAAGGAAGGAGACGGCTCAATGACTCACTAGGAATCACTGTTGGGTCCCTTTAGGTGACTAGATCCGAGATATTGAGGTAGAACCGATCCCAAATTCTGACAAGTCTACAACGTACGCATTAGACCCGACTTGCCTCACACTCGAAAGGAACTGACATCACGAGCTGACAATAGACCGACTCAACTCGATGTATGCAGACTCACTATGCACTTGACAAATGCATGCATAGACTCCTAACAAACCACACAAATAAACCACACAAAGAAAAATAGACTCATGCATGACCCTAGACTTAATGTAGTGACATTACCCTCTAGGTGGTCATCATCCGAGTGCGGCATCCTGGGTGTCGATAGGGTCTTCCGGATCTTCTTCATAGAATTCGTCAGCTAATTCCGGCTCGGCCTCATAGCTGACAGACACAAACCCAGAAGGTGAGGCCTCTCCAACTCTCGGGTCCTCAATGACTAGTGATGTACTGGTGGGACATTCACTAGCAATGTGGCCAAACCCATGGCAGCAATAACACTGCTGTCGTGACCCACTAGTCTCCCCAATAAGTGGTCCCTTACCCTTATCATCTCGACGGACTGGGGGTGTAGGCAACATTGGGGAAGGTGTGGGTGCCGGAGGACGGTCAATGGGTGCCGAAGGGCGGGCAATGAATGCCGGTGGTTGGGGTTGAGGGGGGACATCCCTTGGTGGGAGAAGGTGAGGTCTTGGAGCGGGTGGCTCCTGACGGGTGGGCTCCGGGGGTCGAGCCAGGGGAGCCCTCAGATATGGGACCGAAGAACTATGAGGCTCAACCCCACGATGAGGAAATGGTCCCAATCGTTGGGTAGGCTCGAACTCTCCCTCAAACTGCTCCAACTCGAGAGTAACCTGATACGCGTCTTCCAACTTGGTCACATTACGGCGAAAAAGATCATACTGAAAGTGGGGCCGCAGACCATGACAGAAGCAGAAAATGGGCATGGTGCTCTCCTCCGATATGCCACATCGCAAAAAATACTCATCAAATTTAGCGATATACTCGGAGAAGGACCGATCTCCCTGACTGAGACTCTACCACCTATCGATGAGTTGCTGACGGTATGTGGCTGGAAGGTACTTTTACCGAAGCTTGACCTTCATCTCACCCCATGTCTCAACCTAGGGCTCCTGCCGATGAAACAACAGGCTCTCTACGTTCTTCCAATAGGTCTGAGCCTATCCCATCAGCTTCATGCTAGCGAATCGGACTCTTCGACGGTCTGTCATATCGAACCAATCAAAGTACCGATCCATCCCGGACACCCAATCTAGATAGACCTTCGGGTCCAAGGACCCGTGAAAAGTGGGAGGGTCCGCACGAACGGTCCTGAGGGTCCGCTCGTCCTCATCTAAATCACGGTTCCGTCGTTGAACACGACGGTCACGACCATATCCCCCATTATCATTCTCGGACTCATAATCAACCACCTCGGGGGCTCGACGCCTCCTATCATCTACCCCTTAAGCCCTAGGAGCAACTGGTGGCTGAACCGGCTCCGGTTGACCATGTGTCGGCGCGGGGTGCACCTCAACCGGGGATCTCTCTAGGACGGATACTCTCCCTACCAGACCGTGAACAGACTGGTCCGACTCTTCGGCCCTATCCTCTAAGGCCTTCATCCTCTCTTCCAAACGAGTACCTAGGCCATCCACCCACGTACTCAACCCTTCCATTTTATCCACTCGTGTAGTCAACTCTTCCATTTTTCCCATAATAGCTCGAAACATGTCGACCACCGATGACTCATCGGGACTAGGGACTCGGGGATCTGCCATAGGTGGTGGTGGTGGTGAGTATTGGGTACCTCTACAAGTGGGCATGTAAATGACACGGGGTTGGAATGCAATGACCAAGGCGAAGTGATGAATCTAGACTTAACCAATATCTGGTACGTGGCGGAGGTATGATCCGAAGATCGAACTCACGCAAGTGTGCTACCTTCCCGATATGCGTAACCTATCATTCTGGGAACACCTTTTGATATACTGGATAACGGAATGCAAGTGTGACACCTTGGACCAACTAACCGACTACCCTAGACTCAACTTACGCTCTGATACCAATTTGATGCGGGACGGGATGCGAACCTGGGACTCTAGCTCGCGGACGTCCCTAAGCGAGGGAAATGTGGGACCTACGCGGTTGAGAAACCAACAATGAGTCTCGGGTATCGACTTTCCACGCTCGAATCGAGTCACGGGACGGGTTCCACTCACTCACTCTCGCAGCGGTGATAAAATTTTGATGAGCTAGTTATCCTATCACTCTAGCAACGGCATATGAAAATATACGAGTAAAGCAAATGCCAAGTGGGGAGCAGACACGATACCTCCATGCTCTAGGCGTGGGGAAGACGACCCCGGCCAAACTTCGTACTCTCGGTACAGTAAATAATTAAATTACAGCAATGAATATTATTGCCCACTCCACGCAGGGAGGTAAAGGGCTACACGTGGACCCGGGAGTAACGGGTTCGGGTTGACGGGCAGCGATTTGGGCAGCTCCGACGGTAGCGCGTGCCGACAAATGTGAGGCCCACATCCTGGTCATAGGGCCGATCGTGTCGGGAGTGGTACCGCTGCGGTGGGGACTCTTGGAGGGATGATCCCTAGGAGGGGGACGCACTGGTTCACCTTGTGGAAGGCGAGGTGGCCCGACGGGGAACGTTGTTGCTTGTTGCCCACGGACCTGTTATGATGTTTCAAGGTTGCGCGATCCGACAAAAACAACTACTGCGATCAGACCCGACGTCGAATCGATGCGAAACTAGCGCCGCTGCGAAGCTCTCTCAGAGATATACGACCATGGGCTATTACAGGAATTTTTATGGCCTTGGAATTTTCGTGGGGTATTTATGAACAGACTGATCTCTGAACTCAGAACTGACTGGGCAGATTCTGATCTACCTAATGAAGCACGTTGACCGAGGTTGAAACTTTGGATATGGGAGTTGGGATTTTTATGGAAGATAACGGGGAAAGTAAGGAACACGCGGATAATTTTTTTGTAATTTTCTGATGGGGTTTGAGGGGGGAAATGGATTTTAGAACAGTGGGTGGTCGGATCTGGACTGCAGAAGACAGAGCTGAGTCCGGATTTTGCAGTGGTTTTTAAAAATGGTAAAAGAACTCCAAAAATCCTAAAAAAAATTGTGGAATGAGGATTGGGTGGACAGACGTCCCAGTCCAAATTTCAGCTCGATCTGAAATTAGAAAGGGGTTCGAATGGGTAAATAGTATGGCTGTTGGAACACAAGTCTACACAGGGGTAGATTGTGTAGGCTGTAGGGAATTAAAGGGAAAGGGGGGCAAACGACGGGGAAATAGCTTTGGGACGTGGGAACTACAAGGGAAACTCACCCGAAAAATTTCAGCCTGGTCAGATCTCGGAGTTGAGAGCTAAAATTCGGCCTTTGACATGCTGGATGGTGGAAAATAGAACTCCGGCGATGGCGGTGGCGGTGCGATGGCGGCATGAACGGAGGCGGCGGCAGAGCTTCACACCCATAGATGAGATATCACTTGGAATCCACCAAGTTTTTGTAGGGAATCCACCCTAGAAACCACAGCAATCCAGCTGTAAGAGGGAGAGGGAGAGAGGGGGCGCCCAAGGCTTCTTGAATTTCTCAAAATTTCTTCTCATTAATTCCCACCAAATGGAAAATACAAGGGTTATATAGAAATATATAAAAGACATAAACTACCCCTATATCTAGGGTTTGGGAGGGAAAAATGGGGAATGGGATAATTAATCCCCCATGTGGTCAAATGACCAAAATAAATAAAATACAACATGAATATAATATATTAAAGGGGGGCACCCCTTTGAAAAATGGGAGGTAAAATTTGAATTTTCTTCCATCTTCTCTCCTTGGTCCAAGTCCAACCTTGGACTTTGAACTAGCCCCACATGACCCATGACCCTAGGTGGACCAATGGAAAAGAAAGTGGGGGACCCTGCTGGACCCACTGGCATTTTACATAGAAACCCAAGATTCCTAAAGACTAACAAATTGGCTTATAATGCCTTATAATTGTAAACTCAATTAACTAAGGATATAAATGCAAACAAAAAGGATACAAATGCAAAAAAAATGTCAATGCCCGGTGTTGATTCCCATTAGATTGTTGGTGGAAAGGGAGGGTTGACCGCCCTCCATGGAAGTAGAGGAAGGAGGAGGGACGAACCCTTCTCCAGACTGAAGTGGGGTGACCCTGGGCGGGTCCTCTGGGAGTCTCTGAGGGAGAGATTCCTCATGGGAATGGGGGAAATCATAAGAAGACATGGTGGAGTCGAATAAAGGGTTGAAATAAGAAATGAACGATGAATTGTCCCTAGGAGATGAACCTATGGATCGGAAGCAACTCCACATACAATGTGGCACCTATCAAATGAAGGCAACACAAACAAGCACCAATAAGAAATCAAACAAAAATGACCCAACAAGGGGAAATATGCAAAAATGGAGGGGAACAAGACAACCAAAATCAACCAAGTTATAATGATGTACAAATTTTTATTCGTTTCTTCTTTAGAACCTTAGTGATTTGAATAAGATGTTCTCTCCAACAATAGGTTCTTAAATGGAAGGATGGTGGGAACTTGGTTGATTCTAGGTGTAAACTGTCCCTTACTTATGCAACCTAGACACGGGGTGGCAAAGATACAACCGGCCCGGCGTCCGTGTAGGAATCCACGGCTCGCAGGGACTTATGGAGGTCCCGGATGTGATCACTTAGTCGACCCCAAGAAATATGGAGGCGAGAGGATCACACACCAAGGTAGGAATGCAACTATGATATGAGAGATGAATGATCCTATGTGCAGCGGAGTGCATGCAATTTCTAGCCTAGAAACTAACAAATAATATGCAAACAATGATATGAATATATGCCACAACAGAGGAGGAGACCAGATAACACCTAGGGATAATAAGAATCAGCAAAAAATGTAGAAATATCAACACCCTCGGGATGCATACCTGTAACTGGAGAAACGGTCGTCTGAGGACCGCTAAGGAGATAAGATGGTCTAGCGCTAGATCAATTTTAGGCCAGAAACGGTCGGGAGGAGACCGACAGGGATCAGAGAACAGAAAACAACAAGAAATGAAATGGGAGAATCGAGGAAAACACGAGGACAATTGGGAACAGCAGAGAATAGCATGTCAAACAGTAACTCAACACGATTGGCACTAGATGTCCCACAGTGATCGCCAAAAAATAGAGGTTGTTGATATTTTCTTATGGGTGTGTGGGTGATGGTAGTATGATGTGTGAGATATAGATATGATGCAAGTGGTTGATGTGCTAACTCAAGCAATCAATAACATCAGGCATAGAGCATGTGGGCATGTCATCTTAATAGTGCAAAGATAAAGCAAGAAGAAAACTAAACACACGCCGAGGCATGGAGCAAAGAAATAAAAAAAGCACACACCATAGGTGTGAAGCAACTAAAAGCAAAGGAAGAAATAGAAGGATGATGACAAATACCCAAGTAAGGAAAGATGTGATCGCCACCAAAGTAAATAATGCAGTGAAACTACACTACGTACCTTGGAAAGAGCCGAGTAAAACACACCCGCCCGTGGGAGAGAACAACCAGGTGCTGCGGAGAAAAATGGTCCTCAGACGACTGCTAGGCGAACAAAAATGGTCCAATGATAGACCACCAAAGATCCCCAAACGGTATGCCAAACGGTCGCTAAACGCACCTAGAATAATGATGTGGAACTTGGATCTCCACCCCTCCTGGTCGGCGAGAAGAGTTGGGCCTCGTGTAGTGAGCTCTGTAAACCTGCAAAAGAGTGTGAACACACAGTAGAAAGTAACCCAATTAGCCCTTGGACAAGTGTAGTATCTATAGTGCAATTAAGCTAAGATGCATAAAAGGAAGGGTGAATACCTGGGGGTTGGTGGTTTTTTAACCCCTGTAGGGTGTGTAAAAAGTAGGAGGATGTTTGAAAACGTGATGTGAGTGCAGAAGAACGTGGAAGAAGAAGAGAGAAAGATGCTATGATGATGCAAAGGAAGACTAAGGTTAAGGGAGGGAAAGACACAAGGAACACTAATGGAACTTGATACTCCCTGGATTAGATGAATTAAGGAACGACTTCTCCCTGGTTGGTACTCGCTCCAAAATGCAGCAGCACTTCGTTGCAAGCTCTAGAAATCTCCTCCTCAAGCCATAAAGCCAAGGGTTCTATTTATAGACCCCCAAACTCTCTGGTCGAGTTGGAGAGATAATGACACGAAAATAGGCCTGAACTTAGATAAATCTCGAAGATAATACTCCCAAGAGTCCACAGAAACAAACAGAAACTTCTGAGGATCACTACTTAAAGAGAAAACATCAAATCATGGGCTCTAATTCGACCACGGCCAAAGAAAGGAAGGAAGGATAGACAGAGCAGAACTCTCTGTTTAACCTAACGGTCTTGCGATAGACCGCAAGGGAGAAAAACGGTCGACCGATGGACCGCAAGGCTCGGCCGATCACAAAGAGATAAGACCAAAGAAACCTAATAGACTCTATGCCTCCCTAATGGTCTAGCAAAGGACCGCCAACGATACCAAACGGTCGTGCGATAGATCGCAAGGCTATGAGACATGACAAGAGAGATAAAGACTAATAAATCTCTAGATAAGTCCATAATAAAATCCTTATTAGCCCTTATCCAGGCCCAATAAGCTTACATGACAAAAATAAGAGGAATTAGGCCCAACCAGGGAGAGAGACCCATAAAATAAGTCCAAAAAATGACTAAAAGATGGCCTAATAACCAGTGAATAACCCGGGACATCATAAAACAAATAAGGAGATAACCCAACTCATTGGTCATTGAAGAGGGTAAATCTGGTTTGACCCAGAAACGGCCCAGCGACAGACGGCCCACTAAGGTTCGAGCGTGCTAAGCCCGGCCAGGGGATGAGCACATACGCTCGACCCAATAAGAGAAGGCCCGGCCCAACAAAACATCGGATTCCACGACGCACAACGGCTACGGCCCAAGCGAAGTTCTCGCCGGATGACATTTCGACGACCGACCGTTGCCCCCACGACGTCGGCCTTGACCCCATAACGGGCGAGCACGCGCCATGAGCGCCGTAAGACTCGCCCAGGGACCGGTCGGCGCCGGGGCTATCGCCCCCCAATGGGAAACTCCCGCCAATATAGCGGGGGAATGTTACTCTACTAAGCAGACCCTTCCCTCTCAAGGGATGAGGCCCCTCGCTCTAGGACAACCCATATAAAAGGGACATCAATAGAAGAGAAGGGCACAGTGGATACTTCCACCATAAGAGCTTCCCACTGAGAATAGAGCAATCAGACACACCACGACTACAAAGAGGCTATCCGCTACGTCCAGAGAGAATCCTCCTTCTGCACGGCCTTACCACCCAGCGAGCACTCTCCGAGTACCCACTGGGAGCGGCGAGCACGCGTGTAGAGGATTTACATGCCTCTCGGATCGCCTACTACGGCCTCTACTTCTCTCTCACTTCGCTCTTCTCTATTGCTCATTGATCACTTGTTGACTTAAGCATCGAAGGGTTGTCCCCTGGGGTAACACCCGGGACTCCTTCTGACGCCTCTTTGGTTTCTTGGTGTTTGTAGGCCTCCATGGGCGGGAGACGATTTCCCCAACAAATAAATAGAGAAGGTGGTACATGGTTGTTTGATGGGATTTTGTTTTCTTTTTATTCTGGGTCGACCAACCAATTAATTAATCAATAATCAACTGATTAGTTGACTGCGCAGGTGTGCCAGTCACAGAAGTGACAGATTTATTATGTGCTCATTCTGACCCGTGTGGGGCGAGAGTGAGATTCGGGTTGGGACCAGCAGTCCGTCACACCATAAAGGCTATGATGTTAATTACATCTCTTATAAGGGAGAAAACCTTTGATTAATTGTCGAGATAGTGAGCTGTCCGAGGCTGAAATAAGATGCAAAAGGATGCATATGACGAGGTCACATGAAATGCTTTTATTTATCATGCAAGAGAGGCATGGTTCATTAAGGTAGAGCCCTTAGTACGTGGCGGAGGACATAGGTCTGAAGACCACCATCGCGCATAGCACAGGCTTCCGGTCGGGCGAAACCTGACCTTCCGTCAGTGCCATTTGATATACCAAGGGCCTAGGCAGGCAGGCATGAATTAACACGATGCGCGCAAACGCACTAAGGCGTGATGACAGAGGCATGATAATACCAAACATAATAGTAAAAAAGCATGATAGGAAAAATGATTTGGACTTGAACAGTCCCCTTTTATTGTTTGGTTTATTATTGATCAGGTTTATTAACCTTGACCGCGGGAGGAAAAGATTGCTCCGGAGGCGAATGAGGGATTAAAACGGCACGATAGAGAGGGTATTTTTATTCAAAAAATAGCGCGGCATGACGTAGGGAAAGAGTTCCCCGGCGCGGTAGGGTGTAGGTAAAGGGTTTAAACGGCACGGTCATGAGCAAGTGGCTTACCCCGCGCGGATGGCTTGGGGCGCGCAGGATTAAGGCGCGTTGGGGAGGGACCAACCAAAAAAGTTTGGGTTTGAGTCTGGGGTTAATCCGGCATGGGTGGATATCGTGCTGTATTAGGGCGCGCCGGGTTAAGGCCGCGCCGGTCAGGTTGATTTTTAAGGCATTTTTGGGTTTATTTGGTTTATTAAGATGTTCTTGAGGATCTTGGGGTCGATTGAGTTAATTGTTTATTGAATTGGAGCCCCGAGGTCCCCAGAAGTAGAGTCATAAGCTCGTGCGAGGTTCATACTCAAGCACAGAGGTTCATTCTTTGAGAGACAAGTTTTATTAAGTCCAAAATTAGTTGAAACCTGATGAAAATTGAGCAGCATCTCCCCAACCCTGGGGGATTACGGAGGAAAAGTGGGGACATACTCACGTGCGGAGTAACCCCCTAACAAGCCGGACGGCACAACGGCGGCCAGCAGACCCCTAGCGGATAAGAAACCCCGAGGACTAGCCTACGAGGGGCACCATGACTCCGTGGGTTGAAAGTAATCGGATGAGACGACCAATGAGGGAAGGAAAACCCCGAGGACTAGCCTACGAGGGGCAAACGACCCATGGTCAAATCACAGTCCGAGAAGGGATGACCGATAGGGAAGAGGAGCCCCGAGGACTAGCTTATGAGGGGCATACGACCCATGGCCACCACAATATCCCTAAGGATAGTGGATTTGATATCAGGCTAAAGCCATGTTCAATATTCACCTCATGGCCCATGAGAATACATGCCATGAAGGGGCATGATTCCGTGACCTACTGGTGACTCATGGGGGATGTCCCCACAGAGAATGTTCCCCTCCCCAGGGTATTAAAGCTAGTGTCCTCAGGAACAACAAAGCTCGACAATCATAAATCATATGTGGAATAGGGGGAGGACAATAGCATATCACAACATCCAATGAGTTGGCGAATCGTCACTCACAGGGTTAGCAGGTTAGTGCTCACGAGGTTAATAGGTTAGCACTCACGGAGTTAAATGGTTGAGATCTGAAGGACAGCCATTCGAACGATTAGCATAGAATGAATACGCAGGTTGTAGAGGTGACCCCGCTCCCTCTAGGCTACGGAGAAGCACAGAGAGGTGCTGAGGGGGATGCCTCGGAACTGGAGTGGATAGAGGTACATACACGATTGTGTCTCTAACCACAAAATCCATGATGCGTATACAGCAAATTGACATAGCCATTGCATTAAAAGGAGAGAGCCCCTGGGGAAGAAGAAATCGTTTCTATAGCCCATGTTACCTCCCGGGCATGTTCGGTCTCATGAAGTAAAACTCGGCATTCACACACACAAAGTGATTGGGCATGCAAGTTGAGAGCGGAGCAGGAAAAGCATATGCGGTATAACATCATTCATTCCATCAACGGGAGGCGAAAGACATAGCATATTATAAGCATTCGGTGCACCGGCGTTGTCGCTCGGTAGCCGTTTCATTAATTGTAGTGAAGAGATTATAGAGGAGAAAGGAATAAAGAGATGGTGAGGGGGAAGATGGGCTCATATCATCGCCCCCCCCCCCCCCCCCCTCACTTACACAATAGCAGAAAAGAAAACCAGAAGGGGGTCGTCGGGAAGCAACCCACAGAACCCACCTAGACTTCGCCAGCAAAATAGAGTATCGGATTCTCCCCTCCTCCGGCTCCGGCATGCTTCAGGCAAGCAGACAGAAGAGGGTGGCGGCCGGAGCACTCTCGGTGGAAAAACCCTACTTCTCCCCCAAGACTCCCTCTCTCTTAGACGAATGGGTTCTTCCAATTGGCTCTCAGTTGTTCTCTCCTCCTTCGATGTATTGTATCTATCTCCGCTCGGATGTCTTCCCTCTCCCTCTTTTTTTTTACTTTGTGTCTATTGTCTCTCTCCACCTCTTCTCACTTGGTTGAACCAAGTGTTTTTATAGAGATGGCATAATACGGCGTGAAGAAAGCGTGCCGGATAAACTACCCCAATCATTTGCGCGTCGGGTAAGAGGGCGCCGGGATGGGGGGCAAGCCGGTGAAAGGGCGCGCCGGATAAGCCCCATTTGCTTAACACGGGTCAGACAGTGGGTCCGGACTGGTTCCGGGGGTCACCGTGACCATTCATCTCGCCGTGTTCTTGCAAAACCTTGGTGAGAAGTCCTGACGAAGCCCCCGGGTCAACGTGCAACCTTCTTCGGAACCTCGTGCATCTTCAGTTTGAACATGAAGATTTTCCGCTAACACGGCCTTCGACACTGTGGTTCATGCTGCTGGCATGGTTTGTCTTGTGCTTGAAGCTTTCTTGGGAGGTGAAATACCATCCGTGGTGCTTTTGCCTTGACTGGGTGATCATTTGGTCATGAACGGACCCAATATGCTGAGAAGCCATACCCATGCCGGGTCATCGGGGTCTTCTGCTGACAGAGCCTTCAGTCCCCTGTTCGGAAGTGCCAAGGGCGTTCTTTCACCTCGAGAGGATCTTTCATTCAGGTGGCGGGCCACCAAGTATACCCCTGTCCTTGGTCGGACAACGGATATATTCTCGTCCTTGGTCGGATGACGGATACATTCTCATCCTTGGTCGAACGACGGGTATATCCTCGTCCTTGGTCGGACGACAGGTACATCCTTGTCCTTGGTCAGACGACGGATGCATGCTTGTCCTTGGTCGGACGATGGATACATTCTACGCGGCATGATCGAGTCGATATCGGTTCATCGGGCAGTCCTGACGACACTGCCGGCTTGTGGTGTATTCTTCTTGATCCTCCTGAGGTGAAGTTCCCGATGTTCACACTGGGTGACCTGAGGCTCTGGCAGCTTGAGAAGGCTTCAGTGTATCGATCTTCTTCAGCTTCTCTGCTTCAGCGGGCCACATCATTTGTCTTTGAGGCTTGATTGCCATTGAATATATTTTGAGTGCCAACAAATGCCCCCCAGCCGTGGGTGTTGCGAGCGAGGCACGAGCGAAGCAGGACCAGTGGATGAGCTCCGTCTGGGCAGATTTCCCATCTGGACAGCAGAGGCTTGGAATGGCTTTTAATCTGGCGCGGTGCTTAATCTGGCATGCTATGAGTTGAAGCCTAATACGGCGCAGTGCTTAGTCCGGCGCGCCATGGGCTTAAGGCCTATTACGGCGCGCCCTTAACCGGCGCGCCCTTTGGTTGAGTGGGGTTAATACAGTGCGCTAAATAGCGCGCCGGATTAACCAAGGGGGGGCTTTCTATAATACCCCTCCTCCTTTGATTTTTCTTCAAGCCTTCCTCATTTGTAAAAAAACTTTCTCTATCCTCCCTTCCACTTCCCCACGGCGCCGAGTGAGCGAGAGTCAAGGGGGCGGCGTCCTTGAGCGGGTGAGGGAGAGTCTTTGCTATTAGGGATTTGAATCCCAATTTTCGGACCCCGGGAGGCTTCTAGTAGGGCTTGCCCTCGGAGCTACTCCCCCAGGTGTTCCGTTTTGGCCACGGCGTGATGCCCATGGATGCTTTTAGGGACCGTTCCCTTGGTGGACGTGTTCCCGCTTCTTTCTGGCAATCTCTCGAGCTAGGGAGACTCTACCGAAATTTTGTCAGAAATTTTGTCTTGATCAACTGCTTTCTGAGCTTGTTTATTTTTCCTTGATGCGTCTTTTGCAGATAAAATGGCATCTGGTTCTTCTTCTTCTACTTCCTGTGCCATGGTGACATGGGAGAATGTGAACTCCCTGGACCGGGGTCACGAACAGCTTGCCATGGTCGCGGAATCCTTGGACTCCGAGACCGACACGGTAGACACTAGCCGCCTCCTTATCATCGGGGGTGATTCTTTTCAGTATGACTGAGGAGACGCCGTCAGGAGGGATCACCCCAAAGACAAGCACTTGATGTTCTTCCTCAGGCGGTTCAATCTTCAAGGGAAGAGAGATTTGTTCCTCGTTCGCAAAGTTGAGCAAGCGTTGCTAGTTGAGAGGGACAGTTTGACGGACTGTGTGGTGCGGGGGAGGCCTACCTACATCCCCGGGGAAACCCGGAAATGGAGCGTTGTGCTTGGACTGCAGGATCTGGCTCCAGAAGATGGGCTGCTGACCAGGGCCCCTGAGTTTGTGCCTGCTCGGGGGAACAAGACTGCAGGCCGTGTTGAGCGGGAGAAGCTAGTCTTTGGTTTGTTTCTTGCCCCGTTGAAATGGGGGTATAAGGAAGAATTCTTCCTATTGGACTGCCTGGCAGTCCGTTTCAAACATCAGATTTATGTGGGGTGGTTTGTCGAGCTGAGGGCCACCGACGCCCATGCATTCAGACCTGGAGCAGTGGAGTTTATAGACTATGTGCTGCAACACTATGCTCCCATCTTGGCCAAGGCTGGCATATATCGAAGCGTGTAGGCCTCTAGGTACCGATACCCCATATCTAGAGGCCTGTGCTGCGGCATGATTGAAGTATTCTACCCCGAGTACAATACTTTCTATACTTCGGAGGGAGAGACTTCTTTGGATCTCTGGAGCCTTTCGCAGCTCAGCGGCTTACCAATGGACGGAGAACCGTATGAGGAAGTTTGCTGGCCAGACTGGCTGAAAGACTAGACCGACGGCGAGGGTCGGTACTTGGCAGGTTATGCTTATCGCTACCTGATGAAGGCGTATCGTACACTTTTTCGCTCATCGTACGATACGAGGGAGGCCCGAAAGCCTGGAGAGAAGAGGCGCGTGCGGATGGGCACTTGGCTCTAGCATTTCTTCAGTGGGAAGCAAAAGTACGAGGACTTCCCCACAGTAGCGCCGACTGCCTTGAGGCGGAAGAAAAGGGTCCAGTGACAGGTCATCGTCTCGTCCACTTCGAAGGGAGGGCATTAAGAAGACACGAACCCTACTGGCGTTGATGCAGCCACGCACTGTGTCGCATATCTGACTTATTGGATTTGTTCTTTTGCTCTCCCGTAGGGCGACGAGAGCGTAATCAGAGTGGAGGCCATCTATCCAGCCTGTTTGATGGCTTGGGGCACGAAGCTGTCCCTTTGCCCGGTGGCTTTATGCCTTATCTTCAAAATGCTGGGAGACTTGCACAAGTCACGTCTCCCCAGGAATTTATGGATGGTTGGTCCGTTGCACTTTTTCAATGCTTGAGTTTGTACCCTGTTCCCGGAGGCCGCTCCTCGGGTGCTACAATCAGCTCATCTTGTTCCGAGGATGATAGAATTCGTGAGTGCTGAACCGGCATCAGTAGCGGAATAGCTCTTCGCCATTCGGGGCAAGCTGACCCAGGTTCCCATGGATTCGCCTGGAGTTCTTCATTTTTGGAGCTTTACCGCCCATTCAAGCCCGCTGGTGAACAAGACGCGGCAGTGCCGTCTCTTCGAGACAGAAGAATATATTCATCCAATCTCTGGTGCCAAGTGCACGAGGCCCATTCTGGAGCAGGAGCTGGTTGATTGGGCGCTGGCTATCAGATCGAGCGTCCTTATTTTTCGGAAGAGTGGCATTTTGTGGCTGGAGCCATACTATCCATTCTGATTTAGTCAAAATTTTGGCTATGACCAGCACATCCCTCATTCCTCTTCACAGTTTGCATTGCCGAACAGGCATAGAGCCGGCCAGGTATCCAATGACGATGCCTGAATATGGTGGGATTACTTCCACCGCCGAGAGGAGGTTTCATTCAGGATGCCATCCCCTGCTCGCTTCCCCCGCGTCACCCCTGAATACATCAAATGGTGGAATGCGCGGACGGGGTTTTACAAAAGCTCTCGTCGAGACTGCTGGGCCGTCGCAGAGCACAGATTTTTGGACTCCCAACCGGAGCCGATCCTTGACATCGAGCCCTCTTATTTAAAGAAGCTAAAGTCTTGGACTAACACAGAGGTGAGGGCTTATCTGGAAGCCCGGAAGACTATGAAGGGCCATTCATCCAAAGCCGATCCGAAGCTGCCTGCAATTGGCAGGGATGACTATGTGAAGACGCTTCGGGGATTGTGCCGTGTGAGCAGCGAACGGGTGGTTCTTCAGCAACTTCCTCTACCGGTGGAGGAGCCTATCCCGTCCGTGGCTGATTGGCGTCCCGAGATTGATAGACTGCATCCTTATCGGACCTTAATTAGAGGGGAAGATAGGCGGGATGCCTTGTATAGCAATACCCCTTGGTTGTTTGCACTGCTCCACTCCCACGGGCTCTCGGTGGGTGGCCCAAGTGAAGCTATTCTGGTTCAGCCCCTTCTTATCTCCTTCAAGTATGTTGACGGATGGGGACTGGATCACCTGAGCTTATATTATCATTTGTCTTCTCGCGGCCACACAGACTTGGCGTTGCTGGCTGAGCGGAGCGAGAAGATAGGGGATGTGTGTTGGCTCATTCGCGAGGTAGCTTCAAGAGACAAAGTGCCATCGCTGTTCTATTGGCCTCTTTTCCCCTTCTATACGGGGCCAGCATGTATCTTTCATTTTTTCATTTCGGCCCTTCGGCCAGCTTCCTTTCTTTGTTGCAGTACATATCATTCTCACCTTTGTGCGTATGCAGTCTGACTCACTTTGGAGGAGACTCGGCACTTCAGGGAGCTAATAATAAAGGCTCAGAAGCTGACATATTTCAGGATTCCTGAGCCGGCCTTGACCACAACACCATTGCCTCCTGGTGACTCGCGAAAGCGAACCAGGTCCCAATTGAGAGAGGTTGTTGGCAAAGCCAAAGAGGCCGTGACCCGGGTGACACGGGCACGCCGGAGGAAGGCTGTGGAACAGGGACCAGCAATCATTCCTCCTCCAGTTGTATCTTTTGAAGAATTTGAGGCTTCTCGTGCATAGGGGCCTGAGGCTAAAGGTAAGCTCTTCATTCTTCCACGGTTTATTTGCTTATTCTGGCTGCTTTGGCTAATTCTTCTTTACAGTTGCCGGCACCGTTGCTGCAGTCGTCGAACTAGAGGCAGTAGCAGGGGCCGTGACTAGAGAAAGGGCAGAGGAAGTCTCCATAGCTCCTGTGGAGGGAGATCTACCTTCCCCGACGCCCCGCCATGAAATGGAAGGTAATTTGCAATTTGTTCATGGGGCTTCCACGAGCCATCATGTCTTCAGTCGGCTTGACTGTTTCTTGCTTCGAATTTCAGTTGAAATACAACCGACATTACTCCCTGAAGCCGGGGCTGTGGGGGAAGCTGCTACTGTGGAGCAAGCCATTTCCGGGGGTGAGCCTATCCCCGAGATTCATTCAACCGATGCTCCCAGTATAGAGCCGATCGAGGAAGTCCTTGCCAAGGGTGACGTTCCTATTAGCAAGACATCCGCTCCGATGGTGGAACGCCAGGAACGGGTAGAGGGCTCCTCCTCTTCCGAACGGGTTGATTACGGTGGAGACTCCAGTGACGAGGAGTTTCCATCTATTGATACAGAGACCGAGGATGTCGAGGCATCTTCAGCCTATGAAAGTGATTACACAACCTTCAGCCCACCTCGGTTGGTATGGAGCGGCCCTGGGCCGTCGGGCTCACATGTATGTGAAGGGGCTGGAGCCACGGAGGCCGCCCTTGGAGATTTGAGCTTAGTGTCGGTTGAGGTGAGAAGTCCTCTATCGTTTTCACTTTACCGCTCTTCCCTTCTTTTTCTATCAACTGCCTGAGACATATATTTATGGTGTAGACTGAGGTGGCACTACCGACCATAACGGTGCAGATACCTCTCCTGGCTTTAGGTGCGGGTCAACCAACATTCCCGCCAGTCTTGCGGCCTATCGCTCTGTGATATCCCAAAGATTATGCGGCAACAGCAGGTCTGGAGGGACCTAGGGTAATTGCAGGGACTGATGAATTGACAGCAGTCGCGGAACCTCAGCCACTTGATGCTGACAAAGAGCTATCCCCGAAGAAAAGTAGCCCTCCCGAGATAGAAGCGGGAGAAATTGTTGAAGGAGAGGCCGGGGCTTCCAGGGCTTTGGCTCTTGTTACTGAAACTGCCCCTGTGGAGGTCAGCCAGGCTGAGTGCGAGGAGCAAGTGTCTTCGGCTATTGATCCTTCCGGTGCAGCTCCACCCCAATAGGCTAGCAGGGAGGTTGCCGTTGTCAAGACTTTGCCCGTTGCGTCAGCTGCCGGAGTTGGTTCCAGTGCAGGTGCCCTGCAAATCATGCCGTCGTCGTCTTCTGAGACGAGCAACGATACCTGGGCTGCTGTGGATAGTAGGGTGGATTTCCAACTTCCCGAGACGTCACCACTTGGTCTGCAATCATCAAGCGACCTTGTATGGCAGTTCTTGGGAACCCTTCAACAGACTATAACAGTCAGCCGAGACTTAACTTATGTACAGCTGAGGGGCTTGGTGGAGCACCTTTCCCGTTCACTACTGGCTTTTGGCTGCCCCATGGATGATTGGATACCTTATAGCAATGAAATATCTTCATTTGCCACCAAATCGTGACTTCATTTTCTTATTATATTTTTTTTCTCTAGCCAGTTAGCTTAGTCCGAATATGTAAGTTACTAGGGCAAGAGAGCGCTCACGCCTTCAGCAAAGGGGTGAGGTGTTCGCTCCACCGTGGCGTAACTATTCTCGGGGCCAAAATATGGCTAATGTAGGCCGAACGTTTGAAGGACGAGGGTGTAGAGGCCTCCTAGGACCAAAGAATAAGGTTACAAGACCTATCAACAGGATTCGTCGATGGTGACGGAAACTGAGGGTAGGGTTTATTCATCGGCATGGGTTAAATGCCGAAGCAAAGGAGGCTTATTGGTTAATGAGGATGAAAGGTCCAGGTTAGGGGAATGTTGACCGGTCTTGCCGATGGTGACAAGGGTCAAGTGGTGGGTTTGGTCATCGACATTGGCTGAATGCCGAGGCAAAGAAGTTTATTTGCTTAACAAGGACGAAAGGTCCAAGTTAGGGGAAAGGTTGACCGGTCCTGCCGATGGTGACAAGGGTCAACAGATGCGGACCGATCTTGCCGATGATGACAAGGGTCGCAAGGAGGTTGACCCATCTTGCCGATGATGACAAGGGTCGCAAGGAGGTTGACCGATCTTGCCGATGATGACAAGGGTCACAAGGAGGTCGACCGATCTTGCCGATGATGACAAGGGTCACAAGGGGGTTGATCGACCTTGCCGATGATGACAAGGGTCGCGAGGAGGTTGACTGATCTTGCCGACGATGATAAGGGTCGCAAGGAGATCTTGCCGATGATGACAAGGGTCGCAAGGAGGTTGACCGATCTTGCCGATGATGACAAGGGTCGCAAGGAGGTTGACCGATATTGTCGATGATGACAAGGGTCAAAAGGAGGTTGACCGATCTTACCGATGATGACAAGGGTCACAAGGGGGTCGATCGATCTTGCCGATGATGACAAGGGTAGCAAGGAGATCGACCGATCTTGCCGATGATGACAAGGGTTGCAAGGCGGTTGATCGATCTTGCCGATGATGACAAGGGTCACAAGGAGGTTGACCGATCTTGCCGATGATGACAAGGGTCGCAAGAAGGTCGATCGATCTCGCCGATGATGACAAGGGTCGCAAGGAGGTTGACCGATCTTGCCGATGATGACAAGGGTCAACAGGAGGTTGACCGATCTTACCGATGATGACAAGGGTCAAAAGAAGGTTGACCGATCTTGCTGATGATGACAAGGGTCACAAGAGGGTCGACCGATCTTGCCGATGATGACAAGGGTCGCAAGGAGGTTGACCGATCTTGCCTATGATGACAAGGGTCGCATGGAGGTTGACCGATCTTGCCGATGATGACAAGGGTCAAAAGGAGGTTGACCGATATTGCCGATGATTCACAAGGGGGCCAACCGATCTTGCCGATGATGACAAGGGTCAAAAGGATGTAGAGGAAAAAGTCTCTGATGGGATTTGTGGTGATCACCCTTTTCCGAGTTTCATTGGGATGAGGGTGAAGAGGAACTTTAAATTACCACATTACTGGCTCAAGCGCCCTTTTGGGTTTTCGCCAAAGCCAACCCCCTCTTGCTTTTGCCCACGCGCCCTTTCGAATTTTCACGTGGCGGGGTATCCGATTTTGCCCGTGACGCCCTGTCGAGTTTTCGCCACAGCCGGGTTATAGCCATTTTTACCCTTGCCCTAACATAGGAACAAGGCCGGTGGGGCACCTCTATTTTAAGCCCCATTTTTCCTTTCTTTCCTTTTTTTTTTTTTATGTTCAATTCATATGACAGGAGAATGCTGACAGGTCAACATGTGATATTTGGCCCTTGGTGACAACGGATAGCTACTGACTGAGGCACATGGTCTTATGCCAGTAAAGGCAGTTTATTCATTGGCAGAGGAACAATGCCAGCGCAAAGGAGGAGTTTTAACCAATTCAGACGTAAGGCCCATGATGGTGATATTGTGTGAGGGTCGGCTAGGACACAAAGTCTTTTGTCGGAAAAAGGCTTTATTCGTTAGCATGGAGGTAATGCTAACGCAAGGGATAGACTCCATGCCGATTCGGGCGTAAGGCCCGTGATGGCAATGTCGTATGAGAGTCGGCTAGGACATGAAGTCTTGCACCAAAAAAAGGGTTTATTCGTTAGCAAGAAGGCAATGCTAACGCAAAGGATAGATTTCATGCCGATTCATGCGTAAGGCCCGTAATGGCGATATTGTAAGAGAGTCAGCTAAGACACGAAGTCTTGTGCCGAAAAAAAGGGTTTATTCGTTAGCAAGAAGGCAATGCTAATGCAAAGGATAGATTTCATGCCGATTCGGGCGTAAGGCCCGTAATGGCGATATTGTAAGAGAGTTGGCTAGGACACGAGGTCTTGCGCCGAAAGAAAGAGTTAATTCGTTAGCAAGAAGGCAATGCTAACGCAAAGTATAGATTTCATGCCAATTCGGGCGTAAGGCCCGTAATGGCAATGTTGTATTATATATATATATAGGAGCTCTGCCAGGGTGGAGTGCCACTAGACCAAGGTGAGTAGAGCTCGGCCAGGGCGGAGTGTCACTAGACCAAGGTGAGTAGAGCTCGGGTAGGGCGGAGTGCCACTAGACCAAGGTGGGTAGAGCTCGGCCAGGGCAGAGTGCCACTAGACCAAGGTGGGTTTCGGTCATTCTGGGAATGCCGGTTGAGCTATATGATACAGCCTCATATGTTTTCCATTAAGGGGAGAGAACTGGATGACTCTTTTGTGATCTACAAGGACGTACGCACCCCCTTCATATACTCGGCGGACAACATATGGTCCGACCCAGTTTTCAACCAACATCCCTTTGGGGTTGGAGGCCATCACTTCTCTTCTTTTGACCATTACTAGGTCACCCTTCTGAAATTCTCGACCTTTGACCAGCTTGTCGAAAGCACGGGCCATGTGAGCTTGATAAAGTTGAATGTTTTGTTGCGCGCGAAGACGCTTTCCTTCGAGCTCGGCAAGCTCTTCCAGTCTTCTTTCTATGTTGGTTTGTTCGTCGCTAGCCAATCCATGCTGGATGGCAACTCGCAGCGAGGGGACCTCCAATTCAATCGGCACCACAGCCTCCGACCCATGTACGAGGGAGAATGGTGAACAGTCGGTTGAGGTTTTATGGACCGTACGATATGCCCAAAGCGCTTCGTACATCTTTTCTTCCCAGTCCTTTTTGTTAGACTTGACAGTCTTTGCTAGCAGCGTGCACAGTGTTTTATTGAAGGCCTCTGCAAGTCCATTGGCCTGAGGGTTGTAGGGGGACGAGGTCCTCTAGTCAATCTTGTATTTATCGGCCAGCCAATAAACCTTCTGGTTTCTGAAATGGCTGCCATTATCAGAGATAATTCGGCTGGGAACCCTGAACCGGAATATAATATTCTACCGAAAGAATCTTGCGACCAATTCTCATGTCACATCTCTTAGCGCAACTGCTTCTGCTCATCTGGAGAAGTAATATGTGGCTGCCAAGATATATCTGCATCCTGACGAAGATGCTGGCAGTGGCCCCACCACGTCCGTGCCCCATTGGGCGAACGGGCAACTTGGTATGGTGGGACGTAGCGGCACCGGCGGTCTCCTGGACACGTTGGCGTGCTCTTGACATTTTTGGCAAGCACTAGCAAACTTACAGCAATCATCAAACATGGAGGGCCAATAATAGCCTAATTTCTTTATTTCAATTTTCATTTTCGGCCCAGCCTGATGTGCTCCAGCTGACCCGGCATGGACTTCTTGCATTACCTGCCCAGCTTCTACTGAAGACAAGCAACGGAGCAAAACTTTCTTTCGGACATCAGCCATTATTCGGAACAAGGTTTCGCTTCTCATCTCGTAAGAGTCTTTGACCCTCAGGAGCTTCATTCTTTGTTCTTTTTCTCGCAGGAGCTGTTGGCGTTGAAACCAACGTAGGAGGTGCTCCCGTCAATCGGACTGTTGGATTTATTCGACAGCTGCCACTTCATTTTCTTGTTTATCGGCCAGAACCTCTGTTACACTAGGGACCTGTCGACTGTTGATTACTGATATATTCAGGCTTGTGTCTGGCGGGATTGTCAAAGAGCTAGCCAACTTCGCGAGGGCATCCGCCTGAGCATTCTGTCCTCGGTTAATATGCTTGATTTTGATGAAATAGAACTTCGCCATCAAGCGGAGTGCCAGCTGGTAGTAAGGGAGGAGCTCTTGCTTCCACACATCGAACTCTCCTTCCAGCTATTTTATGACTAGCATGGAATCCCCGAATGTTTCCAACATCTGGATCTCCATAGACAGAGCAATCTGCAGCCCGATTATGAGGGCTTCATATTCTGCTTCATTATTTGTGCATGGCTTGTTTATTAAACAAGATGTATGTATGACTTCTCCTTCTGCAGATTTAAGGACTATGCATGCCCCGGCTGTGACTCTGGCTGACCTAGTAGCTGAGGTATCAATTCTGGAAGCTCCGTCAAAATACAGCAGCCATAGAGAGGCCCGCACATGGCCGACCTCTAGGGTTTCATCTTCAGGAAGCTCTGGTTCTAGTGGGCAGTCTTCAGGCACTAGATGCTCAGCAAAGAAGTCTGCGATGGCCTGGCCCTTGACGACCCTTGTGGCACGTAGGAGATATCATACTCCATGAGGATCACCGCCCATTTGCCTAGGTGGCCTTTGAGTGCCGGTTGAGACATGATATATTTAAGCGGATCTTCCTTGGAAATTAGCTTAACTTCATGCGACAGCATATAGTGTCGAAGCTTCTTGACCGCGAAGACCAGTGCCAGGCAGATCTTCTAGATATAGGTGTACCTCTCCTCAGTTCTGACCATTCTTCGACTGAGGTAGTAGAGGGCTTGCTCTTTCCCTTCTTCATTTTTCTGGGCTAGCATTGCCCCCAGGAGTTATATGTGGTTGCTATGTACAAAACCAGTGGCCGTCCTTTCACCGGTGCGCCCAGCACTGGAGGAGTCTTCATATAGTCTTTGAGCTTGTCAAAGGCTATCTGACAATCTTCGTCTCAGTAAAAGGGAACATCGTTCATCATTAGCTTGTGAAAGGGCTGGCATCGCCTTGACAAGTTGGATATAAACCATCGGATGTATGCCAGGCGGCCTTGCAGAGATCTCAGTTCAGAGAGGTTCCTCGGTGAGGGTAACTCCTGGATTGCTTTGATCTTTACGGGGTCTATTTCAATTCCCCGGTATCTGACAATGAAACCCAAGAACTTTCCGCTCGATACTCCGAACGCACACTTCATAGGGTTCATCTTCAATTCATACTGCCTTAACCTCTGAAAGATAACTCGGAGGTCCTACAGATGGTCTTCTTTCTTTCTGGTCTTGACTACCAGGTCATCTATGTAGCACTTGACCTTATGGTAGAGCAGCTCATCAAATATTCTAGTCATTGGCCGCTGATAAGTTGCGCCGACGTTCTTTAATCTGAACGGCATCCTCTTGTAGTGATAAATACCTTTGGGAGTTCGGAAGGCAGTATGGACTCGATCATGTTCCGCGATCCATATCTGGTTATAGCCGGACGACCCATCCATGAATGATAGGGTCTCATGGCCGGTTGTTGCATCTATCATGACCTCCGTTATTGGTACCGGAAAGTCATCCTTGGGGTAGGCTTTATTCAAATCTTGGAAGTCAACACATATCCGGATCTGTCCATTCTTCTTCTTCACGGGCACAATATTAGCCAGCCATGTAGTATATTGATTTTCTTCGACGAAACCCACATCAATGAGCTTGTCAACTTCTTTGCATATTTGAGTGATGACTCTGGCCTCATGCGCCGCGGCGGTTGCTTCACCGGTTCGGCTTCAGGGCTTATTGCTAGCTCATGTTGTGAAACTGCGGGGCTTAGTCCTGGCATTTCCTTGTAGGTCCAAGCAAAGCAATCCTGGTATTCTTACAGTAGCTAGATGTACAGCTTCTGTTCTTCAGCAAATAGCTGGGAGCTGAGGAAGGTCAGCCTATGGTCATCCTTGTCACCCAGATTGACTTCTATCAGTTCATCGACCGTGGCTTGGCCTCCGTCTTCTATTTCCGAGGGTGCCGGCTGAAGGTCGATAAAGTCTGGAATATCATCTTCAAGGTCAAGAACCTCGATCTCTTCATTTGGTTCTATTTGAGCTTCAGCAGGGATCTCTATCCCAGCTAGTAGCGGCTGTGTGAATTGTTCCATCAGCGAATCCATCGTTGTTGCAGCTTCGAGGGGTGAGTTGACAGCTTCATCCCCTAGAGACAGGTTTGCAGTAATGGAAGACCGGTGGCTATTTACTGCTGGGATGGGATAGCATCGCAGCTTTGTAACAGAAGGTGAGAAGGTCTCGCCCTCTTGGATCGCCATGTCCCTGGTGGGGGTGGCCTTTTCCTTTTCAGCAGCATACATCTCTTGATCGGTTTCGACAGAAGCTTCCCCGATTGGCACGAGAGGTGCTGAGATCATTATTAGCGGAGGCCCGCCAGAGGGAGATGTCCCCATTTCTTCAGCATCTTCGGCTTCGCTACTATTGGCAGTGTCAAATCTGGCTTGAAGGGCCGCTTCTTCAGGATAGACTTGCTCCCAACATCGGCAAGGAGTCATGGTCTCTATTTTTTGAGTCTTTTGGTCGAGCCGGTTCAGCATATTCCACTTCTGCTGGGTATTCATTGAAAGTTACCCCCAGCGGATTACTTTCAGCAGGGTAGAAAGCAGAGATGGTGTTCACCTCATAGCTCCCACTGTAATAATAATCTTCAAGGGTGAAGCCCAACTCTGGATGCTGAGAAATACGTCTCATTTCTTTGTCCAGACTTGCGGGATACCACATCTTCTGGAATGCTTCTTTGTCCTTGCGCGACTGGTCGGAGGGGATGTGCTACTTCTGGAACATCCTAGGCATCTGACTTTTCGTGAATGCTAGACCCTATATGGGAGCTAACGGGTTCTCTATGTCTTCGGGCAGATGACAATCAGTGTCTTCCCAGGTAGGGTGCTCCTCAGCAGTATAAAACAAGCTGCTGGGGCCATCTATCTGCGCTACCTCCCAAGCTTTGAAAGACTCGACAATGGCATTCTCGAGGCCAGGGATTGCTTGGTAAGGCCTTCCGAGACCCTTATGTGGTCGTGCCGCGGATCGACCTTGGCTTTATTGGCTTCGGGGTATATAGCAGGAGGTGCTATCCTGCCCACGTCTCCGGTGACGGTGATATGAGAGACCGCCTTGGGCTTGATATATCCGCACGGCGGTGGTAGAAACCTATCGTTGCCGGAGGTGCTTTTTGGTGCCCCTGCAGGGGTCTTGGCTTCAGAGGTCTTTTGAGACCGATCTGCATACAGATGAGCGTCTGCCAGGTGACACTCGGACACTTCGAATGGGTGGAGGTCAACAAATATCCTCTCTTCCTCCCTTCGAGAGTGTATTTGATGCACTGGTGGAGCGTGGATGGCACCACCATATTTTCATGCAGCCAGGGACAACCAAGCAGTGCCTTGTACGAGGTACGGGAGTCGATGACATGAAACTGCACCCTCGTAGTAAAGTCCGCCAGAGTGAGTGTGAATTCTGTAGACACGCCGTTTTCACGTTTTTCCTGGGTAAATCTCATATTACACCATGATGCCCTAAAGTGACCCGCGCATTTGGTTCATGCGGGTGATTAATCATTTTTGCTTTGATGACTTGGTAAGTCTGTACATTCAAGTCTGTACGTTGCAGCAAGTCTATACATTCAAGTCTATACGTTGCAGCAAGTCTGTACGTTCAAGTCTGTACGTTACAGCAAGTCTATACGTTCAAGTCTGTACGTTGCAGCAAGTCTGTACGTTCAAGTCTGTACGCTGTAGCAAGTCTGTACATTCAAGTCTATACGTTGCAGCAAGTCTGTACGTTCAAGTCTGTACGTTACAGCAAGTCTATACGTTCAAGTCTGTACGTTACATCAAGTTTGTACGTTCAAGTCTGTACGTTGCAGCAAGTCTGTACGTTCAAGTCTGTACGTTGCAGCAAGTCTATACGTTCAAGTCTGTACGTTGTAGCAAGTCTGTATGTTCAAGTCTGTACGTTGCAACAAGTCTATACATAGCAAGTCTGTACATTCTCCAAAGTCTATACAATCCCTAAATCCATGCATCTCCAAAGTCTATACATTCCTCCAAGTCTATACATTCATCTCCAAGGTCTATACATTCATCTCCAAGGTCTATACATTCATCTCCAAAGTCTATACATTCCTCCAATTCTATACATTCCCACCAAGTCTATACATTCTCCAAAGTCTATACAATCCCTAAATCCATTCACTCCAAGTCTATACATTCATCTCCAAAGTCTATACATTCACTCCAAGTCTATACATTCATCTCCAAAGTCTATACATTCCTCCAAGTTTATACATTCATCTCCAAAGTCTATACATCCCTCCAAGTCTATACATTCATCTCCAAAGTCTATACATTCATTCCAAGTCTACACATTCCTCCCAAATCTGTACACTCCATGTCTACACATTCCCCCCAAGTCTATACATTCCCACCAAGTCTACACGTCACCAAGTCTACACATCCTAAGTCTACACATCCATAAGTCTGTACATTCTATGTCTAAGCATCAAAGTCTAAGCATAGCAAGTGTGTACATCCAAAGTAAACATGTCCTAAAGTGAATAATCAGAAAAGGTTAGAAAAATACAAAAAAAATGAGAAAAGCTTATAAAAAAGAGCTTATAAAAAATTCAAAAAAATAATAATAAATAAAATCAAAAAAAGTTATAAGAAAATACAAAAAAATCAAAAAAGGTTATTAAAAATACACAAAAATTCAAGAGGTTATTCCTAATACATAAAAATAAATAATTTTATGTATGTATGTATATATATAAAAAGGGAAAATCAATAAAAAGATATATACTAATACATATATTAATATTACTTATCCTTAATCTAATTATCATTAATCTATCTCTATCATTCTTAATCACCCCTCACTGTTACCTCTCTCTTTCTTTCTTTTCCAGCCACCCAACATAAAGCATCTCCCTCTCTCATGTCTCTATCCTTTCGTTTGTTTTTTTTCTTATTATTCCACCAACAGAGAGCATCTTGACACCTCTCTTCTCATCTCCTTGTCTCCCACCAACCCACGTGAACCCCACTCCCATGCCATCTCACTTTGCATGCTAATCACCCACTCACTTCACCCACTGCACTACACAACACACACTCACGTGGGCATCGGCTCATCTCCCACTCCCTTTCTCCCCCCCGTGATCCGATCGCAATCAACCTCCCCTCACTCTTCGGGAACCCATCCACTTCCCACGGCAGAAGACCCCCATCCCCTTCTCTCTCTAACACCTTCGCCAACACCTTGCAACCTCTGCCGTTCTCACCACCTCCAAGCCCGTCCTTCAGCCTCTCCTCACAAGCCACCCACCGCAGACGCCACCTCCACCTCTCCAGCAAACCACCGCCAACCCACTCCACCTCTCTCCCTTTCCTTCCCTCCCTAACATCACGCATGCGACTCCGCCACCGAGCCCCCTCGTCGTGATCACCCTCACCACCTCCAACTGCCGCTGCTGCACTCTCCGTGACGCCGTCTCCGACTGCACTGCCACCAGCAACCCCGCCATGCATGCATCATGAGCCCCACGCGAGCACGCCGTGAAGCTCCCCTCGCCGAGCCCCCACCGCTGCTGCACCTCCTGCCGACGTCGCTGTCGACCTCCCTCCGCCGACGCCACCTGCACCACCGCACGCTTGCGAGCTCTTCACCGCCCACCCTCGACGCTGCCACCTCCGGCCACCGTCTTCCTCCCGCCAGTGCACCTCACCACCGCTGCGCCCTCGCCGCTCTCCCTTCTCACCACCTTCCCACATCGTCGACGCCACCTCCGGATGCCACACCCGCCGGACGCCCCCACATCACCACCTCCCAGCTGCATCGCTACAAGAGCCCATGACTTCCCGCCGTCACTGCGTCCACAACGCCGACGACGACGCCCACAACAGCCACCGGCCGCTTCGTCCACCCACGGCCGCTGCTGCACCTCCTGCCGACGTCGCCGTCGACCTCCCTCCGCCAACGCCACCGGGCGACCCTGCTCACGCCCACGACGCTCACCGGCCACCGTCCTCACCGCCGGCAGACCACCGCCCGCCGGCGACCACTGCCATGACCACCCCGTGGCCCCCGCGCCCTCCTCTCTCTTCTTCTCTCAAACTCTCTCTCTCATTTTTTTTTACTTTTTTATCCCCCCTCTCTCATCCTACCTCTCTCTCTCTCTCTCTTTCTCTCTCTATCTCTCTCTCTCTCGCGTCTCTCTCCCTCTCTCCTGCTCTCTCTCTCTCTCTTTTAATTTTTTTATTCTTCTCTCTCCCCTACCCCATCTCTTCTCTCTCACTCTTCCCCCGTCTCTGCTCCCTCCCGATCTCTCTCATTCTTTTTTATTTATTTATTAGTTTACTCCCCTCCCCCCTCTCTCTCCTCTCTCTCTCGTTCTCCCTCTCTCTCTTTCTCTCACGTACTCTCTCTCCCCCCTCCCTCTCTGCTCTCTCGATCTCTCTCTCATTTTTTTACTTTTTTATCCCCCCTCTCTCATCCACTCTCACTCTCTCTTTCCCCCTCTCATCCTCTCTCTCTCTCCCTCTCGATCTCCTCTCTCTTTTCCCTTTTTATTTTTTTTATCTTTTATCTCTCCTACCCCCTCTCTTTTCCTCTCTCCCTCTCTTTTACTTTCTCTCTCCCTCTCGATCCCTCTCTTTCTCTTTTTTTTATTATTTTTTTTTCTCTTTTTTACCCTCTCACCCCCTCCTTCTCTCTTTCTATTTCTCCCTCTCTCGATCTCATTTCTCTCTCTCCATTTTTTTATTTTATTTATCTTCTCTCTCTCACCCTCTCCCTCTCTCAATCTCTCACCCCTCTTTCCTTTTTATTTTATTTTTTTTTTGTTCTCTCCATCCTTTCTCTTTTTCATTTTTTTCCTTTCTCTCCTTTATATATATATATATATGTGTGTGTGTGTCTGTATGTGTGTGTGTGTGTGTGTGTGTGTGTGTGTGTGTGTGTGTGTGTGTGTGTGTGTGTGTGTGTGTGTGTGTGTGTGTTATCTTATTATCCATTCTCTTAGACTTTCTTTTACCCTAACAAAAAAAAGATAAAAAAAAGAGGATCTCTCCCTCTCTCTCTCTCTTTCTCTTTTTCAGGGCGGCACCGACACCGGGAAGGTCCCGCCGAGTTTTCGGGCATCGAAGTATACAAGAAGTTGTTACGTCTCACCACACGCTCGTTCCGTCCTCGTCTTGGAGAAGCTCCCTCAGAGCCCGTCATCGCCTCTCAATAAGCTTCCTCACTTCTTCGTCTTATTTTCGTTCTTATTTTGTTAGTTGCATTGCATTGCATGCGTTATCTCTCATCCCTATTCCATCTCTCTCCCTGAGAGACCCCTCGTTTGTTCATTCATCATATTGTCTGTCCACCCTTATTGTCTAAAAGGGGTTTCAAACAACACCAACAAGGTGCGTGTTTGAACATGATCGTGCCATTTTCATTTCAAGGGACCGGTACTACACTATTTCCATTCTAATCCATCGTCCATTTGTTTCGTTTGCTGTGTTTTGTAAGGGTAACCGAAAGAAGCCCTCTTCATCGGTCGGCCGACCGAAGAGGAAGAGAGGACCCGCACTGCTTCCGCTCTGGCGGCAAACGCGATCAGAACACTTCCTGTGGGTTTCTCAACCCCTGGCGATCACACTTCGCTTCCCTTTCTTTCTGTTATTTCTTTTCTGTTCAAACCCCGTTTACGGAACCAGTTCCTCTCTGTGGTTTTATTTTCTGTCTTTTGTTCGAACCCCGTTGACGGAACCAGTTCCTCGCGGCGGTCTTATCTAACTGGTGCGGTGGGTCACCTCCCGCGACCATTTTCATTTCAGTAATTTAATTTCTGCACTCTAACATCCTAACCCCTAACTGTTTAACTTTAACATTCCCCTATCACCGCCTCAAAACCCCGCGGAGAGTGACATCTCGCGGCGGTTTATTTGATCCCCTTTTCATTTGTTCCAACCCCGATCAAGGAACCCGTTCCTCGCGGTGGTCTAATTTCCTGTACTTTCATTCCCAACCCCGATCAAGGAATCCGTTCCTCGTGGTGGTTTTCATTTTCTGCACTTTCGTTCCAACCCCGATCAAGGAACCCGTTCCTCACGGTGGTCTAATTTCCTGTACTTTCATTCCAACCCCGATCAAGGAATCTGTTCCTCGCGGTGATTTCATTTTCTGTACTTTCGTTCCAACCCCGATCAAGGAACCCATTCCTCGCGGTGGTCTAATTTCCTGTACTCTCATTCCAACCCCGATCAAGGAATACGTTCCTCGCGGTGATTTTCATTTTCTGCACTTTCGTTCCAACCCCGATCAAGGAACCCGTTCCTCGCAGTGGTTTAATTTCCTGTACTTTCATTCCAACCCCGATCAAGGAACCCGTTCCTCGCGGTGTTCTAATTTCCTATACTATCATTCCAACCCCGATCAAGGAATCCGTTCCTCGCAGTGGTTTCATTTCCTGTACTTTCTTTCCAACCCCGATCAAGTAACCCGTTCCTCGCGGTGGTCTAATTTCTGCACTTTCGTTCCAACCCCGATCAAGGAACCCGTTCCTCGCGGTGGTTTAATTTCCTATACTTTCATTCCAACCCCGATCAAGGAACCCATTCCTCGCGGTGGTCTAATTTCCTGTACTTTCATTCCAACCCCGATCAGGGAATCCGTTCCTCGCGGTGGTTTCATTTCCTGTACTTTCGTTCCAACCCCGATCAAGGAACCCGTTCCTCGCGGTGGTTTTATTTCCTGTTCTCCGTCCTAGCCCCGTTGACGGAACCAATTCCTCGCGAGGGCTTCTTTCATAATTCTCATTCTGTCAATTGTTCTTGTTACTCTCATATTTGTTATAAAACCCCGCAAAGGCCAATGCCCAGTGGCAGTTCATGTTGTTCATACTATTGTCATCCCGTTCTGTTAAGTGATACCCTGTTATAGTTAGTTTGCCTAGTTCATGTTGCTATTATCGTTTCGTGATATTAACAGTTTGTTATAATGTGGTGTATCTTTATGTTGTGTATCATTCACTCCTGAATCCGTGGAAATGACTCCCGTCGGAGCTTCTCCAGCTTTTGCTGCTAAGTTAGTACCCCTCACTCCTCATTCTTGCGCCGCTCCCTTCATCATCACCATTGTTCGCATCAACACTTTGCATTTCGCTTGTTACCCAAAGTCACCTTACGTCCTACCCTAATATTCGGTATCTCTAAAGCTACTCCCAAAGCAACGGGTTACGCCTGTTGAAAAGGGAGTTAGTTTGCGCGAGAGGACCTTCGAGTCCCTATCTCCGCCCTGTACCACAAATTGGGGTAAGTTTAGATTTTACTGTGTCTCACTAGCATGCTCCTTTCAGGGCGGGTTTTTCATTACCCTTCCCTCACTTTTCATCACTACCCCCTCTTGCATTCGAGAGTAGACGATCTCAACCGTCTACTTCTCACTTTTCTCTAGCCTTTCATCACTATCCTCTCTTACCCCCCGAGGTTGGACGATCTCCGCCGTCTACACCTGATTGGCGATCACGGTGGGACATCTTTTGTTTTCTCTGGTTACCCAAATATCATCGGCACCCACGTGTGCCCCTTCACTTGGCACCCCCGTGTGCCCCTCCTGATTGCGCCCGCGTGCGCTATATTCGTGCTCTCAGTAGCACTCTTGCCATCGGCACCCACGTGTGCCCTTCACTCGACACCCCCGTGTGCCCCTCCTGATTGCGTCCGCGTGCGCTACATTCGTGCTCCCAGTAGCACTCTTGCCATCGGCACCCACGTGTGCCCTTCACTCAGCACCCCCGTGTGCCCCTCCTGATTGCGCCTGCGTGCGCTACATTCGTGCTCCCAGTAGCACTCTTGCCATCGGCACCCACATGTGCCCCCCCCACTCGGCACCCACGTGTGCCCCTCCTGATTGCACCCGCGTGCGCTATATTCGTGTTCCCGCTATCACTTTTGGCATTCCAATTTCACCCCTCGTGCACTACGTGCATTACTCCAGAGTCCCCGGTGAAGTCTGATGAGATTCGTGTTGTTACGGAAAAGGAGTGTTGTTATGATTGTTTAATTTCTTTTGTTGCATATATTTGTTCTCTGTTTATATAACTCTTGTTAAATTCAGCACTGCATTGCATATCATCTCCCTTTTATTTTTATTTTTTTGTTCCTTTTTTTTAGGATCACCCTTTCTTGGTGAAGGAAGGACTCTCCGTTGGGAATTCCTCTCGACGGACTAGGATCTCCTTCATCGGGACCTCCGTAAGTCCCCGACATCGAAGGATTCCCTCTTCGTTCACTGGGCTGGTTGCACCACTGAAGTTCCCTGGAGATAGTCAACCCATTCGTGGTGAGTCGAGTGTCCTTAGATCACACGGCAGAAATCAATATTGCAACTAAGGCCCCACCTGTGGTGTGAACATTAGATTAGAAAAAAAAAGAAAACAAAAAGAAAACCAAAAAAAGGGCGTAAAGCATCAACTTGTTTGTTAATCTTTGCTATTGGTTTGAGTGTGTATGTTATTGCGTTCTGGTAGAATCTCACGTTCCGAAAAAGATCAAGAAATGTTCGGGAACGGTCAGAATCCGACCCCGGGTCACCAGGGGACACATGCCCCTGCTGAGGACGCAGGGTCCTCACGTGAACCATCATATGAGGTGCGAACCACCATTGGGGAAACATCCCCGCCGCAAGATATTTCCTCCCTACTAGGTGTCCTCGCGAACACACAGCTCAATCCCGAGCAGGTTCGAGCCTTTCAGGCCATCCTAAAAGGGAAATCTATTGCTTCTACTTCTCAAAACCCAACACCAGTTGTTCCCTCTACTCAAGAGCCTGCACAGGCAATCCCTTCCTCCCTCCCTCTCGCGCAGATAAGTCTGCAACCTCCCTCTTTCCAATTACCTCCCCAGTCTCAAGTTCCACCAATTCTTCATACAACATTTCAGTCAGTTCCGTTTACTGACTTGCCACAACGTCCCACTCATCTGGAATTCCCTTCTCATGCTTCCGCAAGGCCTCAGTGGCCACCACAACCTGCTCCTTACAATGAGGTCACTCAATCTCTCCTTCATAGGCTGAACAAGATGGACGAACAATTCCGAGATTTCAAAAAGGTTGTGGATGTCAAATCCGCGCCTGAGATTTCTTTACCAATCCTTCCTGTATTCCGTCTCCCTCCTTCTGAAATGCCAACGTACCGACGGTACACCGGCATAGGCAACCCCTTCATTCATCTAAAGGACTTTATGTATGAGTCCTCGTTTTGGCAGAACGATCAAAGATCCCTGGCATATCTCTTCAGGAGATCATTGGATGGCCCCGCCTTAGAATGGTTCTATTCCCTAGAGCCGAGTGAGGCTGAGAACTTCGACGTAGTGCAACGGAAATTCCTACAGAAATATCGGGATAGGGTCGGTCCCTCCCTTTCTATTACCGACCTAGTGGCCGAGAAAATGAAGTCGGACGAAGATTTCGTCCAATTTGCTGATAGATGGAGATCCTTGGCAGAGAAAGTGAGAGACCCCATTTCGGAATCGGAACAAGTGAAGATGATCGTGTCTAATGCCACTCCGCAATTCAGACACGTCCTGGCAATGAACAAGCTCACCACTATGGAGGAACTATATGAGAGGGCTCGATATATCCAAACACAGTTGAAAGATTCTCCCCTCATGCATATGTTTGAGCCACCAAAGCCAAAGGTGTTTAGGAAGCCAAGCACGGGTGCCCAAGCTGGAGTGACAGAAGGGGTCGTAACGAATGAGCAGGTGAGTGCGGTTGGCAATCCCAACCGGCAAGCCAACCCCAGGCCTCCACAAGCTCCACAATTCCCCTTTCATCAGGACCAACAAGGTCAGCAACCCTATCGTCCTCCCCACAAAACAACCTCCTCCAGAACAATATGCCTCAACCCCTCCATCTCCAACAACAACAACAGCGACCTCCTCAATATAATCAGGTTCCACCACCCGGGGACTATGGCCCCCAACAACAGAGGAGGCCAATTGGCCCAAGGAGAAATCACTACCCACCTTTGCCAGAGTCATTATCAGACATTTTTAATGCTCTCATGGCTGCTAATATACTCACCTTGCCTAAGGAAAGAGCCATATGGCCCACGAACGTTGACACTTCCAGATATTGTGTCTTCCATAGACAACCGGGTCATACAGTGGAAAACTGTTTCCATTTCAGAGATTATATCTATGATATGAATGATGAACATCAAATAGATTGGGATGAAATGAGGCGATACGTCGCCATGATGAAGGCCAGGAGACCTCCTCCTAGACAGCAGCAGCAGCAACAACAGCAACAGCAACAACAACCGCAACAACAACAACAACAGCCTCAGCAGGCACCACAGCAACAGCCAAACATGGGCATCCTCCAAAATTCATTACTGGCGCACCAACAACCCAACCACCAAGTCAACCCCATCTCTTCCTTCCCAGAAGTTGGAAGAGGGCAAGATTGGCATACGGAAGGCAGCTCTGTCCTTGTCGCCAATCATGTTCCTAACCAACCTCCATACCTTGTCCGTCCCGCACCTGTCTGTCCTCGACCCGTAGCACAACCCGCAGTAATACCTCACCCACTTCCACCGCCATCACGTCCTCTCATCCGCATCCCTGCTGTTAACCTTCCACTGAGTCCTCAACAAACACCATCCACCTCCACCATAACCCCTTTACCCTTGAAACCTCTCATCACCCACCGCCCATCCGGGGCCCCATCAACATCTACTATGCCTCCACCTCCCAAACCCCTAATCATCCACCGTCCATCCGAGACCTCATCCACTTCCACCATACCTCCACCTAACAAACCACTCATCAGAGCCCCTACACCTTCCATTGCCCCTGTTTCGTTAACTGTTCCTCCACCAATACCCCTTGAGCCCCTGCTAAATCCCGTACCTAATCTCGTAGAGGTGCCACCAAACCCACAAGCCATGGTGCTCCGTAGTGGAAGGATGTTCCATCGGATTTTTCCCCAAAACAGTCAGGTCCCCGAGCAGTCTCAGCCAGAGAAAGACACTGAAGAGCAGCCAGAGGAGTCTATCCCCGGGACACAATATGACCTGTTAAAACACTTGGATAAAACACCAGCTCGGATCTCCATTCTCGAGCTAATCAAGAGGTCGAAAACCCATCAGGACGCCTTGATGGAGTACCTTCAGAAGGTTATGGTAAATGAGGATCTCCCAGTGGAGAAGATCTCGTCGGTATTGACGCCGACTGACACACAACCGGCTCTTATATTTCACCACCATGAGCTTGCCCCCAAGGAGGCTCGAAAATATGCTTTGTGTATTACAGTAAAGATCAATGGGGCGTCTATAGACCCATGTTTGGTGGACACTGGTGCGTCTATAAACGTGATCTCCATGAGCACTCTCCAATTATGTGGGGTTGACACGGAACAGATAAGGCCTTCATCAATTACGGTTACGGCCTATGACAATAGCAAAAAGCCACCAATGGGGATGATCATCTTGAATGTAGAATTGGGCCCTGCATCAGTCTTTGCGGAATTCCATATCCTTGATATGGATCCCACATTCAAGGCCATACTAGGCCGCCCTTACATTGAGGTTATGAATGCTGTGCCTTCCACCAATCATCAGTGCTTAAAGTTTCCATACAAGGCTTGGATTATCAAGGTAAATAGCATGCCCATCTTTTCTACAGTGGATGCTATTAATATCTCATTGCCTTCTGTTTGGCCGACTCACCGGCCAATTCTTTCTCTGCTAGATGTGTGTGACCCTCGCCGAGCCCCTTTAACACAAAAGCCGTTTCCAACGCCAAAGTCATGTCACCCTTCCCATTCTAAGGGATGGGAGATCATGAGAAATATTGGCTACCAACAGGGCAAAGGCTTGGGTGCACAATTACAAGGGAGACTGAGACTGCCAAACAAGACAAGGTTAACCCTTAAAGCCGGCCTAGGCTTTGAAGGGCCACTTGAAGCATATGAGGAACCTCTCACATGGACCTTGTACTCCCATTTCAGAAAGGGGCCAGTAATGCAGATGGGAGATTGTCCGCAAGAGTTACATGGGAAATTATAGGTTGCCTACTTAGCTGAAAGTTGCTCGAGAGCTACAAAGAAGGGAAAGCACGGTGACCCAGACTGTGAGTGGAACAAGTGGTTCGATATACATGATGTTTCCATTGCACTACAACAGATGTTCTCGCCTCCGAACTTAGAGGGGCCGCCTTTGATCTCCGAGGTGCCAAAAGATGTCGTTGACATTGTCGAAATTTCAAGTTTTCCTCGCCAAGAGGACGTTGCCACTGACGGATCGCTTTCTGTCATTCTATCTGATCATTCTCCTCAGCCGTTGCTGCTGACTCTTTCCTGGGCCAGACGTTTGTCTGATGATATTCCCAGGTCACCTTCTCTGCTCACATTCTTGCGCGAGTTTCTCAGCCCGTGCCAAATTTTCAACCATGATCTACTCAATGAGCCCCACAACCCCTTAGCTATAGTCCCCTCCTCTCATTCCCAAGTTCTTTCAATTGTTTTGTAATTGAAAATGAAAATAAAAAAAAACGTCAATTTTCAAACTCCTCAACAATGCATTTCCTTTGAGGAGACCTCCTACATCTCTCACGAGTGTGCCCCGACTTACGGGCCACTCATTCAAGGTCCCTTGAGTGACCTTCTTTACTCCTCCGCTGAGGGGTCTTTTCCTGTACATTCCTTAGTTTCCCCTTCGTCTGTAGGACAGGTAGGTCAATCTAACAATAATGAGTCAAGGGTAGTGCCTAGAAGAAAACTCAAGGGTAGGCAAATTCCTCGTCGATTTCTTCTAGATTTAGCCAATAGGTGTCAAGCCTTTCTAGCCATTTCTCAATTGCTAGAGAATCCCATCCAACTGTCAGAGTTAGAATGCGAGGAAGATTGCACAATTGATGAGGGGTATGGAGTTTATGAGCTCACAGATGAAGAATACCCTATTGAAGAAGGGGAAGAAGAATATGAGGACGCGACTGATGCTTATGCTAGTGGAATGAGGAGGTTTGATGAACCATCAGCCGCTATAGAAGAACCCACCAAAGATATCAAACTGGGGACCGAGGAAGACCCTAGGATCATCCTCATAAGTGATAATTTGCCGTCATCCGAAGAAGAGGAATTGATCAAGGTTCTAAAGGAGTATAGGGACACATTCGCATGGAGCTACGAGGATATGCCGGGATTAGATTCCACCCTGGTCGAACGTCGCCTAACGCTAAAACCAGGGTCTGTCTCGGTAAAGCAAAGGTTAAGACGTTTTCGCCCCCAAATGGCTTTAAAAATGAAGAAAGAAGTCGATAAGCTCCACAAAGCCAGGTTTATTAGAGTCGTCTTATATCCTCAATGGGTGGTAAACATTGTCCCGGTCATGAAAAAAGATGGAAAGGTGAGAATTTGTATCGATTTCCGGGACCTTAACCGCGCGTGTCCAAAAGATGATTTCCCCTTGCCTCACATCGATGTGTTGGTTGATAACACGGCTGGCTATGAAACTCTCTCATTTATGGATGGATTTTCGGGGTATAATAAGATCTGTTTGGCAGAAGAGGATCAGGAGAAAACATCATTCACCACACCCTGGGGAACTTACTGTTATTTAGTCATGCCGTTTGGCTTGAAGAATGCTGGAGCTACTTATCAAAGGGCTATGATGGCAATATTTCATGACATGATGCATGTGTATTTAGAGGTGTATGTGGATGATTTACTGGTGAAATCCAGGACTAGGGCAGAACACCCGAGAGTTCTAGCTAAGGTGCTGCAAAGATCAAGGGAGTTCAATTTGAAAATGAATCCAAAAAAGTGCGTATTTGGTGTCTCGTCGGGCAAATTGCTTGGTTTCATTGTGAGTAAGAGGGGTATTGAAATAGATCCCAATAAAGCTAAAGCGATTAGGGATATGTCACCTCCGAAAAACTTGAGAGAAATTTGAGGGTTAATCGGAAGGTTACAATTCATTCGTCGATTTGTGTCCCAGCACTCGCAAAGGTGCGAACCTTTCTATGAGTTGACTAAGTCAGGAGTAGAATTCCTTTGGAATTCTAAATGTCAAAAAGCTTTTGAAGGATTGAAAGAATATCTGGCCAATCCACCGGTTCTAATTCCACCCACGCCAGGTAAACCTTTAATCCTTTACACCTCAGTCCTGGATGACTCCGTGGGAGCTGTCCTAGCACAAGTCGATGAAGCGGGCAAGGAAAGGGCGACCTATTACTTGTCCAAACTCCTCAACTCCTGTGAGCAGAAGTACACGGCTATGGAGAAAACTTGTGCCGCCCTTGTCTGGGTAGTGCAGAAGTTGAAACATTACTTTCTAGCTCATGAAGTCCATCTGATTGCCCGAATGAACCCTATGAAGTTCCTTCTAGAAAAATCTGTCCTTACGGATAGATTAGCACGCTGGCAAAGCTTTCTTTCTCAGTTTGACATCACCTACATTCAGCAAAAGGCAATCAAGGGGTATGCCATAGCTGAGCATCTCGCTCACCATCCTCTCCCCAAATTCGATCCTGTCCAGTCAGAGTTTCCAGATGAGGAACTAATGTCCATCAACCAATCAGATGATTACATGTGGACGTTACATTTTGATGGAGCTCTGAATTCCCAAGGGAAGGGAATCGGCATTGCCCTCCTGTCGCCTGAAGGCCTTACATTCCCACTGGCATACCAGCTCAAATTCCCAGTCACCAACAATATAGCTGAATATGAAGCTCTGCTGGCTGGCCTGGAACTTGCTCATTCTTTTCGTATCACTGAATTGCGAGTCGTAGGTGACAGTCAACTCATTCTTCGCCAGGTGCTCACCAAATATCGCACTCGCGATCCCAAGCTCAAGCCATACCAAGAACTCACTGCTGCATTTGCCAAACTGTTCACCAAATTGATCTTTGTCCATGTCCCTCGTCATCAGAATATTCTGGCCGATGCCCTCGCCTCGTTGGCATCATCTTTAAGGTTCCCTCTAGGAAGATGGTTTGATTCCATTTCCATCTACAAGCGTCACGCCCCTGCAATCGATGACGCTTCCTACGTAGATATCAAGGACAGGATAGCAAGGAAGGCCCTACAGGAAGAAATCCTTGAGAAGAGGGAAATTATGTTGACAGAGTTAGAAGAAGAATTGGCTGATGAGGAGAAGCCATGGTTTTACGAAATTGCCAAGTATTGCAAAGATCAATCCTACCCTGGAGAAGCCACATCGGAAGATAGAAAAGCCATAAGGAGAGTGGCACAGAGATACATGCTGGTCGGAGGAGTGCTGTACAAGAGAAGTCTTACTGGTGTTCTTCTAAGATGTCTCGACGAAGAGGAGGTCTGGAAATGCGTCGAGGAAGCACACTCTGGTGTGTGCGGTGGCCATGTGAATAGCCAAATGCTTGCCAAGAAAATCCTTCGGCAAGGCTTTTACTGGCCCACCATGGAAGAGGATTGTGCCGTCTATGTCCACAGGTGTGTCAAGTGTCAACTTCACGCCAATAAAATTCATTCCCCATCTTCTTCACTTCATCCAGTGTCTTCCCTATGGCCTTTATCCATGTGGGCTTTCGATGTCATTGGTCCTCTTGGTAATCCTAACTCCCTCACTAAGCAAAAATCATTCATCCTTACTGCAACGGAGTACTTCACCAAATGGGCCGAAGCCGAAGCTTACGTGGAGGTTAAAGCATAAACAGTCTGCAAATTCATCATGAAGAACATCATCGCCAAGTTCGGCATTCCAAGCATAATCATCACCGATAATGGGCCGCAATTCATTTCTCAGGACCTTCAGGACCTCTACAAAAGGTATAAAATTACATTGCATCATTCATCACCTTATTATCCACAAGGTAATGGCCAAGCAGAGGCCACTAATAAACAATTGATTAAAATCATAAAAAAGACCTGTGAGTCAAACAAGTTCTCGGAATGGCCAGAAAAGTTGATTGAGGCTTTATGGGCCTATCGCACTTCAATCCGTACTCCCACTGGGCAAACTCCATTCGCCCTTACTTATGGGATGGAGGCGGTAGTTCCGTATGAAATCTTGGTTCCTTCTCTCAGGTTACAGTTGGACAAGGAGCTTCCCCTCGACGAACGTCATGATTCACTCCTTGCCCAATTGGAACTCTTAGATGAGAAACGGCTGGCCGCTGCTGAGCATGCATGTGTATATCAGAACAGACTCGCACGTTTTTATCAAAAGAAGGTCATTGAAAGGAAATTTCAAGTCGGTGAAATGGTAGTGAAAAGAATGTTTGTAAAACCTGGTGGGCCGCGTTCTAAACTCCAACCCAATTGGGAAGGACCGTACGTGGTTCAGGCTGTGCATCCTGGCAACGCCTACAGGCTAGTCAATGCTGAGGGGATCGAGTTATCCCACCCTTGGAATGGGCTTTATCTTAAGAAGTACTACCCTTAGATAGGTGTACATAGTGTCAAAAATGATGAAACGAAAAACAACAAAAAATAGAAAATAATGAAAACAATAAAAATATGTATATATACAACAACAAAAGAAAAAAAATAGAAAAAATGAAAAGAAAAAAAAAATAGAAAATTCAAAATGCCAATGCCTGGAGATTACCATGTAGTTAAGTCATCGCATTCAACTCCATGTTGGGATAGGGCCTATTAAGACTTGGTAGGTTCTGGGTCTTGGTTTGTCAGAACCGTGGAGATCCATGTCCGGCTAGTTCGGCTTATGCCCCCCTCAAAAGAAGGCAACATGCATGTACACATGTGTTCTATAGAAGATCGGTAGCATCGCTCATGGTGAGGCCTCACCCAGAAGGTCTCCAGAAGGCTTAAATCTTTATTCTCTCTCTCTTCGACCGAATGAGACAGCCGGCGCCCTTAAAATGCTGAGCATGGGAAACATGAACACAACCCCTAGGGTGAGGGTAGGGCCCAATTCCTCGAGCATGGGTTAGAGCACGAGAAGAGGGTAGTGTCCCCGCAGGCATCCAAGAGGGATTCCATAATGTCAAAATACTATGTCCCGCGCAAAAATCTGTCAAGAAAAAATCAGAAAAGAAGAACAAAATCAAAGTCAAGTGAAAAGCCTGGTCGTAACCGTGCCTGATCCCACAAATGAAACCCCTTTGACTGAAAGTCAAATTCTATAGAAAAGGGGTCATGAGATGTAAATGCTCGAGATTTGGTCTGAAGTTGCCCGAAAGGAGAAGTTAAGTGCGCCCCTATTGGCTCGCCGGGTTAACGGTTTTACCGGTCCTCTCAGGCGGTTTGCCCCCAATATTCTTCCTTCTTCCCCTGAAGATGAAGGCTCAATGGAGTTCCCGAAGGGTGAAGCTTGCCAAAGCTTGTAACCTCATTTCAATACAAACATATGGTTGTCCATTTTTGAAAAGTAAAAGCCGTTGTCGTGAAGGAGTCTCCGTGTTTCTGGCCGGTTAAGACCCTTATCTACCATCTTGATGTCTTCTTAGCCTGACCTCGGGCTTAGACCAATGCAAGCGCGTCACCTACGGGTGCGACGGCGTCTGATTCCGGGTCAGCGTCGCGCGGTTGGTCATTTAGGTTCCAGGGTGTTCCATTACATATCATCTAGAGTTGTGAGGAAATAGACCCGGGTCGGGCAAATCATTTACCTTGAACACTTTTTGGCTGAATCCCTGTGGTCGGAAGCGACTGGGAGCCTAAGCATGGCATGACGGTATTGTCATCAGGATAAGTCTTAGCCGGAGGGATTATCATTCGAGGAGTCTAGAAGCCCAAATCAACCTAGATGTACACTTAGGATGTCTGGGAGGTTAGTAAGAAACCCCTATTCTCATGCAAGTCAGATGTTATATCGAGTGGTCATCATGTATTAGCAAAAACAAAAAAAACATTAAACAAACCAAAAACAAACAAAAAAATAACAACAAATCCAAAAACTCAAAAAAAGGAGAAAAATGTATATTCAAAAAAAATGGAAATGTAAAAGACCAAAAAATAAATAATAAACAAACAATAAAATGAATAAAATGAATAAAAACACAAAAACAAAAAAAAACACATTTCGCATGATTGCATTTGTATGCAACATCTCATTTTAAATTTCCGTTTGCATCTATGTGCTTGTGTGCCGCATTCATCATTATCCTTTATTATTGCCTTTGTTAATAAAGGCTTGCCCCTTGACTCGTTATCAAGGATTGCTCAAAATCACGTTTGTTTATTGAGCAAGGGGCAAGTCAGAGCAGAAATGCTAACTTGTTTGCTTAGATGTGTACAGGGATTCGGGAGATCAGAAAGAAGCAGAGAACCAAGCATAAAATATTTTATTCCACTCCCATTCAAAAAACAAACAACAAAAGAGAGCTTACATTAGGTTCCACCCTCCTTCTCTACATTACTCGTCTCGCCGCTTTCTGGGCAAGAAACTCTAGAAGGTGCTACCCAACTACGAAAAGCGGTACTTCTACCGCTTTGTACTCCTCTTTCTATCTCCACTCCCCGACGTCGATCTGCGGGAGCTGCTAACACGAAAGCCACCCTCTCGAGCTCTTCGGTAGCGTTCCTCGCCATCCTTCAGCCACTGCTCGGCGAGGCCGAGACTGGTCCTCAATTCAAATAATTGGGCCTCCAGGGCCCTCTTCTCCTCTTTATCGGCCAATCTCTTGGCCTTTTCTCGTTCCCTGTCCCTTTCTCTCTCGGCACGTTCTCTTTCTCTATCTTCCCTCTCCAGCTGAAGGGTGATTCTCAGCTCCACAGCATCCCTGGAAGAGCCCTCACTTGGATGACGCTGCAGTTCCTCTTCTAACTCGGCTATTCTAGCTTCCTTCTGCACGGCATGCGCGTGTGCATCCTGTGTTTCTTTCTCCTGCCATACATATCATCTCAGGCATATGGCAATGCTTGAACAAGGGATATTAAATGGTGAGACTCTCACCTGTGCAGAAAGCATCCCTTCTGCCTCCGCAGCCCGTTGTATGGTATGAGCAAGCTGCTCGTAGAGTAGATCTAACTCTGAAGTAGGAATCCATATATTGGATGAAACGCCGTCTGCCCCCATCGCCGATGAAACTGCATCGAGCTGGGCACGCTGCGACAGATAAGAGGTGACATTTAAGTGGTTAGGGCTATGAATTTCAAATCATACCAGGAGCCTGTACATACACACTTACTGATGAACCCAGAGCCGCTCGGGTGTCATTCAACTCTTGCTCCGTGTCCACCAAACGAGCTCGTAAGTTCATTATTATGGTGTCACGGGCATCCTACAGTTATGGCTTATGAGTTCATGAAAAATCAAAAAATTAAAAAAATGAAAAAAATATAAAAAAAGAAACTGGTTTCTTTTTACTTTACCTCCATAAGCCCTCCAGGCTGCAGCCTCTCTACATACATTGCCCTATATAGGTGTAGGTAATTCTCACTGTCTTGTGCCTGTGATTCCACGAGCGTGCCTCCCCGCTGCCAGTCTTCATATTGTTCGGGGAAGCGCACCCTCCAATCAACACAGGTTGCCGGCCCACGCGTCTTCTTTCCGACGCTGAGTGATGTGGTCATATCTACCCATTCCTGGGCAAGCCCTAGGGTCCTCATGGCTAATCACAGCCTTAGTGGCTCAATCTCATTCAAGCAATGGAGCCAGAGGTCTTGCCCAAACCGGGCACGGCTTCCAATTACCCACGGCTGGTCGACATCGACCATGTTCAAGAAAGGCCTCCAGTTCACCTTTGATGGGTTGTACATATCTTCTTGGTTAGCTAAAATACAAAAAAAATGCTAAAAATGAATAACAAAAAAGAAGAAGAAAAAAAAAGTATCCTACCATCGTTGCAGGGAACTCTTGTAGCTCTCGCCTCAACACCATCAGTTGGTAGGATAGTGGTGCGGTACTCATGATGGGTTGCCACCGTATAGCCAGTGGGATCGTCACTGGTCACCAGTGTCGAGCTCTCCCCATTGGAAGGTAGTAGTAGCTCCATAGCTACATCATCATGGACCATTCACATCAACAAATACAAAAAAAAAAGCACAAAACAAAAACAACACAAAATAATCTTTACCTGGATGAAGGGCGTAAATCCGTTTATTGTCACCTCTCGGCCTGTCCTTTGCGACAGACCTGTGAATAGATGCGCTAGTATGGCAGCTCCCCAGACGTACTGTCCTACCCTCTCCAAGTCCACAAGCAGCTCCAGGAAGCGGCAGTGTATGTTGTCTCCCTTGGAGCCCAGCAGCAACTTGCCCAACAGGAAGAGGAGGAACCTCCTCAGGTCCATATTGGTCCTCTCCCAGTTGCTAGCATCCACGCAGTATACGGCACGTGCACCTCTTTCTGCCCTTTCCATGAATTCCTCCAGGGACTCGTCATCCCGTGGACGAATGTCAGTAAGCCCTAACACCTCCATGATCGATGCCTTAGCTACTGACATGTTCTTCCGACCGTCAAGGTACAGCCCCAACAACTTCTGGGCACCTTCTCGGTAGTCCGCGTAGGTGACGCTAGTCACCGCTTCCCCATCTACCTTCAGGCCCGTGATGCGGACCATGTCTTCCAGGCTGGGCACCATGTGCCCCCAGGGCATCAGGAATGCCCGACTCACTGGGTCCCATCTTTCACGCAGTGCTTGGATCAGGGCAAGGTCGAGCTTAGATGGCTCGATTCGGAGGAAGGCCCCGAACCCCATCACGTCTAGCCTGACCTTCTTGAAGTCCGGGAGACCTCGATATGCCGCCACTACCAGCTCCCACGAGATGTGCGATCGCATCATGCTCTGTACATACACAAGAAGTGAGAAAGGGGAGCCTTGCTAAGCAAGAAAGGATGAAGAAAGGAACTAAGGGATCCACGTACAAGCTGTGATCGGGTCCTCTCACTCAGTTGTCCTTCGACTTCTGAGAGTCTTCTGGAACTGCTACCAGATCTGCTCCTCTTCGAAGAGCGGGAAGACTCACCTTCTGCTCTGAAGCTAGATTCACCCTCCATCCTGATAAATGAGCAACACTCACTACCTTCCCTCCTTACAAACTTGCACTCCTCAAATCTGCTCTCACGACTTTGGTACTTCCAAGTCGAGTGAAAGGGGAGGTATTTATAGGATTGGAAAGGAGGTGATCTGGATCTATCACCATCACCCCAAGCAACAGCCTTTACGGTAATGCACTCTCCTTTTACTCTCGCGCCCACTCTACCATGTGGAGTGATCGATTCGGGGGCGTGATTTGTTGACCCGTCCTCCCTATTCGGTCCGAAGATTCCCCGTGTTCATTGTCCCATTGCGACTATCTCTAACATAAAGGAGGAAGTAGGGGACATTTATGCGGGAAAACAGGATCAGCGACCGACATTGTTGAAATTGGTGGTAGATCCTTTGAAATCATGGCCTTGGTACCCTCGCGTGCCACTTTGCCGTGTGAAGTAAATGGAGCAAAGCCGTGATTTGTCGACTCGCCACCCTCACGTGGTCTAAAATTCCCGTGTCCCTTGTCCTATTGCGACTACTTTTTACGCGAAAAAGAAAATTGAGGACATTCACGTGGGAAAAGAGGATTAGGCGTCGATATTGTTGAAATCAATGGCAGATTCTCTTTGAAAATCATGGCTATCGTGAGTCACTGCCCCTTGTTTTAAGGAGACATCTCGTCGAGCATGTCTCGTGGGAACCCACGTGGTAGAGAAGAGCCGTAGAACAGAAGGAACACATCTAGGGCAAGCAAGCTGCCCTTAAACCAACCCATTCCACTCACATATCTATATAAGGGTTTGTGCCCGTCATGAGGAGAGAGTGGGTGTGCAAGCCACTCACTAACCCTCATCGCTCTTCTGGTCACTTCTCTTCTCTCTTCTCTCCGAAGGCAAGAAGTCCCTCAGAGGCCTTCTATAGTTCCGTGATGCAAAAATCGCTTTGCCGTGCCACACGTTCCCACCGGCTCTTTGGCGGTGCCCTTCATCGTCTTCCTGCTTCTCTCGCGACCCCGATGGCCGCGAAGCTCTCAAAGTCAAGGCCACTGGTCGAGCCGCCCTTTGCTTCCCGAAAAGACTGCATCAGCTCCAGGAGCCCACCACTATGAGCTCCAATTCCCTGCAACGACTCTGAGAGGTTGACGTGCCCGATCACTGCTTCTCCCAAAGTGTCATCGCCAGGGCCTTCATTGCCCCCTTCTTGCCCAAACCTCGATGCCGCTATATCCCCATCTCTCTCTTCACTCTTCCCCCTTACATCTCTCCTTGACACTCGGAGAGAAACTTTCAGCTCTAGGACGCCTCAGGGCAACCCCTCGTGCTAAAGTTATTCTGGTCCTCCGGCTCCCGACAGATGACAGGCAGCCGTCGTCCGGCGTCTGCCATTCTAAGCCACCTATGCCAAAAGGAAAAGGGAAGATTCAAGGAGCGTACAGTGGCATTAAGAATTGACAATTATTTCAAAACGAGATACATCAAGGTTTGGGCACCTCAGGCCTCAGTTTCCCGAGCTCCATTACATAAGCCTTCCATAGCTCTCGATCCTCACTCACAGACACCATCGCCTTCTGTGGAACGCTTGCCTTCCACGCTGATTTGATTGCTGTCATGTCTATTGCATCATCATCCGTGCCCAACTCCCTTTCTTTAATCAAAGGAAGGTCGGATAGCGTAGGAAAAGAGTGTCGCGGAAGGCCGATTTGCAGGCAACACTGGTGCGAGCTGTAAAGAACAAACTCAGTTGCACCGATAAGCTGGAGCTCCGCATCAGGGGAGGATCTTGTGAGAAGCTCACGTCCAAGTAAACATGCTGGCGCGTGAGTAAACGCATCCCGCTCCAAGGTGTTGAAGTAAGTGCGCCAGTCTCCACGTGACTTCAGCCGAGGCGTGCGATTGACCACACTCCCGCCAAAACCCAACACATCAACCATGTGATAAAGGGGGCTTTGTTAGAAGATTCTGGAAGTAGTTCGTGCCTCCTCGCAGCGATCAAATTTGAAGTGGAGATCGATCCAGCAATTGAGGAGAAACATGCACCCATAGGGGGGCTGGCCCATGCTGGAAGCCGTGAGACCGCTGTAAAGGTAGGCAAGGACGGCCGGCCCCACTCTCTTGCCCTTCCAGAGTCCGCAAATCGCACCCAACTGATCCTCCTCCATGATATTATCGGTGCTGGGGAAGAGGAAAGCTCCGGCCAAACATATCACAAACCCTTTCATGAGTCCTTCTAAGCATTCGTCACCTGTCAATCTTTCTTAAGCGCTCATGGTCCAGTCTGCGAGCTTTTGTAAGTTGATTCCCCGCTGTGTCTGAACACCTTTAATGGCTCTGTAGGGCATGAAGCTTCCTAGGACTTCCTCAGAGGACATCTTCTTCCCCATGGGCAAAATTTTTATTCTCCCATCATTCCTGAATCTTTTTAAGCCAAGCAGGAGTTCCACCTCCTCCAGAAGGATCGTCGACTCAAAAGTCAGAAAGATGAAGGTGTGGGTTTCAGGGTGCCAAACCTCTATTAGTGCACCCATGGCTGCCCAATCCATGCAAATCTTGTTATAATATTTGGCGTGGATAACCAGGCCTTGAAGGTGCCACTTTGAAATAAAAACCCTCATGTCGGTAGTAATGTTGGAAGTGAGCTTCGACAGCCAGGGCAGTCTGAAAAATCTTCGAGGACCCGGAAAGAGGGGATACGGCTGAAAGGAAAGGAAAGAAAATAATGAATGGGTAAGAAAGAACTCGTGTCAGAAGAATAGAGAAAAGAGCTAACTCACCCTTCGTGAGAGAATCCTTTCGCTCAGATGACCTCCGATGTCGGTCAATTTAGGAATTCACGATCGAACCTCCCCCTTTTGGTGAGACGGGAAGGTTCACCCTCCATCTCCAAAGACTGGGACCTCTCTCTTCCCATCCCCAAAGCACAGAACCACCATTGAATGCATTTGGCTAAGCACTAGGGGGATACTTATAGGAAAAAAAGAGGGGTAAAACTGTAAATGTAAAGCATGAATGATGAGTTACCGTTATGGATTTTTACCAGAGGAATCTTGTTTGGTTTGCATTATGTCTTTGCTTGTTTCTATGAATTACCTGGGTGTGTGGATTTCTTTGAGAAGTGCGATTCCATTTCTTGTGCAATAATTGTGTGTTAACTGTTCAGTGCAGACATCGATGCAATAATTGTGTGTTAACTGTTGAGCGCAGGTACCATTGAATAAAAAAAAGGGGGGGATAACATTGTCCCACCCTCGGTCACTCCGGTGATCGGCTCCACTGTGTCATGCATCCTACTATATGATATCTACACTATTAGAGCATACCAGGGACCTTATGTCTTGGATAAATCTGGAGTTTGAGTTCCCCTTCAACAAAAATAGTGATCACTTTAGAGGAATTCAGGACGTACGGATAGGCCGTTAGGATGTGACAGCTTGGGGACGACGGTCTCGTCCTATGTGTCGGTACGTGGATAAACGGGCCCCGGCTCAATATCAGCTCATCGGATCGGTATCCTGACCCAGTCTCCACAGCTTAACAATATTATCCTTGGATACCTTCTATTTTCTTTTGTTTTAATTTTTCCTTTTAAACCCAGCATGCATTCATGTAGGACTTTGAGTTTATTATGGAAAATCATTCACTTACTTTGATTGTGTGAGCCACTGTGCTTAAATGCTTAAATATGGGATATTCCATTCTGAGTCGAGTACTGAGTTTTCCCGAGGCTGCCTTGGGATGTTTCTCTGGAAGAAACCATTGTTTGGATTTATCCCCAAATCATCTTTTTTCACTCCCCTCGGACCCACCTTGGTTGTAGCACGTCCACAGTGGCTGGTAACCGCTCTCTAATGGTGAAACCTGCATGCCTACAACCCAGGTACTTCCGCACCGTGAAGTTGGTCCTTTTAATTGTTTGTGCCCCAGTGCACATTTTGTCATTCCTTGTGTGTTTATCATCCAAACAATGATCGATTTCGGAGAGCTTTCTTCAAGGTTACTTCGATGAAACTCGGGAAAGATTCCCATCAGGAAAATGATGAAGGCGTGTCTCATCACACCTTGGCACCTGCTTTTCACTTCACTCCATTTCATTCCATCCACTTCATTCCATTCCATTACATGTCATGTCCCCACAAAGCAGATGCCAAGGCGGGATAGCTGTAGACACGCCGTTTTCACGCTTTTCCTGGGTAAATCTCATATTACACCATGATGCCCTAAAGTGACCCGCGCATTTAGTTCATGCGGGTGATTAATCATTTTTACTTTGATGACTTGGTAAGTATGTACATTCAAGTCTGTACATTGCAGCAAGTCTGTACATTCAAGTCTATACGTTGCAGCAAGTCTGTACGTTCAAGTCTGTACGTTACAGCAAGTCTATACGTTCAAGTCTGTACGTTGCAGCAAGTCTGTACATTCAAGTCTGTACGTTGCAGCAAGTCTGTACATTCAAGTCTATACGTTGCAGTAAGTCTGTATGTTCAAGTCTGTACGTTACAGCAAGTCTATACGTTCAAGTCTGTACGTTCAAGTCTGTACGTTGCAGCAAGTCTATACGTTCAAGTCTGTACGTTGCAGTAAGTCTATATGTTCAAGTCTGTACGTTGCAGCAAGTCTGTACGTTCAAGTCTGTACGTTGTAACAAGTCTATACATAGCAAGTCAGTACATTCTCTAAAGTCTATACAATCCCTAAATCCATGCATCTCCAAAGTCTATACATTCCTCCAAGTCTATACATTCCTCCAAGTATATACATTCATCTCCAAGGTCTATACATTCATCTCCAAAGTCTATACATTCCTCCAAGTCTATACATTCCCACCAAGTCTATACATTCTCCAAAGTCTATACAATCCCTAAATCCATTCACTCCAAGTCTATACATTCACTCCAAGTCTATACATTCATCTCCAAAGTCTATACATTCCTCCAAGTTTATACATTCATCTCCAAAGTCTATACAGTCATCTCCAAAGTCTATACATCCCTCCAAGTCTATACATTCATCTCCAAAGTCTATACATTCATTCCAAGTCTACACATTCTTTCCAAGTCTATACATTCCTCCCAAATCTGTATACTCCATGTCTACACATTCCCCCCCAAGTCTATACATTCCCACCAAGTCTACACGTCACCAAGTCTACACATCCATAAGTCTGTACATTCTATGTCTAAGCATCAAAGTCTAAGCATAGCAAGTGTGTACATCCAAAGTAAACATGTCCTAAAGTGAATAATCAGAAAAGGTTAGAAAAATACAAAAAAATGAGAAAAGCTTATAAAAAAAAGAGCTTATAAAAAATTTAAAAAAATAATAAATAAATAAAATCAAAAAAAGGTTATAAGAAAATACAAAAAAATCAAAAAAGGTTATTAAAAATACACAAAAATTCAAGAGGTTATTCCTAATACATAAAAATAAACAATTTTATGTATGTATGTATATATATAAAAAGGGAAAATCAATAAAAAGATATATACTAATACATATATTAATATTACTTATCCTTAATCTAATTATCATTAATCTATCTCTATCATTCTTAATCACCCCTCACCGTTATCTCTCTCTTTCTTTCTTTTCCAGCCACCCAACATAAAGCATCTCCCTCTCTCATGTCTCTATCCTTTCGTTTGTTTTTTTTCTTATTATTCCACCAACAGAGAGCATCTTAACACCTCTCTTCTCATCTCCTTGTCTCCCACCAACCCACGTGAACCCCACTCCCATGCCATCTCACTTTACATGCTAATCACCCACTCACTTCACCCACTGCACTACACAACATACACTCACGTGGGCATCTGGTCATCTCCCACTCCCTTTCTCCCCCCGTGATCCGATCACAATCAACCTCCCCTCACTCTTCGGGAACCCATCCACTTCCCACGGCAGAAGACCCCCATCCCCTTCTCTCTCTAACACCTTCGCCAACACCTTGCAACCTCTGCCGTTCTCACCACCTCAAAGCCCGTCCTTCAGCCTCTCCTCACAAGCCACCCACCGCAGACGCCACCTCCACCTCTCCAGCAAACCACCGCCAACCCACTCCACCTCTCTCCCTTTCCTTCCCTCCCTAACATCACGCATGCGACTCCGCCACCGAGCCCCTCATCGTGATCACCCTCACCACCTCCAACTGCCGCTGCTGCACCCTCCGTCACGCCGTCTCTGACTGCACTACCACCAGCAACCCCGCCATGCATGCATCGTGAGCCCCACGCGAGCACGCCGTGAAGCTCCCCTCGCCGAGCCCCCACCGCTGCTGCACCTCCTGTCGACGTCGCCGTCAACCTCCCTCCGCCGACGCCACCTGCACCACCGCACGCCTGCAAGCTCTTCACCATCCACCCTCGACGCTGCCACCTCCGGCCACTGTCTTCCTCCCGCCAGTGCACCTCACCACCGCTGCGCCCTTGCCGCTCTCCCTTCTCACCACCTTCCCACATCCCCGACGCCACCTCTGGATGCCACACCCGCCGGACGCCCCCACATCGCCACCTCCCAGCTGCATCGCTGCAAGAGCCCACGACTTTCAGCCGTCACTGCGTCCACAACGCCGACGACGACGCCCACAACAGCCACCGGCCGCTTCGTCCACCCACGGCCGCTACTGCACCTCCTGCCGACGTCGCCGTCGACCTCCCTCCGCCAACGCCACGCTCACCGGCCACCGTCCTCACCGCCGGCAGACCACCGCCCGCCGGTGACCACTGCCGTGACCACCCCGTGGCCCCCGCACCCTCCTCTCTCTTCTTCTCTCAAACTCTCTCTCTCATTTTTTTTACTTTTTTATCCCCCCTCTCTCATCCTCTCTCTCTCTCTCTCTTTCTCTCTTTCTCTCTCTATCTCTCTCCCTCTCTCCTGCTCTCTCTCTCTCTCTTTTAATTTTTTTATTCTTCTCTCTCCCCTACCCGATCTCTTCTCTCTTCTCTCTCACTCTTCCCCCGTCTCTGCTCCCTCCCGATCTCTCTCTTTCTTTTTTTTTATTAGTTTACTCCCCTCTCCCCCTCTCTCTCCTCTCTCTCTCGTTCTCCCTCTCTCTCACGTACTCTCTCTCCCCCCTCCCTCTCTGCTCTCTCGATCTCTCTCTCTCATTTTTTTACTTTTTTATCCCCCCTCTCTCATCCTCTCTCACTCTCTCTTCCCCCCTCTCATCCTCTCTCTCTCTCTCTCCCTCTCGATCTCCTCTCTCTTTTCCCTTTTTATATTTTTTATCTTTTCTCTCTCCCACCCCCTCTCTTTTCCTCTCTCCCTCTCTTTTACTTTCTCTCTCCCTCTCGATCCCTCTCTTTCTCTTTTTTTTATTATTTTTTTTCTCTTTTTTACCCTCTCACCCCCTCGATCTCATTTCTCTCTCTCCATTTTTTTTATTTTATTCATCTTCTCTCTCTCACCCTCTCCCTCTCCCAATCTCTCACCCCTCTTTCCTTTTTATTTAATTTTTTTTTGTTCTCTCCATCCTTTCTCTTTTCATTTTTTTTCCTTTCTCTCCTTTATATTTATATATATATATATATATATATATAATCTTATTATCCATTCTCTTAGACTTTCTTTTACCCTAACAAAAAAAAGATAAAAAAAGAGGATCTCTCCCTCTCTCTCTCTCTTTCTCTTTTTCAGGGTGGCACCGACACCGGGAAGGTCCCGCCGAGTTTTCGGGCGTCGAAGTATACGAGAAGTTGTTACGTCTCACCACACGCTCGTTCCGTCCTCGTCTTGGAGAAGCTCCCTCGAGCCCGTCATCGCCTCTCAATAAGCTTCCTCACTTCTTCGTCTTATTTTCGTTCTTATTTTGTTAGTTGCATTGCATTGCATGCGTTATCTCTCATCCCTATTCCATCTCTCTCCCTGAGAGACCCCTCGTTTGTTCATTCATCATATTGTCTGTCCACCCTTATTGTCTAAAATGGGTTTCAAACAACACCAACAAGGTGCGTGTTTGAACATGATCGTGCCATTTTCATTTCAAGGGACCGGTACTACACTATTTCCATTCTAATCCATCGTCCATTTGTTTCGTTTGCTGTGTTTTGCAAGGGTAACCAAAGGAAGCCCTCTTCATCGGCCGGCCGACCGAAGAGGAAGAGAGGACCCGCATTGCTCCCGCTCTGGCGGCGAACGCGATCAGAACACTTCCTGTGGGTTTCTCAACCCCTGGCGATCACACTTCCCTTCCCTTTCTTTCTGTTATTTCTTTTCTGTTCAAACCCCGTTGACGGAACCAGTTCCTCTCGGTGGTTTTATTTTCTGTCTTTTGTTCGAACCCCGTTGACGGAACCAGTTCCTCGTGGCGGTCTTATCTAACTGGTGCGGTGGGTCACCTCTCGCGACCATTTTCATTTCAGTAATTTAATTTCTACACTCTAACATCCTAACCCCTAACTGTTTAACTTTAACATTCCCCTATCACCGCCTCAAAACCCCGCGGAGAGTGACATCTCGCGGCGGTTTATTTGATCCCCTTTTCATTTGTTCCAACCCCGATCAAGGAACCTGTTCCTCGCGGTGATCTAATTTCCTGTACTTTCATTCCCAACCCCGATCAAGGAATCCGTTCCTTGCGGTGGTTTTCATTTTCTGCACTTTCGTTCCAACCCCGATCAAGGAACCCGTTCCTCGCGGTTGTCTAATTTTCTGTACTTTCATTCCAACCCTGATCAAGGAATCCGTTCCTCGCGGTGGTTTCATTTTCTGTACTTTCGTTCCAACCCCGATCAAGGAACCCGTTCCTCGCGGTGGTCTAATTTCCTGTACTCTCATTCCAACCCCGATCAAGGAATCCGTTCCTCGCAGTGGTTTTTATTTTCTGCACTTTCGTTCCAACCCCGATCAAGGAACCCGTTCCTCGCGGTGGTTTAATTTCCTGTACTTTCATTCCAACCCCGATCAAGGAACCCGTTCCTCGCGGTGGTCTAATTTCCTGTACTATCATTCCAACCCCGATCAAGGAATCCGTTCCTCACGGTGGTTTCATTTCATGTACTTTCGTTCCAACCCCGATCAAAGAACCCGTTCCTCGCGGTGGTCTAATTTCTGCACTTTCGTTCCAACCCCGATCAAGGAACCCGTTCCTCGCGGTGGTTTAATTTCCTGTACTTTCATTCCAACCCCGATCAAGGAACACATTCCTCGCGGTGGTCTAATTTCCTGTACTTTCATTCCAACCCCGATCAAGGAATCCGTTCCTCGTGGTGGTTTCATTTCCTGTACTTTCGTTCCAACCCCGATCAAGGAACCCGTTCCTCGCGGTGGTCTAATTTCCTGTACTTTCATTCCAACCCCGATCAAGGAATCTGTTCCTCGCGACGATTTTATTTCCTGTTCTCCGTCCCAGCCCCGTTGACGGAACCAGTTCCTCGCGAGGGCTTCTTTCATAATTCTCATTCTATCAATTGTTCTTATTACTCTCATATTTGTTATAAAACCCCACAAAGGCCAATGCCCAGTGGCGGTTCATGTTGATCATACTACTGTCATCCCGTTCTGTTAAGTGATACCCTGTTATAGTTAGTTTGCCTAGTTCATGTTGCTATTATCGTTTCGTGATATTAACAGTTTGTTATAATGTGGTGTATCTTTATTCTGTGTATCATTCACTCCTGAATCCGAGGAAACGACTCCCGTCGGAGCTTCTCCAGCTTTTGCTGCTAAGTTAGTACCCCTCACTCCTCATTCTTGCGCCGCTCCCTTCATCATCACCATTGTTCGCATCAACACTTTGCATTTCGCTTGTTACCCAAAGACACCTTACGTCCTACCCTAATATTCGGTATCTCTAAAGCTACTCCCAAAGCAACGGGTTACGCCTGTTGAAGAGGGAGTTAGTTTGCGCGAGAGGACCTTCGAGTCCCTATCTCCGCCCTGTACCACAAATTGGGGTAAGTTCAGATTTTACTGTGTCTCACTAGCAGGCTCCTTTCAGGGCGGGTTTTCTATTACCCTTCCCTCACTTTTCATCACTACCCCCTCTTGCATTCGAGGTCGGAGTAGACGATCTCAACCGTCTACTTCTCACTTTTCTCTAGCCTTTCATCACTATCCTCTCTTATACCCCCCCGAGGTTGGACGATCTCCGCCGTCTACAAATTCTGCTATCCCCAGTGATACTTCACACTTTTGGTTGAAGCCGGTGATACGCATATCTCTGACTTTATCGAGGCGCACATTGAAGTGGTACCTCTGATATATTCTGTAGGGTAGAATGTTGACAGCCGCTCCGGGATCTATCAGGATTCTACTCAGCTCCCGATCATTCAGCTGCCCCCTCATGTACAGTGGCCGGTTGTGGCTGGTAGTGGAGAGCGGCATGTCCTCCTGAGTGAAGGTCACATTGGCTTATGGCAGTGCTTCAGCCAAACATGCCTCGTATTGGGCAGGCGTCTGTAAAGCAGTGATAATCGCATGTCGGGTCTCATCACTCAGAGAGAGGATTTCCCAAACAGTGAATCTCGCCTAGAACTTTTTCAACAATTTAACTACCCGACTTCCTGCTCGGACATTGGACAACTTCATTTCATCTGCCCATCTAGGCTTGGAGGAGTCTTGGACTGCGGTCCCTGACGGTCCTGCCTCATCGGGCTCAGATTCCGCACCCTTTTACTTAGTGCCATGTTCTTGTTGCCCTTCATTGGCTGCTACAGGACAAGCTTTATCTGCATCCGGAGTTTCGGAAGACTGCTGGGGCTGCGGGTAAGTACTTCTGATTGTAGGGTCGGCATCCTGACACGGTTGCTTTCCTTTGGACATCTTTAGAAATTCCAAGAAGGAAGGGGTAGTGGTGCTGCCCCCACTTTGGTTATACAGGCCTGACGGAGGAGGGATTTGAACTCCCTTGACCTCCGGGGAAGGCATCTTGTAGGGTTGCTCTCCCCTGAATATGATATTATGGTGAGCAGGCGACTGGCGTCCCCATTTCCGGCCTGACCGGGTTGCGTGTGCTGCAATAGCTGCTTCAGCCTGGCTTGCCCCGGCGGTAGGTGTGAAGCATATTTCTTCCTTGTCATCTTCACCCGACAAGTTGAAGAGAGCCAAGAGGGTATTGCAGGACACAATCTGCTCTTTATTGACCTTGGCGGCCTTTCTTTTCTTCTTTCGTCTCTTTTTCTTTTTTTCTTCAGCCGGCGCCTGCCCCCAGAACAGGATGCCTTCCTTGTTGGATGCTGCGTCAGCTTCTCCCTCCTACTTGAGTGAAAGCTGCTCTAGCTCTTGCCACGGGACATGGTCTCGTATTAGCAGAGGTGATGGAAATCTACACCGGGCACTAACTTTTATTTTTGTATTTGTGTCCTTTTAGTTTGCATTTATATCCTTGGGAAATAGGTTTGCAATTGTAAGGCTTTATAAGCCAATTTGTCATTCCCCAAGAATGTTTGGATTTTTGTGTAAAAGTCCCGTAGGTCCAGCGGGGGCCCCACACTCTTTCCCATTGGACCACCTAAGCCCTAGGGACCCATGTGGGACTGGTCAAAGTCCTAGGTGGGCTTCTAGATGGTTTGACATTCAAAGGGGGACAAGTGGTAAAAAATGTCCAAGATGCCTCCCCTTAAGTCAAGGGGGTGCCCCCCCATTAAAATGACATTTTGTATTTTTTTTTTAGGCCAATTGACCACATGGGGGAAGAAAATGCTACCCCTCCCCTCTCTCCCATGAAATTCCAACCCCCTCCCCCTTCCTCCCCTTCTATATAAACCCATGTATAGTGTTTTGTAAGGTTTAATGAAGGAAAATTATGAAATTAGTTGGAGCTCCTTGAAGGGTGGGCCCCTCTCCCCTCTCTCTACTGTTCTTCTTCCTCCTCCAGCCTTCCAGGGTGTGAGACCCATTCTATCTCTCCCTCTCAACCTCTGAATTCTGATTCTGCCGCCGCCGCCGCCATCGCACCGTCATCGCGCCGCCGCCACCATCGTCGGAGTTCTGTACAAATCAGGATATAACCTCAACTCTATACTTTTATCTTTTATTCTTGTTGTCTGATCGAGCCCAAACTATGAGAGCCCGTTCTACCTGCCACACCTAGTCTCCAGTTTAAAATTCGTGCCATTTGGCTTTCGTTTGGTATTTTTCCCATATTTCTTTTTCCCCCCCTATAATCTGCCATTCTGCAGATCCACGGGATAGTGTCACCTATTTGTATTTTTCCCACCCCCTCAGAAATTTCTAAAAAATCCACAAAAATTTCTCAGTGTTCCTCACGTCTCCCCCTACCTCCCATAATATTTTCATCCCCTAGAAAAATCATTTACCCCTCGGTCAAAGGTCAGTTTCAAGCAGATCTCTTTCTATCCTGAGTGTCAGTAATCAGATCCACAGAAACAACACAGTGTTGCAGAGCCTCCAAATTCTCATCCTTTCATTGGATCGAGCTGAAAAAAATATATGTTGTATATATAGGGGTCCTCTTTCCAACGCCGCTGGTCTCACCTCGATCTAATTCTGGATCTGAGAGAATTAATTCTTGCCCCTGAGGCGTGCAGATATGTTCCTTATGTAGGTATGAAATAGCAGTCCGGGAGAAATTCATAAATAAATACCAAAAGTCAACTTCCGCGACCGCCGCTCCCAGGAGTCGACCAGGGACGTCCTGCCAACGTTCCAGCCAAGCGGTGCCTTCCGACGATCTCAGGAAGGTGACGTTCCTTTGGAAGCCGCGTCTTGCTGTCCAGCGAGTCAGAATCGAGTCGGCGCAGCACCGAGTCGGCGCAGTACCGAGTCGGACCAGCAAGCCGAGTTCGCCTCAAACGCCCATCCAGCTTGCTGCCCGTCAACCCAGGATCGGTCCTCCCGGGCCCACTTGTAGCCCTTTACCTCCCTGCGTGGAGTGGGCAATAAAATTCACTGTTGTAATTAAATTTTAACCGTTATTACCGGGAGTTACCGTACTTGGTCGGGAAGTCTTCCCCACGCCCGGAGCGTGGAGGTAAACTCGCTACCCTCCTCGTAGGCATTTGCTTTACCCGTATATTTTTGAATGCCGCTGCATGTGATAGGTAACTAGCTCGATATCTATTTTTATCACCGCTGCGAGAGAGTGAGTGTGACCCGTCCCGTGACTCGATCCGAGTACACGCGGAAGGCCGATACCCGAGACTCATTACCGGTTTCTCAACCGTGCACGGTTCCACGTCTCCCCTCGCTTAGGGGCGATCGCGAGTTAGAGTCCCAGGTTGCGTGTCCTTCCCGCATCAATTCGGTATCAGAGCGCCAGTTGAGTCTAGGGTAGTCTTTGTGTCTAAGTCTAAGGGTGCATTTGCATACCATTGTTCGATATATCAAAAGGTGTCGCCCGAACGTTAGGTTACGCCCATTAGGAAGGCCGCACACTCGCGTGAGGAGTTCTTCGGATCGATCCTCCGCCTTGTAACGGATCTTGGTTGTGTCTAGGTTGGTAGTCGAGTCTCATTCCAACTTTGCATTAGTTAGGGTTGTGTCTAGTGTTTTGTCCGAGTGTCGGCATGGCCATCCACTAGCTTCCCCGTGTCCCATGGATTACCAAGGGCCTGCATCTTATGCATGGTGGCGATACTACCTAAGATGGGAAAACCACCCGGACCACCCCCGCAGACCCGTAGCCCGAAACTTCTATGGCTCCGAAAACCCGAGTGACTACCTAGAGTGGGACGCCATTATGGACGACTACTTTGAGGTGTACATTATGTCCGGCCCCATGCAAGTCGACTTTGTCAAAAGGTGACTTTTCTATGAAGCCGCCGAAACATGGAGGGGCAACAAATACTTCCGGGAAGATAGGAGGCTAAGGTCCATCGAGTCATGGTGGGATATGAAGAGAGCGCTTAGGAGGGTCTACCTTCCCCACCCACCTACCTCCAACCACGGGGGTCATACCACTAGCCAACCCCACCAACTCACCCATAATCAAGTGGGCCACACCTCCAACCAACCCCGCCCCTTCACCTCCATCCAAGCCCACCAAAGCACTCCCAATCAAGTGGCCCACCCAGTCGCCTCCAACCAACCTCCCCTTGGCACCTCCGTCCCATCCCACCTAAGCACCTCCAACCAAGTGGAAGCCCCACTTATAGCCGAGCCTAGGTCCGCACCCTGGTCGAGAGACGAAGAGCGAGTCCACCACGAGGCCCTTACTCCAACCCGCACCTTTGCCGAACTCTTGAAAATGTTTACGGACCGGTTGGATAGGATTGAAAGGACACGTGCTCCTTCACCACCCGTGAGTGCTCCATTGCTACCCTCCACTTCTGACCCTCATCCGGAGCCATCATATTTGGAGCCACCAAAGCCCGAGCCACCCGTATTTCTAACGGGTACGCTTTTCATCGTCGAGTCGCTTTGTAGCAACCCTGGTAAATTAAAGGACTAGAAAGTCTACATAAATTAAAAATAATAATTAAACAAGGCCCAGACCTTGTACATGACCCTCTTACGTCCTAAAAAGTCTGACAAAAGAACTCATGGACACTACTATTGTATTATAATAAATTTAAGAATGACATGTTATTTTTAAGTAAGTATTTAATGCACAACGTAATTTTAATTGAATTAAGAATCATTAAATCTCGAAGAAAATGTCAATTTATATTTTATTACTAATTTAGAAAGTTTAATATTCCATATTTATTACATTATAATCTTATTAGAAGGGAGAATGATATATATATAAGATTTAAGTACATTAAAGATATGTAAAAGATAAAAGAATGAGCATATATGCAATTTCGATTCTTTCAAGGGCATTGAGAAAAGGCCAAAAACTCAATTGACGCCTCTTTATGCAGGCGTATCCAACGTGAAAAGTGACTTAATACAAGTCGTTATTTATAAATTAGTGAAAATCAAATAAAGTATATAGTTAAATAGTTATAGAGATAATAGGGATATATACATAAAATTAGTCTTTTGAAGGTTAAGTGAAAATGCCAAAATCAAATGACGCCTATACCAATGGGCGTGTATAACGTAAGAGATGACTTAATGAAAGTCGTTAATTCCAAAAAAAAATGAATAGTGCCAGTTTTTCAATTAAAGAATTTTAGAAAACTAATTACATGAAAAAATAGAGACAAATGGAAAACGCATACCCCTAAAATATCCCATCTAGATCACATCAAGAAAAAAAGATAAAAATCTCGGAATATAGTTACACTTTAAAATTAAACGTTAACTAATGAGAATTTCTTAAACAAAGCAAGAGTTGCGTTTGGGAAGGGATTAATAAGGGAGATACTAATACTACTAGGACTGTTACTTGAGTTATAGTTCCAATAGAACTCCAACACCCAATGGGTTCCCAAAACCCTATAAATACCCCCTTTTATAACCTTTTGTCCCTATTCCTCCTCAACATAACGAGTTATTGCTGCTAAGCCTTTCTTCTATCGACAGAAGCAGAAGAACAACTCCTTCTTCCTCCGAAGGTTGCTGTACGTGAAGAACGTGAAGTTCTTCATCCTTTCTTCTTCTTCCTTGCTACACGGAGGATTGAAGGCCGTTGCTTTCTTCATCGTTGCTGCTACTACTGCGTTCTTCTTTTCTCCGGTTGATCGTCCAAGTATCGGAGGAGCCTTCCTCTCCATCATGTAGCTTCTTCCTTAGAAGGAGTGCTACTATTATCTTTGCTAAAGAGCTGCTGCTCTTGGCTATGCGGTTGCTCTATTGAAAATAGAGTATAGTTTGTGGTTATTATCTTCTTCGTCGATCTGTCATCCAAAGCATCAAAAAGGTAGGTTTTCTCAAGTGCTCAGCAAAACCATGATAATGAGTCCCTACATGCATATAGGTTGATATTTATCAACAGGAAGATTTATCGATATCAGTTTTCTTGATTTTTGCAATAACAGTAAATAACGACTCAAACAAAGGCGTTATTTTGATCTCACGACTGTACACACAATCGTCATTTTGGTCAGCATTTAATAATTACATATATTCAAAATTTAATAATAGAGGATCAGGACACCTAATTTAATGCATGATTATAATTCTGGATTCCTGCTAATTTTCTTTGCCTGACCATGTAATTATTCCTGGAAATTTTATTTTATTTAGAAAATGGCACTGTTCATAGTTAATCGAAATCATGAATTCATATACACTGAAAGCCAACTTGGATTTAAAAGAAATCCATGATTCGTTTACACTATATGATAGACTTGATTTAAAAGAAATCCAGGATTCGTTTACACTATATGCTAGACTTGATTTAAAAGAATTCCAGGATTTATTCACACTAAATGTTAAACTGGATTTAAAAGAATTCCATATTTACACTAAAAGTGGAACTATATTTACAATTCGTGACTATTGGCACTATATTCCAGCCCGTGAATATAGTCTCACGTTTCTCGATGTTTTATCGACTACCCCACTATTTCTCGGTGATAGATGAACCCTCCGTGGGACATTCCGTTCCTTCGGATTGGTGACTTTATCATAGAGACCTCCGTAAGACTCCGCTAGATTTGGATTTTCTCAAAGCAGCCGAGCTGGTTGTACCATTAAAACCCATGACACTACTTAATTACCATGTCACTCTATAGAAACAAGGTAAACCGGCCCTCGTGACGTGCTATGTGGATGTCATGAGAATATTCTTGAACTAATGGAATGGAAAAACATACCATTATTACTCCTTCAGAATTAAGTGTTGTACTTGTGGACACTAATTCTATTTCGTGTACAATAACGAGCAACCATGTTTATATGGGCGCTTATTCTTATTATCATGGCACCCAATTAGGGAGCCGATTCCACCTAGTTTTATCGTTAATCGTGATTATACCGTTATTGTTGTCTTTATACATCATGTTCAATCCTTGAAATTCTATTCCACAAGATATACCTTAAAGTTTCTACAAGCTTATTCCATTGAAACTCTATATTGGCTATAACTATAGTGGATGTCGAGAAATACATGATCAATGCCTGCGCGTATAAGGGCCCGATCTGATCCTGGGAGGAGCACCCGAAAGTCCTTGTGCCCATGAGAGTTGTAATGATCACGGTGTGGCATTACACCGAAGTGCATGACTAGCTTGATTATACATTCCACAATCTCATACTCGACTTGACATGACATGACTTGAGTGACCCGGAAAGGGTATTTATATACTTGCTTGAAACGTGATAGCCAATTCCCGACATGACATGATGAATATACTTGCTTGAATATCTTGACATTTATTGATATAAGTTCTTGAAAGACATGCTAGTTCACTCAATTATCTCTTGTTATACTGTGACGCCCCGACTCGCAAACCCGGTCCAGTCGTAAAGACTAGCGTCGGATCCCGATCGGAACGTCACAGTGGGAACAACCCAAGCGGTACAATTACAATTGAGAATTACACATAAACACTGAGATATCATTGCAGCGGAAATGAAAATACTCAATTCATCCTCTTACAGTCAAATGACTACATCCACATAGATAGAAATAACGATAACAATTTCACACGTCTTTTATTACATAACCAAATTTCACACACTTTTTCTTTTTTTTTACATAAGACGTAACTCATAACATAACTACCTAAGATAAAGACTGGTAGTAAAATCCGACCCGCGGTCAAACACTGCGAGATCACTTCTCGCTTCCTTCTACCGCTTCTCCTGAAATTGTTCAACGGGGTGAGTCTACGAATAGACACAGTAAGAGACTAAGCATAGTCCCCAGTCAAAACATGTATCAACATATCCAAAGTGATTTGCGGTAATTTGTTTCATAAAGTCATTCTATTTTCATTTGACAAAGAAAGCATGTACATTAAAATTTTATTCTACCAATGACAAGGTAAATAAAAATTCATCATTTGTAAACATTAATGAATGATTCCAGTAATGAATCAATGAACAGTAATAACAGTTTCAGTATCAATTCAGTGAGCAGTAATAGTCGTATTAATAACGACTCAGTGAACAGTAATAGTAGTTCAGTGTCAATTCAGTCGGCAATAACAGTTGTTCAATTTCAGTTCAATAAACAGTAACAGTGGTATAAATAGCCAGACACAGTGCCCAAACCACCACTAGAAGGATAGTCAATCGGTACTCGATCACCTAGGTAAATAGTGATGAGTCTTGGTTACTGCGCAGAACCGGGAGAAATCATCTCCACCTTAACCAGTGGTACTTGTCCACCTCCAGGATTTCATCCCCGTTACCCTCGGGGTCAGTACAGTGTGAACCTCCCCATAGGGGCATTTCTATAGTTTGATTCCAGTCTCCCCCTATGGTGGCAGTGTCCATATGACATTACTAACGGCATGGTAAAAATATAAATATGACTAGAAATATCAAAGCCAGGCTGGATAGGATTCTTTTCAATGACTGTTGGGTTGTAAAATTTCATGTGGTTGCTGTTAAACATTTGCTGAGAGAACCATATGATCACTCACCGTTGCTGCTTTACTATCCTCAATTCAAAGGTGGGCCTAGCAGATTTGTCTTTCAACATATGTGATTTGAGGATGATAATTTTATCCCCATGGTGCAGACTACTTGGAATTCTATTCCTACTATTCATCATAATGCCTTTTACAATCTTCAAAACAAACTCAAGGCTCCCAAACCTGTCATTAAACAATGGAACAAAGATAGGTTTGGCAATATTTTTGACAGAAAATGCAAAGTTGAGGAGGAATGCTTATTGGTTGAGTCTATATTTGATGGTGATCCTAATGAAGGCAACAGAGTTGCGTTGCAAGTCGCCCAAGCAGAATTAAGGAGATGCTTGCATCTTGAAGAAATTTTCTAGGGGCAAAAGGCTAGAATTAACTGGATGAAGATGGGAGATCGTAACAGTAAGTTCTATCATATGTATGTCACTCAAAGAAGAACTAGGATGGCCATCCATAGAATCAAGTTAGACAATGGGGAATGGTGTGAGGATGAAGATGTGATTAAGGTCAAGGCTGTTGAATTTTTCCAGCAACAATTTACCTCATTGGAGCATGTTATAAAGCCTGTTGTATTAGATCATATCCCCTCTCTGGTCACTGCTGAGGAAAATGAGGCTCTAACCATTGTACCTGATGAAGAAGAAATTAAAAAAGCTGTTCACTACCTGGGGTCTGATAGTGCCCCAGGTCCTGATGGTTATACTGGTATGTTCTTTATTTCATGTTGGGAATTTATATCAGCTGATATTATTAGGGCTGTGCAAGGTTTTTTTAGAGGTATGCCTCTACCAAAAGGTACCACTTCTTCATGTATCGCTATGATACCTAAAGTGGCATCACCTACTTCTTTTGCTGAGATGCGGCCTATTAGCCTTTGCAACTTCACTTATAAAATTATTTATAGAATCATCAGCAACAGGATGGTGAAAATTTTACCTGATATCATATCTGATAATCAAGGGGCCTTTGTTCAAGGGAGACATATTGTGGACACAATCTCTTTAGCCTCAGAGTTGATGAAGGAACTAGGGAGGAAGGTAAGGGGTCATAATATTATCCTTAAACTCGACATGGCCAAGGCTTATGACAGATTGGAATGGGATTTTCTGCTTGCAGTAATGAGGAAATTTGGTTTCTCGAACAGATTTTACTCTCTTATCTCTATGATGCTTTGTAACTGTTGGTTCTCTGTCTTAGTTAATGGTTCACCGACAGGTTATTTTAAATCAACCAGAGGGGTTAGACAGGGAGACCCTCTGGCTCCGGCCCTTTTTATTATTGCAGAAGAGGCTCTCAGTAGGGGTATTACTAGGCTGTTTCTTGATGGTGAAATTCAACCATTTCATGTACCCCGTGGTTGTCCACATGTATCCCATTTACTTTATGCTGATGATACATTAATATTCAGCAATGGCAAGACAAGGAACCTTAGAAGGCTGTTGGATTTCATCAATGACTATGAGATGTCATCAAGACAGAAGGTGAACAAAGCTAAAAGCAGTTTTATGGTCTCTCAGAAAGTTTCTCATGCTGTCATTAGTAGGATTGCTGACTGCACGGGTTTTCAGCATAAAAATGGTATCCAATCGTATCTTGGCGTTCCTCCTTTTGAAGGCAGGAAGAGAATATCGTACTACAAATATCTGCTGGAGAAAATTTGCAATAGAATAAATAGTTGGCAGTCCAAATACCTTTCTCAGGCTGGCCGGAGATGCCTTATCATTTCTGTATTACAATCCATCCCAATTTATACTGCTAGTGCTTCCTGCATTCCAGCTACTATTATCAACATGATCAACAAGTTATGTGCTAATTTTTTCTGGGCTGGTAAAGATGGAACTAGGCATCATTGGGTGGCATGGTCCAGCATCACCAATCCTTTTGAGGAAGGTGGCCTTGGAATCAAAAGCCTGCGTCACATTCAAATTTCGATGGTCGCTAAGCAAATTTGGACAATTATCCATGGTTCCTCTCTCTGGTCTCAGTATGCCAATTCAAGATATATTAAGGAGCATTTGAGTTTTATTCAGGACCCCTTTCCAAGTGGTGTCCGGAGGGACATATTCAGGCAAGCCAGGAACCTGGTTTTATCCAAAACCCGGTGGATTCCTATGAATGGTAAATCTATCAATGTTTTGAAGGACAATTGGTGTGGTGTAATTTTGGCACCCAACAACTACCCCATTAATGTTACGCTTGATGAAGCCATGGCCAATCCTAATCACCAGGTATGGTCCTATATTCCTCCTAATGTGGCTCAATATATGGGTAATTTGCAGTTACAACAGATGCCAGATATTTGTGTTTGGGATGCCAACAATGAAGGTGAATTTACCAATAAAACTGCATATAACTCAGTGAGATCTCAAAGGAATAAAAGACCTCCATTAAAGAGGATATGGGGAGAGCATTTCCCTCCTAGGGCCTCTATATTCTGTTGGCGGACATTAAACCGAGCAGTGCCGGTGGACAGTATTATTGTAAAGGTGGGAATATGTTTACCTTCTAAATGTGTTTGCTGCAAGGACAATAACCAAGAGGAGACTTTGAATCACTTACTTATTAAGAGTCAAATAGCCAGGCCATTGTGGAATTTTTTCAGGCTACTTTTTGATTCTAGATGCAGATCTAACAGCTCTGTTACGGGTTTTTGTTGGGATATACTATGTTCAGCTGACTGCAAGTCTCCATTTGGTTTTACTGCCACCCTTGTCATGCTGCTCATTCTTTGGGAGACTTGGAAAGCCCGTTGCAGTATCAAATTTGAAGACAAATGGCGCCCAATCAGAGTTATACAGCAACATATTTGTAGGCAGACTGAGTATTCCTTGCAACAAGTGATCTTCAGCAAGGCTCCCTCAAATAGTGAGAGACTCATTCTAGATCAGTATAAATTCACCTTCAGGCTGAATGTAAAACCCACAATGTTAATTAAATGGTCATGTCCTAGTCATGGTTATGCTTTGAATGTTGATGGGGCTGCTAAAGGGAACCCTGGGCAGGCAGGTGGAGGTGGTTGCATCAGAGGAAGTCATGGTGAATTTGTCTTTGGATTCTCTTATTACTATGGTGTGGCTACCAATATGGTGGCAGAGGCGAGAGCCTTACTTGATGGGCTGAGAGTCCTAGTTAAATGTGGTCTCCCAATTGCTGTGATATATTCTGACTCCAAAGTTCTAGTTACTTTGTTACAGGCGAACAACAAACCACCTTGGAGGATACAAAAATAGTGGGATGAGATTAGGCATACCATCATTAGTAATAACTGGTCTCTTCAGCATATATATAGAGAGGGGAACTCTGTTGCTGATGCTTTGGCATCCCAAGCATGTTCTACTCGGATAAACAAGGACTATAGAAGTTGGCATGACCTCCCCCGTAGAGTGCGTGGTCTTGCTACTGTAGATGCTGCTTGCCTTCCTAGCTGGAGAGGGTAAAATGAACAAAGCCCAGACATTGAATGCCCTGACTTCACAATGTATAGATTTCAGCAGCAATAGGGCGTGCAGTGCATGGATTCACAATGTACAGACTTATCTTCGGCAATGTACAGACTTCACAACGTTCAGACTTCACAAAGCCCAGACATTGAATGCCCTGACTTCACAACGTTCAGACTTCACAAAGCCCAGACATTGAATGCCCTGACTTCACAATGTACAGACTTCAGTAGCAATAGGGAGCGCAGTGCATGGATTCACAATGTACAGACTTTACAATGTACAGACTTCACGATGTATAGATTCCACAATGTACATACTTCAGCAGCAACAGGGCATGCAGTGCATGGATTCACAATGTACAGACTTCACAATGTACAGACTTTACAATGTACAGACTTCAGCAGCGAAAGGGAGTGCTTCACAGTGTACAGACTTCAGAAGTGAATGGGCGTGCAGTGGATGGACTTCTCAACGTACAGACTTCACAAAGCCTAGACATTGAATGTACAGACTTCAGCAGCAATTCCACAATGTATGGACTTCAACAGCAAAAGGGCGTGCAATGTATGGACTTCACATTGTACAGACTTCACAAAGCCCAGACATTGAATGCCCTGACTTCACAATGTACAGACTTTACAATGTACAGACTTCAGCAGCGAAAGGGAGTGCTTCACAATGTACAGACTTCAAAAGTTAATGGGCATGCAGTGGATGGACTTCACAACGTACAGACTTCACAAAGCCTAGACATTGAATGTACAGACTTCAGCAGCAATTCTCACAATGTACAGACTTCTCAAAGCTCAGAAGTTGAATGTACCGACTTTAACAGCGAATGGGCATGCAAGCATGGATTTCACAATGTACAGACATTGAAAGCGCCGGTCTATAGAGGACTGTACAGCTTTCTTTACATTTCATATTCCCTTGTATTTTTAGAGGCTTGGCCTCTTATGTTTTTGTTCATATTTGAAAAATCAATAAAATAAAGCATCAAGTGGTGTTTTGGTGGAGTGAGAACATTCCCTTCCTCTGGAATGGGGGGTGCACTCTCCCTTCTTCCTGCTTGATGACTTGGTTTTATATAAAAAAAAACTTATATGAAATGGACACATGCCACTCAAAATTCATGTTGTGAATATTAATATACCAATACTGAAAATCATTTTTTTTTCTGAAAATTTCAAGTTATTCAAATATAATGACATATCTATATATCAAAATTTACTAAATCTATTTACAGGTATCAGAATGCCTTAAAATTTCAGGGAATCAATATATTTATAGAAAGGATCAAAACAGTAAATTTTCATAATTTTTTAAAAAGTATTTAATATTTTTTACATAATTATTTATAATCCATTTATACATCAAAAATTTATAATTCTATTATCCAAACTCAGAATATATTGTAATTTCAAGAATCTAATAAATTTACATGAAATATCAGAATAAAAATTTTTTATTATTTTTCAAACAGCAATTATAATTTTTCTGAAATTACTTATATTCTAACATGCATCATAAATTGACTAAATTTAGCTAATAAATTTATAAGACCCTTAAACTTTTACAAAAACTTACATTTGTCTGTAAAAATGCATAAACAAAATTTTCATAATTTTACACGTAGGAATTAGAATTTTCACAGAATTATTTAAATTATCCAATACATGGAATATTAACTAAATATATCCACAACACTCTACACGTCACCATAATTTTTTAAATCATCATTCATAATAGAAATATCATTCTTAAAATTTTTCATTAGTTTTCACATTGTATTACTATTTTTAACACTATATTACTATTTTTCATACTAAGTAAGAAAAAGATATCCTGAATAATAAATCAACGAAATATATCCAAAATGATCAGATAATTTCTAAAAATTTACAGAATGTTGTGTTAGACAGAAGTATCATATGTAAAAAATTTCATCATTTTTCATTCAGTATGTCTATTTTCTAATTTTTTATATCAATTTCTAAAATTTACCATAATAACTTTTAAATAGAGACAATTATCCAGAATACTTACAATGGCTACTATATATTGAAAATTAACTTACAGATATCAAAATATCAGTTCTGTGAATTTGTTTAGATTTTTCACAGAATATTAGTATTTATTCAAATTTTCTAATTATTTGTTTAAATATTGATAATTATACCAATGATGGTTCTGTTATCCTAATGAGATGATATTTTCATAAATTAGTTCTAACAACCATTTAAGTCTTCTGGTAAAGTTTCAAGATTTTTCATGTATTATTTCTATTTTTCTCATAATTTTATACTTCTATTAAAATATCAAAAATTATCTAATATTACTTGCAGATATCAATAATTATTGATATTTTCAGAATACAACACACTCAATGTATGGACCATACTGTAAAATTATACAACTTTTGTGAATATGGTTTCTAATTTCCATAATTTCTATACTATTATTTATATATTTTATCATGTATGAAAATTCATTAAAATAAATATCATGATCCAGAAACTATGAAACTTTTTCTGCACATGGATCTCACAGTAAGGTACCTTCTGACAATTTATTGTAATTTTATATTATCCTATGGTATTTTAATATAATTTAAACACCTTTAGGACAATATTAAAATATCTTTAAACGTGAAAATAAATTAAATCAGACAAAGAAATTTTTACAGAAATTTCATAACATCAGGTTTTAGGATTCTGGAAACTCTCTCAATTTATCATGCACCGTTACTAATTTTAAGACATTAATCACATAATTATACCATTAATCACATGCTTTAACTTAATGATTTAATACTAATCCGACCAAGACAAGATTACAGATTATGAAACTACGATCTATAGACTTAACTACCTATATAGATGCTAATTACACATCATAAATCATTCTAAATACGCTAATGCATGCTAATCTAGGGGATAAAGTGCTAATCTCTTACCTTAAAAATACTTAAACACTCCTTAATGACCTTCACAGCTCCCCTGCTGCACTCCACGAACTCAGCTTCCAAGAGGAGCAAATGAACCCCCTATACCTCTCTATTTATAGGGGTTTTTGGCTTAATCAATCCTAACCATCCACTTAAATCAAGGGTTAAGATTTAAACAATTATATTACTATTATTTAATTCACATTTGACATTCAAACCCCACCTACCCATTCACCTAACATATTTTGACTATTCTGTATTTTTTTCTTTTTTCTTTTCATAAAGCATGTGGAATTTTGACTTTAAGAAGAACTTAAGATTTTAATTAGAACTAATCAAAAAAAAATTTAAATCGTTGCCGCAAATTACGGTCGAAAGGGGCAGGCGGCGCCCGCCAGCCCGCTCCCGCGCGCGCGCGGGCGCGCGTGGGCGGCGCCCTGCGGCCCCCCACTTTTTTTAATTTTTTTTATTTTTATTTTCAACTTAAACTTTCTTATATTTTTTTTGTATTTATGCCCTTTTCTTTTTGTTTAACCCCTTTCTTTCATTTTTTTTGTTCCAAACCCTTTCAATTTTTTTTTAAAACAATCAACCGTCTATAATTTTGTTTATGACTAAATAAACATAATAAAATAAAGAATTTAAATATTTGGACATATAAAATTTTTAAACAATTAATAAACTACTAAAAAAATCGTAGGGCATTACACCCTCTCCCCCTTAAAGAAAACTTCGTCCTCGAAGTTTGGGGTTAGATCACATACCGAACAGATGATGGTACTTCTTCTTCATCGCTTCTTCTGGTTCCCACGTGGCCTCCTCATGCGAGAAGTTCATCCATAGTACCTTCACCAGTGGGATGACTTTAGTCTTCAGCACTTGCTCTTTGCGGTCAAGAATTCGAACAGGTTGCTCCTCGTAGGATAGGTTCTGCTGGAACTGCATCTGCTCAGTACTGATCACGTGCGCCGGATCATGCACGTACCTCCTCAGCATAGACACGTGGAACACCAGGTGTACTCCCTCCTGAGACGAAGGTAAAGCCAACCGATATGCCACATTTCCTAATCTCTCTAGAATTTCGAATGGTCCGACGAATCGTGGATATAATTTTCCACGCTTGCCGAACCCAACGATTCCCTTTGACGGAGACACCTTGAGGAAGACGTGATCACCAATTTTGAATGACAGCTCCGTCCTTCGGTTATCAGCATAGCTCTTCTGTCGGTCTTGTGCTGTCATCAATCTCTGTCGGATCTGCCTGATCTTTTCGGTAGTTTCTTGAACATCTTCGGGCCCCACATACTGTCTGTCTCCTGTTTTCTCCCAGCACAACGGAGACCTACAAGGTCTACCATATAGTGCCTCGAATGGAGCCATGCCTATACTCGCGTGGAAGCTATTATTATAAGAAAATTCCACGAGAGGTAGATGTCGCTCCCAATCGCCCTTCCAATCAAGAACACAAGCCCGAAGCATGTCCTCCAGTGTCTGAATCGTCCTTTCGGACTGACCGTCAGTTTGTGGGTGAAAAGCTGAACTGAGCTTGAGCCGCGAACCAAAAGCTTCATGCAACCCTTGCCACAGTCTGGATGTGAATCGGGGATCCCTCTCGGAGATGATAGACTTTGGAATCCCGTGAAGTCTGACAATGTTATCAACATATAGTTTTGTCAAGTTTTCCACTGATTGCTTTCCCTTCATAGGAAGGAAATGTGCAGACTTTGAAAATCGGTCCACGATCACCCATATAGAGTCATTGCCTTTTACCGATCTGGGTAACCCGGTCACAAAGTCCATAGTGATTGCTTCCCATTTCCACTAAGGAATTTCTATTTTCTGCATTAGCCCCGATGGCCTTTGGTGCTCTGCGTTTACCTGCAGACAAACCAAGCATCTAGCCACAAAGTCAGCTACGTCCTTCTTCATTCCCTGCCACCAGAAAGACCGTTTCAAGTCTTGGTACATTTTACCACCTCCTGTATGAATAGAGAACATTGATTGGTGTGCTTCCTCCAAAATCTGCCTTCTCAAATCGGCTATATCAGGTACACATATCCGATGCTGAAATCGAATCACTCCATCTTCATCACGAGCAAAGCCGGTCTTCCCGATCAATCCTTGCAGCTGGGGATCATCTTTTTGCACCTCTATTATCTTGTCAAGCACTATTGACCTAATGGTCAGTTGGGACACAAATGCTTGACACAGTTGAGGCTCAATCACAGCCATAAGTTGCGCTACATCTTCGATCATCTTTCAATCTTGCTGCATCATAACTCTTTTCCTGCTGAGAGCATCGGCTACTACATTTGCCGTTCCTGGATGGTATCGCAATTCGAAGTCATAATCTTTCAAGAATTCGACCCATCTTCTTTGTCTTAGATTCAACTCCTTCTGAGAGAATAGGTACTTCAGACTCTTGTGGTCAGTGAACACTTCGAACTTGACGCCATAAAGATAATGACGCCAGATCTTCAATGCATGAACCACTGCAGCCAATTCCTAATCATGAGTCGGGTAATTTCGCTCATGCTCATTTAGTTGGCGAGAAGCATAAGCGACCACCCTTCCATTTTACATCAGTACACTGCCTAGCCCAACCTTTGATGCATCAGAATAGATAGCAAAGTCATCCTCATTGTTAGGCAAAACAAGAATTGGTGCTGATGTCAGCCTAGCCTTCAGCTCTTGGAAACTCTTCTCACAGCTCTCAGACCATATATATTTGACTCCCTTTTGGGTCAACTTGGTTAGTGGCGCCGCTAGAGATGCAAATCCCTCAATAAAGCGACGATAGTAACCAGCTAACCCTAAGAAACTCTGAATCTCTGTGGGAGATTTAGGAGTCTCCCAATCCAGAACCGCCTGGGCCTTTGCGGGGTCAACGGCAACACCATTGCCTGAGATTACATGCCCGAGGAAATGAACCTCCGTCAGCCAAAATTCACATTTGCTGAACTTAGCATACAGCTCATGCACTCTTAGCGTCTCGAGGATGATTCTCAAGTGTTCTCGGTGTGAAGCTTCATCAAGAGAATATATCAGCACATCATCAATAAAGACAACCACAAAGGTGTCAAGATACGGTCTAAACACCCGATTCATCAAGTCCATAAAAGCAGCAGGGGCATTTGTCAGACCAAAAGGTAGCACCAAGAATTCATAATGACCATATCTCGTTCGGAATGCTGTCTTGGATGTGTCTTCTTTCTTTATCCTCAACTGATGGTATCCCGAACGTAAATCAATCTTTGAGAACACTATGGCTCCTTGCAACTGGTCAAACAGGTCATCAATGCGGGGTAAAGGATATTTATTTTTAATGGTCACCTCATTAAGTTTGCGATAGTCAACGCATAACCTAAGAGAACCATCCTTCTTATTCACAAATAGAACTGGAGCTCCCCATGATGACACACTTGGACGGATAAATCCCTTGTCTAACAAGTCTTGAAGTTACTTTTTCAACTCTGACAATTCTGCTGGGGTCATTCTGTAGGGTGCCTTAGAGACAGGTGATGTGCCAGGTAACAAGTCAATGGCAAACTCTAACTCCCTTGCAGGTGGTAACCCGGGCAAATCCTCTAGAAACACATCAAGGAATTCTCGAACAACCTCGATCTCTGCTATAGTCGGTGATTGATCAACATCCGACTTCATGACTACGCTTGCCAAGAATGCATCGTAGCCCTTCCTCTACATTCGCACAGTCTTCATTGCTGAAACTAATAACTTCTTCCTAGCCATATGCTTCAGTAAGGGATGAGAAAACTCTTTCTCTCTAGGGATGCAAAAAATTACTCTCTTCCTTCAACAATCTATCAGAGCGTAATGCTCTTCTAACCAATCCAGTCCTAGGATAGCATCAAAGTCTTGCATAGGTAAACAACAAAAACAACCAGACAGAGTTCTTCCTTCTATATTAACTGACAGTGAGGGGATGTGCCTCTTGGTAGACACTGCTCCTGCAGGTGTGTGTACCAACAAGGGCACGTCTAGTTCTACTTATTCAATTCCAAATTCTTCATACAATTGACTAGCAAACTTCTCAAAGATGAAAGTATGTGTGGCACTGGTGTCAAACAATACTCTAGCATGAATACCATTGATAGAAATAGTACCTTCTATGAGGTCCTCCGCCTGCTCGGCATCCTCTCTCGCAAGTGTAAATACCCGAGCTGGCGCTCGGGGTCTCCCCGCAGGTCTCGCTGCTCCCGGTCTGGCTGCTACTATTGCTGGTCTGGCTGCCACTGGAGCTGCTGTTGCTGCTACTGGCCGAGCCGCAATAGATTGCATCAACTTTGAACAATCTTGAATCATGTGACCCTTCTCGCCACAACGGAGACATCTGCCGGTGGCGATCCAGCATACTTCCCTGACATGGCGCTTGCCACATTGCTTGCATTCTGGTTTGTTGCTGCCCCAAATTGGTGGCGTGGTCTTCCTTGCCATGAACGGTCGTGACAGATTGCTCATCACCTTCTTGCCCTTGTCATTCCGGTGAAAAGGTGATGATGGTCTTTTTGTTGACGTCCTCTTCTCCTCCTGATATAACTCCATGTCGCTCTCTTGACGACATGCCGCGCCAAGAGCCGCCTCTATAGTAGCCAGATCTAGTGCAACTAGGCGGGTCCGAAGCGACGGTCGTAGACCCGCCACAAATTTCTTCACCTTCCTCCTTTCATCTGTAGAAATATGTGGTGCATATTTTGATAATTCCGTGAACTTTGCTTCATACTCAAGCACGGTCTTCGACCCCTGAGTTAGGGCCAGAAAGTCTTGCTCCAGCTTGTCTTGAATATGTTCTGGTATGTACTTTGCCGTAAACAGCTCCGTGAATTCTTCCCAGGTAATTTCATGCTCCAGTATGTCTGGATGATTCCTTAGAACATACGCCTACCAAACGTCCGCTCTCTCTTGTAGCATGTACGCCGCCAAGCTTGTTTTGTCCTCATCCGCACACCGGATGACCCGAAAAATCTTCTCGATCTCGCAGAGCCAGTTTTCAGCCATGATTGGCTGACTCTCCCCCTTAAAAGAGGGTGGTGCCATCCGCCGAAACCTCTCCATCATAGTCACCCCTCCTAAAGCCTGCTCCTGGGGTGATGCTGCCTGAGTCTGGAGTTGCGCCTGTAGTGCTGCCTGCGTCTGCGCCTTGAAGTCCCGCGATCAAGGACACCCAAGAGGGGGGTGAATTGGGTGTTTAAAAATTTTATGGAAACTTTTGACTTTTTTAAATATGTGATAAACACTAATTAGGAAGTTGAAAGTTGTTAAACAAATTCTCTCAAACTCTCCGCTCCCACACGAGCACGAAACGAAATAAAACAATCAAATCACACACATGCACAACCCAAACCACAATGCACAGCGATTTTAAGGTGGTTCGGATGCAACGGCGGCAATCCTACATCCACCCCTCACCAAACTCGGTGAGGCTTCACTCGGGGATAAATGCCCAAACGGAGACGACGCTCCAAACACACACGCAGGACGACGCATGCCCACACACACGGGGACGCACCCGAACACACACACACACATGGAGACGATGTCTCCAACACGATCCAACAAGCGGATCAACAAGACATGCACACGTTGCGACAAGTGCAGCACTCAACACACACAAACACTAAGATCTGGATAAAACAACACACACACGCAGATCTAAAAAGACCTACGCACACACGAATCAAAAACGACATGCACACACACGACCACGGATCCAACACTGATCCACACACACACAAGTTCGCAGTTTATACAAAACACGAATATGAACTTGAAACATAATAAGGCACAGTTTTGAATGCTCCTGATTTAGGCTCCCCTGAGTGTATGCTCTGGATGTTTGCGTTGATTCCTTCTTTACTTGAATGGCTTGAGACTCAGCTTGAATGACCTTGTATTTGATGTAGATCTTCTTGCACGGAGTACTGTTCACTACTATAGTACTTCATTCTTTCACTTGGACAACCTTCTCTTAAGCTTTTCTTGAGACCATTGCTTGATTGGAACTCCTTGGCTTGAGAAGATGCTTGAATGGCTTCAGTTGATGATAGAACGGCTTCGATCGGATGATGAACTTGTTGAAAGGAATGTTGTTCATGAACGTTGCAGCAATCTTCATTTGATAGCTTTCCTCTCGATCTCTCCTTGTTGATTTCTTGCTTCTTCAGTTCTTGGGAGGATGAAGACTTCGAAATGGATCTTTAACCCTCAGCTATTGATGAAGCTTTGCCCACGGATCATTGTTCACGGCTACAGTGATTCTCCTCTTTCTTGAGCCACCTTGATCTCTCCTCTTTTGATTTCTTCTCTTGGAGTCTCTTAGGCCCTGTTTGACAAATGGGTTGTCCGCCGGTTAGCCGACACCGGCTAATCGGTGGACCCCACCTCGGCTGGCCCTCCCCCTCACACAAAACCCTTACCCGACCCCGGTTGCCTTAATCGACCCTGAAGGGTCGATTAAGGCACCCCCTTACCCGGTTATCAAATCCCCCCTTAGGGTTTATGACCTCAAGGAGAGGTTTTATAACCCTTGGAAGGTCTATGGACAATCCCCAGACCAGATCCACTAAATCTGGAGTGTTTGGTGGCTTTGGGATTAAACAATAGCAAGAGGAAATGCTCCTTCCGAGATGGACAAAAGTCAACATTTTGGGCTTATCAGGGCTGGCGGTCGACCGGAACTGGCTGGCGGTCGACCGGAACTCTGCAGGAAATAGAACCGTTGCATTCTGTTATTTTCGGTCGACCGGATTGGCCTGGCAGTCGACCGCGCTACAGTGTCGACCTAGCTACAGTGTCGACCTAGCTACAGTGAAATTCCTGACTTTAAGATTTCACCCCCAAACTCCATTGCAACCCTTCCAAACTTTGTGGCATCAAGCTCCTTTGATCTTGGAGGGATTATACAAAGAATTTAACCTACAAAATCATGATAAAAATGATTAGAACTTTAGCTTAATAATCAATATGATAAATATATGAAATGCATACATGAAAGCCCATGTTCAAGGTGCATACAAACACTTGAACCATAAAAGGTTTAAGCTAAAGGTGAAGAATTATTTCTATGCAAGTGAGCAAAGTATGAGAGTAATTTAGCCATGCACATATACAAGTGAACACTTTGAAAACATGATTGACTAAAGATCAAGATCAATAGATATGCATTTGTCCAATATGAATGTATCATGTAACCAAGCTCCATGAAAAATATGCATAGGAAGCATTCAATGCACATGTTCAACTCAATCATATTCAACCAATCGATATGAACAATCAACCATTTAGTTAGCATCAAAACCATAGCAATACACACTAAATTTAGTTATCATCAAAATCATAGCTCAACAATCTCCCCCTTTTTGATGATGACAAATTTAGTGATGAATGATGACAAACTTAGTGATGATGATAAACTAAATGACGATGCAACATGTTCTTCTCCCCCTTACACATGGTAATCATGAATCTTTTTCTCTTGACAAGGGCAATCATGAATCTTTTTCTCAAGAATCATCACAAAGGCAAGCATGAATCATCTTTGTTCTGACAAGGGCAATCAAGAATCATCACAAAGGTAAGCATGAATCATCTTTTTCTCCCCCTTTGACATTATCAAAAAGCGGGATAAGGCAAAGCTGTCTTCCTTAACAACATAACTTGCTCCCCCATTGTCATTAACAACAGGCAGGGTAATTCCAAACATTCTCCCACATGAACACTATCAAGATGAAGGGAGGAAACCACAAAGATTCAAATAGCAGTATGATGAATGAGCAAGGAACAAAGACCCACAATTGAAAGTCTGATGAAGCACCAAATCATGATGAAGGAGAAAATGATAAACAAGTGGGTTCATGGAATGTCTAGGAGGCACCAAATCATGTTTTTGTTGATTTTCATGTTGCATATTTTTATTTGTTTTGGAGATACCAATGGTTGGCATGATAGGATACCAATTGTTGATTATTTGGACGTGCCAGGATGAGTAGAGCTGATTTCACGCTTCGCCCCTTGGTCAAATAGAATCCAAACCTTATTTAATAAGTGTGCAGCATGTGAAGTCCATTCAATTTTTTGGGTTTTCATTATTTTCAGCTTTTAATTTTTGATTTGTGGTTTGAAATGCATGAGATGCAACATATGCATGTGATGACATGCGAGATGCATAAACAAACAAACAGATAAATACGTATATATACACGCAACATATATCCCCCGTACTTATTTAAGAGGGAATGGGTATAAGAAGGGTGCATGAGGGTCATAGCAACTGAAATGTTCACTTATAACACATGGGAGATTGTGCAATCATATAGAAGATTCATTCTATTGCTAATGCAGTCAATCAACTTTCTGAACACATATAAAATCAAATTTCCAGATCTGTAAGTAAGTAACATGAAAAATGATAGTTGCAATATGGATATTCAGATTTTCAGATTAACACAAGGAGACATTTTATAGACTGCACTTCAATTTTGAGAACATCGTATTGGAGGCATCGCTCTACCACTGTGAGTTTTCACCATCATTTTTCAACTCAATCAATATCACATGGCAGTCAGAATTTTTCAAGAGTGATCAGGTTCAAATAATTTTTTTTTTACACGAGTAGACGCATGGAGCTCATGCTAGAATCCCCGGTTACTCAGAATACTTAACCATTTCACCTCATTTTGAACAGAGATACTAGTCAACACTTTTCAGATATGAATCACATCACGTCTCAAGTGACATGTGCCCAGTTTACTCAGTGAGACCGAGCATTACTCTATCTTTCATTTTTATTTCAGATTTTTCAACAAGGATGGGTAGGCAGCTTTTTCCTCAACTGTCTCTTCAACATATATGCAGCAAATTTAACATCTCGAGAGTGTTGAAAAGAAATTCATATATCCTTATCATTAACACTCATTTTCACATTTTGTGCATGAAGTGTGTGAATTTGATTCAGTATGTATACCGAAAATATCATGAATACATAACAGTGCAACTCCTCCTAAATAGATGCACTTATGAAATATGAATTCCCCCAGAGTGTACGACATGAAGCACTCCAATAATGACTCAAATGCAACATTATTTATCAAGAAGACATAAGGCCATAGAAATGCCAACGGATGGGGGTGAATAGCATATAATATCACACAAGCACGCAGTGGGAGTTTATGCAAATGCACTATGACATGCATGCGAGCAATGTGATGTCATTTTGATACCAATTGAATAGATGCCAACTGAATGAGTTAAGTGCGACTAATGCATGAGTTCCAATGCAAACAACATATGAGCATATGAGAATGCGATGCAATGTGCAAAGTGATTCAGACTTGATTTTCATTTGCATGATCTAAAAGCACATTATGCATTGAATTATAATGCATGCAAACTATAACTATGTGAGAGTGGAATGCAAGTGGTTTTGGCAAGATAAGAGCTTTGATTTTCAAGCCAGTGTGACAAAATTCTCATTGAAATCATCCTCATTCTATTCATGAATCAACAAACATTTTTCATGACATGACCTTTATGAATAAGGGTGCTTAGATGATCAAAATTAAGTAATGCAACCCAATTTACAGAATTGTTCAACAACAGATCTTCAAAGATCATTCACAAGTGTTGAAATGAGAAATCATCCAAAAGCCAAATATATGAATCATTTAACCACAAACATATTCTCAATTTACATAGCTCAGCTCAAGAAATCATTCATATATCAACCAATCTCAATTTTCAAGATCTGGTACGAGGCGGATATTATAGTCCGAAGACCCAGCTCAACGCATAGGGAATGCTTCCAAGTGGACATGATCCACTATTCCACAGACGCCATTTGATATACCAGATATGCAATTCAATTCAAGTGTGATTATGCAATTCAAATTAAGAATATTCAATATGCAACCACTTCAAGATTTTCAATTTGATTCAACTAATTCATTACAACATGCTAATAAATGATAATTCAAGTTTTTAGAATCAATACCTATCACTTAAGGATGTTACCAAGTGACAAAAGGCCATTGCATGATTGTGTGTTTCCATAGCAAAAAGGGGTGAATTACCTTAGTTCAGAAGATAAGATTGGAAGCCTTCAATCATAAAAATCACCAATCTCATGAAGGTTGATATTTCAGATTTTACTGTCATACGTTTGCCTTGAGAATCCATTTTGATCCAAGCCTTCCACCTGCAATCCAAAGATGAATGAAATTTAGTTCATTCACGAGGCTTATACCAAAATCTCCTTGTAAAAAAAATCCCTGCAAATTGTTCAGAAAAGGCATTATTAGTAGTCCAGGCATTATTAGTAGTTTAAAGAGTGATATCATCCACATATGCTCAAACCACTAAAATGTCTTTTACCTGATTTATCTTGTGAGAGGTGTTTGATCAACCTTACCGATTTAACATGTTCTCAATCAAAAGATACGGGCTTTTCATACCATGCCTTGGGTACTTGCTTTAGCACGTACAAAGACTTTCACCAGCTTGTGTTTGAGTCGATCCTGGAGGTTGTTCAAGTTCTGGTATCCCATCTCCTGGTGGCAATTGAGAATGTTCTCATCATTTTTCATCCTTGCAAGGTATATCTTTAGTTGATTCAAGCCTGACTATGGATGGCCAGCATCACTTGGGCTTGGGGAGTGTAATCTGCATCCAAAGATAAAAAAGGTTTGATTTGTCAATTATGATTCAGATTTATTAGCAATGGCATGACAAATTATTTTAACAACCAACATCCCCTAGATAGCTCTACATGCAATGCATGACTCATATGTGAACCTAAACATTAAGTTCATATGACAAATCTGATGACTCCCCCTCAATGTGTGCATGATTGTGATATGCTCAGTAAGGATCCAATGCCATGTGCAGCATGTGACTGATTGACTCATAGTACTAGGCGGAGAACTTAGATCCGAAGATCACCTCACGCGTAGTGATAGCTTTTAGACAGGCGAAACCTGCCCTTCCACATGTCACCATTTGATATACTATGTAATCATGGATGACGAAGGCAGGAGGATTGTAATGCATTATGACATGAATACACAATGTTCAATATTTGTAAGACATCATGTGAACGTATATGCAATGTCAGTGTTATGTAGTGAAATTGATTTGACGAATTAAAAGAAAATCCACTTCAACACGATGCTATATGAAGATGATATGCACAAGGGTATACAGACGACTGTGGATGGAATGCATGTACATTCATATGCATTATCACAAGATTCAGTACAAAACAAATCAAGACATAGCACTTTATCTAGTGTAATGAGAGGGATATCACCTGAGCATTCAGATTCAGTTTTTGATTTTTCTTCCAACGTGACTTATGCCACTAGGCCCGTGTGTCTTACCTTCTTGATTGAAAACAGATTTCATACTTTACACTCCATGGCACACCTGCAAAATAGATTTCTTATTTGACATTCTTAGGTACTCAAATCCTTTTGGGTCCTTGGGGGTTAGCAGCAACATGGGAATGTGATTTCCAATTTCTGACAACATTCAAATCATCAAGTTTCTTCAGAAAATAATCATGCATGTTATGCCCTGATTTGCCACAGTAAAGACAACATGACTTTGAATACTTGAAAGCATGAAGATTATTTGAAGCATGTGACTTTTTCGTCCGATATTGTTTCCAATATGCAGGTGATGTGTTGAACACATTGGAGATCCTAGGTCGACCTGCCCTTATATTTGGGTGAGGATAATGGGTCCAGAACACAGGACGTGCTGACAACATAGGTTGGTAGTGTTGTTTCGTCTTGGGATGCGTCGACTTATCCTTGCCTTTTCCATTGTTCATTCTATTCCTGCATGCTTCCAAATCATCATTATTCATAATAAAATAATCATGCATGGCATGTCCATGTCTTCCACAATAAATACATGAGATTTTCTTTCTAGATGTATGTGTGTGTGTGGCAGAGGCATGTTTATCATGCATAATGGTCCTAGCAGCATTTTTGGATTTTTGATGCAAGTTGATTTTCTGGTTTTTATTTTCATTTTTAATCTCTTGGACAGAAAACTGCTTTGGGGGTGAAGTAGAGGTACTAGCTGTATTAGAACTTTGAACAAACGAGGTATAAACCTTATTCACAAAAGACTTCTTTTTAACAGGATTGAAGCCAAGCCCTTCCCTTTGAAAATTTACTTTCATTCCCAACAGTTTGTCCAGATTTTCTTTGCCATCTACAAATCTAGACAGCGAATCATTCAAGTCAAGAATTTCAGATTGAAGAGATGAAATTTACAATTCAGAATCGGCAAGTTCTTCTTCACAAGTGGAAAGACTAACATTCAACATGGCATTGGTAGTCTTAAGGCATTCCACTTCTTGCCTAAATTCATCCACATTTTCACATTCTCTAACAATCACAGATTTTCCTTTTTCAAGAGTCAATAATCTTTCAGAAATGGCCTTGTTCAATTCCTTCAGTTTCTGATTTTCTTTAACAAGCTTTTCATCATGAATCAGTTCATTTATCAAGGTTTGATCATCGGCCATAGAATTCAGTTTTGCAGTCATCTCCTTATTTTCATTTCTTAAGGAACATATTTGATCTTTGTGAAATTCAATGTCAAACACATGAGCTTCAATCATTTCCTCTAGATGCAAGCATTTTTTACAAGAGGAATTATACTTATTTTGTCCGGCATCCTTTTTCAATTTTTTGTTTTCAGATTTTAGCTTCTTGTATTTTTCAACAAGATCATCATATGCAATAAAAAAATCTTCATAACTAACTTCATCTTCATTATCAGAATCAGAATTTACCTTTGAGCTTGATTCAATTTGCTGATCACTCCCTTGATCGCTCGTACCTGCCACAAGGCATTGGTCTTCAAGCTCTTCTCGGACTTTGGTTAAGCCATCCAAGATATCCTTTGCGGACCTGCAATAGGAGACAAAAGGAAACTGATTAGAATTGACTGCAGTAGTGAACAGCTTTAAAACCAACCGATTTTGATCATGTTTATGCTTATGATTTTCAGCCCAGATAGCTTTATCTTTAGACAATTCATAGGGACCACAAGAGACAAGCTTCCATAGCTTAGGGTCGTATGAATTGACTAGACTGAACATTCTTCCTAACCACAAATCGAAATTGCAACCATCAAACGCCGGTGGAGAATTCAAGGTGTACATAATGGTAGTCATTGATCTGGATCACTCTACATCGTTAGATCTATGCAATTAGAGCCTTGGCTCTGATACCAATTGAAGTCCCGCGATCAATGACACCCAAGAGGGGGGTGAATTGGGTGTTTAAAAATTTTATGGAAACTTTTGGCTTTTTCAAATATGTGATAAACACTAATTAGGAAGTTGAAAGTTGTTAAACAAATTCTCTCAAACTCTCCGTTCCCACACGAGCATGAAACGAAATAAAACAATCAAACCACACACATGCACAACCCAAACCACAATGCACAACGATTTTAAGGTGGTTCGGATGCAACGGCGGTAATCCTACGTCCACCCCTCACCAAACTCGGTGAGGCTTCACTCGGGGATAAATCCTCAAACGAAGACGACGCTCCAAACACACACGCAGGACGACGCATGTCCACACACACGGGGACGCACCCCAACACACACACACACACACGGAGACGATGTCTCCAACACGATCCAACAAGCGGATTAACAAGACACACACACGCTGCGACAAGTGCAGCACTCCACGCACACAAACACTAAGATCTGGATAAAACCACACACACACACACAGATCTAAAAAGACCTACGCACACACGAATCAAAAACGACATGCACACACACGACCACGGATCCAACAATGATCCACACAAACACAAGTTCGCAGTTTATACAAAACACGAATATGAACTTGAAACACAATAAGGAACAATTTAGAATGCTCCTGATTTAGGCTCCCCTGAGTGTATGCTCCAGATGTTTGCGTTGATTCCTTCTTTACTTGAATGGCTTGAGACTCAGCTTGAATGACCTTGTATTTGATGTAGATCTTCTTCCACGGAGTACTGTTCACTGCTACATTACTTCTTTCTTCTTTCACTTGGACAACCTTCTCTTAAGCTTTTCTTGAGACCATTGCTTGATTGGAACTCCTTGGCTTGAGAAGATGCTTGAATGGCTTCAGTTGATGCTAGAACGGCTTCGATCGGATGATGAACTTGTTGAAAGGAATGTTGTTCATGAACGTTGCAGCAATCTTCATTTGATAGCTTTCCTCTCGATCTCTCCTTGTTGATTTCTTGCTTCTTCAGTTCTTGGGAGGATGAAGACTTCGAAATGGATCTTGAACCCTCAGCTATGGATGAAGCTTTGCCCACAGATCACTGTTCACGGCTACAGTGATTCTCCTCTTCCTTGAGCCACCTTGATCTCTCCTCTTTTGATTTCTTCTCTTGGAGTCTCTTAGGGTTTATGACATCAAGGAGAGGTTTTATAACCCTTGGAAGGTCTATGGACAATCCCCAGACCAGATCCACTAAATCTGGAGTGTTTGGTGGCTTTGGGATTAAACAATAGCAAGAGGAAATGCTCCTTCCGAGATGGACAAAAGTCAACATTTTGGGCTTATCGGGGCTGGCGGTCGACCGGAACTGGCTGGCGGTCGATCGGAACTCTGCAGGAAACAGAACCGTTGCATTCTGTTATTTTCGGTCGACCGGGATTGGCCTGGCAGTCGACCGCGCTACAGTGTCGACCTAGCTACAGTGTCGACCTAGCTACAGTGAAATTCCTGACTTTAAGATTTCACCCCCAAACTCCATTGCAACCCTTCCAAACTTTGTGACATCAAGCTCCTTTGATCTTAGAGGGATTATACAAAGAATTTAACCTACAAAACCATGATAAAAATGATTAGAACTTTAGCTTAATAATCAATATGATAAATGTATGAAATACATACATGAAAGCCCATGTTCAAGGTGCATACAAACACTTGAACCATAAAAGGTTTAAGCTAAAGGTGAAGAATTATTTCTATGCAAGTGAGCAAAGTATGAGAGTAATTTAGCCATACACATATACAAGTGAACACTTTGAAAACATGATTGACTAAAGATCAAGATCAATAGATATGCATTTGTCCAATATGAATGTATCATGTAACCAAGCTCCATGAAAAGTATGCATAGGAAGCATTCAATGCACATGTTCAACTCAATCATATTCAACCAATCGATATGAACAATCAACCATTTAGTTAGCATTAAAACCATAGCAATACACACTAAATTTAGTTATCATCAAAATCATAGCTCAACAGGCCTAGGTCTGCATAGCCTGAACCATGCCTTGAATGAACATCCCATAGTCCACCAAAGGTGGTGGGGGCGGAGCTGGGGGTCCCCTCGGCTCCTCCTGAGTATCGTCGTTCTGAGCTGCACGACGACCTCCTCCCGCCATAGTCTGACAATACAATAATACAGTTATGTTTTCGTCAAAACAACCTACTAGTTCAAGACTTTTTAAGATGTGGACTAAGCTGATGACCCTTTATGTAAATTCTCAATCTTGGGCTCTGATACCACTCTCTGTGACGCCCCGACTCGCAAACCCGGTCCAGTCGTAAAGACTCGCATCGGATCTCAATCGGAACGTCACAGTGGGAACAACCCAAGCGGTACAATTACAATTGAGAATTACACATAAACACTGAGATATCATTACAGCGGAAATGAAAATACTCAATTCATCATCTTACAGTCAAATGACTACATCCACATAGATAGAAATAACGATAACAATTTCACACGTCTTTTATTACATAACCAAATTTCACACACTTTTTCTTTTTTTTACATAAGACATAACTCATAACATAACTACCTAAGATAAAGACTGGTAGTAAAATCCGAGCCGCAGTCAAACACTGCGAGATCACTCCTCGCTTCCTTCTACCGCTTCTCCTGAAATTGTTCAACGGGGTGAGTCCACGAATAGACCCAGTAAGAGACTAAGCATAGTCCCCAGTCAAAACATGTATCAACATATCCAAAGTGATTTGCGGTAATTTGTTTCATAAAGTCATTCTATTTTCATTTGACAAAGAAGTCATGTACATTAAAATTTTATTCTACCAATGACAAGGTAAATAAAAATTCATCATTTGTAAACATTAATGAATGATTCCAGTAATGAATCAATGAACAGTAATAACAGTTTCAGTATCAATTCAGTGAGCAGTAATAGTCGTATTAATAACGACTCAGTGAACAGTAATAGTAGTTCAGTGTCAATTCAGTCGGCAATAACAGTTGTTAAATTTTAGTTCAATAAACAGTAACAGTGGTATAAATAGCCAGACACAGTGCCCAAACCACCACTAGAAGGACAGTCAGTCGGTACTCGATCACCTAGGTAAATAGTGATGAGTCTTGGTTACTGCGCAGAACCGGGAGAAGTCCTCTCCACCTTAACCAGTGGTACTTGTCCACCTCCAAGATTTCATCCCCGTTACCCTCGGGGTCAGTACAGTGTGAACCTCCCCATAGGGGCATTTCTATAGTTTGGTTCCAATCTCCCCCTATGGTGGCAGTGTCCATTTGGCATTACTAACGGTACGGTAAAAATATAAATATGACTTATATGAAATAGACACATGCCACTCAAAATTCATGCTGTGAATATTAATATACCAATACTGAAAATCATTTTTCTTTTTCTGAAATTTTCAAGTTATTCAAATATAATGACATATCTATATATCAAAATTTACTAAATCTGTTTATAGATATCAGAATACCTTGAAATTTCAGGGAATAAATATATTTACAGAAAGGATCAAAACAGTAAATTTTCATAATTTTTCAGAAAGTATTTACTTTTTTTACAGAATTATTTATAATCCATTTATACATCAAAAATTTATAATTATGTTATCCAAACTCAGAATACATTGTAATTTCAGGAATCTAATAAATTTATAGGAAATATCAGAACAGAAATTTTTAATTATTTTTCAGACAGTAATTATAATGTTTCTGAAATTACTTATATTCTAACATGCATCATAAATTGACTAAATTTAGCTAATAAATTTATAAGACCCTTAAACTTTTACAGAAACTTACATTTGTCTATAACAATGCATAGAAATTTTTTTCATAATTTTACATGTAGGAATTAAAATGTTCATAGAATTATTTAAATTATCCAATACATGGAATATTAACTAAATATATCCACGACACTCTACAAGTCACCATAATTTTTTAAATCATCATTCATAACAGAAATATCATTCTTAAAATTTTGCACTATTTTTCACACTGCATTACTATTTTTAACACTATATGACTATTTTTCATACTAAGTAAGAAAAGGATATCATGAATAATAAATCAACGAAATATATCCAAAATGATCAGATAATTTCTAAAAATTTACAGAATGTTGTGTCAGATAGAAGTATCATATGTAAAACTTTTCATCATTTTTCATTCAGTATGTCTATTTTTTATTTTTTATATCAATTTCTAAAAATTATAATAATTTACAATAATAACTTTTAAATAGAGACAATTATCCAGAATACTTAAAATGGCTACTATATACTAAACATTAACTTACAGATATCAAAATATCAGTTCTGTAAATTTTTTTAGATTTTTCACAGAATATTAGTATTTATTCAAATTTTCTAATTATTTATTTAAATATTGATAATTATACCAGTGATGGTTCTGTTATCCTAATGAAATGATATTTTCATAAATTAGTTCTAACAAATATTTAAGTCTTTTGGTAAAGTTTCAAGATTTTTCATGTGTTATTTTTATTTTTCTCATAATTTTATACTTCTATTAAATTATTAAAAATTATCTAGTATTACTTGCAGATATCAATAATTATTGATATTTTTAGAATACAACACACTTAATGTCTGGACCATACTGTAAAATTATACGACTTTTGTGAACATGGTTTCTAATTTTTCATAATTTCTATACTATTATTTATATATTTTATCATGTATGAAAATTCATTAAAATAAATATTATGATCCAGAAACTATGACAATTTTTCTGCACATGGATCTCACAGTAAGGTACCTTCTGACAATTTATTGTAATTTTATATCATCCTTTGATATTTTAATATAATTTAAACACCTTTAGGACACTATTAAAATATCTTTAAACGTGAAAATAAATTAAATCAGACAAAGAAATTTTTACATAAAGTTCATAAGATCAGGTTTCAGGATTCTGAAAACTCTCTCAATTTATCATACACCGTTACTAATTTTAAGACATTAATCACTTAATTATACCATTAATCATATGCTTTAACTTAATGATTTAATACTAATCCGACCAAGATATGATTACAGATTATGAAACTACGATCTATAGATTTAACTACCTATATAAATGCTAATTACACACTATAAATCATTCTAAATACGCTAATACATACTAATCTAGGGGATAAAGTGCTAATCCCTTACCTTAAAAATGCTTAAACACTCCTTAATGACCTTCACAGCTCCCCCTGCTGCACTCCACGAACTCAACTTCCAAGAGGATAAAATGAGCCCCCTATGCCCCTCTATTTATAGGGGGTTTGGCTTAATCAATCCTAACCATCCACTTAAATCAAGGGTTAAGATTTAAACAATTATATTACTATTATTTAATTCACATTTGACATTCAAACCCCACCTACCCATTTACCTAACATCTTTTGACTATTCTGTATTTTTTTCTTTTTTCTTTACATAAAGCATGTGGAATTTTGACTTTAAGAAGAATTTAAAATTTTAATTAGAACTAATCAAAAAAAAAATTTTAAAATCGTTGCCGCAAATTGCGGCCGAAAGGGGAAAGCGGTGCCCGCGCGCGCTTTTTAAAATTTTTTTATTTTTTTTCAATTTAAACTTTCTTATATATTTTTTGTATTTATGCCCTTTTCTTTTTGTTTAACCCCTTTCTTTCATTTTTTTTGTTCCAAACCCTTTCAATTTTTTTTTAAAACAATCAGCCGTCTATAATTTTGTTTATGACTAAATAAATATAATAAAATAAATATTTTAAATATTTGGACATATAAAATTTTTAAACAATTAATAAACTACTAAAAACATCGTAGGGCATTATATATACTTTCTCTCTTGTCGTTTTACGCAAACATGCATAGCTTTATTGCATTCATGTAACATGTAATTTACTTAAAGCAAGCTAGCTCTTGAGATATAATTCCTACTGAGCGTTCGTTCGTCCAGTGTTTTCCCCTATTTTTCAGGTAAGTCCGATGACGAGACTCAATCGGATAGGGAAGGTCAAGAGTGAAGAGATTAGAGCTACTCCGTCTATCCAAGCGTCTACTAGTCTTATCTTTCTATATTTTTGAGTCAATCGATGTACTTTTCCCTTTATTGAGTCTTAGCACTTTCATTAAGTGGATTGTAATAGAAGTACTTTTGAGGTTGTGATTGAATAAAGGATTGGGTTATCTTTACTTTTGCGCACTCTGTCTTTGTGTTGAATACACTAACGTTCTGATTGACATGATCGATATAAACTAGTCACGCGTCTCTGAGTTCCTTCCGCGCTCGGGGCGTGACAGTTTTTGTGGTATCGGAGCCTAAGATATTCAATTCCTAGGAAACCCAAGTCCAAGGATAGGTTTAAACCTTTACCTGGTGAGATTGGGTAGAACCGAGGGTTGAGTTAACTCAGAAAACTAAAACCTTTTGACATAATCACATATTAATATAGTTATTGTAATTATAGGACTATGGCCGCAGAACGTGCTCAATGGCGCGACATGCAAAGGACCGTCCAAGGTCTTACTCAAGCACTTCAACAGGTAGCACAAGGAGGTGCACACCGTGGAGCGGGAAACCTCCACCAAAGTTTCAGAAACATGAACCCTCCTAAGTTCATGGGATCCACTGATCCGGATGACGCTGAGCATTGGATCAGAGAGACTGAACGTATCTTTAGAGTTATGCAATGTACGGACCAAGAGAAGATCATGTTAGCAACATTTCAACGGGAGAGAGACGCCCGATGCTGGTAGGAGTCGGTAGAAGCCACTTTAGAGCATGACCAAGTTACATGGGAGGAATTTGTTGAACATTTTAACAATAAGTACTTCTCGGATCGAGTCCAGGAGAAAAAGGCCACCGAATTCGCCACACTCAAGCAACGATCATTATCGGTGGCCGAGTATGAGGCACAATTCTCGAGGTTATCCCGGTACGCTAAGCATGTAGTCAGTACCGAGAAAATGAAACCTAGAAGGTTTCTAAATGGGCTCATGTCCCAGTTTATCACACAACTGGCCCCGATGGATATACAAGTCTATTCGGAGATGGTACGACGAGCCCAGCTACTGAAGGATGTCACGGAACTATCTGATAGGATCCGTGGGAGAGACAAGAAGGAGCATGTTACTAGCTCCAGCACTTTCAAACCCAATTTCAACAAGAAAAGGCCAAGTAATGGAGGAGAGTCTTCTCAGGAGAAGAAAGTCAAAAAGATTAACAAGCCGTTCTCCATCACCACCACACCTTCTAAAGTGGTGTGTAAACACCGTGATAAGGCCGGACATAAGGCCGAAGAATGTTGGAGGAAACTTGGAGCGTGTCTCCGTTGTGGGAGCCGTGATCATCGGATTCCTGACTGTCCCCTACTCAATGATCAAGCCGGTGATGGAAAGCGCCTGGTGACAAAGAATGCACGTCTCCAAGCTATTAAGGAGACAAAACAAGACGAAGGCAGACTAGTGGAAGGTACATTGAAAGTTTGTTCCAAGTCTGCATATGTCTTATTTGATACTGGTGCCTCGCATTCTTTTATTTCTAAGAAGTTTGCTAATCCATTACCCATGGAACCGGAATGGATAAAATTAGTTCTTTCAACTCCTCTCGGAAGTGAAGCTGACCTTACTCACCATTATCAAAACTGTGAAGTCTTGGTAAAGGGAAGAAATCTTCCTATCGACCTCATATGTTTAGACCTAAAGGAATATGATGTCATATTGGGAGCGGATTGGTTATCCAAGTATCATGCAACTATGGATTGCCGTAATAGCAAAGTTACTTTCAAAGACTTTCCGGAACTGGTCTATACTAGCCCTAAGAGTCTGAGCAAGTCGTCTCTTATTTCGGCTCTCCGAGCTAGCAAGCTAATAAGGAAAGGATGTGTATCCTTCCTTGCGTTTATCACTATTAAGGAGACTAAGGAGACTAAGATAGAAGACATCCCTGTTGTGCAAGAATTTTCGGACGTGTTTCCGGAAGATTTGCCTGGATTACCTCCACAAAGAGAAGTGGCCTTCACCATCGACTTGGTCCCTGGTTCTGGTCCAGTTTCTAAGGCACCATATAGGATGTCCCCTGCCGAACTCAAGAAACTAAAGGAGCAATTGATGGAACTTCTCAAGAAAGGTTTTATCAGACCAAGCACTTCCCCGTGGGGAGCACCTGTGCTATTTGTAAAGAAGAAAGATGGATTCATGAGGTTATGCATCGACTATCGACAGTTGAATCACTTTACTATCAAGAACAAATATCCACTATCGAGAATCGATGAATTATTTGATCAAATATCAGGATCCAAGTATTTCTTAAAGATTGATCTTCGATCGGGATATCACCAATTGAGGATCAAGGATGAGGACATTCATAAGACCGCGTTCAGGAGCAGGTATGAGCACTACGAATTTGTTGTTATGTCTTTTGGACTAACAAATGCCCCTGCAGCCTTTATACAATTGATGAATAGTATATTCAGGCCTCATCTTGATCAATTCGTAGTGGTTTTCATTGATGATATATTGATCTATTCAAAGACCAAGGAAGAACATGAGGAGCATTTGAGGATTACATTACAGATGTTGAGGACAAATCAGTTATATACGAAGCTCAGTAAGTGCGAGTTCTGGCTAGAATGTGATGGGGACATCGAGGCAAGACCGTCCGCATTTTGTTTGCATTTATGTCCTTTCATATTTGTATGTATACCCTTGTGTTATATGGGTACGCAATTGTAAGTCTTAGTGGGTTTATATGTAAAATTTCAGTAGGTCCAAGCAAGGGGGCCCTCACCCCTTTCCCATTGGTCCACCTAGACCATGTGGGGCTGGTCAACCATCCTAGGTGGCCATCTAGAAGGTTGGAATGCCAATTGACCACATGGGAGATAAGTGGATTAAAAATTCAAAGGTAGGCTACCTACCTCACCTACCTTGTCCCCCCATTAGAATTAATTAGGAATTTCATTTTTTTTATTTTATTTGGATCAAATATGAAGTCCCTTAAATGCCCCTCCAGATCCTAGATCTAAGGGTATTCATGGTTTTTTTTATTTATTATATAAGTCATGTATTTCTATTATTCTAGAATTAATGAAATGAGAAAAAGCATTGTGCAAGAGCCCCCCCTTGAGTGAATTTCGACCTCCCCTCTCTCTCCCTCTGGTTTCTTCATCCCCAACCCCCATTCTAGAGTGATATCTCCTCCCCCTCAATCTCTGAGTTCATCGGTGCTGCCGCCGCCGCCATTCGTGCCGCCATCGCACCGCCGCGAAGTCGACTTCGGTGTTCTGTCCATCCTGGGTAGAAGCTTCATCTCGGAATTCCTGCTATCAACTCCGACATCTTCTTGATCTGAAACTTTTATGGTGTGTTCCTATCTTCAATCCCCACCACAAAAAAAAAACATCCCATCCAAATTCCATCATTTACTATTTTTCAAATTTCGTGTGTTTCTATTTCCCATTTCTGTCCAGTTTCAGATCTGTATGATAGCACCCCTGTAATCCCCCCCTTCGACCATCTTTTTGATTTTTCCAAACCCTCCCAATTTTACTGAGAGTTTTTTCCACCGTCCCCTCACTTCATGAATTTTCATGATTTTGTATCAGCGATCCATCCATTTTTCAAAATTCGTTTGCAGATCCATCTACAGTGCTGTTAGCCAGTTTCCAGATCCGACTCACTACTAGTATACAAATCATAACAATCCGTATCCACCTCCAAACCTGTCACAAAAAATATTTCCGTCTTTCTTGTTCAATTTCCCACAACTTTGATGAAGAACACAACTTCTGAATCGGAGGTCTACCTATCAGTAAATGCCAGTTCTCAGATAAGTTCCCTGTTGATCAGAGAATTCAGGCACTATACAACAGCAGCTATCAAAATTCGCCAACAAGAAGTACATAGCTGTTTATTTTTCTGTAATCCTATAGGGTTGAAGCCCTTCAAAGCATCTTTCTAACGGCGCCAGTTTCGTGTCGATCTGACATCGGGGCTGATTGCAGTGTCTGTTCTCGCCGGAGCGCGCGCCTGAAAACAGAACCGGCAGATCCGTGGCCGGTTATTCCGACCGGTGCCGATCGGAGCCGCCCGGCCTCCAGCTGGCGAACCAGCGTGCCGCCATCCCGGGGAGCACTTCCCCAAGTGTCCCCACTACAGCGGTGCCACCGGGTCCCACACGGCCCCTCCGGACAGCACATGGGCCCCACGGTCGCGAGTACGGGTGCGGCCAAAGCTACGCGTGAAGCCGCCCGTCAACCCGGAATCGGTCCTCCCGGGCCCATTTGTGTTGCCCTTTACCTCCCTGTGTGAAGTGGGCAGTGATTTCTTGCTGTAACATTTGTGTGTTAACCGTCCCGGGAGTACGAGTTTGGCCGGGTCCGTCTTCCCCACGCCGAGAGCGTGGAGGTATCGTATTCGCTCTTACACTCGGCATTTCGCTTATTTCCTTATATGCTTTATATGCCGCTGCTAGAGAGCATGTGTAGGGCCGTTAGCTCGTAATATTTATTTCACCGCTGCTGCGAGAGAGAGAGCGTGACCGTCCCGTGACCCGATCCGGGCACAAAAGAGAATTGACCACCCTAGCTCTTGTCGGTTTCTCAACCGTGCACGTCCGACGCTTCCCTCGTTAAGGGACAATCACGAGCTCACCTAGAGTCCGAGGACTGCATTCCTCATTCGAGTCGTGTCCGTGGTCTCGTCCCGCATCAGAATGTCTTTCCTAGGACATGTCATATCAAAGGACGGATTATCTGTAGATCTGTCGAAGGTTGAAGCTGTAAAGGATTGGGAAAGACCGGCCAATGCTAGCAAGATCCGTAGTTTCTTGGGTCTTGCGGGGTATTACCGGCAATTCATCAAGGGTTTCTCCAAGATCGCCGTACCACTCACTAGGCTAACTCGCAAGGAGATCCATTATGAATGGAGTGAGGAATGTGAAAGAAGCTTCCAAGCTCTCAAGGATCAACTAACTACAGCCCCGATCTTAGCTCTACCAGTTGAAGGAGAGAAGTTCGAGGTATACACTGATGCATCTGGCATTGGCCTCGGATGTGTCTTAATGCAACAAGGAAGAGTTATAGCTTACTCTTCTCGCCAATTGAAGAAGCATGAAGAGAACTACCCAGTTCATGACTTGGAGTTGGCCGCGGTAATATTTGCATTGAAAATATGGAGGCATTACCTATACGGAGTGCAGTTTACAGTATATTCTGACCATAAGAGTCTCAAGTATCTCTTCTCTCATAAGGAATTAAATATGAGGCAAAGACGTTGGCTAGAATATCTCAAGGATTTTGACTTCATAATACAATATCATCCTGGAAAGGGTAATCTTGTAGCTGATGCCCTCAGTCGAAAGCCAAGAGCGATTTTAGCAAATTGTATGATTCAGGAGTGGAAGTTGCTAGAACAATTCTCTAAGCTTGATATAAGCCTGGACAAGGAGAACAAGTGTGTTACACTATCCCATATAAGCATACTGCCAGATCTACTCTCAGAAATACAAGGACTACAAGATAAGGATCCATTATTAGTGGAAATCAATGACAAAATTGAAGAACAATCGGAGTTCAAATTAGCATCAGATGGAAGATTGATGTTCAAAAATAGAACTTGTATATCGGATTGTCCAGAGCTAAAGAAGAAAATCTTAGATGAAGCTCACAGATCAATGTACATCATTCATCCAGGGTCAACTAAGATGTACCAAGATTTGAAAAGGGCCTTCTGGTGGCCCAACATGAAGAGAGAAATAGCAAACTTTGTGTCTCGTTGTTTCACATGCCAACAAGTTAAGGCGGAACACCAAAAGCTTGCCGGTAAGCTACATCCTCTTGATATTCCCAAGTGGAAATGGGAGGATATCGGTATGGACTTCATTATGGGTCTGTCTAAATCTAGAGGAGGACATGATGGAATATGGGTTATCATAGACCGATTAACCAAGTCGGCACATTTCTTGCCAATCAAGAGCCGATGGTCAATTGATGTCCTTGATGCATTATACATAAAGGAGATAGTCAGGTTACATGGAGTACATGTCCCAATCGTGTCTGACCGAGACCCTCGTTTCACTTCTCACTTTTGGAAGGGTCTACAACATTCGTTGGGGACGAGACTTAACTTTAGTACAGCTTTTCATCCTCAAACGGATGGTCAGACCGAGAGAACGAATCAGGTGGTATAAGATATGCTCAGAGCTTGCATCATCGATTTTGGTGGAAGCTGGCATGATCACTTGCCATTAGTCGAGTTTGCATACAACAACAGCTACCAGGCAAGTATACAAATGGCACCTTTCGAAGCCTTATACGGAAGGAGTTGCCGATCACCCTTGTGCTGGGATGAAGTTGGTGAGAAATAACTATTAGGTCCAGACATGGTAAGGGATACCACTGAAAAGATTCAGTTGATTAGAGAAAGACTTCAAGTTGCTCAGTCTAGATAGAAGGCTTATGCTGACACAAGAAGAAGAGATCTCGAATTCCAAGTCCGAGATCACGTATTTCTCAAGATATCACTTGGACGTGGAATAAGGAGATTTGGTGTTAAGGGCAAGCTTACACCAAGGTTTATCGGACCTTTTGAGATACTAGACAGAGTTGGCGAGGTTGCTTACCGCGTCGCTTTACCTCCTCAATTGTCTGAAGTTCATAATGTATTCCACGTATCTATGTTGAAGAAGTATGTGCATGATCCGGCACATATCATCGATCATGGAGACCTGGTGATTCAAAGGGATCTCACTTATGATCAAAAGCCCATGAAGATCCTCGATCGCAAAGTATGAACATTAAGGAGCAAAGTTATTCCCATGGTCAAGGTGCAATGGAGTAAAAGCTCAGAACACGAAGTCACATGGGAGACCGAGGAGTCTATGAGGAAACGATTCCCAGAATTATTCTAAAAAGGTATGTACTCTACACTCTCCACGTCTATATACGATTGAATTTGGGGACCAAATTCTTTTAAGTGGGAGAGGGTGTAGCAACCCTGGTAAATTAAAGGACTAGAAAGTCTACATAAATTAAAAACAATAATTAAACAAGGCCCAGACCTTGTACATGACCCTCTTACGTCCTAAAAAGTTTGACAAAAGAACTCATGGACACTACTGTTGTATTATAATAAATTTAAGAATGACATGTTATTTTTAGGTAAGTATTTAATGCACAACGTAATTTTAATTGAATTAAGAATCATTAAATCTTGAAGAAAATGTCAATTTATATTTTATTACTAATTTAGAAATTTTAATATTCCACATTTATTCCATTATAATCTTATTAGAAGGGAGAATGATATATATATAAGATTTAATTACATTAAAGATATGTAAAAGATAAAAGAATGAGCATATATGCAATTTCGGTTCTTTCAAGGGTATTGAGAAAAGGCCAAAAACTCAATTGACGTCTCTTTGTACAGGCGTATCCAACGTGAAAAGTGACTTAATACAAGTCGTTATTTACAAATTAGTGAAAATCAAATAAAGTATATAGCTAAAGAGTTATAGAGATAATAGGGATATATACATAATATTAGTCTTTTGAAGGTTAAGTGAAAATGCCAAAATCAAATGACGCCATTACCAATGGGCGTGTATAACGTAAGAGACGACTTAATGAAAGTCGTTAATTCCAAAAAAAAATGAATAGTGTAAGTTTTTCAATTAAAGAATTTTGGAAAAGTAATTACATGGAAAAATAGAGAAAAATGGAAAACTCATACCCCTAAAATTTTCCATCTAGATCACATCAAGAAAAAAAGATAAAAATTCCAGAATATAGTTACACTTTAAAATTAAACGTTAACGAACGAGAATTTCTTAAACAAAGCAAGAGTTGCGTTTGAGAAGGGATTAATCAGGGAGATACTAATACTACTAGGACTGTTACTTGAGTTATAGTTCCAATAGAACTCCAACACCCAATGGATTCCCAAAACCCTATAAATACCTCCTTTTATAACCTTCTGTCCCTATTCCTCCTCAACATAACGAGTTATTGCTGCTAAGCCTTTCTTCTATCGATAGAAGCAGAAGAACAACTCCTTCTTCCTCCGAAGGTTGCTTCTGCTGTGGGTGTACGTGAAGAACGTGAAGTACTTCATCCTTTCTTTTTCTTCCTTGCTGCACGGAGGATTGAAGGCCGTTGCTTTCTTCACCGTTGCTGCTACTGCTGCATTCTTCTTTTCTCCGGTTGATTGTCCAAGCATCGGAGGAGCCTTCCTCTCCATCCTGTAGCTTCTTCCTTAGAAGGAGTGCTACTATTATCTTTGCTAAAGAGCTGCTGCTCTTGGCTACGCGGTTGCTCTATTGAAAATAGAGTATAGTTTGTGGCTATTATCTTCTTCGTCGATCTGTCATCCAAAGCATCAAAAAGGTAGGTTTTCTCAAGTGCTCGGCAAAACCATGATAATGAGTCCCTGCATGCATATAGGTTGATATTTATCAACAGGAAGATTTATAGATATCAATTTTCTTGATTTTTGTAATAACAGTAAATAACGAGTCAAATAAAGGCGTTATTTTGATCTCATGACTATACACACAGTCGTCATTTTGGTCAGCATTTAATAATTACATATGTTCAAAATTTAATAACAGAGGATCAGGACACCTAATTTAATGCATGATTATAATTATGGATTCCTGCTAATTTTCTTTGCCTGACCATGTAATTGTTCCTGGAAATTTTATTTTATTTTGAAAATGGCATTGTTCATAGTTAATCGAAATCCTGAATTCATATACACTGAAAGCCAACCTGGATTTAAAAGAAATCCAGGATTCGTTTACACTATATGCTAGACTTGATTTAAAAGAAATCCAGGATTCGTTTACACTATATGCTAGACTTGATTTAAAAGAATTCCAGGATTTATTCACACTAAATGTTAAACTGGATTTAAAAGAATTCCAGATTTACACTAAAAGTGGAACTAGATTTACAATTCGTGACTATTGGCACTATATTCCAGCCCGTGAATATAGTCCCACATTTCTCGATGTTTTATCGACTATCCCACTATTTCTCGGTGATAGATGAACCCTCCGTGGGACATTCCGTTCCTTCGGATTGGTGACTTTATCATAGAGACCTCTGTAAGACTCCGCTAGCTTTGGATTCCCTCAAAGCAGCCGAGCTGGTTGTACCATTAAAACCCATGACACTACTTAATTGACATGTCACTCTATAGAAACAAGGTAAACCGGCCCTCGTGACGTGCTATGTGGATGTCATGAGAATATTCTTGAACTAATGGAATGGGGAAACATACCATTATTACTCCTTCAGAATTAAGTGTTGTACTTGTGGACACTAATTCTATTTCGTGTACAAGAACGAGCAACCATGTTTATATGGGCACTTATTCTTATTATCATGGCACCCAATTAGGGAGCCGATTCCACCTAGTTTTATCGTTAATCGTGATTATACCGTTATTGTTGTCTTTATACATCATGTTCAATCCTTGAAATTCTATTCCACAAGATCTACCTTAAAGTTCCTACAAGCTTATTCCATTGAAACTCTATATTGGCTATAACTATAGTGGATGTCGAGAAATACATGATCAATGCCTGCGCGTATAAAGGCCCGATCTGGTTCTAGGAGGAGCACCCGAAAGTACTTGTGCCCATGAGAGTTGTAATGATCACGGTGTGGCATTACACCGAAGTGCATGACTAGCTTGATTAGACATTCCACAATCTCATACTCGACTTGACATGACATAACTTGCGTGACCCGGAAAGGGTATTTATATACTTGCTTGAAACGTGATAGCCAATTCCCGACATGACATGATGAATATATTAGCTTGAATATCTTGACATTTATTGATATAAGTTCTTGAAAGACATGCTAGTTCACTCAATTATCTCTTGTTATACTCTCTCTCTCTCTTGTCGTTTTACGCAAACATGCATAGCTTTATTGCATTCATGTAACATGTAATTTACTTAAAGCAAGCTAGCTCTTGAGATATTATTCCTACTGAGCGTTCGCTCATCCAGTGTTTTCCCTTATTTTTCAGGTAAGTCCGATGACGAGACTCAATCGGATGGGGAAGGTCAAGAGTGAAGAGATTAGAGCTACTCCGTCTATCCAAGCGTCTACTAGTCTTATCTTTATATATTGTTGAGTCAATCGTTGTACTTTTCCCTTTATTGAGTCTTAGCACTTTCATTAAGTGGATTGTAATAGAAGTACTTTTGAGGTTGTGATTGAATAAATGATTGGGTTATCTTTACTTTTGCGCACTCTGTCTTTGTGTTGAATACACTAACGCTCTAATTGACATGATCGATATAAACTCATCACGCGTCTCCGAGTTCCTTCCGCGCTCGAGACGTGACACGCTTCTTTGTTGGCTCAAGGATGGCTTGGTCCCACCTCCTTACCCATCCATGGACCTCACCTTACCATTAGTGCCCGTCAACTCCTACCATACTACCTTTCGGTCTAGTCACCATGTTGATACCTTGGATGACCTTGTTTTGGGATTTGACTCACAATGGAAGTTGACGCACTCATTGGCCCGAGGCTTCGACTAACCCACTAGTCTTAGCTTCACACATCTGGACTTAGGGTCCATTACCTCCATGTGCACTGTGGGTTGTGTCACCACGGAGATCCTTCTATTCCTCCCTATGCCGGTCGAGCCCGACTTCATTCCCTTTTGCCCAAGGGAGGAATCTTATTTTTTTTACATGACCACCGTCCCATTCACCATGACGGATGAAGGTGACCACCCACACCTTCAAAAATTTCACAATTGGGACCATGTCATATGGGAGCCCATCTCATGGGGTCATACCTTCTTTGACCCTTTTGACCCCTTCACTAGTGAACCTCCCGAGCTACCATATATACTTCACTTCTTCGAGGGAGCCCACTACCACACCCCTTCCCCACGGGCCGGGTCGTCTACACCCACCAAGCTCGTTAACTTACAAGATACACCATCATATAGGGGAAAGGAAGAAGATGCATTTGGTACCCCTGGCCCTCCCCCATCTAAGTCCAATATGCATGCATGGTCCACTTTAGGAGGTCTAGGAATTCCCCATTCCGCCAACCATCGAGTACATCTAGTGTATGCATGGCACACATTCGGGTGTCCTGGTCCACCTTTGCATATGCATGAGTCGGACTAACCGTAGGTTTATTTAGGGTCATGTGTCAGTCTTTGTTTCGTATCATTTGTCTGTCAAGTGCATGTGCATACGTCAAGTCGAGTCGGTCTTTGTACGCTCGCGTTGTTAGTCCCTTTCGAGTGCGAGACTTGTCAGAATTTGGGATCGGTTCTACCTCAACATATCAGATCTAGTCACATAAAGGGACCCAGCGGTGATTCCTATTGAGTCTTTGAGCCGCCTCCCTCCTTTGAGAGTGACCCCACCCCGGAGTGTCCACCTCTAGCCTCATTCCTCAGTAGCGAGTGCATATCGAATTTATACGGGATGAGCAGGTGACGATTACTTGGAGTGGAGCGTACTCCGCGCTTCCAGGTTCGGTGACAGATCTGCCGGAGGAGCACACGAGCAGCCGCACCCCTTACTCGATGGGGTCGAGTTCTTCCCACCCGAGGAGAATTGATGGGAATCGACACCGGGCACTAACTTTTATTTTTGTATTTGTGTCCTTTTAGTTTGCATTTATATCCTTGAGAAGTAGGTTTACAATTGTAATGCTTTATAAGCCAATTTGTCATTCCCCAAGGATGTTTAGATTTTTGTGTAAAAGTCTTGTAGGTCCAGCGGGGGCCCCACACTCTTTCCCATTGGTCCACCTAAGCCCTAGGGACCCATGTGGGACTGGTCAAAATCCTAGGTGGGCTTCTAGATGGTTTGACATTCAAAGGGGGACAAGTGGTAAAAAATGTCCAAGATGCCTCCCCTTAAGTCAAGAGGGTGCCCCCCATTAAAATGGCATTTTGTATTTTCTTTTTTTAGGCCAATTGACCACATGGGGGAAGAAAATGCTACCCCTCCCCTATCTCCCACGAAATTCCAACCCCCTTCCTCCCCTTCTATGTAAACACATGTATAGTGTTTTGTAAGGTTTAATGAAGGAAAAATTGTGAAATTGGTTAGAGCTTCTTGAAGGGTGTGCCCCTCTCCCCTCTCTCTCTGCTGTGCTTCTTCCTCCTCTAGCCTTCCAGGGTGTGAGACCCATTCTATCCCTCCCTCTCAACCTCTGAATTCTGATTCTGCCGCCATCGCGCCGCCGCCACCATTGTCGGACTTCTGTCCAAATCAGGATAGAACCTCAACTCCAGAATTTTATCTTTTGTTCTTGTTTTCTGATCAAGCCCAAACTTTGCGGGCTTTTTCTACCTGTCACCCCTAGTCTCAGTTTAAATTTCGTGCCATTTGGCTCTCGTTTGATATTTTTCCCATATTTCTTGTTCCCCCCTATAATCTGCCATTATGCAGATCCACGGGATAGTTTTACCTATTCGTATTTTTCCCACCCCCTTCGAAATTTCTAGAAAATCCACAAAAATTCCTCAGTGTTCCTCACGTCCCCTCCTACCTCCCATAATATTTTCATTCCTTGGAAAAATCATTTACCCTCGGTCAAAGGTCAGTTTCAGGTAGATCCCTTTCATTCGTGAGTGTCAGTAATCAGATCCACAGAAAAAATACAGTGTTGTAGAGACTCCCAATTCTCATCCTTTCGTTGGGTTGAGCTAAAAAAAATATATGTTGTATATCTGGGAGTCCTCTTTCAAACTCAGCTAGTCTCACCTCGATCTGATTCCGGATCTGAGAGAATTAATTCTTGCCGCCGAGGCATGCAGATCTATTCCCTATGCAGGTCCGAAATAGCAGTCCGGGAGAAATTCATAAATAAATACCAAAAGTCAACTTCCGCGACCGTCGATCCCAGGAGTCGACCAGGGACGTCCTGCCAACGTTCCAGCCCAGCGGCGCCTTCTGAAGATCTCAGGAAGGTGATGTTCCTTTGGAAGTCACGCCTTGCTGTCCAGCGAGTCAGAACCGAGTCGGCGCAGCACCGAGTCGGCGCAGTACCGAGTCAGACCAGCATGCCGAGTTCGCCTCAAATGCCAGTCCAGCTTGCTGACCGTCAACCCAGGATCGGTCCTCCCGGGCCCACTTGTAGCTCTTTACCTCCCTGCGTGAAGTGGGTAATAAAATTCACTATTGTAATTAAATTTTAACCGTGGTTACGGGGAGTTACCGTACTTGGCCGGGAAGTCTTCCCCACGCCCGGAGCGTGGAGGTAAACTCGCTACCCTCCTCGTAGGCATTTGCTTTACCCGTATATTTTTGAATGCCGCTTCATGTGATAGGTAACTAGCTCGATATCTATTTTTATCATCGCTGCGAGAGAGTGAGTGTGACCCGTCCCGTGACTCGATCCAAGTACACGCGGAAAGCCGATACCCGAGACTCATTGCCGGTTTCTCAACCGTGCACGGTCCCACGTCTTCCCTCGCTTAGGGGCGATCGCGAGCTAAAGTGTAATATCCCGGACCTTTCGGATCCTTCTTCGTGGGTCTCGAATCTGGTTTCTCGGAGTGTCCGACTCCGTTGTGTCCGAAATTTCGTTTCAGACATCTTTCGTGTTCGGATCGACGCAATCCGGAGTTGTTTCGGAGGCCCGAAAGCGTTCCGTGGGTTTTCCGCGTGTGTTTTCCGATTTCCGGTGTGTGTTTCGGCAATTCCTTCAGAACCTCGTTGCGGGTGAACCGTGTCGTTCACCTAGGCGAGTGTGGTACTGTTGTGATCGGTACGTTCTGAGGATCGCGGAAATGTAACTTTTAATTTTTTTATATTTTCCAGAATTTTTGGATTTTCTATAAATACCTCTCCTTTTTCTCTCTCTCCCCACCCTCTTTCTTCTTCTTCTTCCCATTTTCTCCCTCCCGTGTGAACCGGTGCCCCCTCCTTTCCCCCTCTCCCGCGGACGCGACGGCGACACTCACCCCAGCTGCAGACGGCGGCGAGGTGACGGCGCGGCGGTGACGGTGGTGGTGTGGCGATCGTGGAGGCGTACGTGGACCGTGGGAGCTCAAGGAAGAATGAGGGTTTTCAAGCGATTTCTTGTGATTGTGGACGATCCGGCACGTCTCGGGGCGATCTTGAGGTAGGGTGACGTTCCTTAGCCTATTGCGTTCCATTCCCGCGATTTATAGGCCGAGGGCAGGCCGAGACATGGGTATTCATGCGGGTTTGGGTTTTTCCATGATTTTGCGAGAGTTCACCCGATCTATGTTTTTAGGCCGCGATTCGGCGTTTTGGTGGCTTAGAAGCATGCTAGGGGTCCCCAGGGGTCTTCCCCATTGATTTCTCCCTCTCCTATGGAGGCATGGGGGCATGGTTGGAGTTTTTAGGCATTTTACGCCGTTCCGATGTCGGGTCGGTGTGACGGTCCTTCCAGTGACCGTCACACCACATAACGCGCCCAGGTGGGTGCGTTACAGCCCTGTTTTCAGCGAATTGGGGTCTGGGGGCTGTGACGGTCCCACGATAGACCGCCACAGGTGCTGTGACGCACCTGGGTTGGACCGTCAGGGACGTTCGACCGTTGGCTTTTGACCGTTGATTTTTTACCGTTCGGGGTCAAGGCATGTGACGCACCAGGCTTGGCGCGTCACAGCCTTGTGACGCCCCTGTGTGGGTGCGTTAGAGTGGACGCATTCCCACCCTGTAACGCACCAGACTTGGTCCGTTACAGTCTGTGATGCACCGAGTGGCACGCGTCACAGTTTGTTCCTTCGTGCCTTGTGACGCACCAGGCTGGGTGCGTCAGCGTCTGTGACGCACCAGGGTAGGCGCGTCACAGTCATTGTTGCACCGAGGGCCTGACGCCCCTATGTTGGGCTGTCAGATGGCTGTGACGGTCCAGCCTTAGACCGTCAGAGCCTGTGACGCGTCTAGGGTAGACCGTCAGGCTCAGGGTTGCCCCGGGTGGTTTGCAACCCCGTTTCTTTTCCGACCGTGGTCACCGTGCGACGGTGCTGGTATGTGGGACGGTCCCCGTACGTCGTTGGATGCAGACGTTGTTTTCCGTTGACTTGAGAGTCTACTCCGTAGTGACCCTCCACTAGTCGTAACCTGCTTACACACGTGTGGTCCCACCAGGGAGTGGTGGAGAGGCTACCCTTAGAGACGGTTTGTTGACCGGTTTTCGTCGGGCCCCACGTCTTGCAGCCAGAGTCCGGCTGAGTGGAAAACCGGTCAGAGGTCCAGACCAGGGACGCACGGTCTGTGTGTGCACACGTGGTTGGGGGTGGTTGGACCCACGCTGACGAGCGTGACCCCAGCTAGTCGCTTGTTTGTGATTACTTGTACGGTGTCTCAGTTCCCGCTGGGCCGGAGGGAGACACCCGAGACGCGGACTAAGTCGTCAGTGGACGCATCCGGTCTTGCTTCTAGTGCGAGGTACTCCTGTCGAGTCGGGAGTGATAGACTGTCAGTCGTTGCGACTTCGACCTTCGGGTTTTGTCGTGTTGAGCGTGGTGTTTCGGTTGTTTCACCGTGGCACGTGTGTCAGTTTTCGTGCCACGAGATCAGTGTTTTGTAGATTGCAAGGCTTCCCTTTTCGAGGTACTCGCTTACTACTAGCATAGCGGTTTCTCCGTTTGCGAGGTAGGGTTCGAGTGATCCCTACTGAGTCTTGTTCTGAGACTCATTCCCTGCGTGTTTTCACCATGTTTCAGGTGAGGCGCGGCTTCTGGGGAGCACGTCTGAGGCTCAGCGCGGTTCAGGTGCCCAGCGTTAGTGCCAGAGGTCATAGCCGGGGTATGCCCCGTGTAGCTATACTTTTCTTTCTTGTCTCTGTACTAGTTGTGGACTACTGCTGTTGTTATTTCATTATTATCTTGTGGACCATGTATCATGTAAAATGTTAATCTATTTCTTGCTTAATTATATAACTGTTTAATTTTGACAATTATTTGTGATACTTGTGTAGTCTCCACACCATCCTTTTAACCCTTCCGAGTCTTCGGACTCGTGGGTGGCGGTGCGAGTCTCGGGTTATCGGGCCTTCCCGATAATCATATTCTTGGGTCGTTACAGCTGGTATCAGAGCAGTGGTTGTGGGATTATACAAGAATCATAAGTAATTGTAGTGGTCCACTAGTCTACAGCGATGATGTACATGTGACGCTGGCATCGGGCATCGTGTGTTTTGCTTAACCTTGTTGTTTCTGTGTTTCCTGTCTTTTGCTTCAGGAGCGAGCATGGCGTCGAGGCGGGGCACTCGCTCTCGGCAGGGGCAGTCGGCTGGAGGTCAGGAGATCCAGCAAGAGGTTCAGCAGGAGCAGGAGGAGCATAGTAGAGCGCCACCTGCGGCCACCGAGGTAGTGGATGCTGCGAGGTTTCTGGGGGCCGAGGATTTCTTCCGTGGCATGTTCCAGCTTATGTCTCAGTAATTCGGTGGAGAGTCTGGTGAGGGCTCGTCGACCAGGGGTGGGCCAGGCCGAGCAGTGAGGGATTTCATGCAGTTTCATCCACCTTACTATGGCGGTCAGACAGATCCTGATGTGGCTCGGAGTTGGCTTGACGAGATGGAGCGGGTGTTCAGTTCCATGCGGTGTACTGCGGAGGACAAGGTGATGTTGGCCTACAACCAGTTGCAGGGTACGGCTCGAGAGTGGTAGTCTTCCAAGTGGAAGACGTCCTTCCAACTTCGTCCACTCGAGCAGATTGCGTGGAGTGACTTCGTTAGTGCTTTCGAGCGTACCTACTGCCCAGAGTATATTGCTATGCAGTGGATGCGTGAGTTTTTGGAGCTGGTTCAGGGCGACATGTCCGTGTTGCAGTACAGGGCCCGATTTATTGAGCTGGGTCGGTATGCACCTCATATCATAGAGCATGAGAAGGTGAAGACTGCACAGTTCGTACAGGGCTTGAGGCAGGAGCTGAGGCACCATTTGATCGTGAATGCGGCCACTGATCTAGAGACAGCGTCTCGTGTTGCGGCTTCTTTGGAGATGGATATGCAGAGGACTGGGGACAGATTATCCATGGGCAGTCTTTGTCGGGTCGCAGCCAGCAGTCGGCTACCCAGTAGCAGGGTTCCTTTCAGCATGCGTCGGGTGGTTTAGGAGCGTCGGCACCGGCATCGTCGGCAACAGGATCCGTGTCTTTTGGCTCTAAGGTCAAGAAATTTTTCAAGAAGGGATTCGGTAAGAAGAAGCCTAAAGATCAGAGGCATGCATCATGAGGCAGTGTACAGTAGCCGGTCCCGTTTCAGCGTCAGGGATCAGTGGGTGGATCGCGAGGACCGTGCCCACGGTGTAGCGAGTACCATCCAAGCAGGAAGTGCACAGCGCCGATAGTTTGTTTTCGGTGTGACCAGCCAGGGCATATGGCACGTGACTGTCCTCAGAGGCAGCAGTAGTAGTTTCCTCAGCAGCAGCAGGTTCCCCCGCAGTAGAGGCAGCAGCAGCAGCAGCAGGGACAGTATCCACCGCTACCCAGGTCAGCTAGTGTGGGAGACAGGCAGAGAGCTAGAGGCCAGATCACACACATGACCAGGGCAGAGGCAGTGGCGTTGCAGCTCGTGGAAGGTACCGTTCAGATTTTGGGTTGTGCGGCTCCAGTTTTGTTCGATTCTGGCACGTCTCATTCGTTTGTTTCGGAGGATTTCGCATTGAGTATTGAGGAGCTGGTGACCCAGTTGTCTTGTGATTTGGTAGTGGAGTTACCTTCCGGTGATTTTATGATCACTCCGTATTATTTCGATGAGGTTCCTGTGTGGGTGGAAGGGCGGAGTTTGCCGGCTAGGCTCTATGCGTTGCCGCTTCAGGACTTTGATGTGATTTTGGGCATGGATTGGCTTGAGGCACATCATGCTTTGGTGGATTGTGGCTCGAAGAGAGTTTACTTTCGGCGACTTCACGGACCCACCTTCTTTTTCCAAGGTATCAGGTCTTCCTCTTTCCGCTTTCTTATTTCTGCGATTCGAGCTCGTCGTTTGCTTGATGCGGGTTGTCAGGGTTTTCTCGCTTCTGTGGTTGTGGCAGACCAGATGGAGCCGGATGTCGAGGACATTTCGGTGGTGTGCGAATTCCCCGATATTTTTCCGGGGGACTTACCTGGATTGCCTCCCCAGCGGGAGATCGATTTCGTTATCGATGTTGTGCCTGGTACGGGACCTTTGGCGAAGGCTACCTACCGTATGGCCCCCGCTGAGTTGAGAGAGTTGAGGGCGCAGTTGCAGGAACTGTTGGCCAAGATGTATATTCGTCCTAGCTTTTCCCCTTGGGGTGCGCCCGTGTTGTTCGTGAAGAAGAAGGACGGTAGCTTGCGGTTGTGCATTGACTACCGGCAGCTGAATGAGGTGACCATTAAGAACAAGTATATGTTGCCGCGGATTGATGATTTGTTCGACCAGCTTCAGTCTACGCGAGTGTTCTCGCGAATTGATTTGCGGTCCGGTTACTATCAGCTGAGGATTCGCTAGTCCGATGTGGAGAAGACTGCGTTCAGTACAAGGTACGGGCATTATGAGTTCTTTGTAATGCCGTTCGAGCTTACCAATGCCCCTGCAGCCTTCATGGACTTGATGCAGAGGGTGTTTCGTACATATCTAGACCAGTTCGTGGTCATATTTGTTGATGACATCCTTGTTTATTCGCGGTCTGCCGAGGAGCACGCGTACCATTTGGGTGTGGTGCTGTAGACGTTGCGAGATCACCAGTTGTATGCGAAGCTCAGTAAGTGCGAGTTCTGGCTTCGTGAGTTGCACTTTTTAGGGCACGTGATTTCTGGTGATGGTATTTCCGTGGACCCGCCAAGGTCAAGGCAGTAATGCAGTGGCCGAGGTCTGTGACGGAGATCCGGAGTTTCTTGGGGCTTGCGGGCTATTATCGATGGTTTATTCAGAATTTTTCTCGCATTGCGGCCCCGATGACTAGACTTACGCTGAAGGATGCACCTTTCGTCTGGTCTGAGGAGTGTGAGCAGAGTTTCAGGGAACTGAAGAGATTGCTCACCTCGGCTCCGGTGATGATTTTGCCTTCTGAATCGGGAAATTTTGTGGTGTGTACAGATACTTCCGAGGTCGGATTAGGTGCTGTGCTGATGCAGCATGGTAGAGTGGTGGCCTATGCCTCTCGGTAGCTGAAGCCCCACGAGGAGAACTACCCTACCCATGACCTGGAGTTGGCGGCTGTGATCTTCACGCTGAAGATCTGGAGGCATTATCTGTACGGTGAGAAGTTCGAGGTGTTCACTAACCATCAGAGTTTGAGGTATGTGTTCACGCAGAGGGACCTTAACCTCAGGCAGAGGCGTTGGATGGAGTTCATGAAGGATTATGACTTCACCCTGTCTTATCAGCCGGGCAGATGAATGTCATCGCCGATGCTTTGAGTCGGAAGGTTACGGTCAGTGCCTTGATGTTGAGGAAGTGGAGGCTCTGGGAACAAGTGCCCGAAGTTTCGTTCAGGCTCAAGATTCCCTAGGAGCCAGGGTTAGCGGTGCTTGCGAGTCTGACTATCACGCCTGCTATCCACCGTCAGGTGACAGAGGCTCAGCATGCGGACCCTGAGTTGCCCCGGATTCTGGTTATGACTGATGTGGAGCTCGGTGAGGACGGTGCTGTGAGGTTCCGTGGTAGGCTGTATGTCTCAACCGAAGCGCAGGTTCATCGTGCGGTGTTGCGTGAGGCTCATGGGAGCAGATACACCGTACACCCGGGTGCGACGAAGATGTATCGGAACTTGCGGAGGTAGTTCTGGTGGCCTGGCATGAAGAGAGATGTTGCCGAATTTATGGCCAGGTGCCTGACCTGTCAGCAGGTGAAGGCGGAGCATCAGCGACCAGGAGGTACTCTCCAGCCCTTGGATGTTCCCGTGTGGAAGTGGGATCACGTGACCATGGATTTCGTGGTGGGATTACCGAGGACTCCGAGTGGGCAGGATAGTATTTGGTTGCTGGTGGATAGGCTGACGAAGGTGACTCTGTTGTTACCGGTCAAAGTCAGCTGGAGCGTGTCCAAGTTGGCTCGCCTTTATGTGGAGCGGATCGTTCCGTTGCATGGGATTCCCATTTCCATCGTGTTGGATCGGGATCCGCGCTTCACTTCTAGATTCTGGGGGAGTTTCCAGCGAGCCCTTGGCACAGATTTGGCTTTTAGCTCGGCGTATCATCCTCAGTCAGATGGTCAGTCAGAGAGGACCATCCAGACTTTGGAGGACATGCTGAGATCCTGCTGTCTGGAGTGGCAAGGGAGTTGGATTCACCACCTACCGTTGGTGGAGTTTACCTACAACAACAGCTATCATTCGAGCATTGGCATGGCTCCTTATGAGGCGTTGTATGGGCGTCCGTGTCGGACTCCACTTGATTGGTTCGAGGTTTGTGAGCGTATTTTGACGGGACCGGAGTTGGTGCAGCAGTGTGTGAATGTCGTGCACTTGGTTCGTCCGATCATGTTGGCGGCCCAGAGTCAGCAGAAGAGCTATGCTGACCGGAGGAGGCAGCCTCTCGGGTTCGCTGAGGGCGATCGTGTGTTCTTGAGAGTTTCTCCGATGAAGGGGGTGATGCATTTTGGACGACGTGGGAAGCTGAGTCCCCGCTACATTGGTCCTTTTGTGATTGTGGAGCGCATCGATGAGGTGGCTTATCGGTTGCAGTTGCCCCCTGAGTTGGCGTCGGTGCATGACGTGTTTCACGTATCGATGTTGCGAAAGTATATGCCCGATGACTCTCATGTGCTAGAGGATTCTGTTTGGCCCGAGGTGACTCCAGATATTTCTCTCCCAGATTTTCTCGTTCGCATTGAGGATACGCGAGAGCAGCGCCTACGGAACAAGGTCATCCGCTTGGTCAAGGTGGTGTGGCAGCGGCACTCTGGTGGTGAGGCTTCTTGGGAGCGTGAGGATGAGATGCGTCAGCAGTTCCCTTACCTGTTTGAGTGAGTCTTCCTCTTCTTTCCCCTTTGAGTTGTTCTCAATTTCGAGGATGAAATTCCTTAAGGGGGGAGGGTTGTAATATCTCGGACCTTTTGGATCCTTCTTCGTGGGTCTCGGATCTGGTTTCTCAGAGTGTCCAGCTCCATTGTGTCCGAAATTTCGTTTCGGACATCTTTTGTGTTCGGATCGGTGCGATCCGGTGTTGTTTCGGAGGCCCGAAAGCGTTCCGCGGCTTTTCCGCGTGTGTTTTTCGATTTTCGGTGTGTGTTTCGGCAATTGTTGCGGGTGAACCGGGTCGTTCACCTAGGCGAGTGTGGTACCGTTGCGATCGGTGCGTTCCAAATATCACGGAAATATAACTTTTAATTTTTTGGTATTTTCCAGAATTTCTGGATTTTCTATAAATACCTCTCCTTTTTCTCTCTCTCCCCACCCTCTTTCTTCTTCTTCTTCCTCTTTTCTCCCTCCTGCGCAAACCGGCGCCCCCTCCTTTCCCCCGCTCCCGTGGACGCGGCGGCGACCCTCTCCCCGGCTGCAGACGGCGGCGAGGTGACGGCGCGGCGGCGACGGTGGTGGTGTGGCGATCGTGGAGGCGTACGTGGACCGTGGGAGCTCAAGGAAGAACGAGGGTTTTCAAGTGATTTCTTGCGATTGTGGACGATCCGGCGCGTCTCGGGGCGATCTTGAGGTAGGGTGACGTTCCTTAGCCTCTTGCGTTCCATTCCCGCGATTTGTAGGCCAAGGGTAGGCCGAGAGATGGGTATTCATGCGGGTTTGGGTTTTTCTATGATTTTGGGAGAGTTCGCCCGATCTATGTTTTTAGGTCACGATTCGGCATTTTGGTGGCTTAGAAGCATGCTAGGGGTCCCCAGGGGTCTTCCCCTTTGATTTCCCCCTCTCCTATGGAGGCATGGGGGCATGGTTGGAGTTTTTAGGAGTTTCACGCCGTTTCGCTGTCGAGTCAGTGTGACGGTCCTTCCAGTGACCGTCACACCACGTAACACGCCCAGGTGGGTGTGTTACAGCCCTGTTTTCGGCCAATTGGGGTCTGGGGGCTGTGACGGTACCACGATAGACCGCCACAGGTGCTGTGATGCACCTAGGTTGATCCGTCAGGGACGTTCGACCGTTGGCTTTTGATCGTTGGTTTTTGACCGTTGGGGGTCAAGGCATGTGACGCACCAGGCTTGGCGTATCACAGCCTTGTGACGCCCTTGTGTGGGTGCGTTAGAGTGGACGCATTCCCACCCTATAACGCACCAGACTTGGTTCGTTACAGTCTGTGACGCACCGAGTGGCACGCGTCACAATTTGTTCCTTCGTGCCTTGTGACGCACCAGGCTAGGTGTGTCAGGGTCTGTGACGCACCAGGGTAGGCGCGTCACAGTCAATGTTGCACCGAGGGCCTGACGCCCCTGTGTTGGGCTGTTAGATGGCTGTGACGGTCCAGCCTTAGACCGTCAGAGCCAGTGACGCGTCTAGGGTAGACCGTCAGGCTCAGGGTTGCCCCGGGTGGTTTGCAACCCCGTTTCTTTTCCGACCGTGGTCACTCTGCGACGGTGCTAGTAGGTGGGATGGTCCCCGTACGTCGTCGGATGTGGACGTTGTTTTTCGTTGACTTGAGAGTCTACTCCGTAGTGACCCTCCACTAGTCGTAGCATGCTTACACGTGTGTGGTCCCACCAGGAAGTGGTGGAGAGGCTACCCTTAGAGATGGTTTGTGGTCCGGTTTCTGTCGAGCCCCACGTCTTGCAGCCAGAGTCCGGCCGAGGGGAAAACCGATCAGAGGGCCCGACCAGGGACGCACGGTCTGTGTGTACACACGTGGTTGGGGGCGGTTGGACCCACGTTGACGAGCGTGACCCCAGCTAGTCGCTTATTTGTGGTTACTTGTACGGTGTCTCAGTTCCCGCTGGGCCGGAGGGGGACACCCGAGACGCGGACTAAGTCGTCAGTGGACGCATTCGGTCTTGCTTCTAGTGCGAGGTACTCCTGTCGAGTCGGGAGTGACAGATTGTCAGTTGTTGCGACTTTGACCTTTGGGTTTTGTCGTGTTGATCGTGGTGTTTCGGTCGTTTCACCGTGGCACATGTGTTGGTTTTCGTGCCACGAGATCGGTATTTTGTAGATTGCAGGGCTTCCCTTTCCGAGGTACTCGCTTACTGCTAGCGTAGCGGTTTCTCCATTTGTGAGGTAGGGTTCGAGTGATCCCTACTGAGTCTTGTTCTGAGACTCATTCCCTGCGTATTTTCACCATGTTTCAGGTGAGGCGAGGCTTCAGGGGAGCGCGTCTGAGGCTCAGCGCGGTTCAGGTGCCCAGCGTTAGTGCCAGAGGTCAGAGCCGGGGTATGTCCCGTGTAGCTGTACTTTTCTTTCTTGTCTCTGTACTAGTTGTGGACTACTGCTATTGTTATTTCATTATTATCGTGTGGACCATGTATCATGTAAAATGTTAATCTATTTCCTGCTTAATTATATAACTGTTTAATTTCTGTAATTATTTGTGATACTTGTGTAATCTCCACACCATCCTTTTAACCCTTCCGAGTCTTTGGACTCGTGGGTGGCGGTGCGACTCTCGGGTTATCGGGCCTTCCCGGTAATCAGATTCTCGGGTCGTTACATAGAGTCCCAGGTCGCGTATCCATCCCGCATCAAGAGGCTTCAATTCGGGCTGTACGTATTCATCTAGCCCATCTATGTAGCTTTGTAGCCGCCGGGTTTCTAGACTAATCTCCTTGACCTTCGACAGTGGAGTCTGTCTTCTCCGATTGTGTGTAGGTATTCTAATGACTGCAGGTGGATTGGTCCACACATGTGCTTCCACCGGCGGGGTAGGTCATGGTGTGATATCACGAATATGTGCCCCCACTGTTGGGCGAAGTCTTTTTCTTATTCTTTGTAGGGACTTGCAGCCATCCTTGTTGTTCTTCTATGGGCGCCAGGAAACAGAGTTCATAAGTGCGCCGAGTGCTGGCTTCAAAGATCTCCTCAGGCAAGGCCTGGTATGTAGAGAACATATTGACTGCAGCTCTCTTCAGAGGAGCTTCATGAGGCTGCGGAGGGTCGACCATGTACTCTCCCAAGTCAATCTCATCTTTCTTCACCATGCCTTCAATAATATCTTTGAAGACATAGCAGTCTTCAATTGGATGCCCCAGCATCTGGTGATAGGGGCAGAACCTTGGACTGTCGTTTCTTTTCAGGTCCTCCGGCCTCTTTGGCTCAGGCAGGGTGACCTTGTCATACTGGGTTACCCAGTCGAACAGAATTATGGTCTTCTCCTTTGGAAAAGAGTAGGCCTTCTTCATTTTATCCCGCAGTGAAGGACCTTCTTTGCCATCTCCGGCTTTAGCAGGATGTGGGGCAACCGCCTTCTTGCCTTTTTCCTTCTGTTTTTCAAATGCCTTAATGTCAAGGGAATTTGCTTCTTTAGGCGCCTGGCGCCGTTCTACTGCTTTAGGCGCCTGGCGCAGGGGCGGGTCTGGCCAGGAAGGCTTCCACCTCGGCCACAACGTTGTTTAATCGGTCGAATGATCAGATTTCCATTCCTATCATCTTTTCCAGGACCTCGCTCCTGAGGTTCTCTTTACATATCTGTATAGCGTCCTCCAGATGCGGGGGCCGATTGCATCTCATTCTGAGGTTCCTCCACCTCTTCATATAATCAAGGGTTGTCTCATCCGCCATCTTTCTTGTTGAGTAGAGTTCGGCCACTGTGACCTCCCTCTCTGTAACATAAAATCTTTCTCTGAACTTCATCTGCATGTCCGACCAGTCGCTGATCGACCCGACCGGGAGGCTAGAGTACCATTCAAAAGCGAGCCCCGTTAGTGAGGACCCGAAGAATTTCAGCAAATATGATTCGTCGATGGCCAGATCATCCATGACAGTCATGTAGTACGTGACGTGTTCTTTTGGGATCCCTTCCTGTTGAACTTGTCGAATTTTGGCGACTTGGTAATCCCAGGAGGGAGCTGCTTGGCAGCATGATGCGGTGGGTATGAAACCATGTATGCATCAAACGCGACGTAGTCGCCTTCACTTCTTTCAGCGAGCTTCAGCTCAATCATTCTCTCCACCATCATTTTGTTCATGACGGTTGGATAAATCGGTTCTGGGTAGAAATGTGCCGGCTGTAGGTAGGGGGTGACCAGGGTGGTCGCTTGCGGAGGACGACGCAGTAGTGGAGGTGTCTGGTGCACCCGTGGTAGTATCGGCGGCATCAGCTGCTGCTGTGGGCGTTGTTGAGTCATCACCAAGCTTGGTTCTGTCGACTGTGGCATGGTATAAAGTGGCGGGGGTCATTCCGGTTGACGGCTCCCCGTGATGATTCGCCCTGCATCTCGAGATACTTGGAGGCTGAAGACTGCTTTATCTTCTCTATCAGTTGCTTCTTCGACAGCTCTATCTCCTGGCGGTACCTTTGCAGCATCACCAGTACTGCTGGATCCATAGCTACAGTGCTGGGGATAGCTTCTGTTGTCTCCCCGGAAGCACCCTCAGGTAGGATGTCGAGCAAGACATCTTCTTCTTCTTCTTCCGCCGTCACCACATTGGCGGTCACCACATAGACGGCAAAAGAGTGTCGTCCACCCTCGGGGGAAGGAAAAACAATGATGCAAAGTAATGATAAACAATGACGATGATGAAAAGGTGATCGCCAGAGAGGTATAGGCGGCGGGAGTCGTCGTCTACCCTCGTCTATCTTAGGAGATGGAAATGACGAGATCAACTCAAGAAGAGAAAGAAAATAGGGATGCGAAATGGACTCCGGTACGTGGCGGAGATAGGGGTCGGAAGACCCTCTCACGCAAACTGACCCCTTCCCGGTAAGCGTGACTTACCGTTTCACGAGCAGTTTTTCATATACCGGAAAATCCGAGAATCTAAGTAACAGAAAGGGAGAGGCACGAAGACTCAGAAACCGCAACGGAATATCGTTCGCCAGACAATTACAAGGACAATACGAACAAAGACATACCACCACAAGACATTGGTCTTTGTGGGGTTCTAACAGCGATGCAATAATATCAATCACTAATGAATATATACATATATATTAAGACCACCGCAAGACATTGGCCTTACGGGATTTTTACTGCGCATAAATAATAAATATTATATGTACATACCACCGCGAGACATTGGCCTTCACGGGGCTTTTGCAGCGATGTAAGTAATAAGTATAACTATATCAAAAGACCACCGCGAGGTATTATCCTCCGCGGGGTTTTTTATTATAATAACTATATGTATATAACGAGAAAAGAAAAAGGGATCAAATAAACCGCCGCGAGATGTTACTCTCCGCGGGGTTTTAGAACGATGATAGGGGGATGCGAAAATTAAATGGTTAGGGGTTAGGAGGTTAGCGTGCAGAAATTGAATTACTGGAATGAAGATGGTCGCGGGAGATGGCCCACCGCACCAGTTAGATAAGACCACCGCGAGGAACGAGTTCCTTGATCGGGGTCAGATTAAAAGAATGCAGAAAATTAAACCACCGCGAGGAACGAGTTCCTTGATCGGGGTTGGAATTGAAAGTGCAGAAAATTAAACCACCGCGAGGAACGAATTCCTTGATCGGGGTTGGAATGAATGTACAGGAAGTTAAACCACCGCAAGGAACGAATTCCTCGATCAGGGTTGGAACGAAAGTGCAGAAAATTAAACCGCCGCAAGGAACGAGTTCCTCGATCGGGGTTGGAACGAAAGTGCAGAAAGTTAAACCACCGCAAGGAACGAGTTCCTCGATCGGGGTTGGAACGAAAGTGCAGAAATTAAACCACCGCAAGGAACGAGTTCCTCGATCAGGGTTAGAATAAATAAACATGGGATTAAATAAACCGCCGCAAGATGTCACTCTCCGCGAGGTTTTGAAGCGATGATAGGGGAGTGTTAGAATACAGAAATTAAATTGCTGGAATAAAATGGTCGCGGAGATAACCCACCGCACCAGTTAGATGAGACCACCGCGAGGAACTGGTTCCGTCAACGGGGTTTAAACAGAAAGTAAATAACAAGAAGGGGAAGGGAAGTGTGATCTCTAGGGGCTGAGAGCCCCACAGGGAATGTCCTGATCGCGTTCGCCGCCGAAGCGGGAGCAGTGCGGGTCCTCTCTTCCTCTTCGATCGGCCGGCCGACGAAGAGGGCCTTGCTTTGGTTACCCTGATTTTATTATTCTTTTTTTTGATTTTACTTTTTGTTATTATATTTTTTGGGGGTTTTGTTGCTTTTATTGCTTTTTTTATGCTTTTATGTCTTTTAGAGAGACGTGAGAAGATAAAGAAAGAAACCGAGAGGTGGATGATAGAATAAGATAATATGATATAAGGAAAAACCACTAAGAAAAATATAGGTAGGGTGAGAGACGTATTTTAGACAAAACAGAAGAGAACGGGGATGGAGATCTAACGATATGTGATAACAAGAAGAGAGAGAAGATAGACTTGTTTTTAGACAAAATAGAGAAAGATAAGGGTGGAAATTTAACAACAAATAACAATAATAAGGGAGAGACCAAGAATAGAATGGTGAAGGTGATGGTCGGGTACCTCAAAAGTAGGAGGGATGGCCGAGTTTATAGCCCCGAACTGAGGGTACGCGAGTTGCTCCTCCTCCTCTTTCGGCCGACTGAAGAAGCGGGCTCCCGGACTGGTTAACCCTGCACAAAGAATAAACAACAAAAAAAAGAGAACTAAATGAGAACGACGATGGTGTAGTATCAATTCTTTAGAAAATGATATCGAAAATAATATAAACGAATACGCACCTTGCTGGTGGTGTTTGAAACCCCTTTTAGAACTAAAGGGTGGTGGAATGATATGATGGATAAGTAAACAAGACTTCCTCGGGGAGATAAATGCAATATGGATGATGCATGCATACAGTGTAACAAATGAAATAAAGACAAAGCAGGGCGAAGGGAGACGCAAGAACTTGTTGGGGGAAGCTGTTGACAGGCTTTGAATGAGCTCCTTCAGGACGAGGACGACGCGGGCAGACGGCGTGCCGGAACAGCCTTCCTTCTGTATTCGAACACCCAGGAACTCGACTCCCTTTATTTCACGGGCCTCAACATAGACCGAATCGGAATCTCTCTTTTCAATCCGAACAAACCCCTACACACACTCACAAACGCATACGCGCACAAGCATACAAGCATACATACATGCATACGTATGTATACGTAGCTATATGTTATTCATTCAACTATGGAGAGAAAATGATGAAAATAACAAGAATACAAGTGGACATGTACTAAAAATCATAAAATATAAACATGGGAATATGTATACAGGAGAGACAAAGAAGGAGAAGGCTAGAGAAAGAAAGATGGGGAGAGAGGGAGAGAACTCTCTCTTTTTTTTAGTACTCTTTTTTGAAAGAAATTTAAGAAAAGATAATTCAAATGGAGATAGAAAAAATGGTGAGGGGTGAAAGGGTTTAGAAAGAAATACTAGGAATAGAGAGAGAAAAATATAAAGATAGGAGTGGATGAAGATTTTATATTAATAAGATTATATGTACAGGAGGGGCTGTGTGCATGGATATTAGAGAGAGGGGGATTAGAGAGAAACTGTGAGAAAGAGGGGGGGTGCGATGGGGGGAGAGAGAAAAAAAAATTAAAAAAAGATTTAAAAAGGTATAAAGAAGAGAGAGAGAGAGATCGGATGGGGAGAGAGAGAGGGATTAAAAAAGTAAAAAAAATAAAAAAAGAAGTGAGATCGAGAGAGAGATCGAGAGGGAGAGAGAGACGGTGGGAAAGGGGATAAAAAAAAGGAAAGAAAAAAGCGAGATATGGAGATCGAGAGGGAGAGAGATAGAGAGGAAGAGAGGGAGGATAATAAAAAAAAATTTAAAAGAGAGAGAGAGATCGGAAGGGAGTGAAAGAGATTGAGAGAGACGAAGGGAGAGAGAGAGAGAAGTGGGATCGCGGAGGAGAGAAGCAGTGGGGAGAGAGAGGGAGAGAGGGAGAGTGGGAAAGAGAGAGGTGAGACGCGGGAGAGAGAAACAGTGAGAGGGAGAGAGAGAGAGAGAGGGAGAGGAGAGAGATCCACGGCGAGAGTGGGGAGGAGAGAGACGGCAGCAGCGGTGGAGGCGTGGCCGGAGGTGGGGGCATGCAGGCGGAGGGGGCGCTGCGGGCGGCCGGAGGCGACGCGGCCGGAGGCGGGGCGTGCAGGCGGCGTCGGGGCGCTGCGGGCGGCCGGAGGCGGCGGGGCCGGAGGCGGGAGCGGCGTTCGGTGGAGGGTGGCAGCAGCGACGCGGTGGCTGATGGAGGACGACGATGGATGCAGCGGAGGTCGTCGGCGTCCGCGGCAGTGCGGCAGGGACGACGGTGATGGTGGGCGTGGGTGTGAAAAGTGGCTTCACGAGGTGGCCGGACGGGAGCTTGCAACGGCGGTGTTGAGGTGGACGGCGTTGGCGGTGCCGAGGAGGTGGACGGCGGGGGAGCTTCACGGCGATGCGGGGGCATGCAAGAGGGGTAGCCGGGGTCGTATGAAGGTGGGGGTGTTGGCGTTCCGGCGGACAGACGACGGGAGGATACTGCTGGGGTGTGGAAGCGTGGAGAGGCAGTGGATATTTAACAAAGTGAAGAAAGAGAAGGGGAGAGAGAGGGCTCACGATGGTCGCATGGGTGTTTGTAGCAGGTTAGAGAGAGACCCCGGGGGATGGAGGTTGGATGGGAGGTGTGCATGTAGGAGGGTGGTTCTGGGAGTGAGGAGAGAAGGGGTGGTGGCATGCGGTAGCAGAGGTTGCCGTGGAGGTGAGGCCGGGATGATGAGGCCGAGACGATGGGCAGTGAGTGGGGAAGAGATGGACACGGTGGACGGGGGGTGCTGGCTGGAGGAGGGTGGCTGTTGTGGGGAGAAAGAGAAAAGGAAGAGGGAGGTGGAGGTGGCAACGTGAGAGGTGGAGAGGGGGTGGCTGTGGTATGCGGTGGTGGAACTAGATGGTGGTTGGGGTGTAGAAGGGAGAGAGTTGCAGAGACGGGGGAATGGAGAGGGTCATCTCGCTATCGTAGTGGAGAGAAAAATGAGTGTGGGTCTTGCTGTGGGAAAAATGAGAAGTTCCGAGCAGTGGGGGAGTGAGTCCGATCCAGTTCTGCCGAGAGGGTCGCAGTGGCGGTGGCTTGCATGAGGGTTGGTGAGAGACTCACGGGGGAGATAAAGGAAATGTGTGTGTCGTGAGGGTGAGGGTGATAACAGTAGTGTGTGTATGTGTGTGAGAGAGATGTGTACAGTGTAGGGTGTGTGGGTGTGGGGTTCACGTGGGGTTGTGGGAGACAAGGAGATGAGAAGAGAGGTGTCCAGATGCTCATGCTCTCTGTCGATAGAATAATGAAAAAAAACAAACGGAAGCTAGAGACATGAGAGAGGGAGATGCTTTATGTTGGTTGGCTGGAAAAGAAAGAGAGAGGTGACGGTGAGGGGTGATTAAGAATGATAGAGATAGATTAGTGATAGTAAAGATTAGATTAAAGATAAGTATTATTAATATATGTATTAGTATATAATTATTTATTTTTATGTATTAGAAATAACTTTTTGAATTTTTGTGTATTTTTAATAACCTTCTTTTTCGATTTTTTTGTATTTTCTTATAACCTTTTTTGTGATTTTATTATTTTTTTATTGAATTTATTTTTATAAGCTCTTTTTTTTACTAAAATTTTCTCATTTTTTTGTATTTTTCTAACATTTTCTGATTATTCATTTGAGACATCTTTACTTTGAATGTACAGACTTGCTGAAGATCGAATGTACAGATTTTGAACTTTATAACGTAGGTACAGATATGAACGTATAGACTTTGAGGAAGCCGATGTATAGACTTTGGGAGGATGTACAAACTTTGGAGGAATGTATAGACCTTGGTGAGGAATGTATGGACTTTGTAACGTAGGTAAAGATAGGAACGTATAGACTTTGAGGAAGCCAATGTATAGACTTTGAGAGGATGTACAGACTTGGTGAAGCCAATGTATAGACTTTGAGGAATGTGCAGACTTTGTAACGTAGGTAAAGATAGGAACGTATAGACTTTGATGAAGCCGATGTATAGACTTTGAGGAATGTGCAGACTTTATAACGTAGGTAAAGATAGGAACGTATAGACTTTGATGAAGCCAATGTATTGACTTTGAGGAATGTGCAGACTTTGTAACGTAGGTAAAGATAGGAATGTATAGACTTGGAGGAAGCCAATGTATAGACTTTTGAGAGGATGTACAGACTTTGGAGGAATGTATAGACTTTGGGGGGAATGTGTAGACTTTGGTTGGGTGGGAATGTATAGACTTTGGTTAGGTGGGAATGTATAGACTTTGGGGGGAATGTATAGACTTTGGTTGGGTGGGAATGTATAGACTTTGGTTGGAAATGTATAGATTTTGGTTAGGGATGTATAGACTTTGGTTGGGTGGGAATGTATAGACTTTGGTTGGAAATGTATAGATTTTGGTTGGGGATGTATAGACTTTGGTGGGAATGTGTAGACTTTGGTTGGGTGGGAGTGTATAGACTTTGGGGGGAATGTATAGACTTTGGTTGGGTGGGAATGTATAGACTTTGGGATGAATGTATAGACTTCGGTTGGGGATGTATAGACTTTGGTGGGAATGTGTAGACTTTGAGATGGATGTATAGACTTTGGTTGGGTGGGAATGTATAGACTTTGGTGGGGAATGTATAGACTTTGGGATGAATGTATAGACTTAGAGGAATGTATAGACTTGAGGAATGTATAGACTTTGGAGGAATGTATGGACCTAGGTGAGGAATGTATAGACTTTGGGGGGAATGTATAGACTTTGGTTGGTTAGGAATGTATAGACTTTGGTGGGAATGTGTAGACTTGAGGAATGTATAGACTTGGAGGGATGTATAGACTTAGATGAATGTATAGACTTAAGGAAATGGATGGACTTGGAGGGATGTATAGACTTGAGGGATGTATAGACTTACAGGAATGTATAGACTTGAGGAAATGGATGTATAGACTTGGGAAATGGATGTATAGATTTAGAGGAATGTATAAACTTAGAGGAATGTATAGACTTAAGGAAATGGATGGACTTGGAGGGATGTATAGACTTAGAGGAATGTATAGACTTAGAGGAATGTATAGACTTGAGGAAATGGATGTATAGATTTGGAGTGGATGTATAGACTTTGGAAATGGATGTATAGACTTGGACGTACAGACTTGCTGCAACGTATAGACTTTGAACGTATAGACTTGCTGCAACGTATAGACTTTGAACGTACAGACTTGCTGCAACGTATAGACTTAAACGTACAGACTTGCTGCAACGTATAGACTTGAACGTACAGACTTGCTGCAACGTATAGACTTGCTCTGCATGGACTTTAATGAGAAGAATGTACAGGCTTGAGTTGATACGACTGAAGAATGTACACATATGCTCAGACCAACAATGTGCTCAGACCATGAATGCATATTTCACCGTTATTCAAACTCGTCAGAAAATTGAAGACCATTTTAAAAAAATTCGACCGGGAGGGCCGCTTTGGGGCATCATAATATAATACGAGATCTACTCGTGACAATGTCAAAATTAGCGTGTCTACAGCTGCCCTGCCTTGGCATCCGCTTTGTAGGGGAATGACATGCAATGAAGGGAAATGAAATGGAGTGGACTGAAAAGTGGATGTCAAGGTATGATGTGACACGCTTTCAACATCTTGGGATTGGAGCCTTTCCAAAGTCTCAACAAAACAACCCTGAAGAGGGCCCTCCAAAGTCAACGCTTGTTCGGATGGAAATAAGGAAAGAGGGAAAAGTACACTTGAGCATAAATAAAAGGGTGGGACCAACTTCTCTGCGCGGAAGTACCCTGGTCATAGACCCGTGGGTTTCACCTCAGGGAGCGATTACCAGCCATGTGGAAGTGCTGCGGCCGAGGTGGGCCCCATGGAGTAAGAAAAACAGTTGATAAATCCAAACAGACGTTTCTTCCGGAGGACCAACCCAAGGTGGTTTCGAGGAAACTGAGTATTGGACTCAGAATGGAATATCTCGTATTATTCAAGAATTCAAGCACAGCAACTCTCGCAATCAAGTTAAGTGAATGATCTTCCACAATGATATCAAAGTCCTACATGAATACATGCTAGGTTTAAAAGAAAAATATAAAACAAAAGAAAGTAGAAGATAACCAAGGATAATATTGTTAAGCTGTGAAGAGTGGGTCAGGATACCGATGCGGTGAGCTGACACTGAGCCGGGGCCCGTTTATCCGCGCATCGACTCATCGAACGGAACCATCGTCCCCAAGCTGTCACACCCTAACGGCCTATCCGTACGTCATGAATTCCTCTGAAGTTATCACTGTTTTTGTTGAAGGGGAACTCAAACTCCAGATTTGCCCAAGACGTAAGGTCCTTGGTACGATCTAATAGCGTAGATATCATATAGTATGATGCATGACACAATGGGGCCAATCACCGTAGTGACTGAGGGTGGGACAGTGTGATCCCACTTTTTTATTATTTTATTATTTTTATTTATTATTTTTGTTTCTTTTTGATTCCTGCAATCAACAGTTAGCACACAATTATCGCATAAGAAATAAAATTGCATTCTACTATACGAAGAAATCCACACAGTAAAATGATTCACAGAGACTACCAAAACACTGTGCAAACGAACCACATTCCCTCGGTTAAAGTCTATGACGGTAACTCATCATTAATATTTTACTTTTACCGTTTTACCGCCCTTCTTCCTATAAGTACCCCCCTAGGTTCTTAGCCAAATGCATTCAACGACAGTCTTGTGCTTTTGAGATGGGAAGAGAGAGTTCCCAATCTGTAGAGATGGAAGGTGAACCTTCCCGCCCTACCAAAAGGGGGAGGTTTGATCGTGGTTTCAAGAAATTGACCGACATCGGAGGTCATTTGTGCGAAAGGATCCGCTCACGGATGGTGAGTTCAGCCAGTTCTCTCTTTTTTTTCGTGCACGAGTCTTTTCTTATGCTTTTCCTTTTCTTTCTTCTCAGCCGTATCCTCTCTTTCCGGGTCCTCGAAGATTCTCCAGACTACCCTGGCTTACAAGGCTCACTTCCAACATCACTACCGACATGAGGGTTTTTATTTCAAAGTGGCATCTTCAAGGCCTGGTTATCCATGCCAAACACTACAACCAGATTTACATGGATTGGGCAGCCATGGGTGCACTGATAGAGGTTTGGCACCCTGAAACCCATACCTTCATCTTCCGACTTTTGAATCAACGATCCTTCTGGAGGAGGCGAACTCCTGCTTGGCTTAAAAAGATTCAGGAATGATGGCAAAATAAAAATTTTGCGCCTGGGGAAGAAAATATCTCCTGAGGAGATTCTGAGAGGCTTCATGCCCTGCAAAGTTATTAAACAAGTTCAGACTCAGAGGGGAATCAACCTACAGAAGCTGGCAGATTGGACTATGAACGGTTTGGAAAGACCGCCAAGCGACGAACGTTTAGAAGCACTCATGAAAGGGTTCGTGATTTGTTTGGCGGGAGCTCTCCTCTTCCCAAGCATCGACAACATCCTGGAGGAGGATCAGTTGGGCGCGATATGCGGACTCTGGAAGGGCAAAAGAGTGGGACCAGCCGTCCTTGCCTACCTTTACAGCGGTCTTACGGCTTCCAGCATGGGTCAGCCCCCTTATGGGTGCATGTTTCTCCTCAATTGCTGGATCGATCTCCATTTCAAATTTGATCACTGCAAGGAGGCGCGAACTACTTCCAGAATCTTCCAACAAAGCCCCCTTTATCACATGGTTGATGTGTTGGGTTTTGGCGGGAGCGTGGTCAATCGCATGCCTCGGCTGAAGTCACGTGGAGACTGGCATGCTTACTTCAACAATTTGGAGCAGGATGCGTTTACTCACGCGCCAGCATGTTTACTTCGACGTGAGCTTCTTGCGAGATCCTCCCCTGACGCGGAACTCCAGCTTATCGGTGCAACCGAGTTCGTTCTTTACAGCTCACACCGGTGTTGCCTGCAAATCGGCCTTCCGCGGCACTCTTTTTCTACACCATCCGATCTCCTTTTGATTAAGGCGAGGGATTTAGACACGGAAGGTGATGCCAAGGATAGGAAAGCTATCAAAGCAGCGTGGAAGGCAAGTGTTCCACGGAAGACGATGGTGACTGTGAGTGAGGATCGTGAGCTGTTGAAGACTTATGTAATGGAACTGGGGAAATTGAGGCCTGAGGTGCCCTATCCCTAATGTATCTCATTTTAGAATAAATGCCAAGCCTTAATGCTGTTGCATGTTCCTTGAATCTTCTTTTCCCCTTTTACTTTTGGTATCAGCTGCTTGGAGTGGCAGACACCGGACGACGGCTAGCCGTCATCGGCCGGGAACCGAAGGACCAAAATAACTCTAGCATGGGGGGTTGCCCTGAGGCGTCCTAGAGCTGAAGGTTTCTCTCCGGGTGTCAAGGAGAGATGTAAGGGGGAAGAGTGGAGGGAGACGAGGATGGAGCGGCATCGAGGTTGGCACAAGGAGGGCAATGAAGATTTGGGAGAAGCAGCGAATGGACGCATCAATTCCTCAGAGTCGTTACAGATTAGGGCAGAATCGGAGCTCGCAGTGGAGGAGCTCCTGAGTTGGTGCAGTCTCCTTCGTGAAGCAGAGGGCAGCTCAGCCAGCGGCCTTGACTTTGAGAACCTCGCGGCCATCGGGATCGCGAGAGAAGCAAGAGGATGATGAAGAGCACCGCCAAAGAGCCGGTGGGAACTTGCGGTACAGCAAAGCGGTTGCTGCGTCCGGGACTATAGAAAGTCTCGAGGGACTTCTTGTCGCCGGAGAGAAAAGAGAAGTGACCAGGAGGGTGATGAGGGTTAGTGAGTGGCTTGCATACCCACTCTTTCCTCATGACGGGCTCAAACCCTTATATAGATGTATGAGTGGAATGGGTTGGTTCAAGGGCAGCTCGCTTGCCCTAGATGCGTTCCTTCGGGTCTACAGCTCTCCTCTACCACGAGACATGTTCGGCGAGATTTCTGCTTAAAACACGGAGTGGTGACTCACCATAGCCATGATTTTCAAAGAGAATCTGCCACCGCCTTTGAAATGACGGCCCTCTAGTACTCTATTCCCACGTGAATGTCCTAATTTTCTTTCTTTGCGCCGTAAGGGGCCGCAATAGGACAAGGGACATGGGGAATCTTTAGACCGTGTCATGGCTCTTATGCATTCGCCCGACATGGCAAAGTGGCATCCGAGGGCACCTCGGTCATGGCTTGCAATGGAAGCTTTTACCAATTTCAATAATGTCGGCCCTGGTCACAAAGGACACGTGGATTCCCCAGACCGTATTACGGCTCTGAAGCATTCACCCGTCATGGCAAAGTGGCATCCGAGGACACCTAGGTCATGGCTTGCAATGGAAGCTATCACCAATTTCAATAATATCGGCCCCTGGCCCTGTTTTCCCACATGAATGTCCCTCGTTTTTCTTTCGTTGCGCTAGCAGTAGTCGCAACGGGACAATGAACACGGAGAAACTTTGGACCGAATAGAAGGACAAGTCAACAAATCACGTCTCCGAATCAATCACTCCACATGGTAGAGTGGCCGTAAAAGTAAAGAGAGGGTGACTTGTCGTAAGAGCTGTTGCTAGGGGTGATGGTGATAGATCCAGATCACCTTCTCTCCGATCCTATAAATATCTCCCCTTTCTCTCGACCTGGAAGCACCAAGGTCCTGAGAGCAGACTTGAGGAGTGCAAGTTTGTAAGGAAAGGAGGTTGCGAGTGTTACTCATTTTTTCAGGATGGAGGGTGAATCCAGCTTCAGAGCAGAAGGTGAGTCTTCCCGCTCCTCGAAGAGGAGCAGATCAGGTAGCAGTTCCAGGAGACTCTCAGAAGTCGAAGGACAACTGAGTGAGAGGACCCGATCACAGCTTGTAAGTGGCTTCTTTGGTTTCCTTCCTTCATCCTTTTCTTCTCCTTTCTTGCTTAGCAATGCTCCCATTTTCCACCTCTTGTATATGTGCAGAGCATGATGCGCTCGCACATCTCGTGGGAGTTGGTAGTGACAACATATCGAGGTCTCCCGGACTTCCAAAAGGCCAGGCTCGACGTGATGGGGTTCGGTGCCTTCCTTCGAATCGAGCCGATAAAGCTCGACCTTGCCCTGATCCAAGCATTACATGAAAGATGGGATCCGGCAAGTCGGGCATTCCTGATGCCTTGGGGGCACATGGTGCCCAGTCTGGAAGATATGGTCCGCATTACGGGCCTCAAAGTGGATGGAGAGGCAGTGACTGGCGTCACTTATGTGGATTACCGAGAAGGTGCCCAGAAGCTGTTAGGACTGGAACTCGATGGATGGAAGAACAGGTCAGTAGCCAAGACATCGATCCTGGAGGTGTTAGGGCTTACTGACATCCGTCCACGGGATGACGAGTCCTTGGAGGAATTTATGGAAAGGGCAGAGAGAGGTGCCCGTGCTGTATACTGTGCAGATGCCAGCAACTGGGAAAGGACCAACATGGACCTGAGGAGGTTCCTCCTCTTTCTGCTGGGTAGGCTGCTACTGGGCTCCAAGGGAGACAACATACACTGCCGCTTCTTGGAGCTGCTCGTGGACTTGGAGAGAGTAGGACAGTACGCCTGAAGAGCTGCCGTACTAGCGCATCTATTCACAGGTCTGTCGCAAAGGACAGGCCGAGAGGTGACAATAAATGGATTTACGCCCTTCATCCAGGTAAAATATTATTTTTTGGGGGGTTTTGTTTTATGCTTTTTTTTGTATTTGTTGATGTCAATGACACATGATGGTGTAGCTATGGAGCTACTATTATATTCCAATGGGGAGAGCTCGACACTGTCGGCCAGTGACGATCCCGTTGGCTAGGCGGTGGCAACCCATCATGAGTACAGCACTATTGTCCTACCAGCTGATGGTATCGAGACGGGAGCTACAAGAGTTCCCTGCAATGATGGTAGGATACCCTTTTCTATTTTTTTTTATGTTGTCCATTTTTTTGTATTTTTGAGTAATTAAGAAGATATGTACAACCAACAAGGTGAACTGGAAGCCTTACTTGAACATGGTCGATGCCGACCAGCCATGGGTAATTGGAAGCCGTGCCCGGTTTGGACGGGACCTCTAGCTTCATTGTTTGAATGAAATTGAGCCACTAAGGCTACGGTTAGCCATGAGGACCCTCGGGCTTGCCCAGGAATGGGTGGATATAACCTCCTCACCCAGCGTCGGGAAGAAGACGCGCGGGCCGGCAACTTGCGTTGATTGGAGGGTGCGCTTCCCCGAACAGTATGAAGACTGGCAGCGGGGTGGCACGCTCGTGGAATCGCAAGCGCAAGATAGTGAAGATTACCTACGGCTCTATAGGGCAATGTATGCGGAGAGGCTCCAGCTTGGAGGGCTTATAGAGGTAAAGTAAAACACCATTTTTTTGTCTTTTATAATTTCTATTTTTTTTTTTGTGAACTCAAGAGCCATGGCTGTAGGATGCCCGTGACACCATAATAACGAACTTACAAGCTCGTTTAACGGACACGGAGCGAGAGTTAACTGACACCCGAGCGGCTCTGGGTTCATCAGTAAGTGTATATATACATACTTCTGGCATGATTTGAAATTAATGGCGTTACCCTTTAACTGTCACCTCTCATATGTGTACGCAGCGTGCCCAGCTCGATGTAGTTTCATCGGCGATGGGGGCAGACGGCGTTTCTTCCAGTCTATGGATTCCCACTTCAGAGTTAGATCTACTCCACGAGCAGCTTGCTCATGCCACCCAGCGGGCTGCGGAAGCAGAAGGGATGCTTTCTGTACAGGTGAGAGCCTCACCATTTCATATCCCTTGTTCAAGCATTAAAGCCTGAGATGAAACGTTTGGCAGGAGAAAGAAACGGAGGAGGCACTCGCGCATGCCGCCCAGAAGGAAGCTAGAATAGCCGAGCTAGAAGAGGAACTGCAGCGTCGTCCAGGTGACGACTTTTCTAGGGACGCTATAGAGCTGAGGATCACCCTTCAGCTGGAGAGGGAAGATAGAGCGAGAGAACGTGCTGAGAGGGAAAAGGCCAAGGAAAGAGAAAAGGCCAAGAGGTTGGCCGAGAAAGAGGAGAAGAGGGCCCTGGAGGCCCAAATACTTGAATTGAAGACCAGTCTCGGCCTCGCCGAGCAGTGGCTAAAGGACGGTGAGGAACGCTACCGACGAGCACGAGAGCGTGGCTTTCGTGTCAGCAGCTTCTTTGGTGCCCCCGCAGATCGGCGCCGGGGGGTAGAGATAGAAAGAGGCCCACAAAGCGGTAGAAGGACCGCATTCCATGATTGGATAGCCCCCGCAAGAGTGTCTCGTCCGGAGGGTGGCGGGACAAGTAATGTGGAGAGAGAAGGTGAAACCTGATGTAGACTTCTATTTGTTTTTAGTTGAGAGTGGAATAAATTAGTTCGTGCTTGGTTCGCTGCTTCTTTCTTGTCTCTCGAATCCCTGCATACATCTAAGCAAACAAGTTAGCATCTCTGCTCTGACTTGCCCCTTGCTCAATAAATAAACATGATTTGAGCTGTCCTTGATAACGAGTCAAGGGGCAAGCCTTTATTAACAAAGGCAATAATAAAGGATAATGAATGCGACAGACAAGCACACGGATGCAAACGATAATTTAAAATGAATGGTGCATACAAATGCGATCATGCGAAGATGTGATTTTCTTTGTTTTTGCAGGTGTATTCATTTTTTTGTATTTTGTTGTTTGTTTATTTTTTTGGTCTTTTATATTTCCATTTTTTGTGCATGTACATTTTTTTTGCTTTTTTTGGATTTTTGGATTTGTTATTTTTTGTTTGTTTTTGGTTTGTTTATTTTTTTATTTTTGCTAATTCATGATGACCACTTGATATAACATCTAACCTGCATGAGGACGAGGGTTTCTTGCTAACCTCCCAGGCATCCTAAGTGCACATCTAAGTTGATTTGGGCCTCTAGACTCCTCGAATGATAATCCCGCCGGCTAAGACTTACCCTGATGACAATACCGTCATGCCATGCTTAGGCTCCCAGTTGCTTCCGACCACAGGGATTCACCCAAAAAGTGTTTGAGGTAAATGATTTGCCCAACCCGGGTCTATTTCCTCACAACTCTAGATGATATGTAATGGAACACCCTGGAACCCAAATGACCAACCGCGCGACGCTGACCCGGAATCAGACGCCGTCGCACCTATAGGTAACGCGCTTGCATTGGTCTAAGCCCGAGGTTAGACTAAGAATAGATTAAGGTGGTAGATAGGGTCTTGACCGGCCAGAAACACGGAGACTCTTTCACGACAATGACTTCTGCTTTCCAAGATGGACAACCATACGTTTGTGTCGAAAGGTGGTTGCAGACTTTGGTGAGTTTCACCCTTCAGGAACTCCATTGAGCCTTCATCTTCAGAGGGAGAAGGAAGAGTATAGGGGGTAAACCTCCTGAGAGGACCGGCAAAACCGTTAACCCGGCGAGCCAATAGGGGCGCACTTAACTTCCCCTTTCGGGCAACTTCAGACCAAATCTCGAGCATTTACATCTCATGACCCCTTTTGTATAGAATTTGATTTTCAGTCAAAGGGGTTTCATTTGTGGGATCAGGCACGGTTACGACCAGGCTTTTCACTTGACTTTGATTTTGTTCTTCTTTTCTGATTTTTCTTGACAGATTTTTACGAGGGACATAGTATTGTGACATTATGGAATCCCTCTTGGATGCCTGCGGGGACACTGCCCTCTTCTCGTACTCTGACCCATGCTCGAGAAATTGGACCCTACTCTCACCTTAGGAGTTGTATTCGTGTTTCCCATGCTCAGCGTTTTAAGGGCGTCGGCTGTCTCATTCGGTCGAAGAGAGATAATAAAGATTTAAGCCTTCTGAAGACCTTCTGGGTGAGGCCTCACCATGAGCGGTGCTACCGATCTTTTATAGAACACATGTGTACATGCATGTTGCCTTCTTTTGAGGGGGGCATAAGCCGAACTAGCCGGACAGGAATCTCCATGGTTCTGGCAAACCAAGACCCGGAAGCTACCAAGTCTTAATAGGCCATATCCCAACACGGAGGTTGAATGCAATGACTTAACTGCATGGTGGTCTCCAGGCATTGGCATTTTAAATTTTTTATATTTTTTTCTTTTCATTTTTTTATTTATTTTTTTTGTTGTTGTATATATACATATTTTTGTTATTTTCATTGTTTTCTATTTTTTGTTGTTTCATCATTTTTTGACACTATGTACACTTATCTAAAGGGTAGTATTTCTTAAGATAAAGCCCATTCCAAGGGTGGGATAACTCGATCCCCTCAGCATTGACTAGCCTATAGGCGTTGCCAGGATGCACAGTCTGAATCACGTACGGTCCTTCCCAATTGGGTTGGAGTTTAGAACGTGGGCCGCCATGTTTTACAAAGATTCTTTTCACTACCATTTCACCGACTTGAAATTTCCTTTCAACGACCTTCTTTTGATAAAAACGTGTGAGTCTATTCTGATATACACGTGCATGCTCGACAGTGGCCAGCCGTTTCTCATCTAAGAGTTCCAATAGGGCGAGGAGTGAATCACGACGTTCGTCGAGGGGGAGGTCCTTATCCAATTGTACTCTTAGAGAGGGAACCAGAATTTCGTACGGAACTACCGCCTCCATCCCATAAGTAAGGGCGAACGGAGTTTGCCCAGTGGGGGTACGGATTGAGGTGCGATAGGCCCATAGAGCCTCGATGAGCTTTTCTGGCCAATCCGAGAACTTGTTAGACTCACATGTCTTTTTTATGATTTTAATTAGTGTTTTATTAGTGGCCTCTGCTTGGCCATTGCCTTGTGGATAATATGGCGATGAATGATGCAATGCAATTTTATACTTTTTGCAGAGGTCCTGAAGGTCTTGAGAAATGAATTGCGGTCCATTGTCGGTGATGATCGTGTTTGGAATGCCGAACCTGGCGACGATGTTCTTCATGATGAATTTGCAGACTGTTGATGCTTTAACTTCCACGTAAGCTTCGGCTTCGGCCCATTTGGTGAAGTACTCCGTTGCAGTAAGGATGAATGATTTTTGCTTAGTGAGGGAGTAAGGATTACCAAGAGGACCAATAACATCGAAAGCCCACATAGAGAAAGGCCATGGGGAGGAGACTGGATGAAGTGAAGAGGATGGAGAATGAATTTTATCGGCGTGAAGTTGACACTTGACGCACCTACGGACATAGATGACACAATCCTCTTCCATGGTGGGCCAGTAAAAGCCTTGCCGAAGGATTTTCTTGGCAAACATTTGGCTATTCACATGGCCACCGCACACACCAGAGTGTGCTTCCTCGACACATTTCCAGACTTCCTCTTCGTCGAGACATCTTAGAAGAACACCAGTGAGACTTCTTTTGTACAACATTCCTCCGACCAGCATGTATCTCTGTGCAACTCTCCTTATGGCTTTTCTATCTTCCGATGTGGCTTCTTCAGGGTAGGACTGATCTTTGCAATACTTGGCAATTTCGTAAAACCATGGCTTCTCTTCATCAGCCAATTCTTCTTCTAATTCTGCCAACAAGACTTCCCTCTTCTCAAGGATTTCTTCCTGTAGGGCCTTTCTCGCTATCCTGTCCTTGATATTTACGTATGAAGCGTCATCGATTGCAGGGGCGTGACGCTTGTAGACGTGAATGGTATCAAACCATCTTCCTAGAGGGAACCTTAAAGATGATGCCAACGAGGCGAGGGCATCGGCCAGAATATTCTGATGACGAGGGACATGGACAAAGATCAATTTGGTGAACAGTTTGGCAAAGGCAGCAGTGAGTTCTTGGTATGGCTTGAGCTTGGGATCGCGAGTGCGATATTTGGTGAGCACCTGACGAAGAATGAGTTGACTATCACCTACGACTCGCAATTCAGTGATACGAAAAGAATGAGCGAGTTCCAGGCCAGCTAGAAGAGCTTCATATTCAGCTATATTGTTGGTAACGGGGAATTTGAGCTGGTATGCCAGTGGGAATGTAAGGCCTTCAGGCGATAGGAGGGCAATGCGATTCCTTTCCCTTGGGAATTCAGAGCTCCATCAAAATGTAATGTCCACATGTAATCATCTGATTGATTGATGGACATTAGTTCCTCATCTGGAAACTCTGACTGGACAGGATCGAATCTGGGAAGAGGATGGTGAGCGAGATGCTCAGCTATAGCATACCCCTTAATCGCCTTTTGCTGGATGTAAACGATGTCAAACTGAGAAAGGAAGCTTTGCCAGCGTGCTAATCTGTCCGTAAGGATAGATTTTTCTAAAAGAAACTTGATAGGGTTCATTCGGGCAATCAGATGGACTTCATGAGCTAAGAAGTAGTGTTTCAACTTCTGTACTACCCAGACAAGGGCGGCACAAGTTTTCTCCATAGTCGTATACTTCTGCTCACATGAGTTGAGGAGTTTGGACAAGTAATAGGCCGCCCTTTCCTTGCCCGCTTCATCGGCTTGTGCCAGGACAGCCCCCACGGAGTCATCTAGGACTGAGACATAAAGGATTAAAGGTCTACCTGGCGTGGGTGGAATTAGAACGGGTGAATTGGCCAGATACTCTTTCAATCCTTCAAAAGCTTTTTGGCATTTAGAATTCCAAAGGAATTCTACTCCTGACTTAGTTAACTCGTAGAAAGGTTTGCACCTTTGTGAGTGCTGTGACACAAATCGATGAATGAATTGCAACCTTCCAATTAACCCTCGAACTTCTCTCAGATTTCTCGGAGGTGGCATCTCCCTGATTGCTTTAGCTTTGTTGGGATCTATTTCAATACCCCTCTTACTCACAATGAAACCAAGTAATTTGCCCGATGAGACGCCAAATATGCACTTTTTTGGATTCATTTTCAAATTAAACTCTCTTGATCTTTGCAGCACCTTAGCTAGAACTTTCGGGTGTTCTGCCCTAGTCCTAGATTTGACCAATAAATCATCCACGTACACCTCTAAATACACATGCATCATGTCATGGAATATTGCCATCATAGCCCTTTGATAAGTAGCTCCAGCATTCTTCAAACCAAACGGCATGACCAAATAGCAGTAAGTTCCCCAAGGTGTGGTGAATGATGTTTTCTCCTGATCCTCTTCCGCCAAACGGATCTGATTATACCCTGAAAATCCATCCATAAATGAGAGAGTTTCATAGCCTGCTGTGTTATCAACCAACACGTCAATGTGAGGCAAGGGGAAATCATCTTTTGGACACGCGCGGTTAAGGTCCCGAAAATCGATACAGATTCTCACCTTTCCATCCTTTTTCATGACCGGGACAATGTTTGCCACCCATTGAGGATATAGGACGACTCTAATAAACCTGGCTTTGTGGAGCTTATCGACTTCCTCCTTCATCTTCAAAGCCATCTGGGGGTGGAAACGTCTTAACCTTTGCTTTATCGAGACGGACCCTGGTTTTAACGTTAGGCGATGTTCGACCAGGGTAGAATCCAATCCCGGCATATCCTCGTAGCTCCATGCGAACGTGTCCCTGTACTCCTTTAGAACCTTGATCAATTCCTCCTCTTCAGATGTCGGCAAATTATTACTTATGAGGACGATCCTAGGGTCTTCCTCGGTCCCCAGGTTGATTTCTTTGGTGGGTTCTTCTATAGCGGCTGATGGTTCGTCAAACCTCCTCATTCCGCTAGCATATGCGTCGGCCGCGTCCTCATATTCTTCGTCCCCTTCTTCAATAGGATACTCTTCATCTGTGAGCTCATAAACTCCATACCCTCATCAATTGTGCAATCTCCTCACATTCTAACTCCGGCAGATGGATGGGATTTTCTAGCAACTCAGGAATGGATAGAAAGTTTGACACCTATTGGCTAATCTAGAGAAATCGACGAGGATTTCCTACCCTTGGACTTCTTCTAGGTACTACCCTTGACTCATTATTCTAACCTGACTGACTTGTTCTATGGACGAAGAAGAAGTTGAAGAATGTACAGGAAGAGACCCCTCGATAGAGGGGTAAAGAAGGTCGCTCAAGGGACCTTGAATGAGTGGCCCGTAAGTCGGGGCACACCCGTGAGAGATGTAGGAGGTCTCCTCAAAGGAGATGCACTGTTGAGGAGATTGAAAATCGACGTTTTTTTTTCATTTTCATTTTAAATTACAAAACAATTGAAAGAAATTAGAGAATGGGAGGAGGGAACTATAGCTAGGGGGTTGCATGGCTCATTGAGCATATCATGGTTGAAAATTTGGCATGGGCTGAAAAACGCGCGCAAGAATGTGAGCATAGAAGGGGACCTGGGAATATCATCAGATAAACGTCGGGTCCAAGAAAGAGTCAGCAGCAATGGCTGAGGAGAATGATCAGATAGAATGACGGAAAGCGATCCGTCAGTGGCAACTTCCTCTCGGCGAGGAAAACTTAGAATTTTGGCAATGTCAGCGACATCTTTTGATACCTCGGAGATCAAAAGTGGCCCCTCTAAGTCTGGAGGCGAGAACATCTGCTGTAGCGCACTGGAAATATCATGTATATCAAACCACTTGTTCCACTCGCAGTCCGGATCATCGTGTTTCCCCTTCTTTGCAGCCCTCGAGCAATCTTCAGCCAAGTAGGCAATATGCAATTTCCCGTATGATTTCGGCACATAATCTCCCATTTGGATCACTGGCCCCTTTCTGAAATGGGAATACAAGGTCCATGTGAGAGGTTCCTCAGATGCTTCAAATGGCCCTTCAAAGCCCAGGCCGGCTCTAAGGGTTAGCTTTGTCTTCTTTGGCAGACCTCAGCCTCCCTTGTAACTGTACCCCCAAACCTTTGCCCTGTTGGTAGCCGATATTTTTCATGATCTCCCATCCCTTAGAATGGGAAGGGTGACATGACCTTGATGCCTGAAATGGCTTTTGTGTAAAATGGGTGCGACGAGGGTCACACACATCTAGCAGTGAAAGAATTGGCCGGTGAGTTGGCCAAACAGAAGGTAATGAGGTATTAATAGCATCCACTGTAGAAAAGATGGGCATGCTATTTACCTTGATAATCCAAGCCTTGTATGGAAACTTCAAGCACTGATGATTGGTGGAAGGCACCGCATTCATAACCTCAATGTAAGGGCGGCCCAGTATGGCCTTGAATGTGGGATCCATATCAAGGATATGGAATTCCGTGAAGACTGATGCAGGGCCCAATTCTACATTCAAGATGACCATCCCCATTGGTGGTCTTTTGCTGTTATCATAGGCCGTAACCGTAATTGATGAAGGCCTTATCTGTTCCGTGTCAACCCCACATGATTGGAGGGTGATCATAGAGATCACATTTATAGACGCACCAGTGTCCACCAAACACGGGTCTACAGACACCCCATTGATCTTGACTGCAATACACAAAGCATATTTTCGAGCCTCCTTGGGGGCAAGCTCATGGTGGTGAAATATAATAGCCGGTTGTGTATCAGTTGGCGTCAATACTGACGAGATCTTTTCCACTGGGAGATCCTCGTTTACCATGACCTTTGGAGATACTCCATCAAGGCGTCTTGATGGGTTTTCGACCTCTTGATTAGCTCAAGAATAGAGATCCGAGCTGGTGTTTTATCCAAGTGTTTCAACAGGTCATATTGTGTCCCGGGGATAGACTCCTCTGGCTGTTCTTCGGTGTCTTTCTCTGGTTGAGATTGCTCGGGGACCTGACTATTTTGGGGAAAAACCCGATGGAACATCCTTCCACTACGGAGCACCATGGCATGCGATTTTGGCGGCACCTTTATAGAGTTAGATATGGGGTTTAGCAGGGGTTCGAGGGGTAGTGGTGGAGGAACAATTGATGAAGCGGGGGCAATAATAGGTGTAGGGGCTCTGATGAGTGGTTTGTTAGGCGGAGGCATGGTGGGAGTGGATGAAGCCTCAGATGGACGGTGAATGATAAGGGGTTTAAAAGGTGGAGGCATAGTAGAGGTTGATGGGGCCCCGGATGGGTGATGAATAATGAGGGGTTTCGAGGGTAAAGGGGTTGTGGTGGAGGTAGATGGTGCCTCGGAAGGGTGTTGGACAATAAGGGGTTTATTTAGTGGAGGCAGAACAAAGGTGGATGATGAAATGGAAGCGTGAGAAATGATGAGAGGCTTTGAGGGTAACGATGTTATGGTGGAAGTGGAGGGCACCTCGGAAGGGTGTTGGACAATGAGAGGTTTGTTTAGTGGAGGTGGAATGAGGGTGGATGTCGAGGTGGAGACATGAGAAATAATGAGAGGCTTCGAGGGTAACGATGTTATGGTAGAAGTGGAGGGTGTTTGCTGGGGACTCGAAGGGAGGTCATCAGCAGAGACGCGGATGAGAGGACGTGATAGCAGTGGAAATGAGTGAGGTATCACTGTGGGTTGTGCTGCAGGTGGAGGATAGACAGGTGCCGGACGAATAAGGCGTGAGGATTGGATAGGAACGTGATTGGTGACAAGGACAGAGCCGCTTTCCGTATACCAATCTTGCCCTCTTCCAACTTCCGGGAAGGAAGAGACGGGGTTGACTTGGTGGTTAGGTTGTTGGTGCGCCGGTAACGGATTTTGGAGGATGCCCATATTTGGCTGTTGTTGTGGTGCCTGCTGAGGCTGTGGTTGCTGTTGTTGTTGTTGTTGTTGCTGTTGTTGTTGTCTAAGAGGAGGTCTCCTGGCCTTCATCATGGTGACGCATCGCCTCATTTCATCCCAATCTATTTGATGTTCATCGTTCATATCATAGATATAATCTCTGAAATGAAAATAGTTTTCCACTGTATGACCCGGCTGCCTATGGAAGACACAATATTTACAAGTGTCGACGTTCGTGGGCCATATGGCTTTTTCCTTAGGCAAGGTGAGGAAATTAGCAGCCATGAGAGCATTAAAGATGTCCGGCAACGACTCGGCAAAGGTGGGTAATGAGCTCTCCTAGGGCCGACGACCTTCTCTGTTGTTGGAGGCCATAATCCCCGGGTGGTGGAACCTGATTATATTGAGGAGGTCGCTGCTGTTGTTGTTGGAGATGGAGCGGTTGAGGCATATTGTTCTGGAAGATATTGTTTTGTGGGGGAGGACGATAGGGTTGCTGACCTTGTTGCTCCTGATGAGAGGGGAATTGCGGAGCTTGTGGGGGCCTAGGGTTAGCTTGCTGGTTGGGATGGCCAACCGCACCCACTTGTTCATTTGTTACAACCCCTTCTGTCACCCCACCTTGGGCACCCGTGTCCGGCTTCCTAAACACCTTTGGCTTTGGTGGCTCGAACATATGCATGAGGGGAGAATCTTTCAGCTGTGTTTGGATATATCGAGCTCTCTCATACAGTTCCTCCATAGTGGTGAGCTTGTTCATTGCCAGGACGTGTCTAAATTGTGGAGTGGCATTAGACACGACCATCTTTACTTGCTCCGATTCTGAAATGGGGTCTCTCACTTTCTCTGCCAAGGATCTCCATCGATCGGCAAATTGGGTGAAATCTTCGTCCGGCTTCATTTTTTCAGCCACTAGGTCGGTAATAGAGAAGGAGGGACCGATCCTATCCCGATATTTCTGTGTGAATTTCCGTTGCACTACGTCGAAGTTCTCAGCCTCACTCGGCTCTAGGAATAGAACCATTCTAAGGCGGGACCATCCAATGATCTCCTGAAGAGGTATGCCAAGGATCTTGATCGTTCTGCCAAAACGAGGACTCATACATAAAGTCCTTCAGATGAATGAGGGGGTTGCCTGTGCCGGTGTACCGTCGATACGTTGGCATTTCAGAAGGAGGGAGATGGAATACTGGAAGGATTGGTAAAGAGATCTCAGGCGCGGATTTGACATCCACGATCTTTTTGAAATCTCGAATTGTTCATCCATCTTGTTCATCCTATGAAGGAGAGATTGAGTGACCTCATTGTAAGGAGGAGGTTGTGGTGGCCACTGAGGCCTTGCAGAAGCCTGAGAAGGGAATTCCGGATGAGAGAGACGTTGTGACATATCAGCAAATGGAACTGACTGAAATGTCGTATGAGGAATTGGTGGAACTTGAGATTGGGGAGGTAATTGGAAAGGGGGAGGTTGCAGACGTGGCATGTCAGTAAATGGAACTGACTGAATGTTGGATGAGGATTTGGTGGAACTTGAGACTGGGAGGTAATTGGAAAGAGGGAGGCTGCAAACTTGTCTGCACAAGAGGGAATGAGGAAGGGATTGCCTGTGCGGGCTCTTGAGTAGGGAGAGCAACTGGTGTTGGATTTTGAGGAGTAGAATCAACAGATTTCCCTTTTAAGACGGCCTGAAAGGCTCGGATCTGATCGGAATTGAGCTGTGTGTTCGCGAGAACACCTAGCAAGGAGGAAATATCTTGTGGCGGGGATGCTTCCCCGACGGCGGCTCGCACCTCATATGAGGGCTCACGGGAGGAACCTGCGTCCTCAGCAGGGACATGTGTCCCCTGGTGACTCGGGGTCGGATTCTGACCGTTCCCGGACATTTCTTGATCTTTTTCGGAACGTGAGATTTTGCCAGAACGTAATATCATACACACTCAAACCAAGAACAAAGATTAACAAACAAGTTGATGTTTAACGCCTTTTGTGTTTTCTTTTTGTTTTCCCCTTTTTTTTCTTTTTCTTTCTAATCAGAATGTAATAACATACATACTCAAACCATTAGCAAAGATTAACAAACAAGTTGATGTTTAACGCCCTTTTTTCGTTTTCTTTTGGTTTTCCCCTTTTTTTCTCTTTTCTAATCTAATGTTCACACCACAGGAGGGACCTTAGTTGCAATATTGATTTCCGCCGTGTGATCTAAGGACACTCGACTCACCACGAATGGGTTAACTATCTCCAGGGAACTTCAGTGGTACAACCAGCCCAGTGAACGAAGAGGGAATCCTTCGATGTCGGGGACTTACGGAGGTCCCAGTGGAGGAGATCCTAGTCCGTCGAGAGGAATTCCCAATGGAGAGTCCTTCCTTCACCAGGAAAAGGTGATCCTAAAAAATGGAACAAAAGAAATAAAAATAAAAGGGAGATGATATGCAATGCAGTGCTGAATTTAACAAGAGATATATAAACAGACAACAAATATATGCAATAAAAGAAATTAAACAAACATCACAACACTCCTTTTCTGCAATGATACGAATCTCTTCAGACTTCAAGGGGACTCTGGAGTAATGCACGTAGTGCACGAGGCGTGAAATTGAAATGCCAAGAGTGATAGCGGGAACACAAATATAGCGCACGCGGGCGCAATCAGGAGGGGCACACGTGGGTGCCAAGTGGAGGGGGTGCTACTGAGAGCACAAATGTAGCGCACACGGGCGCAATCAGGAGGGGCACACGTGGGTGCCGAGTGGAGGGGGCTACTAGGAGCACAAATGTAGCGCACACGGGCGCAATCAGGAGGGGCACACGTGGGTGCCGAGTGGAGGGGCACACGTGGGTGCCGAATGGAGGGGCACACGTGGGTCCCGAGTGGAGGGGCACACGTGGGTGCCGAATGAAGGGGCACACGTGGGTGCCGAATGGAGGGGCACACGTGGGGGTGCCGAAAATATTTGGATAACCAAAGGAAACAAAAGGGTCCCACCGTGATCGCCAAGAAGGTGTAGACGGCAAAAGAGTGTCGTCCACCCTCGGGGGAAGGAAAAACAATGATGCAAAGTAATGATAAACAATGACGATGATGAAAAGGTGATCGCCAGAGAGGTATAGGCGGCGGGAGTTGTCGTCTACCCTCGTCTGTCTTAGGAGATGGAAATGACGAGATCAACTCAAGAAGAGAAAGAAAATACGGATGCGAAACGGACTCCGGTACGTGGCGGAGATAGGGGTCGGAAGACCCTCTCACGCAAACTGACCCCTTCCCGGTAAGCGTGACTTACCGTTTCACGAGCAATTTTTCATATACCGGAAAATCTGAGAATCTAAGTAACAGAAAGGGAGAGGCACGAAGACTCAGAAACCGCAACGGAATATCGTTCGCCAGACAATTACAAGGACAATACGAACAAAGACATACCACCACAAGACATTGGTCTTTGTGGGGTTCTAACAGCGATGCAATAATATCAATCACTAATGAATATATACATATATATTAAGACCGCCGCAAGACATTGGCCTTACGGGATTTTTACTGCGGCATAAATAATAAATATTATATGTACACACCACCGCGAGACATTGGCCTTTGTGGGGCTTTTGCAGCGATGTAAATAATAAATAAAACAATATTAAAAGACCACCGCGAGGTATTACCCTCCGCGGGGTTTTTTATTATACTAACTATATGTATATAACGAGAAAAGAAAAAGGGGATCAAATAAACCGCCGCGAGATGTTACTCTCCGCGGGGTTTTAGAACGATGATAGGGGGATGCGAAAATTAAATGGTTAGGGGTTAGGAGGTTAGCGTGCAGAAATTGAATTACTGGAATGAAGATGGTCGTGGGAGATGACCCACCGCACCAGTTAGATAAGACCACCGCGAGGAACGAGTTCCTTGATCGGGGTCAGATTAAAAGAATGCAGAAAATTAAACCACCGCGAGGAACGAGTTCCTTGATCGGGGTTGGAATTGAAAGTGCAGAAAATTAACCACCGTGAGGAACGAGTTCCTTGATCGGGGTTGGAATTGAAAGTGCAGAAAATTAAACCACCGCGAGGAACGAATTCCTTGATCGGGGTTGGAATGAATGTACAGGAAATTAAACCACCGCAAGGAACGAGTTCCTCGATCGGGGTTGAAACAAATGTGCAGAAAATTAAACCACCGCGAGGAACGAATTCCTTGATCGGGGTTGGAATGAATGTACAGGAAGTTAAACCACCGCAAGGAACGAGTTCCTCGATCGGGGTTGAAACGAAAGTAAGGGGGATTAAATAAACCGCCGCGAGATGTTACTCTCCGCGGGATTTTGAAGCAGTGATAGGGGAGAGTTGGAGTCAAGCAGTTAACGGTTAAGATGTTAGAATGCGGAAATTAAATTACTGAAATAAAACAGTCGCGGGAGATAACCCACCGCACCAGTTAGATGAGACCACCGCGAGGAACTGGTTCCGTCAACGGGGTTTAAACAGAAAGTAAATAACAAGAGAAGGGGAAGGGAAGTGTGATCGCCAGGGGTTGAGAGCCCCACAGGAAATTAACTGATCGCGTTCGCCGCCGAAGCGGGAGCAGTGCGGGTCCTCTCTTCCTCTTCGATCGGCCGACCGACGAAGAGGGCCTTGCTTTGGTTATCCTGATTTTATTATTCTTTTCTTTTGTTTTACTTTTTGTTATTATATTTTTTGGGGGTTTTGTTGCTTTTATTACTTTTTTTATGCTTTTATGTCTTTTAGAGAGACGTGAGAAGATAAAGAAAGAAACCGAGAGGTGGATGATAGAATAAGATAATATGATATAAGGAAAAACCACTAAGAAAAATATAGGTAGGGTGAGAGACGTATTTTAGACAAAACAGAAGAGAACGGGGATGGAGATCTAACGATATGTGATAACAAGAAGAGAGAGAAGATATACTTGTTTTTAGACAAAATAGAGAAAGATAAGGGTGGAAATTTAACAACAAATAACAATAATAAGGGAGAGAACAAGAATAGAATGGTGAAGGTGATGGTCGGGTACCTCAAAAGTAGGAGGGATGGCCGCATTTATAGTCCCGAACTAAGGGTACGCGAGTTGCTCCTCCTCCTCTTTCGGCCGACTGAAGAAGCGGGCTCCCGGACTGGTTAACCCTGCACAAAGAATAAACAACAAAAAAAAGAGAACTAAATGAGAACGACGATGGTGTAGTATCAATTCTTTAGAAAATGATATCGAAAATAATATAAACGAATACGCACCTTGCTGGTGGTGTTTGAAACCCCTTTTAGAACTAAAGGGTGGTGGAATGATATGATGGATAAGTAAACAAGACTTCCTCGGGGAGATAAATGCAATATGGATAATGCATGAGTACAGTGTAACAAATGAAATAAAGACAAAGCAGGGCGAAGGGAGATGCAAGAACTTGTTGGGGGAAGCTGTTGACAGGCTTTGAATGAGCTCCTTCAGGACGAGGACGACGCGGGCAGACGGCGTGCCGGAACAGCCTTCCTTCTGTATTCGAACACCCAAGAACTCGACTCCCTTTATTTCACGGGCCTCAACATAGACCGAATCGGAATCTCTCTTTTCAATCCGAACAAACCCCTACACACACTCACAAACGCATACGCGCACAAACATACAAGCATACATACATGTATACGTATGTATATGTAGCTATATGTTATTCATTCAACTATGGAGAGAAAATGATGAAAATAACAAGAATACAAGTGGACATGTACTAAAAATCATAAAAATATAAACATGGGAATATGTATACAGGAGAGACAAAGAAGGAGAAGGCTAGAGAAAGAAAGATGGGGAGAGAGGGAGAGAACTCTCTCTTTTTTTTAGTACTCTTTTTTGAAAGAAATTTAAGAAAAGATAATTCAAATGGAGATAGAAAAAATGGTGAGGGGTGAAAGGGTTTAGAAAGAAATACTAGGAATAGAGAGAGAAAAATATAAAGATAGGAGTGGATGAAGATTTTATATTAATAAGATTATATGTACAGGAGGGGCTGTGTGCATGGATATTAGAGAGAGGGGGATTAGAGAGAAACTATGAGAAAGAGGGGGGGTGCGATGGGGGGAGAGAGAAAAAAAAGGAAGTTAAAAAAGATTAAAAAAAGGTATAAAGAAGAGAGAGAGAGATCAGATGGGGAGAGAGAGAGGGATTAAAAAAGTAAAAAAAATAAAAAAAGAAGTGAGATGGAGAGAGAGATCGAGAGGGAGAGAGGGAGAGAGACGCGGGAGAGAGAAACAGTGAGAGGGAGAGAGAGAGAGAGAGGGAGAGGAGAGAGATCCACGGCGAGAGTGGGGAGGAGAGAGACGGCAGCGGCGGTGGAGGCGTGGCCGGAGGTGGGGGCGTGCAGGCGGAGGGGGCGCTGCGGGCTGCCGGAGGCGACGGGGTGCTGCGGGCGGCCGGAGGCGACGGGGCCGGAGGCGACGGGTGCTGCGGGCGGCCGGAGGCGACGGGGCCGGAGGCGGGGCGTGCAGGCGGCGTCGGGGGGCTGCGGGCGACCGGAGGCGACGGGGGTGCAGGTGGCGGGGGCGCTGCGGGCGACCGGAGGCAACGGGGTGCTGCGGGCGGCCGGAGGCGACGGGGCCGGAGGCGGGGCGTGCAGGCGGCGGGGCCGGAGGCGGGAGCGGCGTCCGGTGGAGGGTGGCAGCAGCGACGCGGTGGCTGACGGAGGACGACGATGGATGCAGCGGAGGTCGTCGGCGTCCGCGGTAGTGCGGCAGGGACGACGGTGATGGTGGCCGTGGGTGTGAAAAGTGGCTTCACGAGGTGGCCGGACGGGAGCTTGCAACGGCGGTGTTGAGGTGGACGGCGTTGGCGGTGCCGAGGAGGTGGACGGCGGGGGAGCTTCACGGCGACGCGGGGGCATGCAAGGGGGGTAGCCGGGGTCGTATGAAGGTGGGGGTGTTGGCGTTCCGGCGGACAGACGATGGGAGGATACTGTTGGGGTGTGGAAGCGTGGAGAGGCAGTGGATATTTAACAAAGTGAAGAAAGAGAAGGGGAGAGAGAGGGCTCACGATGGTCGCATGGGTGTTTGTAGCAGGTTAGAGAGAGACCCCAGGGGATGGAGGTTGGATGGGAGGTGTGCATGTAGGAGGGTGGTTCTGGGAGTGAGGAGAGAAGGGGTGGTGGCATGCGGTAGCAGAGGTTGCCGTGGAGGTGAGGCCGGGATGATGAGGCCGAGACGATGGGCAGTGAGTGGGGAAGAGATGGACACGGTGGACGGGGGGTGCTGGCTGGAGGAGGGTGGCTGTTGTGGGGAGAAAGAGAAAAGGAAGAGGGAGGTGGAGGTGGCAACGTGAGAGGTGGAGAGGGGGTGGCTGTGGTATGCGGTGGTGGAACTAGATGGTGGTTGGGGTGTAGAAGGGAGAGATTTGCAGAGACGGGGGAATGGAGAGGGTCATCTCGCTATCGTAGTGGAGAGAAAAATGAGCGTGGGTCTTGCTGTGGGAAAAATGAGAAGTTCCGAGCAGTGGGGGAGTGAGTCCGATCCAGTTCTGCCGAGAGGGTCGCAGTGGCGGTGGCATGCATGAGGGTTGGTGAGAGACTCACGGGGGAGAGAAAGGGAATGTGTGTGTCGTGAGGGTGAGGGTGATAACAGTAGTGTGTGTATGTGTGTGAGAGGGATGTGTACAGTGTAGGGTGTGTGGGTGTGGGGTTCACGTGGGGTTGTGGGAGACAAGGAGATGAGAAGAGAGGTGTCCAGATGCTCATGCTCTCTGTCGATAGAATAATGAAAAAAAACAAACGGAAGCTAGAGACATGAGAGAGGGAGATGCTTTATGTTGGGTGGCTGGGAAAGAAAGAGAGAGGTGACGGTGAGGGGTGATTAAGAATGATAGAGATAGATTAGTAATAGTAAAGATTAGATTAAAGATAAGTAATATTAATATATGTATTAGTATATAATTATTTATTTTTATGTATTAGAAATAACTTTTTGAATTTTTGTGTATTTTTAATAACCTTCTTTTTCGATTTTTTTATATTTTCTTATAACCTTTTTTGTGATTTTATTGTTTTTTTATTGAATTTCTTTTTATAAGCTCTTTTCTTTACTAAAATTTTCTCATTTTTTTTGTATTTTTCTAACATTTTCTGATTATTCATTTGAGACATCTTTACTTTGAATGTACAGACTTGCTGAAGATCGAATGTACAGATTTTGAACTTTATAACGTAGGTAAAGATATGAACGTATAGACTTTGAGGAAGCCGATGTATAGACTTTGGGAGGATGTACAAACTTTGGAGGAATGTATAGACCTTGGTGAGGAATGTATGGACTTTGTAACGTAGGTAAAGATAGGAACGTATAGACTTTGAGGAAGCCAATGTATAGACTTTGAGAGGATGTACAGACTTGGTGAAGCCAATGTATAGACTTTGAGGAATGTGCAGACTTTGTAACGTAGGTAAAGATAGGAACGTATAGACTTTGATGAAGCCAATGTATAGACTTTGAGGAATGTGCAGACTTTGTAACGTAGGTAAAGATAGGAACGTATAGACTTTGAGGAAGCCAATGTATAGACTTTGAGGAATGTGCAGACTTTGTAACGTAGGTAAAGATAGGAACGTATAGACTTGGAGGAAGCCAATGTATAGACTTTTGAGAGGATGTACAGACTTCGGAGGAATGTATAGACTTTGGGGGGAATGTATAGACTTTGGTTGGGTGGGAATGTATAGACTTTGGTTAGGTGGGAATGTATAGACTTTGGAGGGAATGTATAGACTTTGGTTGGGTGGGAATGTATAGACTTTGGTTGGAAATGTATAGATTTTGGTTGGGGATGTATAGACTTTGGTTGGGTGGGAATGTATAGACTTTGGTTGGAAATGTATAGATTTTGGTTGGGGATGTATAGACTTTGGTGGGAATGTGTAGACTTTGGTTGGGTGGGAGTGTATAGACTTTGGGGGGAATGTATAGACTTTGGTTGGGTGGGAATGTATAGACTTTGGGATGAATGTATAGACTTCGGTTGGGGATGTATAGACTTTGGTGGGAATGTGTAGACTTTGAGATGGATGTATAGACTTTGGTTGGGTGGGAATGTATAGACTTTGGTGGGGAATGTATAGACTTTGGGATGAATGTATAGACTTAGAGGAATGTATAGACTTGAGGAATGTATAGACTTTGGAGGAATGTATGGACCTAGGTGAGGAATGTATAGACTTTGGAGGAATGTATGGACCTAGGTGAGGAATGTATAGACTTTGGGGGGAATGTATAGACTTTGGTTGGTTAGGAATGTATAGACTTTGGTGGGAATGTGTAGACTTGAGGAATGTATAGACTTGGAGGGATGTATAGACTTAGATGAATGTATAGACTTAGAGGAATGTATAGACTTGGGGAATGTATAGACTTGAGGGATGTATAGACTTACAGGAATGTATAGACTTGAGGAAATGTATGTATAGACTTGGGAAATGGATGTATAGATTTAGAGGAATGTATAGACTTAGAGGAATGTATAGACTTAAGGAAATGGATGGACTTGGAGGGATGTATAGACTTAGAGGAATGTATAGACTTAGAGGAATGTATAGACTTGAGGAAATGGATGTATAGACTTGGGAAATGGATGTATAGATTTGGAGTGGATGTATAGACTTTGGAAATGGATGTATAGACTTGGACGTACAGACTTGCTGCAACGTATAGACTTTGAACGTACAGACTTGCTACAACGTATAGACTTAAACGTACAGACTTACTGCAACGTATAGACTTGAACGTACAGACTTGCTGCAACGTATAGACTTGCTCTGCATGGACTTTAAAGAGAAGAATGTACAGGCTTGAGTTGATACGACTGAAGAATGTACACATATGCTCAGACCAACAATGTGCTCAGACCATGAATGCATATTTCACCGTTATTCAAACTCGTCAGAAAATTGAAGACCATTTTAAAAAAATTCGACCGGGAGGGCCGCTTTGGGGCATCATAATATAATACGAGATCTACTCGCGACAATGTCAAAATTAGCGTGTCTACAAGGATGTCGAGCAAGACATCTTCTTCTTCTTCCGCCGTCACCACATTGGCGGTCAGAACAGTAACTTCATCATATCGTTGGTGGTGGGCTAGAGCTTGCTTCCCTTTAGCCGCTGCCAACAGTTCTCTTGCGGCTTCTGCCCTTCGAGTGTTTGGCCCCGGCCTTATGGCCAATCGAGCCAGCTCATGAGGATCCTCTGGAAGCCTTCCATATTGGCCGGATATGCCAGCAATATTGCATGTAAAGATCTGCATTCTTCTTTTCTGTCTATAAACCCTCCTCTTTGCATGCTCCAGGAAGGTTAACCTGTCAAACATAGAGATTCTTTTTCTTTCTTCCCGCCGAGGGGCGGTCTCATCGGCTTCATAACCATTATCGTCGACTAACGACGTCATCCTTCTTTCTTCTTCTTCTTCTTCAACTGCCATTGGCGGGCAATAGTCTTCTTCAGCCACGGCTACTTGTAGTAGCCGTTGTTGGCCCAGCGAGGGGTTGCCTAGACCCCTGAAGTAGCTTCTGACCATGTTGGTCATTTCTTCTTGCCCCCGTCCCTGATGTAGGACTGGGGATAATTGTCGACCTCTCACGGGAGGGATGTAAGCAAGCCGGGCTCATCCGACGAGTTGCTGGAATCTTCTTCCCACTATGGGGATGTTGGCTTGTCGGGCGCAGACTCTGGAACTTCCACGGCGTGGAGGGTCCACAACCGTCTCTTCCTTTCTTGGGGCCAGGCCCCTTTCCTTCTCCATTTCTGCTCCGTCACGTGCAGGGCGGTGACGGACTAGTGCGTCCTGGTGAACGGGTTGGATCTTCTTAGGGACCCAGACCTATTTGAACTTCTTCAGCCTGGGGGCCAGCTTCTCATGGCCATGGCGGCCGGCTTCTTCTTTCTCAGCTCTCCTCCCAGAGAGGACCTGGTAGGAGTTGTAAACAGGTTCGGCGGGGATGACCCGATCCGGGACCACCCGAGCGTCACGTCCATCCAGGAAGACGCGAACTCCACCGATCAGCATGGACTTGCTGGACACTGAGAGACGTCCGGTAACAATAGTAGTATTTCACCGGAAGCCTTTGTGCTGGCGTCCTCCGGAGTTCTTGGCAGGAATGGGGCGGGCCCCATTGGTGATGTGGTGCACCAGGCAGCTGGTGACTTGAACTGGACTCTTGAGCGAGCCCACAGAGCATCGAGTCTTCAAGGCCTCGACTTTCTTCGCAATCTCCTCGGCAGGCTCCGAGGTCTCCACTTGAAGTAGATCAGCGAAGGCCAGCCCCAAAAAGTTGGGGAAGCCTACAGCAGTAGGGAATGTCCTAAGGACAATGGGCACCGCCAGGTACCCATGTTCAGCATGGCCGGCGACGATCGCGGGGCCAAAGGTAACAGCAGTAAGTCCCGTTGATGCCATTGTCTGCCTGCCACACAAAACAAACAAACGATCAGCAGTCTTTGGGAGGGCCTCGGGGCCCATGTATCTCGGTAAAGAGATGAAAGATGACACTGGTCCCACCAGACGTGCCAGACTTGTTTGATGGGATTTTGTTTTCTTTTTATTCTGGGTCGACCAACCAATTAATTAATCAATAATCAACTGATTAGTTGACCACGCAGGCGTGCCAGTCACAAAAGTGACGGATTTATTATGCGCTCATTCTGACCCGTGTGGGGCGAGAGTGAGATTCGAGTCGGGACCAGCAGTCCGTCACACTATAAAGGCTATGACGTTAATTACATCTCCCATAAGGGAGAAAACCTTTGATTAATTGCTGAGATAGTAAGCCGTCCCAGGTCGAAATAAGATGCAAAAGGATGCATATGACGAGGTCACATGAAATGCTTTTATTTATCATGCAAGAGAGGCATGGTTCATTAAGGTAGAGCCCTTAGTACGTGGCGGAGGACATGGGTCCGAAGACCACCATCGCGCATAGCACAGGCTTCCGATTGGGCCTAACCCGACCTTCCGTCAGTGCCATTTGATATACCGAGGGCCTAGGCAGGCAGGCAGGCATGCATTAACACGATGCGCGCAAACGCACTAAGGCGTGATGACAGAGGCATGATAATACCAAACATAATAGTAAAAAAGCATGATAGGAAAAATGGTTTGGACTTGAGTAGTCCCCTTTTATTGTTTGGTTTATTATTGATCAGGTTTATTAACCTTGACCGCGGGAGGCAAAGATTGCTCCGGAGGTGAATGAGGGATTAAAACGGCATGATAGAGAGGGTATTTTTATTCAAAAAATGGCGCGGCATGACGTAGGGAAAGAGTTCTCCGGCGCGGTAGGGCGTAGGTAAAGGGTTTAAACGGCGGAGCCATGAGCAAGTGGCTTACCCGGCGCGGATGGCTTGGGGCGCGCCGGATTAAGGCGCGTCGGGTAGGGACCAACCAGAAAAGTTTGGGTTTGAGTCTGGGGTTAATCCGGCGCGCGGGGATACTGCGTCGTATTTGGGCGCGCCGGGTTAAGGCCGCGCCGGTTAGGTTGATTTTTGAGGCATTTTTGGGTTTATTTGGTTTATTAAGATGTTCTTGAGGATCTTGGGGTCGATTGAGTTAATTGTTTATTGAATTGGAGCCCCAGGGTCCCCAGAAGTAGAGTCATAAGCTCGTGTGAGGTTCATACTCAAGCACAGAGGTTCATTCTTTGAGAGACAAGTTTTATTAAGTCCAAAATTAGTTGAAACTTGATGAAAATTGAGCAGCATTTCCCCAACCCTGGGAGATTGCAAGGGAAAAGCGGGGACATACTCATGTGCGGAGTAAGCCCCTAACAAGCCGGACGGCACAATGACGGCCAGTAGACCCATAGCGGATAGGAAACCCCGAGGACTAGCCTACGAGGGGCACACGACCCGTGGTCAAATCACAGTCCGAGAAGGGACGACCGATAGGGAAGAGGAGCCCCGAGGACTAGCCTATGAGGGGCATATGACCCATGGCCACCACAATATCCCTAAGGATAGTGAATTTGATATCGGGCTAAAGCCCTGTTCAATATTCACCTCATGGCCCATGAGAATACATGCCATGAAGGGGCATGATTCTGTGACCTACTGGTGACTCATGCGGGATGTCCCCATAGAGAATCTTCCCCTTCCCAGGGTATTAAAGCTAGTGTCCTCAGGAACAACAAAGCTCGACAATCATAAATCATATGTGGAATAGGGGGGAGTGCAATAGCATATCACAACATCCAATGAGTTGGCGAATCGTCACTCACAAGGTTAGCAGGTTAGTGCTCACGAGGTTAATAGGTTAGCACTCACGGAGTTAAATGGTTGAGATCTGAAGGACAGCCATTCGAACCATTAGCATAGAATGAATACGCAGGTTGTAGAGGTGACCCCGTTCCCTCTAGGCTACGGAGAAGCACAGAGAGGTGCCGAGGGGGATGCCTCGAAACTGGAGTGGATAGAGGTGCACACACGAGTGTGTCTCTAACCACGAAATCCATGACGTGTATACAGCAAATTGGCATACCCATTAAATTAAAAGGAGAGAGCCCCTGGGGAAGGGGAAATCGTTTCTGTAGCCCATGTTAGCTCCCGGACATGTTCGGTCTCACAAAGTAAAACTCGGCATTCGCACACACAAAGTGATTGGGCATGCAAGTTGAGAGCGGAGTAGGAAAAGCATATGCGGTATAGCATCATTCATTCCATCAACGAGAGGCGAAAGACATAGAATATTATAAGCATTCGGCGCACCGGCATTGTCGCTTGGCAGCCGTTTCATTGATTGCAGAGAAGAGATTACAGAGGAGAAAGGAATAAAGAGATGGTGAGGGGGAAGATGGGCTCATATCATCGCCCCTCCCCCCTCACTTACACAATAGCAGAAAAGAAAACCAGAAGGGGATCATCGGGAAGCAACCCACAGAACCTACCTAGACTTTGCCAGCAAAACAGAGTATCGAATTCTCCCCTCCTCCGGCTCCGGCGTGCTTCAGGCAAGCAGATAGAAGAGGGTGGCGGCCGGAGCACTCTCGGTGGAAAAACCCTACTTCTCCCCCAAGACTCCCTCTCTCTTAGACGAATGGGTTCTTCCAATTGGCTCTCGTTGTTCTCTCCTCCTTCGATGTATTGTATGATTTGTATCTATCTCCGCTCGGATGTCTTCCCTCTCCCTTTTTTTTTTTACTTGGTGTCTATTGTCTCTCTCCACCTCTTCTCACTTGGTCGAACCAAGTGTTTTTATAGAGATGGCATAATACGGAATGAAGAAAGCACGCCGGATAAGCTACCCCAATCATTTGCGCGCCGGGTAAGAGGGCGCCAGGATGGGGGGCGCGCCGGTGAAAGGGCGCGCCGGATAAGCCCCATTTGCTTAACACGGGTCAGATAGTGGGTCCGGACTAGTTCCGAGGGTCACCGTGACCATTCATCTCGCCGTGGTCTTGCAAAACCTTGGTGAGAAGTCCTGAAGAAGCCTCCGGGTCGACGTGCAACCTTCTTCGGAACCTCGTGCATCTTTAGTTTGAACACGCGGGTTTTCCGCTGACACGGCCTTCCACACTGTGGTTCGTGTCGCTGGCTTGGTTTGTCTTGTGCTCGAAGCTTTCTTGGGAGGTAAAATACCATCCGTGGTGCTTTTACCTTGACTGGGCAATCATTTGGTCACTAACGGACCCAATATGCTGAGAAGCCGTACCCATGCCGGGTCATCGAGGTCTTCTACTGATAGAGCCTTCGGTCCCCTATTCGGAAGGGCCAAGGGTGTTATTTCACCTCAGGAGGATGATGCGGGAGGGGATTGAAATGAGCTAAGACCTACGAATGCAACAAGTGCGGCCAGCACTCGCACGCCAAAGGCAAGCCGGGCGGCTGACCTCCGTAGCGTTCCTCCGGGTGGAGGCGTCTCTCAACAAGAAACTCAAGCCCAACGACCGTCCCTATGAGGGAAGCGCGGGGATCTCAGCGACTAAGGAGCCGCCGTGCGCCTATGGGAATCTAGTCCGAGCTCGGCGCTCGACTAGGGCCACGGAATGGGTGCTCTCAACTCACAACCACGTGGTGAATAATAAGCTAGCTAGGAACCTACACACACTCACGCGGCATGCTAGAAAGTATACTAGTAAAGCAAAATGCCAACAGTGAGGAGCGTCGCACGTACCTCCACGCCTAGGCGTGGGGAAGGAACCCCGGCCGAGATCGACAACCCCGATACACAATGACGAACAATAGTACAACCCAACCACAAATGCCCACTCCTCGCAGGGAGATAACAGGCTACACAAAGAGATTCGGGGCTGCCGATGTACGGGCTGACGGGCAGCACTCGGTGAAGGGTTGGCCGCGAGGAGGATCCGAACAGTGGTCGGCAGATTCGCAGCAATGCGTGACTCGGCGGTGAAAGCTCCCACGACCTGACCCGGGGTCCGAATGAGGCGCCGTCAGCGATAGCGCGTAGCTGGGTCACGGGAGGAAGTCTCGGCCAAAGGGGGCGTGCAGATTCCGTCCGTGGAAGCCGGGGGCGCACCTGCAAGTTACGACTGGATTCTGCTCCCAGAACTGCGTGCTCGAGCGGGAAAATTAAGAAGAATTAGATCCGAAGAGCGAACGGAGCTCCGCTTGTTGGAGGACGAAGAGGACGCAGAGCAGCAAGTCCCGATCGAAGGGTTCGATCAGATCTGGTCGTGGCTGAGAGCAGTAGGCTCTGGAATCCGCCGGTGGTCCTGGCGCCGGGTGGACAGGGCAGACCTGCGCGACCTCACGGGAATGAACGCCACGAACAGCTCGGACGTCGGAATGAGGCGTGGTCGGCGGCGTTGGACAGAGGACGAAGAGAGGTACGACCGGTGAAGATCCCACGTCCAAACTCGCAGACGTCCGTCCCGTGGGATTTCTGAAAGGGGGCGAACAGAACCAGGCGCGCAGGGAGAGGGGTCCTGCGCGCGCTCACGAAGAAAATCGCCACGGGTGATGCCGAACTCCGAATGAGGCGAGACCACCTCGCACGCGTCGGCGACTCGTAGTGGAATCACCCAAAAATGGGCTGGTCGCCCACAGTCGCCAAGAACAGAGGAGGATGTCGCAGCACTTGGAGATGAAATCTGGTTGCAACGAGATTGAACCTATGAAGAGATAGAAGAGAGGGGGAACCTCGGCGTCGCACCGAGGGGATGGGGAGTCACACCCCAGGCTTGCTCCCGTCGCAGGAGCAAGGAGGAACAGAGGGGGGCGCAGCCACCTTCAAGAGCACAAGCAATTTCTTTTTCAATTTCATTCAATAATTCCAAAAGAAAAATTACAAGCCTTTATATCGGGGGGGGGGGGGGGGGGGGAAGCTAGGGTTTCACCCTTGCCACATGGAGGGGGGGGCGCAAATGGAAGGGGGGGTGCGACCCAGCCCTTCCCCATTCAAGGGGGGTGCGGCCATCCCTCCTCCAATCAAGGAGGGATCAAAGGGAAGGGGGCGCCCAAGGGGGAAAGGGAAGGGAGATGGAATGGGGCAAGGGGGGCGCCCAAAAAGGCAAGTGGAGGGGGCAAGGGGGGGAAGGTGGCGCAGCCACCCAGGATGAGGGATGAGGGATGCGCCCCAAACCCTAACCCTAGACCAACCAATTATGGGCCAAGGCCAAGCCCAATAATAAAAGAAGACAGCCCACTACTCCCTCTACACATAGTCTGATAATATAAAGAACTAGATAATGTGTCCACGCAGGGACCAAACCTAGGCCCAACATGGCCTCAAATGAGAAGGAAGATCCACTAATAGATGCCGTAGTCGCCTAGCCAAAGAGATGTTGGCGTGCTCCGTGTGCTCCGTCGAGTGATGCGGCGCGTGTCCTCACCAGAGGATCTTTCATTCAGGTGACGGGCCACCAAGTATACCCCTATCCTTGGTCGAACAACGGATATATTCTCGTCCTTGGTCGGACGACAGGTATATCATCATCCTTGGTCGGACGACGGGTACATCCTTATCCTTGGTCGGACTACGGATGCATGCTTATCCTTGGTCAGACGACGGATACATTCTACGCGGCACGATCGAGTCGATACTGGTTCATCAGACAGTCCTGACGACACTACTGGCTTGTGGTGTATTCTTCTTGATACTCTTGAGGTGAAGTTCCCGGTGTTCACACTGGGTGACCTGAGGCTCTGGCAGCTTGAGAAGGCTTCAGTGTATCGATCTTCTTCGGCTTCTCTGCTTCAGCGGGCCGCATCATTTGTCTTTGAGGCTTGATTGCCATTGAATATATTTTGAGTGCCAATAGTGGTCTAGGAACTATTTTCCTGCATCTACACTTCTTGGCGCCGTCTGTGGGAATCAGAGAGAAAGGCTATGGCGTCCCGTGGAAGCCTCCGCAACGCCAGCAACCGGGGGCGGGGATCCCACCAAGGACCCAACTCTCGATGGGGATCGCAGAAAGCTTCTTCCGCTCGCCCCCGACAAGAGGTCACCTCAGGAGACCTAGATGAGCTCCGCCAAGAGGTCCGAGCCTTGGCAGAATTCTGCCAAGAGCTTTGGGACTAGAGGACAAGGCCCCAACACGCCCCACCCGAGCGACGGGAGGGTGAAGGAGGACTGACCGGAGAGAACTTCCAGCATGTACGGGAGGCATCCCATGCCTCCGTCGCAAGGACCTGATGGTCACGCAGCATGCATGCACCAAAGGTACGCAACCCACTCCACTCCAACCCAGAAATGGACCGTCGGCTCCAACGGTTCGACGAGATAGAGGACAAGGTCCGTTACCTGGATGATGTCCTCATGGCCGCCAAGAATCGCGGCCTCATCGACGATGACATGGACTTCCATGCTCCCTTCTCCAGGGAAATCATGGAAGGCCCAATCCCGCCAAAGCTCCAGCTACCGTCATTCGCCTCCTATGACGGCACCACCGACCCGGCCGACCACTTGCACGGCTTCGAGTCCCACCTGGTGTTTCACCGGGCCTCGGATACCGTAAAATGCTTGGCGTTCGTCATAACTCTCTAGGAGAAAGCCCGAGCACAGTTCGAGTCCCTGCCAGCCGAAATGATCTCCTCCTTCCAATAGCTCAAAAAGCTGTTCAAGGAGAACTTTGTGGGCTGCCGAAAGGTAGCCAAATCTGCTATAATCCTACTCGCCCTCAGGCAGGGGAAGGAAGAAATGATGAGGGACTTCGTCTCTCGCTTCCGCGCGAAGGCACTCCGCATTCCCCACCTCGACGTCAGCAATGCCACCACAGCACTCACCCAGGGGACGCGGGACCACATCCTCCGGTGAACACTCGGAGTCGAAGCCTCGATGACCCTTCCAGACCTCCTCGCGCTAGCCCAGAAGCACGCGCACTGCGAAGAGAACACTGCGGCCTTGCGCCGCGCAACTGGCACTGACCAGTCTGACCAAAAGAGAGTCGCCGACCCACCACGAGAGTGTCGGAGCAAGCGGGAGTGACGCGACAGGGACCGCCACGACCACTCCGATAAGGAAAGGGGTGGGTACCGCCATTATACACCCCTAACGGCTCCACCCGACCAGATCTTGATGAAGATCCGCGAGGAGTCATTCCTCAAGTGGCCCCCGCGGATGAAGTCGGATCCGAGCTCGAGGAACAAGAAGAAATATTGTCACTACCATCGAGACCATGGTCACGACACCGTCGACTGCATCAACCTGAAGGATGCTATCAAGGACCCCGTCCGTAGAGAACTTCTCAACAAATTCCTCACCAAAGCCGCCGAAAGACGATAGAAGACACCCCCCCCCCCCCGATCGACAACCGGCCCAATGGGAAAGAGATCATGATGATCTCTGGAGGGCCCGCCACGGGGGGTGATAGTGCGAGCAGAAGGCGCCGGTACGCGACGGCCATCAACACGGCGGACCAAGGCGGTGGCACTCCACGGGAACTCTCCCCCTCGGGTCGTCTGGGAGACCCCATAGTCTTGTCCGAGGATGACCTGGAAGGCGTCACTATGCCCCATTTTGATGCTCTGGTGATTTCTGCCACCATCAACCAATGTACTGTATGACGCATCCTAGTAGATAATGGAAGTGGATCCGATGTTATTGCATACGACTATCTCATACTCATGGGCGTGGATGTGTCACGACTCGCGTCATTGCACACACCGCTGTACGGGTTCTCCGGCACAACTATCCGCCCAAAAGGGCGTATCTCGCTCCCGATCACGTTCGGGACGGTACCAAAAGAGGTAACCTTCCTCGCCGACTTTACCTTGGTTCGTGCAATGGTAGGGTACAATGCTATCATCGGTCGAGGGATCCTCGGCACGCTTCGAGGTGTCCCTTCTTCCTACCACCAGAAGCTTAAATTTCCCACCCACCCCCCGTGGGGTAGGGGAAGTTCGGGGTGATCAGCGGGAGTCCAGGAGGTGCTATCTTATCTCCACCCGTGATCGACGCCCCGAAGAAGTACCACCGGAGAAGAGGGCAAGGACCTAAGATCCAGGTCCGAGTGTAGAGACGCCAAAATCGATGCTACGTTGAGTAAATCTCATGTCACCATGTGACGCCCCAAAGTGGACTTCAATATTGGCTTAATATGAAGTTTTTCTAATTTCTCCATATTAATTGTAATTTCTTGGTTTTTTCTTTAATAATTGAAATTAACGCCTATAGGGAGGGCGTCATTTAATTGACGACCTAATTAGGGGCGTTTTTCTTAAAAGAACGACTGTCCAAACGGTCGTCGATTCTTGGATTTTACAAATTCTAACGAAAATAAAACTCAAGGTAATTGACGTCCTATTGAGGGGCGCTGATTATTTAACGCCCGTTCAAACAGGCGTCATTTAACAATTTTAAATAAGGAAAGTCCTTTATTTCTATAATTAAATTCAGGAATTGACGACTGTGTGAATGTCGTCATTTCAATTGACACCCCTAGTTGGGTCGTCATTTTCACTTATGTCTCCCTTTCGCTTGCTTCTTTCCAGTAGTAATCATTTCCCCATTTTGCACCTTGTGTTCGATTGGGAAGAGGGTTCCTTATTAAGGATTCATTGCCTTATTTTAATCCCATTAATGCAAGGATTTTTGGCCCTATAAATACCCCCTTGAATCCCTCACGCGCGAGAGAGAACGCAGAAGAAGAGTGTAGTAGAGGACATCGCAGAATAGAGCTAACAACTACACACAGAGAGAGAGCTAACAGAGAGGAGCGTTTCGTTGTTTGCAGGTTGTTTTCTCCCAAGCTCTTCCTCCGGCATACTTCTTCCACGGACGTTCTTCTTCCACGGCGGTGGAGATTTCTCCTTCCGGCGTGCTTCCTTCCTCCCGTAGCAGCTGAAGCTCTTGTCCTCCTCCCTTTACTGCTGCCATACAGTAGAAGGGCGACCCCTCTCTCTTATTCGTTTTATTTTGCTGTTATCATATCATTACATATCATTTTCTAGCTGCTTTGCTAGAGTCATATTACAGTAGTTTACGTTGCATTAGCATACTCATCCATAATCCCATCCCTTGTTACTCCTCTTAGGGGTTTTGAAACCAAAACACACAAGGTGTGTGTCCATGCTTAATTTGATTGATTTCTATACTTCTAGAGCATTGATACTACACATCTTTGGCTAATCCATATCTTTATTTTGTGTGTTTATGCAAGGGTAATCAAACTATAAACCCCTTTCATCGGCCGACCGATAGAAGAAGGAAGGAAGAACCCCCAATCTCACCCGCTCAATACAAGGTACATGCGATCACTCCTTTGATATTTTGAGGTAACCCCTCTGGCGATCACTCTCCTTATTAGCACCACGTGCATGCTTAATTCTTTTATATCTATATTTTCTTAGTGGATTTTTAATTAGAATCTACAAATTGGCGATCACGGTGGGACCCTTTTTGTTTTAGTTTGACTACCCCTCCTTCGGCGCCCTCACGTGCCCCTCCCTTTGGCGCCCTCGTGTGCCCCTCCTTTGGCGCCCTTGCGTGCCCCTCCCTTTGGCGCCCTCACGTGCCCCTCCTTTGGCACCCTCGCGTTCCCCTCCCTTTGGCGCCCTCGCGTACCCCTCCTTCGGCGCCCTCGCGTGCCCCTCTCTTTGGCGCCCTCGCGTGCCCCTCCTTCGTGCTCCACGTAGCACACTCCCTTTGTGCACCACGTGCACACCTGCCACTGGATTAGCCAATTTGCGTAGTATCCATATCATTTTTATTAGAAAATAAATTGATTTCTGTCTGCCACCGGGGTTAATGGTTCTCTGGAACTGAATAACACCCTTCATACCGCCGTCATTTTCACATACAGCGACTGTTCATACAGGCGTTGTTTCCATTTTTTATTGCGAGCATTTTCATCATTTTATAATTAATGCCCCTCACAGAGGCGTCATTTCCCAATATAACGCCTCACACCAAGGCGTCATACTTCTAATTACTGGATTTTGACGCCCCTCCCAGAGGCGTCTTTTACTGGTATAGCGCCTTACTGAAAGGCGTTATTTTGATTATCATTGCGTTTATTCACATTTTAAGTTCGACTACTGCTATCTGACGCCCTTGTGCACAGGCGTCATTTCCACAGGCAGCGCCTCACTTTAAGGCGCTATTTTATTTTGATTGCTATCTGTTTGCACTGTTCACAGTAACTAGCGACTGACACTCAATCGTCTTTTGTTGATATAGCGACCTTATCCAGGTCGTCTCTTGTTGATATAGCGACCTTATCCAGGTCGTCTTTTTTTGTTCTGTGCCCACAGAACCCCGTTTACTACTGTTCATTCATTTGATTGATTTTGATATCACCTGCTTGATATTGCCTGCATTATGCTGCATTTAGGGCATTCGGTTTGGGAGACCTCCTCTCCCCACACTTTTAGGAGTCACACCCCCCTCTTGGTGAAGGAAGGACCCTCCTTTCAGTATCCCTTCTCATTGGACCGGAAATTCCTAAACCAAGCCTCCGTAAGTCCCCGCACCCGTGGATTCCCTCACGGACGTTGGGCAGGTTGTACCATTGAAGCACCCGGAGTATAGTTGACCCATACGTTGGTGAGGAGAGAGAAAGAACCTAGATACCCGGAGATTATACCCAAATTTTCAACCAGGACCCACCTTCAAAGGAGAGAGCTTATTATAAAATTCACCTTAATCTTTAAAGAAAACCTTAAAACTTTGGGCTCATTACAACTTGAGTGTTTATTTTGTTTGATAAGGTGAAATCTCTTGGGTATACTTGTTTGTTGGAAACCTATTTCTTCTTCCTTACAGCATGAAACTCCATTCAGGTAAAATCATCAAAATGGCCAACTACGGATATACTTATGATGGTTATGAGGAGGGTCACTCTGACCCGTTTTATGAGGTTCCCTCTCAGGATCCTATCTACCACGAGGGAAACTATATTTCTTCTCCCACTCAAGTCCACATGGTGGACACCACTTCTCTGGAGGTTGAGCCTTCTTCCCAAGCTCAACCTACCACTCAAAATACTTCAGGGGACGTTTCCCCTTCTTTCAACTTCAACGAAGTTCTCAAAGTTCTTGCTCACCTGGATGACTCCCAGCGCCAGGCGTCCCAAGCCGCTTTAAAGGGAAAGTCTGTCCCGTCATCTTCTAACCCTCCCCAGGCCATGGGTGGCCACTCTGCTAGTTCTCCCAACGACCAAGCGGTCGCACCTAGGGTGCCCTCGCACCCATCAACTCCTGTTATGACTACGCCGGCCCAACCGGCAAGTCACTCCATTGCTAGGCCTCAACAACCTCCTGTTCCTCAAATTTTGAGAAGGCCTATGACGAACCAATACTCTTTTCGTCCGGCCCCAGCCGAGTCCGATAACCACACTATACTCCTCCAAAGGATGGCTAGTATGGAGGAGCAGCTCAAGAAGGTCACTGCATCCAAGGTCGCTCCCGAAATTATGCTTCCCACTCTGCTAGTTTTTCACCTACCCCCGTCTGAAATGCCGAATTTTTGACAGTACAATGGAACGGGTAATCCGCACATCCACTTGAAAGACTTCTTATATGAGGCATCATTCTGGCAAGATAACAAGACTTCTCTGTCTTATCTCTTTAGGCGGTCTTTAGATGGCCCGACACTAGAATGGTTTTACTCCCTGGAGCCGGCGGATGCCGGTGATTTTGATGTAGTTCAACGAAAGTTTCTGTAGAAGTACAAGGACCGTGTGGGTCCCTCTTTGTCTGTTACTGATCTGGTTGCCGAAAAGATGAAGCCCGAGGAGGACTTCGTTTTGTTTGCTGATAGGTGGAGAGCTATGGCCGAGAAGTTAAAGGACACACTGTCGGAAACGGAGCAAGTGAAGATGATTATATCAAACTCCACTCCGCAGTTCCGTCATATTTTAGCCATGAACAAGTTGAGCACTATGGAAGAGCTCTATGAAAGAGCTAGATACATACAAACACAGATGAAAGATTCGCCTATTATGGGCATGTTAGAGCCAAGACCTAAGGTAATAAAGAGAAACGTTAATGTCGGCAATACTGGTGTGACCAATGAAGGCACTGTTATTAATGAGCAGGTGAGCGCGTTCGGTAATTCCACACCCTTCCGCCACCCTCCAAACCAAGGGCCACCACCACAACAGCCCGCCTTCCAAAATCAAGTCCACCAGCCAAATAATAACCTTCTTCAGACCCTACGGCCTCTTCCACCTCCTCAACAGCATCAACCTGCACAGTACCACCAAATGCCCCCGCCAGCCAATTATGCACAGCAACAACTGCAACAACCAAGAAGACCATTGGGTCCCCGAAGAGCACAATACCCTCCCTTACCCGAAAGCCTATTAGATATTTTCAATGCCCTCATGGCCGCCAACCTGCTCACCTTGCCTAAAGAAATAATGATATGGCCGCAACATGTAGACACCTCCCGGTATTGCGTCTTCCATCGGCAGCCGGGGCATAACATCGATCATTGTTTTCACTTCAAGGATTACATACATGATATGAATGATCAAGGTGATATTGATTGGGATGAGATGAGGAGGGTTATTGCTACTCTAAAGGCTCGAAGGCCTCCTCGGCAACCATCGGCTCAGCAGCACCCGCAACAAGGTCAGCAACAACAAGTTCCCCAGCAACAACAGGCTCCTGCACCCCAGCCAAATATGGGGATTGTCAATAATCCTCTACCGGAGCACCCGGTTCAAAATCAACAAGTGAACCTTGTCACCTCAACCCATGAAGTGGAGAGAGGGCAGGTTTGGCATAAGGAAAACGCCTCTGTCGGGGCCATTAATCAAAACTCCAGTCAACCGCAACCACCACAATTGCTAAGGGGGCTTCAGCCTGTACCCCTTTCCCAAATGCCACGCCCCCTTATACGTTCCAGCACTCCAGGGCCACTCAACCCTAACCTTACTCCTTCACGGCCTCTTCTTTTACGCCAACTCACGAATTCCCCTTCCAAAACCCCCCACCAAATAGACCTCTCCTTATCCGCCCCTCGCCGGCAATCATCACCCCTCATGTTTCACCACAATCTACCCCGTCCACCACCATCATGCTTCCAAGGCCCCTCCTTGTCACTCGATCCCCGTCGCCGTGTTCCGATAATCCTCACCTGGCGAGGCCTCTTATAAGAACCCCTCCTCCTGCCAATCCTGCACCAGCACCCAACACGCCCTACACCATTCCCTCTACCTTCTCTACCCCTTCATCCACTCTAAGCCCGACAGAGGCTCCGAAAATAATGGTGCTCCGTAGTGGACAGATGTTCCATCGAGTATTTCCCCAGTGGGAGCAGGAGCCGATACAAGAACAAGGAGAACAGGAACAAGAGTCTGCACCGGGCACGGAGTATGACTTACTAAAGCATTTGGACAGAACATCGGCCTGAATTTCTATTCTGGAATTGATCAAAAGATCTACTACACATCAGCAGGCTTTGAAGCAATATCTGCAGAAAGTAATGGTAAACAAAGATATCCCAGTTGAATAGGTCACTACAGTTTTAAGTCCAGCCAGCAATCAACCGGCCATCACTTTCTACGAACATGGATTGGCTCCGTAGCCATCCAGAAAATATGCAATGTGCATTACTATTGACATTAACAAGGTGGCAGTGAAACAATGTTTGGTGGATACTGGGGCATCCATTAATGTTTTGCCACCAAGTACCTTGAAAATGTGTGGCATTCCGGAGAGTCAAATCTGGCCATCTACAATCACTGTTACAGCCTATGATAACACCAAGAAGCCGCCTTTAGGAATGATCACTTTAAAAGTTGGTTTGGGTCCAGTCTCAGTCACAGCGGATTTCCATATTCTAGACAAGGACCCGACATTCAATGGCATTTTGGGTCGCCCTTACATTCAAGAGCTTGATGATGTGCCTTCAATAAATCATCAATGCATAAAATTTCCGCACAAAGGGCGCATTATTAAAGTCACTAGTATGCCCATTTTACCGACAGAAGATATACATTCCGCAACATCAGTGCCTTCTATGTGGCCTTCCAATAGGCCTTTACTCTCAGTTTTGGATGTTACCGATTTGTGGCAAGACTTGATAAGGCCGTCTTCTTCGACCCCTCCTACCACTCAAATGCCACCACAACCATCCAAAGGCAAGAAGAAAAAGGGTTTGATGAACACGCCAGGATGGAAAATTCTGATGAAAATGGGGTATAGAACTGGTAAAGGCCTGGGTGTTAATCTTCAGGGGCGAGTCAAGCCCGTCAGGTATCAAAAGACGATTCCCCAAGGTGGCCTAGGGTACAAAGGGCCAAGCAAAGACAAAGATGAGCCATGGGCCGTTATGACTTCCACTCTCAAAACAGATCGGCAGCCCCTTACATGGACCCTACAAACACACTTTATGAAAGGAGGCACTCATAATGATGAGCAAACCATGCTAGTAATTTCCATGATGGATTGTCAAGATGTACATGCACGGCAGTTTGCTCGTCACATAGCCCCACTGGTTACATACAAAGCTCTGGAGTCTTTACGGCCAGATAAAAGAAGAAAGATGGATGACCCCGAATGTGACTGGTATAGATGGTTCGACATGAACGATATCACTATTGCTCTAAGCCGATTGTTTATGCCAACTGATCCGGAATGGCCGCCACTAATTCATGAATTAATCGAAAAGCCAGCAGTGATCACGGACAAAAGGCAGCTTCTAAGCAATTACACAGATACCGGGGAGCCTGATGTGCCGTTCGAGGAAGGCTACAACGTAGATAGGCTGTGGGCCGGCCTCTTCTCTATTAAATCCATTCATCCAACGATTGTTGTCCGCTTGTTCAATCAAATATTTTGCTCAGATATCCCTAGACAGTCTACGGTCTTGATAACCTTTTCTCCAGATTCACTTCAAGTTTCTCCTCCGATTCCTCCCTTGCTCCTCGAGCAATTCTCTAAACTCTCCATCACACCCCCGTGTGGGTCATCATTTACTCAATCTTTCATCAATCTATCAATCTCAACACCACCCCCTATTCCTCCCTCTCATTGCCTTCTTCTTGAAAAAGAAAACGAAAAAAAATGCCAAAATTCAAACTTTCCAATCTTTCATCTCTATTGAGGAGACCTCCTATCTTCTTCCTGAGTGTGTCCTGACCCAGGGGCCGCCCTTCTAGGATTCATTAGGGAACCTTCCCTACCCCTCCGGTGAGGGGTCTTCATCTGTATCTCCTTCTGTACCCGTCTTTTCCTCACCTCCTTCATCTTTGTCGAATTCTAGTGATCAGGCTAGTTGCTCTTACTCTTCTAATATTAAGACTCATGGGGTAGCTTCGCATAAGAGATCCAAGGGTAAACAGATTCCCCGTAGATTCTTGTTAGAATTAGCTAGAAGATGCCAAGCTTGCTTAGCTCTTCTCGAGTTTGTGGAGAATCCGATTATCCTACCAGAAGCTGAATATGAAGATACTTGTGTTTTCAATGAGGGTTTTGGTGTTTATGAGATCATGAATGATGAAGACCCTATTGAAGAGGGGGATGTACGAAGAATATGAGGACGAGGCTGATGCATTTGCCAGTGGCATGAGAAGATTCGATGAGCCATCAGCCTCAGTAGAAGAACCTACCAAAGAAATAAATCTGGGTACTGAAGAAGACCCTAGGATTGTCCTCATTAGTAAGAACTTGCCGCCCTCCGAAGAGGAGGCGCTCATTTTGGTTCTTCAAGAATATAAGGACACGTTCGCATGGAGTTATGAAGATATGCCTGAACTAGACCCTGCACTCGTTGAACATCGACTTACGCTTAAGCCTGGGTCCATTCCGGTCAAACAGCGGTTGAGACGTTTCCACCCTAATATGGCATTAAAAATGAAAGAAGATGTCGATAAGCTTCATAAGACTGGATTCGTTAGAGTTGTCCTCTATCCCAATTGGGTGGCTAACATCGTCCCAGTCATGAAGAAAGATGGAAAGGTGCGGATTTGTATAGACTTTCGGGACCTCAACCGCGCGTGTCCTAAAGATGACTTCCCCCTCCCTCATATTGATGTCTTGATTGACAATACGGCAGGATATGAGACTCTCTCCTTTATGGATGGCTTTTCGGGTTACAATCAGATTCGCCTGGCTGAGAAGGATCAAGAGAAAACATCGTTCACTACACCATGGGGAACTTATTGCTATGTGGTCATGCCCTTTGGACTTAAGAATGCTGGAGCCACCTATCAAAGGGCTATGATGGCGATTTTTCATGATATGATCCACATTTATATAGAGGTGTACGTTGACGACCTGGTAGTGAAATCAAGAATAAGGATTGAGCATCCCGGGGTTCTAACCAAAGTCTTGCAAAGAGCACGGGAGTATCAGCTAAAAATGAATCCCAAGAAGTGTGTGTTTGGTGTTTCGTCGGGGAAGTTGCTTGGATTCATCGTAAGTAAGAGGGGTATCGAGATTGATCCCAACAAGGCAAAGGCCATAAAGGAAATGCCTCCTCCCAAGAATTTGAAAGAAGTCTGAGGATTGATCGGGAGGTTGCAATTCATTCACCGATTTGTCTCTCAGCATTCACAAAGATGTAGGCCGTTCTACGAGCTTACTAAGCCGGGAGTCAAGTTTCTTTGGAATTTTTGATGGATTGAAGGATTATCTCTCAAATCCTCCTGTCCTGAGGCCGCCAGTTCCAGGCAAACGGCTTGTTCTCTACATTTTCGTTCTGGATGACTCTGTAGGCGCTGTCCTAGCCCAAGTTGACGAAGAAGGAAAAGAAAGGGCAACCTACTACTTGTCAAAGCTTCTCAACCCCTGTGAGCAAAGGTACTCAGCCATAGAGAAGACTTGTGCTGCCTTAGTCTGGGTAGTTCAGAAACTCAAGCATTATTTCTTAGCTCACGAAGTTCATCTCATTGCCCGTATGAATCCAATCAAGTTTCTTCTTGAAAAATCCATTCTCACCGACCGATTAGCATGATGGCAAAGTTTCCTTTCTCAATTCGATATTATCTACATTCAGCAAAAAGCAATTAAAGGCTATGCCATAGCTGAACATCTTGCTCATCACCCTCTCCCTAGATTTGACCCTGTTCGCTCAGAGTTTCCAGATGAGGACTAATGTCCGTCAATCAATCCGATTCGATGTGGACGTTACATTTTGATGGAGCTTTGAATTCAAAAGGAAAAGGGATTGGCATTGTTCTTCTATCACTAGAGGGTATCACTATTCCGCTCGCCTCTCAGCTTGCATTTCCAGTTACAAATAATATAGCTAAGTATAAGGCTCTTCTGGCCGGACTGGAGGCCGCTCATCAATTTGGTGTTACCCAATTACGAATTGTAGGTGATAGTCAGCTTATTCTTCGCCAAGTGCTCACCAAGTGCCGTACGCTCAATCCTAAACTCAAACCCTATCAGGAATTGACTTCTGCTTATACCAAGCTTTTCACCAAATTAATCTTCGTTCACGTTCCTCGTGAACATAACATTCTAGCTGATGCTCTCGCGTCTCTTGCATCTTCTTTGGTTTTCCTTCCCGAAAGGGATTCCCATTCTAACATTATTCACAAGCGGCTCACTCCAGCTATTAAGGATCCAACTTTCCTTAGTGTTAAGGAGGAGGTGCTTAGGAAGGTTAAGCAAGGTGGAATCATTGAGAATAAGGAGGTCATGCTATTGGATTTAGAAGAAGAATTGGACGATGAGGAAAAGCTGCAGTATTACGAGATTGCTAAGTATTGCCAGGATCAATCCTATACTGAGGAGGCCACAGCTGAAGAAAATGAAGCCATTTGAAGAGTTGCTCAGCGATACACCCTGATTGGAGGTATACTCTACAGAAGAGGTCTCACCGGAGTTTTATTAAGGTGCCTAGATGATGATGAATCTTGGAAAGTCGTGGAAGAGCGCAGAAGAAGTGTGTAGTAGATGACATCGTGGAATAGGGCTAACAACTACACACAGAGAGAGTTAACAGAGAGGAGCGTTTCGTTGTTTGCAGGTTGTTTTCTCCCAAGCTCTTCCTCCGGCGTACTTCTTCCACAGACGTTCTTCTTCCACGGCGGTGGAGATTTCTCCTTCCGGCGTGCTTCCTTCCTCACGTAGCAGCTGAAGCTCTTGTCCTCCTCCCTTTACTGCTGCCATACAGCAGAAGGGCGACCCCTCTCTCTTATTCGTTTTATTTTGCTGTTATCATATCATTACATATCATTCTCTAGCTGCTTTGCTAGAGAAGATCATATTACACTAGTTTACGTTTCATTAGCATACTCATCCATAATCCCATCCCTTGTTACTCCTCTTGGGGGTTTTAAAACCAAAACATACAAGGTGTGTGTCCATGCTTAATTTGATTGATTTCTATACTTCTAGAGCATTAATACTACACATCTTTGGCTAATCCATATCTTTATTTTGTGTGTTTCTTGCAAGGGTAATCAAACTATAAACCCCCTTCGTCGGCCGGCCGATAGAAGGAGGAAGGAAGAACCCCCAATCTCACCCGCTCAATACAAGGTACATGCGATCACTCCTTTGATATTTTGAGGTAACCCCTCTGGCGATCACTCTCCTTATTAGCACCACGTGCATGCTTAATTCTTTTATATCTATATTTTCTTAGTGGAGAATCTACACCGAGCACGAGCGCGCCGACGGAGGACTTATACCTCATCCAAATTGGGGACAACCCAAGCAGAACACTGAGGATCAGCGCTACCCTGACCGAGCATGATAGGCAAGCGTATGCAAGCTTCCTCGCGACTAATCAGGATGTATTCGCCTGGTCCGAGGATGAACTCCCCGGAATTCCTCCAGAGGACATCACACACCAACTTAGGTTGGATCCCACCTATCGCCCGGTGTAGCAACGCCGAAGGCACCACAACCCCGAGCGATAGGCCATCATCAGGGAGCAAGTAAGAGAAAAGTTGCGATCAGGGCTACTCCGGCCTACCCAGTATCCAGACTGGGTGGCCAACGTGGTCCTAGTACCTAAGAGCAACGGGAAGTGGCGGATGTGTGTGGACTACACCGACCTCAACAAGGCCACGCCCAAAGACAGCTTCCCCATGCCACGGATCAACCAACTGGTCGATGCTACGGCCGGGCACGAGATGCTGAGCTTCCTTGACGCCTATTCAAGGTACCATCAGATCAGCATGCACCAGCCCGACCAAGACAAGACTACGTTCATCACCGACCACGGCCTATACTGCTACACTCGCATGTCGTTTGGACTGAAGAACGCTGGAGCTACATATCAACACCTAGTCAACCACACGTTTGACTCGCAGATCAGCCGCAACATGGAGGTCTACATCGATGACATGCTCGTAAAAAGCCTCCGAGCAGCCGAGCACTTGCGCGACCTGGCGGAGACCTTCGCCACACTCAGAAGGTACAACATGAAACTCAACCCTGCTAAATGCGCGTTCGGGGTGCGGTCAGGAAAATTTCTTGGTTTCCTCGTCACCCACCGAGGAATCAAGGCCAACCCCGACCAGATCAGAGTAGTGTTAGAGATGGAGCGATCGAAATGGGTGAGGGACGTACAGTGCCTCACCGGGCGCGTCGCCGCCCTGGCCCGGTTCCTATCCCCAGCCGCCGAACGGTGTCTCCCATTCTTCCGACTGATCAAGCAAGCCAACCTGGCACCAGAAAAAAAGGGATGGATCGACTGGGACCAGAAGTACGAGCAGGCGTTCGAAGAATTGAAACGCTACCTGACGACTCCTCCTGTCTTCGCCAAACCCCAAAGGGGAGAACAGCTACTCATGTATCTATCCGTGACGTCCAGTACCACGAGCGTTGTGCTCGCACGAGAGGAAGCAAGAGTCATGAAGCCCATCTACTATGTTAGTCGAGCAGTACAAGGACTAGAGTTCCAATATTCGCGGACCGAAAAGTTCACCCTCGCGCTGATCACGGCTGCTCACAAGTTACGACCATACTTTCTGGCTCACCCGATCGTCGTCCTCACGGATCAGCCCCTCTGGCAAGTCCTTCAGAACCCTGATGCTTCCGGAAGGCTGGTCAAGTGGGCTATCGAGCTAGGAGAATTCGACATCAAGTTCCAACCGAGAACAGCGATCAAAGCCCAAGCTCTCGCCGACTTCGTTGCCGAATGCACCCTACCCGCCGAGGATTCGCCCAAGCAGTCCTCGAGGCCCACCTGGGAGCTATACGTCGACGGATCTTCCTGCTCTGCGGGCAGTGGCGCAGGATTGGTTTTACTCTCGCCGGAAGGGTTGGAGCTACAATATGCACTGCGTTTAAACTTCCCGACCACAAACAATGTGGCCGAGTATGAGGCGCTCCTCTCTGGGCTACGCATGGCAAAACACTTGGGGGCATCAAGCGTGCGAGCGTATAGCGACTCCATGCTCGTCGCCAACCAAGTCAAGGGGGAGTTCGAGGCCTGCAAACTCTCCATGATGAAGTACTTAGAGAAGGCCAAGGTGGTAGCGAGTGAGTTCGCTCGTTTTGAGGTGGTCCATATCCGATGCGAAGAGAACGTCCGAGCAGATGCTCTCTCCCGCCTAGCGTCAACCACCGCGGTCTCCAGTTCGAGATCGGTCCTGGTAGAGGAATTATCAGCACCGAGCATAGATGATCCGATGCTTCAGGTAAATGCCATCGACTACGAACCCTCCTGGATGGATCCTCTCTCGACTTTCTTCTTCGACAACAACTCCCGAGCGACCATGCCGAGGCGCGGCGCACACGAGCAAGAGCGGCCCACTTCACCATTGTGGACGGCCGGCTATATCGTCGGTCCCTCTCTGCCCCTCTACTCAAGTACCTCTTCCCCATGGAGGCCAACCAGGCCATCCAAGAAGTCCATGAAGGACTTTGCGGAAGCCATGTGGGAGGACGAGCACTCGCACGGACGCTGATCCGGCAAGGGTATTGGTGACCCACCTTGCAGCAAGACTGTCTCGACTATGTTCGGAGGTGTCCCCAATGCCAGAAATATTCCCACCTGCACCACCAACCAGCTATACAGCTCCACGCTTTGATGGAGCCTCGCCCATTCGCTCGGTGGGGAATCGATATACTGGGACACTTCCCTGAAGCGCAAGGGAGGAAGAAGTTACTCATAGTCGCCATCGACTACTTCACCAAGTGGGTCGAGGCTGAACCATTGGGGAAGATAACAAGTGAAGCAGCTTGGAGATTCGTGCTGCAAAGTATCATTTGCCGATTTGGGATTCCAAGGGTTCTCACAATCGACAACGGCAGATAGTTCGCGAGCACTGCCTTTCAAGAAAAGTGCTCGGAGTTCGGGATCTGGAACCACTACACCTCTGTGGGGCACCCCCAAGCCAATGGGTTGGTGTAAAACACCAACCGAACCCTCCTCCACGGCATCAAGACCCGCCTGGACCAAGCAGGTGACTCGTGGATCGACTCGATCCCTAGCATTCTATGGGCCCACCGCACCACCGCTAGAGCCGCCACCGGAGAGACGCCTTTTCATCTCGCCTACGGGGCTGAGGCAGTGGTTCCGGTGGAGATATCCAACCCCTCGCTACGAGTGGGACACATTGATGAAGCCATGAACAACCAAGCAATGTGAGAGAATCTGGACCTGCTCGATGAAGGAAGAGCTAATGCCCAGGTAAAACTCGTGGCATGTCAGCAGAAACTGGCTCAATACTACAACGCCCGAGTTGAGGAGCGACACTTCTTCCCCGGTGATCTAGTCCTACGGAGAGCAAGTGTGGCTGACCCATGAGGAGCCGCAAGAAAGCTCACACCGATCTGGGAAGGTCCGTACAGGGTATCGGAGACACTCGGCAAAGGAGCGTACATGCTAGTGACGTTGGGGGGGAGAGAGGTACCCAGAACGTGGAACTCCGTCAACCTCAGAAAATACTTCCAGTAAATCGTCACCAGCCGTACTCCACTAAGGTAAGTTACCTACGAATAACGGAAGAGGTAACCTAAGGTTTTCTAGAGGCGAGCACTGCTCCCCTTGAAAACGAAGAGGTAACCTAAGGGTTTCTTAGAGGCGAGCACTGCTCCCCTTGAAAACAAGAGGTAACCTAGGGGTTTCCTAGAGGCGAGCACTGCTCCCCTTGAAAATGAAGAGGTAACCTAAGGATTTCCCTAGAGGTGAGCACTGTTCCCCTTGAAAATAAGAGGTAACCTAAGGGTTCCCTAGAGGTGAGCACCGCTCCCCTTGAAAATGAGAGGTAACCTAAGGGTTCCCTAGAGGCGAGCACCGCTCCCCTTGAAAATGAAAGGTAACCTAAGGGTTTCCCTACAGGCGAGCACTGCTCCCCTTGAAAATGAAGAGGAAGCTTTCCCGAGAGGCGAGCACTGCTCCCCTTCAAAACAAAAAGGCGACCCAAGGGTTTCCACGGAGGACGCGAACACTGCGGAACGCGAGCGCGAAGAGCCGCCCAAAAAGCACGCAGAAGTACTCCAGTAAAAGGTACACATTAGCATTGACTCAAAATAAAGAATTTATATTTCTTTAGTCAAAATACAAGCTGCTAGAAATCGGTAAAATACCCTCACATGGGCCAAATACAAGTACGGTGGAGAGACAAAACGTGCTCGACCATGGTAATGTACAACTTCAACAGCTCACTTCCCGGGCACCGTCCTCTGCCAACAATCATGCTGAATCTCTGAGTAGACACCCAGCACCCATTTTTGTTCTGTGAAAGGGTGCCATTGGAGAAGCCTCCTATGCCAGAGAAGAGGGACAAAGCCCCCAGATCAGCAAAGGGCTTCACTGGTAGAAGACCTGCACCAGGAAAACTAGGCCGGCTGCTCCAGCCACCCTTGTTCCGACAGGGGACAGTGTAGCAACGAGGTCCACCCGTTATAGGGAACAAGCAGGTCTACACAAGCCAACGGAGGGCAGCAGTACCACGAGGCCAACGCATTAGGAAGGCCACCCCGGCGTACTGGCCATGCCTTCAAACCGACGAGACCACCGCCGTCGTCCAGCCACATGGCCTTGTCTGCAAAGTGGACGAAGGGAAAACAGCTCCCACCCTTCCTTACGCTCCTTCCTACCGGGGGATAGGAAGATGTTCCAACAACGGAGAGCATCTCACCAAGCACCAGCAAAAAGTAAACAACGGTTACATACCGCAAGGACAAGCGACAGGATCCCGCTGGGAGACAGAAAAACCACAATACCCAGAGATGTCTCGTCCCTTCAGGGACGGAACTTATCCGACTCAAGAAGCAAGACCCCCCTGCCAGCGTATAAGCAGTTAACCTTCTCCAAGGCCTCCCGCCAGCCATCCAGGTACCCGAGCCTGTACTGCTCAGAGACCGGGCCACCCTCTCCAGGCATAGGCCACGGTCGCCATGGTGCCGGTGCTGGGTTTCTCCGGAGGACCAAGGGTGGACGACGAGCCTGCAGAAGTTCATCATCCGACGAAGTACCAGACTCTCCCGATGACATCCTCTAAGAAGGCTACCCCCAAGGGTTCGCTCGTGCAAAGCGGATTGTCGCGAAGGTCACCATTTATAGGGGGAGCGAAGTACCCAGAAGCATGAGGACTCCTACCGCCTCCATCAAATCTGCGAAAATCGAAGCGACGGATCCCGAAAGCCGCGCCCGTTCACAGTTACCTCAAGGATGCCGTTTCGTATCTCCAGAAGATCTCATAACATCCCAGAAGGGAGAAAGTACACGAGAGAAACTTCGAGATTTGCGAAATAAAGGAAGTTTTCCATTCCAAAATGTAAGGGTTACAAAGGAAGGTGACCGCCTAGGCGAACAGCAAGAAATTTGAAAAAAGGTAAGGGACGCCCTCTCACGGACCGGCCCCAGTTACATCATCACGTGCCTGGGTTCGACAGGCACACGTGCAGCAGCAGTATTAGGAGAAGGTGGCTCGTCGATTAAGTCCACCACGGTAACGGGTGCTCGCTCACCCCCACTCGACATCGACCTCTCAACGCCCGCCTCCGCGACGTCGGGCCCCTCCTCTCCATCATCAGCCTCCGGACCATAAGGAGTTGAAGGGGGAAGGAGGACCGGGGGTGCGAGACCAAGATTTTCCGCTGTGGCCTTCACAGTAGCACTCCAGCCCTCCCGGAAGCCACGGTCACGGGCTGGCCCGTAGAACTCCAAGACCGCCTCCGTCAGCTCGTCCCGATAAGCCGAGGAGGAACGGAAGTTCTCCACAGCCTCCTCGCCAGTCGAGGACAGCGACGCTCGCACCCTAGCAAGCTCTACCTCAATCTCTTGGGCACGGGCCCCCATGGCATGAACCTCCGCCTCCGACTTGGCTGCTCGCTCCACAGCCGCCTCAGCCCGCGCCCGAAAAGAGTCCCGGTCGCGCTCCATGCCAGTAAGGGCCGACCCTAGCTGAGCCAACTGATCTTGGAATCCAACGTTAGCAGCTACGGACTCCTTCAAATGCCCTTCGGCTCCCGCCTGAAGGGCCCGGCTGGCCTCCAGTTCGCGGATGGCATCGATGAAAGGTTGCCTCCATAGCCCAAGGGCACTAACAACCAGACACGTGCTCCTCGCGGCGACGGCCGTCAACTCATTTGCGGTCTCGGGACCAAACTCCCCAACGTGCTCGTGCCAGCGAGCACTCTTCACCATGAGGTCAACGATAGTCGCGACCCCGGGAGTCCCGCCGTCAAATCCTCAAGCTGCGAGGACTGACCACGCGAAGGGACCCTCGGTGGGGGGAGAGAACCAGCTTCGGCAGCAACAGGAGCATTGCCCCTTTTGCGCCCCCGCCCTCCGGAGGCGGGGGCCGGAGCAACAGCTGCCGGCACTTCAGATGATGGCGGTAGAGGAGCGCTGGGGAGAGGCACCTCAAAAGAAGGTGGGATACGACTCCTGGCCGGAGTCAAACCTCTCCCTCTCTTCCTCGACCGACGGCGATTGTCCATCTCCGCCAGCTCGTCATCGGTCAGAGGGATCTGACTACCGCCATCCATGGCGAGCTCTTCACCAGACATGCTAGGGGGGGCTTCGGGAGAACTCCGCCGAAGACTAGGCCCTCTGCTGGCCACAGACGCTTCAGGCGAACACACTAGAGGAATACTAACAGGGATCGGATATTGTAGCCTCCCCGGGGCGAACGTAACCTGGGCTTGGGGGGTGACGGCCGACACCTGACCTACTCCAAGAGCAATGTGGTCCACGGGACGAGGAGAAAATCACGGCAACCGGACGGTCTCGTAGGTCCAACCCTGCACTTCCACCGCCCCTAAAAATAGAACAAGGTTGGTCAAGCACCAGTCACTTCCGACACGGCCCTATAGAAGGATAAAGCTAGTACCCTGCGGTAACGAGGGACACAACCCCAGCTCCCGAAGCAGCACCGGAGTCAGAACAAAGTCTGCATAGGAAAGAGGATACCGGAGAATAGCCTTCAACTTCTGGCGATCCTCGGCCCTGAGAGAGGGCTTCGAATCACACCAAGTGCGACGAAAGCCACTGTACATCCAAGCATCGGAGGCTTCTACCTAGTCTTTCGACTTGATAAGGTACACGTGCCGCTCCGCCCAGCCTTTGCGGTTGGACGCGGTACGGGAGACCGTGATGAAATGCTGGTGGGTGCAAGCCTTGATATAGGCGAAATAGGTATCGGACGGACAACTATGGAGGAGGAAGAAGTGCCGAAATAGATTGACACTTGGCTCCACCGACGCTCTATGGCACGCACATAGACAAACCCACAGAGGATGCTATAAGAATTGGGGGTTATTTCCCTAGGACTCCGCCCATAATAATGAAGGACGGATGCAATGAAGGGATGAACTGGAACACGGAAGCCCGCTTGAAAGGAGGCCATCGGTACCATGATCCCGCCGGAAGGGTGACTCATTATGTCATCTCCCACGAAGGGAAAGACGATGTCGTATTGAGGGGGAATCTGGAAGGCCACCCGCAGGCCATGGATTACCCTATAATCCACTAAGGGTGGGGAACCAGGCCGACTTGTAGCCGCATCAGAGGTGCTCAGCATACCGCCCCGACCATGAGGCATCCCCTCCGAAGAGGAAGAATCGACGCTGAGGACTCTCCTACGCGGAGGCATCACTACAGGAGGAGAAAAATGTAGGGAAAGAAGGATTCTCACCAGACGAAGGGAGGAAGACACCTACAACAAAGTACGGCAACCGGCAAGATGTGGGTACAATTTGCGAAGAGACCTCGCAACAGTTCTTATAACCGCCCACTACGGTTCGACGTTGCCCCCTAGAGGGCACGTGAAAGGACGCCGGGCGCTACGGCGGTACGGCTACTGATGCCAGGTGACCGTTCTGAGCCCCCGCCCCAAGAACGAGACAAGGCCCGGGGTCATCATTACTAGCGTGGCTTCTACCACCGCCAGAGGCACCTTGCGCGCCAAGCAGGCTCTCGAAGCCACCAACTCCTGTTGTACGAGAGAATCATCTTCGGATCCTACACTCCGGAAAACCCTCTCTTGGACTACTCTCAACCCCCCCAGAGTGCTCGGCGACTAAGAGTAGGGGGGAAGTGAGGAGGGTAAATCTGGTTTGACCCAGAAATGGCCCAACGACGGACGGCACACTAAGGTTCGAGCGTGCTAAGCCCGGCTAGGGGACGAGCACGTACGCTCGACCCAATAAAAGGAGGCCCGGCCCAGCAAAACATCAGATTCCACGACGCACAATGGCTATGGCCCAAGCAAAGTTCTCACCGGAGGACACTCCGACGACCGACCGTTGCCCCCACAACGCCGACCTTGACCCCGTAACAGGCGAGCACGCGCCATGAGCGTCGTAAGACTCACCCAGGGACTGGTCGGTGCCAGGGCTATCGCCCCCTGAAGAGGCGTGATCTCGCGTTGGTCCTGAGCGGGCTGAGGATCACCAGATCGTGAACTGCAAGACAGGGAAATGGATCAGAGGGCCCAGGGGGAATCCCTGAGGCAAACCCTCCGATGCTTAAGTCAGTGGAGCTATGGTGGGAGCAATAGTAGGGAGGAGAGAGCTTGTGCGCGAGATCCCTCTCCACCAGAAGGGTGAAGCGGTTCTTGCTCAGGAGTTTTGGGCGTATGATTGCCTTTCTTGGCCTACCTTTAGCCGGAGGGTATCCCTGGTTTAAATAGTACGCCGTCTCTTGGAGTCCTGCCAGCCGAGGGGTTTCAGGTGGGGGTTATGTCCTCATCGTGGGCTTTTATGGCCTTATCGTGGGAGCGTTATCATCGTGGGGAAGAAGAAGTCCCTTGCCTTCCTGAATTCCTGCCTGCTGCGGACTCTTAACGGCTACAAAGATCAGCATTCGTTGGTCGTTCCGAGCTCAGAGGGGCCAGCCCTATCCGGGCGGTAGGCTTAGCTTGGTAAAAGATGGGTCGGATAGGCTAGCCTACGCCTCCCTCTCCTGGGAGGAGAGATGGCTCGGGCGCGGGCCTTTCTCGTGACCTGACCGATGCTCGGGCCCTCCGAGCCTTGAGGCCGCGTAGGAGGGTTGCTTTCTCGAGCGCTGTTTATTAGGCTTTCTTCCCTAAGTGGGCCCTGTGGGCTGTCACTTGGGTGAGCTTGGCCTCATTAGGCCCTGCCGTGCCGAGTTGGGCTGCTCTTTGAATGGGCTGCAGAAATCCCCCTCTCCACCCCCCAACGGGAAACTCCCGCCAATATAGCGGGGAACGTTACTTTACTAAGCAGACCCTTCCCTCTCAAGGGATGAGGTCCCTCACTCCAGGACAATCCATATAAAAGGGACATCGACGGAAGAGAAGGGCACGGTGGATACTTTCACCATAAGAGCTTCCCACTGAGAATAGAGCAATCAGACGCACCACGACTATAGAGAGGCTATCCGCTACGTCCAGAGAGAATCCTCCTTCTGCACGGTCTTACCACCCAGCGAGCACTCTTCGAGTACCCACTAGGAGCGGCGAGCACGCGTGCAGAGGATCTACACACCTCTCGGATCTCCTATTATGGTCTCTACTTCTCTCTCATTTCGCTCTACTCTATTGCTCATTGATCACTTACTGACTTAAGCATCGGAGGGTTGTCCCCTGGGGTAACACCCGAGACTCCTTCTGACGTCTCTTTGGTTTCTCGGTGTTTGCAGGCCTCCACGGGCGCGAGACAATTTCCCCAACAAATAAATAGAGAAGGTGATACGTGGTCTAGGAACCATTTTCCTACCGCTACAGTCATAAAATGGGTGTTAACAATGGTCTTTACAAAGGATGCGACCTGGGCAAGAAGCATAGACGCGGTCTATCACACCGTAAAGCAAGAACTCCTATAACATCGTTAGAACTCCAGAAATTCACGATTTTGATGGCAAAATTGACAACAAACGCAAGATCTTTCAAAACAAAACTTGTATGAAATCGAAGCATGCATCTAACTTAATAATTGCTGGGATTTAATCATGTTTAGCCTAAGAGAAACCCTACCAAATTGAAGATCAAAGGAAGAAGAAGAACGGGCGATGAATCGAAGAACTCTGGCGAGTGTCTCCACGAACAGGCCTTGATCACGCCCAACAGCCTTCCTACGAATGATTAGGGTTGGCTGGGAGGGATTACGAGGTATTCATAAATCTAAACCCTATTTAGAGTCCTAATCCTCGATATCTCAAAGCTAAAAGATCGCACATCCACAAATAGAAACTGCCCCATTCATTAAATAGCACATAACCAAACCATGTTCCAACTACCATGATCTCACTTAACATAATCTTGACAACATCCACTTAACATTATTACATTTGCTAATTACAAATTACAACTCTTCCAAAATACTCTTAAATACAAATAAAACTCCACAACTACAACTAGTTTCACAGGCTTCTATCAGGTTCACTCCACGGTCGTCACTCTTGCCCGTTCCCATCAGATTGCGAGTCCTCACCTGAGCTACCTGAAAAGAGAGAAAAACTAGGTGAGTGAACGCTCAGTAAGTAATAACAGGCAAGTTTAAATAATTAACCAATTAAATTACATGTTTGAGCGCGTAAATAAAGAACGAAAGGAAATAACTATGCAACAAAATAATGAAAGGAAGGCAAGAACATGATATAACCGAGAATTTGGCCAACAAGTAAGATTTAACCAAGTCAAGAGAAATTCAAGTAAGAGATTATTATCTTAGACATCATGCTAGTCATGCACTCGGTGCAATGCCTCACCATGTCATTCAAACTCCCCGGGGCACAAGTACTTTTCGGGCGCTCCTCCCAGGACCAGATTGGGCCCTTACGATGCGTTGGCATTGATTTGTTGGATCCAAGATCCCAAGTTATGTCTAGACATTAATCAAGTTAGATGGCCAATACTTCAAGATATGGAACTTACCAAAGTTTCAAGGGTAAGTTGAAGAAGACATCATGTCTGGAAAGTTCAAGTTATCAAGAACCAATCAGGTCCTTGGATTCAACGTGAAAAATCACGGAAATCACTTCTGGATGATAAGCGGTCAGAACAGGGCCGCTCAAGCAATACACGGTCTAGAGTGGACCGTTCAGGATAGAGATGGGCTTAGGACTAGCCACACCGAAGTCAAGGATACACGGTCCATGTAGGGCCGCTCGAGGAATTGGACGGTTGAAAATGGGCCGCTCAAGACTAGTAGAGCTGGAGGCCCAAGAACAAGATAAACGGTCCTTACAGGGCCATCCAACAGACAGACGGTCCAATAAGATCCGCGCTATTACATGGGCGGTTCCAGTATGTCCGTTCAACTTAATCAACTAGAAGTCTACCCAAACGGGCTCCGGGCTGCCATAAGTGGGGCAGAACTGAACCAGAGTCCAGCCCACTCTCCCCTGGTCAACCTAGGGCTTATTGGGTCGGTCCAAACACAATTTGGTCGAAGATAGATCAAGGTTAATCGACCAATGTAAGTGGCACTTGGCCAGGGATGTACAGTTCATTATGGGCCGCCCAATAGGATGAACGGTCCCTTTCGGGCCGCGCAATTCTCAGGAGGTCCAAGTCGAGCCGTGACTTACAATACGATAGTTCAATCGATTCGATCACGTACATAGGTTCAGGTCTTGATGGTACAACCTGCCCGGCATCCTAGTGGGAATCCCAGGCTCGCGGGGGCTTACGGAGGTCCCGTAATGAAGGTCCTAGTCCGACGGAAGGAATATCCGGCAGAGAGTCCCAAACATTACAAGGAAATAGGGCTAATAAAACATCGGAAACCAGTGAGACGGTCAGTCAATCCTACCGGAGTAGAACGACTGTCATACAACCCTAATAACATTTTCAATTTAATAATGAGTCATGATTATTATTAACATTTAAAAGGAAGGTGATCCAAGGTCAAGATGAATAAATCAGCAAGATTTATAATCATTTAATGTTATAATTTTCCAGGGTTTTTATGCATGTTGCTAACTTACATTTAACCACTAATCTACTATCATAAATCATGTGAAAAAGATAACTTAATAAATTCTGTAGAGATGGACGGTCCAGTAGGGACCTTTCATCCTCCTCGGTGGTCGCACGATAGGCCGTTTATCCCCCTCAGGTCAGAAGGCCTTCTGGGGATGAGCGGTCTGTAATGAGCCGCTAGAAGAGACGAACGGTCAATAACTGGCTGCCTGACAGAAGGGCGGTGTAGGTCATGCCGCGCTTCCCAGAAACATAACACGAATCACAACACATAAACGGTCCGTAATGTGCCGCCTAACCACGTTGGGCGGTCTATTGTGAGGCCGCGCAAGTCAAAAAAAATAGTCAAGCCCCTTTCGCCCTGCCCGCCTCCGGCGAGTTGGCTAGGGTTACAATGATTTGCAAAATACGCATAATACATAGCATAATAATTAGGGCTTTTGGATTTAAAAGAAAGAGCACGAAAAGTTTTACAGTATAGCATGCTCGATTTAATCTTTAGTGCCTGAAATCCCTACTTAAACAAGATGAAACAAGTATAACCCTAGATATGACATGCTTCTACTAAACCCTAAAATTCTCGCATGATACTAAGCAACTTTTAGGACTTTTGCATTCAATAGAAAGGGCACTCGATGCTGGTTCTAATCATATATAATACTTAAGGTTTGGCTTACTATAACCTACCTTAAACGGAGGAAGAAGGAAGAAGAAGGGACGACGACACGCTAAGAACACCCCGCCGGTGATCGCTGGAATCCGCCCTCATCCACGATCCTCGTCAGCCGCCACAGCACCCAAACGAAAATAGGGTTCCTGAGGGTCATTTTTATAGGTCACACAAGGTCTAGAGTTTTCTATTCAAGGAGATAGAGTCCAATCAAGTTGGACGTGCGCGAACCGCGCGGATAAGGTTAGCCGCCGCCTTCTCATCCAAAATTCGCTTTCTAGGGTTAGGGTTTTAGGGAGAACTAAGAGGGGAAACGATCCTCTCATCCTAGCCTTCCATTAGGATCCGGTCTCAGCCTAAATGATCGGGTATTGGGCTCAAATTTCACGTTTTAAGGTCCAATTAGATTAAGTGTGGATTTGGGCCTTAATCAGTTGATTTGGCCTAATTACGAATTTTATTTGGGTCAGTCATAGAAGACACTATTATCAAACATTTTATCCTCTACAAGATTTTAAATTTTCCATATTTTTATAAAATAGTTGAAATTTAACTTATTCCATTTATTAAGGATTTTCTAATTAATTTCTTATAAATTTTCTAGAAAATTTTATTTGTTTAATAAATCGGGATATTACACCCTCCCCCACTTCAAAGAATTTGGCCCTCCAAATTCACTGCACTTAACACGATGGGGAGTGGAATAACTCACCTAGAACAAATCGGGGTACTATTTTTGCATGGTATCTTCTGACTCCCAAGTAGCTTCTTCGGTTCCACGTCGACTCCATTGCACTTTCACCATAGGTATGGACATGTTTCTGAGTTGCTGCTGCTTACGATTCAGAATCTTAACAGGTCTCTCTTCATAAGTCAGATCTTCCTTTAATTCAAGATCCGCATGCTGAATGACATGAGTGGGGTCATACACATACTTTCTCAACATCGACACATGGAAGACATTGTGTACTCTGGATAACTGAGGTGGTAGTTCCAGACGGTACGCAACCTCCCCCACTCTTTCCAAAATCTCGAATGGACCGACATATCTGGGACTTAGCTTGCCTTGAATGCCAAATCTTCGGATTCCTCTTATAGGAGAAACCTTCAAAAACACATGTTCACCAACTTGAAATTCCAAGTCCCTCCATATGTGGTCTGCATAACTCTTCTGTCTTGATTGTGCTACTTGCAATCGATCTCTAATAATACGAATATTCTTTGATGATTCAGAAATAAGATCTGGCCCCAGCCATTGCTTCTCACCAACCTCGTTCCAACATAATGGAGACCGACAGCTTCTTCCATACAGAGCTTCAAACGGAGCCATCTGAATGTTGGACTGATAACTATTGTTATAAGCAAATTCAATCAAGGCCAAATGATCACTCCAACTGCCTCCGAAATCAATCATGCAGGCTCTCAACATATCTTCCACTATCTGGTTGGTTCTTTCCGTCTGTCCGTCTGTTTGTGGATGAAAAGCAGTACTGAAGTTCAGACGGGTTCCCAAAGATTCTTGCAATCCTTTCCAAAAATGTGAAGTGAATCTGGAGTCTCTATCAGACACAATACTGACCGGAATACCATGGAGTCGCACCACTTCCTTCATATATATAGCTCCTAGAACATCAACAGTCCACTTAGATTTAATGGATAAGAAATGAGCGGACTTTGTCAATCTGTCAATGATAACCCATATTGCATCAAATCCGCTACGAGTCCTAGGTAGACCCATAATGAAATCCATGCCAATACTCTCCCACTTCCATTGAGGTATGTCCAGTGGTTTCAACTTCCCTGCAGGTCTGAAATGCTCAGCCTTAACCTGCTGACACACCAAGCATCTATTCATAAATTCTGTAATTTCCTTTTTCATATTTGGCCACCAGAAAGATCTTTTCAAATCCTTAAACATCTTCGTACCTCCAGGATGAATGGTATATCGGGATCTATGAGCTTCCTCGAGGATCTTGTTCTTAGCTTCGGCCACATCAGGTACACAAGTCCTTCCCTGAATAACAGTCTGCCATCGTCAGCTATCATGAATTCCGGTCTGCTACTCAAGCTCTCCTTGATTTCTACCAACTCTGGGTCATTGTCTTGCAAGGACTTGATTTCTGCCAAAAATTCTGGTTTAAGCTGAATCTGAGCAATCATAACTCGGTCCTTGTCAACATTAATATCCAACCCAGCTAATTGCTCCAACATCTTCCATTCTTGCATCATGAGACTTGACAATTTAGCCATCGGCTTGCGGCTTAGGGCATCCGCCACCACATTACCCTTCTCGGGATGATATTCTATGGAGAAGTCAAAATCCTTTAAATATTCTAACCATCTTCTCTGCCTCATATTGAGTTCTTTCTGAGAGAATAAATACTTCAAACTCTTGTGATCTGAAAATACTGTGAATGTCTCTCCATATAAGTAATGTCTCCATATCTTCAAGACAAAAACTACGGCTGCTAGCTCCAAATCATGGATAGGATAATTCTCCTCATGCTTTCTCAACTGCCTAGAAGAATAGGCTATCACTTTCCCGTGCTGCATCAGTACACAACCTAAACCAATTCCCGAAGTATCGGTGTACACCACGAAGCCTCCTTCTCCAGATGGTAATGCTAAAACAGGGGCAGTTGTTAAACACTCCTTCAAAGTCTGGAAGCTTTTCTCACAATCTTCTGTCCAATCAAACTTACTCTCCTTGCGGGTTAATCTTGTTAAGGGTACCGCAATCTTGGAGAAATCATTAATAAACCTCCGATAATATCATGCCAAGCCTAGGAAGCTTCTAACTTCTGTTACACTAGTAGGCCTGTCCCAATCTTTAACTGCCTCTACCTTCGACGGATCAACAGAAATACCTTCTTTCGTAATGATATGCCCTAGAAAGGACACCTCTTGTAGCCAAAATTCACACTTGCTAAACTTGGCGTATAACTGATGGTCTCTCAATAATTGTAACGCCATCCTCAAATGTTCAGCATGTTCTTCCTTACTCTTGGAATAAATCAGAATGTCATCAATAAACACTACAACCCATTGATTCAGATAGAGTCGGAATGCATCGCTCATCAACTGCATGAAAGCTGCAGGTGCATTCGTTAGTCCAAAAGGCATTACAATAAATTCAAAGTGCCCATACCTGCTACAAAAAGCTGTCTTATAAATATCCTCCTCCTTAATCCGCAACTGATGATAGCCCGATCGAAGATCAATCTTAGAGAAATACTGAGCTCCTGCTATCTGATCAAATAACTCATCAATCATTGGCAATGGATATTTATTTTTTATAGTCAACTGGTTCAGTTGCCGATAATCAATACACAACCTCATCGAGCCATCCTTCTTCCTTACAAATAACACTGGAGCCCCCCACGGGGATGTACTTGGACGAATAAATCCCTTCTCAAGTAATTCCATTAACTGCTGCTTTAATTCCCTCAGCTCCGCAGGAGACATACGATAAGGAGCCTTATAAACAGGGGTCACGCCAGGAATTAGATCAAATAGAAAACACAACTTCCCTCTCTGGTGGAAGACCTGGCAATTCCTCAGGAAAAATATCCAGAAAATCTCGGACAATAGGAATGTTCTTAATCTCGATCTTCTTCTCAGGGGTCACATAAACAAAGGCTAAAAATGCCTGACATCCTCTCCTCATCAACTTATCGACTCAGATGGTCGAGATAAGTGGCACAGATCTATGGTGCCTAACCCCTATAAAAGAAAGTCCAGGGTGTCTAGAAAAAGACATAGAGCTGGAACTACAATGGACATTGGCCTCATGCTTAGCCAACCAATCCGCTCCTAGAATTACATCATAATCTTTCATATCCATGCATACTAAATCAGACGGTAAATTCTGTTCATTAACCATAATCTTGCTAGAAGGATAAAAATACTTAATCGCTGATCTAGAGCCAATAAGAGTTGATATCTCTAAAGGGGAATTCATCAAAACCGGCTTCACAGCTAATGCCTTAACAAAACTCCGAGAAACAAATGAATGAGTAGCACCGGTATCGAAAAGAACAAAAGTTGGCTTTCCATGAACAATGAGAGTACCTTCCACAAGTCCACCCTCCTCGGTGGTGCCGGCGTCCTCCTCTTGTAGGGCCTGGAGCTTGCCCTGTTGTTTCTTGCCGCCTTGAGGTTTAGTCGGGGTAGCCTACTCGGATAAGAGAGGACACTCTGGAATGCGGTGATCCCTACTCCCGCAATGTAAACAGGCGCCCAGCTTGCGCTAGCACTCTTCCATCTTATGACCGGGGCGGTCACAATACTTGCATACGCCCTTAAATGGAACAATCGGGCCAGGCTTCTTGTCTTCATTCTTTGGCATTTTCCCCTTCCATGAACCAGACCCGCCATTGGGCCTCTTCTTGCTATTCCCGGGTTTAGCACTCCCGGAACCAGTAGGTTGCTCCTTTTTAACATTCTTCCCACGGATTTTCTCCGTCATTTCCAAGGTATCTTCTAAAACTTGGGTTTTTCTTACCATCTCTACATAGGTCTGAATCTCCATCGGCGCCAACTGGTTAATATAATGCAACTTCAGCCCATTTAGAAAACGTTTCGCCTTCATCTTCTCTGTGGAAATCAAATGAGTAGCATAACAAGAGAGTCTATAAAATTGAGCTTCATATTCCGCCACAGATAAACTCCGCTGCTTCAGAGTAGCAACTCAGCGGCTTTCTTCTCTTGGATTCTGTCAGAAAAGTACTTGCTATTGAAGAATTCTTCAAATTCCTTCCACGAAATTTGTCTGTCATCGAGGGTTACCTTTATTGACTCCCACCAAGTCCTAGCATCCAGTTCCAACTGGAAGGTTGTTAAAAGCACACGCTCCTGGTCGCTGCATTGCATAACTGGGATCAGTTGAACCTCCAAAACGTGGGGGATTCATCCCACGAAAATTCCTATGTAGATCACCAGCACCATGATTCGCCGCTCCACCTTGGGCCACTTGTTATAAAGCCCGTGTAAGTCCTTGGACCGTCCGCTGCATGTCTCGCCATTGCGCACGCTCAGCTGCCATCGGAACGTCCTGCACGAAAATAATTTATCTTAAGTTCATTTAGGAGAAAGAGTTTAGAGTTGATTATTAACACAACCCAAGTTTCTACCCAAATTCTCACTAGGTTTGGTCCTTTGACTCATAACAAGGGTATAGGTTCTATGACAAACACTTAGAATCCTAGAACTTAAATAACCTAGGAATATTAGAAACCTAGGCTCTGATACAACCTAACTGTCACGCCCCGATGCGGAATATCAGGACTGGCAGTAGAGACAAGTAATAATAATAATAATAATAATCATCATCATCATCATCATCATCATCATAATATGTTGATTTCTAGACATGATATGTTAAAGCTAAAAGATCGCACATCCACAAATAGAAACTGCTCCATTCATTAAATAGCACATAACCAAACCATGTTCCAACTACCATGATCTCACTTAACATAATCTTGACAACATCCACTTAACACTATTACATTGACTAACTACAAATTACAACTCTTCCAAAATACTCTTAAATACAAATAAAACTCCACAACTAGAACTAGTTTCACAGGCTTCTATCAGGTTCACTCCACGGTCGTCACTCTTACCCGTTCCCATCAGATTGCGAGTCCTCACCTGAGCTACCTGAAAAGGGGGAAAAACTAGGTGAGCGAACGCTCAGTAGGTAATAACATGCAAGTTTAAATAATTAACCAATTAAATTACATGTTTGAGTGCGTAAATAAAGAACGAAAGGAAATAACTATGCAACAAAATAATGAAAGGAAGGCAAGAACATGATATAACCAAGAATTTGGCCAACAAGCAAGATTTAACCAAGTCAAGAGAAATTCAAGTAAGAGATTATTATCTTAGACATCACGCTAGTCATGCACTCGGTGCAATGCCTCACCATGTCATTCAAACTCCCCGGGCCACAAGTACTTTTCAGGCGCTCCTCCCAGGACCAGACCGGGCCCTTAAGATGCGTTGGCATTGATTTGTTGGATCCAAGATCCCAAGTTATGTCTAGACATTAATCAAGTTAGATGGCCAATACTTCAAGATATGGAACTTACCAAAGTTTCAAGGGTAAGTTAAAGTAGACATCATGTCTGGAAAGTTCAAGTTATCAAGAACCAATCAGGTCCTTGGATTCAACACGAAAAATCACGGAAATCACTTCTGGATGATAAGCGGTCAGAATAGAGCCGCTCAAGCAATACACGGTCTAGAGTGGACCGTTCAGGATAGAGATGGGCTTAGGACTAGCCACACCGAAGTCAAGGATACACGGTCCATGTAGGGCCGCTCGAGGAATTGGATGGTTGAAAATGGGCCGCTCAAGACTAGTAGAGCTGGAAGCCCAAGAACAAGATAAACGGTCCTTACAGGGCTGTCCAACAGACAGACGGTCCAATAAGATGCGCGCTATTACATGGGCGGTTCTAGTAGGTTCGTTCAACTTAATCAACTAGAAGTCTACCCAAACGGGCTCCGGGCTGCCATAAGTGGGGTAGAACTGAACCAGAGTCCAGCCCACTCTCCCCTGGTCAACCTAGGGCTTATTGGGTCGGTCCAAACACAATTTGGTCGAAGATAGATCAAGGTTAATCGACCAATGTAAGTGGCACTTGGCCAGGGATGTACGATTCATTATGGGCCACCCAATAGGATGAACGGTCCCTTTCGGGCCGCGCAATTCTCAGGGGGTCCAAGTCGAGCCGTGACTTACAATACGATAGTTTAATCGATTCGATCACGTACACAGGTTCAGGTCTTGATGGTACAACTTGCCCGGCGTCCTAGTGGGAATCCCATGCTCACGGGGGCTTACAGAGGTCCCGTAATGAAGGTCCTAGTCCGACGGAAGGAATATCCGGCGGAGAGTCCCAAACATTACAAGGAAATAGGGCTAATAAAACATCAAAAACCAGTGAGATGGTCAGTCAATCCTACTGGAGTAGAACGACTGTCATACAACCTTAATAACATTTTCAATTTAATAATAAGTCATTATTAATATTAACATTGAAAAGGAAGGTGATCCAAGGTCAAGATGAATAAATCAGCAAGATTTATAATCATTTAATGTTATAATTTTCCAGGGTTTTTATGCCTGTTGCTAACTTACATTTAACAACTAATCTACTATCATAAATCATGCGAAAAAGATAACTTAATAAATTCTGTAGAGATGGACGGTCTAGTAGGGACCTTTCATCCTCCTCGGCGGTCGCACGGCAGGCCGTTTATCCCCCTCAGGTCAGAAGGCCTTCTGGGGATGAGCGGTCTGTAATGAGCCGCTGGAAGAGACGAACGGTCAATAACTGGCCGCCTGACAGAAGGGCGGTCTAGGTCATGCCGCGCTTCCCAGAAACATAACACGAATCACAACACATAAACGGTCCGTAATGTGCCGCCTAACCACGTTGGGCAGTCTATCGTGAGGCCGCGCAAGTCAAAAAAAATAGTCAAGGCCCTTTCACCCTGCCCGCCTCCGGCGAGTTGGCTAGGGTTACAATGATTTGCTAAATACGCATAATACAGAGCATAATAATTAGGGCTTTTGGATTTAAAAGAAAGAGCATGAAAAGTTTTACAGTATAGCATGCTTGATTTAATCTTTAGTACCTGGAATCCCTACTTAAACAAGATGAAACAAGTATTACCCTAGATATGACATGCTTCTACTAAACCCTAAAATTCTCGCATGATACTAAGCAACTTTTAGGGCTTTGCATTCAATAGAAAGGGCACTCGATGCTGGTTCTAATAATATATAATACTTAAGGTTTGGCTTACTATAACCTACCTTAAACGGAGGAAGAAGGAAGAAGAAGGGACGACGACACGCTAAGAACATCCCGCCGGTGATCGTCGGAATCCGCCCTCGTCCACGATCCTCGTCGGCCGCCACAGCACCCAAACGAAAATAGGGTTCCTGAGGGTCATTTTTATAGGTCACACAAGGTCTAGAGTTTTCTATTCGAGGAGATAGAGTCCAATCAAGTTGGACGTGCGCGAACCGCGCGGATAGGGTTAGCCGCCGCCTTCTCATCCAAAATTCACTTTTTAGGGTTAGGGTTTCGGGGAGAACTAAGAGGGGAAACGATCCTCTCATCCTAGCCTTCCATTAGGATCCGGTCTCAGCCTAAATGATCGGGTATTGGGATCAAATTTCGCATTTTAAGGTCCAATTAGATTAAGTGTGGATTTGGGTCTTAATCTGTTGATTTGGCCTAATTACAAATTTTATTTGGGTCAGTCACAAAAGACACTATTATCAAACATTTTATCCTCTACAAGATTATAAATTTTCCAGATTATTATAAAATAGTTGAAATTTAACTTATTCTATTTATTAAGGATTTTCTAATTAATTTCTTATAAATTTTCTAGAAATTTTATTTGTTTAATAAATCGGGATATTACAGATTACGAGGTATTCATAAATATAAACCCTATCTAGAGTCCTAATCCTCGATATCTCAAATGGCTTATATGAAATACCCAAATTCTGGTTTATCTCCAAAATAATCCACGAATGACTCTTCTAAAAATGATTCCAACTCACTTAAAACCCTAATTAGATGAGGGCAAACCTAACAAGGTCGATCCTATCCTTAATGGTCTAATCAATCTATGGTTTAGCCCACTGACATCTCATTAATCTAATTACATTTAGGGTTTCTATAAAACTAGGGTTTTAACACTCTCTAAGGCCCATAAAGATTTTTAATATTATCCCAAATTAATTTTAATCTCAGTTAATTTAAAGGCTCATGCAAATTATTACAAATATAAATTTTAGCCGACATTATATTTATTTGATGTTTCATATAATGATATTTTAATTTACTATTATATTATTTATTATATAAAATATTATTTATTAATTATTCTTCCATTACTCATTATCAGATTTGCACTTTTATTATATCATTTTCCTTTTCTCATATATATATTATTATCAAATTTTCATTTGCTAATTTAAGTGTGTTGTTACAGGTCAAAACTTCTTCATGCAACTGTGAGACCTTTTCTTCCTTCTACCGGCATAACCAAAATGGCATCTTCTCCTTAACACTAACAATTTCCTTCTGACAAGTCATCCCCCCCTATCATGACGTCTGAGCTCAATCACATCGTCTAAATCTCCCGAACATCTTGTCTTATCAAATTGTTAAATTATTTATGTCCATCATCTAGATTTCCAAATCCTTAAGTTCATTGTTTAATCCTTTATGGTCTAAATCCATCATCTAAATCCGTAAGCCCTAAGTCCATTGTCCATTTCTATACAGTCTATTTTTATTGCCTACTTCCGCATCGTACACTTATTTCGTTCAATTTCTACATCATATACTGTTCATTGTCCAACTTTGGCTTCATCTACTTTCATCATCTACTTGGATCGCTTATTGTTCATCGTCCAATTTTCGTATCGGATAAAATCCTCCATTTAAGCCTATCGTCTATGTTATGGGCTGATTGTATCCATATCTGAACTTTCTACACATTCTTAATCGAATATTTTGTGTGTGGGTTCGGAGAATGGATTCTCCGAGTGCTTTGTGTTGATGCTTGTGCGTCGTTTTGTCCGGTGGGTATCCGCGTGTGTGTTGGGGTTTTTACCCCGTGTGTGTAGGGATAAATCCTCGTGTTTGTTGTATTCGCAGCGTGTCTGTTGGGGTTTTTACCCCGTGTGTGTGGGGTTTATCCCCGTGGTTGCTATAGTTTGTAGCGTGTTAGTGAAGCCTTACCGGTTTGGTAAGGGGTGGACGAAGGGAGCCCGTCGTGATCCCGAACCACCTTAAAAATCCCCATGTCTCTTGGTTTGATATGTGAGATTATGTGTGCTTCTCTATCTATTCTATTTCCGCAATGGTGTAAGCTCGGTAAGATTGAGAGAATTAAGTTTATACTATTTAGTTTAACTTCCTCGTTCTTGTTAATTCCGCTGCGTATAGGTTCAAGTTTTTAATTGAACATATTTTTTTTCGAGGGTTCTATTAACCCCCTCTAGAACCGTGTTCCTGTACTACGGGACCCAACAATTGGTATCAGAGCGACGCTCTGTCGTCCCTAGATCTCACGATCTATAGAGTGATCCCAGTGCATTCTAAAATCATAATTTTTTCTGTTGAGCATGTATCAATGAATTGCTTGCCTATTTTTAATGGTTCTGATTTTACTTCATGGTTAGGTAAAATTGGTGGAATGATTAATTCTATTAATCCTAATGTTTGGAAGTTGATTTATGATGGGCCTCACATATTACCTCTAGATGAGACCAAGTGGTCTAATCATGATAAATTAAAGAACCATGAAAATCTCACTATCTTGAGTTTATGGAAAGCTTCCGTGAGCACTAACAAGTATCCTTTTGTATCTTCCTGTAGGTCAGTGAAGGAGCTTATGGATGAGTTGATCAAAGCTCAAGAGAAGGAAGGACAAAAAGGTCTCCTGGCCGACGATGCTGATCAACACAGTGATGAAAATGTTGATGAGGTAAACTCTAATTCTGATGAAGATGAAATGTCATTTGAAGAACTACTTCATGCTTATGAGGAGTTGTCGAGTAGATATAAGAAAATCAAGTCTGAAAATAAAACATTGAAAAAGAAACTTGATAAAAGTGTGCATGATAATCTTCCTTGTGAAAGATGCATTGATTTAGAATCCAAAATTGAAAATCGAGAAAATGAAAATGAATCTCTTGAATCAAAAGTTGAATTATTTTCAGATGAGATTTCCTGCATGACTGAAGAGCTTGAAATGGCTAGAAAATATAATACATCTTTTGAAATTGAGAATGCTTGTCATGATTTGAGTGAACAAAATGAACTCTTGTTGTCTAAGATTTCATTGCTTGAAGAAGCTAAAAAATGTCTTAGAAACAAATTGGATTCCTTATCTGACGATGATAAAATGTTTGAAAAACTTCTTAATTCTGAAATTGACAACAAGAGCGTCATGTTTGAAAATGAGGAACTTAAAAAGAAAAATGGTGCCATGCTAATTGAGAATGTTTTGCTTGAAGGTAGATTGAACAGTTTTGATAAAAGTGAAAAAGAAAATACGTTGTTGAAATCTGAAAATAAAAAGTTGAAACAATTAAACAATGCCATGTCTGAAAGACTGCTCGTTCTTGAAAAAGGAAAATCGATAATGTCAAATTACATGAAGATGACTGTGAAAAAGTGCATGTGCTAGAACAAGAAATTGAGAGCTATAAAACTGTAAATATAGTATCAAATGAGAGCATTATTTGCAGTGAACAGGAGATAGTTAGCTATGAATTACACATTGCATCCCTTGAATCTGAAATTGTAGACTTAAATGCATCATTGTCTAAATTTGTCAAAGGGAAGGAGAACTTAGACAAAATGCTAGGTGTTAAGGTTAACTTTCAAAAAGAGGGTCTTGGATATTCTCCAATCAACAAAAAGTCTTTTGAATCAAAACTAAAAACCTCTTTTGTTCATGCTTCCGACACTCCTAGCACTTCCAAACCACCTCCTCCCATTTCTCAAATCAAAACTTTTGAAAATAGTTTTGAGAAAAAGAAAAATGTCAACACTAAGCTGATGGGGACATCACCCACGATTCTCTCTGGCTCGGGACTTCACTTCCTCCTGGAGAGGAATAGGATCGAGCTCCATGTCAAGCAGGGCCCCCTCGACTCTTTGCTTTTCTACTTGGATCATTTTGATGTATTTCTTACTTTTGTTTGAGTCATTTTGATGTAATGTTCCCCTTTATTTGAGTCATCATCCTAGGTCCTAAGTCATTTCCCTATGTTTTAGTCTTCATCACCCCTTGGTTGTTTTTTGGACAGCTTGGTCATTATGTGTAAAGCCAGGGGTAGTCTTGTCATGTAAAAGTTTGGGTCCCTATAAATAGGACACCAAACCCCCATTGGTGAAGTAATGAAGAAAATTTTGAATTGAGTATTCCACTAAATCTTGTAAGAACCCCCCCCCTCTCTCTCTCTCAATAGGGGGCGACCCCCTCTCTCTCTCCTCACTCTCCCACTCTCTCTAGGGCACCCTTGCCCCTTCACCTTCCCTTGCCACCTCATCAACACCTCCCCCACTCTCCACTTTCCACATCAGCCCATCCATTAACTACAACCTTTCACCTCCCCTAGGCCCATCAATACTACCATTACCCCCACCATTACCCAAGCACCCCTTCATCTCCCAAAGCAACCCTCCCACTTCCCAAGCACTATTTCCACTCCCCCAAGCACCCTTGCCTCTTCCCCACACATCCCTCCACCTTCCCATACAACCCTTCCCATCCCCAAGACAACATTTCCCCTCCCCAAAGCAACATTAACCCTCCATTAACCACTCATTCAAACCAAAGGAGAGATATCTCCCTCTCCCTCTCCCTTCCAACACCAAATTCACAGCTCCCTAGGCCCCCACCTGCTAGACCCCTTCCAGCCCCCATTTCCCCCCTCTCACCCCTTGGTTCGACCCCCCTTTGACCCCCTATCAACCAGGGGACGCCCCAGCCACTTCCCACTCCATTTCCCCCTCCCCATCTCCTCACTACCATCCCCTTCCACCATCATACCCTGTACAGGTCACAGGCAGCAGGCTAGTTGCTTGTTGCAGTGGCTGGCACGTCTTCACCGAGCATCTTCTGGAGGCGTATTATATATTGCTGGAAAGCTCCCACAATCGGCTTCGCAGGCGAGGTGGTCTTGCCCCGTTCTGAGGTTGGAGCTGTTCTCGGCATCAGTTCTTGCCCGGCAGCGCATTCAGCACCCGAGCAGGGGCCAGAGCCTCAGTCCAGAAGCTCCTACGGCCTCTCCTCGGATCCCCTTGGCGCGCCGTTTGACCGGGACGAAGATATGCCAGTCGCCTAACCAACGCAGCCGACGGGACATCGTTTGGAGATCGGAGCTGCTCGTACCAATTTTTCTACCGCAGGGACGCTGTTCAAGTCAGTCAGGGTCTGTCCCGATACCTCTTCACCTCTCGGGCTGCCACTATCGACCCTGACCTCCTCCGGAGCCGTTCTTCCTTTCTGATTCTAATCACGGGAGCACTTGGGGCTTCTTCGTCTTCCCGCTGCAGCATCTTGAAACCTGCTCGAGCCAGAACCAAGCAGCGCCGATCCAGCACCTGCTCCGGCCATCGGCGACACTTCAAGATTTCGAAAAAATTCAGGCTTCATCCCGGGTCAGTCACCGACGATTGGGCGCTGGTCTCTTTGACTTCTGAGTTTCGGAGAGGCTACTACAGCACCAACAGTGAGCGCCTGTCCATCAGGCAGATCGGCGGGCAGAACTTAGAGGATTCGCTCGGCTCCGTCCCTAGCTCTCCTCCCCTCCCCGCCTGGCCGGCTTATCGCCCCTCCCTGTGTGGAGGTAGTGTTTATTTGTACTCCAATCCTCCCCACCCCAAGATCCCCCTCCTGCGTGAGGCGTAGTGCTTGTATATTGTTTAGCAGGGTGAAGCTCTAATCAACGTAGTGTGCGGGGAACCCACACTTCCCCGCTCGCCCTCGTCTCCGAACGAGGTTGGTTTCCTCAAACCAACCAGGTAAGCTCCTGACCTTGTTCTCTCTAGCGTTTGTTTACTTAATATCCGTCAAACTACTCCGCTGGACAGTGAGAGAGCGCTCGACCCTGAAACATCCAGCTTGCGTGCGGTCACCGTGGGCTAGAGAGAGAGAAAGACCCAGTGCCCCCAAGGCACCCAGCCAGCCCCTTGATTGTGGGCACCGTACCCTTGGGAGGGAAACCGTAGCCCTGCTGGCCCTCTACTAGCAAAGGTCTTGCTCCACCACCTCAACTCGGTATCACCGAGTCACCACGGGAAGCGCGTGCGCACGGTGGATTGGCGATTTTCGACAATCTCAAATCTTGCGATTGTGTTTGCGATTTAGGTCCAAGGGATCACGACCACTTACTGCATTCTCCCACAGTCTGTGTCACATCAATTTGGTATCAGAGCAAGTTCTAGACTTGTCTCTACGAGTCTAGTCCTATGGCATTGGCATTTGGGTCTCCCTTGCATCGTGTTTTCCATCGCTCCTTTGCATGACCACCCTAGGGAGACACCCCAAGTACCCATGGACCGATTTGACGCTGCCGTCAACAACCTTCTTGATCAGCTAGATACCATCACCACCCGACTTGATCGGGTTGAAGCAAAATGGAACCACGGCCCTAGAGCTTGGTCACCACGGGATGAATTTGGATGGGAAGACAATAAACCACCACCTAGGAACCATGGCCTTAGAGCTCGATCTCCATGGGAAGGGTTTGATACGGACGAAATGGACTATGATCCTTATTATGACTATGAGAGGCCCCGACATTACGGGCGTGAGGAAGGCATCCCCGGGATAACATGGATAACCATCCCTTAAGAATGATGTGGTTCTCTAGACCTCCTAGGTTCACTCCACGACCAGATGATCCCAAAGACATGGGACACCGTCCCAACCCAGCCCCTCTCATGAAGACCCCCACGCCATGTCCAAGTGGAGGTACCCCATTTCGGCCCACTAATCTTCCTCCCACCCCTCATCCGACAAGAATCACCCCAAGTCAACCCATACCCCGGCAAGAAGGGAGTTCCAATGGACCAAGTGTGGGTGGGACCACTCCAGGAAATAGACAACAATGCTTTAAGTGTGAAGGCTTTGGACATTTCATCAATCAATGCCCTTCACGAGAAATGTCCAACATACTGATTGAAGAAATAGCTACCCCTACCCAAGGGAAACTTGAGGAGGTGACCGAAGTCCATGAGGCTCCCCTAGATTGGGAAGAGGAATATGAAGCCCAATGCCAAGAGTTGGGTCAAGAGAACTCATCCCTACCCAAAGAAAACCCATTGAGCCTAACTGGGTGCACCCTCCCCCGAGAGTTACAAGATGACCAACCAAGTCCCCCCACCCCTCCCGCCATGAGAATTATGATTTTAGGGGAACCCCTCATTGAGTGGCTAAAGCAAAATCTCCTCCTCCACGTCACGCGCCCCTCCATGGATAACCACAAGCCAATCGTGCCCACCCCACCATTCCACACAACCTACCATTCGTTCTGGTTTGTAGGAACCCTGAGGGACTTGATTAAGGGTATACTACGGCAAATAGAGGTGACAAACATACTCGCCTTAGGAGCAAGCGACATGGGGTACCTTAGTTTCTCACACCCCTCTATCGGGTCCATCACCTCCATTTACACCAAGGGTCCTTGCACGAGTGAGCTCTTATTGTTTCTACCCGAGCCCGATGAGTTTTACACCACCCCCCTACCACAAGGAAAGGGCACTCCACCTAGGAATCCACTTTGGTACTTACCTCATTAGGAGACGAGTGCCTAGGCCACACTAGGGAGTGTATGCTTTGGAGTGCTCGAGGTCTAGGATGGGAAGAAGCCTCATTCCCCTCAACCCAAGTCCTCCTAGATCTGCATGATCCCTTCCCGCTAGCCCCTCATTGCCAACCCACCTCCTTGCCCTCCTACACCTTTCCCTACCCCTCGCCCCTTTGCAAGGAGCATTACGTTAGGTCCCATCGGGTTCATGATTTCCACTTCCCTACGTGCGCTAGGGACCCCAGATCTATCTCTTGGATTGAGGCCCACCTCCACTTCACCCACCCCTCGACCCATCTTGATCCTTTTGACCCCTTCCAATGGGCTTCCGAGTACTCATGTAACCAACCTGCATCACTCACCACCCACTCCTTCCTACCCTCACCCACCTTATTGGACCAAGCCCACTCCACTTTCCTAGACCCCTTCGACCCCTATGAGTGGAAACTCCCACACCAAGCCATACACATAGAAGATGCCATTTGGATGGAAATGCTTGTGTCACTACGTTTTGCATCATTTGGTAGGGCTAGTAAGTCAAGTCATCTCATTTGTGTCACACACACACTAGGTCCAGTGCACGACATGTTTACATTTGGATATGCAGGTCCTCCCCCACTCATCATCCATCTTATGCATGATAGGAGTATACATGGAAGTCTGGGTCCTCCGGCACTCACTGCACCCATACATGATAGAACCATTTATGGATGCCCCGATCCTTCTAAGTCCGTCAAAACCAATGTAACACTTGATAGGGCTGAATTTGGTTGTCCAGGCCCTCCCTTCATCTCTAGAGGATCATCATTCATGACACTGCATGGCACCATTCGCAAACAAATCAACAAGAGCAATGAGGTATACAAGAAATTAGCCGATTCCCACCGCCGCCACCAAGAGTTCCATGTAGGTGATTTGGTGATGGTGAGGACTGAGAGACTATTCCATGGAAATGTCTCAAAGTTGAGGCCTCGTGGAGCAGGCCCCTTCCAGGTTTTGAGGCGCGTTGGCACTAATGCTTATGTGTTAGACCTCCCTGAGGAATACGGAGTAAGTCCCACTTTCAACGTGGCTGACCTGGTGCCATACAGGGGTCCCACGGTGACACCCAGTGAGGACATCCAGCCTGTTCCATCCCTTGAGAGAGCCCCTACCCAAAAGAGAGCTCCACCCGGCCTAAGGAACCAGCGTGAGCAAGTGGAGCGGATATTAGATGAATAGATCACTACTACTCGGAGCAAGGCATATGAGCGATATCTGGTTAGGTGGAAGGGACAGTCGCCTTTGGATGATGCATGGGTGAGTCGGGAGGATCTCCAGCAGCTGGACCCTGACATATTGGAGCAGTATCACAACAGGGCGGGCCCCTACTCGACAGAGTCGAGCTTTTTACAGCCGGGGGGAATTGATGGGGACATCACCCACGATTCTCTCTGGCTCGAGACTTCACTTCCTCTTGGAGAGGAATAGGATCGAGCTCCATGTCAAGCAGGGCCCCCTCGACTCTTTGCTTTTCTACTTGGATCATTTTGATGTATTTCTTACTTTTGTTTGAGTCATTTTGATGTAATGTTCCCCTTTATTTGAGTCATCATCTTAGGTCCCAAGTCATTTCCCTATGTTTTAGTCTTCATCTACCCCTTGGTTATTTTTTGGACAGCTTGGTCATTATGTGTAAAGCCAGGGGTAGTCTTGTCATGTAAAAGTTTGGGTCCTTATAAATAGGACCCCAAACCCCCCTTGGTAAAGTAATGAAGAAAATTTTGAATTGAGTATTCCACTAAATCTTGTGAGAACCCCCCCCCCCTCTCTCTCTCTCAATAGGGGGCGACCCCTCTCTCTCTCCTCCCTCTCCCTCTCTCTCTAGGGCGCCCTTGCCCCTTCACCTTCCCTTGCCACCTCATCAACACCTCCCCCACTCCTCACTTTCCACATCAGCCCATCCATTAACTACAACCTTTCACCTCCCCTAGGCCCATCAATACTACCATTACCCCCACCATTACCCAAGCACCCCTTCATCTCCCAAAGCAACCCTCCCACTTCCCAAGCACTATTTCCACTCCCCCAAGCACCCTTGCATCTTCCCCACACATCCCTCCACCTTCCCATACAACCCTTCCCATCCCCAACACAACCTTTCGCCTCCCCAAAGCAACATTAACCCTCCATTAACCACTCATTCAAACCAAAGGAGAGAGATCTCCCTCTCCCTCTCCCTTCCAACACCAAATTCGCAGCTCCCCAGTCCCCCACCTGCTAGACCCCCTTCCAGCCCCCATTTCTCCCCTCTCACCCCTTGGTTCGACCCCCCTTTGACCCCCTATCTGTTAGTGTTGGTGTGCTACAGGCCATTTTCGAGTCGGGTAGGCCCAATAGTTGTACGATCTTGTTCATTAGTAATAAAGTGGTGTTTGAGCGTAAATATGTGATTATGTTACTTTACGTTGTCCCTAGGATATGTGGTTGTAAAGTCAGCTCGAGATGGGATCTCGAACATGAGACTTACTTTACATGAACATATACCTTAAACTGTTCCTGGTTGGAGGGTAATCACTCGGGGACTTTGATTACCTATTAAACCAGTACACATGATGTGTCAGTGACCAGTCTCATGGTCATTGGTGCGGGGCACCAACACATATGTGTAGGTGTATGTCCTTGGAGGATGTACACTAAAGTGATCCGCTATTGGATCTTCAGATGGTTGATTATATCTAATGTCAACTGAAGATCCAACTGTCTCAGTAGCATCGTTGGTCCTTTGACCTGAGACATTGATCGGATCTTACACGAGGACTAGAATGGTTTAATTACTTAGCTAAGTGACTTTAAGTCATGAGTTGCCGAGTCATTAACCACTCCAGGATACGTGTGAAGATCATCAATGGTCAAGAAGGGATCGCTCACTGTCGGGTATATATCAGACAGTTAATGGGTCATGACATTGACGCTCCGTTAAATCCCTGGCCAGGGTCGTGTGAGTTCATTTAGAACGGACGTCATACACTTTAAGGAGGTCATAGTCAAATGGCACGATCATGGGGTTTGACAGAAACCATACCATCGATCGTACCAGACTCATAGAAGGAGCGAGGAATTATATCGATGCGGTGACTATGGACTTACAGGTTCCAGACATGCTGGTTTTAAACCCGGTGTCCTCTAGGATAATGCGGATTTGCTTGACCCAACGTGATCGAAGGTTTGGAATGAATTAAACTATTATTCAGCTCTAGTAGAAGCGAATAATATGTTTAATTTACTTCTAATTGGGAATTAGAAGTTAATGGGCCTTAAACTAGAGTGACTATGGGCCTAGAGGATCACACACAATGGATTCTTGGGTGACGGATTATTATTATACAAGTGTATGTATTAATTCCTTTTAATTCCTTTTGGAAAGGAGTGTAAATGGAGCTTAATACATATGTATAATAGTGGATATGATATATATATAATTTTAGTCTTTTGGAGCCCTTTCAGAAATGACCAAATCTCTATATATAGAATCCTACGTGAGTTCATTCGAACTCTCCTTCCAACCCCTTAAGCTAATCAAGCATTAGGCTTAAGGGAGAGGTTTAGCCTCCCCCCTTTCTCCCCCTTGCTCTCTCTCTCTCCAGAAGGTGATAGAGTCGGGGAAAGTTGTGCCGGGGAGGTACCGTCGCTGCGCAAGGTTCTGTGTGGATCTGCTCTAGAGGCCGTACAGCTGTGCGGCTCGATATTCTGCATCGAGCATCGCGGACAGCGTCGTTCCGCGCAAGGTGAAACACGCAACCCGTAATTAGGGTCTTAGAAACACCGATTAGAGCACACATTAAGCTTTTCATAACACTGGGATCGGGCAAATAAAATTTTTGTTATCCGCTGCGTCGCCCGTAGGTGCTGTGCGAAACCTTACAGTGGTATCAGAGCCAGGTTCGCGCTCTGGTCGGTGTTTTAATCGCCGTTTAGAGTCATATTTTAGGGGCAATAAAATCTTCAATTATAATTAGAAGAATGGGATGCTGGGCATCTCTACTCTTCCTGGATGCTGGGCATCATAGCAACAAATTTTTTTTTATAAAAAAAAAAATTTGCAGGCCCGATTTGGGCGCACTGCGCCCGCCGCGTGCGCCGCGTGGGCGGCGCCCGCGGGCGCTGACCCGCGGTGGCGGGCGCCCGCACGCGCTCGCGGCGCGTGGCGGGTGCCAGGGCCAGCCTAGCGTGCGCGGGGGCGGGCGGCCGCGCCCGCCCACGCGGGCGGCCGCGCAAGGGCTGCCGTTTTTTTTTAATTTATTAAAAAAAAATTTGCTTTGTCTTTTTAATTTATTGTGCTCACATATATTAATATATATATATAAATACACAGTAAATTAAATCGGATTTTATCGAGTAGGTTAATTGTGTTATCTCGACGGTAAATGTCAAATGTTAAATTTTATTTAACTGTGTTGAATTTATCGAGGTGAGATAATTATAATTTACCTTGAGATAAAATAGTGATAATTGAAGTTACTTCAGTAAATTTTAAGTTCTTGAATTTTTAATTATTAGATAATTATAAAATTCAAATTTTAAATTTTATTGAAGTTAAATGTGGAAAATTTAATTATTTGAATTTTAATTATTAGATAATTGTTAAATTCAAATTTTGAATTTTAGAAAATTACTAATTAAGGATAATTACATTATTTTAAATTTACTTTCAAACAAAATTATTGGATAATTAGTTTGAATTTAAATTTAAATTATTGACATGTTTAAATTTTGAATTTAAATTTGATTATTAGATAATTAAATTTAAATTTAAATTTAATTAATTATCTCAATTAGATACCCATGTAGAAAATGATGGTTCTTTACGTGCTCTACTTTATTTACCTTGTATTGGCCTGCTTGTCTGTTTAATTTTAGTTAATCATGCTTCGATTTTTAAAATTAAACAAAGCTGGCCTGTTTTTGTTTGCACATCCCATTTTCAAATTCAAAAGTAATGATTATTTTCAGAAAATAACCCTTGATTGATTTTATTTGAATGGGTTGGCAAGTGATCATGGACTTGGAATAATGTAATTAATTGGGGTCTGCGAACCTCCTTTCTCTCTCTGTTAAAATTCCAATGTACTTCTATCTTCCTCCGTTGTTGTACTCGCCCTAAGGGCTGCTGGAATTTGAGTCACATGTAATTTAATTTTTCCGGCCTGCGTGCCGTGTAAAAATTGTAATTGATGCGGCGTCGGAGTTTGAAAGCGCGGAGCACACCCGACGAGGACGATCCAGCTACTTCGGAAGCGGGCCGGATGTCTTAGTTACATTAGGGTTAAAGTCCATGATCACTTGCGTTTAATTTTGCATTGGATGCATTTATTTTGTGCAAACTACTAGGTACGGTAAATATATTGGATATATTTATATTACCACCTAGGGTGAGATCAAGATAAAATTAAATTCCCTCGCGCTTAAATTTTAGATCTGGTAAGCGTGGCTCTAGGAGTCGTCGTGGCCCTCCATCATTATGGAGTGAACGAACGTCTTCATTTCATGGATTTGTTGTGCTTTCCACAAGGTCCATGAGTTTGGGGGCGGGATTAAACTCCAAGGCTCGGCCTCAATGGGGTGAGGAATTGAACTCGGCCTTGTTGTGCTTTCCACAAGGGTCGGGTCATGAACTCATTGCTATGTAGTAATGATGGTTAGATCTAACCTAGAATATCCTTTGTTGTGCTTTCCACAAGGGGATGATTTCTCGGGGGCCGAATATCAGATATTGCATTAGATGCAAGTGCCTGTTGACTGCCCTTGAGATGGTGTATGACTTGTTGTGCTTTCCACAAGGTCGTGCATCAGTCTCGTTGGGATTCCGACCCACTAGGTTGATCTCGCCGATCTCCCGTTCTATATACTGAGGGTTATATAGTTCGATCGAAAAATAGTGGGACTGACTAAGATAGAAAACCGCATCAAAGTTAGAATTTGAACACATGCTAAGTTGTCTTTTATTTCTTATCCAGATTACAATGTCGTCGTCCAACCCCCTCCGCGGCATCTTGGATGCAAATAGATTAACTGGACCGAACTACTCGGATTGGCTGCGTAATCTACGCATAGTCCTTACCGCCGAAAAGATTGCGTACGTGTTGGACACGGTTCATTCTGAGCTAGCTCCTGATGCCGACGAGGGCGAGTTACTCGCTTATGCCAAGTGGTCTGAGGACTCATCCCTAGCCCAATGTTACATGTTAGCCTCTATGGCTCCCGAGCTGCAGAGGCAATTTGAAAAGACTGATTGTAGAAGTATACTTCTCAATCTACGCCAGCTCTTCGGAGAGCAGGGTAGGATTGAGAGGTATGACATCTCCAAAAGGCTTTTCAAGACACGGATGTCTGAGGGTTCATCAGTACAGGCTCATGTACTAAAATGATGGAGTAGATTGAAAGACTCAATGTATTGGGGTTCAAGTTGGATCTTGAACTATGCATTGATCTTATACTCTAGTCATTACCCGATTCCTTTTCTTCCTTCATCATGAACTTTAACATGAACAGTATTGAAGCAACTCTCCCAGAGCTGCTCAATATGTTAAAGAGTGCTGAAGGAACCATGCAGAAAGATAAACCATCTTTGTCTGTAATGATTGTTGGCCGGGCCAACAAGAAAAGGAAGGCCTCTCAAATATCCACCACTAGTAACAAAGGGAAGGGAAAGAAAAAGGCCACGGGTAAGCAACTCGCCAAAGTTGACAAAGGGAAGGGCAAGAAGAATGAAAAGGAAGACAAATGTTTTCGATGCGGGGAAACTGGGCATTGGAAAAGGAATTGTAAGGCAATTCTAAATGAAGGTATTTTTGTCATAGACCTTAATTTGTCATATATGGAATCCACATCATGGGTATTGGATACTAGATGTGCATCTCATATCTGCAATTCTGTGCAGGCGCTGGCAAATAGAAGGCGATTGGGCAAAAAGGAGATTGAACTGAGGATGGGCAATGGAGCTTTAGTTTCTGCCAAAGCTATTGGGACTGCACGCCTCAATTTACCTTCACGAGTCATTCTGGAGCTGAATGACTGTTATTATGTTCCTAATATTATTAAGAACATTATTTCAATCTCTGGCTTGTATAACATTGGATATACATTGACTTTTAATAACATTGGGTGCTCTATAATGAATAATGATTTGATTATAGCCAATGGTTCATTAGTCAATAGTCTTTATGTATTAGATACGCGTTCTAATGTTATGCAAGTTTTCAATGCTGATGAAGTGAATTCTGCATATCTATGGCATTGCAGACTTGGTCATGTAGGTGAGAAAAGAGTCTCTCACTTACACTCAAATGGGTATTTGAATTCGTTCGAATACAAGCCATTTGATACCTGTGAGTCGTGTCTCATGGGGAAAATGACCAATGAGATACATTCTCGAATGGGTACTCAAATGGGTATTTGAATTCGTTCGAATACTCAAATAGACATATCTAGAGATACCCTTCCTTTGGTGGACATGGTGAGAGGGCTGTTGACCTTCTCGAGCTCATACACTCGGATGTGTGTGGACCCATATCCGTGGAAGCAAAAGGGGGTTACCTCTATTTCATTTCTTTTATTGATGACTTCTCTAGATATGGCTATGTGTATTTAATGAGACATAAGTCACAAGCCTTTGAGAAGTTTAAGGAATACAAGAATGAAGTAGAGAAACAGATTGGCAAAAGTATTAAGGCTCTTCGATCGGATCGAGGAGGTGAATACTTAAGCCATGAATTCACTTCTTATCTTAAAGACAATGGAATAGTTTCTCAGTGGACTCCACCGTATACACCACAGCACAATGGTGTATCCGAAAGGAGAAACAAGACCTTGTTAGACATGGTCCGATCCATGATGTCTATGTCAGGACTACCCTTGTCTCTCTGGGGCTATGCGTTAGAGACTGCGGCTTATTTATTGAATAGGATATCAAGTAAATCAGTTCCTTCTATACCATATGAGATATGGAAGGGCAGGAAACCAAATTTTAATCACATTAAAATTTGGAGGTGTCCTGCCCATGTAAAGAAGAACGATAGTGATAAGCTTGAGTCGAGAACCGATAAGTGTAGGTTTGTGGGATATCCAAAGGAGACGTTTGGATATTATTTCTATCACCCTTCTGAGCAAAGGGTCTTAGTGGCTAAGAGAGCTATATTTCTGGAAAGAGAATATCTACTCCAGAAAAATAGTGGGAGCCAGATAGAATTGGACGAGGTCCAAGAACCACAACCCATAGACACAAACTCATTAGATGAGACTGTATCGGTTGATCATATTCAGAGTGAAACACTGACACTACGGAGATCTGGTAGACTACCGAGAGAACCTGAGAGATATGTTGGACATGTCTCAGAGGGGTCCTCTAAGGTATGTATCGATGAGGATGATGATCCTCAGTCATACCAGGAGGCGATCCGTAGTGTAGACTCCGAGAAATGGCAAGAGGCAATGGATTCAGAGATCTAGTCCATGTACACCAACAAAGGTTGGAACTTAGTTGATGTACCCGAAGGGAAGGTCTCTATCGGCTGTAAATGGATTTTAAAAATGAAAATCGGTGCAGATGGACAGGTTGACACATACAAGGCTAGACTAGTGGCGAAAGGATATCGTCAAAGGCAAGGTATTGACTATGACGAGACTTTTTCGCCAGTAGCCATGGTTAAGTCAATCAGAATCCTCCTTGCCATTGCTGCATACCTGAATTATGAGATCTGACAAATGGATGTGAAGACAGCTTTTCTTAATGGAAATCTGTCAGAAGAGGTGTACATGGTACAGCCTGAAGGATTCACCTCCAAGCTACATCCTAATAAGGTATGCAAACTTCAAAGGTCCATTTATGGATTAAAGTAGGCATCAAGAAGTTGGAACTTAAGATTTGACGAGGCTGTCAAATCTTTCAACTTCATTCGGAATGAAGATGAACCATGTGTTTACAAGAAGGTCAGTGGGAGCTCAGTGACCTTCTTGGTCCTTTATGTTGATGACATCTTACTCATTGGGAATGATGTAGAGATGTTGACATCAACCAAGTCTTGGTTGTCCAAGACCTTCTCCATGAAGGATTTGGGAGAAGCATCCTGTGTGCTGGGCATTAAGGATCTATCGAGATAGATCTAAAAGGATGCTAGGATTATCCCAATCCATGTACATAGACACTATCCTCAAAAGGTTTAGGATGGAAAATTCCAAGAGAGGTCTCATTCCGACGAGACATGGAATTTACCTATCCAAGGGGATGAGTCCTAAAACTTCTGATGAGGTGACACACATGAATAAGGTACTATATGCTTCGGCGATAGGGTCAATCATGTATGCAATGCTATGTACACGGCCTGATGTTGCCAATGCTTTAAGCATTGTCAGTAGATATCAGACAAATTCAGGCGAAGAACACTGGAAGACAGTAAAGGGTATCCTTAAGTACCTGCGAAGGGCCAAGGATCTTTTTCTGCTTTATGGAGGAGAGGACCTACAGCTTAGAGCTTACACAGATTCAAGTTTCCAGTCAAATCCAGATGACTGCAAATCCATGTCTGGATTTGTATTCATGTTGGATGGAGGGGCAGTCAGTTGGAGAAGCCGTCTGGATGAAGAAATTCATCTTGGAACTTGGTGTAGTTCCCGAGATATCAGCTCCCATCCCATTATTTTGTGATAATAATGGGGCCATCGCCCAGGCGAAGGAACCGAGATCTCACCAAAGGTCAAAGCATATTCTCAGGCGCTTTCACCTTATTCGGAGATTGTTGATCGTGGAGATGTGACGGTAGAGCGTGTGCCGTCAGAAGACAACATAGCAGATACACTGACTAAACCTTTGACACAGACTGTATTTGAGCGTCATCGGGATAAGATGGGCCTCAAAGTTGTGGGTAATTGGCTGTAGTTCAAGTGGGAGATTGTTAGTGTTGGTGTGCTACAGGCCATTTTCGGGTCGGGTAGGCCCAATAGTTGTACGATCTTGTTCATTATTAATAAAGTGGTGTTTGAGCGTAAATATGTGATTATGTTACTTTACGTTGTCCCTAGGATATGTGGTTGTAAAGTCAGCTCGAGATGGGATCTCGAACATGAGACTTACTTTACATGAACACATACCTTAAACTGTTCCTGGTTGGAGGGTAATCACTCGGGGACTTTGATTACCTATTAAACCAGTACACATGATGTGTCAGTGACCAGTCTCATGGTCATTGGTGCGGGGCACCAACACATATGTGTAGGTGTATGTCCTTGGAGGATGTACACTGAACTGATCCGCTATTGAATCTTCAGATGGTTGATTATACCTAATGTCAACTGAAGATCCAACTGTCTCAGTAGCATCGTTGGTCCTTGACATGAGACATTGATCGGATCTTACACGAGGACTAGAATGGTTTAATTACTTAGCTAAGTGACTTTAACCATAAGTCATGAGTTGTCGAATCATTAACCACTCCAGGATACGTGTGAAGATCATCAATGGTCAAGAAGGGATCGCTCACTGTCGGGTATATATCAGACAGTTAATGGGTCATGACATTGATGCTCCGTTAAATCCCTGGCCAGGGTCGTGTGAGTTCGTTTAGAACAGACGTCATACACTTTAAGGAGGTCATAGTCAAATGGCACGATCATGGGGTTTGACAGAAACCATACCCTCGATCGTACCAGACTCATAGAAGGAGCGAGGGATCATATCGATGCGGTGACTGTGGACTTACAGGTTTCAGACATGCTGGTTTTAAACCCGGTGTCCTCTAGGATCACGTGGATTTGCTTGACCCAACGTGATCGAAGGTTTGGAATGAATTAAACTATTATTCAGCTCTAGTAGAAGCGAATAATATGTTTAATTTACTTCTAATTGGGAATTAGAAGTTAATGGGCCTTAAACTAGAGTGACTATAGGCCTAGAGGATCACACACAATGGATTCTTGGGTGACGGATTATTGTTATACAAGTGTATGTATTAATTCCTTTTGGAAAGGAGTGTAAATGGAGCTTAATACATATGTATAATAGTGGATATGATATATATATAATTTTGGTCTTTTGGAGCCCTTTCAGAAATGACCAAATCTCTATATATAGAATCCTACGTGAGTTCATTCGAACTCTCCTTCCAACCCCTTAAGCTAATCAAGCATTAGGCTTAAGGGAGAGGTTTAGCCTCCCCCCTTTCTCCCCCTTGCTCTCTCTCTCTCCAGAAGGTGATAGAGTCGGGAAAAGCTGTGTCGGGGAGGTACCGTCGCTGCGCAAGGGTCCATGTGGATCTGCTCTAGAGGCCGTACAGCTGTGCGGCTCGATATTCTGCATCGGACATCACGGACAGCGTCGTTCCGCGCAAGGTGAAACACGCAACCTGTAATTAGGGTCTTAGAAACACCGATTAGAGCACACATTAAGCTTTCATAACACCGAGATCGGGTAAATGAAATTTTTGTTATCCGCTGCGTCGTCCGTAGGTGCTGTGCGAAACCTTACACTATCAACCAGGGGACGCCCCAGCCACTTCCCACTCCATTTCCCCCTCCCCATCTCCTCACTACCATCCCCTTCCACCATCACACCATGTCCAGGTCGCAGGCAGCAGGCTAGCTGCTTGTTGCAGTGGCTGGCACATCTTCACCGAGCATCTTCTGGAGTCGTATTATATATTACTGGAAAGCTCCCCCAATCGGTTTCGCAGGCGAGGTGGTCTTGCCCCATTCCGAGGTTGGAGCTGTTCTCGGCATCCGTTCTTGCCCGGCAGCGCATTCAGCACCTGAGCAGGGGCCAGAGCCTCAGTCCAGAAGCTCTTGCGGCCTCTCCTTGGATCCCCTTGGCGCGCCATTTGACCAGGACGAAGATCTCCCAGTCTCCTAACCAACGCAGCTAACGGGACATCGTTTGGAGACCGGAGCTGCTCGTACCAATTTTTCTACCGCAGGGACGCTGTTCAGGTCAGTCAGGGTCTGTCCCGATACCTCTCTACCTCTCGGGCTGCCACTCTCGACCCCGACCTCCTCCGGAGCCGTTCTTCCTTTCTGATCGAAGAGGACGTGGCCACGCTCGTAACCGTCCTAGTCCCGCATCGTTCTAATCACGGGAGCACTCGGGGCGTCTTCGTCTTCCCGCTGCAGCATCATGAAACCTGCTCGAGCCAGAACCAAGCAGCGCCGATCCAGCACCTGCTCCGGCCATCGGCGACACTTCAAGATTCCGAAAAATTTTAGGCTTCATCCCGGGTCAGTCACCGACGATTGGGCGCTGGTCTCTTTGACTTCTGAGTTCCGGAGAGGCTACTACAGCACCAACAGTGAGCGCCTGTCCATCAGGCAGATCGGCGGGCAGAACTTAGAGGATTCGCTCGGCTCTGTCCCTAGCTCTCCTCCCCTCCCCGCCTGGACGGATTACCGCCCCTCCCTGTGTGGAGGTAGTGTTTGTTTGTACTCCAATCCTCCCCACCCCAAGATCACCCTCCTGCGTGAGGCGTAGTGCTTGTATATTGTCTAGCAGGGTGAAGCTCCGATCGACGTAGTGTGCGGGGAACCCACACTTCCCCGCTCGCCCTCGTCTCCGAACGAGGTTGGTTTCCTCAAACCAACCAGGTAAGCTCCTGACCTTGTTCTCTCTAGTGTTTGTTTACTTAATATCCATCAAACTACTCCGCTGGACGGTGAGAGAGCGCTCGACCCTGGAACATCCAGCTTGCGTGCGGTCACCGTGGGCTAGAGAGAGAGAGTGACCCAGTGCCCCCAAGGCACCCAGCCAGCCACTTGATTGTGGGCACCGTACCCTTGGGAGGGAAACCGTAGCCCTGCTGGCCCTCTACCAGCAAAGGTCTTGCTCCACCACCTCGACTCGACATCACCGAGTCACCACGGGAAGCGCGTGCACACGGTGGATTGGCGATTTCTGACAATCTCAAATCTTGCGATTGTGTTTGCGATTTAGGTCCAAGGGATCACGACCACTTACTGCATTCTCCCACAGTCTGTGTCACATCAATTTGGTATCAGAGCAAGTTCTAGACTTGTCTCTACGAGTCTAGTCCTAGGGCATTGGCATTTGGGTCTCCCTTGCATCGTGTTTTCCATCGCTCCTTTGCATGACCACCCTAGGGAGACACCCCAAGTACCCATGGACCGATTTGACGCTGCCGTCAACAACCTTCTTGATCAGCTAGATACCATCACCACCCGACTTGACCGGGTTGAAGCAAAATGGAACCACGGCCCTAGAGCTCGGTCACCACGGGATGAATTTGGATGGGAAGGCAATAAACCACCACCTAGGAACCATGGCCTCAGAGCTCGATCTCCATGGGAAGGGTTTGATACAGACGAAATGGACTATGATCCTTATTATGACTATGAGAGGCCCCGACATTACGGGCGTGAGGGAAGGCATCCCCGGGATAACCTGGATAACCATCCCTTAAGAATGATGCAGTTCTCTAGACCTCCTAGGTTCACTCCACGACCAGATGATCCCAAAGACATGGGACACCGTCCCAACCCAGCCCCTCTCATGAAGACCCCCACGCCATGTCCAAGTGGAGGTACCCCATTTCGGCCCACTAATCTTCCTCCCACCCCTCATCCGACAAGAATCACCCCTAGTCAACCCATACCCCGGCAAGAAGGGAGTTCCAATGGACCAAGTGTGGGTGGGACCACTCCGGGAAATAGACAACAATGCTTTAAGTGTGAAGGCTTTGGACACTTCATCAATCAATGCCCTTCACGAGAAATGTCCAACATACTGATTGAAGAAATAGCTACCCCTACCCAAGGGAAACTTGAGGAGGTGACCGAAGTCCATGAGGCTCCCCTAGATTGGGAAGAGGAATATGAAGCCCAATGCCAAGAGTTGGGTCAAGAGAACTCATCCCTACCCAAAGAAAACCCATTGAGCCTAACTGGGTGCACCCTCTCCCGAGAGTTACAAGATGACCAACCAAGTCCCCCCACCCCTCCCGCCATGAGAATTGTGATTTTAGGGGAACCCCTCATTGAGTGGCTAAAGCAAAATCTCCTCCTCTACATCACGCGCCCCTCCATGGATAACCACAAACCAATCGTGCCCACCCCACCATTCCACACATCCTACCATTCGTTCTGCTTTGTAGGAACCGTGAGGGACTTGATTAAGGGTATACTAAGGCAAATAGAGGTGACAAACATACTCGCCTTAGGAGCAAGCGACATGGGGTACCTTAGTTTCTCACACCCCTCTATCGAGTCCATCACCTCCATTTACACCAAGGGTCCTTGCATGAGTGAGCTCTTATTATTTCTACCCGAGCCCGATGAGTTTTACACCACCCCCCTACCACAAGGAAAGGGCACTCCACCTAGGGAATCCACTTTGGTACTTACCCCATTAGGAGACGAGTGCCTAGGCCACACTAGGGAGTGTATGCTTTGGAGTGCTCGAGGTCTAGGATGGGAAGAAGCCTCATTCCCCTCAACCCAAGTCCTCCTAGATCCGCATTGCCAACCCACCTCCTTGCCCTCCTACACCTTTCCCTACCCCTCGCCCCTCATTGCCAACCCACCTCCTTGCCCTCCTACACCTTTCCCTACCCCTCGCCCCTTTGCAAGGAGCATTACGTTAGGTCCCATCGGGTTCATGATTTCCACTTCCCCACGTGCACTAGGGACCCCAGATCTATCTCTTGGATTGAGGCCCACCTCCACTTCACCCACCCCTCGACCCATCTTGATCCTTTTGACCCCTTCCAATGGGCTTCCGAGTACTCATGTGACCAACCTGCATCACTCACCACCCACTCCTTCCTACCCTCACCCACCTTATTGGACCAAGCCCACTCCACTTTCCTAGACCCCTTCGACCCCTATGAGTGGAAACTCCCACACCAAGCCATACACATAGAAGATGCCATTTGGATGGAAATGCATGTGTCACTACATTTTGCATCATTTGGTAGGGCTAGTAAGTCAAGTCATCTCATTTGTGTCACACACACACTAGGTCCAGTGCACGACAGGTTTACATTTGGATATGCAGGTCCTCCCCCACTCATCATCCATCTTATGCATGATAGGGGTATACATGGAAGTCTGGGTCCTCCGGCACTCACTGCACCCATACATGATAGAACCATTTATGGATGCCCCGGTCCTTCTAAGTCCGTCAAAACCAATGTAACACTTGATAGGGCTGAATTTGGTTGTCCAGGCCCTCCCTTCATCTCTAGAGGATCATCATTCATGACACTGCATGGCACCATTCGCAAACAAATCAACAAGAGCAATGAGGTATACAAGAAATTAGCCGATTCCCACCGCCGCCACCAAGAGTTCCGTGTAGGTGATTTGGTGATGGTGAGGACTGAGAGACTATTCCATGGAAATGTCTCAAAGTTGAGTCCTCGTGGAGCAGGCCCCTTCTAGGTTTTGAGGCGCGTTGGCACTAATGCTTATGTGTTAGACCTTCGTGAGGAATACGGAGTAAGTCCCACTTTCAACGTGGCTGACCTTGTGCCATACAGGGGTCCCACGGTGACACCCAGTGAGGACATCTAGCATGTTCCATCCCTTGAGAGAGCCCCTACCCAAAAGAGAGCTCCACTCAGCCCAAGGAACCAGCGTGAGCAAGTGGAGCGGATATTAGATGAACAGATCACTACTACTCGGAGCAAGGCATATGAGCGATATCTGGTTAGGTGGAAGGGACAGCCGCCTTCGGATGATGCCTGGGTGAGTCGGGAGGATCTCCAGCAGCTGGACCCTGACATATTGGAGCAGTATCACAACAGGGCGGGCCCCTACTCGACAGAGTCGAGCTTTTTACAGTCGGGGGGAATTGATGGGGACATCACCCACGATTCTCTCTGGCTCGGGACTTCACTTCCTCCTGGAGAGGAATAGGATCGAGCTCCATGTCAAGCAGGGCCCCCTCGACTCTTTGCTTTTCTACTTGGATCATTTTGATGTATTTCTTACTTTTGTTTGAGTCATTTTGATGTAATGTTCCCCTTTATTTGAGTCATCATCTTAGGTCCTAAGTCATTTCCCTATGTTTTAGTCTTCATCTACCCCTTGGTTGTTTTTTGGACAGCTTGGTCATTATGTGTAAAGCCAGGGGTAGTCTTGTCATGTAAAAGTTTGGGTCCTTATAAATAGGACCCCAAACCCCCCTTGGTAAAGTAATGAAGAAAATTTTGAATTGAGTATTCCACTAAATCTTGTGAGAACCCCCCCTCTCTCTCTCTCTCTCTCAATAGGGGGCGACCCCCTCTCTCTCTCCTCCCTCTCCCTCTCTCTCTAGGGCGCCCTTGCCCCTTCACCTTCCCTTGCCACCTCATCAACACCTCCCCCACTCTCCACTTTCCACATCAGCCCATCCATTAACTACAACCTTTCACCTCCCCTAGGCCCATCAATATTACCATTACCCCCACCATTACCCAAGCACCCCTTCATCTCCCAAAGCAACCCTCCCACTTCCCAAGCACTATTTCCACTCCCCCAAGCACCCTTGCCTCTTCCCCACACATCCCTCCACCTTCCCATACAACCCTTCCCATCCCCAACACAACCTTTCCCCTCCCCAAAGCAACATTAACCCTCCATTAACCACTCATTCAAACCAAAGGAGAGAGATCTCCCTCTCCCTCTCCCTTCCAACACCAAATTCGCAGCTTCCCAGTCCCCCACCTGCTAGACCCCCTTCCAGCCCCCATTTCTCCCCTCTCAACCCTTGGTTCGACCCCCCTTTTACCCCCTATCAACCAGGGGACGCCCCAGCCACTTCCCACTCCATTTCCCCCTCCCCATCTCCTCACTACCATCCCCTTCCACCATCATACCATGTCCAGGTCGTAGGCAGCAGGCTAGCTGCTTGTTGCAGTGGCTGGCACGTCTTCACCGAGCATCTTCTGGAAGCGTATTATATATTTCTGGAAAGCTCCCCCAATCGGTTTCGCAGGCGAGGTGGTCTTGCCCCATTCCGAGGTTGGAGCTGTTCTCGGCATCCGTTCTTGCCCGGCAGCGCATTCAGCACCCGAGCAGGGGCCAGAGCCTCAGTCTAGATGCTCCTGCGGCCTCTCCTCGGATCCCCTTGGCGCGCCGTTTGACCGGGATGAAGATCTCCCAGTCGCCTAACCAACGCAGCTAACGGGACATCGTTTGGAGACCGGAGCTGCTCGTACCCATTTTTCTACCGCAGGGACGCTGTTCAGGTCAGTCAGGGTCTGTCCCGATACCTCTCCACCTCTCAGGCTGCCACTCTCGACCCCGACCTCCTCCGGAGCCGTTCTTCCTTTCTGATCGAAGAGGACGCGGCCACGCTCGTAACCGTCCTAGTCCCGCATTGTTCTAATCACGGGAGCACTCGGGGCGTCTTCGTCTTCCCGCTGCAGCATCCTGAAACCTGCTCGAGCCAGAACCAAGCAGCGCCTATACAGCACCTGCTCCGGCCATCGGCGACACTTCGAGATTCCGAAAAAATTCAGGCTTCATCCCGGGTCAGTCACCGATGATTGGGCGCTAGTCTCTTTGACTTCTGAGTTCCGGAGAGGCTACTACAGCACCAACAGTGAGCGCATGTCCATCAGGCAGATCGGTGGGCAGAACTTAAAGGATTCGCTCGGCTCCGTCCCTAGCTCTCCTCCCCTCCCCGCCTGGCCAGCTTACCGCCCCTCCTTGTGTGGAGGTAGTGTTTGTTTGTACTCCAATCCTCCCCACCCCAAGATCCCCCTCCTGCGTGAGGCGTAGTGCTTGTATATTGTCTAGCAGGGTGAAGCTCCGATCAACGTAGTGTGCGGGGAACCCACACTTCCTCGCTCGCCCTCGTCTCCGAACGAGGTTGGTTTCCTCAAACCAACTAGGTAAGCTCCTGACCTTGTTCTCTCTAGTGTTTGTTTACTTAATATCCGTCAAACTACTCCGCTGGACGGTGAGAGAGCGCTCGACCCTGGAATATCCAGCTTGCGTGCGGTGACCGTGGGCTAGAGAGAGAGAGTGACCCAGTGCCCCCAAGGCACCCAGCCAGCCCCTTGATTGTGGGCACCGTACCCTTGGGAGGGAAACCGTAGCCCTGCTGGCCCTCTACCAGCAAAGGTCTTGCTCCACCACCTCGACTCGGCATCACCGAGTCACCACGGGAAGCGCGTGCACACAGTGGATTGGCGATTTCTGACAATCTCAAATCTTGCGATTGTGTTTGCGATTTAGGTCCAAGGGATCACGACCACTTGCTGCATTCTCCCACAGTCTGTGTCACATCATAAGCCTTCCATGCCATATAGATCTCAAAAATCAAAGTCTAATGTTGAATGTTTCTATTGTGATATGTTTGGACATGTGATGGATGATTGTGTTGTCATGAAAGAGGATGATAAACTTGCATGTAAAGAGAAAAATATTTTTAAATCACAAAGAAATGTTTCTTGCTTTCATTGTGGTAAGTTAGGCCACACGATGAAAAATTATTTTTCAAAGCAGAAAGTTGAACACAATACTTTCAAGAGAAAAATGAATGTTTCTTGTGTTTATTGTCACAAACTTGGCCATGTCATTGACAATTATTTTGTGAAGTAAAATGATGATTTTCATGCCATGAATGCTAAGTTTAATATTCAAAGGAAACTCATAAATGAACATGTGTCTCATGCTCAAAGGTTTGCATCCTCTAAGAAAAACTTGCTTCCAAAAACTCATGCAAACAATGAAAAGTCATTCCGTAGACCCACATCTCCTTGTTACTTTCATTGTGGGAAATACGGTCATGTTATGAATGAATGTTGATTTTTGAAAACTGAGAATTTCCATGCTTCTAGAATGAATGTTAGGATTTATTTTGTTAGACCTAAAAATTTTGGAAATAGAAGAAGGAATATTTTTGAAAACTCTCTTGATCATGTTAAAAGAAAATCTTTTGCCAAAGTTGTCACTCCTCAATATTTTTATTGTGAAAATCATGGACATGTGATTGAGGACTGCACGATCATGAGAAATGATGACATGGGTGCAATGAAATTGTGGAAGGATTCGGTTGGTGGTAATGCTACTAACTCCAAGGGACCCAAGAAGGCATGGGTTCCAAAATTTGTCAAATGAATTGGATTTGATGCAGGTGTGCCTTGAGGAAATAAATTGAAAGGGGTTCCAATAAAAGGGAACAAGGCACACTCGTTTGGTAATACCCCGACTTTGCTTCTTATTGTTAAATTGGTGATTTTGATGTCTTCTACTTAGGTTATGGTTCTTATATCATGTTATGTTTGAATTACAATTCTTCACAAGTCATTCATGCCTTCATTGAATGAATATTTGGTATATCAAATGGTGATATGTGAAATGACAGATCAAGTCTACCAGGAATCTATCACTATGTGTGAGGTGATCTTAGGATCAATGTTCTCCACCTTATACCAAAATTCAGAAATTGAATTGTTTGGCTTATGAGGAACCATATGTTTTGAATGGAATCAATTTACCTTTGATTTGTATATCTTTCAAATTCAATCTGAAATCCTTCTTGTTTCAAAAGGTAAAATTTTCTGAACTATGGACTTGCTTGATCAAATGCAACAATTGATATTGAATGTTGACCATGACTCAATTTAAGGCTCATTGACCATGTGTGATTGCTTTGCAAAATTGATAAGTTGTTTGACATGTTTAAAAAAAAATCTCCTCTTGTTAATAGATGTTCAAACACTTGTCTTGCTCATTGTCATGTTCAAACGCTTGTTTTGCTCCATTGAACTGCTATCATTGTGGAAAATATGGTCACTTGATGAAATCCTGCTTTCAAAAGAAAAATGTCAACCTTCATGCTATGAAAAAGAAAAAAATTTCATGTTGAAAATAAAAAACACTTCTGTTAAATCACAGAACTTCAATGCTTATGCATATAAGAAACTTGTGAAACCTTTTAGTTGTTGTCATTATTGTGGTGAGTTTGGGCATACCATGTATGATTGCTCCTTGATGCATTTTGATAATATGCATGTCCAGAGAATGTGGAAGGCACCCACTAGAGGTGCAACTAACCATTCGGGACCCAAGGAAGTTTGGGTATCAAAAACTGTCAAATGAGATTTTGATGCAGGAATGCTTTGAGGCCAATGAAGGAATGTTGATAAATAAAGGTAACTCAAGGTAAATGTGAGAAAATAAGTTTTTCTTTGAAGCTCTTGTTCAAGATGCTAGTGTTATTTTCTCAGGTATTGTATTTGAAACTTTGAACAATCTTTGGTTGTGTGAAAAAAAAATTGTGAATGATTGGATGAGGTGATCATGAAAATTTTGAGAAGTTTGTATGAGAATATCTTGGCTATTGAATATTCTTCAATCTGATTTGCTTATGCACATTTGAGATTAACCGAATTTCTGGTATATCAAAAGTCTTTGCTGAAATGGTAGGTTATGCCTATCAGGAAAGCATCGCCTTGCATGAGATGGTCTTCGGACCTACGTCCTCCGCCTTGTACCAAAATTCGGAGAAATCAAATGTTTTGTTTTGAATGAATTTTCAGCTATCTCTCCATGCTCACTTGTTAGCTAGCCCCGGATCATATTGGATTACATTGCACCTTCACTAAATTCATTCTCTGAAATTTATGCATTTGATTATGGGGGAGCTTTGCTAGCTGAAATATTTGAAATTGATGCTATTCCACTCTCTTTTGGATGATGATATTGCTTTATGGTTACATATCAAGTGGTGAATGTTGTGATGCGTTGTATGAAACTCCTGAATCCTCTGTTCAAAATAAAACTGTGTTCTCACATTTGCAAAAATGCATTTCACGCATTAGTTGCATTAGATGCATATAGAGTTGTTATGTAAAATCTGAAATTCTATATTCATGATGCATTCTACATTTACATTTTGCATGTTTCAACTATGTGCTTGTATGCTAATATATGCTACAACCCCTTCCTTATATTTTCTAAAACCATACACTCCCTTGATAAATAATGTTGCATCTGAGTCCTAACAAGTGTGTTTCTTGTCATACACTCAGGGGGAGTAAATATGTGATAAGTGCATCTAGATAGGGGGAGCTGCATTATTATGTGCTCATAATATTTTCGATATACATGCTGAATCAAATTTGTACACTTTAAGCACAAATGTGAAAATGAGTGTTAGAGATAAGGATATAGGAATTTCCTTCCAATACTCTAGAGAAATTAAATTTGCTGCATGTATGTTGAAGAGACAGTTGAGGAAAAAGCTGCCTGCCTTTTTGCTGAAAGAAAATAAAAAATGAAAGGCAGAGCAATGCTTGGTCTCACTGAGTAAATTGGGCACATGTCACCTGAGACGTGATGTGGTTCATTTCAGAAACGTGTTGACTAAAGTACCTCTGTTCAAAATGAAGTGAAATGGTTCGATACTCTGAGTAACCGGGGAGTCTGGCATGAGCTCCATGTGTCTCCTCGCATAAAAAGGAGTTATTTGAATTTGATCACTCTTGAAAAAATCTGATTGTTGTTGTGAAACTTTTTGAATTAAAAAATTTCTGAAAATCTCATTGTGGCAGAGCGTAGCCTCCAATACGTTGTACTCATAAGTTGAAGTGCAGTTTGTATGATCTCTCATTGTGTTGATCTGAAAATCTGAATATCCATATTGCAATAATCTATTTTCATGTTATTCACTTACACATATGAAAATTTGATCTAATATGTATTCAGAAAATTGATTGATTGCATTGACTATTGCTTAATTCTCCTATGTGATTGCACAATCCCCTAGGTGTAAACATGAGCATCCTGATTTTAATAACTCACTTGCATTTTTCTTACACATATCCCTTCACTTTAAATAAAATTGGGGAACTATATTGCATGTATATATATTTATTTACTTGGAGGTCAATCATACTTGACCATTCAACTTGCACTTTGCATGTTCATATAGTCCATACGTGCATTTCAAACTTGTGCATATTTGGCATTTATAACATTCACACATGCATATTTTGAATTACATCTTTGTTGAACATATTGTGCATATGATTCTCTAAATCACCCCATTGTCCGTCGATTTTTGTCAATGACAAAGGGGGAGAAAGCATGTTGGTTTTGATCTTAATGCTATCGTGAATTCCCCAGAATATTCCCCATTTCTGATTATGTCAAAGGGGGAGAGAGCATTAATGCGTAACATTTTGTCATCATCAAAATGTGGGAGATTATTGTGTATGTGATTTTGATGATTACAAAATGACTTTGTTGCTTGACCTTGTGCTTGAATGGTTATTCTTGTTCTCATGTGTTGTGGAAAATGTCCATTGGTGTGAAAAGAGCTTATATTTTGATTATCTTGCTTTGTAGGATAAACATCCATGGTGGACATCATTTACAAGTAAAACCCATGCTTGCATGAGTATTTTAATGTCCATGATTCAAAACAGGTTGTAAATCTCATTCATGTTTAAGGATGGTATGTCAACCCACTTGTGTTTTAAGTATTCTCCTCATGGGTCTTAGAGGTTTCAAAATCTATTGGAGAGTTCAGGTTGACAATAGTTATTGTTCATTAGACTTTTGAGCTGGTATGTGTTTCAATTTGCTTTACATATCACTTGATGAAATTAACTTATATGGTGTTAAACCATTCACATAAGCATTGATGAGTTTGAGGTGAATGAGTTTCATGTATAGAAAAATGCATGTCTAAATGACCTCATTCTCAGTTGAGGTTTTGTTGACTTGAGAGTGTTTCTCATGTATATAGTTTTTATGAAGAAACCATGATTGGGTTTTAATTAATGAAGTTTTATGCAAAAATTATTCACTTAGTGAAAATGAGGTATTTGATATTTACATGTATTGCTCACATGCATGACTATGTGATTTCACATTTGGCTAAGTTCCGGGTTGTTTTCATGAACATCTTTCATGAGGTTGCATTGCATTGAAAGTGCTTTATGCATCTTTGAAATGAGGTTTTTGTTCTTTTTGATGTGCTTAATCTATTCTCATAAATCTTGTTGAAATGTGATTTAAATTGTCTTAATATTTTATTGAAGCATTTTGATATTGAAGTTATGGTAGATACAATGAAGTGATTGAATGGTTATGCTCCCATGTCATTAGATTTGGTTAATTGAGAGATTCATGTTCATCATATCAAATCCATGCTATTTGATGAAATGTGTTCTTGTTGGTTGTGAATGGATAGCCAAATACAAGTTTGAATGGGTTGTATGATGCATTTTCATGTGGACAAGTTGAAATTGTTAATGCTTGACTCATGAATTTTAATTCACATCTAACCTCTTGCTTTCTCATGTTTTCAGGATGAAAATACATGGTTAATCTTCGTGGGCTTATGGTAACATCTAATCACATTTATTCAATTGATTTTGCATAGCTTAAAGGGGCTAAAAATGAGTTTTTCAATCTTTTTCCTGCATGGGTCAACCCCTGTGTGCCAGACCATTTTTTCAGCCCCGGGTGCCCTCTGGTTGCACGAGGGTCGACCCCAAGGGTCGACCCTTTCCGGTCGGGATTTCCGGGAGTGTCTAAAACTCATTGTAAACCCTATGAAACTTTACCAAAATACCCCCCCAATGGTTTCTAATGTTTTGAGGGGGTTTCTAACATGTTTTAGGAGGGTTATATGTGTCTTTTAGCATTTCATCTATTTATATGAATGTGAACTCCGAATTTGGGGGAGAAGAACCCTAATGCTTATTTGTGTTGTCTTGTATGATAAGAAAAGGGGGAAAAGGAAGAGGAGCTCTTGCAAGGTAGTTTTCATCTACATCTATGAAGATTTGGAGCTCGTGGTAGAAGAAGAAAAGAAGCGTCTCGAGGAGAGGAACAAGATGATGCCGGAATCGTGATCATCCGACTCCGAACCGAGAAGAGCCGGATCTCTTTGTGAAGGGGAAGCTTTACATTTCTTATATGCTCCTTGTTTCAATTTTTAGAAGATGTTATGGGCTGATTGTATCCATATCTAAACTTTCTACACATTCTTAATCGAATATTTTGTGTGTGGGTTCAGATAATGGATTCTCCGAGTGCTTTGTGTTGACGCTTGTGCGTCGTTTTGTGCGGTGGGTATCCGCGTGTGTGTTGGGGTTTTTACCCCATGTGTGTAGGGATAAATCCCCGTGTTTGCTGCATTCGCAGCGTGTGTGTTGGGATTTTTACCCCGTGTGTGTGGGATTTGTCCCCGTGGTTGCTACAATTTGTAGTGTGTTAGTGAAGCCTTACCGGTTTAGTAAGGGGTGGACGTAGGGTGCCGGTCGTGGTCCCGAACCACTTTAAAAATCTCTGTGTCTCTTGGTTTGATTTGTGAGATTATGTGTGCTTCTCTATATTCTATTTCCGCAATCGTGTAAGCTCGGTAAGATTGAGAGAATTAAGTTTATACTATTTAGTTTAACTTCCTCAATCTTATCAATCTTGTTAATCCCCCCTCTAGAACCGTGTTCCTGCACTACGGGACCCAACAAATTCTACTTTGCCTAAGTTCTCTGTCCAACTCCGCACCTTATAATTTTTCGCTCATCTCCAGTGCATCGTCTATTTTTGCACAGTCCAAGTTACTGTCTACTTTCCTATCGCCCAAGTCTTTTCACCTTTTTTTGCTTCCCCTAACTCTTCAGTTTACTTTTCTATCGTCTACTTTATCGTCTATCGTCTAATTTTATTGCCCACGTCATCGTCTATCTTTCTTCGCCTATTCAAACACATTGTCTACTTTTGTGTATCATCTGACTCGCATCGTCCAATTTTCTTTGCCTAACATCACCACCATCGTCCAAATTCTAATCTTATTGTTTACTTTTTATCATCCATCATTTCTGAACATCGTCTAACTCATCTGAGCATCACATGAGGACCAAATCTATCTAAGTGGATTTATCTAATGGGTTCATCAAGGGAAAATGATACGTATAGTTATAAGTAAATATATCTTGGGTTTTTATTTTAGGAAAACTAATATATTTTAAGGTTAAAATATTTTGATGGGGTCATCTCCTGTCCTTCCATACTTTTTCGAGGCTCCTGATGATCGCCAGCAGTGCTACATCTTGTTCGCCACTTTATTTCAAGTCATATGATATATTTTCATTTTCGTATTTGAGTCTTATCATGTAATTTTCTTTTTATTTGAGTCAAGTACCTAAGTTAGGGAGTCATTTACATAAGTCATGTGTCAATTGGGCCCAACTAATGGGCTAGGCCCATGGCCCCCCCCCCTTAGGACAGTCTGGTCTTTAGTCCACTAGTTCATGGTTATTTTGGTCATGTAAGAAGTTGGGTACCTATAAATAGACCCCAACCCCTCCATTGTAGAACTAATGTATTGAGAATTAGAAAATTCACGTTGGAGTGAAATCTTCCCCCTCTTCAAGTGGAGTGTGACTCTCCCCTCTCTCTCTCTCTCTCTCTCTCTCTCTCTCTCTCCAAGAGGGGTGCGCCCCTTTCTCTCCCCTCCCCTCATTCAAGAGCCTCCTCATTTCCCCACACCCCTCCATAACTCCACCCCCAACCCCAAGGTAGCATCCACCACTCCCCACTCCACCCTCCAACCACCAACCACCCACTCCCCTTCCCCAAGCACCTCTCCATCTCCCCAAAGCTGAAGGAGCTTAACCCTAGGCCAAATTTGAATTTCCCACCCCCTCTATCCTTCTTCCCCAGCCCCTTTGGTCGCCCCTCTCCAGCCCTTTCACCCTAGGGTCGCCCCCCATCTCCCCCATTCCTCCTAGGTTCACCCTAGCTCCACCTCCCACTCCACCTTGGGTCTGGCCGCACCCTACACCACCAGCCTGCTTTCCCTTCGCCCCCAAGCCCTAGCTCCACCCCCCCTTCACCTTCCAGCCACCTCCATCACCCCTAGACTCCTCCAGCAACATCCCACAAGCTCCAACCCCTATCCCCCTGCCATTTGGTCGCCCATCCCCACCACCACACCTATCACCTTCAACATGCAGTTCTCAGTTCGCAGGCAGCAAGCAAGGGTCCTGGAAGTAGCGTCCTCTCCGGTCCTTCCCTGAGCTTTCTGGTGGAAAGTCATATACCTCTGGAAAGGTCGTCCAAGTAGCTTTCCAGGCGAGGTGGTTTCGTCATCATCCAAGCACCGAGCTGTCCGTGAGAGCGATTCTTCCTCGACTGCGCATGACTACTCTGCCAGAGAACCAGAGCCCCAGCTCAAGAGCGACCACGGTCACTCCCTTGCAGATCTGGACGTGAAACTTGGCTGAGGACTTCTCCTTCAAGTCCCCTGCCCTCTCCAAGAAGCAGAGCAGTTTTTGGACCCCAGAGTCAAGATTTCCAGATTTTCTCCGCAAGGTGCGCAAGGTCAGTTCCTCCAGAGCCTGGTCCGACACCCTTCCACTGTTCCTGTCTTCGCGGTTAGCTCCGACCTTCGACGACAGCCCCGTTGGTCACAACTCGAAGAGGAGTCGACCACGATTGCAACGGCTTCAGTCTCGCCTTCATCAGAGCCCGGGAGTGTTCGTGGCGCCCTCGTCTTCCTGCAACAGCACTCTGGGAACAACCAGAACCAGAGTAGATCAGTCCTGTTCCAGACCCTGTCCCATCCAGCAACGTCATCAGGAAATTCTCCAAAAATTCAGACGTCCTCCTAGGTCAACTCAGAAAGTTTCGGCACCAGTCTCGACCTCTTCTGAGCTCGGCAGAGCCCGTGGCGGCGCCGTCATCGACTATCTATCAAGCTGTTCCTGAAGCTGGCAGAACCGGCGGAGCTCGGCAATTCAGTTTCTAACTTAGCTCCCCCACTCCGCCTGGCCGGCTTACAGCCCCTCCCTGCGTGGAGGTAGTGTTTGGTTGTAACTCTAAAATCCCCCACACTTAGTCCACCCCTCCTGCGTGAGGAAGTTGTGTTGTAAATTCCATTTCAGGTCAAGCGCCATCGACGCAGCGTGTGGGCGCGTACCCACGCTTCCCCGCTCGCCCTGTCTCCGGCCGGGATCGGTGTCTTCACACCGATCAGGTGAGCACTTGGTTACACCCTTGCTGGTTTACCTTTGCTTAGTTTAGTATCGCTACTAAGTTGCTCGTCGGACGGTGAGGCGAGTGCCCGGTCCTGAATTTTCATCAAATAGAGTGACCACCGTGGAGTAAGTTGTGAGAGCTACCCTTCATCCCACGCCCCCGGTGTGCTGGCCGCCCGTTGGTTTGGGCATCCCAGACCCTTAGGGGTTCAACCTCAAGGTAGCCAAACCTCGGAACAACGAGATCCCACTTCGGACCCTCTCCACTATCGCCTATTGGCTTACATGCAATTGTGTGCGCTACGCGAGTGAGCTCGCCCGAGTGAGTCCGCCGTCAAAGTTGCATGCTTGCGGATCATAGGTCCAAGGAGCATTGTCCCTTTGGCTATCACCCCCAAGGTGGTGTCACATCATATTTAGGACGTTACAAATGGTGGTGTCCTACAGGGGGCTACAAGAGTTAGAGTTCTTCGATTGCTTCGTGAAGATGGCGAGGCGTGCGTGGATGCTCCATATCGACTGGCAAAGGCCGCCCATCTTCTAAGTGGGGAGGAGCAACTACTCTTGGAGACGTACATGGAGGAGAGAAGGGCATCGACGTCTGACGGTGCCCATCCACATTCGGCATTGTCTTCGACAGATGACTTGCTCTATTGTTGCTTATGCTCATCCAGTAGCAGAGCTCCAATGCTGGCAAGGTGTTGCAGAGCTCCGAGATGTCCTTGTAACAGAACTTGACCTTACATCTAAACACCCCTTTAGCTCCTTCGGGTCCTCATCCACGAGACTCTTTGTCCTCCCCACCTTGGCCCTCTCTCCTCCGCTGTCAGACCTCTGCTCCCAGTCGTCCACCTCTCTTCCCCTTCAACATCCACAGCCTTCTCCTTCTGGGTTTTCAAACACCGCCAAGTCCAAGTCGCCACCACATTCCCTCACTAAGGTTGAGCTCTCTGACATTGGTCCGCGGCGTTCGAGTGCGGTGGAGAGGGGGGAACCGGTTGATAGATATGAGAGAGAGATGAGAGAGAAACATAGAAGAAGGGTCATTAATTGCGGTGATTCGGTCATCTTCAAAATCCACCCATAAAATACCTCCCACGAGCTTTTGCAGATTTGAGATAACCTACACTTTTGTTGTAACTATTTTCTCTCTCTCGCCAAAATTTTCTCTAACATGGAAGCCAATGTCACATTGTTGTCGAAAGAACAATGAAATCTCCACCAACGCACATCCAAACGCGGCCCCGGAGCAGCTAATTCATGTGGTTTGTACAACGAAAATTTCAACATTTTCCCTTCGTCCCTCCATCCCCACGTCCCCACGTGGGCGCGTCGCCTGTTCTCCATTCCCCCGTCCTTTCATTCCATTATTCTCTCTTCTTCCGGACCTCGATTGTGAGCTCCGCCCAAGGCGGGAGCAGACCAGAGGAGGTGGTGGAGTATAAGGAAAGAGAGGGGAGGACAAGAAAAGAAGAATAAAAAAAGAAGCAAAGAGAGAACCAATGGAGAGCGCCGTCCTTTGCCGCCCCTCCCTGCCCCGCCTCGCCTCCCTCCGCGCCAGGCCCGTCTCTTCTCCCCGCAACCCCGACCCCGCACTCTCCCTCCGCTCTAGAGTCCCCGCCGGCGGCCTCCGGTGCCCCTCGATCGGGCCCCGGAAGCCCTGCTGGCTCCCTCCCGGGCGCGTCCACCACCACTCATCTCGCGGCCGCCTCCAACATCTACTAAGGGCGTCTTCCGACTCGCGGGACAAGTCTGGCATTGCTCCTTCCCCGCCTCCCCCGGCGGGGGCGAAGCTCGTCCCGCTTGCTCTCTCCATCGCGATCGGCCTCGCTGTCCGCTTCCTCTTGCCGAAGCCCGTGGAGATCTCCACGCAGGCGTGGCAGCTCTTGGCCATCTTCCTCTCCACGATCGCGGGGCTCGTCCTCAACCCGCTCCCCGTCGGCGCCTGGGCATTCCTCGGCCTCACGACCACGGTCCTTACGAAGACGCTCAGCTTTGCCACCGCATTCGGGGCGTACACCAACGAAGTGATCTGGCTTATCGTCATCTCCTTCTTCTTCGCGCGGGGTTTCGTGAAGACGGGCCTTGGGGACCGGGTCGCCACCTACTTCGTGAAGTGGCTTGGTAGGAGCACACTGGGGCTGTCGTATGGGCTCACCATCAGCGAGGCCCTCATCGCCCCTGCGATGCCCAGCACCACGGCGAGGGCGGGAGGAGTGTTCTTACCAATCATCAAATCACTCTCGTTCTCGGCTGGTAGCCGGCCAGGTGACCCGTCGGCCAGGAAGCTGGGGTCCTATCTGGTCCAATCACAGTTGCAGGTGAATAGGACTAGGTTGCCCGTGCTTCCATGTTTACTTTGCATTTCATTTTGTATTCCACATCGCTTTGTTGCATTGTTTAGCTCAGCTCCCAGTTCAGTTGTTGTACAGTAAGTCTGCCAGTTTCGCTCTCTCTCTCTCTCTCCGTGTGTGTGGATTTGCAAGAATGATGGTGAGGGGTATAAAGCAAAGGAATTGTTTTCCTGTTGAAACAAGGGGAGCCTGACAGTGGACCTCATCCCCATAGCTTACTTTCCTTTTCTCATCGAGACTGACGTGACTTCCATCAGCATAACGTTTATGCTCTGTCCGTGTTACTTGTATGTAAACTATGGCCTAATGATTGCGGCCAAGGGAGATGAAATTGAGTGGTATAAACGAGTCTTGGGAAAACTGAATTGCTTGGAGTCCTTTCCCTTAATTTATAAGAAAGAAAGGAGCCTCTCAAGGATATGTTGATTTGATTAAGGATATGTACGATGGTGTTATTACTAGTGTTCGAACTATTGTTGGAGAGACGGGTGAATTTTCAATTTCTATAGATTTACATCAAGGTTCTGCACTAAGTCCGTATCTCTTTACCTTAATTATGGATGAAGTAACAAAATAATTGCACGAGGATATCCCTCGGTGTATGTTATTTGCAGATGATATTGTCTTAATTGATGAGAGTATTGGTGTTTTAAATGTTAAGTTAGAGCGTTGGAGAGATGCCTTGGAGTCTAAAGGTTTTAAAATTAGTAGGAGTAAGTCAGAATTTATACATTGTAATTTTAGTAATGGGAGAGTGGTACAGGAAGACAATGTTCTAATTGATGGGCATAACATTCTGAAGAGTAGTAGTTTTCGATACTTAGGGTCTATCATATAAGAGAATGGGGAGATTTATGACGACGTTACACATAGGATTAAGGCATGCTGGTTAAGATGGAGAAGCGCGTCAGGAGTCCTCTGTGATCGTCGTATGTCTGTGAAACTCAAAGGGAGATTTTATAGAACGGCTGTGAGACCTGCTTTGTTATATGGTATTGAGTGTTGGGCAGTACGAAATGAACACGTTCACAAAATGTGTGTAGCAGAGATGAGAATGTTGAGATGGATGTGTGGTAAGACTAAGAAAGATAAAATTAGGAATGAGCGCATCTGTAAGGACTTAGGGATAGCCCAAATTGATAGTAAAATGAGAGAAAATAGACTCAGGTGGTTTGGTCATGTGCTTCGTCGTCCTAACTCAGCGTCGGTTAAAAGATGTAACCGCATCTTAGTGGATGCTAGTAAAAGAGCTCGGGGAAGGCCTAAAATGAGATGGTGTGATGTTATTAGGAAGGACATTAGTTTCTTGGGTTTAAATATGAATATAGCACTTGATAGAAATCTTTGGCGGAACAAGATTCATGTAGCCGACCCCAAATAATTGGGATAAGGCTCTGATGATGATGATGCTTTAATTGCTCTGTAAGGGCAAGGTGTCGAATTCGCTGTCATATGCAAGATTTAAATAGGAGGCTCCTGACACCTTTTTCTCTTTTCGGAGCATTAAGAAAGTAGAGGATCTTCCAATACCGAGAGTGCTGTTGCATAAAATTGTTGAAAATAAAGGTCATTGGGTTGGCAAACATGTGATAAAATCACATATGTGCAGTAAACAATTGTAAATTATTTGGGATTTCAGTTTTAGTTATCGGTTAGATCTATTTTTCCTGGTACGGACAGATTGAGCACTTAGTTGGTTTTGTGAATCACATGGATTCTATTTATTTTCTCCTTTTGTTTTTGTATATTAGATTGAAATTGATGTAGACATATGTTTGATGAATATTCTAGGCAGCAGAAGATCAGTTCATATATCTACCTAGCCGCATTTCTTGGAAAGTAGACACACCTTCTCTACTAATTATTAACGAGAACATTTTTTCTCTTGGTACTTTTTTTATTTGACAGCTTGTTGAAATCTACAATAATGTTTTCAAAACATTGATTGCCGGTTGGACAGCCATCTAGGAACCAAGAAATGAGAACATATCAAAGTATCAAATATAATCATTACAAATATGGTGGATACATTCTAGCAGTCGAGCAATGAGAGAGTATGCATTTATCTATTTATCTATCCATATACTTTATACATTGAAAGGAAAGTGGACTGTACCACCAATTTTATTAAAGAATAAATAAAGCTGATACAGTCAAAGGAAGGAGGAGAGGTTCCTCCTAAGAAAATAATGAGAGAATATAGTATCCTTATTTTCAATTAGGTTCTTTTACCTACTGCTGTTGTGCTGTTGGTTCCCACTCATTTTTGTTAGAGGAACATTCTTAAGAACCTTGGGAAACTGTAATTGACAAGTTCTCAACCTTTGAGAAGGGATCTATGGTTAATTTTTTTTGTTTAGCAAGATGACGGTAATTTGTGCCTTACAAATGTTGCTTCTAGGCATCTTCTCATCTCCTTGACCAGCCTTTGCCCAACAAATGATAGGCGTGGACACACGGTTGTTCTCTTTTGCTTCATAGGCATTGACCATAACCCATATCTATATCTCTCTTCTCTATTTATTTATCTATCATGACAGGTAACCTTCTGGAATAGTTTACTTCATGGCCTATCTGTTGAAAATCCGTAGGACATGTATTTGTTAATATTCTCTCACATTTTTTTCAATTCAAATGAGAATACATCAATTCCATTTTGCACACCAAAAGCACTTATAATTATTTTAGAAGGTGAAGTACTGCATGATGTTGCATTCACATTCAAAGGCATTCCATGTAGTAGGTACTCTAGTTCAGGTGATAGCAAGATTAGGGAAAAGATGAGTAAATTTGTTTTGGTTTAATACTTCAATCCAACTTGCACCATGGCCCTTTATCTAGTGATACACTGAGAATGATACATATTGCTTGTATTATTTGCATACAAAATGGACGTTCCATAATGCCAAAGGTGATTGTGGCAGGAAATGTTATCATTGATTGTGAAATATGGAATGATAGAGGCTTGGTCAGTTACTAGTTTTTGGATGTGGATCTCCCCTTTGTTTATAAGGTGTTGGGACGCATTTTTTGATTGTTTTCTTTTTTAAAATAAAAATTAGGGAGAAATTGAAGTCTTATTGGTGTTTAATAACACCTTTCCTAATTTTTAGGAAGGAGTCCATTCTTTCTTTAACCTCTCCCAAAATAAAAACACCTCCAATCCAATTCTTTTAAAGAAATACCCATGAACGAACGGAGTCCACCAGGCGTCATCTCCACCCGACTCCTCTCGAGGTTATCCTCGAAGTGTGTTCTTCCTCCTCTCCAACGTCGGCTGCCCCCAGCCCTTCCGTCCGACAATAATCCCCCGCGCCGGCAAGATCCCCTCTCCTCCTTGGCGCCACTGCAACCCCCCGGTGAATTCCCCCCCTTCCCAGGTGCTCCCTCTCCACCCCCAGTGACCACCGCTCCCCTCTGGCACCCACCTCTCTTCCTGCCACTTCCTCCCCGCAGCGAGGGCTTAGGATCGGGGGTGTTGACATGCTCTATAGTAGCACCCAGCAGGGTGGCATTGGGGGCCCGCCTGCATCAACATCAATGGCCGATGGGGGACGCCAAGTCGCCACAAGGCAGCAGTGGCCACCCTGGTGCTGGTTCACCTCTGCTGGTGGTGATTATCTAGTGATGTCCGATGGGTCTCGGATTCCTTCGCCTCCCGTTGTCGTGGCCACCACCCCCGCCATGTTGAGGTCGTCTCCTCCCCATCCTCCCCTCTTTGCCGCCCACTCATGCCTCTTACACGCCCCCTTTCGGGCTGCCAACCCATCTCGCCTATCGACTTTCGGGTTTGACTCGTACGTTCCACTAGGACTGTCAAATTCACCCGTTTGTCCCACTGGGTTCGACTCACACGTCCCTTTCGAGATGCCAACCCCTCGCCTTTCTGCATCATAGGTATTCAAAAAAAAATGGGGGGTAAAAATATTGATGCCCCAGCAGATTTAGTTGTTCTCGTTAGGAGGGCAATCAAGGGCAAAAAGCCTTTCAACCCGGTTAAGGTGAAAACCCACAAGGCCACCTTAGGTAAAAATGGGTACCCCTCAGTGTGAAAATCTGTAAGGGCGCACTTGAAAAAGCTAAAGGGGGCCAGTCTTGGCGAAACCCGAAAGGCCGGTAGGGCTGGTAAGGTGAAAAAGAAAAGAAAAGAAAAGAGAGCATATATGTAAGAGGATAGAGCCAAAAACTATTGAGCTCTGTCTTTCATCTATTAATCTCATCAAAGAAGGAGCCCGAGACATGCCATCGGGGTAACTAAGATGAAATTGGGCAAAGTACAAAAGCCCTATGTACAGAAACCAGTAAGACCTATCAAGGTCTGGGCTCGCTCCTCCTCAGGTCAGCAAGGCGAGCCTCGCGCTGAAGAACCTCCTCCCGGAGCCCATCAAGTCTGTGCTGAAGAGTCTCTACCTCGGTCTGTTCACTATTGCACTCCCTCTCAGCCTTCTGCAACTCTCTCTGCAGCTCCTCTACCTGGAGGGAGGCTCTCCGATGACGCTCTCGAGCGGCGTCTGTTTGGCGTGAAGGCGGGCGAACTCGTCCCACAGAGCTGTGAGCTCTGCCATCTAGGCGTCCTTGGCAAGGCCAAATGTGGTAACCTCTGGTGCAACACTCCAAGTGGCTCCTCATGGCCTCAACAGTCGCAAGGGGATCAACCTGTAGCAGCAATTGAGATTCTGAATAAGCCAAGCGCCCATGTCAACACTTGCCAACGTTATATCAAGCTGAGGACCATCGGGCCACTCTAACCTAAGAGCCGGGAAACTCTGAGACAGCTGTGAAGCCTCACCAGCTGAAGTCGAAACAAAGAAAGGAGACAAAATCCAATGAGTGCCCTTTACAAACAAAATGAAATGTACAGAATTTTGATGTACAAGTTACAACGCCCTTATCTAGGGTGGTACTGCGCTCAAGTCTGCGTTGGATGGCATCTGCCTCAGCCCGTGCACGGCCGACATCAACTCAGAACAACACAACCCTGGCTATCACAAGTCAACGGTTAGCCAACTTCAACCTTCGGCTACATACCTCAGCGGTTAGTCTACACATCTTTGGCGACACCCCAATGGTTAGTCGACACATCAACATATTCGGCTATACACCTCAGCGGTTAGTCCACAAATCTTCAACGACACCCCAATGGTCAGCCGGCACATCAACATATTCGGCTATACACCTCAGCAGTTAGCCGACACATCTTCAGCGACACCCCAGTGGTCAACCGACACAACGACTTTTGGCCAACACACTCCCAAGGGTCGGCCAATATTAGTTTTTGGCTATCACAACTCAACAATCAATCAACAACGACTCAGACGGACCTGCCTCTCCGAGGCAGGTCTGTATCGACTTTAGGCCAACAAGCCTTGCCGAGGCAGATCTACATCAACTCCGGGTCAACAAGCCTCGCCGAGGCAAGTCCACATCAACTCTAGGCCAACAAGCCTCGCCGAGGCAGACCTGCATCAACTCCGGGCCATCAAGCCTCGCCGAGGCAGATCTACAACAACTTCGGGCCAACAAGCCTCGCTGAGGAAGGTCTACATCAACTTCGAACCTATATGCCCTAAGGGTCGGTCTACATCAACTTTGGCTAATGCACCCCCAAGGGTTGGCTAGCATCCAATTCCAGGCCAACACGTCCTAGGGGACGGTCTATATTAACTTTGGCTAGTACACTCATGGTCGACATCAACTTCAGGTTAAAGTGCCTTGCCGAGGTAGGCCTACATCACTTCTAGATTGGTACGCTTCACTGAGGCAAGCCTGCATCAACTCTCAGCTTCCTGGAAGAAATCTCTATCTCCACCGTAGCAAGTCATAACTGCAAGTGCTACGGGAACAAAACAATGGAGCCGAAGATTAGAAGAAATATACAGGAACAGCAACGAAACAGTGAGGTGCAATCCTACAATAATCTCCCCATGTCACGAAAACTCAGGAGAAATAAAAAAAAATTACAGAGGGCACGGGCCATCCGCCTTCACCTCCGGCCTTGACGAACGTTCTGTGGGGGGCATTTGTTGAAAGTGAATTTTTGCCTACAAAGAAAATCACCCGGGGTCCACCCTTCTTTCTCTTCTCAAGTTTGCTATCTTAATTGAGGTCAAAGGAAGAGTCTAAGGAAGATGTTAACCAGGGAGATTTTGGCCCAACAATAAGCATGAAGTCACAACATGTGGGGGTGAAATATTACTTAAAATCACTACTATAGAAGAGGGTGGCCAGAACTCACCTGGGGGCTTTGAAGGGGGTGACTGGACTGTTAGGTTCCTAAGTGCAGCAAGAAGGATCTAGAGGGGGGTGAATAGATCCCTAAAGCAAATTGCCCAATTAAAACTTCAAGCTGAGATCACTAGATCTCATATAAGAGCTTCACACAGCGGAAATAAGATCAACTTGACACTAAAGCAAAACCTGAGATGTTGAAGAATCCGAACAAGTACTGAGCCTCAGATGAAGCATACAGTGGAATTAATTCAAACACTTAGTGTCATCTAAAGTAAACTGAGAATATCATTGAAACGTTCTATGGTGTGTGTTACGAAACTTGCTCAAACTGCGAATAGACTTGTAATCAGTCTTAAAGCATGTAGCAGTGAGTGACTTAACAAACCAAACAAGACTTCATAAATTTAGCAAGGATTCAGTAAATGTGCACAGTAAGCAACTAACTAGTGTGAAGTGTATTACAGTGAGCCTGTGAAGAGAGGTAGAAGAAATGGAAGCAATCTCACAAAGGCAAACCACTGCACAAAGAATTTTTAAGGTGGTTCGGTCTGCAAATCCGCAGACCTACGTCCACCCCTCACTCAACCGAGTGAGGCTTCCCTTGCACCAGCAAGAACCACAGAGAAAACTCCGTTACAAACGCTGATTCCACAGCTTAGACCGGAGGAACACTCTCCTTCCACACTCTGAACCTACAGAGTGCAACCGTGTATAACACCCAGCTGTACACAACCCTGATTGTGCAATCCTGCACAACCAGAACTGCTGCTCACAGCAGCAAACGAGGAGAACACTCCTCACACACTCCGATCACCTAGAGTGCAAACGTGCGCAACTATCTGCTGTGCACAAACCTGATCATGCAATCCAGCACAATCAGACCGGTGCTTACCAGCAGCAGACGAGGAACAAGGTCCTCACGCTCTGGTCACCCAGAGCACCCACATGCACAGTGGAATTCTGTGCACAAACACCCACCGTGCTATCAGACACGACCAGACACAAACGAAAACTGAAACAAGTAACAAAAGAAGGAAAACAGAAAATAGAAATGTAGCTCTCAATGGAGCACGAAGACTTTGGATTTGATCCACAAGTCTTAGATCAACAAATCGGAAATGAAGGCTTCTTGGCTGCTGACACTCTCTTTTTTTTTTCTACAATAGATCTGGAAATAGCTCGCGAACTTGGTGGCTGCCCTCTCTCCTTCTATATCTCTTCTTCTTCTTCTCTCTATCTTTTTCTCTGAACTCTCTTCGAAACACTCCTGACTTCTTCACAGCTCACAGTAGCAGCTCTCTTCCTCAAGGAGGACCGGTATATATAGCAGAGGAATAAGAGGATTAGAGAATTTCCAGGCTGAAATCCCATTGGTCCACGTGTCAATAGGGAATATTATTCTCCTGGGATCATTCCAGAACCCAAGGCACGTGTCTTGGATCGTCTCCCCATGATTGGAGGTCGCAGTCACGTGACTTACTTAAGTTGCACGTGCTGGTACGGCCAAGTCAAAGTCAGTCGACTGACCTGTATTTCAGTCGACTGATTTCTTTAAAGTCTGTCGACCTGTGCTTATAAGATCTGCTGATTTGTATTGGTAAGGTCTGCTGACTTGTGGCTTGTTGCTTGCATTTGCTAACTCGCCTCTGTTGCTGCTTGCACTTCAGATGAGTTGACCGAGTCTTCTTTTCATGTGGTACTAGCTTCTGCTGGCTTGTGCTTGGCCCTTTGGCTGCTTGCCTGCTTCTGTCATTTGTTGGCTTATAGATAAAATCAGTCATCTTCTACTTAGCAGCATTTCATGAAACACCTGACGTGCAGTAGCTGCCTGCTGAATTCTGTTGCTGGCTGATGCTGCTATTTCTGTTTTGCCCCTTCTCTGTTGACTTGATGCGTTGACCTAGCTTGGCATCTGCTGCTACCAAAAATAAAACTTGAATAACAGTCAATTATGAGGCTCTTGTCTTCTGCAGAAATCTGTCGACTTTAAGAGTGCTAAGGTCGACTGATTTTGAAATATCTGTCGACTGGATTTCATATCCGTCGACTGATTTTTGTCACGGTCGACTGATTTTACTTAACTTTTGTCTGATCTGGCTTCACACTTCCTAGCCTTGTCCAGAGCTGTTAACACATGGAATTTCCCTCTTGAGCTTCTTATATATGATCTTGTCTTGCCTCAAATCCCTTCAGTAGACTTCTTCTTTACTGCTGACGGCAGCTAGCTGGCCTGCTACTTCAAGCAGAAGTCTGTCGACCCGAAGCTTCTTTGGTCGACTGAATCCTCAAAATATCTGTCGGCTGAGTTGAAAATCAGTCGACTGATTTTCTCTTTATCTATTGACTTAACTAGCCGGTCCTTGCATTTTGTTTCAGCAATTGATAACCTCTTGACTGTCTTGTTTCAGACCTTGTGAACTTGAACTTCTTCTTCTATCCCAGTTGTGATTTGTCATAATCAAAATTTTCACTGATCTTCTTTTGATATATGTCGACTTAAAGTTCCTGGAAAGCAGACACTTAGCTCATATGTCAGATCATTTCATCCATCCTGACCTTGATTTGTTTATCCAAATTTCATGCACAAGGTCAGACTCAATGCTTCATGAGTCATAGCTAGACATCATCAAAACATGGGACACAACATGGACCACCCATCTCAGCAACAACCTACTGTCTGGATTTCCCCGCCAACACCTGTTCGGGGTGAACAATTGAAAAACCTCACATCAAAGAAAGAGGGTAGAGGAGAGGGTGTACACACCTTCAGAGTGGTCCAATGCGCGTGCATCACACAACTCGGACGAGCACAAGCCCCCTCTTTTCTGCCTATGGCACGGGGAAGACGACAAACGAACAAGAGACGCGCTTCCTCCTCTCTCCACACAGTGTGCTGCAAGCAAAAGTGCTAAAAAAATCTGTGGGGCAGGGTTTAAGCTAGGAGAAGACTTGGGGGAACTCGTCTGGGGTCGGACGGACCCGCGGGGGGTCACCCGACCCCGGACAGTCCCCCGCGCGGCCGGTCGGACCCTTCCGGGGCTGTCCTACCCCGGGGGGACCTGCCCGGGGTCATTTGACCCCGGGCAGTTTCCATCGGTCTACCCATGGTCGTTTGACCCTGGGTGGGGTCCCCGGGGTCATTTGACCCGGAGGCCCCGGGCAGTTTCCATCGGTCTACCCAGGGTCGTTTGACCCTGGGTGGGGTCCCCGGGGTCATTTGACCCGGCTACTCTCTCTCTCTCTCTCTCTCTCTTGCAGAACAAAAAAAAAGAAGCAAAGAAGAAAAAAAGACCCTCCCGGGGTCATTTCAAATCTTGTCCACCCCGTACGGAGTAAATCAACCCCGGTGGCTTCTCACCTTCTATAAATACCCTCGGGAGTCCAAGGAGGAAGACACATACAGAGGGACCTACGTGAAGACACACGGAGATAGAGCATCACAGCGCAAGGAGCTTGTTTGTTGTCTGGCCCACTAAGGGTACGTTATACTCGGTGTCTTGTATTTATGCCCCTGGTGGGGTCTTGTATTTATGTCCCTAGAGACTATGTTTGTAATTTGCTATTCTAGCGGGAGACCAATTATGTAATTTCTCTAGATAACTGAGAATTACAAAAATATCCTCCCTAGAATTGCAAGGAGATCAAAAGTTCTGTAATCGTAGTTCTACCTTGCAACTTTTTGTAATTGGGACTATATCCCTATGTCCCGCGTCAGTGCGGAGACCTCCTTTCTTTTGTACAGTTGACAATTCGCCGACAACCTTGTACTCACATGAGTTATGAATGTACTCAATTGTTCCCTTTAGGGTTTATCAAGAAATTCTTAAATGGACCCCAACTTCTAGTAAATTGTGCATATACCCCTCTTTCCCGGAAATGAACGTTTGTGTGCCTTCCATAAAGCCCAGCGTCGTTCCTCCACTAGGGGCTTTGTCAAATCACTCTTACACCTAAGTGTCGTCTCAAACATAGATCTGCTCTAGATCTGGTAAAATTACCAAAATATTCATGTGACTTAGAAATGGCCTAACAGCTCCCAAAATTTTTCAGAAACTGCCTCAGTGCCCTTAGAAGTTAGAGATCACACAACAGTTTCTCTCCAACCCAAAAATTATAGAAAAGCCCTTGGTTGGGTAAAATTATGAAAATATCCCCGGAGTCCAAAAACCCTCCCGACACTTCACAAGTGCCTATGGCTTCTGCAAAATCACATTCATACCCTTAAATTGTAGGGTTTTGCCTAAACTTAATAAGGCCTCTGATATAACCCTAGTTCTATCAATCTTTCGGTGGTGAATGAAAGGTAAATTTAAGCCATGTAAGTAAGTCTCCCCTCGGTATTAGGACCCTTATAGAGGACTTTAAGACTTCTTTGACCCTTAAATAAGGGTGTTCGGACATTATACCGATGTAAATCAACACTGACTGCGGTCAGTGGGGAAAGGTCTAGCACTCGAACCCATATCGTCTGATATGATGCGCACCTACGAAATAAACCCTGCACAGGTTATTTATACAGTCTCTACATGTGCATCTTTATAAATTTCCTCCTTTTCATCAAAAGGCTCAGTGAGAAATTTATAGAAACCTATTTTCTTTAGAAAATATATTCACTGACCAACAGCCGCCATCTTAGCCTATTGTCTGGGTGGGCTTCAACAGCTGCTAGAGAAAGCCAAAGCCTGGGCTTTGCTTTTTTTATGATCATGGGAACCATCCTTCACTAATTGTGTTGTGGGCATCCCTCTTTCAATTTGAGACGGTTTAAGACTCTCCGATGGCAAAGATGGATGTTGGTGCTTGGTGGGCGGGGGGGGGGGGGTTGGAAGGCATGGAGGCCGGTCATTTGTAGGAGGGTGAGCAGGATGCCGTGGGCTTGAACAAGGAAGCCATAAAGTAGTTATGTTTCTCAACAACGAAGCTTAAAGAGGAATCTCTGAAGGACTTGACATCTAAGGTGGGGGGCCTCATGTTAAGGTATTGGAGAGAGAAGCGAGACTGGTAGTGGTGAAGATTAAGAGGAGGTGGCAAGTTAACATTGTGTTAACATTGTTTTTTTTTTTTTTTGAAAGTGGGTTGTACCACAACATTCTCTTAACATTGTTAAGAGTGCTAGGGGAGTAAAGCTTCCAAGAGGGGTGACTATTATTCATTTAGGAATTTGGACAAAGGGAAGAAGTGCATTGATGGAGAAGTTAAGGAGTGCCTTTGTTCTTCTATGAGAGTCGTGTCATGGAATGTGAGGGGTGTGTGGGGGAAGGAGAAGAGACGGGTAGTAAAGGAGTGAATAAAGAGATGTTGGATGGTCGTCTTATGCATTTGAGGGACTAAATGTGATGGGGATGGCTCAAATATATAAAGGGAAGTGGGAGGTAATTACCTCACTCGGGGGGTGGCCTCATTTGTGGAAGGGTGAGTTGGCAGTATTATGATCCTCTGGAACAAAAAATTGCTGTGAAGGAGATAATGGACCATAGAAGGACTGGAAAGCATGCGATCTGTGTCACCTTTTGCAATGTTGAGGATGGCTTTGTATGGGACTTCGCAGGAGGTTATGGTCCTGTGGACACACTTCTTATTTAAATCGTGGTTTGTTCCTTTATTGGGTATATTGAGTGCGTGGGCGTGCCAGTCACAAAGTGATGATTTATTGTGCGCTCGATCTGACTAATCAGACGATTGTGTAGTTCGTGTCGGGACCAAAACCCGCCGCGCCATAAATGTCACGGCGTTATTTACATCCCCTCGGAGAGGGGAACACCCTTGATTAATCGTCGGGAAAAAGGGCCTCATGGCCAGGAAATTATATCGAGAGAAGCAAGGCGATAGCGATCTTGAATCAGTCGGAAAGCTCTATGTCTAGGGAAGCAAGCATTCGAAATGTGTCGGTCACTCAGGGGACCAATTAATGTTCGGACGAGTGTCCGGTTTGAGAATATCGTAATCGTCACGGGAAGACCGGAGCATATGTATGTCGGGGTACGACAAATTTATTGTTCAGAGGAACGAAAAAAATATTCGGTTAAATCCCGGTTGGAGTGGTCGGAAATCGGTGAGTTTATTGGCCCAGTGCAAGATCGAGTCAGGACCACTCCGGGGGCGCCTCCGCGGTCCAAACGAGGCTTGCGTGGGCGTCGTTAATATTTCCGGTACCGAAGGGTAGCAGGAAAATATCTCGGGATTAGATTCCAAAATAAAGACGTGTACAGAGATAGCTGACTATAGGCCTAGGATGTGGGTCAGGCAATGACCATGGTTGGGACGAACCTGAGGTCCAAGCGTGACTCACAAAGGTCTTATCGTTATTCCCATGCGTAGGGTTCGGGGAGGACGAGAGTCGCCTCGTTCCATTCAGATTTTTGTCGGTCATTCATGGACCCCTTTATGTTCGGACAAAGGTCCGTATTGAAGGCACGGTGTAAACGGAAATAAACCCGTACAAATGTATGCCGAGTTTACGGCAATTTCAATGAAAGAGCGGAAATGAATCCCAATGGGAACGAGTCCCGTTTGACGGACTATCGGCCCAGAGCAGTGTCGGATCACGGCCATATTGGGGTGGTTCCCAAGGTCCGAGTCCTACCTGGAGGGGCGGCATTAATATTTCCTTTACATCGGGTCTCGAGGAGAAATGAGGCTGCGGAGCGGATCTCATCATTTGATTATTGTTTGGGAATTACTATTATTCTTGTTTGTTACTTTTATCATTTTTTGATGAGTTTGTTATCATCATTTATTTTATTATTATTTGCTTATTTACTATTTTTTGTTGAGTCTGTTATTATTATTATTTATTTATTTTGTTATTATTTGTTTATTTACTATTTTTTTGAGTTTATTGCTATTACTACTTGTTTCTTTATCATTATTATTATTTATCTCTTTTTTTGAATTCGTTATTATTATTATTTATTGTTACTATTATTATTTATCCCTCTTTCTTATTGTATTATAACATAACCCTTCAGACGCAGAGTGTGCCGGGGAAAGATGAGCTAGGAGTGTACCGGGTAACGGGCTGGCTGGTGTACCGGGCAAGACTCGGGCAGGGTGCACCGGGTGAGGCCCAGGTGTGCCGGTCAGGAGCAGGCTGGTGTGCCGGACAAGGCACAGGGGTGTGCCGGGCTAGGCCTATTGGTGTGTGCCGAGCCAGGTAGCCCAAGGGTGTGCCGGACGAGGATCTGAGCACCTAGGTGTACGACTGAAGGCAGATCAGTGCACGTATGTGTCATGAAGGACAAAGTTTGATGCACAAGGGGCAGGGGGAAGGTCGATGCACATTGGGGACGTGTGGAGGGCAAGGCCTGCCAAAGTCTATGCACGTTTGAGCCGTGTGAGGGGCCAGTTGGCCAAGGGTCAATGCAACTAGGGCTGGATCAAAGGAAGGGTCTATGCAGATGGGGCTGGGTCGGTGCATGTTTATATTGGAGGTCGGTGCAGCAAGGGCTGAGGTCTGTGCAGGTTTGGGTTGGAGGTCCGTGCAGCAAGGGTTGAGGTCTGTGCGTGTTGGGTGAGGTCGGTGCAGGGTCTGTTCATGCGCGGAGTAAGGTCGGTGCAGGGTCTGTTCATGCGTGGAGCAAGGTCGGTGCAGGGTCTGTTCATGCAAGGGGCAGGGTCGGTGCAGGGTCTATGCATGCAAGGGGCAGGGTCGGTGCAGGGTCTATGCATATAAGGGGCAAGGTCGGTGCAGGGTCTGTTCATGCGCGGAGCAAGGTCGGTGCAGGGTCTATGCATGCAAGGGGCAGGGTCGGTGCAGGGTCTATGCATGCAAGGGGCAAGGTCGGTGCAGGGTCTGTTCATGCGCGGAGCAAGGTCGGTGTAGGTTTCAGCTGGGCTGAATGAAGGTCGGTGCATACGGCAGTCAAGTGGAGTAAGGTTGGTGCACCTAGGCTCAAAGCTGAAGGCAGGTCGGTGCACACGCAGGGCCAAGGTCCGTGCAGCTCTGGCCAAGTCTGAGCATGTTGGGGTTTGGAGCTTAGCAAGGTCTGTGCACATGGGCGGCCATGCCTGCTGGGGTCGGTGCACATCTGCGTGCAAGGTCCATGTAGGTTGGGCTGAGGTTTATGCATGCTAGGCGGGGTCTGAGCTTGTTTGGGTTGTGTGAAGGGCAGGGTTGTTGGATGGCGTACCGCTGGAGGAAGGATGGTAGTGCACCGGGTGATGGTTAAAGAGTGTGCCGGGAGAGGCTGGGCAAGGTGAAGGCAGAGTGTGCCGGATGAGGAATGGGCCAAAGGGGCCAAGGCAGCTAGGGCAAAGTCCACAGAGTGGAGTAGGGTCTGAGAGGAGGGTCCCTTTGTTTGTAAAATTCAGATGAAGGGCCTTGAACGGCAAGCTTTCGATCTGCTGTTGTGTGATTAAGTCTATGGTAGCAGTCCAGCTCTTTGAGTCTTGCATGGTTCCCTTGTTTTGATTGGAATGTTTTATTAGGGCTTATTTTATTTGTTTGTCGCTTCCTTTTGTCTTTTAATATGTTGTTATTTCTGACAAAAATTCGGCAGCATCTCCTCTTAACCCGGATGGTAAGGGAGTGAAAAGGGAGCACGCCCACAAGGAGTGGCATGACCCGACAATTTGAGGTGTGTGCCGAGGCAGCCACCTTTGAGAAAACTTCGGAAAACTCGGAGGAAACACCGAACGAGAAGCCACTAGACTGACTCAAGTCACAAATGCATCGGGGGAGCAATGGCCAGAGTGTGTCGGGTTAGACTGGCCAGGGGTGTGCCAGCAAGGCATAGCCAGGGAGTCTGCCGTCCAAGCCAGGCTGAGGGTGCACCGGGTGAAGGCCAGAAGGTGTGCACCGGCTTTGGGGAAGCCCAGAACGTGCCGGTGGAGAGGAGACTTGTGATGCAGAGAAAGGGGGTAGCCACCGAGCTATCCTACAAGGGAGGGGTGGCCAACGGGATGAAACCCCTGAGGGAAACTGTGGTACTCGGAAGTAATCGGTAGAAGACCGTGAAAAGGGTAAAACGACAAGGAATGCAAACACATGGGGACGCACATGCACAAAACATGAATACCTAGCGAACTTTTTATTCTTATAAAAGGGAGCAGCCTAAGAGGGGCTAATACATCGTGACAAACAAAAAAAAGGGAATGGAGAGAAATAAAACAAGATACAGTGGGGAGGGGAACGGAGCGCTAGCTCTCCCCTCCATAGCTCACTCTCTTCTCTTCTTTCTTCTCTCTTCTCTCTGCACTCAGACGGTGGTGACGGAGCAGCACGGGAAGGCAAGAGCCTCTCCTCTTCTTCTTCTTCTTCTCTTCTTTTTTTGCTTCTCTTCTTCTTCTACCCTCTCCGGAGCTCTCTCTCCTCTTCGTCGTGAGAGGTTTTTTTATACCTCTCCTGGCCATGGCGTTCATTTGCGGTGGAAGTCAACCGGGTGGTTGACCCCGTCTTGTCTTCCTGCAGAGCCCTTCTTGCGTGTCTGGACGAGGCTTCGACAGCCGAGCAAACCCCAGCTGGCTCGATGTGATTTCGCTACGCGCCAAGGGCCGTAGGCATGAGCATTCAATGCTTTGCGTCTGAGCAAAACAGAGTATCGTGATGAGGATGGGACTTCTGGCAGGTGTGCCGCTGGGGGCTTCTGAAGGCGCAGGTAGTGTGCCGCTGGAGGGGCTGCTGGGTAGTGTGCCGCTGGAGGGCTTGGCAGGTGTGCCGCTGGAGGCACTTAGTGTGCCGCTGGAGGCTTTCGGCAGTGTGCCGCTGGAGGCTGTTTGGAGGTGTGCCGTTGGGGCATGGTTGGCAGTATCGGCCGGTACCGATCCGAAACCAGGCCAAATCACTGTAGCATGTCCGAAACCATTTAAAAAATACTTTTTAATGGTTTCGGACGAAATCATTAAGGGTTTCGATCGAAACCGACCTGTTTCGGTCCGAAACCGGACGGTTTCGGCCGAAACCAGACATTTTCATTATTTTTTTAGTTTTTTAAACAGTTTCAACCGGTTTCGGCCGAAACCGAAACCAATATCGAAACCGGTACGTATCGGTTTCGGAACCGGCCGAAACCGGTACCGAAACCGATACTGCCTTCCTTGCGTCGGGGGCTTCTGAAGGCGCAGGTAGTGTGCCGCTGGAGGGGCACATTAGTGTGCCGCTGGGGTTGGCATGAGAGCGTGCTGCTGGAGGCTTCTCAAGGCGTGCCGTTGGAGGCGTTTGACTGTGTGCCGCTGGAGGGCTGCCACTAGTGTGCCGTTGGAGGCGTCTGGCAGTGTGCCGTTAGAAGGGCATGATGAGTGTGCCGTTGGAGGGCACAAACTGGTGTGCCGTTGGAGAGGCACCAAGGGTGTGCCGCTGAAAGGGGCACCGGGGGTGTGCCGTTTGAAGGGCACTTGAAGGTGTGCCGTTGAAGGGCACGCAAGGGTGTTTCCTTTTCTTCTTTTCTTCTTCTCATCTTTTCTTCTCGTTTCTCCTCTTTTTTATTCCCCTGCACGTAAACATGGGGTGGGAATTTTTTAGTGTCCACAGGTCCCTAATCCAAGGAGGAGAAGAATGATCTGTAGAAAGAGCGTCTTGCTTTTTGTAGACAATCTGGTAGGCCTTGATGTGTTGGGAGAGACTTTAATACCGTGCCCTCTACTTTTGAGAGGCTAAGAGGCATGCTGTCTATCGGAGAGATGGAGTCATGGAGGACTTCCAAGACTTCATCCATGAGGTGGCTCTTATTGATTGTTTTTGCATCCTTAACACCTCTTTTACCTGGTGTAATGTTAGAGCTGATCCTGTCTGTTCTATATTAGACATATTTCGTGTTTTAGCAGAGTGGGAAGCTCACTTCCCCGTCGTAGAAGCCCTTTGCTTGGCTTGGCAAGACAACTTTCAGATCACAAGCATGTTCCACTCAAGTGAGTGGACTAAAGGCAATCGTAGAACGAAGCCTTTGTTTAAACTACAGTGCTATTGGCTGAGAGTGGAAGGCTTTATGGATGTTGTTTCTAGATTTTTATTTTTTTTGGAATACAATAGTAAACCCACCCACCTAGAATCAAACTTGAATCACCGGTAACCCAAGCTGTAGGCAGGCCACAGTGGGGCCCCCTTCGGCCCAAGAAAGTCTATGAGGTTGTTCCTGTAAATCTCGGGTTGTACCCACCTTGCATTTATGTCCATTGGTGGGAATTGATATTGCAACCTCATAGTTGCTCACAAAGTCCTTATCCAACTCTTCCACCCCCAAGGGACATGTTGTCTAGAGTGTAGGAGACTCCTGTTAGGGAGTAACATGGTTAAGGTGGTGATCAAATTGAAGACCTTGTCTAGGAATCTCTCTTCTTGGGGGGCTAGATGTGTTCTAGGGAAGGTGGCAAATGATAATATTCTCTGGCATCTACAATCTCTAGACTTTGAGGTGGCGAGGCTACTTGATGATGATGATGATGATAGAAGGTGCAAGGATAATTTGGATCAGATTTTTGGAGAACCTCTTGAAGGAGGAAATCTTCTAGAAGCAGGAGAAAAAGATGGATCAAGGATTGGCAAAAGGAGACTTAATACAATTAGGAGTATTAGAGTAGTTGATCATTTTGTTGCTTAAGAAAGAGAAATTCATGAACACCTTTAAGACCTCTACACCAGGTTTTCACTATGGAACTGTGAATTCAGGTGAGAGGCGACTTAGGGGTTACCTTTCACTCAATTGCCTAGGCAATGACCTAGGCATTAGAAGTGATATATATTTTATAGATGGATATATGATTAAATGTGACAAAAATACATATATAAAACATGTAACACTGCTGATTCATTTATTAAAATGTGCTGAATTAGTATAAAATTTGCTAAATTTTTATAAAATTTGAAGAGAGAGTGAGAGAGAGAACCCACCTGGCCAATGCTCGCACCTTATCAATGCTTCATGGTCGTTGGAGTAGGGTCACCAAGAGTGGTTGTTGAGGACACCGCCATTGACGAAGGTAAGGGGTTGCCGAGGAAGTGGTCGTTGTTGGCTGTTGAGGTCAGATTGGCTTGTTAGGGTTGTGAATGAAGGTGGGAGCGAATGGAAATGGGGGTAAGGGTGAATGAGTATTGGGGTTGGGGGCGAGGCCTTTTTTATGGAATAGTGAATAGTATTATAAGGACTAAGTTTGTGGGCCAAACACTTAAATGGGTCAGTGTTCGACGTGCGTGACGTGGGCTATGGGTGAGGAAGGCGTGCCCGCTTTGGCAAAGGCTAGAGCAAGGTGACTTGTGGTCACTTCGACTCATTTCGTTGCCTAGGTGAGCCCTTCGGGGCATTTGATAACACAGTTAAGGAGGAGGGGTAGAGGTTGCTAGTAGCAGAGGGACTTCCCTAGTTCTCTTCTGAGGAGGTTGAGCTATCTAGACCTTTCTTTAAAGAAGAGGTGAAGGGGGTTGTCTTTTCACTTACGAGAGATACGACACTTGGGCTTGGTGGATTCTTTTTGTTTTTCTTTCAACATTATTGGGAGGTGATTCGTCAAGACATGTTGGATGTGATGTTGGAGTTCCAAGAAGGGAAAGCTCATTTGGGGGGTGGTACTTATTCCTGAAAGAGAAGTGGTTGATTGGCTGGAGGTCCATAGACCCATCAGACTCTTGAATAAGGTGTAAAAAATAATCATGAGGATGCCGGCATTGAAAATGAAAAAGGTGGTATGTAGGGTCATCAGCTACAATGAGAACACCTTCATCTTGGGACGTTAGATACAAGAGGACTTCCTTGTTGCCTGGGGATGCCTGTACAACATGAAGTATTATTAGAGGTAGAGTCGACTTGTTCTCAAACTGAATTTTGAAAAGGCTTATGACCAAGTGGATTGGGGTTGCTTATTCTAGATACTAAGAATGATAGGATTTAGAGATAAATGGTTTGGTTAGATATTGTTTGACCTCAGTTAGATTCACCATTTTGATCGACGGGAAACCATCTACCTACTTTCACAGTGGCTATAATCTTTGCTAAAAGGGAACCTATGTCTCCTTTTGTTTTAGTGGTGCACTATTGGTCACAGAATTTTCTTTAATATTATTTTTGCCTCACGTGGTGAGAGATGGGTGTAGACTTCTCGGCTTTCTTGGAGAAAAGGGAAAATTACACCGATACACGCATGAGACTATTTAAATAGCTAGTGTATAGTTCATTCTGTGGGTTTAGTTTGATGAGACGATGTAAGTTCGAGTGTTGGACCTTTCTTCACTGACCGCAATCAATGTTGATTTACATCGACATAACGTCCGAACACTCTTGATTAATTGTCAAAGAAAGTCCTTTCCCTTATATAGATTCTGATGTCAAGGGCATACTCGCTTGCGTGGCTCACAATGAACCCCCCTATACATCAACAACAACAACAACCATTGAAGGGATTAGGGTTTTAGTAAAGGCCATGTTTAGTTTGGTAAAACCCTATGATTTGAAGACACAAGTGTGATTTACAGGAAACCGGAGGCATATTAGGGCATCTTGGTGGTTTCTGGATCCCAGGGATATTTTGGTAATTTGAGACCAGGCTAGGGACATTGTGCAATTTCTGGGCTGGGTGAGTGGTTGGACACACTCTGTCTTCTAGGGGCGCTCGGGCAATTTCCTAAGGCCCGGTTTGAAAATCGGGTGGGATGGCGTATTCGAGGGGGTGGGTTCGAATACGCCGTCCCGCCCCGGTTAAAGGGGTATGTGTGTGAGGAGAAAAGGTGGGGCCCACACCTTTTCTCTCTCATCAGGTGGCTATTCCGCTTCCGGTATTCTATTAAAGCCGCCCTAAAGGTTTGAAGGTTGTTTGGTCATTTTTGGACTCCAGGGGTATTTTGGTAATTTGTTCTCTAGAGGCCAGTGGCGAGGGTTTAGCAACACCCAGGTGTGAACATAGTTAGGCAATACCCACAGGTGTAAGAATAAATTTGTGGCTGGAAGGAAGTGCACACATGACCATCCCTAACAAGGTAGAGGCATATACACAATTTTGCTGGCACTCGAGATTTGTATGTAATCACACAAGTGTACACAAACATAGTTGATACATTGATGATTTGTGTGAATATAAAGGGTTGTCGGCAGATTGTCGACTATACAATGTATCTCCTCACAAATGCGGGATGTAGGGGCATAGCCACAATTTGAGAAATTGGTAGGGTATAACTACAATTACAGGACTTATGGGTTTTCTTGTGATTTTGGAAAGGGCATTTATGTGATTCTCTATTAATTCGAGAGCTTACATTACTCTGCCACCCAAAGGCATAGAAAACAACCATACATGGCCGCTGGGGCATATATGCAAGACTTGGGGTATTTATATATATATATTTTAATATCCAAGGGCGGACCGCACAAAATAACACATAGACACTGGGGACATAAGTACAAGATCCAGGGGTATTTATATATCCATACCCCGGTATGGGTCGAACAAAAGAACAAGTCTCGAGTTCTGGCTCCCGTGCGTGCTCTTCTTTGTATGTTGTCCGTCTCTGTGTGTGTCTTTTGCTGTAGTCGGGACGCGTGGAAGGGAGAAAAGACTTCTCCTTTGTTTGTTCTTAGGTCTCCTTTGCGCTGTTGATTGAGGGGAGGAGTTTGCTTCCGTCGGGATCGACTTGTACGCACGTGCCTGACTCTCCATTGGTAGGTGAACGTCTTGCACATGTGCGTCCTTTTGCTGCGATGTAGCTTTACTTGATCCCGGGCCTTTTGCGGGGGTTCCTGAGATCTGGGGGTTTGGATAGAACTACAAGGCGCTTGGCTCTCAGCCGTTCAGCGGTTGTTGTGGATTTTGTTCGGACTTCAACCACCTCGGTTGTTGCGAGGGATTTGTAATTCGGGATGAGGTTGGGTTTGTGGATCCCAACCCGTGGAGCTACTCCACGGAGCGACGTTATTGGCTTTGTGCCGTATTCCACCCGTCGCCGAATGTCGATTTTCTCAATTAACTCGAGGAAACATGTCTCGATTGAATCGAGAAAAATAAAAGGGTCCAACGTGCACCTATTGGGTAATATGTGGTGTAGGGCAAAGTGTTGTACATCCCTTGGTTTTGATGATGACAAAGGATATGTTTAATTGCTCCTTCAATGTTAAGTAATGAACTCATGACAATTTGATGATGACAAAAGATGTGTTTAACTAATTCAATGCAAATCTGATAGTTCAAGTCACTTCTGATAGTTCAAGTAATTTCAGGTATACTGAAGTACAAGTGAAGTCAACAAATCAGAAGAAGTGTCAAAGGTTGCTTGTCGACCAGTGAAGTGGTCATTGTCGACCAACGAATCCAACCAAACACAGCTCAAGTCATTCTCCTTCTGTACGTGCTTTGGTTGTCGACCAAAGCCCTGCTCGTTGTCGACCACGGAACAGACAGAGCATCAGCCTGAACTACCAGTCATCTGGACATTGCTTCTTGTCGACCAGCGACAGGGTCGTTGTCGACCACAAGCGATACAGCGTCCAGAACCGAACTCTAACCGAATTCAGTTTCTGTTGAGAGAAACCTGCAGGTTGTTGCTGCAGGTTGTTGGGCGGTTCAGATGATAAGATTCCGCACTGGATTTAAGAAGAGAATCTTGGAAAGAACCAGTCAAACTTATTCAAATCTTTCGGGTAAATCTTCTCCCTGTTTTCTAGCCGATAATCCAATGGATGTGCGCTCAATTACGAATCTGCGCGGGAAAAGCCTATGCTTTGAAAAGAACTGGTACAAAAGGTAAAGATGACAGAGAGCGGGGAGTGGAACACAGAGTAGAAGAAAAAGAAAGAATACACCCACGAAGATACTCTGAAAGAGGAAAGAAGGAGTGGCTCTTCAGAAACCACAAAGACTGCACAAGACCGAAGGCATCTTCATTGCTGCAGAAGGAAGACTGACTCAAGGCAAGCAAGACTCCAGCAGCGTCGCAGCTGAAGGCAATCGTCTGGAAGTTCCACAGGGAGTCTATTCCTGTTACCTGCAGTCCCAGGCTGAACTCTTTTTCTTTGATTCAAAAGCTCCTGTTCAGTCCTGTTGCATCTTTTGTTCTTTTCATTACATCAAGTGTCAAGCTGTGAGGCAGCGGGTACAAGCTGTGTCAGCGGGAAGAAGCTGTGTATCAGCGGTGTGTTGGTTGAGATCAGGAGTTCTCATTTAGTGAAGCCTTGCTCAAGTTGAGCGAGGGGTGGACGTAAGTCTCGGGAAGAGACTGAACCACCTAAAAATCCTGTCTTGTGGTTTTGCTTGTGGTGTGTGCTCTTCTTATTGTTTGCTGTCGCTGTAGTTATCAATTTTATCTTTGCAACCCATAGTTTGCTTTTGGTCTAGTCGATCTTTGGTTTATAAATTGAAAAAGGGGCTAGATCTATTCACCCCCCCTTCTAGATCTATTCAGTCCGTACGCAACACAAAGGAGATAGGCATTGTCAATGACTTTTTGACTTCCTCTCATGGGAGCCAAATTTCTCACTTATCGTATGCTGATGACACTATCTTCTTATCCTCGAGCAATCTAGACTAGCTCTTGGTCACGAGACTTATGATGGAGTTATTGGAGGAGGTCAATATACTCATGGTCTACTTTGAAAAGGACCTTGTGATGGCTTTACATTTGGATCAGAGGCACACTTTGAAGATCACAACTTTCTTGGGACGTAGAGTTCATGAATTCCCTATTACTTATTTGGAGCTCCCTTTCTTTTCTTGGTGCTATCCATTATAATGACTGGAGAAAGATCATTTAGAAGTTTGAATCAAGACTAGCTGGGTGGATAAGAAGACTTCTATCCTATGGCAGCAGGCTAGTGCTTTGTCAGGCTACTCTTATCGGTCTACCCACCAACTTTGTATCTATCTTCAAGATCCTTAAAATAGTGGTGGGAAGAAATGAAGACTGCTCAGTGTAGATTTTTATGGCATGGGAATGGGGACAAAGGCAAGGGTTGGCATGACATCAACCAGAGGAGAGTCTACCAAAGTAATTATGTCATGACCATATCCAACTCTTTTGAGGTATTGGCTGCTTTACATCAAGTCTGCACAGTTTTCTCTCCCAAAGGCACCTCACAAGTGATGGATCCGTGGGTCCTACATACGTTGTCCAGTAACTTTTTCTCGCCTTTTGATATGGGACTAATTTGGTTCATCCCTGCTCTAGCTCCCATATACAATGGTAGCTCCATACCTTGATAGCTTCACACTAGCACGTTGTCACCCTACATTTGGGTAGCTCTTTCCTACGAGTAGCTCTCTCCTTCTGCATGGCCTGTGATTGGGTTACTACAAAGTAGGTAGAGGGACAGGGTCTAAGGGACCTTAGGAACTTCAATTTCGTGCTTCTAGGCAAATGGATTTGGAATCATGGCACAAAGGAAAGAGGAGTATGGGTGGAGGTGGTGCAATAGAAACATTACCGAAGGTTCAGGGTTTTGGATATCTCTGACTTCTCTAAATCACTTCTCACATTTATGCAGCAGCATCTTGCAGGTTGCTGACGTTACATGGGGCGGGATACAGGTGTTAATTGGCAATGGTCCTCTTTTCTTCGGCATCAGGTTCCATTATTCCAAAAGCTCTATAGAATGGCTTCCACACCCGGTGTTACTGTAGCACAGCCCCTTCAGAATGTTAGTCTGGGAGGATAAGGGAACTTGATCTTCTAGAGAAACTTGCGAGATGCAGAGATCGACCAACTGGTAGAGCTTTTACCTCTCCTACAAGAGGAGCTTCTCAGTGAAGGATAGGCAGATTCTTGGCATTGAAGGATGGGGAACAATGGGATATTTTCTATCAAGTTTACTTGTAGCTTCATCCATGATGGTGGCATCTGGTTCCCCTCCTCTAAGCACAATTGGAAGATAAACTGTCTATTGAAGGTGGAGGTAGATATGAGTCTTGTTGGGAAGTCTCCTTACATGTGATCAGCTGCAATCCTTTATTGAAGGCTTCAATCCCCTAAGTTGCCTTTGTTGGGGGAAGAGGAAACATTGTCCACCTTTCTCATATCCTCCTTTGTGTGAGAAGCATGGGAGAATGTATTCAGCTGGCTCTACTGTGTGCAACATGTTCTACCCTCTGTGGCTGAGCTTTGTGGAAATTCCCTTGGCAGCTCAAGGGTGATCACAAAGTTTGGTGGCTGATTCTTCTTGCTACTTTATGGGCCATTTAGCATGAGAGGAATGTGACGATCTTTCATTGGGAAATCAAGACTGTAGAATTAGTTACATCCTTTTTGCGTAATAGAGATTGGGAGTGGGCCAAATTTACTTGTAATGTTGAATCGTGGATGTATATTTTTCATTTTTTTGTTTTTTGGAAGATGTTTGAGTGACACCATGTAGGTGAGCTCTTTTATAGAGGGTCCTTTTTTGGTTTACATCACTGTTGTATACTTGTTCCCCAAATTTTCTCTTTAATACAATTTGTTGTGCCATTCACTTCTAAAAACGGTAATTATTTCAAATAACAAAGCTATAAAACTGGCACTGCTAGAGCCTAATTTACATAAATAAGCCAACAATTTGTTTTATCCATTTTGGTTTAGATGTCCCTGCATCACTTCATCAGGTTATAAGTAATGCTTCCCATCCTAGTGCTCATTTGTCAGTGAAAGAAGAAAATATGATTGTTCAGGTGTGCAGAGACTACGTGGATGTTTTCACTTGCTCCTATGAGGACATGCCTGGTCTGGTAGCCAAGGATGTCCCTGCTCTACCTTTCTTGACCCTTTTTTGTGGTTCTTGCTTCCTTTCTTCTACAGTTACTACGATGAGAAGAAAATATATGTTTATCATTAACTCAATTCATTACAGTAGATCAAACTTGTCAAGATTGCTTGAATATTCTGGTAAATTTTGTACTCCTTTTCTATGTTATATTTGATCTCATCTTTTGTATGTTTTAATCTGACAATTAACTTGTGAGATTTCCCTTTTTTCTTTTTTTCACTTGTTGATGTAACAGTCTGCTGGTAATTCAAGTGCTCTGTATCTGACTGCCGCAGCACAAAACTTACTGTGTCTCAAACTAGCAGAGGAGCTTGGGGTTATAATAGCCAGTCCATGGGTGTCTTGGTTTAAAGCTGCCAGTTTACCTGCAATTATTTCTCTTTTGGCTACTCCTTATGTGCTGTATAAAATCTTCCCCCCAGAGACCAAAGATACACCCAATGCACCTGCTGCAGCCTCAGAAAGGCTAAAGCAGATGGGGCCTGTCACAAGGAATGAATCCATAATGATTGGGACCATGCTGCTTGCTGTTTCTTTGTGGATTTTTGGGTAAGTGTGTATTTTTTTGGTTATCAATAGATCTTAAATTCTCAAATACAATCATGGTTTTGGATAAATCAAAATGGCTAGACAAGATTCATGTAGCCATCCCCAAATGAGATACAACTCTATTGATGATGAATATTATCATCTAAAATGATATTGCCTTTTTGATTGTATTTATGTCAGTGGTAAGTGCTAACAAATTTTAAGTCAAATTTTCATCCTACTAGCGTGGTCCATGCACAACTTGACCTTTTCATCTCAGTTTTATTATGCTTGTTCTTAGGTTAGTCCATACTCAACATGCGAACCAACTGCCACTAGAGTAATATCTCTGCTGTGATTTCTCTTAGAAAGAGTTTTATTGTTTTTTTTTTGAAAGTGGATGGTACCACTGTATATATAAAATTAAAAAAGGGATTTATCAGTGTGAGAATTAAATGCTCAAAATATCCCTGTACAAAACGTGCATCCTTAGGATGTCATACCCCCGTGTCCCCCTGGTGACATCAAGGAGAAGAAAATTCTACATTGCAATACATAGAAAGCATTGTTGAACTAACTCTGTCACTGGTTGGTAATCTACTATGGTCCTGTGCTCTTGCAGTAGCCTTGACTGTCCTTCATTAGGAGACATAGGCAGACTGGCCTCCCTCCTCCTGTGGCTCGCTGCTCTCCTCTCCCCCATCATCCCTCTCGTTCTCCTCCTCCTGGACTCCCCCCCCCCCCCAACCCTCCCTCGTCTTCCTTGCCATATTCATGAACCATCTCTTTTGAACTTTGGTGAATATCCCTTTCAGATTTTTATCCAGACCTGTGAAGGAGATTCCCACCTTGTCTACTAGATCTTTCATTTGTTTTGAAATGTGGATGGTACCACGAAATATATTAAGAGGAGGAAAAGGGATGCAAAAGTATAAACTATCATCTCACAAAAACCCTATACAAAGACTGCACCTAAATGGTGTACCCAACTAACTCCCCAAGAGCAAAAATAGCGAGGAGTTATTAGCCTCCACTTTACAAAAATGTTTTGCTCCAAAAGGTCACTCTCTCACAAACAAAATAAAATCTGGTGTCTTCTGACCTCGCTTCCCTTCTGAATAGTCTGTTGCTTCTTTCACTCTACAAGAAAATATTGACGGTCGCACCGGCATCAATCATGATCCAGTTAATCTCATGGCCATTAATCTTCCCCTGCATATACAACGGGCGATTGTGGCAGGCGGAAGACAACAACATATCCTTCTCTGAAAATGTAACATTGGCTGCGAATGCCTCATAGACTTGGCTTTGTAGCTCAGCTACATGGGCTTCATAAGCCTTCGGTTTCTGGAGAATTCTCACGAGGGCTTCCCTCAATTCTTTGCTGCAAGAGATAGCCTCCCATATAGTAATATTAGTAGGGAACCACTTCATTTGCTCAATAATCTTGCGGTTTGCTCTGGTGCCATCCCTTTCAAGGGAAGGGAATATTTTGTCCAAGTTAGGCGGCAATGTAGTGGGGTTCTTCTTCTTGGGAGGTTGATCCTCCTCTTCCGGCTCTTTTGCCTCTCCCTGGAATAATAGAGCCGGGGATGGTTCTTCTTCCGGAGGTGATGGTGCATCTTGTTGATCCTTGTCGGAAGAGCTAGCTCCCTCAACTGACTCGTTTGGCATTTTCAAATTTGCCTTTGGCGTCTCTGTATCTGTTGACTCTCCTGCCGGCTCCTGGGGATTGAATTTGAAACTACGTCTTCGCACCTCCACCTCTGGGATTGGGCCAGATTTTTCCCCTTGGAATATTATAACTTTATTAGGGCTGGAGACGCTGACCCTTTCAACGGTGAGCGGCCTTGGCCACCTGCCATGGTCGCCGCCTCGCCTTTGACCTCGGTCCCGACCTCTCTCTTCTGTTGGGCGCCAATGACATGCTGCTAGAACACCCTTGCGTTTAGAATGGCCGGGTGCAGGGTCATCCTCCTTAGGGACCGAGTTGATGTTATCAGGTGGAGGAGTTGCAACTATGTTATGTCACGTCCCGAGCCGATAGCAGCGGAAATTACTCGGAACATGGCAGCGAACAGTCATATTATTCAGAGCAAGAGCTAAAAAGGAGACACAATAATACCAGAAATAGACAAAACTACAATTTTATTAATATTGAACTCAACATTACAATTATTTTGACTCTAATTACAATTTCTAACTCAAAGGAAATGACATAAGTTACGAGGCACCAAAACTCTAATGTAGACTCAAGAAAATGAAAGACACGGGTCTTCTAGACTCTAGGATCACTCATTCACACTTCGCCCTTCCCATTTGCATCGATGGTTTCGACTTCTTCTTTATTAACTGAAAAATATTAGAAATAATACTGCATAAGTGAAAGTTCAGTAGGAATTACATCTCTATATTGGACAACTTTAAGTTATTAACATTTTATCAATGCCATGCACTAATGTCGAGAAATCACGATAAACCGAATAAGAGCAAGTAGATATGGAACTATAGACAAGGAAGTATCAAAGATATTTAGAGATCAAACAAGAGCTAGATAACCAATCAAGATAGCCGGAGAATAATCGAGCACTAGAGCAATAATGAATAAGGGAATGGCCATATCACGCAAGCAAGTCAAGTTGAGTATTCATGTTCATGCAAGCAAGAGCAAGTCAAGTGTTCATGTCGGGCATATCATGTAGTAATCTTTCATGTGAGTGAGTAGAATGTCGTAGAACAATCTAGCAAGTCAACACTTCGGTGCAATGTCACATCGTGGTCAGTACTAGCTCCCATGAGTACAAGTACTTTCGGATGCTCCTCTTAAGATCAGACGGGGCCCCATTAACGCCAGGCATTGAGGTTATGGATTCGAGGACCCCATGTAAAATATCTAGACATCCACTTAAATATATGACCAAATAAGAGTTCCAAGGACAAGATTCCAGTAATTCAAGGAAATTAAGAGTTCCGAGAGAAATCAAGAAGAACTCCAGAGTCACTAATATTGGAGTAGATCAGAACAAGATTTAGGATTGCGCATGAACCACGAGAGAAATTGGGTCAGAATAGACGCGTCACATCAGGTTGACGCCTTTAAGCAGACGCGTCCTAGAGAGGTGTCGCGGCTAAGGACAGTTGGCAAGAATGGAAACAGACGCGTCATGCTGCCCTGACGTGTTAGAAGACGCGTCGTAGGGACATGTCGCGTTCATGAGGAGGAATTTTCAGGAATTAACTTTAGGGCAATAATAGACGCGTCACGTAGCCCCGATGCGTTTACACAAACGCGTCAGGTTCAAACGACACGGTTGTAGAAAATCAATAACAAACCATCAAAGCTAGTTCGATGTCTGCCAGGTCGGTTAAGTCAGTCACGAGGACATGACTTAGATGGTGTTTAGGGTTTTTGGGTACAACCTGCCTAGTGATCGAAGAGGGAATCCTTCGATGTCGGAGACTTACGGAGGTCTCGTTGAAAGAGTTTCCAATTTGGTGAGAGGGATTCCCGACGGAGGGTCCATCAATCTCCGAGAAATAAGGTGTTGCACCGAAAACCAAAATAGGAACCACTCACGACTCTGTGATGTGGATTCCGAATGTTCTAGTGGACTGGAAGAAACTTCGAAGAAAAACACTGTCGAAACAGAAAGCAGATTCAAGAAAATCAAGACACGTCATCTGCAGATGACGCCTGTGAAAATGCGTCACACGGAGAAGGCACTTCTAGACAGAAGCGTTAGGTCTCCCTGACGTTTCTTCAGAAAAACTACAGAAGCATACCCGACTTTTGTAAATTTAACACAATAACATCACGATAACAGTTTGATAGTTAGAAAACAGCATGAAACTTCTGTAAGGATCATGATATTGTTATTTTAATAATGATAACAGACTAATAATCAGATAGTCGATATCTTCTATCATCATCATCATCATCATCATCAGAGCCTTATCCCAATTAATTGGGGTCGGCTACATGAATCCTGTTCGCCAAAGATTTCTATCAAGTGTAATATTCATATTTAAACTCAAGGAACTAATGTCCTTCCTAATAACATCGCACCATCTCATTTTAGGCCTTCCTCGAGCTCTTTTACTAGCATCCACTAAGATTTGGTCACATCTTTTAACCGGCGCTAAGTTAGGGCGACGGAACACATGTCCAAACCACCTGAGTCTATTTTCTCTCATTTTACTATCAATTGGAGCTATCCCTAAATCCTTACGGATGCGCTCATTCCTAATCTTATCTTTCTTAGTCTTGCCACACATCCATATCAACATCTTCATCTCTGCTACACACATTTTGTGGATGTGTTCCTTTCGTACTGCCCAACACTCGGTACCATATAACAAAGCAGGTCTCACAGCCGTTCTATAAAACCTCCCTTTGAGTTTCACAGGCATACGACGATCACAAAGGACACCTGATGCACTTCTCCATCTTAACCAGCCTGCCTTAATCCTATGTGTAACGTCATCATAAATCTCCCCATTCTCTTGTATGATAGACCCTAAGTATCGAAAGCTACTACTCTTCGGAATGTTATGTCCATCAATATGATAGCCAATAAACATCATGACAGGCGTTCTGGATACAAGATAGGTGAAGAATTATATATGACGGTCATAGTTTAAAACAAGATAGCCAATGCCTTCAACAGAAATTGGTAGGGATTGACAGAACAATTCACAGGAATTTTAAGAACTGACAGAGCAGATTTCAGGAATTTTGAGGTTTGATTATTACTTAATTACATGTTCGGGGTAGCATGCTTTTATTATTTGGCCATATTATGCAGAACACGTCAAGAGCAACGGACGCGTACGCAGAGATGTCAAGTGTTTCTGACGTGTTTGAAAAACATCACTAAAACCAAACCAACACGTCAGATATGTATGACGCCTCATGAAAGCTGCGTCATCTGTCTATGACGCTGTTGGCCACGGAATTTATACATAAATATATATATAAAGAGAAAGCGTATGTTCTTTTTGAAAAGAAACATCCCTCCATGTCTGGAGGTTCATTCCGTGGGTGCGCATTGTATCAGACGATTTGGGTTCGGGTGTTGAGCCTCTCCCCACTGGCCGCAGTCAGTGTTGATTTACATCGGCCTAACGTCCGAACAACTTTGTTTGACTGTCAAAGAAATCCTAAAGTTCCCTCCATAGATTCAGATGTTGAGGACAGGCTCTTTTGGATGACTCACCGCGACCACTCATTTACCACCAACACACTGACTAGGCTTAGGGTTTCGTCAAAAGCTTCTGAAGCTCGAGCAAAACCCTAGAATTTAGGAGCATGAATGCAATTTTGCAAGAGCCATAGGCATGTTTAAAGTGGCGGGAAGTTTCCTGGACCCCGAGAGTATTTTGGTAATCTTATGGGGCCAGGGGTATTTCTGGAATTTCGAGGTTGGAACAAAAGTAGGGTTGGACCACTGACCTCCTAGGGCACTGAGGCCATTTATATAGGGTTTTAGGGGCTACTAGGCCATTTTTAGGTCGCAAGGATATTTTAGTAATTTTACCAAACCCTACACAGGCCTAGGTTTGAGGTGGCACCCAAGTGTCGGATTGAGTTGACAACATCCTCGAACCAAAGGAGTGACAGGGGTTTCATAGAAGGCTCACGTGTGTCAATCTTGTCAAAGAAGGGGTACATGTGCAATTCTCACAAGTCGGGGGGGTTTCTTATAATTTTTCTCGATCGATGTACAAAGAAAATCTGTGGAGTACACCAGACACATTGATGGCCCAAGTGAGAATAAGGATTGCCGGCGAGTTGTCGATTGTACATTACAGATATCCGCCCTAACGCGGAAAGTAGGGGCGTAGCCCCAATTACAAGAGATTGCAGGGTAAAATTGCAAACAACAAGACTTTTTTTTCTCGCAAACTCGGGGAGGACGTTTCCGTAATTCTCTCGTTATAAGGGCGGAATTACATAATTTAGTCACTCCGAGGCGTAGAAACTTACAAACGTGGCCCACTGAGGGGCACAGTTAAAAAAATACTCCTTAGGGGCATAAATACAAGACCCGGGGACTTACCCCTCACAGGTCAAGACAAACGAACAATATCCTCGTAGATGCTCTCCGTGTGTAGTTCCCGTCTCCCTTTTTTGATACTCCTTCTTTGGACCCTTGGGGGTCTATTTATAGAATGTAGGGAACCCACCTTGACAAAATCGTGAGGATTTACCTCAATTCTGTCAAAAAAATGGGTTTTAGCCCCAATTCTGACAAGGTGGGGTGGCCCAACCATTTTTTCTCTCCTTTTCTTCCTTTTCCTTTTTTTTTGGAACACGGACCCCGGAGGGGTTGGCTGGCCTACAGGACCCAGCTGGGTCAAGTGGCCCCGCGGGGATCAAGTTGACCCCGCTGGGGTCCAGCAGGGTCAACTGGCCCGCAGGGTCGGCTGGCCCCGCTGGGTCCAGCGGGGTGGGTCGACCCCCCGCGGGGGTCGGTCGACCCCGCTGGGGCCAGCGGGGTGGGTGCGACCCCCCCGGGGTGGGGCGGAACCCGCTGGGGCCCAGCGGGGTCATTTGACCCCCGGGTAGCCTTTTGGCCCCTCTTCGCTCCCTTTCTCCCATTTTTTGTCGCCGTGGGTCAAGGAGAAGCCGCTGTTCAGCATTTATTGCTCCCCGAGGCCCACTCTTCGCCGCGTGGCAGCAATACGTAGGTGGAGGATCGTGCAGGAGCGAAGGATCGTCCGTTTGTTGTTTGCTTGCGCGTCGCCGCGTGGAGAGGAATCTTTGCATCCGTCCGTGCCGTGTGATACACAATTGTTCGGCTGCTTTGACAGGTGTGCACGCATGTCTTCCTCTTAATTTTTCCTCGCTGCGACCCAGCTAGCGATTATATGGTCGGGCCAATATGCCCCAGATGGCGGAGGTACTCAGCGGTCCGACGACATCGGCGCTACGCCGTATTTTTTCGTCGGTTGTTTTGGAATAAAATTCTTGGAATATTTCTAGAGAATTACGGGTGCAACAAATGCCCCCCACGGGACATCCGTCACGGCCGGAGGCGGGGGCGGACGGCCCGTGCCCTTTGAAGGGAATCATGATTGCATGTCTGTTGTATAGACTTTGCGCTTTGTAGGACTGCATTTAATGTTTATATTGCTGTCCTGGAGTGGTCGGCCTGACGTTGTTCTCCTATTTTTGTTTCTCTGCGCTTGTAGACATGGCTCGCAGCAGCGGAGATAGGAGTCGGTCGAGGAGGCCGAGGGTTAGAGGCGCGGATGAGTGTTGTATTGAGCGCACTGACCAGTGCATGCCACCTTTCCCTCCCCGGGTCATTGATGAGGATAACTTCAGCCGTACGGACTTCGGCTATTTGTGGGTCGCTGAGGGCCCAACTGAAAGTGCTGGTGATAATGAAGGCCTTGTAGATGTGTCTCACATTACGAGGCGGGACGACATTTATACATACGATCGCTCGGGGGGGTATCCGCGTCACTACCCCTTGGATCGTCACCTTTATCGATTCCTTCCAGAACATTGCCCCGATCGGCATGGAGGATGACGACCCCTCATTGCCCGAGGAGAGGCGTTGCCTTGAGCGGGCCATATTAGTAGGGAGGGAGAGCATGCGGGGCTTATGTTCCCTGACATACCCGAGCTTTCCAGAGGGCTTTACTTGGCAGAGATAGTACCTAGATCGGCAGAGTCTGGAGTCTTTTCAGCGGCATGAGAGTCTCACAATTCGGACTGCACCACTGACTCCAACGATCTGGCACATGCATGGACAACACAAGATCATGGATCAGATCGTAGATGTCCTCTTCCCGACGTCTACTGGGGCGAGTTTTGCACAGGAGGAGTACGGTCATGATTGTATGGTTGAGAGGATTCTGGCGCTGAAGACCCCCAGTTGGTATGGGAAATGGTCTGTTGTCCCGTCTCACAGCTATCATCGGGGCGCGACAGAGTGGCTCTGGGGCATCCTGACTGTCTACCGGTCAGTGCTGGACAGGGTGGGGATCCGTCATGCAGTGATGGCAACTTTGTACTCCTACCCTTGTCATACAGGCCTGCTACAGGCTTTTGGCAGAGAGATTCAACTGCCGGTTGAAAACTTTTGTCACTGTTGGAGGAGAGACTTCTCTGGACCTCTGGGCTTTTCAGAGGATTTCTGGTCTTCCGATCTGCGGGAGGCCTTACGAGGAGCTGTCACTTGATGATTTACACCTTAGCTCCACTGACGGCGCCGGGCGGTATACCCTGCCATATTGTTTCAGATTTTTGATGAAGACCTGGAGGGATCTAGCTCAAGTTGGCACAGACTGGACCCCTTGTACCCCGAGGGTGACTTTGAACGCCTGGGTGAGCCATTTCTACAGTCGCCCTTTCTTCTTCCATGAGGAGTTTGCTCAGTCTGGCACTACCTGGGAAGAATGCAGCGAAGTTAGAGTAGACATTCCTCCCCATCCGTGCCTTTTGCCTGCACCGACACAGGGATGGAATTCGAGGGGGCTGTCTCCTATCACATACTTGGCGGCCTACTTGGCCTATTGGCTGGCCAGCTTTGTAGTTCCCCATGGAGAGGACGGGCTCTTGCGGCATGAGGTGATCTATCTAGCCTGCTTACTGGCATGTGGTCAGAGACTTGCCATTGCACTAGCAGCCCTGGCGAATATCTACCATTCACTTGTGGCTTTGTTTTCTCATTCATCGCCGCGGGAGAAGAATATTATGCTGCCCACTCATTACTTGAGTGCCTGGGCATGGTTGTTGTTTCCAGAGCTCTCCCGGAGGACTTCGGTTGACAATCCGACGGCGCCGCTATTTTTTCTGTTCATAAGACAACTGTCACAGGATGCCGTGGTTCAGGTTGCAGGGGCCCGGCGGGCCTTGTCTTTTGTTCCAGTGAGGAGAGGAGAGGGCCTAGCCCTTGACTACTTCTCTTACCTTCACCGCCCTTATGTTGGGTAAGAGTGAGGCATCGTTGTTAGCAGAGTGTCTTCACATGCCTTACCCTCCCCCCACGGCTTAGCGGAGTGGGTTATGTGCATCCGCCCCAAGGAGTGACTGCCCCTTGGGACGTGACCTATTTCAAATAGATAGAACTTCTCCTTCAGTCTCATGACGGCTGCATGGTAGGGAATAAGCTCCTTTTTCCGGACGTCATAGTCGCCTAGTATTTGTCGAATGACGAGCTGAGAATCCTCGTAGACTTTGATGCACTTGACGTCCATCTCCAGTGCCAGCTGAAGTCCAATAATTAGCGCTTCATACTCTGCCTCGTTATTAGTCAATGACTTCATGAGAGCGCAAGAGTTGTGGAGAATGTCACCTTGTGGAGATACAAAAACTATCCCCGCGCCCGAGACAAAGTCTGTGTGACTGTCAACTCTCTTGATTGTCCGGGAAGCACCATCAAAATACAACTCCCAATATGGGTGGTCAAGGGTGAGGACGCCTGGTCCCATCTGTGGTGGGACGTTTTCGCAATGCTTCCCAGCCTCTTGTGAAGGCACCAACACCTCTTCATCGGGCAACTCGAAGTTGAGTGGTGAATCTTCTGGCACAGGATGCGTGGCTAAGAACTCGGCCATCCCTTGTCCCTTGATCGCCTTGCGCTGGACGAAGGTGATGTCGAACTCCATAAGAGTAAGTGCCCACTTGCCAAGTCTCCCTGAGAGGACGGGCTGACTAAGCAGAAATTTGAGTGGATCACATTTTGAGATGAGCTCCACTCTGTGAGCTAGAAGGTAGTGCCTTAGCTTCTTGATAGCAAATATTAAAGCCAAACACATCTTTTCCATAGGAGCATACCGGTGCTCAGGCCCGATCAGCTTCCGGCTGAGGTAGTACAGTGGCTGTTCTTTGCCCTCTTCGTTGATCTGGGCTAAAAGTGCCCCCAAAGAGGCATCCGTGGCAGCGATATATAGGATAAGGGGCTTCCCTCTGACAGATGCTCTTAGGACAGGAGGAGTCAGTAGATACTCCTTAATTTGCTCGAAGGCCTTCTGACAGTCTTCGTCCCATACGCAGGGTGCTCCTTTCTTCATCAGTTTGTCGAAAGGTAGGCATCTTCTCGAGAAGTTAGAAATGAACCGCCTAATATAGGCGAGTCTTCCTTGTTGAGATCTGAGCTCTTTCAAATTCTTGGGCGGAGGTAGTCCTCTTATGACCTTGATTTTGTCAGGGTCGATTTCTATGTCTCGGTACCTGACGATGAAGCCGAGGAACTTGCCGCTAGAGACACCAAAGGCACATTTCATCGGATTCATCTTGAGCTGGTACTGTCGGAGCCTTTCGAAGACTCGACGCAAGTCAGCCAAATGATCCTCTTGCCTTTTTGTCTTGACGACCAAGTCATCGACATAGCATTCAACGAGGACATGTAGCATCTTGTCGAAAATCCTGGTCATCGCCCTTTGATAGGTTGCACCGGCGTTCTTCAGGCCAAACGACATCCTTTTATAGTTGAAGATCTCAGGAGATCGGAAAGCCGTATGGTCCTTGTCTTTGACGGCCATGCGGATCTGATTATAGCCCGACGACCCGTCCATAAAGGACAAGGCTTCGTGACCAGTGGTCATGTCAACCATTGTCCTGGTAATTGGGACAGGGAAGTCGTCCTTTGGGCATGCTTTGTTCAAATTCCTGAAGTCGATGCAGACTCGGACTTGGCCATTCTTCTTCTTGACGGGTACTATATTAGCGAGCCACACAGGGTACATGCAAGGCTCTATGAAGTCCACGTCGAGCATCTTGTCAACCTCAACATTGACTTTTAACTCCAACTCGTGGCGCATACGCCTTTGAGCTTGCTTGACTGGCTTGACCGTTGAAAGTATTGCCAACTCGTGTTCAGCCACAAAAGGTTCGAGCCCGGAGATTTCTTTATAAGTCCAGGCACAACAATCCCTGAACTCTTCTAGGAGCTGCCGATACGCCTGCCTTTCTTTCTCGCTGAGGAGAACACTTACAAAGGTTGGCGGATGATCCCCTTTGCTTCCGAGATTGATCTCGATCAACTCGTCCACAGTTGCTTGGCCACCATCCTTAAGCTCTGGTGGAGCTGGTTGGAGGTCGACAAAGTCTCCCTCATCATCAGTATTTGCTTCGTAGACTTCAAACTCTTCGAAGCTCTCTTGCTCGTGGCTTGAAGTCGAAGGACTTGCCCTGTCTTGTTGATGATTAACAGGCTGAGCTGTCCTTCCCTTGGGGAGGTGATCATTGTTGACTTCTGATGAGGGTGATGTTGTCATTGACGTCTCACCAGACTCCCTTACAGAGCCGTTAATCTTGGACCCAACTTTTGCTTGCCCATAAGGAGGAGGTAGCAGTTCTATGGTGTTGACTGCGTAGTGGACCTCGAAGTCCCTCTCCTGGTCATAGCCGAGTCCTCTCGTATCTTTGCGGGAGAAGGGAGGTTGCCCACGGACTTGCGGGGGATTTTACAGCTGGCGGAAATATGCCGCTCGTGCGGGGTTTTGAGCTTGCGGGATATGCTGCTTTTTGCACATTTCCCTGATGTGTTTTGGCATATCGCCCATCTTCTGGACTAGCTCTGGTGCAGTGTCGGCAGGAGTATTCCAACCGAAATCGTCATCGGGAGGTCCCGGTGGGACTAAATCCCCTTTGTAGAAGACGATCGGCTTGTCTCCCTTACCCTTTTTACCCCTCCTTTTCCGCTGACAGGAGACTGTGAAGGTCTTCAACTGCTCCACCTCGTGCTCTTCCCGTTGGAACGAGAGTTGAACACATTTGGGCGGTAATGAGATGCTCCGGTCAATGACCCGGCTTATGAGGTTGACTTCAAAGTCAACGCTTTGCCTCTCTGGCTGAGTTGGCTTGGAGGGGGCCTTGAGGCTTAGCCTGTACAGTCTTGCCAAGTCTTGGTTGACAGTGAACAACTGCCCTTCCTCATCTTCGAAGTCCACTTTTTGCTTCCCTTTGTCTTTTATCGGCTCAGGGATTGCTAGAGTAGGCTCCCCAAAATATAGGGAAGCATCCGCCAGGTGACACTCGTTGGGGTGGAATGGAGCCTGATCTGTGAAGACAGTATGTTGCTCCCCTCCCTTGGCATACTTGATGCATTGGTGCAGAGTTGATGGGACAACCCAATTTTCGTGGAGCCAAGGCCTCCCAAGTAGCACCTTGTATGAAGTGTTGGCGTTGATAATATAAAACGTCACTTGGGTGACAAAATCGCCCAAGGCTAGCTTGACTTTAACTCGACCAAGCGCCTCCTCGGAATCCTGATTGAATCCCGAAATCTTGACAGCACTTACTTTTTGTAAATACGGTGCCAAGTATAAAGACTTGAAAGTCTTCAAAGGCATGATGTTAATGACCGCTCCAGCGTCGACCAAAATTTGATTCACATCATGCCCGTTGATCGTCCCTCGCATATATAAGGGGCGATTGTGGCACGGAGAGGACAGCAACATGTCTTTGTCCGTGAAGGATATGTTGGCTGCAAATGCCTCGTATGCTTGGGCTTGCAACTCTGCAACATGGGCTTCATAGGCCTCCGGGTCTTGGAGTATCTTGACAAGAGCCTCCCTGAGATCTTTGCTCCAAGCGATGGCTTCCCAAATGGTGACATTTGTTGGAAACCGCTTCATATGATGAATGATTTTGCGGTCTGCCCGAGCACGGGTCTTGTCAAATGGCAGGATGATCTCTGCCAGAGTCTTCGGAGCCCCGCGAGGCTTCTCCTATTTAGAAGGACGTTCCTCCCCATTCTGGCCCTCCGCATTTTCTTAGAATAGCGGTGCCAGAGACTCCTCTAGAGGTGGCAAGGGTTCATCATGTTGGCCCTCATTCAAAGGACCTGCCTGGCTCGTAGGCTCAACCCTGCCGGAGGGGCCAGCCTGCTCCGACGCTTCCTTGCACATTGGCGGATTGGCTGGCTCTTCTTCTTCATCGGAAGAGGCGATTGTGAAAGGGACGCCACCCGATTTAGCTTTTGAGTTGGGACTTGAACCCTCTAAGGAGTTGAGGATAAAAGGGATTCTCCGAATTTGAGTTTTCGGGACAGGACCCAGTTTCTCCCCTCTGAACAATATGACTCGGTCGAGAGTTAGAGGACCTTCACGCCCACGTTCTCGTCCTCGGCCACGACCTCGTCCTCGGCCACGACCTCGGCTATTTTTCACCGGGCGACGTTGATATGTTGCCATGGGAGCATTGCCTCTGGTGTTATGAGCCATAGTGTTTCGTCTTGAAGGAGAGTTGATGTTGTCGGGCAGTGGGATCGTCACTATGTTGCAGGATAGCTCTTGCAACATTTCCTCGAGCATTTCGACAGTGAGTTCCTCGTCCTTATAAAATAAGGAGAGCTCTTCCGAAATTGGAAACTCCTCACCTTCTTCATGACGGTGAACCATCTCCCGGAGCCACTGAAGAAGTTGGGCTTTGCGCCCAAGTCTGTCCCAGGGAATGTATTCGTCCAGAGTGACGACCCTGGTGGGACGAGGGGGGGTGTACTCCTCCAGCTCATCTATGAGCTTTTGTAGTCTTTGCAAAGGAGTTGGCTCCTTAGGAGCTTCCATAGCTACTGCTTGCTCAGCTTGCTTCTTCAGCCTCCTCTTTAAATTCTTCCTGCGATTCTTCTCTTGCTTCTTTTGGCGTGTGGCCTCTTGAGAAGAAAGTGCGCTTGATTTTTGAGGTGAGACTGGTTTGCCCCTGGAATTTTGCTTTCTACTCCGGGCCGGCCTCTTAGGAGCCTTGGTTCCGCGGCTCTTTCTGGGAGTGACCTCAGTCCAGTTGACCTCCTCCGGTTGCACCTGGAAGGTGGCATGGATTGCCTGAGCAATTATCTCGGGCGGCAGCTCCTGGAACTCCGCCAGTACGGTGAGGCCCTTGGGGGCTTTGCAATTCCACCGATTTTGTTTTAACTGGCGACTTTGCTTGTTCGAGCTGTTCAGGTCTTTCTACAATTGACGACCTTATTGGCTCGACAGGAGCTTTGGCTTGAGACTCCCTCACCTTGGCTTTACCTTTATTATCTGGCGGAGGGTTTCCCCTTATGACGATGTCGGGTTGACTCAGCCTGGAAAGGGGTTTGGAACCTTCTTCCACGGCTTGGCTTTGGGCCTTAGGCCCCTCGCACCTGGCCTTGCCTCTGGGGTTTGGCTGAGTATTGCCGCTGCTTGTAGACTTGCCCAATAGGACCTGCTGAGAGGTGGGCTTAGTCTCCCGTGGCTTGGTCTGCTCTTGTTGAGCTTGTCGGAGAATCTTCTCAGCGACCTCCTTAAGACGCCGCCTTGTCATAGAGTTCCCCTGCGCATCGATCTCCCCTCATTGGATGAGGACTTCAATGCAATCTTGAACTTCCGGGCATTCCCCAGTGGGGTGAGACACCCTGGCATGATACTTGCAGTAGCGGGGGTGACTCTTGGCCGTCTCATTGTAGTAGGACGACGGATCATGCGTCATTTACCCGACCTTCTTCCAGGAGCTTGTCAAAAATCTTCTCAGTGTCCTTCTTAGGGAAAGAGCACTGATGAGAGGGTCGCCACCCTGGGTACCATAATGTGGACCTAGGCGGTTGGGAGCTGACTCCTTCCTCCTTCGGCTCTGAGAGTTGGAAAGCCGTTGAGGCATGTATAACATTAACGGAGAAATGAAAGCTCTCCTGTACATGCAGTTGCGGTGGATCGACCAGGAATTCACCCATATTGACCACTCCTCGCCTGATTAAGTCCTCGGCGAGGTCCGTGAAAGGTCGGCAGTTATGGATAATATGGCCTATCACCTCGTGGTATGGGCAATAGCCTTGATGTAGCGCAGCACCTGTTGCCTATTCACTGGGTGATGGGTTTAGCAAGCCCGCTCGCTGGCACGCGAAGAAGATGTTCGGGGTCTTCTCGCGAGGGAAAGAATATAACTTCTCTGGCTCCTCGCCTTTAGATGAATCCTCCTTGCCTTCAGATGAATCCGAGGATTCCTCGGGGAGCCAACCCCTAAGCGGAGTCCGGACAGTGGGTGATACACCTACCTTCCCGTATATGGGTTGGAGCTAGGCCCCTGGCAAATGGGTCAAAGGGGAAGGTAGCCAACTGCTCATCAATGCTCTCCAAGAACTGTAGCAGGCACCTTTGTTCCAGTTGCAATTGTCGGATCTCCCCTCGGATCTTCCGGATAGTCCTCTGCAACGTCAGGCATTCTGGGAGTGAGGAAGGAGCTTCTGTGACCGACATTGGGCTGTTGATTTGAAGGCCCGGCCTCAGAGGCATTGGAGCTCGAAGCCGTTGCCACCATGTAGACCACATTAGCCGTCCGGTTTGGTCGACTTCAAGCATAAGGCTGTGGCGGGTCAACTGCATTGCCCAACATATTTATCAAGCCTTTTTGGATGAGCTATTCTGCTATGTTCTTGAAAACATAGCAGTCCCCAACGGTGTGACCCAACCTTCGGTGATACACACAATAGGTAGGATCATCTATTTTATCCACCTCTGAGGGCTTCCGTGGATCCGATAGGGTGATGAACTTTTCTTTCATACACAGGTCAAAGAGCATCTTGGTATGCTCCTTCCTGAAGGAATAAGGCGTCTTCATGCGCTCTGCTAAGAGAGATGCATTCGCCTTGCCATTGCCCTTTGATTTTCCTTCTCCCTTGTCTCCATTCGTCGGGGAGAAGTCCACAGCATTTACCTCCTTGCCGCTGGCCGGGCGGTCTTTGGAGGATTTGCCTTTGGCGGAAGCGTGCGCTGGGTGATCAGCGAAGGACATCTCAATCTCCGCCACCACTGTGTTTAGCTGGTCGAAGCTTCTGATATTCGAGCTCAGAAGCTTTTCACTAACTTCCGTCGACAGACCCCTAAAAACCGTATATCGGGAACTGCCCTTACCACCACTCCCAGGTGGATCGACACTCGAGGTCGTGAGGCTACGACTAATGGAGGCTCACTAGACACAGAGACTCGGAAACACGAGTGCTGGAGTACAGACAGGCCGAGAAAGCACTGTCGCACGTACTACGAAGCACCAAGGCAGCATACTAACTGCCAACAGACTCAGGACATGACAACTAGACCTGCTAACACAACGATCCTTGAGTATCACGACTCGGGGTCAAGATCGTCGCGTAAAGGCGGAATAAGCTACCAATCGATCTAATCCTAAGCCAGTGGAAACGACACATCCACATAAAACGACTCACGGAAACCTGAGGAATCACCAAGACCCTCAACGCACCTGGACACACGAACTGAGGTAAGACGATACCTCAAGGCATCCAGAATCACTGTCTCGATCTATCCAGAATAGCCGAGACACACACAAGGTCACGTGTCAACCACTGGGTCACACCGGCTTGACCGGAACCTGACAACGATTCTACAGCAGAACAGAAACCAAGGCATGCCTGACTACCTTATATCGTGGTCATAGCCCTGACATCAAGAGACATCCACGGGACGACGGACAAACCACAAGGTCAAGTCAAGACAATCGGAAACCAAAATACCGGTAAACCATCCTCTGGGACGCAAGCGGTACATCACTCGGCTGCTAAGCAACACAAGCAGTCAAGAAAGAAGCCGCTACACACATAGAGGCAAAGACTCTGGCAGTCTTACACTGGGCCGCGAGATGACTGTGGCGGTCAAAGATATGGCCGCTACACCCAGTCAACCCTCGAACCGACTTACCCAGTTAAACCACCATAGCGGTCTAATAAAGACGCGCTACACGGACTAAGGCGGTCTAAGAATGAACCGCCACACTAAATGCCCTAAAACATTGACCTAAGACAAACGGACTGTAGTGGCCTAAGAAGGGCGCGCTACAAAGAAGAGGTGGACGAAGGTTAGGCCGCTAAGGCCAACCAACTTAAAACATTAACTCGGTCAAACGCAGAGTAGCGGCCTAGGCAAGGCGCGCTACAACACAATGGCGGTCAGAACTAGGGCCGCCAACTCGAACCGACATACACTACTTTCGAGACACGACATAGCTTGGCGCACCACTACAAGGCCGCCAGAGGCACATGGCGGTCAGAGGTTGGGCCGCCAACCTCAGCCGACCTAAAACTAACCGACACACTATAGAGTGTGGCGGTCCATCGTGGGGCCGCCAGAGACCTGTGGCGGTCTCTGAAACGACCGCAAGCACGATACGGCGGGAAAACAGGGGAAGTGGCCGATCTCGGCCGTTCCACGCCCCATACGCGTCTAAACGCAGGGGAAACAACCCTAATCGACAAAAATAACCTTCCACAGGCCGGAAGGGGTCCATGCAACAGCTAAATCGCAAGAAACGGGCGATTCCAACGAATCGACCCTAATTGGGTCACCGGGGTTCCCAGACTCGTACCGGCCCCAAATGACGACCAATCGTGACGAAATCAGCGGAAATGGAATACAGACATGCTGGGGGTCACAATGAAACTAATTTAGTAGAAAACGTTCACCGTTTTCCGGCGAACCCGACGCACGCCCCCCCGAGCATGCTTTTCCCAAAACTGAACGAAACCCGCTCAAACTTGCACCGATCGACACGAAATTGCGAGGAAACGTAGAAGAGAAGCAGGGCTTCCATCTCCCTACCTCCATCGACGATTCCGTGCACCGAAGTGACTAAACCACGCCGAAAACCGCATCGCGAGCTCGATTGTCGGCTTTGAATCCACCGTTCGGGATCGCGCCAGAAACGGTCCGATCCTCGCCCCATCGCGCTCCGGACCACCCCCCACGGCATCTCCTCAGCTTGCCCGTGCCTCCTCCGTCTGCAGCCGGAGCAGAGGGCGAAAGAAGAGAGAAAACGGGAGAGAGAGAGGGTCGCGGCGCCGAATGAGATGGAGGAGAGAGGAAGAAGAATAAAAAAGAAAAGAAATTAGGAAATTTTCTTAATTTTCGAAAATTTGATTTTTGAGCCGAAAATGGATTAATTCAGAAAAATACGCAAAAATAGTCGAAACGATCCTCTCAAAGAGTACATCGCAACTGTAGCGTCCTTGAGTCGATGAACTGAGAAATAAACTCACCACAGGGTTCCGTAACTAATACGAGAGAAAAACCCACGCGGATCGTAAAACTCAACTCAGGACCTACAAAAGCGATTCGAAACTCTCCGAAAAGGATCCGAATGATCCGATAAGAATCCAGGGTATTACAGCCTCCCCTCCTTCAAGAAATTTCGTCCTCGAAATTTAAGGAACGAACAAGAAGAACTAGGGACGAACAAACCCCAAGACATAACTTGAAACAACACGAATCTCGAAAATCATAATTCAGAAGAACACCGCCAGACCATCATCACAAGTACACGTTCTGAATCTCAAGGAATATCGATCCAAAAGACGAGCATGGCACACAAGTGAACGCAAGTCTGAGACCTCCGAAACAAGGCAACGTCGCTTACGTCTCAGAGGGAAGGCGACACGACTCATGCCACGGCAACAACTATCGGGAAAACAAAACGACAGACACAACAAGCATCAGCTTAAACAAGGAAGCATAGTCCTCTCAGCTGACAGCTCGACATCATCGGCTCCAGTGCCACAGGCAACGACGAAACCTGGCACACAGGACGCCAACGACAGCACCAGACCAAAAGCACAATCAAGTCAGTCCTCACTCAGACCTTACATCTGATCGAGTTGCATGCTACTTTACCAGGAAAGAAGAGTACAGCACAACTAACCGACAAGATCATGGTCCACACGATGCTAAGACAGAATCCCAGGGAAACAACGACAAAATGACAACAACATCACTTGCAGGATCCTGGCTCCGTACTGAACACAGAACCACGGAACACAACTGCAAGCTGGGTCACATCAAGGCACAACAACAACTGAACACAGGACTATCATGGACTAGTCACGCAACGAACAGCTCACCAAGAAAAGACTCACGATAACAAGAAGGACAACGATATCGGAAAACACATCTCAAGGACCACGATCACGCCCTGAGAGCACAACACCCAAGAAAGAATTGCAGAGCAGAGGGTACTCAACCAGCAGAAATGCCGACAGATTCCCCAATACTCACAAATGCCAGTGCCAACACCAGAATGCCTTCAAGAATAACGGCACGGCAACAGATAACATCAAGGCACAGGAAGTCAAGACGAAGTCACATCGAGAAAAATAATTCTCTCGACCGGTCAGAATCTTACAACCAACGATCCTCGACCTGTGGGTTATCAGCCCACATGCTTCCGCTGCGCACTCATACGACGCACACCGGCATCAGAAATATCTCGGTAATCGCATCTCAGCACAAACTCGGTGCCATCGCAATTCATGAAAACTGCAACGTATCATGCCACGAGTACTGATCCTGCTAACAACCGATCACAAGTCGCCTACGTGCAAGCGAAGGAGAGTACCAGCTTCAGCACAAAGCACAAAGAAAGGCTAATCTCAGCTTACCATTATGTCCTGAAAGAATAAATGAGCCTTCGCAACACGTCAGCCGTCAGACACGGCACGACGAACACGGCGCACGACGGTTCTCAACACAAAGATTAGGTCCAAAGCCAAGCAACCGTAGAATAAAGAACATGTCAGGTTCAGAATAAATGCTGTCCACACTTAAGTAGACACAGGACAAAGGTCTCACTAAGACAGCACTTCCAAGGCTTACCTCGAAAAGACTCCACCAAACAGGATGAGAAACATCAAGCTCAACTAACAGTAGCTCACCAGGAAGGAAAATCCTAGGTTCGCTTGAGCATCTTCTCAATCGAGGCAACAAAGCAACCACTTCAACAGAAGCGAAACACCTCAGGAGCTGCACAGACTTAAGCTGGGACGACCAAAACAACGTAAGAACGTGTACGGCCATCACACCAACTCGAAAAGTCACCAGCCACCTGAACGAACCATGGAAAAATCTCGAACAATGTACTGCAGATTCAAGCCTACGGGAGAACTCTGCCAAGTACAGCACGATCAAGACAAACACCACGACGAAAAAGAGCATCTCGTCGCATCTTGACGAGAGCAAAACCATCTCGCACAGTGCTGACACAACACGCACAAGACAACACATGGAAACAAAGTGACAAAGAATCGCGAAACCTAAGCCAGCGAAAGACTGTACTAGACTTTTAGGACTCTGGACACTGTATATCTCGGATTCCCATGTACTTCACACAACAACCGCTCTGATACAACCTGTGACGACCCGGACTCGGGATACCGGATATACCCGATAGGACTACCGAGTAGACCCGATACCGCTTGGAACCCGTGAAGCCTCTCAAGAGCTGTAAAGCTCTGAAGGGATAAAAGGAATGTCGTGTAGTACATTGAAGTCGCAGATATAACAGTAAGCAATTAAATTTCATTAATCAGGTTTGCTAAAGTAGCAGAAATAAAATTACTTTTTAATTAACAGTTAAAATTAACAATTATACCAGAGTCCAGTCCAAAAGAAAGACAAGTACAGTCCAACAGAAAGAAAGACGTACACTGAGGTCGGGGGAAGCCCGACGCAGGTACCGCTAGCAACTACGAACTCGCCACACCAGGAACCGCAAAGGAAGGAGAGCGCCACACCTGAAAAGCAGGGGTGAGCCTCGTGTCACTGGCTCAGTAGGGGTCACGCGGATCCCCACTGAAAAACACGCAGTAACACGGAACAACAGCTAAAACAGCAGGAGTAGTAAAGCAGGAAAAGCTAAACTACAACTAGAAAGCTGGAAAAGAAAGCCGTAACGGAAGAAGAGAAGCCGAACCGAATCAGAACCTCGGCTCCTACGCTACTCCAACAGCAACAGAAAGGCGAACCCTGATCTCACAGAGTCAGGAGTTACCGATCCGTTGACTAAGCACAAGGCCTAAGGCGAAGGCCTACAAAGACAGGCAAAAGACCTAGAAGAGACCTAGACGGACACGGAACACTAAAGCCTACACGACTGGATTGCCGTGCACGCTCCCTAAGCGCAAACGCATACACGACTGGATTGTCGTGCATACCACACAGCACTGACCTCGGGTAAGGCCAAGAAAAGACTAACCCGGGAAGGCCAAGACGCACGAGAAACGCGAGAGTCACGTGTCACGTGACGGAAGCACCTTCTCACTAGAAGAACGGCCAGATGCGTCCACTGACGTCTTACACTGCGCCACAGGTATCTCGCTACGGACGCCGAGAACGACGGAGACTGAGATACTCACTAAACCAGAACAGGAACTACAGTAACGAGTGACTAGTCAGGGTCACGCCCGTCGGCGTTCGTCCAAACGCCCCTGACCACGTGTGCACACACCGACTCTTGCCTAGAGCCAGGCCTCTAGCTAGTTTTCCCCTCCCAGCAGGACGCTACCGTAAAGCAGGGGCCCACGGAAACTAGCCTACAAACTGTATATCGGGAACTGCCCTTACCACCACTCCCAGGTGGATCGACACTCGAGGTCGTGAGGCTACGACTAATGGAGGCTCACTAGACACAGAGACTCGGAAACACGAGTGCTGGAGTACAGACAGGCCGAGAAAGCACTATCGCACGTACTACGAAGCACCAAGGCAACATACTAACTGCCAACAGACTCAGGACAGGACAACTAGACCTGCTAACACAACGATCCTTGAGTATCACGACTCGGGGTCAAGATCGTCGCGTAAAGGCGGAATAAGCTACCAATCGATCTAATCCTAAGCCAGTGGAAACGACACATCCACATAAAACGACTTACGGAAACCTGAGGAATCACCAAGACCCTCAACGCACCTGGACACACAAACTGAGGTAAGACGATACCTCAAGGCATCCAAAATCACTGTCTTGATCTATCCAGAATAGTCGAGACACACACAAGGTCACGTGTCAACCACTGGGTCACACCGGGTTGACCGGAACCTGACAACGATTTTATAGCAGAACAGAAACCAAGGCATGCCTGACTACCTTATATCGTGGTCATAGCCCTCATAGGATATCAAGAGACATCCACGGGACGACGGACAAACCACAAGGTCAAGCCAAGACAATCGGAAACCAAAATACCGGTAAACCATCCTCTGGGACGCAAGCGGTACATCACTCGGCCGCTAAGCAACACAAGCAGTCAAGAAAGAAGCCGCTACACACATAGAGGCAAAGACTCTGGCGGTCTTACACTGGGCCGCGAGATGACTGTGGCGGTCAAAGATATGGCCGCTACACCCAGTCAACTCTCGAACCGACTTACCCAGTTAAACCACCATAGCGGTCTAATAAAGACGCGCTACACGGACTAAGGCGGTCTAAGAATGAACCGCCACACTAACCGCCCTAAAACATTGACCTAAGACAAACGGACTGTAGCGGCCTAAGAAGGGCGCGCTACAAAGAAGAGGTGGACGAAGGTTAGGCCGCTAAGGCCAACCAACTTAAAACATTAACTCGGTCAAACACAGAGTAGCGGCCTAGGCAAGGCGCGCTACAACACAATGGCGGTCAGAACTAGGGCCGCCAACTCGAACCGACATACACTACTTTCGAGACACGACATAACTTGGCGCACCATTACAAGGCCGCCAGAGGCACATGGCGGTCAGAGGTTGGGCCGCCAACCTCAGCCGACCTAAAACTAACCGACACACTATAGAGTGTGGCGGTCCATCGTGGGGCCGCTAGAGACCTGTAGCGGTCTCTGAAACGACCGCAAGCACGATACGGCGGGAAAACAGGGGAAGTGGCCGATCTCGGCCGTTCCACTCCCCATACGCGTCTAAACGCAGGGGAAACAACCCTAATCGACAAAAATAACGTTCCACAGGCCAGAAGGGGTCCATGCAACAGCTAAATCGCAAGAAACAACCCTAATTGGGTCACCGGGGTTCCCGGACTCGTACCGGCCCCAAATGACGACCAATCGCGACGAAATCTGCGGAAATGGAATACAGACATGCTGGGGGTCACAATGAAACTAATTTAGTCAAAAATCGTCGCCGTTTTCCGGCGAACCCGACGCACGCCCCCCCCCCCCCCGAGCATGCTTTTCCCAAAACTGAACGAAACCCGCTCAAACTCGCACCGATCGACACGAAATTGAAAGGAAACGCAGAAGAGAAGCATGCTTCCTTCTCCCTACCTCCACCGAAGATTCCGTGCACCGAAGTGACTAAACCACACCGAATACCGCATCGCGAGCTCGACCGTCGGCTTTGAATCCACCGTTCGGGATCGCGCCAGAAACGGTCCGATCCTTGCCCCATCGCGCTCCGAACCACCGCCCACGGCATCTCCTCAGCTTGCCCGTGCCTCCTCCGTCTCCTGCCGGAGCAGAGGGCGAAAGAAGAGAGAAAACGGGAGAGAGAGAGGGTCGCGGCGGCGAATGAGAGGGAGGAGAGAGGAAGAAGAATAAAAAAAAAGAAATTAGGAAATTTTCTTAATTTTTGAAAATTCGATTTTTGAGCCGAAAATGGACTAATTCAGAAAAATATGCAAAAATAGTCGAAACGATCCTCTCAAAGAGTACATCGCAACTGTAGCTTCCTTGAGTCGATGAACTGAGAAAATAACTCACCACAGGGTTCCGTAACTAGTACGAGAAAAAAATCCACGTGGATCGTAAAACTCAACTCAGGACCTACAAAAGCGATCCGAAACTCTTCGAAAAGGATCCGAAAGATCCGATAAGAATTCAGGGTATTACACCTGGCCCAGACCAATTCATTCCGTAGTTCAGAGGAGCAAGTCGACTTACTCCCTAGCCCAGGCCAGTTCATCCCTGGTTTAGAGGAGCGAGTCGACTTACTCCTTGACCCCAGTCGATTTACTCCGAGGCCCATGACAACCTACTTGGTTTTAATAGTGAAAATAAAAATATATAATTAAAAAAATGGAAATGAGTGATGAAACCCAGAAAAGAGAATAATATCTGATCAAAAAAATAATAACAATAATAATAATAAAGAGATAATAACCAAGGGACTAACGGTGTTTGATTCGGACCCCCTCATCCCCCAGTCCTTGTGTTAAGGGAACATAAATGATGCCCACGCGAGCTAGGCTCGACTCTCGTGAACCATCTCGCCATGGACATGACCTAGCCTCGCTCCGTGGCCGATAATTCTTCAGGTCGGACCCACCCTCAGTGGGTTTTGCCCCTCTTTCTTAATAGTAAATCATGCCAGATCGGTGGCAAACATGTGTTCTGGAGTTTTTCCGTGGTGTTGTTACATCGTCAGTATAAATTAGTCATGGATCGATGTCCGAATAAGTTTTCTGCGTCGCTTTCATTCCCAGACTCAATGGCCCAGGGCTACGTTGGTTCACCTTTGAACCTGTATGCGACAGTGTCGACAGTGAGCCGAAAGATTCGCGCAAACATAATCGAAAAGCCCCTCGAATGGTCTGAACCGCCTGGTAGGCTAGGCCTCAGGGGTACTACATTTGACGTGGGCCTGGGTGTTGCCGCTCCCCCGCACGCCCATACGATCAAGGGGCCGTCTCATAGACGAGCACCCATCACATCCCCCCGACATATTCCAGGACTGGGGGAGGTACTGCCAAAATTGTGATTCTTCGTCGCTCGAGTCACGACAAAAATGACAACAATAATAAATAAGTAAAAAATAATAATAATAATAATAAATGATAATGAAAATAGTGATAACAATACCAAGAAAATGAATTTCAGTCGACCCTGTGCACAGCGCAGGTCGACTGATTTTCAAAATTAGTCGACCCTACGCGCAGCGTAGGTCGATCGATTTCCAAAATCAGCCGACCTGCGCAACGCAGGTCGACTGATTTTTAAAATTAGTCGACCCCTTTGCAGTGCAGGTCGACCCCGTGCACTCGACCAACCCATAGGTTCTGACCCATTAAATAATAATAATAATAATAAAATAAATAATAGAATAGTAATAAAAAAATAATATAAAAACACAACAATGATTACAAAAAAAATGCCTTTTGCATTTTCATGCATGCATTAGCATAGATTTCTAGCCGTAGGGCCTCTCTTTCTGGCGATTAATCAAGGGTTTTCTCCTCTTCGGGGAGATGTAATTAACGCCGTGACCTTTATGGCACGGCGGGTTCCAGTCCCGACGCGATATCCACTTTTGTTTGATCAGGTCAGACGGCGCGCATTAGCGGCTCTAGGCCACCTCGGTCTTGGAGCCTGAATAAACTGTCATTTCGTGACTGGCACGCCTACGCATTAATAAATCAAAATAAAAAAATAAACAAACGAAGAATAAACAAACAAACAAATAAATAAATAGGAGAAAATTTAAGTGCGTCCACATCGCGCCGCCGTGAATTTTTTGTCAACCCATCTGGGTTGTATTCGCCAAGATTTTTATCGTGGCACACTCATCGGACGACCAATCCACGATATCGCCGGTCGACTCTCATCCCTCAAGTGGGATTCAGTTGAGAGTAGCATGCCTCTTCTAAGAGTTTTAATTAGGGTTAGAGATCCACTGTGGAAATTTGATCAGGGCAAAATCCCACGATTCAGGGTTTTCCCTGGCTCAACGGGCCTAACCCAGGGCATGGAATGGTCTAAACTACCCTCAGAGGGATGGATGGGGTCTAATAGACCCCTATGAGAGGTTGGACCCGGTCCAAATCTCCAAGTAGGCATTGGATCCTGTCCAAATCCCTTACTTGAGTTGGACTCGGTCCAAAACCCCAACTTGGGGTTGGACTTGGTCCAAAACCCCAACTTGGGGGTTGTACCCGGTCCAAAACTCTCAAGTGGGGGTTTGACCTGGTCCAAACCCCTATGTGGAGGGGATGGAGAGGGCGACCTCTATAAATAGCCCCCACTGTTCATTTACTCCACGTGGAGGAAGGGAAAACGACGTTTCTCTCGTGTGTTTGGTGCTTTTGTGCTTGGTTTGTGGCTCTCTGCACCAATTATTGTGTGGAAAAACTTCATTTTCTTAAATTTGTGCCTTCCTCGTCAACCTTACTCACCATGTGAGTTGTAAAACATTAATCTCTCTCGAAACTTATTTGTTTTGTGGGTACTTTGGTCATTCCACGTATCCGATGGAATTTTCTCGAGATCCACACGTATCGCCCGACATTGAGATGGCACAGACTATTGTATCTTTTTATGTCCGCCACTGGTTTTAAAATCCATTTTCCCTGATTGCATTGAAGATAAAATAAATTGGTTCAACAGTTCCCCACATGAGAAGGTTGGCGAGTCACCCGATAAAGGGTTGTAGTCATTCATCATGTCTGAATCCTGAGGATCGCCTCTTCTCCACCTACCCTGACTTCTAGTGGGATGTTCTCTCTCATCCATGGGAGGAAAGTTTCCCGCCGTGCGCTGACCATTAGAGCTCGAAGAACCTAAGAAAGGGGGAAGAGAGATCACATACAACATGACCAAAATTTCAGTGAATAGACTTAAATCAAGGAGTAGAGGCTACCATGTCACTTCCCTTGTGAAGTCTCCTCTTCGACGTAGACTGGATGCTTTAACAACGTGGTTGCTGCCTTCAGATGTCCTTTGCCTTTTTGAAGGGGCGGAAACCTTCTTCTTCTGAGAAGTCTTGGAGGTGGCATCCACAGTGATGAAACAATCTACAAGAAAAAAAATGAGGAAAAGAATCAACAAACATTCACATCAAAATGAAATTCAACAAGCAAACCACACCACAATTTGAAGAAAAGGAAATTGGTGGCTATGTACTGTCTGGAGCAGGGGAAAAGAGAGGTTGTAATACCACCTGTTCAGGTTTGAGACCAATAACCTTGCCTGTCTTCTCCATGGCATCCCAAATATCTTGCAAGGTTGCCTCATTCTAAATCGAGATGTACTCAAAGGGGCCGATACGTCCAGTAACATTTATCAAGTGCTTTTCCCACGTGCCCAAAGCTCATTGGTGAAACTTTCTAGATGAAGCTGTATGGTCCGTGAAACATTCTGGGGGTAGCCACAATCAGACAAGAAATGTTCTTACCATGAATAAAATTTCGAAATTGTCACAACTCTGCCCTTCTTCTAAGAGATATCAATTGGGCGTCTCAAAGGCTTAATGACTGCCAGGTATTGAGCTCGGTCCTCAACAATAGGCTAAGAAATCCAGGATGCATGGAAATCTCGAGCTGCATTACCAGATGTAGAAATTGATTGCGAAGAAAGGAATTGCTAATTGCAACTGGAGGCTAATCTCTTCTTTTCAAACGAGCTTCCTCGGCAGCTCGGCTTGCTTTAATTTCTGTGGAGGCTGCTTGAAAACATTGTCGTGGCTCAACCACCAACAAGCATGATACATATCAAAGTGGCCAGTCTTTGTTCAGTCTGGGAAGGCACAACCTAGCTCAGGCTCCCCTCTGAAGAAATAGTCCCACCTGCTGGCAGCCACCAGATGGGTATCGTGGCTGCGATATAGTCAGGCTTCCAATGGAAAATCACCGTTTGGCGGGACATATTGATCATATCCAAAATTCCGCTCTAAAAAGGTGGGCCTCTCCCTGAGGAAAACGAGGACACTAGGTCTTGTACAACAAAGTCAATCCTCATAAAATAATTGGCTGGGATTTGGGTGCTGAGGAAGATGATAAGTCACATCAGTCGGGCCCTCAATGGTGTACGACCTGAAGTTGTACGAACTGTGAGCAAAGTTTGGGCCTACTCATCCCTTCGTGGGTAGAAAAGAAAGTGCTTTTTTGAGCACTAGTCAACTGATCCGAAGGACTCTGATTCGGGTGATTCCTGAATAGAAAAATTAATGGAGCCTAGGGTTCCCCGGATCAACATACTGCCATAGGTTAGGGAATAGTAAACAAGCCAACGTGCTCAAGTAATGGGTGGCCATTAGCACACCTTTGTTCTGGGGGAGTTGTGAGCAGTCAAGTTCCCCAGACCGTGATGTATATATTCGCCAGGGCATCTGGCGCAATGGCGAGTCTATGACCGTCTGTAAGGAGGCATGCCAGATATATCAACTCAGGTCACATAATTTCAGCTTTACCGTGGGGCATCACAAAAGTGGCAAGCCAGGGAATAAGATAAACCGCTAGATAGGTCCCATCTGGCAATTCACGGGGATTCCACCCCTTATTCTTAAGTGCAGATAGATAACATTTGCGCTTCTATATCTTCAAAATAAGCTGGTAATAGTGATCAAGAGGTCTTCTATCCTCAACAAAGTTTTCATAAAAGAAAAATGGCTCGTTGTAAAAATAACGGACCTCTGCATTCACACTAACTCTCACAGTGTTGGTAGAAGCTGAGGGGGTGTCTTCCTTACTGGCTCGGGCTAAATCTCGCCAGACTTTCATCAAGTATCGGAAGCTGAAAGGTAGCCCGTATTGTCATGCACCAGTGGTCTGCTTTCTATGCAAATCATTGAGCATCACTTCCTCATAAGGATGCCCCAAAATATATAGGCCATAACTCCTGTGAAAGCTCCACAAATCCATAGCCATCTCATCCTCAGCAACAGCAAGTGTTCCATCGGCTATTAAATATGTTTGTCAAAGTTTGAAGCAGACATGTATGACAAGGGTAATTGTAAAGTGCCGCTGTCACTGCATGACGGATCCCGAGGTGGTTCAAAACCTCATTATAATGACGCAATATACCTATCAGCCATTCTGTGGCTCCCAAGTGAAATTGATGGGAAGAGAGTACCGACTATTTTCTATACCAACTCGGTGCCGAACCACTCATAATTTTATTAAGGAAGCACAATTTATTGTACCCTTCACTTGCATGTTATGAGCCAGAAGTTGTCAAGAACAACCCAGAAACACTAGTCAGGCTGAGTCTATGTTGGCCGAATAACTCCCAAATCGCCGTTGTTGTACTGCGTGTCTTGGTATGGCAATTGACATCGGTGCTAAAGAAGCCCAACTGGTCTGCCATTGGAAATTGAGTCTGACTTGCAAAGCCTAGCGGAAAGTTGGGATAAGAAGTGGTATAAGTCCCAAGCATGCTGTCTCGACGCCCCAAAATTGCTCTTTCAAGGTGTCGTCGTTCAGCTGGCAAACATGGATCGTCCTCATCCATATCCTCGGGGATATGACTCTAAATGAACGGAAATAAATACTCGTCCAACGAAAAATGTTTGGGATAATTCCCTATGCACGGGCACTGGTAGAAGCCTTTATATTTGACGACCAATATAGAGTCAACCTCTTTGTCCTTCAAGACATCCTTGGGAAGCGGCCCCTCAGCAACAATGTCTAGTCCTCGGTCGAGGGAAAATAAGTTGTGCTTAGTGACTCGGGGAGGGCCCAATGGTGGCATCAAGTTCTTCGACGGAGTAGGGGCCGTATCTCTATCCTTGCTTGCGCATCCCCGGGCTCGGCTCTCTTTGAGGCGCGACATGATGAACATCTACAAAAGGGAAGACAAAGCAATCAGTCCCACCATACATGAAAGCAAACAAACAAGGGCATTAAGGCTGCAAGCATCGTCACGTCATCAAGCCGTGGAAGTTGAGAAAATTAACAAGGCGCACGGGCCACCCGTCATCACCTTCGGCTCTGACGGGCGTCTCGTGGGGGGCATTTGTTGAACCCCGCAATTTGCATGTTATTTTTATGATATTTTCAGAATAAAAAAATTGATTAAATTAAATCCACTTTGAGATGGCGTAAAGCAGGATAAAACCATGGCCATTATATGTGGGCTAATTTAAATGCCCTCAAAATCCCATCGGATGGAATCATTTACACAAAGTTCACGTGTTTTAATACACAAAAAATTTATCAAACACTTGGTGGGCGACACAAAGTCACATAGCCATCAGCAAAATCAAAAACAAATGAAGATTCTCGACTTCCATGGAGCGTTCCCAATGTACTGCAGCGTGATCCCTACACTCTAGGGTCCACGGGCAAGAAAATGGTTGTTGGTCACGGAATAATTTCTTTTGTTCTCATGTGGTGAGAGATAGGTATAAACTTCTCGACCTTTTTGGAGAAAAGGGAAATTTACACTGGTGCACGTATGAGGCTATTAAATAGCCTGTGCATGGTTCATTCCGTGGGTTATATTTGATCAGACGATGTAAGTTCGAGTGCGGGACCTTTCCCCACTGACCGCAGTCAGTGTTAATTTACATCGGCGTAATGTGAAAACACGCTTGATTAATTGTCAAAGAAAGTCCTAGAGTCCCTTACATAGGTTCTAATACTAAGGGCATACTTGCTTGCGTGGCTCGCAATGAAGTCCCCTATACAACAACAACAACCTATGATGTGAGTAATTAGGGTTTTATCAAAGTCCGTATTTGGTTAGGCAAAACCCTATGATGTGAGTAATTTACGGGAGACCGGAGACATGTTAGGGCGTCCTGATGCTTTCTGGATCCCAGGGATATTTAGGTAATTTTATGAATTTTAGGGATATTTTGGTAATTTGAGACCACTTCAGGGGCATTGTGCAATTTCTGGGTTGGGTGAGTGGTTGGGCACTCTCTCTTACTTCCAGGGGCACTCGGACAATTTCTGGAAGGTTTGAGGTTGTTTGGCCATTTTTGGACTACATATATTTTGGTAATTTTCTCTTCGGAGGCCAGGGGCAAGAGTTTAGCGACACCTGGATGCAAACATAGTTAGATAGTATCCACCGGTATGAGAACAAATTTGTGGCTGGGAGAAGGTGCACACATAATCATCCCTAGTAGGGTAGGGGCGTATACACAATTTTATTGGCAACTAAGATTTGTATGCAATCACACAAATGCACACAAACATGGTTGATATATTGATAATTCGTGTGAATACAAGGAGTTGTCGGCAGTTTGTCGACTATATAATGGATCCCCGCACAGATGCAGGATATAGGGGCATAGCCACTATTTGAGAAATTTGCAAGGTATAACTGTAATTATAAGACTTATGGGTTTTCTTGCGATTTTGGGAAGGGCATTTATGTAATTCTCTGTTAGTTCGAGAGATTACATTACTTTACCGCCCAAAGACATAGAAAACAACTATATAGGGCCATTAGGGATATAAATGCAAGACCCGAGGTATTTATTTATTAATACCTTAGAGCGGGCCGCAGAAAAGAACACAGCCATTGGAGGCATAAATACAGGACTCAGGGGTATTTATATATTCATACCCCGAAATGGGCTAAATAAAAGAACAAGTGTTGCTCTTCCGTCTTCCGTTCGGGTGTTTGTATGTGTTCTTGTCCTCTCTGTCCGTGTGTCTTTTTTTGTTTCTTCTAAACCCATGGGGTATATACAGAAGGTGCTGGACCTACCTTGACAAGATGGGTTGGGTTTAAGACTCCACCTTGACAAGATGGGTCAGATTTTGGACCCCACCTTGACAAGGTGGGTTGATTTTTGAACTCCACCTTGACATGGTGGGTTTTTCCTCTTTTTTCTTCCTTTTTTTTGAAAAAGAAGTCTCGGGGTTAAACGAGGGATCCCGGGTCAAATGACTCCGGACAACTTCACTGGGGTGAAAAGGGGGCCTGGAGGGGTGTTTCATCGGGTGGGCCCCACCCTGGGTCTTGCGACCCTGCCCGGTCCCCACCGGGGTCAAGGGGACCCGTCCGGATCCTTCTTGACCCCGGGCACCCTGTCCGGGTCCCCACCCTATCAGGGTGGGTTAAAAACGACGGCGCCCCCCTTTTTAAAACCCTGGTTAGTCCTCTTTTCGTAGTTTGCTCGCAGCCGGGACACGTGGAAGGGAGAAAAGGTTTATCCTTTGTTTGTTCTTTGGTTTTCTCCGCGCCGTTGACTGAGGGGAGAAGTTTACTTCCGTCGGGATCGTCTCGTACGCGAGTACCATACTTTCCGTTGGTGGGTGAACATTTTCCATATATGCATCCTCTTGCTGCGATGTAGTTTTGCTTGGTCTCGGATCTCTTACGAGAATTCTGGGGATTCGAAAATCGATCGAGGATCACAACGACGCTTGGCTCGATGCCGTTCATCAATCGTTGTGGGTTTAGTTGGCCCTCAATCACCTCGATCGCTTTGAGAGACTTATGATTGATGGAGGTGTTGACCGGGTGTCCTGGATCATGGACATAACGCTATAGAGCGGCGGTACTGGCCTTGCATCTTATTTCGACCGCCGTCAAAATACAACATAATTGACCTCGATTAACTTGAGGAAATTGTCTCAATTAAATCGAGAAAATAATGGGTGCAACAACTACGTCAAGAACGGCCAAGAAAATTCAAAGTCAGTCGCCAGTGCCGCCACCTTAGGCAGAAAATCAAAAAGCATAAAAAATCCTAGAAAAGGATAGGTCAAAGGGGGTTTTATAGCCCTCCTTGGGCCTGCAAACTAGGACGGGGCACTTCCTCCCTCTTCCCCGGTCTCTCTTTGCGCAAGGAAGACTCAGAGGGACCCCCTCCAGGTGTTATGAACCCAGAGGGTGCCCCTCCGGGTGTGGCAAACCTAGAGGGAGCTCCCTCTAGTCGCGTAGACCAGGAGGGACCCCCTTCGATCCCCCCTTTTGCACTCTTTCTCTAAAATAAAAAAAAGAAGGAAGAAAAAGGGAAGACAAGGGAGAATACACGGAGTTGTTTTATGCACCACCAAACCCGGAGGTACTCCCTTCACATTTCTCGCCTCCTGTCCTATAAATAGGAGGGGTTGGACAAGAGGAGGAGGAGTTCACACAGCTCAAAACTTAGATGTGAGCACTTGGAAGAGCGGAGCTTGGAGCCCAAGAGGAGCTGGGTCGGCCTTCTCTTCAGGGCTTGAAAACTTCAAGAACCTTTGGTTTGTGTAAAACCCTCAAATAAGGGTATGATTATATAAAGGATTTTTTGCACAGAAACCATGCTTAGAGGCGAAATTATAGACATATCATTTCTGGAAACATATTAGCATGTATATTACTACTATTTTGAAAAACTTTCAAATATGTCATCGCCATAACCTCTCGTTACCACCCGTCAACTTAATGATAGTTAGATTTAACCAGACGTGGGGAATGACAATAATACCCCTCCCCCCGCTGGAAATCCCCCCCTCGACCCCTACCCTCCTCCCTCCGCCCCCCTCCCCCTACCGGTCTGCAACCCCCTCCCCTTGTTATCCCCGCTCCCCCCATTGGCCGGCAACACACCCCCCACGCCCACCCCCGTCGTCCCCCCACAGGTCTGTGTGTGTGGGGTGGGGGGTGGGGGTGGAGGAGAGAGGTATTTTGGTCATTTAACATCTAATTAATAGGAATATTGAAATCTTTGAGGAATATTCGAGGCCTCGTTGACGGAAGTTAACCGCAGTGGCATATTTGCAAGTTTTTCAAAATAGCAGTGATATACTTGTTAATATATTTCTAGGAATGTTATATTTGCAATTTCGCCTCTAAGCATGGTTTGTGTGTAAAACACCATTGTATAAATACCCCACGTGACGGAGTTATCTTGTATTTCAACCAAATTTTTATAAATCATGGAAGAACCATGTAAACCCCATAAATGTTCAAAGTTTTGAAAATTTGTTGTCAAATCATTGGAAAAAGTCCTGCTGTTTGCCGCAATTGTAATTTTACCGCCAAACTTTGTAAAATTGTAAAAATACTTATGAGATTATGCAAAAATCTCAGAAATTCAGAGATTGTTCGAGAGTGGTTCAAGTTTACAAAAATGTTCTAAAGATTCATGAAAAACCGTTGTTGTGTTCATTCAGTCCAGAAATTACAATTCTACTCTAGAACTTTACAAAATTGTGTAAACGTCCAAGATAATTACTAAAAATATTAGAATTTTAGAAATTGCATGGAAAGCTTATCATCGTTCCCATAGACCCTCATTTAAGGGAAATTGCAAATAAATCCTTGTTAAGGAAAAAATTGCAAATAAACCCCCATTCATGGGGAAATTGCAAGATTGCCTTATGTTCATGGAAATCAGGCATCCACTCTTATTAGCAAAGGGCAATAACAATCATTTCAAATATGCCCGCCTTTTGGCTATAAACGTCCTCTCCGGACATAAATAAATCCGATGGTCTCGTACAACGATCCAACGGTCCGATCGTGATGAAATTTAAATCTTATTGTTGGCTTTGGATTAGATGCAAATCTAACAGCGAGATCTTAATCTGGAGTAAAATCCAACTGTTAGATCTCAATCTGATTTAAATCTAACGGTCGATTTAAGCTAAAACCTTTAATATCACAACGGATATTGTAGAGGTCTAAGGATATCTTTGGCAGTTAATGAAAGGTGTTCGGACTTTAGGTCGATGTAAATAAACATCGACTACGGTCGGTGGAGAAAAGTCCAGTATACGAACCCTAAATCGTCTAATAAACATAAAGTGTGGAAATAATCATGCACATGTTAATTAAACAACTAAACAAATGTGCATCTTTGTTCAACAAATGAACACCTACTTCTTTTTGTTATTTTTCCGTGTTAGATAGAGAGACCTAACCATATTCCTATGTTTGTGTGGTCATAAGTAATCTTGCTTGGTGATGGTCTCAACAAGTCACCTCTTGTCCTAGATTCTGTTTCCTGTTCTTTCCCTTTTCACTGAAGTAAACCATCAACCACGAATGACACTACCCTGTTTTTCTTTACTCAATTCTGCAATCATCTCTCTTTAGTTTTACAAGTTTTCTTTGCAATTTGCAAATACAGAATTACATGTTGGACTTAGTATTTTGGCATTGGTTTCTTAAAAACTATGTTCAGTTGGGCTATTAATGCTTCCTGTGAGGTGCTGGAGTGCTGACAGCTGGTATTAATTTGTTCACAGGGAGCTTCTTGGGGTATCCAGTGTTGTCGCAGCGATGCTTGGCTTATCTATTCTTTTACTTTTGGGAGTTCTTAATTGGGATGACTGCTTAAGTGAAAAATCAGCATGGGATACATTATCTTGGTTTGCAGTTCTTGTTGGAATGGCTGGCCAGCTCACAAACTCTGGTATTGTAACTTGGATGTCAAATTGTGTAGCAAAGTTTCTTCAGTCCTTCTCATTGAGCTGGCCTGCAGCTTTTGGTGCACTTCAGGCTTCCTACTTCTTTATCCACTATCTGTTTGCAAGTCAGACTGGACATGTAGGAGCACTGTACTCTGCTTTTCTTGCCATGCATTTAGCATCTGGGGTACCTGGTGTTTTGGCTGCACTTGCATTGGCATATAATACAAATCTTTTTGGTGCACTATCACATTATAGCAGTGGCCAAGCTGCGGTTTATTATGGAGGTATGCTCATATTTGTTTAAAGTTCTTGCTTGGTCCTTTTTTATTCTTTTGAGTCATTCGTATCTGAAACTGTTTTTGAGAACAAATCTCAGCATAGTGAGAAATTTGTGAGTCATTCATGTCTGAAATTGTGACTTGAAACACTGCTTTTTCATGAGAAATTTGTTAATATGAATATATTGGTTGGATAATATTTGAAATTATAAGATAGAAAATTTATAACCTTTTTATCAAAATGATGAACGCTATAAATTTCATTTTAAACTTGAAAGGCTGAGATGTGCTTTGAGCTGAATGGCCCCTGAATGCTAGGATGTGGATTTCTTTTCATTATGATCAATAATTTATCTTTAATACATTTTTCTCTCTGTTCAGCGGGCTATGTAGATCTTCCAGATGTTTTCAAACTGGGCTTTATAATGGCCATAATAAATTCTGTAATTTGGGGAGTCGTTGGAGCAATCTGGTGGAAATTTTTAGGACTCTATTGAGTTCAATAATCTGTAAGTTGATTTTTTTGGCTCATGTGACTGTAATTCTTCCAGTGGCTTGCCTTCAAGCCCCACTTTCTTTTAGGTAGTCAAAATTTCTGATTGTCACACTCAAACTGAGTTGCCAATTCCCAAGAATTGAATGTCATAGATCCATGGTGTTATGGCATTTTTTTTAGCTTGCACGGATTCATCAAATTAATTGTTCATATTTTTCATCTTAATACTGCATCTTTATTTTTTTTTTGTAGAAAATGAGACAGTGATCTTTGCATCTAATGTGTAGAGTCTACTTCAGGACTTTATAACCATCCTATGTCTGCCCTTTGTTGTAAGGGGAACTAGCTTATTTGCCTAACTACTTTTGTCTTTCAGCTTCTACAGAGTTCTGGGTTTATCATTGTCTTTATCCACCTGAGCTTCAAAAATAAGGCCTATCAGATAAAAGGGATAACATGAGCAATATGTACGTTCCTTCAATTTGTTTGGTATGGAGCTGTTGAACCCCACAAAATTCACAACATTTTTTCTGATATTTCCAGCAAATTTCAGAAATTAAAGTACATTATGTCATGACAAAAAAAACGGTGCAAGATCCTTGCCGTTACATAAACACCCTGGGGATTTCACCGGGTGGAGATATTTACACAAAGTCAACCCGATATGACACAATGGAATTTCGTCAAACATTTGGCGGGCAGCATGAAACCACAAATCCACTCAACGAAAAAGTCAAACTTTTAACTCTCTCGGAGTAGCCCCAATGCCTCCAGCAAAGTCCCATTACCACGGAATTAAGGGACAGCAAGGCTGTCAAAAAACAACAAAGACGACCTCTACGCCTCGACGCGTCGCTGTAAGGGCTGTTAATGGGTCGGGCTGGCCCGATTTCGAGTCGGGCTAGCCCGATTTCGGGTCGGGTCACAAGGTCTTTTTCGGAAGCCCGGCCCGACTAGACCCGCGGGCCGGGATTGGGCTTTGAGTTCGGCCGACAGGCCGGCCCGTTCTCTTTTTTTTGTTCTCACTTCAAACTTTAAAAATTAATTAATTAAAATTATGTTATTTTACTTAATTAGAAAATTTAAAACTATCTTTTCACATAAATTATGCAATTAATATCAAAATTCTAATTAATTTAGTGAGATCATAAGTTTTATATTATTAAATATATTAATTTTTATTAATTTTTATATTTTATTTAAGTTGTCGGGCCGGGTCGGGCCAGGCGTTAGTCGCAAGGATGGCAATATCAGTTTCGGTATCGGTTTCGGTTTCGGCTGAAACATGTTAAAAACAGTCAGAAAAGGCAAAAATATTATTGAGCAGGTCCGGTTTCGGCCGAAACCGGACGGTTTCGGTCCGGTTTTGGTCGGTTTCGGACCGAAATTGGACTGTTTCGGTCCGAAACCATTAAAAATTAATTTTTATTGGTATCGGACTGGCTACAGTGACAAGGCCCGTTTCGGTTTCGGTATAGGCCGAAACCGATACGTTTCGGCCGAAACGTATCGGTTTCGGTTGATACTGCCATCCATGGTTAGTCGGGCTTTACATTTTTTTAATAGTGTCGGACCCGGCCCGGCCCGACCTGATATAGCTTGGGCCCGGGCCGGGCTTTAATATTGATAAGTCGGGCCTGGGTCGGGCCGACCTAAGCCCGGACCGGGTCCGGCCCATTGACAACCCTAGTCGCTGTGCTGAAGGAAGACCATAAAAGGATAAAAAAATTCTAACTGGTGGGCCTTTTTATAGCCTTGTATTGCAGCACATGGGCGGGGGGGACCGCCCTCTCCTCCCTTTGCTTTCTCTTCGCCAAACACCCATCGGGGGTGCCTCCCCCTCCGGTAGAACCCAGCGGGGGTGATCTCCCCCCAGTGCTCACCCCCGCTGACACCCACCGGGGGTGAGCCACCCCCGGTTGAGCTCCACCGGGGGTGAGCCCCCCTGCCTGCGCCCACTGGAGGTGCTCCCCCTGGCGATGTCCATCGGGGGTAGCCCCCTTGCTGTTTGGACAGGCTGGGGTACCCCCGGTCGGTTCCTCCGGGGGTGCTCCCCCCGCCCCTGGGCTACGCCGGCCCTTTCTTTTTTGCTGCGCACAGGCCGGGAGACCCTCGGTCAGGTTCACCGAGGGTCCTCTCCCCGCCGATCACCACCGGGGGTGGGGGGGTGGCCCTTTGCTCTCTTGCGCATGAAACAAAAAAAAAGGAAGAAGAAGAAAACAAGAGGAAGAGGAAAAAACAAGAAGGGGAAGAAGCATACCTCCACCACAAGTCATTGAGATTCTTTGTCTCTTCAATCAATGCAGTGATGCAGTCCACCAGGGGATGCACCCCCACTTGGCCTCTCCTTGCACCTATAAAAGGAGGAGGTGGCTAGCACAAGAGGCTCTCTCGGACTTGGACACTCACACACTTGGAAGTTTGCAAGCTTGAAGCCAAGAAGGAGAAGTCATCTTGGAGTTGTTTTGTTTTTCCTTCCCTTGAAAACTTGAAGCCCTGAAAGCCTGCTCAAGAAGTGAGAGGTGCTCTAATCAAATTTAAGTTCTTTTGAGAATTTTTATAAAAGTCCCTCTATTAGGGGCATGTTCATAATAGTACCTACAGGAAATTTGATGTATGTGTTATGAATGAAGAGAGAAATCATGTAAAAACTCATGAACTCGTAGTTCTGGGATTTTGGATGTCAAATTATGGGGAGGACCCTGCAGAAATTCAAAATAGTGGTTTTACCCCAAAGTTTTGTGAAATTGTATAAAAAACCATATAATTCAGGAAAAATCCTGAAAATTCTGAAATGCAAGGAAAATAGGTCAGTTTGCAGACATAAAAACAGCCAGAATTAGAGAAAAAGTCTTTCCTTTGCTCAGAAATTCGAAATTGCAGTTTTACCTTGAAGCTTTGGAAAATTGTGCGAATGCCCATGTAATTCAGGAAAAATCCTGAAAATTCTGAAATTCAACAAAATGATTCAAGTTTGCAGAAATGCTCTTCAAAATTAGAGAGATGTCCTGTTTTGTCCCGAAGAATTCAAAATTTGTAGTTTTACCTTGAATCTTTGCGAAATTGCATAAAAGCCCAGAAAAATACAGAAAATTCATAAAAAATCAAGGCTACGCAAGGATGTCCTGCTTGTGCGAGAAATTGCAAATAAACTCTCACATATAGGAAAAATTGAAAATGAACTTCTACTCAAGGGAAAATTGCAAGTAAACTCTCACATAAGGGAAAATTGTAAATATACCCCCACTTTAGGGCATGGAAGTCTCTCCCGGGGTAAATCTTCAATATCAAAATGGGTATTGTAAGGGTAAAATCTTTGGCAGTTAATCAAGGTGTTCGGACTTGTTCTGATGTAAATTAACACTGACTCTGATCGGGGGTGAAAAGTTCAATACACGAATTCTAAATTGTTTGATAAATCAAGCGCGTGGAATTAACAATATGTCAAAATATATCCATATTTATCCAACAAAATGGATGTTTTAAATTCCCAAATTTTTCGCGTGTTAAACAGATTGGCACGCCCGGTGATACTTTTTCTGCCTTTCATCTTTTTGCCAAAGATTTTTATGCCTTTACGAAGGTTGTGATATCTTTTGCCTCCTCTGCAGGAGGGAGCAGGGAGAGGAAACATTCTCAACCCCAACTTCAAATCACAAAGTAACAATAGCAACAACTTCCCGATGATGACAGTCACCTACGACTCGATCGCCATTGCCAATCACGCCCGATATGGCTATCTGGCAACTCTAATCATATTCGGAGACTTCCCGGCAGTCGTCGGGTCCCCCTTTTTTCTAGGGGACGTCCCCGCTAATCAAGAAATGTCGACTGCATCGGCCGTGCCTGCAGTTGGTGGCATCAAGCCCCACTCACCACAAGGTCGAGTTTTCTCGGTTAATACTGTTTCATTCAATGCCGCCCCAGCCAAATGGTGCAGTGTTGAAGTCGCAAAAGCAGAAAGCCTGTAGCAGCAATCTCTATTTCCGGCAAGACCATTCTTGTTGGCAATCTTCGCATCCGGCTCGATGGTGGAGAGCCGATTGTGCCATAGGACAATCATGTCCCGACAATCCTAACCTTTAACCGTTTCGCACTTCTTCACTGAGTGCGAGAAGACAAAGCGGACTTCAAAAAGAAATCCAAGTCCAAGAATGGGGGCAATGCAACTGAAGAGCGTCGTTGGAAAATGAAGCAAATTTGGGTCACCAAAGAGGAGGCCCTCGCGATCAAAAGAGCCAGGGCAGGCAAGCCCGTTCAAATTCCAAATCAGCATCAAGCTGAACTTCCAAACCTTTATGTTCTCAAGTACAAAAGAGGAAATGGGTTTACTGTAAACCTAACTTTACTCAAATCTCGGAACCAATCTGAGTAAAAGAAGCAAGCCCTGCTAAAGCCCCGACAACGCGTGTTTCAGTCTTTCATAGACTGTGGGCATCTTTCCGCCCAGGGGTTCAATTATTAAAGAAGCGAAGGGTTGTCCATATGTTAGAAATTGGAGACAATGTAAAAGTTTATACCTGCTATGTCTCCGGTGAAGTACCAAGGGAGGTCTACACTCAAGACTCGAATCCTTCCCTAAATTTATCAGAAGAAGAGTCTAATAGCTATCTAAGTTGTTCAGAGGATTCCTCGCCTTCAAGGAATCCATTTAACAGCTTATCTGGAGAGCCGATTGTATTAACTCATGTGACTAGTGGAGTAGTGGGGACGAAGCCACGATTGGATTTGATGCCAAATCAATTTTGGACGAAGAAAGGAAACCCGATTGGGTGTCAATTTTTGACCGGTTGGGGGCACCTCCTTGTCCAAATTCAGGTTCCCACAAGAAGAGAGTAGTGCAGACTCTTGAACGCGTTGCACATGCTTATAATGGCGATTCTTTTGCAATTGATAAATCTACGGTGCTGGAAAGTCTAGCCCAATGGACTCACTTGATCAACGAGCATGCTCCCATAACTCATTATAAGGCCTTGGAATGCTCAACCCACAGCAACCATCCTGTTGAGGTGTTACCTCGACAAGAGGTGCCTCCATGGGGTGACATGGTGGACAACCTTTATAGTGTCAATAGAGAAGACAATATGAATCCTCCATTTTGGAGGGTTTAAGACGGGAGAACCAATCATTAAAGTCCCTTTTACAAGAATTGTTGTGAGAAGGGGAGGCCCTGCTCAGGTGTCTCACATCTTCATCAAACAGCCAAAGCAACTATGGGGATTCCAACAAATGTTGATCCTTCACCGATGATGGTCAAGGCACCGGCCATTAAAGTTAGGCCCTTTGAGGACCGTCACGTCACCAAGAAAGAAACAAATACCGTGGACTTCTCTCCTTTAGATGACCATTCCCAGGAAAAAAATTGGCTCAAGCAAGTCCTACAAAAATGTCAAGGGTAAATCACTGTTGCACCTTTGTTTTTCTCGATCCTCAAGTCAATCGAGGTAATCTACATTCGGCGACGAGTGAAATACGGTGCAAAGCCAACTCTGTCGCTCTGTGGAGTATCTCCACACGTTGGGGTCTATAGACCCGACCTCATCCCAAATTATAAATCCCTCGCAACAAACGCGGTGATTGAGGTGCAAACAAAATCCACAACGATCGCCAAACGACTTAGAGTCAAGTGTTTTCTGGGTCCATGCGAACTCCCGGATTTCGGGAACTCCCGCAAGAGGTCCGAGACCAAGCAAAGTTACATCGCAGCAAGAAGATGCATGTGTGGAAGACGTTCACTCACAAATGAAAAGTCCGGCACGTGTGTACGAGATGATCCCGATGGAAACAAACTTCTCCCCTCGATCAGCATAGAGGAGATCAAAGAACAAACAAAGTAGAAGCTTTTCTCCCTTCCACGTGTCCCGGTTACGAGCAAATTGCCAAAAAAGGGCAGAATCGAGGCTTTAGAAGGGGTGAGGCGCTGTTTTTAACCCACCCTGACAGGGTGGGGACTCGGGACGGGGCGCCTAGGGTCAATAGGGACCCACGCTAGCCCCCTTGAGCCCGGGGTCAAAAGACCCCCATGGGGGGTCAGTTGACCCCGACCACCCCACCCGGGGCCAAACGCCCCTTCGCGGGGCCGTTTGACCCCAATGGGGTCTGCGAGTAGCGCGACCCTGGGGTGGGGCCCACTGGGGTGAAACCCCCTTTACGACCCCGTTTTTCACCCCAGTGAACTTGTCTGAGGTCATTTGACTTCGAGACCCTTCATTTAACCCCGATTCTTTTTTTTTTAAAAAAAAGAGAAAAAAGGGGGGGAAATCCACCTTGTCAAGGTGGGGTTCAAAAATCAACCCACCTTGTCAAGGTGGGTCCGATACCTTCTATATATATCCCATGGGTTTAGAAGGAACGACAGAAGAGAAGAGCGAGAGAAGAGACTCACACGGAACGGAGGACACCTAGACGGGAGCTCGAGACTTGTTCTTTGTTTGGCCCATTCCGGGGTATGAATATATAAATACCCTTGGGTCTTGTATTTATGCCCCCAGCGGCTATGTGTTCTTTTATGCGGCCCGCCCTAGGGTATTAAACTAGGGTATTAAAAAATAATAAATATCCGGGTCTTGCATTTATGCCACTAGCGGTTCTGTATGGTTGTTTTCTGTCTTTAGACAATAGAGTAATATAATCTCTCGAATTAATGAAGAATTACAGAAATGCCCTTCCAAAAATCGCAAGAAAACTCATAAGTCCTGTAATTGCAGTTAAACCTGTTGTGCCCCGGACTGTTTTGATGAAGATCTTGAATGAAAAGTCATGAGTTTAATTTTTGTGGATGATTTGCATTGATATATTTGATGAATGAGGAGTTTGAATGGTGAAATGAATGTTGATATATTTGAGTTCTGTCTAAGAGGAAAATCCAAATGCTGAAGTTGATCCAAATGCATTGAAAACAAGTGTGATATTTGATGTTATAGAAAGTTCAGTTTTGCTGAAGTGGTTGATTGATGTGTGGCTTGTTGATCATGGCATCCTATGCTTCATTGCACAGCTTCTGTATTAATTGCATCGACCCAATCAATGGGTTCCTCATACAATGCACCGACCTTGTGGTTTCTTGCACTGGCATTGATGATTAAGGATGTCACTTGCTTTGACTGAGTTTAAGATGAATGCCACCTTGATAAGTGCAGGCTCAATGTGAAGTCACCACTCAAATCTTCAAGGCCAAATGGTAAGAATAATTGTTTAACTAGATCTAAATGTGGATGGTTTGATCTGGGTAGAAATCAAGTTTTGTAATGTCCATCTGAGTTATAAGTGCTCAATTGTTATATCTTAATACTTGGTTCATAACATGTGGTGTTTCAAGTGGTTTAATTGAAGTTTTTCTGCTGTCAGGAAAAGTGTCGACCTAATGGGTCGACACTTATTTTCACGCCTTCTGCCTTGCGTTAAGTGTTAAGAACGCTGGCAGAAAATATCGACCCATGAAGTCGACACTTTCACCAGGGTTCTGTTAATTTGCAAAAGTCAGAATAGTCGAGAAAAAGTGTCGACCTCATAGGTCGACACTTTCAGGTAAGTTCGTTCAATTCTGTGAAAACAGAACCTCCGTGAAAAAGTGTCGACCTCAAGAGTCGACACTTTTCACCACGGATGTTATGTTGATTCACAGGCCAAAACACTTGGGAAAAAGTGTCGACTCAATGAGTCGACACTTGCTTCACGTGTTTTGTTTTTATGTGTTCTGGCAGAACATTCTTGAAAAAGAGTTGATTCCATGAGTCGACACTTTTTCTGAGCGTTCCGATCGGGTTTTGCGGATCTGTTTCGAACCCACTAAATGGAGATCCATTTGGCTTGGTTATTTACCCTAATGACCTTAGGGCGTCCACCATATATTGTATGAGTTTTGAAGAGGGTTTGGGAAGGGCTTTTAAGTCTTATAGGCATTCAATCCCTTGTGTATAAGACGCCGCCCTTGTTCCGATCGAAAATTATTGAAGAGAGCTTTAACGTGTTCATCTTTTGCTTGCAGGAGAAGAAGGAGCTTTGCACTCTGCTGGAGGTGAAGGAAGGCTACGCCGAGGTCGTCCCCACTGGAGCCCGAGCCAAGATCTGGAGGCCACGGTCGGCGTCCTCTTCATCCGCAGCTTCGGGCGTTCACATCTTCTACGCCGGCTTCTTCTAACCCTCGGTTCCATCGTTCTAGTGATACCTTCTCTAATCTTCGAGTTTTGTTTAAGGATTTATGGGGAAGATCATGTTTACTATTACATCTTGTGCTTAGATTCATATTCTCAGACTGGGCTTTGTATCTCCATATTATTTTCATCTTTAGACGATTTCGGAGCTTGCTCCGAGTGTGTGTGGGGTTTCTCGTCGTCGTGCGGGAACCCACGTGTGTGGGCCGTCGAGCCCGTGTGTGGTTGCTGCTACCGTCGTGCAGCGTGTTTTAGTGAAATCCTCTCGAGGTGAGAGGGGTGGACGTAGGACGGCACTTGGTGCGTCCGAACCACTTAAAAATCACTGTGCCGTAGTTTGCCTTTTATGTGGTTGTGATATTGTCTATCCGTTCGTACTACGAGTGTGAGTCGGTGAGACGAGAGTTTGATCAACTGTCCGCTCATATATTGTTCACCGAGTGATTATATTCCTGCGCTGGGAAGTTGTGAGGGCTTGCTTGCTTTTCATTCATTCGTTCCAATCAAGTTTGTCTAAAGCTTATTTACCATATCTGTGGTTGGATTTAATTTTGTCTAAATTTCTGAAAAAGAGTGGGCAATCAATTTACCCCCCTCTCAATTGCCTCCTAACCGGGCCAACAATTAGTATCAGAGCCTCGGCTCTGTTTTCTAGAAATCTAGCGGTTCAGAGTGATCTGTTAGGAATGGCCAACAATATTAACAAGGGGTTAATGCCCGAAGGGCATTCTATTCATCGGCCATCTTTCTTCGATGGCAGTAATTACCCTTACTGGAAGAATAGGATGACCGTGTTCCTTTGTGCTCTAAGTCATGAAATATGGACTGTTATTAGGAATGGTCTGTATGTTTTACACCTTGATGAGGACATGTGGGACGATGATAGTATTAAGAAAGCCACTGTAAACTTTAATGCTTTGAACATTATTCAGTGTGCTATTCACCCTAACGAGTATGCTCGTGTCTTCATGTGCAGCAGCACAGAGGAAATGTGGGACAAGCTCAAGCTTATCTACGAAGGTACCACAAAAGTTAAGGAGACGAAAGCGAATATGTTGATCCGTGATTACGAGCTGTTTCGGATGAAGGATGAAGAAAATATCTCCGAGATGTTCGCATGTCTCATGGAGATTACAAATGGATTGAAATCACTCGGGAGAGAGTTCACAGATAAGGAATTGGTACGGAAGGTGTTGAGGTCACTATCACCGAGCTGGGACACCAAGGCGACCGTGATAGAGGACTCAAAGGATTTGTCAACGCTCACCGTGGATGCACTCATAGGGTCATTAATGACCTATGAGATCAATGTGATAAAGAGAACGGAAGAGGATCCAAAGAAGAAAAAGCCAATCGCTTTAAAAGCACTCCCGGAAAGTGTCTCAAGCCAAGAGGAGTCGTTGGGAACCACTGACGATGAAGAGGTTGCTATGCTGACGAGGAAAGTAAGACAATTCCTGCGTCAAAGAAGACGGTTTGGCGGGAAATTTAGGAAAGGAAAAAGGCAGCCAAGGCAACGAAATGAACCATCCAAGGCCGCCGAGATTATATGTTATGAATGCAAGAAAGCGGGGCACATGCGAGGAGAATGCCCCGAGCTGCAAAAGAAGAAAGGGAAAATGGTCAAGGGCAAGAAGTCGAAAGCCATGAAGGCGACGTGGAGTGACGAAGATGAGCCCACGACCGATGATGAGGAGCAAGACATTGAAGAACTTGTGAAGACAATGTGTCTAATGGCGAAAAGCGACAGTGAACAGGTAATTTTTGACACAGAGTTTATTTCAAACGAACAGTGGGAACTTGCATATGAGGAGTTAGATGAGAAATACAGAAGAATGAAAAATGAAAATAGGACATTAAAGAAAAAGATTCATGAAATTGTTCACTCATCTAATTCATGTGGAAAATGCAATCTACTTGAAATGCAAGTTAAAAGTTTGAAAAATGCTAATGATGCTTTGGAAACCAAATTAGCTTTGTTTGAAGATGAAATAGCATGCTTAGAAGTAGAAAAGAAAAATGCCTTTAAACTTAAAGATGAAATCCAAGAAAGGTATGACCTCTTGAACAAAGAATTGGAAGAGTTGCATGTTAAACTGACTGAATGTGAGAAAGAGAAAGAAAAATTGAAAGGCGAGAATGAGAGTTTTATCATTGAACTTGAAAAGGTGAAAAATGCGAATGGAAAAATGTTGAGAGAAAAAGGAAAACAAATTGAGAGGAATCCAAGTACAATGCATGGCAACAAGAATCATGTTCAATATGCTGTTAAGAATTCATCTTGTCAAGGAGAATGTTCACACACACACCTTGAAAAACCAACTGTTAATTCTAGTTTCCCCTCAACCTTTAGGAATGTAAATAAAAGAAGAAATTTTGGTAGGAAAAGACCCACGTGTTTTTATTGTGGGAAGATAGGGCATGATATGTATATATGCCAACTCATGCAATATGATGATGACATATTTTTCAATATATACAATCAATCCTTTGGGAATGCTAACATGAAGGGACCCAAGCTTGCTTGGGTACCCAAATCAAAATGAGCATGGTTGCTAATTGGTGCAGGTCTGCATGAAGGCGGGAGAGAATAAATGATACCTGGACAGCGGATGCTCCAGGCACATGACGGGAAATAAACACCTTTTTGCAGACCTTGCTGAAAAGAACGGAGGTACGGTAATCTTTGGAGGACAGGGCAAGGGTAAGATAATCGGAATCCGGAGAATTGGTAAGGACCCTAACCATTGCATTGAGGATGTTTCACTTGTTAGAGGTCTTTACCACAATTTGCTTAGTGTAAGTCAACTCTGTGATAAGGGTCACAAAGTGATTTTTGAGTCTTCTCACTGCACTATCATTGATGTTAACACACAGAAAATTAAGTTCATAGGAGTGAGATGTAACAACACCTATCAAGTTGATTTTGATGAGCTTGCATCTAAGAAACTTTGTTTAGTTGCCAATAAAAGTGAAGATGTTTGGTTGTGGCATCGCCGTCTTGGGCATGCCAGTTTTAATGTCATTAGGAAGTTGAACCGTCATGATTTAGTCAGATGTCTTCCTAAATTGAATTTTGAAACTTCAAAGATATGTGAAGCATGTAATAAAGGAAAACAAACCACCACATCTTTTAAATGCAAAAATATTGTTTCAACAGAAAAACCCCTTCAATTGTTGCATCTGGATTTATTTGGTCCCACCAGGACTCGCAGTCTTGGGGGGGAGCTTTATGGTTTCGTGATTGTCGATGATTTCTCGCGATATGCATGGGTTCTATATCTAGCAAATAAAAGTGATGCTTGCAATGAGTTCATTGATTTTTGCACTAGAATTCAGAATGAAAAAGGATATACAATTCAGAAAATTCAAAGTGACCACGGAAAGGAATTTGAAAATCATGAATTTGATACTTTTTGCAGGAAGCAGGGGTACGAGCATCAGTTCTCTTCACCAAGAACCCCTCAACAAAACGGCGTGGTCGAAAGGAAAAACAGGACGCTCGTGGAGATGGCGCGTACCATGCTTGCGGAGAATGGTCTTCCACGGTACTTATGGGCAGAGGCAGTGAACACTGCCTGCTACATCACAAATAGAGCAATGGTAAGACCAATCCTTACGAAAACTCCTTACGAGCTTTACAAAGGTAAGAAACCCAACATATCTCATTTTAAGCCATTTGGGTCCATATGTTATATTTTGAACAATGGAAAAGACAATCTCGAAAAATTCGATGCGAAGAGTGATAAAGGGATTTTCCTCAGGTATTCTCTATCATCTAGAGCCTACCGTGTTTATAACACTAGAACACTTGTTGTCGAGGAAAGTCCACATGTTGTTGTTGATGAATATACTATGAGAAAGTTGAATGATAATGATTATTTTATTGTTACAGGTGAGAATGAAATTGAAAAGGGAGAGTCGAGCAAACAAGGTGAGGCAACAAATCAAGAGGAAGAAAAGGAACAAGAGGAGGAAGCGAACAAGAGCAACATCTGAACCTTCCACACCAATGGACCACGCACAAGGACCATCCATTGGAGAATGTGATCAGCGGTGTGGATGAAGGAATCCGAACACGGGCTTCAATGAGGGAAGTTGAAATTCACGATAACTTAGCCTTAATTTCTAACATTGAGCCTAAGTCTTTAGACGATGCTTTAAATGACAGTTCTTGGGTTCTCGCCATGCAAGAAGAGCTACACCAATTCCAAAGGAATCGGGTGTGGTTCCTCGTGCCCCGGCCTGATGACCATCCTATTATTGGAACTAAGTGTATTTTTCGAAACAAACTTAGTGAAGATGGGGTGGTTGTGAGGAATAAGGCAAGATTAGTAGCCAAGGGCTACTCTCAAGAATTTGGTATTGATTTTGATGAATCGTTTGCACCTGTGGCTAGATTAGAAGCAGTTAGAATCTTACTTACTTATGCTTGTCACAGGAACATTAAACTGTTTCAAATGGACGTGAAGAGTGCCTTCCTCAACGGAGTGATCAAGGAAGAAGTGTACGTGGAGCAACTACCGGGCTTTGAAGATGAAAGATTTCCGGACCACGTCTTCAAATTGGACAAGGCACTATATGGTTTGAAACAGGCTCCCCGGGCATGGTATGATAGATTAAGTTCATTTCTTATTGAAAATGGCTTCAAACGAGGTAACATAGATCAGACTTTGTTTACAAAAACTTGTGATGATCATTCATTAATCGTTCAAGTTTATGTAGACGATCTAATTTTTGGAGCCTCCAATTCAAAAATGAACGATGAATTTGCCCAACTCATGCAGGGGTTTGAGATGAGCTTGATGGGAGAGCTCAACTTCTTCTTGGGATTGCAAATAAAGCAACTGGACGATGGCATTTTCATCAACCAGAAGAAGTACACACAAGAAATCGTGAAGAAATTCCAACTTGAGACTGCCAAGCCCTTTGCAACACCTATGTCCACCTCACAGAAAATGGAAGAAGAAAAAGGTAACAAAATCGATCAAACACTTTTTAGGGGTATGATTGGTTCACTGTTATACCTGACTGCTAGTAGGCCTGACATCCATTTCAGTGTCTGTCTCTATGCAAGATATCAATCTTGTCCCAGGGATTCTCATTTGTCGGCCGTAAAAAGGATCTTCAGGTATTTGAATGGTATTCTTGACCTTGGTTTGTGGTTTCCTAGAAATAATTCATTTGAACTGCATGCCTTCACTGACTCTGATTATGTTGGTTGTAAAATGGATCTAAAAAGCACAAGCAGTCACTGTCAGTTTCTTGGGGGCTGCATGGTTTCACGGGCCTCAAAGAAACAACATTGTGTGGCTTTATCAACTGCCGAAGCCGAGTATGTGGCTGCCGGTAGTTGTGCGGCTCAAGTGCTTTGGATCCAACATCAATTGTTAGATTTTGGTTTTTGTTTAAAAAATACTCCCATAATGTGCGACAACACTTTTGCAATAAATTTATCCAAAAATCCTGTCCAACATTCCCGCACTAAGCACATAGAATTTAGACATCATTTTATACGAGATCATATAAATAAAGGTGATTTTGAACTTGTTTTTGTTGACACAAAACACCAACTTGCTGATATATTTACAAAACCTTTAAATTCTGAACAATTTTGTTTTCTGAGGAGAGAATTAGGAGTGTGCAGGTTAGAAAATTGAAATCTTTTGAATTGTTTTGTTCATACACACTCTTACTTTTTCATAAAGAAACTGTTCATAATGCCTTATGTTTTGCACATAAAAAGTTTTCATTGCTTTTACAGTTCACGCTTTGCTCTTTGTGCATATTTTAAGAAACAACAATTTGGTTCTCATACATGCTTTTATCTTTTCGCATCCGCATGTACATAAATGCATATACTTCATATACGTGTACATGAATGCCATGATTCACCGGTATATAAAATGGTGTTAGTGGAAAGGTGGATTAAGTCCACCTGGAAGCTTTCATTATGCGTGAGTATGGTCTTCGGACCTATGTTCTCCGCCACGTACCGGTAATCAAAATTGCTTGAAAATAAGTGTCGATCCATTAGGTCGACACTTTTCCTGACAGCAGAAAAACTTCAATTAAACCACTTGAAACACCACATGTCATGAACCAAGTATTAAGATATAACAATTGAGCACTTATAACTCAGATGGACATTACAAAACTTGATTTCTACCCAGATCAAACCATCCACATTTAGATCCAGTTAAACAATTATTCTTACCATTTGGCCTTGAAGATTTGAGTGGTGACTTCACATTGAGCCTGCACTTATCAAGGTGGCATTCATCTTAAACTCAGCCAAAGCAAGTGACATCCTTAATCATCAATGTCAGTGCAAGAAACCACAAGGTCGGTGCATTATATGAGGAACCCATTGATTGGGTCGATGCAATTAATAGAGAAGCTGTGCAATGAAGCATAGGATGCCATGATCAACAAGCCACACATCAATCAACCACTTCAGTAAAACTGAACTTTCTATAACATCAAATATCACACTTGTTTTCAATGCATTTGGATCAACTTCAGCATTTGGATTTTCCTCTTAGACAGAACTCAAATATATCAACATTCATTTCATCATTCAAACTCCTCATTCATCAAATATATCAATGCAAATCATCCACAAAAACTAAAGTCATGACTTTTTCATTCAAGATCTTCGTCAAAACAGTCCGGGGCACAACAATCTCCCCCTTTTTTACGAAGATAAAACCATTGAAAAAATAATAAGATTTGCATGAAAGATGACATTCTTTGAACCACAACAAGCATTTAAATTCCCCTTTTTGCGAAAAGCACAATCAATCAAGAACACAAGCAAGCCATGAATCTTCATGAATCTTCATGCAAGTGTAAGCTGGAATTAAATGCAAGTTGGAATTATTTCTCCCCCTTTTTGTCAGAGTCAAATAGGGGATTATTAAAACCATGGAAGTAAAGCCTCAATATGCACAGTTAACGCGATGAGATGCATATGGAAGGCAAGAACTGATCATGCTAGCACACATGCACTCATCATTGTATAAAATAGCAAGCATGTTCTCTATGAACAGGTTAAGAAATATGCTATTGACCGAGAACATGAGGTTCATGAGCAATAGTAAAAGGGTAGTGCTTACAAGAAGTGGTACTGCAAGACTCATGAAATATGACTGATTCAAGATGTACATTCGTACAATCACTCCCTAAATGTATATGTGAAGAATGAGCAATGAAATCTAAGACAGTATGGATTTTTAGATTTTCCAAAAAAACACAAGTAGGAACTTTTCCTCCCTACACTTTCATACAACGTGCTCGACTTTTGGTAGCTTCGCACAACCCCAAAATTATTTTAATTTTTAAATGATAAGCTGACTAACCTTTTGACACGAGTCATGCCCTTTGTTTCAGGGGCATTTCTCGGTTACTCGGTATCGTCACTTATGATAATGTGGATAGGACAATTTTCAATGCGAGTTTCCTCCTTTATTTCAGGGGGGATTCCCGATTTACTTGATGTCAAATCACACTTATTGAAATTTTTGACGGGGCTGACAGTTTTTTTCTCACAAGTCACGTGATTTCTTTGTAGGAGATCCAGAGCCCTAAAGTGTGTTGAGTGGAATAAGTGAAATCCTTATTTGTTAGAATCATTAACTCAAATGTGCAAGTTGTGTGAGACATTGCATAGAATGTAAGAGATAAATTAGCCTATTCATGGTGATGTCTCCCCATAAGTGTATGCACAGTTATAACAAAAATCTCCCCCTTAATATGTGCCATGTTAAAAACATGTCCTAGTCAAAGCATTTTATTTAGCAAGGGTGTAAGGTCATAGGAGATGTCAGAACTGAAAGGTGTGTAATTTATATACACTCAAGCATGTCAAAATGGTGTTTTCAAGCAATTTTGATTACCGGTACGTGGCAGAGAACATAGGTCCGAAGACCATACTCACGCATAATGAAAGCTTCCAGGTGGACTTAATCCACCTTTCCACTGACGCCATTTTATATACCGGTGAATCATGGCATTCATGCACACGTATATGAAGTATATGCGTTTATGTACATGCGGATGCGAAAAGATAAAAGCATGTATGAGAACCAAATTGTTGTTTCTTGAAATATGCACAAAGAGCAAAGCGTGAACCGTAAAAGCAATGAAAACTTTTTATGTGCAAAACATAAGGCATTATGAACAGTTTCTTTATGAAAAAGTAAGAGTGTGTATGAACAAAACAATTCAAAAGATTTCAATTTTCTAACCTGCACACTCCTAATTCTCTTCTCAGAAAACAAAATTGTTCAGAATTTAAAGGTTTTGTAAATATATCAGCAAGTTGGTGTTTTGTGTCAACAAAAATAAGTTCAAAATCACCTTTATTTATATGATCTCGTATAAAATGATGTCTAACTTCTATGTGCTTAGTGCGGGAATGTTGGACAGGATTTTTGGACAAGTTTATTGCAGAAGTGTTGTCGCACATTATGGGAGTATTTTTTAAACAAAAACCAAAATCCAGCAATTGATGTTGGATCCAAAGCACTTGAGCCGCACAACTACCGGCAGCCACGTACTCGGCTTCGGCAGTTGATAAAGCCATACAATGCTATTTTTTTGAGGCCCATGAAACCATGCAGCCCCCAAGAAACTGACAGTGACCGCTTGTGCTTTTTCGATCCATTTTACAACCAGCATAATCAGAGTCAGTGAAGGCATGCAGTTCAAATGAATTATTTCTAGGAAACCACAAACCAAGGTCAAGAGTACCATTCAAATATCTGAAGATCCTTTTTACGGCCGACAAGTGAGAATCCCAGCCCTAGAAGTGGCCCATGATGAAGGCCCTGCCAGCTTGTTCTATGTTGCAGAAGAACATGCGGCGCGAGAAGATGCTGATTGTTGCGTCTCGGAAGACTTGGAGAGCGCTGCAGTGCTTGTTCAGAGGTTGCCTTTTACCTCGAACAAGATGGCTAGAATGTTCATAAAACAGCATATCCCTGCGGGCCAATCTCAAAAGACGACTGAGGCCTTCCAAAAGCTCTGGTATCCTGCCAGCATTGATAAGGAGCTCAGACGTGTATCTCAGCATCCAGGGCTGGGATTCTCACTAGAAGAATATTATTACAGCGGACGATATGAGGTGGACACCATCTCTATTCTCTCGTCAACAGAAGAAGCACCGCTGGGGGCAACTTATGATGAAAGCCCGATGGAAGAGGAACAAGCTCAGGTGTTCCAACAAGAGGACCAGAATCTGGAAGTTACCACTCTCTGTAGGTGTTGGGAGCAACTCGGAGGTGAAGAGATAACCCTCCAAGCTAAATTCGATACAGCTAATAACAGCGAAGCTGAAGATACTAGAGAAGAGGCGCATAGTTCCTTTTGTAGTCCTCTCACTGCTACCACAACAACTCATTCTCAGTCGGCCGATGTAGGGGCCGCTGCAACCTGTCAAACAATACTTACTGACGAGGATGTCACCAAGCATAAGCAAGACGCCTCTCGCAAAGATGTGGCAGTGCAGGCTGAAGTCGAGACCGAGTGGTTCTCACTTATGGTGGGATCAGACATCCGTCTTCCTAATCTAGCAATGAAAGAGCTAACTCCTATCAAAACAGCTGATGAATCCCATGAAGGGAGAATTGTAGAAGGTCTGATGTCGGGACAATCTGTGCTCCAGCCATCCCTGGAACTACAAAACCTTGGGGAGGATGGAGGGCGAAATAATGACATTGTCGAAGTCCTTGAACTCGACGACATAAATGATATCCCGGATTTCATTGATCTCGAACCCGCACCTCCGGAAATTGAAGACGGGGGGCAGACCACGGTCGATGAGTTGGTAGAGGTCAACTTGGGGAGTGAAGAGGACCCTAGACCTATCTTCCTTAGTGCTCAGCTCTCCTTAGCCGAGCGGGAGCTATATGTGCAATTGCTGCAAGAATTCTGGGACTGTTTCGCCTTGAGTTATAAAGAAATGCTCGGGCTTAGCCCTGCAGTTGCTCAACATGAACTGGCGATTAGCCCCGACGTCGAGCCAGTGAAGCAGTCACCACGGCGCATGAGGCCGGAGCTCATCACTCAAATATGCAAAGAAGTTGACAAGCTTATTGAGGTGGGCTTCGTCGAAGAGAACCAATACACTACATGGCTGGCCAACATAGTGCCCGTCAAAAAGAAGAACAGTCAGATCCAGATATGTGTGGATTTTCGTGATCTGAATAAAGCTTGCCCGAAAGATGACTTCCCGGTGCCGATAATAGAAGTCATGATAGATGCTACGATTGGCCATGAGGCCCTTTCCTTTATGGATGGTTCATCCGGCTACAATTAGATATGGATCGCGGAGCACGACCGTGTTCATACTGCCTTTCGTACCCCCAAGGGTATTTACCATTACAAAAGGATGCCTTTCGGGCTGAAGAATGCTGGCGCCACCTACCAACGGGCGATGACCAGAATTTTTGATGAATTGCTCTACCTCACAGTCGAGTGCTACATTGACGACTTGGTGGTTAAGACCAGAAGAAGAGAGGATCACCTGCAAGATCTCTGAACAATATTCCAACGGCTCAGGTAGTACGAGCTGATGATGAACCCATTAAAATGCGCCTTTGGAGTCTCCAGCGGCAAGTTTCTGGGTTTTATTGTGAGACATCGGGGGATTGAAATAGACCCCACAAAGATTAAAGCCATTCAGGAGTTGCCTCCACCAAGGAACCTCTCCGAGCTGCGGTCTCTCCAAGGCCGGCTGGCCTATATCCGACGATTCATATCGAATCTGTCGGAAGATGTCACCCTTTTCACAAGCTGATGATGAAGGATGTCCCGTTCTATTGGGATGAAGAATGTCAGGCGGCATTTGAGAAGCTGAAAGAACACCTCAAGACCCCTCCTGTGCTCGGCGCACCAGTAAAAGGGCGGCCGCTGATCTTGTACATAGCGGCCACGCATCATTCTCTAGGGGCAATGTTGGCCCAAAATAATGATGAAGGAAAAGAACATGCCCTCTACTATCTCAGCAGAAGATTGGTGAGGACCGAAGAGAAATATTCTTACATTGAAAAGAGTTGCCTGGCGTTGGTCTTTGCTGTCAAGAAGCTCCGACACTATATGTTGTCGCATGAAATTAAGCTGGTCTCCAAGGCAGATCCATTGAAGTATATATTATCTCAGCCAGCACTGAAGGGCCGTCTGGGGAAATGGGCGGTAATACTTATGGAGTTCGATATCTCCTATGTGCCTCAGAAAGCCATCAAGGGACAAGCCATTGCAGATTTCTTTGCTGCACACCCAATACCTGAAGATTCTCTATTGCAGGCTGAACTGCACGAAGATGAAACACTAGAAGCAAACCAGGTGCAATCCACATTGCGGGAACTTTATTTCGATGGTGCTTCCAGAATTGACACTGTGGCCAGTGGGCCCAGTAGAATTCGAGCCGGCGCAGGCGTAGTCCTGGAATCTCCAGAGGGGGAGGTCGTGCATACCTCCTGTTCAATCAACAAGCCTTGCACAAACAATGAGGCAGAATACGAGGCTTTGATTATCGGCCTGCAAATCGCCTTATCCATGGGAATTCAAATGCTAGAAGTCTATGGGGATTCCATGCTAATTGTTAAAGAAGTCGAAGGAGAGTTCGATGTCCGGAAGCCAGAACTCATGCCCTATCACCAGCTGGCCCTAGGCCTGGTGGCAAAATTCTATTTCATCCAGATAAAGCACATCAACCGAGGGAAGAATGCTCAGGCAGACGCCCTTGCAAAGCTAGCCAGTTCCCTGGCAGTCCCGCCAGATGAAAGCCTGAATGTGACCCTCATCAATAGGCGACAGGTGCCAAGTGTGATGGATGTCCCAGTTACGGGAGAAGAAAATGAAGTAATGGTTGTAGAAGAAGTTCGACAACCTGATTGGCGGGAACATCTGCTACAGTGGTTTCAACGCCAACAATTGCCAAAAGAAAAAGAACAGAGAATGAAGTTAATAAGAATAAAAGATTCTTATGAGATGAGAAGCGGAACTCTGTTTCGAATAATGGCGAATGCCAGAAATAAAATCCTGCTGCGTTGCTTGTCCATTGACGAAGCCATGCAAGTCATGCATGAGGTGCATGCTGGATCAGCTGGGGCACATAAAGCCGGTCCGAAAATGAAAATCGAGATAAAGAAGCTGGGCTATTACTGGCCCACCATGTTTGATGACTGCTGCAAGTTCGCCAAGACTTGTCAGAAATGCCAGGAGCATGCTAACATCCCGAGGAGGCCTCCGGCACCGCTACATCCCACCATACCAAGTTGGCCGTTTGCTCAATGGGGCACAGACGTGGTAGGTCCTCTGCCATCTCCTCCTCTGGATGCAAATACATCTTGGCAGCCACAGACTACTTCTCCAGATGGGCGGAGGCGGTGGCATTGAGAGAAGTGACGGGAGAGCTGGTCGCTAGGTTCTTCCGCCAGCCGGTTTGGGGTTCCCAGCCGAATCATTTCTGACAATGGCAGCCATTTTAGGAATCAGAAGATATACCGGTTGGCTGATAAATACAAAATTGATTGGAGGACTTCGTCTCCCTATAGCCTCCAGGCTAATGGGCTTGCAGAAGCTTTCAATAAAACGCTGTGCACCTTGCTGGCGAAAATTGTTAACTCTAGTAAAAGAGACTGGGAAGAAAGAATGTACGAAGCACTCTGGGCTTATCGTATAGTATACAAAACCCCAACTGGCTGCTCACCTTTCTCCCTCGTGCACGGGTCAGAGGCGGTGGTACCAATTGAATTGGAAGTCCCATCACTGCGGGTCGCCATTCAGCATGGTTTGGTCGGCAGCGAACAAACTAATGCGGAAAGAAGATTGGAGGAGCTTGCCGATTTGGAAGGAAAGCGACTCCCAGCACAACAGAATTTTCAACTATACCAAGCTCGCATGGCCCGTGCTTTTGACAAGCTGGTCAAAGAGCGAGAATTCAAGAAAGGCGACCTCGTTATGGTAAAGAGAAGAGAAGTGATGACAACCAACCCCAAGGGAAAGCTGATTGAAAATTGGGTGGGCCCGTATATTGTCAATCGGGTCTACGAAGGAGGCGCTTACATCCTTGTAGATCACAAGGGCGTAGTTCAATTCTCCCCTCTCAACGGGAAGCTTATGAAGCTATATCGGGCAGCTGCGCCAACGCCTGAAGACCAGAAGACACCCATGGTCCAACCATAACCCCACTGGGTCATAATGCTTCCAACGGACCTTACGTCCGTCTAGGTAAAGAAAAAACCTCTCCTTTGCTCGGGTATTAACCCCATACCCGTGAATCTTACTTACATAACTTCCCACGGACCTTACGTCTGTTCGGAAGAAGAAAACTCCCTCTTTGCTCCGGCATTAGAACCATGCCCGTGAATGCTATTTTCAAGACATCCAACGAACCTTACGTCCGTGTGGATGAAAAGAACCCTGCCTTGAATACTATCTCCGTAAAGGCCCTCGATGAACCTTACGTCCATGAGGGTAAATAAAACTCTTTCTTTGCACAGGCATTAACCCCATCTCTGTGAATACACAGCTTAGCGGCGCAGGGCTCCGTGCCCTAGCCAGCTCATATGTCGTATTGCCATTACGGGCCTTACGCGTGAATCGGCACCAATTCTATCCTTTGCGTTGACATTCATCCTTGCCAACGAATAAGCCATTCTTCGGCGCAAGGCCTCGTGCCCTAGCCAACTATGTCTACAATGTTGCCATTGCGGGCCTTATGCCCGAATCGGCGGATATCCCCCCTTGCGTTGGCATTTGATCCTGCCAACGAATAAGCCCCTTTTGGCGCAAGGCTTCGGGCCCTAGCCATTCTCATATACACAGTGTTGCCATTACGGGCCTTACACCCGAATCGGTGAAACTTCTACTCCTTGCGTTGACATTCGCCCTTGTCAACGAACAAACCCTTCTTTGGCGCAAGGTCTCGTGCCCTAGCCAACTATATATACACAGCATTGCCATTGCGGGCCTTACGCCCGAATCGGCACTAATTCTATCCCTTGCGTTGGCATTTGATCTTGTCAATGAATACACCCCTCTTCGGCGCAAGGCTTCGTGCCCTAGTCATTCATATATACACAAAGGTGCCATTGTGGGCCTTACGCCTGAATCGGTACTAATTCCTGCTCTTGCGTTGGCATCCTTCATTGCCGACGAACAAACCCTCCATTGACCAAAGGCTCTGGGTCCGAACCAATGATCATCTATTGTTCCTGATTGTCATCAAAAGAAAAAAGAAAGAAGAGAATAAAAAAAAGAGAAAAAAATGGGGCTTAAAATAGAGATGCCTCGCCAGACTTGTTCCTTCATTAGGACAAGGGCAAAAAGGGCAATAACCCAGCTGTGGCGAAAACCCGAAAGGGCGCTGCAGGCAAAATCAGGTACCCCGTCACGTGAAAACCGAAAAGGGCGCGTGGGCAAAAGCAAGAGGGGGCTGATATCGGCGAAAACCCAAAAAAGGCGCTTGTATCGGTAATGTGGTTTTCTAAATAAATAAATAAATAAATATATATATATAATAAAGATGTTTTCTCCCAAGACATCTTCATAAGCAGGGTACCACTAGATGACCCACCGAAAATACACCACCTATACGGCAAAGTCCAATCGGAATAGGCCTTCCGCCTGTTTCGACGATTAAAACCATTTCTTGCTTCGACATTTAACCCAATGTCGACGAATACACCTACCCTGATTGTCATCAGCATTGGTGACGTCCGTGATTGAAACCTTAACTCGGACCTTCCGTCCCTGTTAATGATATTAAAACCATTTCTTGCTTCGACATTTAACCCAATGTCGATGAATACACCTACCCTGATTGTCATCAGCATCGGTGACATCAGTGATTGAAGCCTTAACTCGGACCTTCTGTCCTTGTTAATAATATTAACCGTTTCTCGCTTCGACATCTAATCCAATGTCGATGAATACACCTACCTTGATTGTCATCAGCATCGGTGACGTCAGTGATTGAAACCTTAACTCGGACCTTCCGTCCTTGTTAATGATATTAAAGCTATTTCTTGCTTCGACATTTAACCCAATGTCGACGAATACACCTACCCTGATTGTCATCAACATCGGTGACGTCAGTGATTGAAACCTCAACTCGGACCTTCCGTCCTTGTTAATGATATTAAAACCATTTCTTGCTTCGACATTTTACCCAATGTCGATGAATACACCTACCCTGATTGTCATCAGCATCGGTGACGTCAGTGATTGAAACCTTGACTCGGACCTTCCGTCCTTGTTAATGATGTCAAAACTATTTCTTGCTTCGACATTTTACCCAATGTCGACAAATACACCTACCCTGATTGTCATCAGCATCGGTGACGTCAGTGATTGAAACTTTAACTCGGACCTTCCGTCCTTGTTAATGATATTAAAGCCATTTCTTGCTTTGACATTTAACCCAATGTCAATGAATACACCTACCCTGATTGTCATCAGCATCGGTGACGTCAGTGATTGAAACCTTAACTCGGACCTTCCGTCCTTGTTAATGATATTAAAACCATTTCTTGCTTCGACATTTTACCCAATGTCGATGAATACACCTACCCTGATTGTTATCAGCATCGGTGACGTCAGTGATTGAAACCTTGACTCGGACCTTCCGTCCTTGTTAATGATGTCAAAACTATTTCTTGCTTCGACATTTTACCCAATGTCGACAAATACACCTACCCTGATTGTCATCAGCATCGGTGACGTCAGTGATTGAAACCTTAACTCGGACCTTCCGTCCTTGTTATTGATATTAAAGCTATTTCATGCTTCGAATTTTAACCCAATGTCGACGAATACACCTACCCTGATTGTCATCAGCATCGGTGACGTCAGTGATTGAAACCTTAACTCGGATCTTCCGTCCTTGTTAATGATATTAAAGCTATTTCTTGCTTCGACATTTAACACAATGTCGACGAATACACCTACCCTGATTGTCATCAGCATCGGTGACGTCAGTGATTGAAACCTTAACTCGGACCTTCCGTCCTTGTTAATGATATTAAAGCTATTTCTTGCTTCGACATTTAACACAATGTCGACGAATACACCTACCTTGATTGTCATCAGCATCGGTGACGTCAGTGATTGAAACCTTAACTCGGACCTTCCGTCCTTGTTAATGATATTAAAGCTATTTCTTGCTTCGACATTTAACCCAATGTCGATGAATACACCTACCCTGATTGTCATCAGCATCGGTGACGTCAGTGATTGAAACCTTAACTCGGACCTTCCGTCGTTGTTAATGATATTAAAGCCATTTCTTGCTTTGACATTTAACCCAATGTCGATGAATACACCTACCCTGATTGTCATCAGCATCGGTGACGTCAGTGATTGAAACCTTCACTCGGACCTTCCGTCCTTGTTAATGATATTAAAACCATTTCTTGCTTCGACATTTTACCCAATGTCGATGAATACACCTACCCTGATTGTCATCAGCATCGGTGACGTCAGTGATTGAAACCTTGACTCGGACCTTCCGTCCTTGTTAATGATGTCAAAACTATTTCTTGCTTCGACATTTTACCCAATGTCGACAAATACACCTACCCTGATTGTCATCAGCATTGGTGACGTCAGTGATTGAACCCTTAGCTTGGACCCTTCGTCCTCGTTAATGATATTAAAGCCATTTCTTACTTCGACATTTAACCCAATGTCGACGATGCCCCGATTCTTGTCAACATTGACGAAATCGGTGAACAAGACTTTAACTTGGACCGTTCGTCCTCATTAATGGAGAATCTACTTCTTGACTCCGGTATTCATTCAGCCGGTGAATATAATAATGCTCTGGCGTCAGCCTAGAAGGATCTATTCCACTCAATTTAGCCTAGCCCTGATTTCGAGGGACACAGCGTGGTAGTGGAGCGAACCCCTCGCCCCTTCCCTGAAGGCGCGAGCGCTCTCCTACCCTAGCAGCTAATATACCCCGAGATCGGTGAAGCTACTCTTGTACCTCCACTCACATTAGGGAGGGAAGAAAAACAAATACACAGCTGAGGCCTGGCACAAGTATGTAGGGCAAGACTGAAGAAAATATCATTGCATGAAAGGGGTACATGAAGTCCCTGCGTTGCTACATACAAAAAAAAAGGAAGAAAACAAAAGAGGAAAGTACACATCATTGGCCCGAATGGCGAGAGATATCATCGAGTGCCGGAAGTCCGATAGAAAGATGGGCAGCTAGATCCTGCAATCGGCGTTCCTCAGCCTCCAGTCTCTGCAGCTCCTCCTGAAAAGAGCCAATGCGCTTCTCCGCTAACTCGGCCTCGCCCGAGCATCGCACCCCTAGCTGCTCAGTGCAAGCCAAGTCTTCTTCGGCCTGAGCCAGCTCGGCATGGAGTTCAGAAACTCGTTGCCGCAAGAAGGAAGCTCGTTCAGTAGCCCCCTCGGCGATACTCCTGCGCTTGCTGATGAACTCTGTGGAAGTCCGTATAGCGGTATGGCACTCTTGCCGTTGAAGCGCCAGGGCGGCCAGTTGATCCCTCAAACCGTGCTCAACAAATTCTCGCCGGCTTACATACTTAAGTAGCAATACTACTCGCGGCACCCAGTCCTGCATGGGGCAACCGAAGGCTATGAGGGTGCGTGATATAGACTCAGCCAACCCCCTCAGCTGGATGTAAGATAAGTCCCGACGAGCCAGCACAGTTTGCTTGAGCGTCTCTAAGTTCTGCCACACCATCTCGTCTGAGGACTGCAAGCCAAACGACGGTGCATCGGGGAGATGGAACTCCACTCTGCTATCAATTTCGGCCCAGAGGTCATCAACGGGCTCCAAAGAAGATGAAGGCAGTGTCGGCAGGGAGACAAGGGGTGTTATACGCTCTTCCGTCTGTACGACGGAGTCGATAGCTGTCGAGGTAGGCACTTCAAGTCCTCCATCCAACCGAGGGACAAGGTCTGTAGACTCGAAGCCCGCACTCCCAGAAGCGAACTCCAGTTGCCCCGTCGGTTCTGATGTTTCCTTCAAATTGGTCCCGGGGGTGATAGATAGGACGGCCGTTTCTCTCGGGAGCTCTATGTTTTCTGAAGAAGGCCCTTCATGCCATTTAATCATGGCCACCTGCTCCGACTCGGCACGCTGAGGACGCCACCGACTCACGTCTCTAAGTCGCGTCACCGACTCGAAACGAAGTGGTCCCCACATGTCAAAGCCCGATAAAGCAAATACATCCGCGGACCCCGCTCCGCTCATCCTTCGCACGCGACGTCCGCGGCTGGGGGGCATTTCTGAAGTTTAAAGTGATTGGTTGTGGAGATAGTCTGGACATGTCGGTCCCGAGGCAAAATCGGCTCACCTCTATCGAGCCGGATGCGCAGGTCTCCGACAATTATAGTCTTGCCAGAGCGAGATGTTGCCGTTGCGGGTTTGGTGTCCTTGCGACTGTGACGTTGCCCCTGTTGAGCAGGAGCAGCGCTGGTGGCCCTTACCGTAGACGTGGCGTCGTTGCGACAGTGGCGTTGCCCTCGTTGAGCAGGAGTGATGCCGACGGTAACTTGGTTGACCGAGAAAACTCAGCCAGTTGTCGGGCCGAAGGGCCTGACACCCTTGGCCATTGTAGAGTTGACTGGGAAGACCCGACCGGTTGATGAGACAGAAGGCCTAACACCTTCCGTAATTGTACAGCTGGCCGAACGAGCTCGGCCGATTGTCGAAGCAGAGGGCCTGACACCCCCAGCAATTGAAGAGTCGACCAAGCAGACTCGGCCGGTTGTTGAGGTAGAGGGTCTGACATCCCCGATGGTTGCTTTGTTGATCGAGCGGACTCGGCCAATTACTGTAATAAAGGGCCTGACACCCTCAGCAGTTGGAGTAGTAGGTGTGCCCCGGGTAGCCTCAACCGTCGAGACAACACTCAAAAAGAAGGGCGACCCGATAACGGCTGGGAAGTTGTCGAACGCGATGGGGGTTGCCAGGTATCCGAACCTGGCGTGGTTGGTGATGACTTGGGGTCCGTATGTCACGGCTGCCATCGTCCTATTCTTGTTGTTGGTGGTGGTGCGTAGCACGAATGAGTATGCAAATATGCGAATAGATGCCCTCCTTTTGCCGTCCTATAAGAGGAAGAGGGGCAATCAGAACCTTGAAGAAGGTTTCGGACTTACTTGACAAAAAGAAGAAAGGCGGGAAGGGTCCCACCGGGTGTGCCAGTCTCTTGATCACGAAATATAATTTCTTTTTCTGAGAAAGGAAAATGGTGAGGATTGCACGTGGGGAGGGTGTCAATGACCCGTGTATAGTTTATTCCGTGGGTGCGCATCGTATCTGACGATTTGGATTTGGGTGCTGGACCTTTCCCCACTGACCGCAGTCAGTGTTGATTTACATCGGCCTAACGTCCGAACACCTTTGTTCAATTGTCAAAGAAATCTCAAAGTCCCTTGCATAAGTTCTGAAGCTGGGGGCAGGCTCATTTGCACGACTCACAGTTACTTCTTATGCACCACACCACCTAAGGATTGATAGAATTGGGGCTTTATCAAAGGCCTCACTAAGTTTAGGCTAAGAACCCTATAGTTTGGGAACATGAATACAATTTAGCAGAAGCCTTAGGCATTTTTGAAGTGTCTGGAGGTTTTTTAGACTCAATGGTATTTTGATAATTTTACCAGGCCATGGACATTTATGAAATTTTTGGGTCGGAGGGAAAGTATGGAAAGATCTCCGACCCCCGAGGGTACTGCGGCAGTTTCCGGTAGGTTTTGAAGGCTTTGAAGCTATTTCTAAGTCATAAGGGTATTTTGGTAATTTTACCAGATCCCGAACAGACCTAGGTGTGAGATGACACTTAGGTGTAAGACTGGGCTAGCGAGGTCCCTAAGCGAAATGAGCAACAATAGACTTCGTAGAAGATGTTCGTGCGTTGATTCGCAAAGAGAGGGGGCACATACACAATTTTTCGAAAGTCGGGGCTTATGTGCAATTTTCCCTTGACCAGCCCATAACGGAACAACTGGGCGCATTTCACGAATCGTATAAGTACATAGGCTGTCGGCAAATTGTCGACTGTGCAAGAAAAATGGCGTCTCTGCACCGAAGCGAGATATAGGGGCGTAGCCCTAATTACACAAAATTGTAGGGTAAAACTACGGACAACAGGACTGAAATTTTCTTGCACTCCTGGGAGGGGCATTTCTACAATTCCTTATTATATGAAGGAATTACATAGTTTGGCCGTCCAGGATGCATGAAAAATTACATACAGTCCTTAGGGGCATAAACATAAGACCCGATGTAGTATTAAATCATACCCTTAATGGGTCTTTTTACAAACAAACAAACTCTGCCGAGCGTTCGTAAGTCTTTCTCCGCATCTGTCAGTCCGTATCTGTGTCCTCATCCTTGTCCCACGGGGCTATTTATAAAAGTGGGAGGACCCAAGTTGTAAAAAACATGAGGATTTGCTTCAATTTTGATGAAAAAATGGGTTTTAGCCCCAATTCTGACAAGGTGGGGTGGCCTATCCTTTTTTAAAAATAATAAACATTTGAAATGTTCTTTTTGAAAAGAGACATTTCCTCTATATGTGGGGGTTTATTCCGTGGGTGCGCATGATATCAGACGATTTGGGTTCGAGTGCTGGACCTCTCCTCACTGACCGTAGTCAGTGTTGATTTACATCGGCCTAACGTCCGAACACCTTTGTTTAACTGTCAAGAAAGTCCCAAAATCTCCTCTGTAGGGGTTCTGATGTTGAGGGCTAGCTCATTTGAAAGGCTCATAGGGACCACTCACTCACCACCAACCGATAGGGTAACTGACTCAGGGTTTCAACAGAGGCCCATTATATTTAGGCAAAACCCTAAAATTTGGAAGTATGAATGCAAATGTGTGAAAGCCGTAGGCATTTTCGAAGTGGAGGGAAGTTTTCTAGACCCCGAGGATATTTTGGTAATTTTATCTTCCTAGGGGTATTTTAGTAATTTTCCCAAGTCAGGGATATTTCTAAAATTTCTGGGCTAGAACGGAAGTAGGACCGGGTTCCTTACTTTCCAAGGTGTTGAGGCCATTTATGAAGGGTTTTAGGGGCAAATAGGTCATGACTAGGTCACATGGGTGTTTTGATAATTTAACCATATCCTATATAGACCTAGGTTTAGGGCGGTACCCTAGTGTCGGACGGGGTCGACAACGTCCTTGAGCCGAAAGAGTAGCAAAGGGGCTTCATAGAAGGCACACGTGTGTCAATTTTGCCCAAGGATGGGTATATGTGTAGTTTTCACAAGCCGGGGGTTTTCTTGTAATTTTTCTGATTGGTGTACAGAAGAGATTTGTGGAATACACAACTTCATTTTATAATCCCAGTGGGTACAAGAGTTGTCGGCGAATTGTCGACTGTACAAAGATCCGCACTAATGCGGGAAGTAAGGGCATAGCCCCAATTACAAGAAGTTGTAGGGTATAACTGCAAATAACAGGACTTTTGTTTCTCGGGCCTAGTGAGAATATTTTTTGTAATTCCCTCGATATATGGGTGGAATTACTTAATTTAGTCGCCCCCCGGGCGTAGAAACTTACGAACATGGCCCACTGAGGGACATAATTACAAAAATACCCCTTAGGGGCATATACACAAGACCCGGGGACTTACCCCTCACCGGCCAAAACAACGAACAAATTCTTTGCACTGCGTAGTGGATGCTTCCTAGGTTCTCCCCATCTCTGGACCCTTGGGGGTCTATTTATAGAAGTGGGAGGCTCCCCGGGGTCGTTTGGACCCGTATGGGTTAAACGGGAGGGTGTTTGAACCCGTACGGGTTAAACATGAGGCAAATGACCCCGAGGAGGTCATTTCCCCCCTTTTTTCTCTTTTTTTTTCTTTTCTTTTTTGGTTTCCCGCGCGCGGGAGAGGGGATAGGCCCGAGGTGGGAGGTCCCCGGGCCCTCTCGGGGTCAAAAAACCCTGGGCGGTAACTGCCTGGGGTCGTCAGACCCCTGGCGGGACCTGCCCGGGGTAGGCGACCTCGGGCAGGTCCGCCCCGGGTTCAGCCAACCCCGGGCAAGCCTGCCCGGTGTCAATCGACCCCGGGCAGGTCCGCCGGGGTCGATCGACCCCGGGCGGGTCCCGCCCGGGTCCGCGCGGCCCTGCGCGGGCCTGCCCGCTCCCTCGCAGACCCGTCCGGGTGCCGGCGACCCCGGACGGGTCCCTCCTTCATCCGATTTTAATAAAAGGGGGGGCCTTGGGCTCCATGAGGACTTGCTTGCTGCTGCTCCGTGTGGAGGGAGAGGAGAACACGTCGTCTTGTTCCTTTGTCGTCTTCCTTGTGCCGTGGGACGTGACGGGAAGATTTGTTGTCGTCCGTGCTGCGTGGTACACGTGCGAGGGACTTTGTTCTTGGTGCGTAGGCCTCCTTTTGAGTTGCTTTCCTCTCCGTTGGAGCTTCCCTTGCCCATAGTAGTATTTTTGAAGGAGAGATGCTCGACCCGTTAAGGAATTTTCCGGAACGACGCGATCCTGACAATCGCAATGGATTCAACCCGGCTCTCGACCGTCTCATTCGCTGCTAGGGGTCTATGCTTTGCAGAAATATGTGGGCTATGAAGCCCTGTGATGGGGGGAATATTCCGTGGGGAGGCGATAAGCCCAATGTTGAACCCCCCGCGTGGAAAGACTCCATAGGACGGCGATACACCGAATAGGGACCTCCCCTTATGTGAGGATAGTATCCCGGAATTTGTTGAGATAAATTATGGGTGCAACAAATGACCCCACCGGATACCCGTCAAGGTCTTAGGCGGGGGCGGGTGGCCCGTGCGTTCCATGACTTTTGCTAACCCCCGAGCTCATAGGCATGACGGGGTCTTGTAAGAATGCTCGATAATCTTATTGCTGTCCGTATGCTGACTTAATTTGTGATTGAGCTTTGTTACTCATCCTTGTCTTTCTGGTCTTGGCTTTGTAGCTCTTGCAGACATGGCTCGTCCCAGTCGGAGTGGAGAGACATCCTGGAGGCCCAGAGTTGGAGGCTCTGATGACCATTATGTGCGGAGGACGAACAGGCCTATGCCACCATTCCCTCCTCGCAGCATTACCTCTGAGGGTTTTGACGCGGTGGACCGCGGAGTTAGTTGGGTCGCTGAGGAACCGACAGGGGAGACTGCTACCGCCGAGGGTTCTATTGATGTCTCCTGCATCATGAGGCGGCAAGGGGTCTATGTTTATGACCGCTCAGGAGGATATCCACCGCATTTCCCATTAGACTGGGATCTCTTGGCTTTTGTCCAGAGCTTTGTTCCTCCTGGTATGGAGGCTGATGATTCTCGCCTACGAGCAGAAAGGTGCCGTCTTGAGCGGGCTGTATTGCTTGGAAGAGACAGCATGCGAGGCACTTGTACTTTCTCATATCCGAGCTTCGCTGAGGGCTTTATTCAGCAAAAGCAGTACCTTGATCAAAAGAATCTGGGCTTCTTCAGGGATTTCGACAGCTTCAGAGTTCAGGTGGGGCCATCCTCACCAGCTATCTGGCACTTATCCGGGCACCATAAGGCCGCATATGTTGTCATTGATGGGATGTTTCTGACTCCCTCTGGTGCAGCTTATACCCATGATTATTATGATCATGACAGCTTTCTGGAGAGGATCCTAGCGCAGAAGGCTCCCAGCTGGTATGGGAGGTGGGCCATCGTTTTCTCCCACTGCTACCGTCGAGGTGCGACGGAGTGGTTGTGGGGGATCTTGACTGTGTACAGAGTAGTACTTGACAGAGCAGGGATTCGCCACGCGGTGACCGCAGCTTTGTATTCCTACCCTTACCACTCAGGGTTACTCCAGGCCTTAGCTGAAAGATTCAATCGGCACTGGAATACATTCATGACTGCTGAGGGAGAGACTTCGTTAGACCTGTGGGCTTTTCACAGGATTTTTGGTTTGCCGGTTTGCGCACAGCCCTATGAGGAGCTGTCCCTGTATGATCTACACCTCAGTGCTTCAGACGGAGCCGGCCAATATCTCCTCCCCTACTGCTTTCGATACCTGATGAAGACTTGGAGGGACCTGGCCCTCGTAGGCAAAGAGAAGGCTGTCCAGGCAAAGAGAAGGCTGTCTGGACACCGAGGGTGACCCTGAATGCTTGGGTGACACGCTTCTATAGTGGTCCATATTGCTTCTACGAGGAGTTTGCCTCTTCTGGTATGACATGGGAGCAGTGTAGAGCTATGTAGTCTGAGGCCTGAGGTGAGCGAGGCGACCAGGGGGTCGCCTCACGCCTCAAAGGCCTAGGCGATGGCCGAGACGTTTGAGACGAGATATTATTAAAAAATTAAAATTAAAATTATGTCAAAATATCACAAAAATATATTTTTACTGACTATCGTCGGAGATCAGAGAGTGAGAGATCACAGAGAGAGAGAGAGAGTGGAGAGAGAGAGTGAGAGAACGGAGAGACAGAGAGAGAGATCAGAGAGAGTGAGAGTCTGAGAGAGTGGAGAGACAGAGTGAGAGATCGGAGAGACACGGCGGGAAGGAGTTACCGGATCGGAGAGACAGAGAGTGGATGCAGCTCGCCGGACGCCACACACCGCATGCCGGACGCAGCTCGCCTCTGTCGCTCGTGGAGAGACAGAGAGTGGACGGATGCCGCAGTCCGCTCGCCGGACGCCGCAGTCCGCTCGCTGCTGCCGCTCGTGGAGAGACAGAGAGTGGACGGATGCCGCTCGTCGGACGCCGGAGGACGCCGCTTGCTGCTGCCGCTCAGCTGCCGCTGTTGGAGCGGGAACGAGGGAACGCGGTTGAAGACGGTGCAAAACCCTTGCGGGTTTAAAAGATCCGCGACGGCATTGTTAACGGGTATTAGGATCCGATACGCGGATCCGAGGCTCCGAGCGGGCGAGCGGCCGAAGCACGCCGAGGCGGGCGAATCCCGCCGAGGCGGGCGAGGCGCGTGAGGCACGCGCGAGGCGTTCGCCTGGGCCAGCCGCGACGACGCGAGGCGACGTGCCGTCGCCTCGCCCCGCCTCACCGCCTAAGCGAGCGCCTAGGCGGGATTTCGACTACACAGGTGTAGAGAGTTTGAGCTGCGGTTTGCTTCACATCCGCGCCACTTGCCCGCCCCCACACAGGGGTGGAACTCGAGAGAGCTGCCGCCGCTGACATACCTAGCAGCTTACTTGGCCTACTGGCTTGCCAGCTTCGTGATCCCCCATGGGGAGGAGGGGATCTTACGGGCCGAGGTGATATACCCGGCTTGCCTGATGGCATGTGGACGCAGGATTGCGATTGCTCTGGCCGCGCTGGCGAATATTTATCATTCTTTCGGCGCCCTGACTACACATTCGTCACCCAGAGACATGCATATTCTGATGCCCACTCATTATTTGAGTGCGTGGGCTGGTTTGCTACTGCCAGAGCTTTCACAGAGGACGCCAGTCGACAACCCAGTCGCCCTACTTATCTTCAGCTTTGCTGGTCACCCAGACCAGGATGCAGTTTCGCAGCTTGCTAGCGCCCGCCGTGCTTTGTCTTTCTTCCATACGAGGAGGGGTGAGAGTCTGGACTTCGACCACAGCTCCTACCTGCACCGTCCGTACTTAGAGCAGCAGGGTGGTAGGATCACGTGCAGGCTGTCTTCAAAGGCTTTACTTTCTTCACATGCATTGGCAGAGTGGGTCATTTGTATCCGACCCGGGGTTCTAGTCTACCGCCGCTCCAGCACAGCGGTCCTAGAGCCATATTATCCGCATCGGTTTGCTAGGAATTTCGGGTATGACCAGGCGATTCCCCCGAATGCGGATTTCCCTTTAGCTCTACGACAGTACAGACAGAAGGATGTCCATCTGATGGCAGCCGCTTGGCAGTCTTTCCTCTTTCGTGATATCAAAGAGGACTACCCCATTCCAGAGCAGACGCGCAAGGGCCATTTTGACATGCACTATGCGCGCTGGTGGTTTAAAATCAGCAATGTCTTCAGGCAACGAGCTGATACCATCCGAGTTGCTGAGGAACAACAACTGAGGAAGGAGGACCTGCCTCCATTATTCCTTGACCCCGAGTTCGTCCAGTCTCACTTTTCCGGGGCTGCCCGAGTCATCCGTGAGATTGAGGCCCGTTGGAGGTTGGATGGAGGAGGGGCTCCCTATTCCTTTTGATAGGAGCCAGTATGTTGGGGCTTTGAAGCCCTTGAGGTGTGTGCCCACGGCAACTTCTACTTCTGGGTCTACCCGTCAGGGGATGGCCCCTGGACCTTCAGCGCCTTACTTCTGGTGGGAAGACTTAATGATGGGGACATCAAAGCAAGAGCACTAACATGGTATTTGCATTTGTGTCCTTTAGTTTATTTTTATATCCTTGGAAAAGCATATGTGCAATTGTAAGACTTTATAAGCCAATTTGTCATTCCCTAAGATTCTTTGAGTTTATTTGTAAAATGTCAGTAGGTCCAGCAAGGGGGCCCTCACTCCTTCCCCATTGGTCCACCTAAGCCATGTGGGGCTGGTCAACCATCCTAGGTGGTTTCTAGATGGTTTGACATTCAATTAGACACATGGGGGACAAATAGACTAAAAAGTCCAAAATGGCTCCTTCATAGTCAAGGGGGTGCCCCCCCATTAAAATGACATTTTGTATTTTTTTTAGGCCAATTGACCACATGGGGGAAGAAAATGCTACCCCTCCCCTCTCTCCCACGAAATCCCAACCCCCTCCTCCTTCCTCCCCTTCTATATAAGCCCATGTATAGTGTTTTGTAAGAATTAATGAAGAGAAAAATTGTGAATTTGGTTAGAGCCAAAGAAGGGTGTGCCCTCCTCCTCTCCCCCCCCCCCCTTGCAGATGGAATTCTGCCATTCCAGGGTGTGAGACCCTCTCTACCTCTCCCTCTCATCCTCTGAGTTCTATTTCTGCCGCCGCCGCCATCGCGCCGCCATCGCACCGCCGTCATCAACCTCGGAGTTCTGTCTACATCAGGATAGATCCTCAAAGCTCGAATTTTAGCTCTCCATCAGGAGCTCAGATCGAGTCCAAACTTGGAGGGTGAGTCATCCACGTCCACCCCAGCCTCCACAAAAAAATCCAGTCATTTACCCATCGTTAAGTATTTTTCCATTTTCATGTTCTTCAGTCTTCCAGTTCTGTCTTCTGTTCAGATCCTGTCACAGCAACCCTGAGTTTCCACGTTTAGACCATCTTTTATTTATTTTCTTGGGTCACCAATTTTATTGGAAGTTCTGTCCATCACCCCCATGATCCACGAATTTTCTTAGAATTTCTGGAGTCCTTTTTGTATTTTTAAAAATTGCTCTCTTTTTCCAAATCTGTTCTGTCCTGTGCAGTTTAGATCCGACCCCCAGTCAGTATAAAATCCTCAAAAAATTGAAACCTCCACCAAAAGTCAAATAAAAATTATCCCCGTCTTCCTTGTTTCCACCTCTACAACTTTCGTGAAGAGTCCAAGTTCCAGATCCGAGCTTTGAACCATGGTCAACGTCAGTTCTCAGGAAAAATCACTTCTGCTATGAGATTTCGGGTTCTCTCCAACATCAACTTTTAAAATCGACTAAGGCCAGATCCGAGAAATTCAAAATTATTTCTCTGGCCATAGATCGAGGTATTTTGAACGAGCTTTCCAACAGTACCTCTTATGCGTCGATCCGACGTCGGGAGTGATCGCAGCAGCAGATCTCGCCGGGTCGCGCGCTGTAAAATAGCTGTTGTGCCCCTTAGGCACAAGCATATGGTATCTTGTTTTGATGATAGCAACACAATGAGAGTTTCACAGTGAGCCATTCATTGTGTTTAGTGTACATGCATTACTGCTAGTTACTGCATATGCAAACACTTGGTCGATGCATTGCATTCTGTCAGATATCAAGTCTATACATCCATTGCTTCAGTTCAATATCTGCTTTGTGCATACATTGCATCAGTGCATTGCTTCTTCTGTGCATATACTGCATCAGTGCAAGCAGTTGCTGCATGCGTCTGTTAAGAAGTCTGTACATTCTTCAGGTGCATCGGTGCATTGCTTCTTCTGTGCATATACTGCATCAGTGCATTGCATTGCATGTGTCTGTTAAGAAGTCTGTACATCGCCTTCTTGATCATGCATTGCATCAAAGTCTATACAGACTTGGTCCATGCGTAAGCATAGCAAGTCTGTACATTGGTAGCATGAACATTTGCAAAGTCTATACATCGCTGCATCATTCACGCTTAGAGTCTGTACATTCTTTAGGTGCATATCTCAGCAAGTCTATACATTGGACTTGAACATATAGGAAGTCTGTACATCGACTAGGCAGCAAGTCTGTACAGCCCAAGTCTGTACATAGCATCATATTGTTCATGCAGTGTCTTTCAAAGTCTATACATTCATGCTTGTTCATTCATCCAAGTCTGTACAGCCTTTCGCATTGGACTTAAAGTCTATCCATTTGGCAAGTCTGTACATCGGACTGTTTATGCATTCATCTCAAGTCTATACATCCGATTGTTCAGCTTGTGGCTAAGTCTGTATAGCGTCTAGTGTTTCTTGCAAAGTCTGTACACTGCATTGGTTTTATAGACTTAGAGCTGAAGTCTGCACATTGCTGTCTTTACCTACGCTCAAAGTCTGTACACTGCATTGGCATCTTTACCTACGTGTTGAACTGAGCAAGTCTATACATTTTTAATCTTTACCTACGCTCATCTATACATTGCACTGTAGCATGCATCTCTTCAAGTCTGTACATCGACTTAGCGCTCGCAAAGTCTGTACATTGGCCTAGCGCTCATGAAGTCCATACAATGCCATTTGTTCATGCATGTTAGCAAGTCTGTACAGCCTGTGTTCACAACACAAAGTCTGTACATCGCATGCTCACACAAACGCCAAGTCTATACATTGGCTTTGCTTGCATGAGCTTGAAGTCTATACATTGGTTTGGCTTGCACGAGCCAAAGTCTATACATCGTGTGCTGACAAGTCCACACATCGTGAAGTCCATACATTCGTTTGCCTTGCATTGGATCAAGTCTGCACATTCATTGCTCAAGTCTCTACAGCCCTTGAATTGGCAAGTCTGTACATTGCATGCATTACCCTTCAAGTCTGTACATCGTCCTCCGTCTCACTTAGCGTCTCATGCTAAGTCTGTACATTGGACAAGTCCATACATCGTGCATGCATCGTGTCATCAAGTCTGTACAGGGTCTGTCTAGAATGCATTCACTAGAGTCTAGACAGTCATGAGCAAGTCTAGACATCGTCTGGTTGCATAACGCATAGTCTGTACATGCTTTGTCTTCGCATTGCGAAGTCTCTACAGCGCAAAGTCCATACAGTCATTGTGCATTCGTTCTTGTTGTTCATATTTTGCTTGATGCATTCTGCATAACACACTGCAAAGTCTATACATTGTCTTCACGTTGCAAAGTCTATACATTGTCTTCACGTTGCAAAGTTTATACAATGCATCGGTGTGCTGCATACACTGCGTCAAGTCTATACATTGCTTCGAACGAAGTCTGTACAAGGTGTCGACATTAAACTGATAATTCCCTGTCTGACAGGCTCTGTTCGTTGGGCACGTGATCCGAGGCTGGAAGGGCTGACAGGATGACACGTGGCCAAAACACTTGGGCGGGAACTGTGGAAGACGCGCCCAGTGCTGCTCCTGCTGTGACTGATTATAAAAGGAAGCCTTCTTCCACAGATGAAGATAGATCGAATATTCAGGAGCCTTGAAGGAAAAGCAGAAGAGCAGAGAGCCCCTTCGATCCAGCAGAAGAGAAAAGAAGAGAGAGAAAGAGAAAAGGAAGAGAGTTGAGAGTGAAGAGTTGAGAGAGATGTTCCTCAGATCTTTGGTTCAAAACCAGATCTGAGGTTTGCTCACTTGTTTGAGCTATATTCCCTGCAGGGATACATTTCCTTTTCGTTTGTTTGCCTTTTTGTTTTGTTTTTGAAACTCTTGTGTTCAAGCTGTTAGTCAGCGTTTGCAGAGGTGCTGCCTCTGGACGGGTCAAGCTGTAATCCCCAGCGGTTGCAGTGGAGGATTCCACTGGACAGCAAGCTGTGAGGCTCAGCGGATTGTAGGCAAGCTGTGAGGCCCAGCGGTTCAAGCTGTGAGTCAGCAGTAATCCACACTCGGGTTGAGTGTGGGGTGGATGTAGGTCTGGAGGACCGAACCACCTAAAAACCTTTGTCTACTGTGTGATTGTTTTGTGGTTTGCATAGCTTCTATACTTCTATCTTTGCGCAGTAGATGTTTGCTTAGGACGGTTCTTCATCTGTTCTGGCTGGTATTCGCATTGTGCCCACTATCTGTTCAGTAGAAGTTTTCATTCCGCATTTGTTTCTGCTGCAGTAATTTTTTCACGGGTGACTGATCTATTCACCCCCCTCTAGATCACTCTTAAGCGTCCCAACAATTGGTATCAAAGCCTAACTCTTTGTGCAGGACTAACATCCTAAAGAGGAACGGCCATGGAAGCTAGAGGGTTAACAGCAGAGGGACAGTCTACTACGAAGCCACCATTCTTCGATGGATCCAACTTCCCATATTGGAAGAACTGGATGCAGGTCTTCCTCAGAGCCAAAGACTACGAGATCTGGAAGATTATAAGCAAAGGTCCCTACGAGCTACATGAGAATGAGGAACTGTGGACCAGAGAAGAAATCAGGAAATCTACTCTGAATTGGAGCGCCATCAACGCCATTCAATGTGCACTCCATCCCACTGAATTTGATAGAGTGTCAGCCTGCAAGACGGCAAAGGAGATGTGGGATACTCTTGAGGTCATTTATGAGGGAACGTCTCAAGTGAGAGAGACACGGGCTAATATGCTAGTGACAAAGTATGAAGCATTTCGGATGAAGCCCGGTGAGACAGTGACCGATATGTATGCTCGTCTGACCATCATAACAAATGGTCTAAGAAATCTGGGAAAAGGCTATACCGATCATGATGTTGTGAGGAAGATTCTTCGATCGCTGACTCCGATATGGCATACCAAAGCAACTGTGATTGAGGAGTCAAAAGATCTACAGAAGATGAAACCAAATGAGCTGATAGGCTCTTTGATGGCGTACGAGATGAATCTTCTTCAAGCTGAAGAGCTCGAATACAAGAAGCCTATTGCTCTGAAGGCCAAACATAGCTGCTCAAAACAGTCCAGATGCAATGGATCATCCAGTGATCGGAGCCAATCTGGATCAGATTTTGAAAAGGATGAACTAGCAATGATTACAAAAGAGTTCAGGAGATTTCTTAGAACAGAAGGGAAAAATGTCTACAGAAAATACCACAGCAGGAAGCAAAACAGGTATAAATTTAAACCTGTTGAAAAATCTGACGATAATGCTTGTTATCATTGCAGGAAGACTGGCCACATGAAGGCTGATTGTCCAGAGTTACAGAAAATCAAAGGAAGACCATGGAAGAAAGCGCCAAAGGGAAAGGCCATGGTCAGTACATGGAGTGATGAGGAAGAAGGCACGCTGAGCACTTCCTCAGATAGTGGAAAATCAGAAAAGGACATCTGCTTGATGGCCAGGAATGGAGAAGAAGAAGAAGAGTCTGATCAGGTATCATCCCTTTTCGAACATTATACTATTTCTGATTGGGAAGATGCTTATGGAGATCTGTTAGATAAAGCGAATGATATTAAGAAGGAAAACAGACACTTGAAGAAGAAAATGAATTCTCTGGTTAATGATAAAACACTTACTGATAAAGTTGCATGTTTACAATCAGAGAATGAAAAATTGAAAAGTGCATGTTCTGAGTTTGATGAATTAAAGCATGTTGTGATTGATTGTAGGAAAGAAAATGAGTTGCTGAAAAATGTCATTGATGAACTGAAATTGTCAATTCAGAAGTTTGAAAATGAAATAAAAATTTCAAATGAAAAATATGAAGCTGTCTTGTCAGTGAATGTTGAATTGAAGAAAACTATTGAAAATCTGGAAAATGAAAATTCTGACAAAATGAAAATCATTGAAAGCATGACCCAAGGAACAGAAAATCTAAATGCCTTGCTAGGGTCAAAAGTTAATTTCAGAAAGGAGGGTCTCGGATTTAATCCCTCAGCTAAAAAGAGCTTTGAACTGAAAACCATCTCATTCTTGGGAGAAAAGAATAAAGGACCACTCATAAAAATGGTCAATGAAAAATCTGCTTTCAATAATGTAAAATCAAAAGTGTCCAGTGCTAAGGACAAGGGAAAGCAGAAAGTTGTAGAGCCTAGAGCTGCATGCTCTTCTTCCAAGGATAAGTCCAAGGCTAGGGGTCAGCCAGCTAGCACATCAAAACCCCAGCCCAAGGCTGCTAAGTCTCCATCACCATCAACTGCTCAGAAAAAGACCCAATATAAGTCAGTTCAGAAACCTAGAGGGTCAAAGGTGGCAGGGAGACCAAGTGCAGCTAGGAACCAATTTGCTCATCCCTATTTCCCTAGAGCCCAAGTCTATCATAACATTCATTCTCAACCACTTAATAGGTTTGGGTGGAACCCTGCATACATGAGGTCTAGGTATCAGAATTTCCCCACTTGGTATCAGCCCTATAGATCTCAGCCAGCTAGGAGATGGGATAGTCATTTTAGGACATGGAGTCCTAGTCACCAGGGGTTCTATGGTCAGCCTAGGACCAATTTGGGCCACAACTTCCAGTACACTCATTGGCCAAGGCACTGGCAGAAAAACAACAATCTTTTTAATAAAATGAATGCCAGGACTACACAAAAACCATCACAGCACCAGAAAAAGAAAGCTAAACCTGTTGGTGCTGAGAAAAAGAAAAATAACAAGAAGAACTCTCAAGCTGTAGAATCCACCAAACCATCCACTTTCACACAAATGTGGATCCCTAAACAGCTTTTGTCATGTTTTCACTCTCAAATGTCTGGTTCTGTCTTGGGGCCCAAAATATCTTGGGTTCCAAAACCTGCTCCCTAAGTGTGTTTGCAGGTATGCCTGGTAGTCGGGAACAAACTGATGAAACAGAAAAAGCTACTTCAGGCATATGACAAGAGGCAGGGCCAAAATTCTAAGAGCTGAAAGAAATTGGAGGCCTTGTCAACAATCTGATGCAACACCAAGGGTAAAAATAAATCAGTCAGGTAAAGCAGGTAAGTGATTTAACTTCAGAATTGAATTGAGAAAGTCATGTTGATTTGGTTGTTTAAATTCTGATGTTCTCTTCTTGTCTAGCTGATCAGTCTGCATTCCAGACTCAGCTATTGAATTTAATTCTGAATAAATTTGATGTTCCTCTTCTGCCATCTATTGCACTGAGTTTGAATGGTTCATTTAATGCATATAGTTGATGCATGTGTCTAATGTCTGCATTTATCATTTGCATCAAGAAAATTGTTCAATGCATATAGGACTGCTTTGCACTGCATATATCACTTGCATAACCTTGGTATATTAAATGGTAAGCTACTAAAAGGCAGGGAAATCTGCCTGGAGGTTCTTACTATGTGTGAGATGGTCCTTGAGACCAGGTTCTTCGCCAAGTACCAAGGGTCAAGTCCTCATGTAGAACAGTGTACTGCATCATATTTGAAAAATCTGAAAAGAAATGATCATTGCATAGCATAGTTTTGCATCTTGGTGTGAGGGGGAGCTGAGAGTTAAGTTCAGTACTTTGAATCCTTTTCACTTCTTATTGTCCCCATTCAATTCATTCATATTCTTTAACATCAGATGCTCTTGGACCTTCATGCCTATTGCCATCACTGTTTAACAATTGCTATCATTTCCCTATCACTTTCACTGAACAACAGTACTGCTTCTGGTTTAGTTTATTGAGCTGTGGTTATTGCAATTGTTCATTTATAAGAATCACATTTACAAATTGAAAGGAACTAAAGGTTTAACTTTTATAAATTGAAGAGTTCAGTGTCTGCACTTCAGAACTTGAGATAAAAGAAAACTTTTATAGCTCTTAATCTCTGTCTCATGGTTAGAGTAGAAAAAGTTTTTTTATACCTGAATGTGTTAATCTGGAAATGTCTAGAAAAGGTAAATAGAGTGTGTACTGTTTTTTAAACAATCACTCTAAAAGAAATAAGGACAGCAGTAAATAAAATCATAAAAGCAAAGAGCTGAACACAGTGACAGAGCAATGGCTGAATTGCACTGAGAAACTGTGATCTCCTCCAAAGAAGCAGGAGAATTCATAAGTCATGAAGTGCTTCAGACTACCTCTGTTCATAGGGTCAACTCTATAGGGGGAGTTGTCACCAAGTAACTGGGGGTACTGGCCTCTGATCAAGGTGTACTCTTAATGTCAAAGGTGAAAACTGTTCCTTGTGGGTCTTGATCTGAAATAGATCTAGTAGTTTATGCCTAGTAACTGGGGGTACCTGCCTCTGATCAAGGTGTACACCTAATGTGAACTGCATAAATGCCACTGGTCTATTCACTTAGCTCAGTTTCTGAAAAATCAAAAGTGAAAAACAAACTGTTGTAACCCTTTGAAAAACAAAAGTCATTGAGTGTAAATTATTTTTCTCAATACATATTCAAGTTGTCTTTCTTGAACTTCCATGTTTAATCACAAAGGGTATTATTTCTGACTTATCTATTAAAACCATGTGCCTTAGATTCATTGCTACAAATGGAGTCTATAACTCGTTTTCAGTGGTCAGCTGCTTTACTCTATTTTTATCACTGTTAAACCTGAATTTTTTCATGACTGCATATTGTTGACTCTTATACTTTAACAGTTGTTTATAATCATGCTCACCTTCTGAACCATTGCTTCAGCTGTTGTGTAGTGACCCCTTCTTTCTTCATGTTCTTTACCTCCTATCTTCATATTCCTTTCTCAAAGGGGGAGAATCAATTCAGGGGGAGTTATTCATTCAGGGGGAGTTTGAGCTGTTCTAAGGGAGATCTGCATGTATTCTGCATTTTGCACTCATGTTATTCCTTCTTTTTGATCATGTCAAAGGGGGAGAATATTTGGTTTGGTGACTCACTGTCACTTTGTTGCCATCATCAAAAAGGGGGAGAATGTTGTGCGCCTTAGGCACAAGCATATGGTATCTTGTTTTGATGATAGCAACACAGTGAGAGTTTCACAGTGAGCCATTCATTGTGTTTAGTGTACATGCATTACTGCTAGTTACTGCATATGCAAACACTTGGTCGATGCATTGCATTCTGTCAGATATCAAGTCTATACATCCATTGCTTCAGTTCAATATCTGCTTTGTGCATACATTGCATCGGTGCATTGCTTCTTCTGTGCATATACTGCATCAGTGCATTGCATTGCATGTGTCTGTTAAGAAGTCTGTACATCGCCTTCTTGATCATGCATTGCATCAAAGTCTATACAGACTTGGTCCATGCGTAAGCATAGCAAGTCTGTACATTGGTAGCATGAACATTTGCAAAGTCTATACATCGCTGCATCATTCACGCTTAGAGTCTGTACATTCTTCAGGTGCATATCTCAGCAAGTCTATACATTGGACTTGAACATATAGGAAGTCTGTACATCGACTAGGCAGCAAGTCTGTACAGCCCAAGTCTGTACATAACATCATATTGTTCATGCAGTGTCTTTCAAAGTCTATACATTCATGCTTGTTCATTCATCCAAGTCTGTACAGCCTTTCGCATTGGACTTAAAGTCTATCCATTTGGCAAGTCTGTACATCGGACTGTTCATGCATTCATCTCAAGTCTATACATCCGATTGTTCAGCTTGTGGCTAAGTCTGTATAGCGTCTAGTGTTTCTTGCAAAGTCTGTACACTGCATTGGTTGTATAGACTTAGAGCTGAAGTCTGCACATTGCTGTCTTTACCTACGCTCAAAGTCTGTACACTGCATTGGCATCTTTACCTACGTGCTGAACTGAGCAAGTCTATACATTCTTAATCTTTACCTACGCTCATCTATACATTGCACTGTAGCATGCATCTCTTCAAGTCTGTACATCGACTTAGCGCTCGCAAAGTCTGTACATTGGCCTAGCGCTCATAAAGTCCATACAATGCCATTTGTTCATGCATGTTAGCAAGTCTGTACAGCCTGTGTTCACAACACAAAGTCTGTACATCGCATGCTCACACAAACGCCAAGTCTATACATTGGCTTTGCTTGCATGAGCTTGAAGTCTATACATTGGTTTGGCTTGCACGAGCCAAAGTTTATACATCGTGTGCTGACAAGTCCACACATCGTGAAGTCCATACATTCGTTTGCCTTGCATTGGATCAAGTCTGCACATTCATTGCTCAAGTCTCTATAGCCCTTGAATTGGCAAGTCTGTACATCGCATGCATTACCCTTCAAGTCTGTACATCGTCCTCCGTCTCACTTAGCGTCTCATGCTAAGTCTGTACATTGGACAAGTCCATACATCGTGCATGCATCGTCTCATCAAGTCTGTACAGGGTCTGTCTAGAATGCATTCACTAGAGTCTAGACAGTCATGAGCAAGTCTAGACATCGTCTGGTTGCATAACGCATAGTCTGTACATGCTTTGTCTTCGCATTGCGAAGTCTCTACAGCGCAAAGTCCATACAGTCATTGTGCATTCGTTCTTGTTGTTCATATTTTGCTTGATGCATTCTGCATAACACACTGCAAAGTCTATACATTGTCTTCACGTTGCAAAGTCTATACATTGTCTTCACGTTGCAAAGTTTATACAATGCATCGGTGTGCTGCATACACTGCGTCAAGTCTATACATTGCTTCGAACGAAGTCTGTACAAGGTGTCGACATTAAACTGATAATTCCCTGTCTGACAGGCTCTGTTCGTTGGGCACGTGATCCGAGGCTGGAAGGGCTGACAGGATGACACGTGGCCAAAACACTTGGGCGGGAACTGTGGAAGACGCGCCCAGTGCTGCTCCTGCTGTGACTGCTTATAAAAGGAAGCCTTCTTCCACAGAAGAAGATAGATCGAATATACAGGAGCCTTGAAGGAAAAGCAGAAGAGCAGAGAGCCCCTTTCGATCCAGCAGAAGAGAAAAGAATTGAGAAGAGAAAAGAGATAAAAGGAAGAGAGTTGAGAGAGTGAAGAGTTGAGAGAGATGTTCCTCAGATCTTTGGTTCAAAACCAGATCTGAGGTTTGCTCACTTGTTTGAGCTATATTCCCTGCAGGGATACATTTCCTTTTCGTTTGTTTGCCTTTTTGTTTTGTTTTTGAAACTCTTGTGTTCAAGCTGTTAGTCAGCGTTTGCAGAGGTGCTGCCTCTAGACGGGTCAAGCTGTAATCCCCAGCGGTTGCAGTGGAGGATTCCACTGGACAGCAAGCTGTGAGGCTCAGCGGATTATAGGCAAGCTGTGAGGCCCAGCGGTTCAAGCTGTGAGTCAGCAGTAATCCACACTCGGGTTGAGTGTGGGGTGGATGTAGGTCTGGAGGATCGAACCACCTAAAAACCTTTGTCTACTGTGTGATTGTTTTGTGGTTTGCATAGCTTCTATACTTCTGTCTTTGCGCAGTAGATGTTTGCTTAGGACGGTTCTTCATCTGTTCTGGCTGGTATTCGCATTGTGCCCACTATCTGTTCAGTAGAAGTTTTCATTCCGCATTTGTTTCTGCTACAGTAATTTTTTCACGGGTGACTGATCTATTCACCCCCCTCTAGATCACTCTTAAGCGTCCCAACAATAGCAGCTTCAGATCCGTGGGCAGCAAGGTCAACCAGTGAAGACCGGAGCCGACTCGCCTTCCGCGAGGCGAACCGGCGTGCCGCCGTCCCAGGGAGCCGGTTTCTCAACCGCGCACGGTCCACGTCTTCCCTCGCATAGGGACGATAGCGAGCTAGAGTCCCAGGTCGCGTGTCCGTCCCGCATCAATTTGGTATCAGAGCGCCAGTTGAGTCTAGGATAGTCTTTGTGTCTAAGTCCGCAAAAAAAAGAAGAGTCGTTTAAGTCGGTCTAAGTGTCACATTTGCATACCATTAATCGGTATATCAAAAAGTGTTGTTCGAACGTTAGGCTACGCCTATCGGGAAAGCCGCACACTTGCGCGAGTGATCTTCGGATCGATTAACTCCGCCACGTACCGAGTCTTGGTTTAAGTCTAGGGTCCTTAGTGTGCATTAGTTAGTGCATTCCAACTTTGCATTTGCATCGCATTCTAAGTCGTGTCTTGGTGCTTGCATTAGTTGGCATAACATTTTTCTTATAAAACAAAAACAAAAAAAATGGCCTTGCATATCCATTCCTAGGGATCCATTCCCATTTTTTGGGCACCTATGGCCAACCCATGCCGACCCGTCCAAGACGATAGGTCCGTGTCCGAGTACATTAGGGACTATGATAAGTACCGGTTGGAATATGGAGTTGGAGAGGAGAGCACTATGATTGCCTTTCAGTTCCGGAGAGGTTTGCGGCTCCACTTCCAAATTGAATGTCTTAGCCGCGACGCGTTCTCTCTGGCGCAGTCTTATAAGGTCGCTCTAGAGGTCGAACCATTTGAGTCTTGGTTTTCTCGGTATGCTGTCCTTCGGCAAGCATCTACCTCCCAGCCGAGTCCCGATCCGGTCGGATCGCGTACACCACGGCCTTCCCCACCTCAGTCGGGGAACCCCTTCCCTAGAGCTCCATTGCCATCTACTGCCGATCTTTATTCGGAACTATCTCATTTGGAGCCACCTCATCCCGAGCCACCCGTGTTTCTAACGGGTACTCCTTTCATCGCCGAGCCACTTCTTAGCTGGCTCAAACATGGCTTGGTCCTGCCTTCATATCCATCCATAGACCCCACCTTACCACTAGTACCCGTCAACTCCTTCCACACTACCTTTCGGTCTAGTCACCATGTTGATACATTGGATGACCTTATTGTGGGATTAGACTCGCAATGGAAGTTGACGCACTCATTGGCCGGAGGCTTCGACCAACCCGCTAGTCTTAGCTTTACCCATCCGGCCTCAGGGTCCATTACCTCCGTGTGCACCGTGGGTTGTGTCACCACGGAGATTCTTTTATTCCTCCCCATGTCGGCCGAGCCCGACTTCATAACCTTTTGTCCGAGGGAGGAATCATACTTCCTACATATGATCACCGTCCCACCTACCCCACTGTATGAAGGTGACCATCTACACCTTCAAGACTTCCATGCATATGACCGTGACTTGTGGGAACCCACCATAAGGGATCATACCTTCTTTGATCCCTTTGACCCATTCCCTAGTGGGCCCCTTGATCCACCATATATATTTCACTTCTTCGAGGGAGTCCACTACCACACCCCTACCCCATGGGCCGGGTCATCTATACCCACCAAGCCCGTTCTCGATACACTCATACCCGGTTCTCCTAGCCCTCTCAAGTCTCCCAAATCCAAAGGGCCGTCCATGCATGACTGGGTCATACTTGGGCGTCTAGGTGTTCCCCATGCCACCAACCTCCGGTTGCATAATATGCATGCATGGCACATATTCGGGTGTCCTGGTCCACCATCGCCTATGCGTAGGTCGGACTAACATTAGGTTTGTTTAGGGTCTTTGTGAGTCTTTGTTTCGTTTGTCAGTCGTGTGTCTGTGCATACATTGAGTCGAGTTGGTTTGTACGCTCGCGATGTTAGTCCCTTTCGAGTGCGAGACTTATCGGACTTTGGGATCGGTTCTACTTCATATCGGATCTAGTCACATAAGGGACAAGCGGTGATTCCTAGTGAGTTTTCGAGCCGCCTTCCATCCTTTGAGAGTGACCCCACCCCGGAGTGCCCACCTCTAACCTCATTCCCCAGCAGCGTGTGCATATCGAATCTATACGGGATGAGCATGTGTCGATTACTTGGAGTGGAGCGTACTCCGCGCTTCCAGGTTCGGTGACGCATCCGCCGGAGCTACTCGAGCAGCCGCACCCCTTACTCGACGGGGTCGAGTTCTTCCCACCCGGGGAGAATTGATGGGGACATTAAAGCAAGAGCACTAACATTGTATTTACATTTGTGTCCTTTAGTTTATGTTTATATCATTGGGAAAGCATATGTGCAGTTGTAAGGCTTTATAAGCCAATTTGTCATTCCCTAGGATTCTTTGGGTTTATTTGTAAAATGTCAGTAGGTCCAGCAAGGGGGCCCTCACTCCTTCCCCATTGGTCAACCATCCTAGGTGGCTTCTAAATGGTTTGACATTCAATTAGACACATGGGGGACAAATGGACTAAAAAGTCTAAAATGGTTCCTTCATAGTCAAGGGGGTGCCCCCCCATTAAAATGACATTTTGTATTTTTTTTTTAGGCCAATTGACCACATGGGGGAAGAAAATGCTACCCCTCCCCTCTCTCCCACGAAATCCCAACCCCCTCCCCCTTCCTCCCCTTCTATATAAGCCCATGTATAGTGTTTTGTAAGAATTAATGAAGAGAAAAATTGTGAATTTGGTTAGAGCCAAAGAAGGGTGTGCCCTCCTCCTCTCTCCCCCCCCCTTGTAGATGGAATTCTGCCATTCCAGGGTGTGAGACCCTCTCTACCTCTCCCTCTCATCCTCTGAGTTCTATTTCTGCCTCCGCCGCCATCGCACCGCCATCGTGCCGCCGTCATCAACCGCGAATTTCTGTCTACGTCTGGACAGATCCTCAAAGCTCGAATTTTAGCTCTCCATCAGGAGCTTAGATCGAGTCCAAACTTGGAGGGTGAGTCATCCACGTCCACCTCAGCCTCCAAAAAAAAAATCCAGTCATTTACCCATCGTTAAGTATTTTTCCATTTTCGTGTTCTTCAGTCTTCCAGTTCTGTCTTCTGTTCAGATCCTGTCACAGCAACCCTGAGTTTCCACGTTTAGACCATCTTTTATTTATTTTCTTGGGTCACCAATTTTATTGGAAGTTCTGTCCATCACTCCCATGATCCACGAATTTTCTTAGAATTTCTGGAGTCTTTTTTGTATTTTTAAAAATTGCTGTCTTTTCCCAAATCTGTTCTATCCTGTGCAGTTCAGATCCGACCCCCAGTCAGTATAAAATCCTCAAAAAATCAAAACCTTCACCAAAAGTCAAATAAAAATTATCTCCGTTTTCCTTGTTTCCACCTCTACAACTTTCGTGAAGAGTCCAAGTTCCAGATCTGAGCTTTGAACCACGGTCAACGTCAGTTTTCAGGAAAAATCACTTCTTCCCTGAGATTTCGGGTTCTGTCCAACAGCAACTTTTAAAATCGACTAAGGTCAGATCCGAGAAATTCAAAATTATTTCTCTGGCCATAGATCGAGGTATTTTGAACGAGCTTTCCAACGGTACCTCTTATGCGTCGATCCGACGTCGGGAGTGATCGCAGCAGCAGATCTCGCCGGGTCGCGCGCTGTAAAACAGCAGCTTCAGATCTGTGGGCAGCAAGGTCAACCAGTGAAGACCGGAGCCGACTCGCCTTCCGCGAGGCGAACCGGCGTGCCGCCGTCCCAAGGAGCGCCTCTCCAGGAGCCAACGTCATAGCAGTACAACTCCGGGCCCACTCGGACCCGTCGATGAGCACGTGGGCCCCACGTTCATGAATACGCGTGCCGCTGAAGCTTCATCAAAACGCTGCCCGTCAACCCAAGTTCGGTCCTCCCGGGCCCCATTTGTAGTCCATTACCTCCCTGCGTGGAGTGGGCAGTAGAAACTATTTCTGTAATTATTGTAATAATTGTTTAACCGGGAGTTACTGTCTTGGCCGGGATCGTCTTCCCCACGCCCGGAGCGTGGAGGTAAACTCGCTCCCACTCTTTATCGCATTTTGCTTATCTCGTATACCTTTTGAATGCCGTTGCATGTGATAGGTAATTAGCTTGATATATTGTTATCACCGCTGCGAGAGTGAGTGAGTGTACCATCCCGTGACTCAATCCGAGTTAACGCGGAAAAGTCGATACCCGAGATTCACTGTCGGTTTCTCAACCGCGCACGGTCCACGTCTTCCCTCGCATACGAGCTAGAGTCCCAGGTCGCGTGTCCGTCCCGCATCACTTAAAGGCCTCTTGTGGTTTTAAGACAAAGGCTCAGTTGTCAGAGCCAGTCCCTGAGGGGGCCTTTGCAGGTAGCACTTTCACAGAGTGGAGGGCGTACATCATCAATGCCGTGGGGTGTGCTGGCCCCGTGGAGTACATTTCAGATTTGGAGGTGGCTGTCACCCCCGATGTCATTTTGGCCATTGTCAATAAGGTGGCGCGGGCTCTTCGACAGAAGACCGAGCAGATCATCTTGAAGCCCGAGGGAATTATAGGGGCGCTGGCCCCGTGGAGTACATTTCAGATTTGGAGGTGGCTATCACCCCTAATGCCATTTTGGCCATTGTCAATAAGGTGGCACGGGCTCTTCAACAGAAGCCCGAGCAGATCATCCTGAAGCCCGAGGGAATTATAGGGGCGCCAGGTATAAGCTGAATTGTCTAGCTCCCCCTTTTTTTGTGCTGCAATTTGAGATGCTTATCCATGCAATCCTTCATTTGCAGATCACGGCAGCGGCCATGGAGGCGGTACTCTTCCGCGGGAGCATGCTTCTGAGAAGAGGCCACGAGCTGAAAGCCATCAAGATGATGACCTGCGGCCTGCTACCCGCTTGCGTTTCGGGGAGGAATCTCCCACTCCGGTGGACGTTTCCAGTAAGTATAGGGAATTTTATTTTAAGCTAGCATTATGTCATGTCTTCACAATGTTGTAATATGACTTCTTTCTTTTCCTTTTGGGCGCAGCTCCTCCTGAGGCTCGGGCTGCTACGAGCTTTTCTCCTCTCGTCCTGAGAGATGTCTCCGCGGAAGCATGGCTGGAGATTGACGAGTCCATTCCTGATATCAGTTTGGACATTGAGGGATTAGACCCTCCCGCCGACGATTACACGCCGGTGACTAGCGCCTCTCTTGTGCTTGACGTAAGAGGAACCCCTACTATCCAGGGCTCGGGTATACCCCTCAGCCTCGACGCTTGCTTTCCCCTTTTTTTTTGCCTGAGGGAATATGTGCATGGGCTGACATAGCATTGCTTGCTGTAGGGGATCCTGAGATCCAATCCACTGTCCCTGCTGGGGGAGAAGGGAGTAAGTCTTCTGACAGCAAGGGGACTTCTTCACCCTCCGATTCCCTAAACGGGGGAAGCTCCAATACCTCATCAAGCAGCGGAGGCTCTTCCTCTTCTTCCTCAAGCTCCTCTGAAGAGGGAGAAATAAGATTGAGCTCGGGTAATCTTAGGACTGAGTGCCTCTTCCTGTTTGAGCTATGAGTCTTTGACTAACTCTATTACATGTGGTGCAGCTGCCTGGTCGACCTCCTCCCTGGACGAGCTCTCTAGGCTCATTGAGTCGGGGCCTCCCACCGACATGCCAGACTATGATGCAGAGGTGAGGGCTTCGACCACTGGGACCGGGGTACCTGATAGGGTAACACCACCCTCGGCCGTGGGGCCACTAGTAGGGGGTGCCAGCGTTGCAGAGGTCGGCGAGATGCAAGCTTCAGGTATGCACATAAATATTTTGTACATTCTTGTTGCCACATGTCCCTACATATTAAGTCCACGGATCTGATCTGGACAGTTGCTGATCATCCCGAGGAGGGGCCTGTCTCTCAGCCTGAGGGGGTTGACATGGCTGTGAGATCGCCACAGGCTCCTTTGGAGGAGCGGGACACTGCTGACCAGGGGGTTGTCTCTGCTGAACCCTCCGTCCCAGGTATATTCGTCTTGGATCAGAAGCTCATACTATTTGTCGAACGAGGCTTCCTTTCTTGTGATATTAACCATCACTCTACATGTTGATGACGCCCTATTGTTTCAGCCATCTCTCCTCCTGCGGAGCCAACGGCAGAGGTTGACATCGCTCTGACTGAGGAGACGCTTGTAGAGACTGGTACGTTTTCATCACTACGAAGTGCTGATTTTGATTATTGGTGCCGATGAAGTGCTAAGACTTTCCATGCCTTGTCTCGTTTGCAGAGAGATCGGCTACTCCAGCATCGCCCATAGAATAGGGACTGGTACCTATTGATAGGTCCCCTCCGATCTTGGAAAAGGGATCTTCTCTCAGGCTTGACCTGGCGGGCATGGCTACTTCAGGTAAGGCCATTGTGACTTATACCTTTGGACCTCTACCATGGTGGTTTTATTGTGGTGGTACACTCACAGACTTTTGTTTCCTCTTCTCCCCAATTCAGGATCAGCAGAAGGGGAAGCAACGATGCTCGCGGACTTCTCTGCCCTTGAGGTTGAGTGGCCTGACGCCCCTCAGCTTGGGGGTGATGCTAGGGGATGCTGATACGGCCAGCATGCTTCTAGAGGGCCTTGAGTAGCTGATCCGGGTCGACCCTTTGCCGACAACAGAGGTTTTGAGGAGCAGCCTGGAGACCTTCACCCGGGGCTATCACATGATGGGTCTCTTCTGAGGCACGTGGGCCGCGATGCTGGGAGCCTTGTGGGGTGAGTTCGCCCGCCTTCACATTGCGCAGGAGCAGAGGCGGAGGACTCAACTGATGATCTAGCAGCAGGAGGAGCGACTTGGCGAGCTCCAGGCGGCCCAGGTTGAGGCTGGCCTCCGGGTTGAGAGTGACGAGGAGCGTAGTCGGAGGGCTTGCCTTCGAGTTGAGGAGTTGCAGTGGGATCTTCGAGTTGCCGAGGTGGAGCGCCATAGTGCACAGGTTGCGGTAGAGGCGTCCTGTCGTCGGCTTGGGGAGCTCCAGGAGGAGACTCTTTAGAGTAAGACTCGCCTTGCTGTCTTGAGGAGGGGCGAGCCTGGTGCCTGAGGGGCTTTGACATCTTCTAGTAGATAGGGTCTTCGTGCCCCGTTTCTTTTTGAGTTACCCTCGAGTGCTTGTCTCGGGCTCCATTGATGACATTGATGAGTAAAGGACAGAGCCTAGTAGCTTTTGTTTCTATCCTCTTGCATGTATGTCCCTTTTTTTTGTCACTTTACTAGCCCTACCGCCCTTTCGGGTTTTCACTAGGATTGGCCCCCTTTAGCTTTTTCCAGTGCGCCCTTGCGGGTTTTCACGCTGAGGGGTACCTATTTTTGCCTAAGGTGTCCTTTCCGGTTTTCACCTTAGTCGGGTTAAAGCCTTTTTGCTCTTGATTGCTCTCCTAACAGAAACAACCAAGTCCGCTGGGGCATCAATATTTTTAACCTTTTTTTTTGTACCTATAATGCCAAAAGACGAGGAGAAAGTGGCACTCCCGTGGGGACGTGTGTGCCGCATAGGTGGGACAAATGGGTGGATTCGACTGCCCTAGTGGGACGCGATTAGCCAAATCCAAGAGTCGAAGGTTGAGCAGGTTGGCAACCTTAGAAGGGTGTGCATGCGCCAAGCCTGCTTGGGACAACAAAGGAGTAAGTTCAAGGGTCCGAAGGGGACATGTGGGTCAAACTTAGAAGCCGATGGGCGAGATGGGTTGGCAGTCCGAAAGGGGCATACGTAGGTCAAGCTCGGAAGGATGAAGAAGTGGATTTAACAGCCCAGGTGGGACGTATGAATCAAATCCGTAAGCCGATAGGCAAATAGGGTTGGCAGCCTGAAGAGGCATACATAGGCCAAGCCCGTGGGGACAGGAGAATAAACTTGACAATCTCGGTGGGACATGGGAGTCAAGTCTGGAGCCAAGAGGCGAGATGCATTGACAGCCCGAAAGGGGCATGCATAAGCCAGACCCAAAAGAAAGAAAGGATGAGTTTGACAGCCCTAGTGGGACGAGAGAGTTAAACCCGAAAGCCTATGGGCAGAGTGATGGGATGGCAGCCCGAGAGGGACATACATAGGCCAAGCCCAAGAGATGAAAATGATGGATTTGACAGTCCTAGTGGGACGTGAGAGTCAAACCCGAAGGCCGATAGGTAGAGTGATGGGTTGGCAGCCCGAGAGAGACGTACATAGGCCAAACCCAGTGGGACAAAAATGATGGATTTGACAGCCCGAAAGGGGCATGAGAGTCAAACTCGAAAGCCGATAGGCAAGATGGGTTGGTAGCCCGAGAGGGACGTACGTAGGCCAAACCCAGTGGGACAAAAATGATGGATTTGACAGCCCGAAAGGGGCATGAGAGTCAAACCCGAAAGCCGATAGGCGGAGTGATGGGTAGGCAGCCCGAGAGGGACATACATAGGCCAAACCCAGTGGGACAAAAAGGATGGATTTGACAGCCCGAAAGAGGCATGAGAGTCAAACCCGAAAGCCGATAGGCAAGATGGGTTGGCAGCCCGAGAGGGACGTACGTAGGCCAAACCTAGTGGGACAAAAAGGATGGATTTGACAGCCCGAAAGGGGCACGAGAGTCAAACCCGAAAGCCGATAGGCGGAGTGATGGGTTGGCAGCCCGAGAGGGACATACATAGGTCAAACCCAGTGGGACAAAAAGTGGATTTAACAGTCTGAAAGAGACATATAAGTTAAATCCGACAGCCAATAGGCGAGGCGGGTCAGCAGCCCGAAAGGGACATACATAGGCCAAGCCTGATGGGACTGGAAGGGCGGATCGGATAGCCCGGAGAGATCCGGGATCCAAATCCGGGAAGCTCAAAATATGGGTAATCCCGATGGGACATAGCATGACATTGTCGGGACGCCTTGGTGGGACTAGGTGTCGTAGGACGACATAGAAGATATAGTTGAGGCATTAGTATAATGCTCTTGCCATTATAGGGTGAAGTCGTTGACTTAGAATCACCCGTAAAGCATGGTGAAAGAGGATTGTTTATTTTTTTCTACATTACCAACCTCACTGCCCTTTCCGGTTTTCGCCGAGGCTGGCCCCCTTTAGCTTTTTCCGATGCGCTCTTGCGGGTTTTCACATCGAGGGGTTGCCCATTTTTGCCTGAGACGCGCTTTCGGGTTTTCACCTTAGCCGGGTCTATGGCCTTTTTACTCTTAGCCAACCGTTGAAGGGTGACTAAGTCCGCCGGGGTATCAATATTTTTAACTCCATTTTTTATTATTTTTTATTTTTTTATTTTTGTAACTGGAACCTTCATTGGGGATAGGTACGTCCTGTGAGGACGGCTGGAGAAACTCTTGCGGTGGCGCATGATAGAGCTTCATGTGCTTGCCATTGAGAGGAGGGAAATGATTGTTTCCCTTGTGGTCAACGGTCGTATAGCCCCGTCCTTTGTAGCCCTTCTGGATGACGTAAGGTCCACGCCAATTGGGCTGGAGTTTGCCGCTGGATCTCCCGGCTAGAAGCTCCTTTTCTTTAATCGTGACGAGGTCGCCTTTCTTGAATGCCCTTTGCTTAACCCGCTTATCATAGGCACGTGTCATACGGGCTTGATACACTTGTAGGTGCTTATAGGCTCTGAGTCTTTCACCTTCAAGGTTGGATAGTTCCTCGAGCCTTCTTTCTATTTCGGACTGATCTTGGCCTGGCAATCCAGCGTGCACAACAACACGGTAAGATGCCAGCTCGACTTCCACAGGGACCACTGCCTCGGCTCCGTAGACCAAGGAGAATGGGGAGCAACCCGTGGGGGGTTTTGTAAATAGTCCGATAGGCCCATAGGGCTTCGTGGACTTTCTCGCCCCAATCCCGTTTGCGGCCACCTACTATCTTGGACAGCAGCTTGCAGAGGGTTTTGTTGAAGGCCTTGGCCAACCCGTTGGCTTGGGGATTGTAGACGGACGATGTCCTCCAATCAATATAGAACTTAGCCGTCAAAGCATAAACAGTCTTGTTCTTGAATGACGTGCCATTATCAGATATAATCCGACTAGGGGTGCCGAATCTATATATAATGTAGTGCCTTACAAAACGGGCAACTATCTCCCCTGTAACTTTTCGTAGCGGAACTGTTTCTGCACATCTAGAGAAGTAATCAGTGGCGGCCAGTATGAACTTGTGGCCCTGAGATGATGGCGGGAATGGTCCCACAATGTCCATGCCCCACTCCCGCGAATGGCCAAGTAGGCGCTGTTGGATGGAGTGGATTAAGCGGCCTCCGAGGCACCGGCCCAAATGCTTGGCATTGGTGACACGTACGAGCATATTGGCTGCAATCTTCGTACATGGTGGGCCAATAAAACCCTTTGAGCTTGATGTTATTCTTCATCTTGACTCCTGCTTGATGAGTCCCGTACAACCCAGAATGGACCTTGTGCATGACGGTCTTCGCCTCCTTGGATGAAAGACACCGTAAGAGGACCGACTGGTCCTTTTCATGGACGAGTCTGAAAAGCAAGCCATCAACTAGCTAGTAGGATGTCGCCCTGCGTAACAGTTGTACCCTCTGAGCCCGATCGGGAGGAAGCCAACCGTTCTTTATTTTTATAATTGACTCACGCCAATCTTCTTCTTCTGCAGCATTCTCCTCTTGAATGTTGTCGACCTCGTAGATAGTGAGGCCAAACTCTTCGTCGAGTACACTCGGCATTAGCCTTCTGTGTCTGACAGTAATATTTAACTCTCCTTCAGGCGGGAGCTTTAAGGCTGCTACCAACTTTGCCAAGGCGTCAGCTTGGGAGTTACTGCCTCTTGGGACATGGCCTATTTCAAATAGGTAAAATTTTTCCTTGAGCCTCATGATGGCTGCATGGTAGGGAATGAGCTCCTTCTTCCGGACGTCATAGACGCCCAGGACCTGTCGGATGACGAGCTGAGAATCTCCGTACACTTTGACGCACTTGATGTCCATCTCTAGTGCTAGTTGAAGCCCAATGATCAATGCTTCATATTCGGCCTCATTATTAGTCAGTGACTTCATGAGAGCATAGGAATTGTGGAGAATGCCGCCTTGCGGGGATACAAAAACTATCCCCGCGCCCGAGACAAAATCTGTAAGGCCGCCAGCCCTTTTGATTGTTTGGGAAGCGCCATCAAAATATAACTCCCAGTGTGGGAGGTCGAGAGTGAGGACGCCCGGCTCCATCTGTTGTGGGACTTTTTCATAATGCTCCCCAATTTCTTGAGAAGGCACCAGCACCTCTTCATCGGGTAGCTCGAAGTTGAGTGGCGAATCTTCTGGCATAGAGTGCGCTGCTAAGAACTCCGCCATTCCTTGTCCCTTGATCCCCTTGCGCGGGACAAAGGTGATGTTGAATTCCATGAGGATAAGCGTCCACTTGTCGAGCCTTACCAGAGAGGACGGGCTGGCTGAGTAGAAATTTGAGTGGATCACATTTTGAGATGAGCTCCACTCTGTGAGCTAGAAGGTAGTGCCTTAGCTTCTTGACGGCGAATACCAAAGCCTGGCACACCTTTTCCATAAGCGCATATCGGTGCTCAGGCCTGATCAGCTTTCGGCTGAGGTAGTACAACGGCTGCTCCTTGCCCTCTTCATTGATCTGGGCTAGAAGCGCCCCCAAAGAAGCGTCCATGGCAGCAATGTAGAGAATAAGGGGCTTCCCTCTGACAGGTGCCCCTAGGACAGGAGGAGTCAGTAAGTGCTCCTTGATTTGCTCGAAGGCTTTCTGGCAGTCTTCGTCCCATATGAAGGGTGCTCCTTTCTTCATCAATTTGTCGAAAGGTAGGCATCTTCCTGAGAGATTAGAAATGAATCGCGTAATATAGGCAAGTCTCCCTTGCAGAGATCTGAGCTCTGTCAAGTTCTTGGGCGGAGGTAGTCCTCTTATAGCCTTGATTTTGTCAGGATCAATTTTTATGCCTTGGTACCTGACGACAAAGCCAAGGAATTTGCCGCTGAAGACGCCGAAGGCACACTTCATGGGATTCATCTTGAGTTGGTATTGTTTAAGTCTTTCGAAGACTCGACGCAAGTCAGCCAAGTGATCTTCTCGCCTTTTTATCTTGACGACCAAGTCATCGACGTAGCATTTGACGAGGTCATGTAGCATCTCGTCGAAGATTTTGTTCATTGCCCTTTGGTAGGTTGCATCGACGTTCTTCAGTCCAAACGGCATCCTTTTATAGTTGAAGATCCTCTTAGGAGATCGGAAAGCCGTATGGTCTTTATCTTTGACGGCCATGCAGATTTGATTATAGCCCGACGACCCGTCTATGAAAGACAAGGCTTCGTGACCAGTGGTCATATCAACCATTGTCTCAGTGATTAGGACAGGGAAGTCGTCCTTCGGACATGCTTTATTCAAGTCTCGGAAGTCGATGCAGACTCGGACTTGGCCATTCTTCTTCTTGACAGGGACTATATTGGCGAGACTATGAAGTCCACGTCGAACATCTTGTCAACCTCAGCATCGACTTTCAATTCCAGCTCGTGGCGCATACGCCTTTGGGCTTGCTTGACTGGCTTGACTGTTGGAAGTATTGCCAGCTCGTGTTCAGCCACAGAAGGGTCGAGCCCGGGCATTTCTTTATAAGTCCAGGCGAAACAATCCCTGAACTCTTCTAGGAGCTGCCGATACGACTGCCTTTCTTTCTCGCTGAGGAGAGCACTTATGAAGGTTGGCCGGTAGTCTTCTTTGCTTCCGAGGTTGATCTCGATCAACTCGTCCACAGTTGCTTGACCACCGTCTTCAAGCTCCGGTGGAGCTGGTTGGAGGTCGACAAAGTCTTCCTCGTCATCAGTATTTGCTTCATGGACTTCAAATTCTTCGAACCTTTCTTGCTCATGGCTTGAAGTCGAAGGACCTACTTCGTCTTGTTGATGGACGGCGGGCTGGGCTGCTCGTCCCTCTGAGAGGTTGTCATTGTTGACTTTTGATGAGGATGATGGTGTCATTGACACCTTACCGGACTCCCTTGCAGAGTCGTCAATCTTGGGGTCAACTTTAGCTTGCCCGTGATGAGGAGATAGTAGTCCTATGACATTGACTGCATAGTAGACCTCGAAGTCTCTCTCCTGGTTGTAGTCGAGTCCACGCGTGTCTTTGCGGGAGAAGGGAGGTTGCCCACGGACCTGCGGAGGGTTCCACAGCTGATGGAAATATGCCGCTCGTGCGGGGTCCTGAGCTTGTGGGATGTGTTGCGTTTTACATATTTCCCTGATGTGCTTCGGCATATTGTCCATCTCCTGGACTGGCTCTGGCGCCACATCGGCGGGAGTATCCCAGCCGAAATCATCTTCGGGAGGGCCCGGTGGGACTAAGTCACCTTTGTAAAAGATGATCGGCTTGCCCCCCTTGCCCTTGTTACGTCTTCTTCTCCGTTGATAGGAGACTGTGAAGGTCTTCAACTGCTCCACCTCGTACTCTTCCCGTTGGGACGAGAGTTGAAGGCACTTGGGCGGTAAGGAGATACTCCCGTCAATGACCCGGCTGATGAGGTTGGCTTCAAAGTCAACGCTTCGCCTCTTCGGCTGAGTCGGCCTGGAGGCGGCCTGGAGGCTTAGCCTGTGCACTTTTACCATGTCTTGGTTGACAGTGAACAACTGCCCTTCCTCAGCTTCATAGTTTACTTTTTGCTTCCCTTTGTCTTTTACAGGTTCAGGGATTGCTAAAGTGGGCTCCCCAAAATATAGGGGAGCATCGGCCAGGTGGCACTCATTTGGGTGGAATGGAGCCTGATCTGCAAAGACGGTATGTTGCTCCCCTCCTTTGGCATATTTAATGCACTGGTGCAGAGTTGATGGGACGACCCAATTCTCATGGAGCCAGGGCCTCCCGAGCAGCACCTTGTATGATGTGTCGACGTTGATGATATAGAATGTCGCCTGGGTGACAAAATCGCCCAAGGCTAGCTTGACTTTAACCCGACCAAGTGCCTCCTCGGAATCCTGGTTAAATCCCGAGATCTTGACCGCGTTCACCTTTTGCAAGTAAGGGGCCAAGTATAAAGACTTAAAAGTCTTCAGAGGCATGATGTTAATGGCCGCTTCAGCGTCGACCAAAATACGATTCACATCATGCCCATTGATCGTCCCTCGCATATATAAGGGGCGATTGTGTCACGGAGAGGACAACAACATGTCTTTGTCCGTGAAGGAGATGTGGGCTGTAAATGTCTCATATGTCTGGGCTTGCAGCTCTGCAACATGGGATTCATTGGCCTCTGGGTCTTGGAGTATCTTGACAAGAGCCTTCCTGAGCTCCTTGCTCCAAGCAATGGCTTCCCAAATGGTGGCATTTGTTGGAAAACGCTTCATATGATGAATGATCTTGCGGTCCGCCCGAGCACGGGTCTTGTCAAATGGCGGGATGATCTCCGCCAGGGTCTTTGGTGCCTGGCGAGGTTTCTCCCTCTTAGAGGGGCGCTCTCCCTCGTTCTGGCCTTCCACATTTTCTTGGAACAGCGGTGCCAGAGACTCCTCCGGAGGTGGCAAAGGTTCATCATGTTGGTCCTCATTAGAAGGACATGCTTGGCTTGCAGGCTCGACCCTGTCAGAGGGGCCAGCCTTGTCTGATGCCTCCTCGTGCGCTGGCGGCTTGGCGGGCTCTTCTTTTTCATCAGAAGAGGCGATTATAAAAGGGACGCCACCCGATTTAGCTTCCAAGCTGGGATCGAACCCTCTTAGGAGTTGAGGATAAAAGGGATTCCCCGAACTTGGGTTTCTGGGACAGGACCCGGCTTCTCCCCTCTGAATATGATGACCCGGTCAAGAGTTAGGGGACCTTCACGCCCACGTCCTCGTCCTCGGCCACGACCATGGCTATGTCTCGCCGAGCGACGTTGATATGTTGCCACAGGAGCCTTGCCTGCGGTGTTACCAGCCGAAGGCGCATTAATATTGTCGGGAGACGGGATCGCCACCATGTTGTAGGAGAGCTCTTGCAGCATTTCCTCGAGCATCTCGACAGTGAGCTCCACATCTTTGTAGAATAAGGAGAGCTCTTCCGGGATTGGGAACTCTTCACCCTCTTCGAGACAGTGAGCTATATCTTGGAGCCATTGTAGAAGCCCGGCTTTACGCTCAAACTTGTCCCAGGGAATGTATTTGTCTAGAGTGACAACCCTGGTGGGACGAGGGGGAGTGTATTCCTCCAACTCATCTATAAGCTTTTGAAGTCACTGCAAAGCAGTTGGCTCTCTAGGGGCCTCTATAGCTGCTGCTTGTTCAGTTTGCTTCTTCAACCTCCTCTTCAAATTCTTCCTGCGATTCTTCTCTTGCTTCTTTTGACGTGCCGTCTCTTGAGAAGAAAGTGGACTTGATTTTGGAGGTGGGACTGCCTTGCCCCCGGAATTTTGCTTTTTACTCCAGGTTGGCTCTTTAGGAGCTTTAGTGCTATGACTCTTTCTGGGGGTGACCTTAGTCCAGTTGGCCTCCTCTGGCTGAACCTGGAAGGTGGCATTGATTGCCTGAGCAATGATTTCAGGAGGAAACTCTTGGAACTCTGCCAGTCCACAGTGGGACCCTTCGGGGCTTTGTAGTTCCACCGACTTTGCTTTGACTGGCGCCTTCGCGAGCTCAAGATGTTGAGGCCTTTATGCAATTGGCGGCCTTGCTAGCTTGACAGGAGCTTTGGCCGGAGGCTCCCTCACCTTCGCCTTGCCTTTATCGTCTGCGTCTGGCGGAGGGTTTCCCCTTATGACGATGCCGGGTTGACTTTGCCTGGAAAGGGGTTTGGAACCTTCTCCCTCGGCTTGGCTTTTTGGGCTCTGGGCCTTTTTTCCTGCCATCTAGCCTTGCCTTTGGGGTTTGGCTGAGGATTACCGTTGCCCGTAGACTTGTCCGGTTGGACTTGTTGAGAGGTGGGTTTGGTCCCATGCAGCTTGGCCTGCTCCTGTTGAACTTGCTGGAGAATCTTCTTAGCGGCCTCTTTAAGACGCCGCCTCGTCATAGAGTTCCCCTGCGCATCGATCTCCCCTCTTTGGATGAGGACTTCAATGCAATCTTGGACTTCCGGGCATTCCCCGGTGGGGTGAGACACCCTGGCATGATATTTGCAATAGTCGGGATGACTCTTGGCCGTCTCATTATAATAGGACGGCGGATCATATGTCAATACCCGACCATCTTCTAGGAGCTTGTCGAAGATTTTCTCAGTGTCCTTGGGGAAAGAACACTGATGGGAGGGTCGCCACCTTGAGTACCACAATGTGGACTTGGGCGACTGGGAACTGACTCCCTCCTCCTGCGGCTCCGGGAGTTGGAAAGCTGCTGAGGCATGTATAACATTGACGGAGAAATGAAAACTCTCCTGTACATGTGGCTGTGGCGGATCGACCAGGAATTCGCCCATATTGACCTTCCCTCGCTTGATTAAGTCCTCAACGAGGTCCTTGAACAGCTGGCAGTTGTGGATGATGTGGCCTACCACCTCATGGTATGGGCAATAGCCTTGATGAAATGTAGCACCTAGTGTCTGCTCCATGGGTGATGGGCTGATCAGCCCCGCTCGCTGGCATGCGAAGAAGATATTCAAAGTCTTCTCGCGAGGGAAGGAGTATAGCTTCTCGGGCTACTTGCCTTCGGGTGAATCCTCTTCATCTTCGGGGGAGTCTTCCTCGCGTTCAGATGAATCCGAGGATTCCTCGGAGAGCCAGCCCCTGAGCGGTGCCTGGCCCGTAGGTGATACACCTGCCTCCCGCATATGGGTTGGAGCTAACCCCCTGGCAAACGGGCCAAAGGGGAAAGTGGCCAACTGCTCGTCGATGCTTTCCAAGAACTGCAGCAGACGCCTCTGCTCTAGTTGCAATTGTCGGATCTCCCCTCGGATCTTTCGAATAGTCCTCCGCAATGCCAAACACTCAGGGAGTGAGGAAGGGGCGGCTCTTGGGCCAGTATTGGACTGCCGATTTGATGGCCCGGCCTCGGAGGCATTGGAACTCGAAGCCGTTGCCACCATGTAGACGACATTAGCCGACCGGTTCGATCGGCTCCAAGCATGAGGCTGGGGTGGGTCGACTGCATGACCCAGCATATTTACCAAGCCTTTTCGGATGAGCTCTTCTGCAATATTCTTGAAGACATAGCAGTCCCTGACGGTGTGACCCAACCTTCGGTGATACACACAATAAGTAGGGTCCTCTGTTTTATCCACCTCTGAGGGCTGCCGTGGATCTGACACAGTGATGAGCTTTTTCTTCATACAGAGATCAAAGAGCATTTTGGTATGCTCTTTCCTGAAGGAATAAGGCGTCTTCATGTTCTCCGCCAACCGAGACGCGCTCGCCTTGGCCTCAGGCTTTTTGTCATTGTCTTTGGATTTTCCTTCCCCTTTGTCTCCATTCGTCGGGGAGAGGTCGACAGCATTTACCTCCTTGCCGCTGGCCAGACGGTCCTTGCAGGATTTGCCTTTGGGCAGAAGCTTGTGTCGGGTGATCAGCGAAGAACATTTCAATCTCCGCTACCACCGTATTTAGTTGGTCAAAGCTTCTGATATTTGAGCCCAGAAGTTTCTCACTGACTTCTGTTGACAGACCTCTGCGGCAGATGTTGATCGCGTCTTCGGACGTCGGAGGTTTATCCCAGCGCATGCTGACGTCCCTCCACCGCTTGATGAAGTCCAGTACGCTCTCACCTTTCTTTTGACAGAGGGCACAGTTCCGCCAGGGAGATTTTGCGTTCGACCATCTGGAAACGGTCGACGAACTTCTTCTGCATATCCGCCCAATCAACAACAGAATTGGGCTTTAGCTTGGAGTACCACTGGAAGGCGGTGCTAGTCAATGACGTAGCAAAGTACCGCAACAAATATGCCTCCTCCAGTGCCAATTCACCCATGGCCGTCATGTAGTAGGCCAGGTGTTCATGTGGCGAGCCCTGCCCGTTGAACTTCTGAAACTTCTGGGCCTTTGGGCAGTCAGATGGAAGCTTCTTGAATTGATGGTGGAGGGGATAAGACACGCTGTACAAATCGACGGTAGCCACACCCTCACCATGTTGAGCAAACTTCACCTCTACGATGCGCTCGATCATCTGCCTCTGCGCCATAAGACTTTCTGCAGCAGGAGTGGCAGGCGATCGCGCATTGACTTCATGTGGCGGCACTTTAAATTCCACCGCCAATGGCAATTTTGCCGCAGTGACAAAGGCATTGGCCACGATTGGGATGGGAGAAGGCTGTTGTTCCACTCCAGTGGGCGCCACTTGAGGTTGAATAGGAACCTCTTTTTCACGCAATAGCGCCCGTAAGAGATTCTTTAATTCTTGGTTCTCGCGTCGGAGTTCTTCCAACGTGGGAGTGTGTCTCTTCCCCCAGATCTTCCTAGTGCCGAGGGTGGCTGGCCCCATTAACACTGTGAACGTCCTCTTGGCACTCTTCTTGCCGTGCCAGCTCGGGCTGAGATGTACTAGTAGCTAACGCCTGTTGTGTTTGCGCCAGGATTCGGGACATGGGCCTTGACCTCCTCAAATAGTTAAGAGGCTGGTTAAGCTCGCCCGAAGTGTCCTCCGGCTGCTTGTCGGCGGAAGTAGTATAGCAGGTGAACACTTTGACAGTGTCATTGGTCACCTGAACCACCCGCTTCTTTCTGGGTGGTTGTCGATCTGGCTTGGGTGGCATCCCTAGTCTGTCAAAGACAGAAACTCGGGATGTAGAAGCTTGAGGAGAGCGATCCTCCTCCGTGTGCGTGGAACGGGGCCCACGGGGAGGTCGGCCGCATCTTCTTGCCTGTTCCTCGGCGCTTTTGCCCCCGTAGGGGCTGAGTTGTAGACCTCGGAGAGGCCGAGGCCTCAGTGCTTGTCGGACTCCGCACTTGTTGCAGATTCGACATGCGGTAGGGCTCCTCCGCCCTTGCACGCCTTATAATTCGGATCTCCTCCTTGGTCACCCCATATCTTCTTCAAGTGGAGCCGACGCTCCTCAATTGGGCTGCCCCCTGATCGCGGTCGGGGAGCGGGTGCTTTGGGCCGTCATACTGGACCCTGATTTGCCGCCGGTACGGTGGGTTTCTTCTTTTTCGCTCCGGAGGAGTTCTAAGCGATTGGAGGTGGGGATAGTCGGGACGTGGCAGTCCCTTGGCAAGACCGGCTCGCCTCCATCGAGCTGGATACGAATGTCTCCGACAATTACGGTTTTGCCGGAGCGAGATGTCGCCACTGTAGGCTTTGTACTCTTGCGGCTATGGCGCTGCCCCCGCTGAGTAGGGGCGGCGCTGGCGACGCCTCCCATAGGCCTGGCGTCATTGTGGCTGCGACACTGCCCCTGTTGTGCAGGAGCAACACCTCTGAGGGTGGCCGCCGTAGAGCTTGAGCCGTTGTGGCGGCGACGTTGCCCCCGTTGAGCAGGAGCGGCGCCAACAGTAATCTGGTTGACCGAGAAAACTCGGCCATTTGCCAGGGCAGAAGGCCTAACACCTTCGGCCGTTGTCATGGCAGCCGAGCAAACTCGGCTAGTTATCGGGATGAAGGTCCTGACAACCTTAACAGTTGAAGAGCTGACCGGACGACCCCGGCCGGCTACTGCAGTAGAGGGCCTGACACCCCCAATGGTTATCTTGTTGATCGAGCGGACCCGGCCAGTTACTGGGGCCGAGGGCCTAACACCCCCGACGATTGTCTTCTTGACGGGGCGGACCCGGCCAATTGCCGGAACCGAGGGCCTGACACCCCCGACAGTTGGCTTGTTGGCCGAGCGAACCGGATCAGTTGTTGAAGTGGAGGGCCTGACACCCTCAATGGTTGTTGCCGCAGGCGTGGCTGAGCTGGCCTCAACCACGGACACCACGCCTAAGAAAAAGGGCGAGCCGACGATTGGCGGGAAGTCGCCGAAGACGAGCGGTGTCGTCAGGTATCCAAATGTGGCATGGTTGGCGATGATTTGGGGGCCGTAAGTGACGGCGGCCATCGCTGCTGTTGCTGTTGGTGGTGGTGGTGCGTAACACGAATGGAGTGGTGTGCGAGTGCACGAAGAGCTCTTAAATGAGCAGAGAGATGTGCCCTCCTCTTCCCATCCTATAAGAGGAAGAGGGGCAACCAGAACCTTGAAGAAGGTTTTGGGGACTTTCTTGGACATAAAGAAGAAAGGTAGGAAAAGTCCCACCGGGCATGCCAGTCTATTGGTCACAGAATCTTTTCGTAGAAAAATAATAAACATTTGAAATGTTCTTTTTGAAAAGAGACATTTCCCTTATATGTGGGGGTTTATTCCGTGGGTGCACATGATATCAGACGATTTGGGTTCGAGTGCTGGACCTCTCCCCACTGACCGTAGTCAGTGTTGATTTACATCGACCTAATGTCCGAACACCTTTGTTTAACTGTCAAGGAAATCCCAAAATCTCCTCTGTAGGGGTTCTGATATTGAGGGTTAGCTCATTTGAAAGGCTCATAAGGGACCACTCACTCACCACCAATCGATAGGATAACTGAGTTAGGGTTTCAACAGAGGCCTATTATATTTAGGCAAAACCCTAAAATTTCGAAGTATGAATGCAAATGTGTGAAAGCCGTAGGCATTTTCGAAGTGAAGGGAAGTTTTCTAGACCCCGAGAGTATTTTGATAATTTTACCTTCCTAGGGGTATTTTAGTAATTTTCCCAAGGCAGGGATATTTCTAAAATTTCTGGGCTGGAACGGAAGTAGGACCGGGTTCCTTACTTTCCAGGGCGCTGAGGCCATTTATGAAGGGTTTTAGGGGCAAATAGGTCATGACTAGGTCACAGGGGTGTTTTGGTAATTTTACCGTATCCTATATAGACCTAGGTTTAGGGCGGTACCCGAGCGTCGGACGGGGTCGACAACGTCCTTAGGCCGAAAGAGTAGCAAAGGGGCTTCATAGAAGGCACACGTGTGTCAATTTTGCCCAAGGAGGGGTATATGCATAATTTTCACAAGTCGAGGGTTTTCTTGTAATTTTCCCGATTGGTGTACAGAAGAGATTTGTGGAATATACAACTTCATTTTATAATCCTAATGGATACAAGAGTTGTCGGCGAATTGTCGACTGTACAAAGATTCGCACTAACGCGGGAAGTAGGGGCGTAGCCCCAATTACAAGAAGTTGTAGGGTATAACTGTAAATAATAGGATTTTTGTTTCTCGGGCCTGGGGAGAACATTTTTGTAATTCCCCCGATATATGGGTGGAATTACTTGATTTAGTCGCCCCCGGGCGTAGAAACTTACGAACATGGCTCACTGAGGGGCATAATTACAAAAATACCCCTTAGGGGCATATACACAAGACCCGGGGACTTACCCCTCACGGGCCAAAACAACGAACAAATTCCTTGCACTGCGTAGTGGATGCTTCTTAAGTTCTCCCCATCTCTGGACCCTTGGGGGTCTATTTATAGAAGTCGTTTGGACCCGTACGGGTTAAATGGGAGGGTGTTTGAACCCGTACGGGTTAAACGGGAGGCAAATGACCCCGGGGAGGCAATTTTCCCCCTTTTTTCCTCTTTTTTTTTTGGTTTCCCGCGCGCGGGAGAGGGGACCGGCCCCTGGGTGGGAGGTCCCCGGGCCCGCCCGGGGTCGTCCGACCCCGGGCGGGTCAGCCGACCCCGGGCAGGTCCGCCGGGGTCGATTGACCCTGGGTGGGTCCCGCTCGGGTCCGCACGGCCCCGCGCAGCCCTGCCCGCGCCCGTGCGGACCAGTCCGGGTGCCGGCGACCCCGTACGGGTCCCTCCGACCTCGGACGGGTTTTAATAAAAGGGGGGGCCTTGGGCTCCATGAGGACTTGCTGCTGCTCCGCGTGGAGGGAGAGGAGAACGCACCGTCTTGTTCGTTTGTCTTCTTCCTTGTGCCGTGGGACGTGACGGGAAGACTTGTTGTCGTCCGTGCTGCGTGGTACACGTGCGGGGACTTTGTTCTTGGTGCGTAGGCCTCCTTTTGAGTTGCTTTCCTCTCCGTTGGAGCTTCCCTTGCCCATAGTTGTATTTTTGAAGGAGAGATGCTCCACCCGTTAAGGATTTTCCCGGAACCACGCGATCATGATAATCGCAATGGATTCAACCCGGCTCTCGACCGTCTCGTTCGTTGCGAGGGGTCTATGCTTTGCGGAAATATGTGGGCTATGAAGCCCTGTGATGGGGGGAATATTTCGTGGGGAGGCGATACGCCCAATGTTGAACCCCGCGTGTAAATACTCCATAGGACGGCGATACGCCGAATAGAGACCTCGCCCAATGCGAGGATAGTATCCCAGAATTTTGTGAGATAAATTATGGGTGCAACAATCCTAAATCGTGGAGGTACTCCGCGGAACGACGATATCGACGCTACGCCATATTTATTGTTGGTTGTTTTGAAATAAAATTCTCGAAGTATTTCGAGAGAATTACGGGTGCAATAGCTCACGTCTTAAATAATGTTAAGGCTCTCCCCCTCTATCATCCCTGGTTAAGATGCAATCTAGTTGCTACCATCTGTATCCCCAACCATAAGGCTAAAGCTTCCACCTTCAAAACTGAGCGTGCTCCCTTGTGATATGCCCTTACCAATAACACTATAGACTATACCCTGTGGTCTCTTAACAAGAAGCCCGCCCCTGCTAGCCCAGTTGGATCTCTTGCTCCATTGAAATTTAATTTCACCCGGTTGCATGGTGGTGGTGACCACTTCCATCTAATTTGAACCTTTGATTTCAAGGTCACATTGAATCCCCAGTTCCTTCATAACACTTGTTCCACTGTATTTTTTGGATTTCTTGATTGTTGCTTCAGTAATTTAGGCGTTGGTGAAAGGATGATATCTCTTCAAATCTGAGAGGTGATCTGAGCATTTCCTTGAAGATGCCATTTAATTTTGCTTTTCCAGATTCTATCCGGTGAAAATGCAACCACTACTTCGATATAAAAATGATTGAAATTACCTTTCTCCTCTTTACTGATCCATCTCCAAATCTACTGTAAATTTCATGTATAGCCACTTCACATGTTTTATCACAGCCTACCATATCTCTTGCGCTTTGGGGCATGTAACCAGAGCATGATTCAAATCTTCCTCATCAGAGCTGCATCTGGAGCATTTGGTTGACTTGATGATACTGCATTTTGACAGGTACAAACTAGTAGTTAATCTACCCCATGCTATTTTCTTGATGATATTGCATCTTGACAGGTAGACTGGTAGGTAATCTTCCACATGCTATTTTCCATGGGAACATCCCAATTCTCTACGGAGTTGGCCACTTCCAGATCTTTCTCCAAATGGCTTGTGCCTCATGTTGGTTAGAAGGTTTTTGATTTCCTCATATGCACTCTTGATTGCAAAATTCCCCATCTCCCAGTAGCTTTATCTGTTCTCTCGGTGATGGTTGCTTCAATTAGAGTAGCCAAATCATTAGGAAAAATGCGAATAGTTCGTGGCTATTTTAGTTACCCTAATCGTCAAGTAATTCTGCTAAAGAAGACTCTTCTCTGAAACTGAAAATATCAAATTCCGAAGGCCACTTATTGATTCCTTTGCCCCACAGCCAGCCATCTTTTAGAATGTTTATCTTATTCCTGTCACCAGGAACCCATCCAATGCAATGCTTGTACTTAGCATAGATCTTTAACAGATTTTTCTAGTAATCAGATTTGACTACTGTTTTGAAAGCTCAATCTAAGTTACCACCCCTTGCATATGTATCTTTAACAAGTTGAGGCCATACTCCTTTATCATTCATGCATACTCTAAAAGCAAGCTTGAGCATTAAGGCCTTATTCCTGCTAAGTCTGCAATTCAGAGACCACCCATTTCTGGTGCTTCCTTAAAGTTTTTTAGTTTATTAGATAAAGACCCCTAGTTTCTTTGTTGCCTTCCCAGATGAACTGTCTTCTATCTGGTGCTTCCTAAAAAAATTGACTGCCGCCCAATATGTTAGTATGGAGAGGAGTACATTTTCAGAAGGGTAACTCTACTGGCAGAAGGCAAGTTCCTGCCCTTCCATCCTGCCCGTCCACTCTTAATTCTGTCCATGATCTCCGTAAAAAGTTGCCTCTGCCGGTTTTACGTGAGTCGATCTTTATGACCAAATAATTGCCTAGATGCTTCTCTTGTTTGATTCCCAATGTTTTGTTGAATGCCTTAACAGGGTTTTTGCCAACAGTGGGTCTGATCGACATTTTGGATTTACCCTTGTTAATTGTTTGATCCAACAACTGTAGTATCTATCCAGGATGTCTTTCACCGCACATATTTCCTTCTCCTAGCTTTTGCCACAATCAACGTACCATCTGCATATTGTAGGTGAGCTAGAGCTTGACTGCCTCTTTTTTGTTTGAATCCTTTGATGATTCCATACTGGCTTTTTTTAGTGTTGCCGAGAGGGTTTCAGAGGCTAAAACTAATAGATAGGGTGAAAGGTCACCTTGCTTCAAACACGTAGTAGGCTTAAACCATCTGGTTCGGTCCTATTCACTAAACTGCCATGTCTGAGTTACTAAGGTATGCTTGTATCCAGCTTCTCCATTTCAATCCAAAACCCGTGTTAGCTAACACAATATCCAAGAACCGCCAATCCACTGCCATCTGCTTGTTCCATATCCAGCTTGAGTAGTACTAGCTCCCCTGTCCCCCCCCATATGCATGCTGCAATTCAATTCTTGTGCTACTAATATATTATCCAAAATAGATCTTCCTTGTACAAAAGCTGTCTGCTCAACAGAGACCAGTTTAGATGTAACTGTCCTTAGCCTGTTGAACGGGCCCTTGAGAGGATCTTGTACGCATCATTGCACAGCTTGTGGGACAACTCTTCGGAACTCCTCGGTTTGTCCATCTTGGGATTCAAGGCTACAAAAGTTGCCCCTATATGGCTCTAGGCAAGAAACCTGTTTGCAGGAAACGATCAATGACTTCAAAGGTATCCCCTTTGATGGAAGCTAAGAAATGCTTGCATATGTTTTCCAGAAAAAATCCCGGGGCCAAGAACCTCGTTGTATTTCCTTCACCATAGTCGTCGTCGTAGTCATCGTCAGTGTCTTATCTCAATTATTTTAGGTCGACTATATGAATCATGTTCGGTTAAAGATTTTTATCAAGTATTATATTCATATTTAAATCTAAAAAATTAATGTCATTCCTAATAATATTGCACATCTCATTTTAGATCTTTCTTAAACTTTTTTACTAACATCTATTAAGATTCGGTCACATCTCTTAACTGGTGTTGAGTTAGGGCGACGAAACATGTCTAAATTACTTACTTTATTTTCTCCCATTTTACTATTAATCGGGGTTATCCTCTGAGTCTTTACGGATACGTCTATTCTTAATTTTGTCACACATCTATCTCACCATCCTCATCTCTATTATACACATTTTGTGAACGTATTCTTTTCATACTGTCTAACATTCAGTATCATATAATAAAGTAGGTTTTACAATCGTTCTATGAAATGTTTCTTTGAATTTAATAGGCATACGACGATAACAGAGGACGTTTGATGCGTTTCTTTATTTTAAGCTGTCTGTCTTAATCTTGTAGGATAGACTTTAAGTGTCGAAAGTTATGATTCTTTGAAATGTTGTCTATTAATTAGAACTATATCTTCTTGTACTGATATTCTATTGTTAAAATTATAATGCATAAATTGACTTACTCTTATCAATTTTAAAATTTTTAGCCTCTTAAGACATGTCTCAAACGTTCTAAATATTCATACTATTCATAAATGTTACGATCTAATTTGCCACAAATAATCATCATATTAGTCAAATAATCGCTCAAAAACTAAACAAATTACAAATTGCAAACCTAGAAAAGATTGTAGCTAGTTGACTAAAAACTATTGTGAAATGCCTCTAATTGTCGACAATCAGAGTACGACTGTCAATAGTTGCCTCTCCCGGTGTCGATAGCCAACTAGAACTAGTCAAATGTAAAATCCTAGTTCTGGAAGACTGTTAACTGTCAACCGTCGCAGTCGAACTGTTGACGGATGACTTCGGATTCTTCATATTTTAAAGACGTTAGGGTTTCAATTGTTGACAGGCTAATCCTGGATATAGACAATTGCGACAAAAAATGCAACTATCTCGATTTTAATTCGATCTCTACAAAAATCAAGTCGATTCCAAAAACTTGCAGTTATATTTTACAAGTTTTGATCGTCATAATAAACTAAAAAAATAAATCATAATATTTAGCATGGAGTTGTTCATCATTACCTACTCCACAAGCAAATTATAAAAAACGCTTCTCCCAAGCACTCCAAACTCTTAAATGGCTTCCTAAACTCAAAACGGGACTCTATCAATCTCCTGGAACGCAAGAACTTCGTCACCGCACGATTCCCATGCTCTAGGATCCTTTAGAAATCAAATTGCCACGAGAAAACCTTCAAAACCTACCCTCCTGCCCTTTCTTCTATTCTCCCTCTCTTTCGCACAAACTGAGATAAAACAAAGATAGCCAAACCCATCCAAAAAAACCCATTTCGGAAGTTCCAAGGTCCCCTGCTTAAGGGGTTGAAGCTTACAGCCCACCCATGCCAAGTGTTAACTCACAATCGCAAGGGCATTGCTGTAAATGCTGTAAATTTGATTAAACTGGTCAGTCTTCAATAATTGGGGTTTTTGACCCATCTAATGGCCGAATTAGGAAAAGTAATCAACATAAAGATGTAACTTAACTATCTTTCACTGGTTTAAGTTTCTTATTTCGGTGCATGGTTGAAGGGGAGGGGGTTTCCCCGTGACTGTATTCCTCTTGGGAAACCGGTTGGATTGTCCGCTCTCTCTCCTAATCTTGTTGGGACTCCAAGGGTTGGCCGCTTCTAGTTCCACTGTACCATAAGTGCCAACTGCTCTCCCTCTCCAAGTGCAAAGGTGAACTCACCGTTTCTCCAAGTCCCATGACGACTCTTACCTAGACTTTCCCTCCCCAACTTTGCCTTGGAGATATCCTTATGTATACGTGGGTGTGGAGGAGTCAGGGGGTTGATGCATCAAGAGAGAGGAGAGTCCTCGAGAGGACGGCCTAGAGAGAGTCGTCCTTACGCCCTCCTCCTTGTGTGCGTAAGAGAGAGAGAGAGAGTAGGACGATCGGGAGGTCGTGGTTGCTATACTTGCCCACAACCTCTCTCTTTCTATCTTCTCTCTTCTCTTCTCTCTATGGAGAAGGGTGATGTGCCCCTGTGACCTAAATGCGCTACGTGTGGAGCCTGTGAGAGAGTCATCTTCCCACGATCATCTTTGCTACATCTTCAAGGGAACATCATCGTTGTCCCTGGATTTTGGAGCGTGGATCATTAGGTGTTGACTCTGGTAGCCTATCCTCCGCTTCTGTGATACTACGAAGATCCATCGCTTCCGCTGCAAAGGTATTCCTCGCACTATGATGTTATTGGTTATGTGATTACTCGTGGGTTATCAACATTGGTATTAGCAACATGCGTCATTTTTTGTGTGTTTTTTGTGGTATCATTATTATTTTATTTTTTTAGATCATGGCGAATTGGATTCCTCTCTGGTCGTAGTCCCACACTCTCACCGAATACTTCGAGGTGCCATCCTCGAAGTTGCACTCAGCACCTTGTCAGGACATAGCGACTCTGACACACGACACACAAGTCATGTGTGGGAGATTATGATGCTGAGGCCACGAGGCCTTGATAGTGAGATCTTTAGTAGTAGATCATCGGTGGGCAGCTTCGCTAGCGCGTCACCTTCGTGATGCTTAATGGCATGAGGTATAGAGTGCTCTTCAGGTTGACGACGCTACTGGCTGGACGAGCTGTGACTGTGGCAATTCAGGTTGCTAGTGAGGAGAGCTCCACTTCTAATGGTGGCTTGACTCGTCTAGCCATGGTTGACCTTGTTGTGACACTCAGACTCAGCCCAGTCATAGTAATGACCAGCGATGTAACTGGCATTCATGTGGATGGTAGGTCACCCACTAGCATTGGCACAATGACGAGACCTGCTGCAACGACCTGTGGGTCTTCACCAGCCCCTAAAGACTAGCCTGGCCAGCAGGCTACTTTGAGGCTAGAGTTTCGACGTGGAGCTCCCAAACTGTGGCCAGGCCAAGGAGCGACCCTTCGAGCGACTTTGTCGGTGGGCAAGGCAGCCTACCGGTGACGGTTGGGGGTTAGTCTGTCCCCTCCCATTGTGGGTGCTAGCGTGGTGGAAACTGCAACTCACTAGATGTCGCTTGCTTCGACGTTGGTGGATAGAGGGGTCGGGTTGACCGGGCTGACTCTGAGAGGACCGATCCAAACTTGGGATCCTCTTGCTAGGCGTGGTTCTTGTGTGGTGTATCGACCTGTAGTACGAAGACTCTTTGACACGTAGGTCGAGATCTTGGGTGCCTTCGCGTTTTAGTCATTGTAGGACTCCAAGCAACCATCGGCCTAGATAGTTTAGCTAGATGCCCACGTTGGCACTTGGGGGTACGCCAAGCAGTCCCTCCATGCCGGACGCTGATAACCTCTAAGGGGCTGGAGGTGGTGGTTCGAGGATACCTATGAAATAGGGATTAATTTTCTTTTGCATTTATATCCTTATGCACTTGTAGTCGGACATGATTACTAGTTTGCTTTGAAAATATCAGATATTTTCATGTTGATTATTTATTCTATCCTTTTACATCATGATGTTCATTTATTTGTATTTATGTGATAAAGGTCATGCATATATCCATGCGTTGTTAGTCTCGTGTGTGTTTAATTGAAATAAATAGGTGCACCTGTGATAGGATAAATAATAAAGCGCTGAGCGATTATGTATCTCACAAGTGCAGATTATCAATGAGAGATGTTCATTCCTCTCCTGAGACTATGAGAGATGTATGTTCCTATCACGTGAGATAATTTACATGAAGTCACCCAAGCCCTATTAATTAACCTTATATGAGTGAGAGATAATTGTAGTTCCCTAGGTCTACCTTTTATCTCACCATAGAAGAGAATTTGATGTGTTTAGTATGATATTTGATGTGCTTTGAAAATAATGGTAGCAAATTTAGACGATGTGTAGTATGATATTACCAAACTTTTTATTTTATATTATATGGATTTGTGTTGTTAGCCTATAAGAATGTGATTGCTGATCTTACCAAAGGTGATAAACTGAATGTCAACAATTATGATATGTGGCATTGTAAGATATAATATTTACTAAGTGAGCAAGAATTGCTCGACCATCTCACTACTACCATGACACCGCCCGAAGAGGGCATCGCTACGTAGCACCACCGGGACCTAGAGGCCTACCGCCTCTGGTTCAACAAAGATCGTAGCTCACGTTTTACCATGCTGAGCAACATACAAGATGATTTGATCAGCAAATTTGAGAAGTATGCTATTGTAAAAGAAATATAGGATCAACTAGATTTCTCTTTTGGGCGACTTTCGTTACTCAGTTAAGGGCTTTGGTTATGAGATTTAAGACCTATTAGAAGGATCCACGTTACATAATGACTGAGTATCTGAGGGTGCTGCCTGGTATGATCCATGAAATTGAAGGTTGCATGAAACAATCTCACAGATGAGTAGCAAATGCAATCCTTTATCAGGTCATTGCCCTACTTGTTGATCAACATGAAGCTGATTCTCACCCACAACAAGAGTATCAAGAACTTTTTTGATATTTCTCGGCATGTGGAGCTAGAAGTTGATTGCAAGAAGTCTATTGCGCCACTGCCAATGTCGCTCGGGATGGTAGATAACTTGGAAGGAAAGGACTACAAAGAAAGGGCAAGGCAAGGCACCGAGCACCAAGAACGAGTAGAATTTCAAACGTCGCTGTGGCAAGCATTGTAGAGACAAAAACAAAGCCAAGATGAAGTGCTTTAACTACGAGAAGAGATGCCATTTTACTCATGACTGTTGACATCGGTTTTAGCCCGCGAGTTGCGTCATTTCTCTTATTCATCATTTTTGATGTCCTAAATTTCTTATTGTTTTGGAGCCTTCCTTGGATGAATTTCGAGCCCATTTCATTGTTCTCTAGCCTTTGAGTTTTGGAGATCATGATTTCTTAGAGCCCTGGAGCTTATCTTATCAACTTCCGGCCTTCCAAGTCAACTTGCAGCCCATTTAGGTCGACTTTCTATCAAGCATTTGGCCCCTTTCACTGCGCAGTCTTGAAAACGGCCATTTTCATCCCCTTTTGTTCCTCTATTCAAAATGTGTCCTTCATCAAAGTTGTTCATCTTTCAAAGATCTACATTTTCTTCTTCTACGCCATTAGCCAGTTCTCAACCGATTTCAAGTTATTCGCGTTTTTCTGGCAGGCTGCACTGTTCAGCTGCGTCCCAGCATTTTTTCTCTCTGTTCTTGCCCTATTTTTTCCCTCTTCTGATCGCCTTTTCATCTTCCTCTCTTTATGAAAGTTGTTCATCTTTTTGTTATCTACAATTTCTTCTTCTACCACTTTCACTAATTCTGTACCATTTTAGAGATATGCTCCGATTTTTAAAATCGTGCAAAGTCTGTCCATAAATTTTCCTCCAGCAGCCTAGCGGTCCTGGGAAGACCGCTAGGTCATAAAAATGGTCTTCACTAGACCGTTAGGCCCCAAACTTACCTGAAATCATCCCGTTTCACCCCTGGAGCTTTGCGGTAACTCCCTAGACCGTTTGGTGAACCCTTGCGGTCCTCCCATGACCGTTTTCATCCGTATGCGGTCGTACGATAGATCGTTTGCCAGACAGAGAGTCTTAAACTTCCTGAACTCTGATTTCTTCGCCGTGGGACTCTTTGGAACCCTTGTTCGATTCATTTTCGAGGGAGATAAGCCTCCACCTCAGTTTCCTTCGATCTGGGACTCTTCCCCTCACTATTATCTGGAGATTTGTGCATCTAAATCCCCTAATTTGGGTGTTTATCTTGGATTTGAACCCTAGGATTTTCTTCTCCTATAAATAGATGCCCAGTTCGCAGAACGCGAAGAGGGGCTCTTTCTCGGTTCGGGGCGAAGCCATGCTGCATCGTCTACCTTCTGCTTTGACTCTGGCCTGAAGAGGGAAGTATTAGTTTTCAATTTCACGCTCAAGGGCTGTCTAACTCGCTTTCTTCTCTTAGTTCTAGTCCTCCCAATTCTTAGTTTCATCACAAATCTTTGTTTTTTTGTTACACATGTACTTTTCTCCATATTGCATGCACGTTTCCCGTAGTTGTGCTGCGTGATTTTTCAATCTATTTGTTCATACATCATCACAACACACACACCTACCTTTTGCACCCTTCCACATGGGTTAAAAATCTCCCCCGGTGCGTTCTCCCTCAATTTTTATCCTTATTTTACCACTGCAGGATTGATGCTACACTTCATGTTCTAATGGGTTGTTCTATTGTGTTTTCATCTTTATTTTGCAGGAGAGCATGATTGAACTTGAAGCCCTCTTTATCTAGCCGACTGGAAGGAGAGGAGGTTGAATCCACAAAGTTCCCCGCACCCCGTTCTTAAGCGCGATCAAGTCTTCATCTTTCCAAGGTACACGGTGCCGTTTCTCTCTTTTCTTCATCCTTTGGCATTGCTGCAACCTTGGTGGCGATCACGGTCAGTTCTTCTATCTCTTATCGTCCCCTTTGTTCATTATCCTCCATGCTTGATCATGCTCATATGATATTAGCATAGTTAGGGGGCGGGGTAGATAAAATATCAACAACCTTATTTTTTGGCGATCACGGTGGGACACCTAGTACCCATCACGTTTATTTTCATGCTCTTTTATAAGTTGGGTGTGTGCATGTGTATGTTCAGGTAGTATTTTCTCCATTTTCCCACTATTCTGGGTGTTTTCGGGTCTGTCCGGGCCTTGCGGTCGTCCCCAGGATCGCCAGAAGAGCCTAGCAGTCATCACTGGGCCGCCAGGACCTTTCTGGTAGCCTAGCGGTCGTTTGGTAGATCGCAAGGCTGTAAAAAATGGTCATCTGGTAGACAACTTCCTGATTTTGGTAGTTCTGGCGCAGTGCTCACAGGGCCCTATTCGTTGATGCATAACTTTGGCTCCCGGGGTCCGATTGCGCTGATTTTTCTTCCATTGTCTTGACCTTTGTATTGTCTTTCCATCCATATATCATATGCATCATTTGAGTCACGTTTGCATAGTTTAATCTTATCTTCATTTTTGAGTTTTTTGCATAAAGTCTACAGGCAGACCCAGGGACAGGTTCACAGGTACGTCTTTGCTTGATGATTTGATTGCCTTCCCGAAGTCTGATTGCTTGTTTCTTGGTCCCATCTTGTTCCCCTTTGTATTGTCTTTCAATCTATATATTATTTACATTATTTGGGTCACATTTGCATAGTTAAATATTGTCATCATTTTTGCATTTTATGCATAAAATCTGCATGAAGGTTCAGAGACAGACTCACAGGTACGACTTTGATTGATGATTTGATTGGCTTTCTGAGCCTGATTGCTTGTTTCTAGGTCCCATCTTGTTCCCCTTCGTATTGTCTTTCCATCCATATATTATTTACATTATTTGGGCCACGTTTGCATAGTGAAATATTGTCTCCATTTTTACATTTTGTGTATAAAATCTGCATGCAGGTTCGGGGGCAGACACAAAGGTACGCCATTCATTCATGGTTTTTCATATCTTTTAGTGTCTGATTGTGCCTATTTTTGGTCTTGCATTGTTGTCATTCATATTGTCTTGGATTTCCCACTTTGTTTGCATCCATATCATCACATTTGCATAATTTAATATTACCTTGATTTTCTAGTTTTAGGCTAGAAATTGCATGCACTCCGGTGCACATAGGGCCATGCATTGCATATCATAGTTGCACTCCTACCTTGGTAAGTGATCATCTCGCCTCCATATTCCTTGGGATCGACTAGGTGATCTTATCCGGGACCCCCGTAAGTCCCCGTGAGCCGTGAATTTCCACACGGACGCCGGGCCGGTTGTACCTTTCCACCCCTTAGATTTACATTTGCATACGTGTGAGGGAGTTGACCTTAGTCAACCCATAGTTTGGACCTTATTCTCATAGGATTCCTATCTTGAGGGAATTATTCTTAATTCAAATCATTAAAAGGTCTATTAAAACTTCTAAAAAATTTCTCATCATATCAACTTGTTTGACTTAGGTGAAAACTCTCACATCACATTGTTTGTGTTAGTTGGGCTTGTCCGGGCCCATTAGTTCTCTGTTGTGGATCTGGCCCATGAGAAGATGAAGCCCGAAGAGGAGTTTTGCACCTTTGCCGACCGCTGGCACCGTCACGCCGCGTAAGTCTCGGGGCACATTCTGGAGGGAGAGTAAATCAAGATGCTTATTTCAAATGCAATGCCCGAATATTGATTTATCTTAGCCCTCAACGACATTACCTCATGGCAGCAACTCTATAGTAGAGCCCGCTTCATTCGCCAACAAGTCCAAGGTTCCCTTGACCCAGAGTCTTCTCCACCTTCCCCATCCACTTACACCTCACCCTCCACAAGTCAACCCTGCGCTCCCATGAGTCAGCCCTCCATGAGTTGGCCCTACACCACATCTACCTCCACATATCAACCTTCACCCTCCATGAGTCAACCATCCACTTACACCTCACCCTCCATAAGCCAACCCTGTGCTCCCATGAGTCAGCCCTCCATGAGTCGGCCCTACACCACATCTACCTCCACATATCAACCTTCACCCTCCATGAGTCAACCGTCCACTTACACCTCACCCTCCACATACCAATCTCCCACATATCAGCCCTCCATCATCCCGTTACATCAACCCTCCATGAGTCAGCCTTCCGCTCCCGCATATCCGCACGCGTCTTCCCCTCCGGTCAAGGAAACACCACACTCCGAGCAGGTGGATGTCGTCTATATACCCCCTCATCTTACTCCACATTTGTCTCCGCCTAGTCTCTCCACTAGTCGCCACACACCATTACCTACGCAACCTCCGCTTCCGTCTCCGCAACCTTCCCCACCTTCATCCCATATCCCTCGGCATCCACTTTGCCCAAAGCATGATCCTCGTCCCCCGTTGCCGGAGTCTTTTACCGACATTTTTAGGGCTTTGATGGCCACTAACCCGTTGTCGCTCCCTCCGGTTGTGCCTTGTCGACCCGCGGTGGGGAATATGCTTCAGTTATGTGATTATTATCGCCAGCAGAGGCATTTGGTTGAGGATTGTCCCGAGTTCCAGGATTATGTTTATGGCTTGGAAGACAAGAAGATGATTGATTGGGCCGCGATTCACAAGGTCATTTCACATCTTCGCAGCCAACAGCAGCAGCAAGAAGCGCCGCCCAGGCAACCGTCACCATGTCAAGACCATGGGCACCCCAGTGATTCTTCGTCTAGCGTTGCAACCGCTCCATCACCTACTACCTCGCCTACCCCATTACCTTCGCTATCTCCATCTCCATCTTCTATGCCGTCTCCATCACCTTCACAAACCCAAGCCTCCGCTCAGGTTAGTGCCATCCCTTCTTCCTCCATTCCCGTTACCATTACTTCTACCCCCAACGTCGCCTGACGCATTATGTTGATACGTCGACGGTGGGCACCACGACCCTCCTCTTCATCCCCTTCATCACCATCTCCATTACCTCCACCGCCATCCTCACCTCTCCATTACCTCCATCATCTCCGCCATCACCTTTGCCCGAGCTTGAGCAAGCTTCGCCTTTGCCGCCCTCGCCCGAGCAAGCCATACCTCCACCCTTTCCTTTGCCTCCACCTAAACACACCATCCCCGTTTAAACCTCCACTTTTTATGAACCTATTCCTATCCCTATTCCTCCACCAACTTCCACCCCACGGAGCGGGTGTGCGTTACCCATGGTGCCCCTCGGGTCTGGTCCCCAGGGAGACAATGAGTCAAGTCAGGATGATTCTATGCCGGTTCTGCATTTCAAGATTCAGGATTTCATCTGTTGCATGGCAATCCGTGTCCCGATCTCTGGCCATTCTAGGAATGATGAGCCTACACTTCCGACGACGGTTGTCAAGAAAAGTTCTCTCGTATTGGTGCCAGTCTCTTCTCAAGTGAGACCGGTGGCAATCTCTTTGCTTGCCAGAGGACTTATTATTGATGCTCTTATTACCTCTCACTCCGTTGCTGTTCAGATAACTGGCCAAGAGGGGTTCTCCACTCGGATTGTGCTAACTCATACGGCCGCCAAGCAGATTATGCACTCTATGTTCAAGGGGTAATTGGCCGTATCTTCTATATTCTCCAAGGACATTCTACACATCTTATGCAATCTCCCTCGGTTCATTAGCAAGCCGCACACGTCAACGCCGTGCATTGATCTCCCTCAGTTCTGTCCGTTGCTTCTATCAAGAGAGTTGTGCTTCAAGGCTGATCGCCGAGTGGAGTTGCCGAACCTCATGCTTCTAGTGCCAACTAACAAGACTCCATGGTTTCATATTGTTTATCATTCTGAGGAGTTACATGTTCAAGGATGTCCAACTCTTGTTAACGTCGGATGTCTAGGGGCAACCGCCCTAGCGAAGCTGCATGTTCATAATTGGGCTAGGCCATCTGTCAGGTGGGCTCGTTATTTGAGGAGATATTGCAAATCAAGAAGCCTAAAGGTTCGGGTCCGCGCCAGGCATGCCCGTGTTCAAGAGATTTCTGCTAAGAAGAGGCGGCGACGCAAGTTTAAGGGCCGTCAGTTGTACACTCAGGAGTCCACTTCTCCTTCTTCTCCTTTTCATTCATCATTTCTTCGGCTTAGTTCCCACCCCTGGGTTGTGTATCTTCCCTCTTCTAATTCTGTCTCTACGATTCTCTCCTCTCCTCCCGGGTCCGTGAACCCCCACTTTTCTTCTCTTCGTTCGGGGCCTCCGGGTTTTCCACATTCTCATTATTCTAGGACTCAGCCTATGCCCTCTCATCATCCCGATCCTGGGACATCTTTTGATTCTTCTCCTCCGATATCGTCGGGTCCTTATTCTCTTTCCCCGACCCTGTCGGGTGTCTATGATTCCTCTTCCCCGACCCTATCGGATGATTCAAGTTCTCCTTTCCCGACCCTGTCGGCTTTCTATGATTCCTCTTCTCCGACCACATCGGATGATTTTTCTTCTCTTTCCATTCTCTCTTCTTCACCCTTTCGGGATTCTTACCCTTTTTCTTGCTATTTTCGAGGCTTTAGCCCGCCTTGATCCCAGCTGATCTGATTTCTTCTGTATTTGGATTCCTTATTATCAGGGTCTCTGCACCTTAATGAGGGAGTTCTAGCCCTCGTCTCTCTTCCTTTTTATCATTCTTCATCCAGTTTAATGTCTACCGCTCCTCCGTGTCGAGGAATCTTGAAACCATGTTATCCTCTCATCTTTGTCATGTCAAGCAAGGAATATGAAGCTCGATGATCAAGCTCTCGCTTCAGGATGCTATTTCCACGCCATGGACTTGCAATGTATCCTTTATTTTGTGCAAGAATATGCTATCATTTCCATTATTACTTCATGCGCATTGCTATTATGACGCTAGATTCTTCAACACGTATGAGTGGTCTTAGATAACTTAATTATTTCAGTTTAGTCAAAAAGTGTCAAAATGAGTTCGCTTCTGCAGCATTCTTAGGCTGGTGATAGCTCCACGCTGGGAGTTTAGTTTCTTTCCCCAATCGTTGAGGGTGACCTTTTAGCATGGGTTTTTCACACACTACACGACAAGCCATAGCCGATTCCTCTGAGACACACCGTTGCTGCTTTGGCCATACCATGGGTTCGCACAAAGGTCTTTTCTTTTCTCTACTCGGCCAAGTGTAGGGACAAGAGATTGATGGATGAGATGACCAACCTAGGCACTCCCTAATACGAGAGAGGTCTCAAATATGGGCAGTCTTCACCCTCAAAAGTGAGCGTTCATGCTAAATATAGCCAGCAAGGGTGTAACGACCCGAGAATCCGATTACCGGGAGAGACCCGATAACCCGAGACTTGAATCGCCGCCCACGAGCCGGGAGGGCTCGGAAGGGCTAAAGGAGTGTGGAGACACAAAGAAATAGGAAATAAAGCAGGACAATTCAACAATTAACAGAAATAAATAAACAACTACTGCTACAATAGAGTCCAGTCCAACAGAAAGTATAGTCTAAAACAATAAAAATGTATCACATGCCGAGTGAACACCCGGCCCGGCGAGCTGGCAACTGAGAACCTCCGAACAGCACCCTCGAACCTCGAGGAAGAACCGCCACACCTAAAAAGTAGGGATGAGTCTCCAAAACAGAGACTCAGCAGGGATCCTGTGGAACCCCAACCGGAAACAACGACGGTAGCGGAAAGGAAAGCTACAACGATAGCAGGAACAGCGAACCGGTGGCCGGTCAAAACTCGGCATTACTGCTACTCCTACTGTACCAGAAACACCCCCCGATCTCACGGTCGGGGCTACCGAACCACACTAGTAACACTTACCGAAGTAAAACCTACGGCAACCCTGCCGTAGAGGCCTGTCTCCCGGACACGGCCAATCTGGACACGCTGTCCAAGGTGCAACCCCGACCATCCGGTCGCGGACACCGCACCAAAAAGACGCAACCTCGGTAAAGCTACTAGCACGAGTCTCACGGCACGAAAACTGACACGTGCCACGGTGAAACAATCGGAACTCAACGGTCAACACGACCAAAAACCCGAAGGTCGAAGTCACTGAAACTACAGTCTGTCACTCCCGACTCGACAGGAGTACCTCCCACTAGAAGCACAGTCGGTAGCGTCCCCTGACGACTTACACCGCACTGCAGGTGAACTGCCTGACGTGGTAGCGCCTACCAGAGGCACGGACACCGTACAAGTAACCACAAAGCAAGTGACTAGCTGGGGTCACGCTCGTCAGCGTGTGTCCACTGCCCCCAACCATGTGTGCACACACGGATCATGTGTCCTAGGTCTGGCCTCTAACTGGTTTTCCCCTGGAGCCAGACTCTGGCTACCGACGAGGGGCCCGACGGAAACCAGTCTAAAAAATGTCCTCAGGGTAGCCTCTCCACCACTCCCTGGTGGGTCCACTCGCGTGCAGGTAGGCTACGACTAGTGGAGGGTCACTGAAGGAGTAGACTCTCAAGTCAACAGAAAACAACGTTCGCATCCGACGAAGCACGGGGATTGTCCCACGTACCAGCACTGTCACACGGTGACCACAGTCGGAGAAGAAACGGGACTCACAGTCCACAAAGAAATGCAGGAGTACAGTTCCCAAGGTAGCTCACAGGCCGCCAAATCAAATTCCACTCTCAGGGAACAACGGGAACCCTCCAGTCCCAGGCTGGGCAACTGGACTCGCGGTCCAAGGCCACACACATGGCCAACGCGGAAAGTACAGAAGCACGATTTCCAAGGCAACGCACAAGCTGTCACGCCGATAACTGGACTCGCAGTCCAAGGCCAAACACATGGCTCACTCGGAATCGTCTTCCAGGAAAACTCACGACATGCGGGGGAGACCCCACCGCACACACCGATATACTGTGACTCGATTAAGCGTAACACAAAAGCCCGAAACACGAGAGTCACCCGGACTCTCAAATCCACGGACACACTAAACGAGGTAACACGGTCCTCCCGACACCCTCAAGACACGGACATAGAACCTTCGGGGTGTCTGGGACATCCAAGAGACCGCAAGTCGACCACTGGGTCGCAACCGGGTCGACTAGGGACCTACACAATGTGAAACAATCGCGGCAAGCACGAAGAACCACTTCGGCGCAACACAGTGCCTGGCGGTCTACCTTTGGGCCGTCACAGCTGTAACGGTCCAAGGCTAGACCGTCACAGCACTCTGACGGTCCAACATAGGAGCGTTAAGCGAGAGGGGCAACATCGGCTGTGACGCACCCATCCTGGGGCGTCACAGTCTCTAACGGACCAAGCCTGGTGCGTTAGAAGACAGAACGAAACAGGTTGTGACCCACACCTCTCGGGGCGTCACAGACTGTGACGGTCCTACCTAGGCACGTCAGAAGAATGAGCTGCGTCAGCTCTGACGCTCCCATTCAGGGGCGTCACAGTGCTCTAACGGTCCACCCCTGGTGCGTTAGAGACTCGTGACCCCCAACGGTCTGAAAACATGAGAACGGACGTAGCGGTCGAACCCAGGCACGTCACACTCTCTAGCGGTTTATCGTAAGACCGCTAGAGCAACCGACGCCCTGCCGACAAAACAGGACCCTGTGACGCACCCTCCTTGGGGCGTCAGAGCACGTAACACACCCACCCTGGGGCGTTACAGACTGTGACAGTCACTGGAAGGACCGTCACACCGTCCCGAGAATGCTACGACGGGAAACGACCCAAAAATTGTCCCACGCCCCCATACCTCCACGGGAGAGGGGGAAAACAAGGGGGAAGCCCCCAAATAGCCCCTAGCATGCATCTACGGCCTCGGATCGGCCAAAAACGCAATGAAACGGCAGATCGACACTCAATCCAAAAAATATGGATTTTTCCCAAAAATTCCAAATACGCCCGCTCGGCTCACCACGGCCTACAAAACTCGCGGGAAAGGGAATGCGCGAGCTGGGGGTCCATCTCCTTACCTCCACCGAAGAAACGACGCGCGTGGACGCCGATCCATGAAGAAAACGCCGTGAAACCCTCGCCGTTCCACGAACCCACGGCCGAGCTTCCACGCGCCACCGGCCTTCGATCCTCGACCCGTTCCCCGTTCCTCGCCTCCCGCCATCGCCGCCTCGCCCTCCTCCGCCACCGTCGACCGCCCGGGGAGAGGGGGAGAGAAAGAGATGAGAGAGAGAGAGAAAGAGAGAATGAGAGGGGGAGAGAGAAAAAGGGTTAATATATATAGAAAAAAAATCCAAAAATTACATAAATTCAAAAAATTATGAAAAATCAGGGTTAATCCTCGGGAAGAGCACAACACAGTGGTAACGTCCCAGAGTCGGAGAACGTCACGGTTCACCCTGCACAGAGTTCCGAAGGCACATCAGGGAAAAATACGTGTAAAGCACAAAATACACTCCGAGACCCACTAAAATGATCTGAAAAAAATCCGGGGCATTACAGCCCTCCCCCCTTAAAGGAATTTCATCTTCGAAATTCAGGACTAGCACCAAGTCACAGGGGAAGAACACCTTAACCAACTGACAACGCTGTCAAAGTCCCATCGCAGAAAACCTCGATTCTCATGAAAACATCGATCCTGAGGGACACAGCCAGACTGCAATCATGAACGACACCTCGCTCCGCATGCCGCGCACACCGGCCATCAGAGCATGCATATATCAAAGGACACAGTCCGTCATCACCTCAAGCACCGCGAAAATCAATCATGGCACCGCTGCCACCATCTCGCTTACCGAGGAGACACAGTCCTCGACACGAGAAACAACTACCAATCCATCCAATCGTCAGCAGACAAATTACATGTCAGCTTCACAACCAGCTGACAGGTCGCACACCCTCTCAAGGGAACAACCAATACAGAGCCTCCACCAGCTCAAGCAGCCATCTCAATAGACCGCAACCAGAACATCGGCTCAGCACCAAGAATCACCTCACGTATGGCAAGCTGAAAGCCAGACATATCACTGTGCCAACTCTGTCAGAGGATAAACTTCGACAAAGCCCAGATCCCGTCCGGAAAGGCACACCTCAAAATCAGCCACCCGAGGCCTCACTGGCACACGGCTCTCCCCACGCTCGAGCCCCGACAACTAGCATCTTCTGTCTGTGAAAAGACCATGCACTGGTCGCCAGCTACACGTCAACGGGAAACCTCCGCTTGCTCAGGTTCTTCCTTCTTTCCTGGTCCTCCACCAGATCCGAAGGGAACATTCCAAACCTCGGCAAGCCATCCATTGACTCACACACAGACCGATACCACATCTCGAGCTGCACTCCTCTCAGACTCCGCATCCGATCTCAATCATCGCGCCAACTCGACCCTCTCGGGGAGTACGATGAAACCAATTGATGAGATCTAGGCGTCTTCAGTCATCACCTCACTTGACTCAGACTTACAGGGGAACCATGCCATGCTGGTCACCAAACCAGGGATAACCATTGCAACACCAACGTCCCATCAAGGACTACCATACCGACGCCAATCTCACTAAAAAGGCCTCCGCCCACAGACGTAACTCTTCCATCTGGTCTCATCACGTCCCTCGACTTCCGTCAGGCGACGTCCTCAACAGCCCCATCCGGGTCTAACACCGACGCCTAACACAGCTTCCATCACAGGAACAGGGTACTCATGCGGCGCACTAGCCAGCATATTCCCCAACCCTCCATCCTTCCAGTGCCAAGAACCATAATACCTCGAGCAACGGCACGGCAACAACACGTTTCACACAGAGGAACCAATCCTCCAATGCTCAACGCAAACTCAGGAATCTGCCCGTAGCAACCAACGCTACAATCCTGAACTAGTGGGTTACAAGCCCACCACGCTTCCGCTGTGCACTCTGATCCACGCGCACAGCCACAAATTCTCGGAAACACTGCCCAACCGGCACTCGTCCTTCCGGAAAAGCGCCAACACACCCTCACACGATAAGGGAATGGGCACAACTTCTCACAGGCAACCACCTGGCCAAGACAAGGAGCACGTCTCGCACGGACTTCATGGCACACAAGGCCAACCAATCCGGACACATGATGCAAGACGGTAATCCTAGCCAAACACAATCTCTCCAACCAAAGGAGAAACCGACACTCCTCTGACCAACGGAAGAACTCCACACTCGACCTAACCTCTAACCTCGCGCATGCTGGGAACAGCACCTTCCAGCATCGAGAAAACCATCACTCCCATCAGGTCAGTGCTTCCGACACACTCGACGAGTGTCACGTCGGACCACAACCACAGCATCTCTCGATGCACAACCGCTACAATTCCTCGAACTGCAACGCACCGCACCAAGAGCCGCAACATGAGCCATAATCGGCAACCGCCAACGCTCATTCTCGAGTCTCGAACTCGCCACGGAGCCTCCACATCTCAAACCAATTCTAAGGGGAACACAACCCATTCGCACACAAGAGCGCAGGAGCAAGACTTACTGGGACACCATAGCCCAATCCTACCTTGAAATCTGTAAAATAATCGGGACCGACACGTCATTTATGACGCCATAGAGCACGGCAAGGACACTAGGCTCGAGAATAAGCAATTCATCGAGAAGATCCTCCGCTCACTCGAGCGCACTTCTCGATCAGAACACCTCAGGGGCTGGACAATCCACAAGCTGGAGTGGCCAAACACAAGAATAGCTCCCTCAGAGCACGCTCACGGCCACTTAACCATGAACAATTCTCACCAGCCACCTGACCACGCTGCAGATTCCTCGAATGCAGCACCGCAAGTTCACGCCTGTCAGCAACCTCTGCCCAACGCAGCACAACCAGGGCCACCACCGATGAGGGAGAAGACTCTCGACCTCGATCCTTAGACCCCACGCCGGCACGAAAGCCGCGAACATCAACCACCTTCACAGCGCCGCACAACGCACTAAAGCTCTCAAGTGAAAAACTAGGTGGAAAATGAACACAAAGCCCTATGCCAACTGTCGACTGTACTGGACCTTATGGACTCTGATCACTGTAATATCTCGAATTCCTATGTACGTCCACAACCACTGCTCTGATACCAGCTGTAACGACCCGAGAATCTGATTACCGGGAGAGACCCGATAACCCGAGACTCGAACTGCCGCCCACGAGTCGGGAGGGCTCGGAAGGGCTAAAGGAGTGTGGAGGCACAAAGAAATAAGAAATAAAGCAGGACAATTCAACAATTAACAGAAATAAATAAATAACTATTGCTACAACAGAGTCCAGTCCAATAGAAAGTATAGTCTAAACTAGTAAAAACGTACCACATGTCGAGTGAACACTCGGCCCGGCGAGCTGGCAACTGAGAACCTCCGAACAGCACCCTCGAACCTCGAGGAAGAACCGCCACACCTGAAAAGCAGGGATGAGTCTCCAAAACAGAGACTCAGCAAGGATCCTGCGGAACCCTGACGCGGGACGGAACTGACAAATGGACTAAACCTATGATGAAGACCAAGTGCGGCCAGCACTCACACGTGACAAGGCAAGCCGAGTGATCGACCTCCGTACTATTCCTCCGAAGAGAGGCGTCTCTCAACAAGAAACCCAAGTCCACGGTCGTCCCTGTGAGGGAAGCGAGTGGATCAAAGCGGCAAAGGAGCCGACGCGCAACTATAGGAGTCTAGTCCGAGCTCGGTGCTCGACTAGGGCCATGGAATGGGATACTCTCACTCACGATCTCGCGGTGTTGAATGCTAGCTAGGATCCCTACACTCTCACGCGGCATACAAGATCACATACTAGTAAAGCAAAATGCCAAGGGGGGGGAGCGTCGCACGTACCTCCACGCCTAGGCGTGGGGAAGGAACCCCGGCCGAGACCGACAACCCCGATACACACAATGAAAGAATAGGTACAAGCCAGCAATGGTGCCCACTCCTCGCAGGGAGATAACAGGCTACAACAATTCCATTCGGGGCGGCCGATACACGGGCTGACGGGCAGCACTCGGTGAAGGGTTGGCCACGAGGAGGGTCCGGATGACGATCGGCAGAATCGCAGCAACGCGCGACTCGGTGGTAAACGTTCCCACGAATGGATCCGGAGTCCGATTGGGGCGCCGTCAGCGAGGGCGCGTAGTTAGGTCGCAGGAGGAAGCCTCGGCCAAAAGGCGTGCTCAGATTCCGTCCGTGGAAGCCGTGGCCGCACCTGCAAGTGGGGACAAGGAATCTGCTCCCAGAACTGCGCTGTCGAGCGGGGAAAATGGTAACTCGCTGCTCCGGTAGGCGAACGAGGCCCCGCTTGTGGGAGGACGTCGGGGACGCAGAGCAGCAGGTCCGGACCAAAGAGCTCGATCAGATCTGGTCGTGGTTGGACGCTGTGAACTTTGGAAATCGCCGGTTGTCCTGGCACCGGGTGGACTGGGCAGACCCGCGCGACCTCACGGGAACGGACGCCACGAACAGCTCGGACGTCGGAACGAGACGAGGTTGGCGGCGTTGGAAAGAGGACGACGAGAGGTACAAACCCTGAAGAAATCAGCTCCAAACTCGGCGTTGTCCTTCCTGTGGGATTTTCGCAAGAAGGAGGGTGGATCTGGGCGCGCAGAGAGGGAGGCTCCTGCGCTAGCTCACGAGAAAACTCGCCACGGGTGGTGCCGACCTCGGATCGAGGCGAAACCAAAGCCCACGCGCTGCCGACTCGTAGATGTATCCACCAAAAAAAGGAGGGGCTCGGATTCGATCCGCACCGGATGGGGACGCCGCTGCAACTCGGGGCCGAATCTGGAACACGCGAACTCGAACCGGAGACGAAGTAGAAGGGAGGAAGAACCTCGGCGTCGCACCGAGGGGATGGGGAGTCGCACCCCGGGGTTGCTCCCGTCGCAGGAGCAGAGGAGGAAGAGAGGGTCGCCCTCTCCAAGGGGTGGCTGCGCCAAAGGCTGCTCAATCAAAATAGTTCATGTATTCATTAATTCCTCCAAAAATTACATGAGATCTTTTATATGGGGAGGGGAAATGCTAGGTTTGAAACCCTAGCCACAAGGGAAAGGGGGAATGCGCAATGGGCTAGGGGGGAAAGGGGGTGCGCACCACTCCTAGAATCTAGGAGTGGATTGGGGGATGGGGGCGGCCAAAGGAGGGAGGGGGGGTGACCGAAAGGGGAAGGAAAGGGGGGGCCGCACCCCTCTTCCTAAAATCTAGGAGAGGGGCGGCTGCCACCTTCCAAGAGGAGGGAAAGAGGGGAGGGGGGCGCCCAAACCCTAACCCTAAGGATGGGGGCGCACATCTCCAGGTGGGCCAAGCCAAGGTTGGGCAGCCATGCCCAATGGGCCAAGGCTTGAACCAAGGAAGTGGCCCAATAACCCCAACTACTACCTAATAAGCATAAAAGACTCAAGTAAAGCCTAATTGGCCCCAATTGGCCTACAGAGGTCCACACCACTAATAAAAGTGTCCACGCAGGGACTAAACCAAGGCCCATCATGGCCTCAAATGAGAAGAAAGATAACTCTGCTAGTCGCCAAGTGATCGCCGAGCCAAAGGGATGCCGACGTGCTCCGTGTGCTCCGTCGAGTGAAGCGGCGCGTGTCCTCACCAATTCTCCCCGGGTGGGAAGAACTCGACCCCGTCGAGTAAGGGTCACGGTCGCTCAAGTAGCGCTCCAGCAGGTCCGGGTCGATCCTCTCCAGCTCTCCACGTGTGATCCAGGCGTCGTCTGTCGCAGGGCGCCCTCTCCAACGCACTAGGAAGCGCTGGTAGGCTCCGCTCCTGGTCGTGGTCACCTGCTCATCCAGTATGCAATCTATATGCTCGCGTGTCTGTAATGGGGCTGGAGGAGGTGGACGCTCAGAAGGTGTAATGCTCTCAACAGGAGGGGTAGGCCCAAAAAGCTCACTGGGAATCACCGCGGGATCCCGATATGCCACCAGATCAGAGACATTGAACGTCGAACTGATCCCATAGTCGTCTGGTAGCTCAATCTCATACGCATTCGACCCTATTCGCTTCAGAACTCGGAAGGGTCCTGCACCGCGGTCCTGGAGTTTCTTCACGGCCCCCGAAGGGAACCGTTCAGGTCTAACCCTGATCATGACGTACTCTCCCACTTGGAACTCACGGGTGCGTCGATGCGCGTCAGCTAATTCCTTATAACGTGCGTTGCTGGCCTCTATATGACGACGTATATGCTCATGCAACTGCCTAATATGCTCTGCAAAGGACTCAGCTGACTCAGAGACACGGGCCTGGATGGGTAAGGGGACCAAATCTATCGGTTTCCTAGGTCTACGACCAGTAACAATCTCAAAAGGGCTCAGACCTGTAGACCTATTGACCGAGTCATTATAAGCAAACTCTGCTAAAGGCAGAACCAAGTCCCAGTCCCCGACACGATCACGCACTAGGCACCTAAGAAGATCCCCCAAACTCCTATTGACTACCTCTGTTTGACCATCGGTCTGGGGGTGGTAGGCGGTGGAGAATTTCAGCTGGGTGCCCATCATATGCCAAAGGGTTTTCCAAAAGTAGCTCGTGAAACGCACATCCCTATCAGACACTATGGTACGTGGAAGCCCAAATCGGGAGACACAATGAGTGAAGAACAGACGGGCAACTCTAGAGGCGTCAGATGTCTTGGAACAGGGAATAAACAAAGCCATCTTAGAGAACCTGTCTACCACCACGAAAATGGAATCATGACGACGCGAGGTACGGGGCAGACCTAACACAAAGTCCATGCTGATGTCCTGCCATGGACTGTCCGGCACGGGGAGGGGAGTATACAGGCCAGTATTCTGCTTCCTCTGCTTGGCCATAGCGCAAATGCGGCACTGGGCCACGATCCGGGCAACATCACGCTTCAGGCTAGGCCAATAGAAGCGATGCTCAACTGCCTCGATGGTCTTATTCCGGCCGAAGTGGCCGGCTAGACCGCCAGCATGCATCTCCCAAGCAAGAAAATCGCGAACCGAGGTCCGCGGAACACATAAGCGACTCCCATGGAAAAGATAATCGTCATGCAGCATGTAATCCGAATACTCTCGGGACGGGCCTGCCTGGAGGGTGGTGTAGATCGGACCGAAGTCCGGACAATCAGCGTACAACTCCCTCATCCTATCCATCCCCACCACCTCTACACTCATGGTGGTCAAAAGGTGAGCACGGCGGCTCAAAGCATCAGCTACCCGGTTCTCCACACCGGCCTTGTGCCTCAGCACAAAAGTATACTCCTGGAGGAACTCTACCCAACGACTATGACGAGAGTTGAGTTTCTTCTGGGCATGGAGATATCGGAGTGCCTCATGATCAGAAAATAGGACGAACTCCTGGTGTAGAAGATAGTGTCTCCAATGCCGCAGAGCCTGCACGACTGCGTAGAACTCCTTGTCGTATGTAGAATAACGCAGTCGGGCATCGCACAACTTCTCGCTAAAAAAGGCAACGGGGTGAGCCTCCTGACTCAGAACTCCTCCAATACCAACCCCAGAGGCATCGCAAGAGACCTCAAACACCTTCGTGAAATCCGGTAGACGAAGGATAGGTGCCTGGGTCATGCGCTCCTTGAGGAGCGCAAATGCAGCCGAAGCGGCCCTGGTCCACTCAAACGCCCCTTTTCGAATGCAATCAGTGATGGGGGCGGTGATGGAACTGAAACCTCGAATGAATCGGCGATAGAAGGTCGCCAGCCCGTGAAAACTACGGACATCGTGCAGGGTGCGAGGTTCGGGCCACTCCACTATAGCCCTGACCTTCTCCGGGTCGGCGGAGACTCCATCACTAGATACAATGAACCCCAAGAAAGTGACCTGTGTAGTCATGAAAGCACACTTCTTCGGGTTAGCATAAAGGCTCTCTCTCCTCAGAATAAGACAGACCTGCCTAAGGTGTTCTAGGTGGTCCTCCCGGGTGCGGCTATAAATGAGAATATCATCGAAATAGACAACCACGAAGACCCCAATCAATGGCCGTAGAACCTGGGTCATCAGCCGCATAAAGGTGCTGGGAGCATTGGTCAGCCCAAAGGGCATGACCAGCCACTCATAAAGACCATCCTTGGTCTTAAAGGCCGTCTTCCATTCATCACCAGGCCTGACTCTCACCTGGTGATAGCCACTCTTTAAATCTATCTTGGAAAACACAGTGGCTCCCGCCATCATATCCAACATATCATCCAAGCGGGGAATGGGAAATCTGTACTTCACCGTGATCTTATTGATTGCACGGCTGTCTACACACATCCTCCAAGTACCGTCTTTCTTTGGGGCAAGTAATGCAGGGACGGCACAAGGGCTCATGCTCTCACGAATGTATCCCCTAGCCAGTAACTCCTCAATCTGACGCAGGAGCTCAGCATGATCAGCGGGGCTCATCCTAAAATGGGGTAAGTTGGGTAGAGATGACCCCGGGATCAAATCAATAGCGTGCTGTATATCCCGCATGGGGGGAAGACCCTCAGGCAAATCAGCAGGGAAAACATCAGAAAACTCCTGAAGGATAACAGCAACATCAGAAGGGAGCTCACCCTCCGCCTCACTAACCCTCTCCCGAACAACGACAGCGTAGATGGGGTCCCCTCTAATGAATTCGCGCTCCATCTCCCGGGGACTAATAAGCATCAGCCTCCTAGTCGGAGGATCAATCGGGGTGGGAGCAACAGGAGGGGGTGTCGTGGTCGGAGCCAAAGATGGGGTACTGGGCCCAGGAATATCAGTGCTGGGGGTACTAGGCCCAGTGGGACCCCGAACGGGAGGGCGTGTCGGCTGGGATGGATGAAGGGTGATCCTCTGGCCTTTGTGATCGAAGGTGCATGTGTTCGACCGGCCATGGAGGGTAGCATCTCTATCGAAAAGCCAGGGTCTCCCTAAGATAATGCTGCCTACCTCCATAGGCAACACGTCACACCAAATCTCCTCCTGGTAGGCGTGGAACTGCAAAGGCACCAGACATCGCTGCCTGACTGGAATAGAGGTGGTGTCTACCCATGACACACGATAAGGGGAGGGATGGTCCACGGGGGTTAACCCCAAGCGTTTCACTGTACCCGTGGAAATGGCATTAATGCAACTCCCACTATCAATAATCACCTTACAGACCTTCCCACCCAGCCTGCAAAAGGTGTGAAAAATGGTGGTGCGACGCCAGTCATCACTCACCAAAGGCTGGGTCAAGACGCACCTGACAACACCTAGCTGAACACCATCCTGGCACTGCGTGCCCTGGACACCTGACGACTCTCCCTCTAACAACTCATCAAAGAACTCCTCGGCGAGCTCTGGGTCTGCCTCATAACTGACAGGCTCGACCTCGGGTGCGGCCTCACCTGCTGAGGTATCTCCAAAGGCCACGGTCTGCTGCCGAGAAGGGCACAGAGCAGCATAATGGCCGACCCCCCCGCATCGATAACAATCTCCACGAGGCCTAGAGCCCTGCGGTGCTCCACCAATCATCGGCCCCTTTCCCTTGTCATCACGACGGGCCGGGGGTGGTGGAAGCTGAGGTCGGGTAGGAATAGTGGGCTGCTGGGGCCGAGGGGGTGCGGGAGCTGGGGCCTGGGGGCGAGGTGGATAGTCCCTCTGGGGAGGTGGAGGCCGGGGCCTAGGAGCAAAATCCGGACGAGTGGGGTCCTGTGGTCGGGCCACGGGTCCCCTCGCATACTGTCCTGTGCTAGTGCGAGAGTCCGTCCCACGAGGGTATGTGGGAGCGGGGCGCTGATCGGGCACAAACTCAAACTCAAACAGCTCCATATCACGAGCGACCTGGTACGCCTCATCTAAGGTAGCCACGTGGCGGCGGAGTAACTCAATCTGGAGGTTCCGTCGCAGACCTCGACGGAAGCGGGCTATAGTCATGATGGCTTCCTCCGAGACTCCACATCGCAGGAGACAATCATCAAATTCGGCGATGTATTCTGCCACAGGCCGGTTCCCCTGACTAAGGGTCTGCCACCGATCAACTAACCGGTGGCGGTAGGAACGAGGGACGTACTTCTGCCGGAGCTTCTCTTTCATATCTACCCACGTCTCAATCGGGGGTGTGCCCTGACGTCTCACTAGGCTCTCCACATTGGCCCAGTAGGTTTGGGCCCTTCCAATCAACTTCATCTTGGCATATCGGACTTTCCGATGTTCTGCCATGTCGACCCACTCAAAATAACGATCCATACTAGCAGCCCAATCACTAAAAACATCGGGGTCCAATGACCCATCAAAGGTAGGAGGGTCCACCCGCACGGATCTAAGGAGACGCTCATCTTCCTCATCCCTATAATACCGATGGCCTTGGCGATCACGGCCATAGCCCTCACTCTCATTATCGGACCCAAAATCATCTACCTCATGCACGTGGGGTCTCCTATTGCCTCCCCTAGGCTGGTCGGGTCGAGGAGCAGGGTCACGTTGGCCATGGGCCTGCTCGGGAACATCTACCGGTGGGGCTCTACCCTGGGGGCGATCAACCAGACCTTGGATGGTCCGGTTAGAGGCCTCAACCCGACCCTCCACATCTCCCAGCCGATCCTCCATGGCCTTCATCCGGCCCTCCATCCGATCGGCGTGGTCCCTAAAGTGGAGACTCAGGGTCTCGATCATCTCCCGCAGGGATAGGTCATCTGGGACGGGATTCCTAGGGTCAGCCATCTGGATAGGGCGATGGTAGGATGTACCACGCCGGGTGGGCATGCAAGACTCTAAGGGACAAGGATGAAAGGGTACTAGACACGAACCTAGACAGAAAACTCCTAACGCAACAAAGGACTCCAATGCAAGTAGTAGACCTATGGACTCAAATGAACTCCAGCAAATCTAATGACTCGACATGGCCTAGGACCTCAGTCTGTAGGGACAAACTGGACGACCATGCTCTGATACCAAATTTGACGCGGGACGGAACTGACAAATGGACTAAACCTATGATGAAGACCAAGTGCGGCCAGCACTCACACGTGACAAGGCAAGCCGAGTGATCGACCTCCGTACTATTCCTCCGAAGAGAGGCGTCTCTCAACAAGAAACCCAAGTCCACGGTCGTCCCTGTGAGGGAAGCGAGTGGATCAAAGCGGCAAAGGAGCCGACGCGCAACTATAGGAGTCTAGTCCGAGCTCGGTGCTCGACTAGGGCCACGGAATGGGATACTCTCACTCACGATCTCGCGGTGTTGAATGCTAGCTAGGATCCCTACACTCTCACGCGGCATACAAGATCACATACTAGTAAAGCAAAATGCCAAGGGGGGGAGCGTCGCACGTACCTCCACGCCTAGGCGTGGGGAAGGAACCCCGGCCGAGACCGACAACCCCGATACACACAATGAAAGAATAGGTACAAGCCAGCAATGGTGCCCACTCCTCGCAGGGAGATAACAGGCTACAACAATTCCATTCGGGGCGGCCGATACACGGGCTGACGGGCAGCACTCGGTGAAGGGTTGGCCACGAGGAGGGTCCGGATGACGATCGGCAGAATCGCAGCAACGCGCGACTCGGTGGTAAACGTTCCCACGAATGGATCCGGAGTCCGATTGGGGCGCCGTCAGCGAGGGCGCGTAGTTAGGTCGCAGGAGGAAGCCTCGGCCAAAAGGCGTGCTCAGATTCCGTCCGTGGAAGCCGTGGCCGCACCTGCAAGTGGGGACAAGGAATCTGCTCCCAGAACTGCGCTGTCGAGCGGGGAAAATGGTAACTCGCTGCTCCGGTAGGCGAACGAGGCCCCGCTTGTGGGAGGACGTCGGGGACGCAGAGCAGCAGGTCCGGACCAAAGAGCTCGATCAGATCTGGTCGTGGTTGGACGCTGTGAACTTTGGAAATCGCCGGTTGTCCTGGCACCGGGTGGACTGGGCAGACCCGCGCGACCTCACGGGAACGGACGCCACGAACAGCTCGGACGTCGGAACGAGACGAGGTTGGCGGCGTTGGAAAGAGGACGACGAGAGGTACAAACCCTGAAGAAATCAGCTCCAAACTCGGCGTTGTCCGTCCTGTGGGATTTTCGCAAGAAGGAGGGTGGATCTGGGCGCGCAGAGAGGGAGGCTCCTGCGCTAGCTCACGAGAAAACTCGCCACGGGTGGTGCCGACCTCGGATCGAGGCGAAACCAAAGCCCACGCGCTGCCGACTCGTAGATGTATCCACCAAAAAAAGGAGGGGCTCGGATTCGATCCGCACCGGATGGGGACGCCGCTGCAACTCGGGGCCGAATCTGGAACACGCGAACTCGAACCGGAGACGAAGTAGAAGGGAGGAAGAACCTCGGCGTCGCACCGAGGGGATGGGGAGTCGCACCCCGGGGTTGCTCCCGTCGCAGGAGCAGAGGAGGAAGAGAGGGTCGCCCTCTCCAAGGGGTGGCTGCGCCAAAGGCTGCTCAATCAAAATAGTTCATGTATTCATTAATTCCTCCAAAAATTACATGAGATCTTTTATATGGGGAGGGGAAATGCTAGGTTTGAAACCCTAGCCACAAGGGAAAGGGGGAATGCGCAATGGGCTAGGGGGGAAAGGGGGTGCGCACCACTCCTAGAATCTAGGAGTGGATTGGGGGATGGGGGCGGCCAAAGGAGGGAGGGGTGTGGTCGGATGGGGAAGGGGGGGATGCGCACTCCACTCCTACAAAGTAGGAGTGGGGGCGGCTGCCACCTCTTCCTCTTGGAAGAGATGAAGGGGGGCGCCCAAAACCCTAATCCACAAGGGGGGGGGCGCAAATCCCAATGGGCCAACCATGTGGGAAGGTGGTCAGCCCAAATGGGCCAAGAAGGGTGGACCACAAGGTGGCCCACTAACCCTCTTGCCTAACTAATAAGCCTAACATCACCTAATGGAAGCCTAATTGGCCCCAATTGGCCTACAAAGGTCCACAATAATAAATAAAGTGTCCACGCAGGGACTAAACCAAGGCCCAGCATGGCCTAAAGCATAAATAACTAAAGATAACTCTGCTCGTCCGCCAAGTGATCACCGAGCCAAAGGGATGCCGGCGAGATCCGTGTACTCCGTCGTGAAGCGTGGCGCGTGTCCTCACCAATTCTCCCCGGGTGGGAAGAACTCGACCCCGTCGAGTAAGGGTCACGGTCGCTCAAGTAGCGCTCCAGCAGGTCCGGGTCGATCCTCTCCAGCTCTCCACGTGTGATCCAGGCGTCGTCTGTCGCAGGGCGCCCTCTCCAACGCACTAGGAAGCGCTGGTAGGCTCCGCTCCTGGTCGTGGTCACCTGCTCATCCAGTATGCAATCTATATGCTCGCGTGTCTGTAATGGGGCTGGAGGAGGTGGACGCTCAGAAGGTGTAATGCTCTCAACAGGAGGGGTAGGCCCAAAAAGCTCACTGGGAATCACCGCGGGATCCCGATATGCCACCAGATCAGAGACATTGAACGTCGAACTGATCCCATAGTCGTCTGGTAGCTCAATCTCATACGCATTCGACCCTATTCGCTTCAGAACTCGGAAGGGTCCTGCACCGCGGTCCTGGAGTTTCTTCACGGCCCCCGAAGGGAACCGTTCAGGTCTAACCCTGATCATGACGTACTCTCCCACTTGGAACTCACGGGTGCGTCGATGCGCGTCAGCTAATTCCTTATAACGTGCGTTGCTGGCCTCTATATGACGACGTATATGCTCATGCAACTGCCTAATATGCTCTGCAAAGGACTCAGCTGACTCAGAGACACGGGCCTGGATGGGTAAGGGGACCAAATCTATCGGTTTCCTAGGTCTACGACCAGTAACAATCTCAAAAGGGCTCAGACCTGTAGACCTATTGACCGAGTCATTATAAGCAAACTCTGCTAAAGGCAGAACCAAGTCCCAGTCCCCGACACGATCACGCACTAGGCACCTAAGAAGATCCCCCAAACTCCTATTGACTACCTCTGTTTGACCATCGGTCTGGGGGTGGTAGGCTGTGGAGAATTTTAGCTGGGTGCCTATCATATGCCAAAGGGTTTTCCAAAAGTAGCTCGTGAAACGCACATCCCTATCAGACACTATGGTACGTGGAAGCCCAAATCGGGAGACACAATGAGTGAAGAACAGACGGGCAACTCTAGAGGCGTCAGATGTCTTGGAACAGGGAATAAACAAAGCCATCTTAGAGAACCTGTCTACCACCACGAAAATGGAATCATGACGACGCGAGGTACGGGGCAGACCTAACACAAAGTCCATGCTGATGTCCTGCCATGGACTGTCCGGCACGGGGAGGGGAGTATACAGGCCAGTATTCTGCTTCCTCTGCTTGGCCATAGCGCAAATGCGGCACTGGGCCACGATCCGGGCAACATCACGCTTCAGGCTAGGCCAATAGAAGCGATGCTCAACTGCCTCGATGGTCTTATTCCGGCCGAAGTGGCCGGCTAGACCGCCAGCATGCATCTCCCAAGCAAGAAAATCGCGAACCGAGGTCCGCGGAACACATAAGCGACTCCCATGGAAAAGATAATCGTCATGCAGCATGTAATCCGAATACTCTCGGGACGGGCCTGCCTGGAGGGTGGTGTAGATCGGACCGAAGTCCGGACAATCAGTGTACAACTCCCTCATCCTATCCATCCCCACCACCTCTACACTCATGGTGGTCAAAAGGTGAGCACGGCGGCTCAAAGCATCAGCTACCCGGTTCTTCACACCGGCCTTGTGCCTCAGCACAAAAGTATACTCCTGGAGGAACTCTACCCAACGACTATGACGAGAGTTGAGTTTCTTCTGGGCATGGAGATATCGGAGTGCCTCATGATCAGAAAATAGGACGAACTCCTGGTGTAGAAGATAGTGTCTCCAATGCCGCAGAGCCTGCACGACTGCGTAGAACTCCTTGTCGTATGTAGAATAACGCAGTCGGGCATCGCACAACTTCTCGCTAAAAAAGGCAACGGGGTGAGCCTCCTGACTCAGAACTCCTCCAATACCAACCCCAGAGGCATCGCAAGAGACCTCAAACACCTTCGTGAAATCCGGTAGACGAAGGATAGGTGCCTGGGTCATGCGCTCCTTGAGGAGCGCAAATGCAGCCGAAGCGGCCCTGGTCCACTCAAACGCCCCTTTTCGAATGCAATCAGTGATGGGGGCGGTGATGGAACTGAAACCTCGAATGAATCGGCGATAGAAGGTCGCCAGCCCGTGAAAACTACGGACATCGTGCAGGGTGCGAGGTTCGGGCCACTCCACTATAGCCCTGACCTTCTCCGGGTCGGCGGAGACTCCATCACTAGATACAATGAACCCCAAGAAAGTGACCTGTGTAGTCATGAAAGCACACTTCTTCGGGTTAGCATAAAGGCTCTCTCTCCTCAGAATAAGACAGACCTGCCTAAGGTGTTCTAGGTGGTCCTCCCGGGTGCGGCTATAAATGAGAATATCATCGAAATAGACAACCACGAAGACCCCAATCAATGGCCGTAGAACCTGGGTCATCAGCCGCATAAAGGTGCTGGGAGCATTGGTCAGCCCAAAGGGCATGACCAGCCACTCATAAAGACCATCCTTGGTCTTAAAGGCCGTCTTCCATTCATCACCAGGCCTGACTCTCACCTGGTGATAGCCACTCTTTAAATCTATCTTGGAAAACACAGTGGCTCCCGCCATCATATCCAACATATCATCCAAGCGGGGAATGGGAAATCTGTACTTCACCGTGATCTTATTGATTGCACGGCTGTCTACACACATCCTCCAAGTACCGTCTTTCTTTGGGGCAAGTAATGCAGGGACAGCACAAGGGCTCATGCTCTCACGAATGTATCCCCTAGCCAGTAACTCCTCAATCTGACGCAGGAGCTCAGCATGATCAGCGGGGCTCATCCTAAAATGGGGTAAGTTGGGTAGAGATGACCCCGGGATCAAATCAATAGCGTGTTGTATATCCCGCATGGGGGGAAGGCCCTCAGGCAAATCAGCAGGGAAAACATCAGAAAACTCCTGAAGGATAACAGCAACATCAGAAGGGAGCTCACCCTCCGCCTCACTAACCCTCTCCCGAACAACGACAGCGTAGATGGGGTCCCCTCTAATGAATTCGCGCTCCATCTCCCGGGGACTAATAAGCATCAGCCTCCTAGTCGGAGGATCAATCGGGGTGGGAGCAACAGGAGGGGGTGTCGTGGTCGGAGCCAAAGATGGGGTACTGGGCCCAGGAATATCAGTGCTGGGGGTACTAGGCCCAGTGGGACCCCGAACGGGAGGGCGTGTCGGCTGGGATGGATGAAGGGTGATCCTCTGGCCTTTGTGATCGAAGGTGCATGTGTTCGACCGGCCATGGAGGGTAGCATCTCTATCGAAAAGCCAGGGTCTCCCTAAGATAATGCTGCCTACCTCCATAGGCAACACGTCACACCAAATCTCCTCCTGGTAGGCGTGGAACTGCAAAGGCACCAGACATCGCTGCCTGACTGGAATAGAGGTGGTGTCTACCCATGACACACGATAAGGGGAGGGATGGTCCACGGGGGTTAACCCCAAGCGTTTCACTGTACCCGTGGAAATGGCATTAATGCAACTCCCACTATCAATAATCACCTTACAGACCTTCCCACCCAGCCTGCAAAAGGTGTGAAAAATGGTGGTGCGACGCCAGTCATCACTCACCAAAGGCTGGGTCAAGACGCACCTGACAACACCTAGCTGAACACCATCCTGGCACTGCGTGCCCTGGACACCTGACGACTCTCCCTCTAACAACTCATCAAAGAACTCCTCGGCGAGCTCTGGGTCTGCCTCATAACTGACAGGCTCGACCTCGGGTGCGGCCTCACCTGCTGAGGTATCTCCAAAGGCCACGGTCTGCTGCCGAGAAGGGCACAGAGCAGCATAATGGCCGACCCCCCCGCATCGATAACAATCTCCACGAGGCCTAGAGCCCTGCGGTGCTCCACCAATCATCGGCCCCTTTCCCTTGTCATCACGACGGGCCGGGGGTGGTGGAAGCTGAGGTCGGGTAGGAATAGTGGGCTGCTGGGGCCGAGGGGGTGCGGGAGCTGGGGCCTGGGGGCGAGGTGGATAGTCCCTCTGGGGAGGTGGAGGCCGGGGCCTAGGAGCAAAATCCGGACGAGTGGGGTCCTGTGGTCGGGCCACGGGTCCCCTCGCATACTGTCCTGTGCTAGTGCGAGAGTCCGTCCCACGAGGGTATGTGGGAGCGGGGCGCTGATCGGGCACAAACTCAAACTCAAACAGCTCCATATCACGAGCGACCTGGTACGCCTCATCTAAGGTAGCCACGTGGCGGCGGAGTAACTCAATCTGGAGGTTCCGTCGCAGACCTCGACGGAAGCGGGCTATAGTCATGATGGCTTCCTCCGAGACTCCACATCGCAGGAGACAATCATCAAATTCGGCGATGTATTCTGCCACAGGCCGGTTCCCCTGACTAAGGGTCTGCCACCGATCAACTAACCGGTGGCGGTAGGAACGAGGGACGTACTTCTGCCGGAGCTTCTCTTTCATATCTACCCACGTCTCAATCGGGGGTGTGCCCTGACGTCTCACTAGGCTCTCCACATTGGCCCAGTAGGTTTGGGCCCTTCCAATCAACTTCATCTTGGCATATCGGACTTTCCGATGTTCTGCCATGTCGACCCACTCAAAATAACGATCCATACTAGCAGCCCAATCACTAAAAACATCGGGGTCCAATGACCCATCAAAGGTAGGAGGGTCCACCCGCACGGATCTAAGGAGACGCTCATCTTCCTCATCCCTATAATACCGATGGCCTTGGCGATCACGGCCATAGCCCTCACTCTCATTATCGGACCCAAAATCATCTACCTCATGCACGTGGGGTCTCCTATTGCCTCCCCTAGGCTGGTCGGGTCGAGGAGCAGGGTCACGTTGGCCATGGGCCTGCTCGGGAACATCTACCGGTGGGGCTCTACCCTGGGGGCGATCAACCAGACCTTGGATGGTCCGGTTAGAGGCCTCAACCCGACCCTCCACATCTCCCAGCCGATCCTCCATGGCCTTCATCCGGCCCTCCATCCGATCGGCGTGGTCCCTAAAGTGGAGACTCAGGGTCTCGATCATCTCCCGCAGGGATAGGTCATCTGGGACGGGATTCCTAGGGTCAGCCATCTGGATAGGGCGATGGTAGGATGTACCACGCCGGGTGGGCATGCAAGACTCTAAGGGACAAGGATGAAAGGGTACTAGACACGAACCTAGACAGAAAACTCCTAACGCAACAAAGGACTCCAATGCAAGTAGAAGACCTATGGACTCAAATGAACTTCAGCAAATCTAATGACTCGACATGGCCTAGGACCTCAGTCTGTAGGGACAAACTGGACGACCATGCTCTGATACCAAATTTGACGCGGGACGGAACTGACAAATGGACTAAACCTATGATGAAGACCAAGTGCGGCCAGCACTCACACGTGACAAGGCAAGCCGAGTGATCGACCTCCGTACTATTCCTCCGAAGAGAGGCGTCTCTCAACAAGAAACCCAAGTCCACGGTCGTCCCTGTGAGGGAAGCGAGTGGATCAAAGCGGCAAAGGAGCCGACGCGCAACTATAGGAGTCTAGTCCGAGCTCGGTGCTCGACTAGGGCCACGGAATGGGATACTCTCACTCACGATCTCGCGGTGTTGAATGCTAGCTAGGATCCCTACACTCTCACGCGGCATACAAGATCACATACTAGTAAAGCAAAATGCCAAGGGGGGGGAGCGTCGCACGTACCTCCACGCCTAGGCGTGGGGAAGGAACCCCGGCCGAGACCGACAACCCCGATACACACAATGAAAGAATAGGTACAAGCCAGCAATGGTGCCCACTCCTCGCAGGGAGATAACATGCTACAACAATTCCATTCGGGGCGGCCGATACACGGGCTGACGGGCAGCACTCGGTGAAGGGTTGGCCACGAGGAGGGTCCGGATGACGATCGGCAGAATCGCAGCAACGCGCGACTCGGTGGTAAACGTTCCCACGAATGGATCCGGAGTCCGATTGGGGCGCCGTCAGCGAGGGCGCGTAGTTAGGTCGCAGGAGGAAGCCTCGGCCAAAAGGCGTGCTCAGATTCCGTCCGTGGAAGCCGTGGCCGCACCTGCAAGTGGGGACAAGGAATCTGCTCCCAGAACTGCGCTGTCGAGCGGGGAAAATGGTAACTCGCTGCTCCGGTAGGCGAACGAGGCCCCGCTTGTGGGAGGACGTCGGGGACGCAGAGCAGCAGGTCCGGACCAAAGAGCTCGATCAGATCTGGTCGTGGTTGGACGCTGTGAACTTTGGAAATCGCCGGTTGTCCTGGCACCGGGTGGACTGGGCAGACCCGCGCGACCTCACGGGAACGGACGCCACGAACAGCTCGGACGTCGGAACGAGACGAGGTTGGAGGCGTTGGAAAGAGGACGACGAGAGGTACAAACCCTGAAGAAATCAGCTCCAAACTCGGCGTTGTCCATCCTGTGGGATTTTCGCAAGAAGGAGGGTGGATCTGGGCGCGCAGAGAGGGAGGCTCCTGCGCTAGCTCACGAGAAAACTCGCCACGGGTGGTGCCGACCTCGGATCGAGGCGAAACCAAAGCCCACGCGCTGCCGACTCGTAGATGTATCCACCAAAAAAAGGAGGGGCTCGGATTCGATCCGCACCGGATGGGGACGCCGCTGCAACTCGGGGCCGAATCTGGAACACGCGAACTCGAACCGGAGACGAAGTAGAAGGGAGGAAGAACCTCGGCGTCGCACCGAGGGGATGGGGAGTCGCACCCCGGGGTTGCTCCCGTCGCAGGAGCAGAGGAGGAAGAGAGGGTCGCCCTCTCCAAGGGGTGGCTGCGCCAAAGGCTGCTCAATCAAAATAGTTCATGTATTCATTAATTCCTCCAAAAATTACATGAGATCTTTTATATGGGGAGGGGAAATGCTAGGTTTGAAACCCTAGCCACAAGGGAAAGGGGGAATGCGCAATGGGCTAGGGGGGAAAGGGGGTGCGCACCACTCCTAGAATCTAGGAGTGGATTGGGGGATGGGGGCGGCCAAAGGAGGGAGGGGTGTGGTCGGATGGGGAAGGGGGGGGATGCGCACTCCACTCCTACAAAGTAGGAGTGGGGGCGGCTGCCACCTCTTCCTCTTGGAAGAGATGAAGGGGGGGGGGCCCAAAACCCTAATCCACAAGGGGGGGGGGGGGCGCAAATCCCAATGGGCCAACCATGTGGGAAGGTGGTCAGCCCAAATGGGCCAAGAAGGGTGGACCACAAGGTGGCCCACTAACCCTCTTGCCTAACTAATAAGCCTAACATCACCTAATGGAAGCCTAATTGGCCCCAATTGGCCTACAAAGGTCCACAATAATAAATAAAGTGTCCACGCAGGGACTAAATCAAGGCCCAGCATGGCCTAAAGCATAAATAACTAAAGATAACTCTGCTCGTCCGCCAAGTGATCACCGAGCCAAAGGGATGCCGGCGAGATCCGTGTACTCCGTCGTGAAGCGTGGCGCGTGTCCTCACCAAACCCCAACCGGAAATAACGGCGGTAGCGGAAAGGAAAGCTACAACGATAGCAGGAACAGCGAACCGGTGGCCGGTCAAAACTCGGCACTACAACTACTCCTACTGTACCAGAAACACCCCCCGATCTCACGGTCGGGGCTACCGAACCACACTAGTATCACTTACCGAAGTAAAACCTACGGCAACCCCGCCGTAGAGGCTTGTCTCCCGGGACACGGCCAATCTGGACACGCTGTCCAAGGTGCAACCCCGACCATCCGGTCGCGGACACCGCACCAACAAGACGCAACCTCGGTAAAGCTACTAGCACCAGTCTCACGTCACGAAAACCGACACGTGCCACGGCGAAACAATCGGAACTCAACGGTCAACACGACCAAAAACCCGAAGGTCGAAGTCACTGAAACTGACAGTCTGTCACTCCCGACTTGAGAGGAGTACCTCCCACTAGAAGCACAGTCGGTAGCATCCCCTGACGACTTACACCGCGCCGCAGGTGAACTACCTGACGTGGTAGCGCATACCAGAGGCACGGACACCGTACAAGTAACCACGAAGCAAGTGACTAGCTAGGGTCACGTTCGTCAGCGTGTGTCCACTGCCCCCAACCACGTGTGCACACACAGACCATGCGTCCTAGGTCTGGCCTCCAACTGGTTTTCCCCTGGAGCCGGACTCTAGCTACCGACGAGGGGCCCGATGGAAACCACTCTAAAAACTGTCCTCAGGGTAGCCTCTCTACCACTCCCTGGTGGGTTCACTCGCGTGCAGGCAGGCTACGACTAGTGGAGGGTCACTGAAGGAGTAGACTCTCAAGTCAACGAAAAACAATATCCGCATCCGATGAAGCACGAGGACTATCCCACGTACCAGCACCGTCGCATGGTGACCATAGTCGGAGAAGAAATGAGACTCACATTCCATAAAGAAACGTAGGAGTACGGTTCCCAAGGCAGCTCACAGGCCACCAAACCGAATTCCACTCTCAGGGAACAACGGGAACCGTCCAGCCCCAGGCTGGGCAACTGGACTCGCGGTCCAAGGCCACACACATGGCCCACGCGGAAAGCACAAAAGCACGATTCCCAGGGCAACGCACAAGCTGCCACGCCAATAACTGGACTCGCAGTCCAAGGCCAAACACATGGCTTACTCGGGAATCATCTTCCAGGAAAACTCACGATATGCGGGGGAGACCCCACCGCACACACCGATATACGGTGACTCGATTAAGCGTAACACAAAAGCCCGGAACACGAGGAGTCACCCGGACCCTCAAACCCACGGGCACGCTAAATAAGGTAACACGGTCTTCCCGACACCCTCAAGACACGGACACAGAACCTTCGGGGTGTCTGGAACATCCAAGAGACCGCAAGTCGACCACTGGGTCGCAACCGGGTCGACTAGGGACCTACACAACGTGAAACAATCGCGGCAAGCACGAAGAACCACTTCGGCGCAACACAGTGCCTGGCGGTCTACCTTTGGGCCGTCACAGCTGTAACGGTCCAAGGCTAGACCGTCACAGCACTCTAACGGTCCAACACAGGAGCGTTACGCAAGAGGGGCAACATCGGCTGTGACGCACCCATCCTGGGGCGTCACAGTCTCTAACGGACCAAGCCTGGTGCGTTAGAAGACAGAACGAAATAGGTTGTGACCCACACCTCTCGGGGCGTCACAGACTGTAATGGTCCTACCTAGGCACGTCAGAAGAATGAGCTGCGTCAGCTTTGATGCTCCCATTCAGGGGCGTCACAGTGCTCTGACGGTCCACCCCTGGTGCGTCAGAGACTCGTGACCCCCAACGGTCTGAAAACACGAGAACGGACGTAGCGGTCGAACCCATGCGCGTCACACTCTCTAGCGGTTTATCGTAAGACCGTTAGAGCAACCGACACCCTGCCGACAAAACAGGACCCTGTGACGCACCCTCCTTGGGGCGTCACAGCACGTAACGCACCCACCCTGGGGCGTTACAGACTGTGACGGTCACTGGAAGGACCGTCACACCGTCCCGAGAACAGAAACGACCCAAAAATTATCCCACGCCCCCATACCTCCACGGGAGAGGGGGAAAACAAGGGGGAAGCCCCAAATAGCCCCTAGCATGCATCTACGGCCTCGGATCGGCCAAAAACGCAACGAAACGGCAGATCGACGCTCAATCCCAAAAACATGGATTTTTCCCAAATATTCTAAATACGCCCGCTCGGCTCACCACGACCTACAAAACTCGCGGGAAAGGGAATGCGCGAGGGGGTCCATCTCCCTACCTCCACCGAAGAATGACGCGCTGTGGACGCCGATCCACGAAGAAAACTCCGCGAAACCCTCACCGTTCCACGAACCCACAGCCGAGCTTCCACGCGCCACCGGCCTTCGATCCTCGACCCGTTCCCCATTCCTTACCTCCCGCCTTCGCCGCCTCACCCTCCTCTGCCACCGTCGGCCGCCCGGGGAGAGGGGGAGAGAAAGAGATGAGAGAGAGTGAGAAAGAGAGAATGAGAGGGGGAGAGAGAAAAAGGGTTAATATATATGGAAAAATCCAAAAATTACAGAAATTCAAAAAATGACGAAAAATTACCTCCGCGATCCTCGGGAAGAGCACAACACAGTGGTAACGTCCCGGAGTCAGAGAACGCCCCGGTTCATCCTGCACAGAGTTCCGAAGGCACATCAAGGAAAAATACGTGTAAAGTACAAAATACACTCCGAGACCCACTAAAATGATCCAAAAAAAATCCGAGGCATTGCAAAGGGCTATAAAAAAAAAACTCAAAATGAATGAATATGTAAAATGAATGGAAATCAAAGGCATGGCAAGAGTGACAGTACAGTTCCCCGCGGGACGTCATGAGCCCGGTTGCATACGTGCCTGATGAATATGGGTCTGTTGACACACAAAATATGATTGGGCAGTAACCATGTGCCTGAAGGAGTTAACCAGAAGTCAAAGACAGATCCACTCGGACCGCTGAAGCCTCAGGCCACCTTACGGGAAGTGCCAGGGACTCAACATTTCGTCGTCTCGGGTTTACACACCCACCACAGCTCGCTTAAGGCCCATTGATGGTCAGAGCCTACGAGACCGGCATCGAGATGATCGTGCCAGATATACCTCTTACCCCGTCTGACTAGGACAAGAATGTAACAGGCGGCTCCCGCCTGATGAAGAAGCCTCCCCGAGATGAAGAAATGTCCCTGGCCCCTTGGAATAGAGAACCGAAGGCAATATCAGCGGAAAACCCAAAGTGGTCCGTAAGCGACCGATGGATGACTCCGAAGGAGCAAGAACCCCCGGAGCGGTGGCTCATTCAATGAGAATGCTTCTACAAGCATAGGGCGGCCGTGGAGAACCAATATTATGCGGTAATAGCGTCACTAGCGGAAAATCTGAGGTTTCCGTAAGATACATGCGAAACACCAGAATGATCCGAAAGCAGTCTTGGAAGCATACGAGCCCGGAAGAAATTATCCCAGGGGTTACCACTTCAGTGAGGAAGGTCTCCGTACTCTCCGAGAGAAGGTGGCAACACAAACCGGTGTGCCGAAGGGCAAACCAGTGCAAATCCTGGGAAAACCGGTACGAGTTCTGCACGTCCCGAAAATATGCAGAAGCCTCGAATCTACACTTCGAAACATATTCTGGGGCCACTACACTAACTCCAAAGCTACTCCGGACGGCGAGCTCTCACCGGGTTAATTTTGGGAAAAATGATGAAATTATGAAAATACCCTTACAAGTGAGTCGGTGGCGCCCTGATATTGAGTCCGGCAGCACTGAGAGCTTGAGTCGGTGGCGACTCTCGCGCTTGAGCCGGTGGCTCTAGCGTTCGAGGCGGTGGCCCCCTTTCGCGACCGAGTCGGCGACATGTTGTGCGCGTTGAGTCGGTGGCGGCTCACCCATCCCGTCAGGGTTCCGATGCCCTGTTTCGTGGCATTCGCCTATATAAAGGGCCCTTAGCCCTCAGAGAAAGAAGGAGGAATCGATCGGAATCGAAGGAGGAATCGATCGGAATCGAAAGAGGAAGGAGAGGAGAAGGAAGGAGAAAAAAAGGCTAGATAGAGGAGGAGAGAAAGGAGTCCAGAGATCGGAGAGAGGAGTCGTGAGGAAGAAGGTAGGGTGCAGATATCTAAGTTCTGCCATTTTCCTCCCTCTGTATCTTCTATTCGAGAGTTCTTCCTTTCTATTCTTCTTATCTTTTCACTTTCAACTCCCCGATTATTGTATCCTCCCCCATGTTCTTCTACGATTATAGAGGTAGATGAATAAAAGATAACCGTGGGTTTCATGAAGCGTAAGTCTCATATTTAGATCTTCTATTTATGATGCTCTTGATACCGCCGTGATTCTCCGTCTACTCTGATTTCGAAGCTCCTTAATCTCTTTACCCCGAGCGTGAGGAGGTCCCCCTTTTCTCTAGGGGCTAAACCTCTCATCAATCCCATGATCGCTCAGCAAGGGAGTAAGATTTGTGGAGTTTGCCGTTCCTCTCCGTGAAATGGTCTTGGCCACGCCCTAACAGGGTGACATTAAATCCCTCCCCAGGGGCTATTCTTTTATCGTTAGCGTGGTTTCATCCATGAATATGGGTTTCGCTTGAGTGGATGGTGAACAAGAGACTGCTGAGTGCCCTTTCACTAGTCTCTGTCAGTTGTAAGGGCGCCATCGCACTCTGATAGTCGATGTAACAGTAGTCCACTGCTTTCTTCCGGGACTACCATATACCCCCTCTCAGTGTTTGATGATTTATCACTGAAGGTCTCAACTCTCCCCGTTCGTCTGATCTCTGGTGGTGGTGAGCACGAGTTGCCTGTGGCAATCACGACCGCTCGTAGAATGAGGCTTGTCTCAGGGCGAAGCATAGTGGTATACTGTGTCCCTGAAATTGTTGCTAACCGATGAACGATTTTCTCCGATTGTTTCTAATTGTCCCTGACTGGGGAGGCGTGATGTGGCACAGCCAAGTATGCCATGGTATGACACTATGCACCTAGGACCTATATTCGTAAACACACAAGGAGTAGTAGCGGACTCGATATATCGGCGCAGTCTCTCCCGAAGGTGACTCGAGATGATCGTGAGGGTCCGGGGCAGGACCTTGCTGTGACGAGGGCTTGGATATGCCAGGGCTGACCCCCTTGAGGGGTTGGGACTCCCACGTTCATGGGCGGCCAGCACGCCGAGGGGCTAGTGGGTGGCACTCACAACTCTCTCCGCGGTGGGCTGCACACTTGAGTGGAATGGAGAATAGGCACTCACTCACCGTCCGACGGGCAATAAGATATGATACGAGGCAAGAAAATGACATGCTAGGAAGGGTAACCAAGCGCTCACCTGATCGGTTTGAAGAAACTCATCCCGACCGGAGACGAGGGCGAGCGAGGAAGCGTGGGCTTACCTGCACGCCGCGCCGATGAAGCTTCAACCTGAATTAACAATTTACAATCACTACTCCCCTTGCAAGGGGGTTAGACTAGGGGTGGGGGATTGAATGGATACATGCAAATACTACCTTCCACAGGGAGGGGCTTTAAGCTGGCCAGGCGGGGTGGGAGAAACTAAGCTAAAGTCGAACTGGCGAGCTAAGCCGGTTATGTCCGCTTCTAGAACAGCAGAACAGGAAGTCGTTGACGGCGTCGCCACGGAGTCCCCCGACTTCAGGTGATGATGGGACTAGCGCCAAAATGTCCTGGGTTGGCCCAGGAAGATGCCCAAATTTCTGGAGATTATTCTGATGTCGACGGTGGCTGAGGCGGAGTCGGGGCCAGGGCCAGGGCTGGTCGGACCTGACTCTGGCTGCCCCAAAACTGCTGCTTCTGGAAGAAGTGGCCGCCATGATCACTCCCAGGGTCCGATGAGGGCGGGACCAGAGCCGTTGCGATCGTGGATGAGTCTTCTTCGATCAGAGACCAACGGGGTCACTGGAGGAGGTCGGAGCAGATGGCAGGAACCAGAAGGGTGGGAGGGGGTCGGATCTAACTCAGGGGGAACTGACCTGCGCACTCCGGGGAGAAAATTTGGAACGCCGTGCTCCGGGGTCCAAACGGCTCCCTCCTTGTTGGTGCTGATAGAGGGCTTGGAGGAGAAGACCTCAGCTAAAAATCACGTCCAGATTCTCCCTGGAGCGGCCGTGGTCGCTTCTCCTCTTGGCCTCTGGTTCCCTGCCGGAGCAACTCTGCGCAGTCGAGGGAGAATGGCTCTCCTGGGCAGCACAAACGTCGGATGGACCCGAGACCACCTCGCCTGCGAAGCTGCTTCGAAGAGCTTTCCAGCAATATATGATACACTGCCAGAAGATGCGCGATGACGACGTGGCAGGTTCTGCAAACCGTCCCCTAACTGCTGCCTACGAACTGGTGCAGGGCAGGGTGATGGGTTGTGGGAGTAGGAGTGGGGGACAAGGTGTCAATGGAGGGGGGTAAGATGAAAACCCCAATTTGAATTGGGGATGGGAAGGGGATATAATGGGTGTCTAGGGAAGGGTGGAAGATGAAATTCAAAATTTGAATTGGGGAGGGGATGGGGAGTTAGGGAGAGGGAGATTTGAATTTTGCCTAGGGATATGCCCCTTTAGCCTTGGGAAGCATGGGGAAGGGGAGTGGGTGGTTGGGGTTGGAAAGTGGCTTGGGGATTTGTGGGTTCTATCTTAGGATGTGGGAGATGAAATTTGAAATTTGAATTGGGGAGAGGATGGGGAGTTAGGGAGAGGGAGATTTGAATTTTGCCTAGGGATATGCCCCTTTAGCCTTGGGATGTGGGTTTATGCATGGGGAAGGGGAGTGGGTGGTTGGGGTTGGAAAGTGACTTGGAGATTTGTGGGTTCTATCTTGGGATGTGGGAGATGAAATTCAAAATTTGAATTGTGGAGGGGATGGGGAGTTAGTGGGTGCCTAGGGAAGGGTGGAGGAGACCTTGGGAAGAGGGATGGGATTGTCTCGGGAAGCGGGGGATGAAATTTGAAATTTGAATTTGGGAGGGGATGGGGAGTTAATGGGTGCCTAGGGAAGGGTGGAGGATGCCTTGGGAAGAGGGAGGGGTCCCTCGGGAAGTGGGAGGGGGTCTAGGGAAGTGGGAATGGAGGGAGATAAGAGAGAGAGAGGGAGAGAGAGAGAGAAGGAGAGTCACACTTTTAGAGGGGGAGGGAGAATTCACTCAAAGTGGAAGTCAATTTCTCATGCATCAATTGTTACAAATGGAAGGGGGTTGGGTCCTATTTATAGCCACCCAACTCTTTACATGACCGAAATGCCCTTGGCATTTATACAAAAGACCAAAGCTATCCTAAACAACCAATATAGGCCCAAACTAGGATACGAAGGCCCAATTAATACAAAACAAGGGAAATTGGACTCATGACCACATGACTCAATAAAGAAACAATTACATAAATAAGACATGAAAATAAAGATAACATGAGACAATCACCGTCGAGCTTCCTCAAGGATGTGCGGACGACCCTAGCCATAGGGAGTGATGAGAGATGCCCTCATCAAATCCCCCGGGGTGAGAAGAACTCGACCCTGTCGAGTATGGGTCCACCTGACTGTGGTAGCGCTCCAAAATGTCTGTGTCCAGACGCATCATGTCCTCCCAGATCAGCCACGTGTCCTCTGTCGGAGGACGGTTCTTGCACCTCACAAGATAGCGTTGGTGCACCCTGTTCCTGGTGACGGTGCTCTGCTTGTCCAGTATCATCTCCACTTGCTCTCGTCGGTCCCTCCGGCTGAAAGGTGGATTCTCACTGGTGGTGTCTCTTCCTAGGATGGGTATAGGCTCAAGATTGTCACTAGGTTCCACCGCGGGGCCCTTATGGGGTGTTAGATCCGCTACATTGAAAGTTGGATGTACCCCATAGCCCTCCAGTAGGTCCAGCTTATAAGTATTGTTGCCAAAATCATCTTAGAACTTGGAAAGGTCCAGACCCTCGTGTCCTCAGCTTGGAGGCGGCCCCGGGGAAGAGTCGCTCTATTCTCACCATCACGGAGTCGTGTACTTGGAATTCTAAGTGGCGCCTATGAGCATCTGCCCACTTTTTGTAAGCATCGTTACTCTTCCCTATGTGCTTGCGAATGTTATCATGCAACTCTTTGATGTGTTTTGGGAAGGACTCGACAGAGATAGACACTCTAGCATGTGGGGGGGGGAATAAGATCAGAGGGCTTCTTAGGTCTATAACCATGGACGACTTCAAATGGACTCTTGCCTATTGACCTATTGACGGAATCATTGTAGGCAAATTCGACTTGGGGTAAGAGAAGATCCCAATTCCCGGGATGGTCCCCAACTAAGCAACGAAGTAGATTCCCAAGGCTTCGGTTGACGACCTCAGTTTGACCATCGGTTTGAGGATGGTAGGCCGTGGACAACTTGAGGAGGGCGCCCATTAAGTGCTAGAGGGTCTTTCAGAAGTAGCTAGTAAGTTTCACATCCCGTTCAGACATGATGGTTTTAGGTAGAATGGAGTCGTACTATCTCATCAAAGAATAAGCGGGCTACCCTAGAAGCATATGTGGTCTTGGAACATGGGATAAAGTGAGCCATTTTGGAGAACCTATCGACCACCACAAAGATAGAATCATGTTTGCGAAGGGTCCTAGGGAGGCCCAGGACAAAGTCTATGCTCAAGTCTTGCCAAGGTCGGTCTGGGATGGGGAGGGGTGTGTAGAGACTGGTGTTTTGCTTCACCTGCTTGGCCGAGACGCAAGTGCGACACTGACTCACAATTTTGGTGACATCCCTCTTAAGGCTTGGCCAATAGAACTGCCTCTTGACTAACTCAATGGTCTTTTGGACCCCAAAGTGACCAGCAAGGCCACCTCCATGTAATTCCCAAACCAAGAAGTCCCGAATGGAAGTCTGGGGTATACATAGCCTAGTCCCTTTGAAGAGATACCCATCCTGGAGTAAAAATCCCTCATGCTTCTTGTTGGGCTGGGTGGAGAGGATGGTGTAGTGACTCCCAAAGTTGGGGCAACTAGGGTACTCCTCTTTGATTCGCTCAAACCCTGTGACCTCTACTTGGACAATGGAGAGTAAGGTTATCCGTCTACTTAACGCATCGGCAGCACGATTCTCACTACCCGCTTTGTACTTTAAGACAACAGTGTAGGCCTGGATGTACTCAACCCAGCGGGCATGACATGCATTAAGTTTTTGTTGGGAGTTGAGGTACTTCAATGCCTCGTGGTGCGAAAAGATCATAAACTCCTTGGGCAATAGGTAGTGTCTCTAATGCCGAAGGGATTGGACCATAGCGTAGAATTCCTTATCATAGGTTGAGTACCTCGTTCTAGCCTCGCAAAGCTTCTCACTAAAGTAGGCTACGGGATGGCCTTCTTGGCTAAGGATGCCTCCAATCCCTACCCCGGAGGTGTCACAAGTGACCTCAAAGACTTTGGAGAAGTCGAGGAGGCAAAGGACTGGGGCTTGGGTCATCTTTTCTTTGAGTTCCTGAAATACTTTGGAGGCTACCCTAGTCCAAACAAAGGTCCCCTTGTTGAGGCAATCCGTGATAGGGGCGGTCACAGTGCTAAACCCACGGATGAACCTTCTATAAAAGGTGGCTAGCCCATGAAAGCTTCGGGCATCATGGATGGTCTTGGGCTCGGGCCAATCAAGGATGGCTTGGACCTTCTCAGGGTCCATGGATACCCCTTGGGCTGAGACAATGAATCCTAGGAAGGCAAGTTGGTTGGTCATGAAGTGACACTTCCCGGGATTGACATAAAGGCTTTCTTTCCTACGAGTGGTGCAAACTTGTCTGAGGTGATCAAGGTGGGCTTCCTCGGATTGGCTATAGATGAGGATGTTGTCAAAGTAGACGACAAGGAAGACGTCGATGAAGGGGCGGAGGACCTCGATCATGAGGCGCATGAAGGTGCTTGGTGCATTGGAAAGCCCAAAGGGCTTGACAAGCCACTCATAGAGACCGTCCTTGGTCTTAAAAGCGGTCTTCCACTCATCCTCGGGCCTAATCCGAACTTGATGGTAGCCACTTTTGAGGTCAATCTTGGAGAAGATTATGGCTCCAGCAAGCATATCTAGCATATCATCTAGTCGGGGGATGGGAAACCTATATTTGATAGTGATTTTATTGATGGCCCGACTATCCACATACATGCGTCAAGTTCCATCCTTTTTGGGTGTGAGGAGGGCCGGGACGGCACATGGGCTCTTACTGATTCAGAGGAAATCTTTCTTGATGAGTTCCTCAATTTGCCTCCTAAGTTCGGCATGCTCGGTGGGGTTGAGGCGATAGTGAGGGAGGTTGGGTAGGGTGGCTCCGGGGACAAGGTCGATGGCATGTTGCACATCGCGCATGGGGTGGTAGTCTATCCGAGAGCTCATCGGGGAACACATCGTGGAACTCTTCAAGGAGGTGTTGGATTTCCACCGAGTGTTGGTCCGTTGGGGTGGACTCCCCGAGACAAATGACAATGGCACACACTTGGGACCCTTGATTGATTTCTTCCTCTAGCTCTTGCTGGGTGATGAGATGTAGGCTCCTAGTAGTCCTAAGGGTCAAGTTTGGGCTAGGACTCAAGGGTGTGGGGTTTGGGAAGGAGGTGGGGGCGGTGGGCCCTTCTAGGGAGGGTGGTCCCCTTTTGGGAAGGGAACGGGGAGGTGAAAGGTTGAGTTGGATTCTCTTCCCTTCATGGGTGAAAATGCAAGCATTTGTCCTCCCAAGGAAGGTGGCATCTACATCATATATCCAGCCTGGGCCATCCTAGAAGTATGCTCCCTACTTCTATGGGTAGAATGTCACACAAAACTTGGCCATGGTAGGATTGGAAGGTGATGGGGACAAGGCAACGAGTGTTAACGGGTATGGTTGTGGTATCAATCCAAGCTACCCGATATGGGCTCGGGTGTGAAGAGATGGTTAGGCTTAGAAGCTTGATAGTGTCGGGGGATACCACATTTACACTACTCCCATTATCCAAGATGACCTTCTGGGCATGGCCTCCTTTCCGGATGAAGGTGTGGAAGATAGTGGTTCTTCGCCAATCTTGTTCTTGGGTTTGAGTGAGAACACACCTAACCACTCCAAGGTGAGGGTCGGTGGATTCGGAGGGTTGCTCTTGGTTGGACTCGATGTAGTAGGCTTCATACTCTTCCTCCCAATCAGGAGAAGCCTCATGAACCTCAGCCTCTTCTTCAACCCCAACTTGGGGTAGGAGATTAGTCTCTCCAATGAGCAAATTGGATGCTCCCTTGGTGGGGCATTGGTTGGTGAAGTGCCCATACCCAAGGCACCTAAAGCATTGCTGCCCGCTATGGTGGTTAGGGGTAGCTCTAGTGGGAGGGTGAGCGGGTCCCGGGTTGGGACGATTGGGAGTAGGGTTGGGAGGGCCATTTGTGGGCCGAGAGGGAAGGGTCCCACTAGGAGGGGCTGCTCGAACGGGAGGAGTTCCCATGGGAGTGGGAAGGATGCCTTGTTGAGGGGGTGGTGTGTTGGTCCGAGGCACCATCGACTTGGGATCCGACATACGAGGAGGAGCCATTGGGGGATATTGAGAGAATTTTTTGGCGTCCCGAGCTATTTGATAGGCTTGTTCTAGGGTGGTCACATGACGCATGAAGAGCTCTTTTTTTATGTGGAATTGAAGTCCATTCCTAAACCGGGATAAGGTGACCGCATGGTCCTCTTGGACTCCGCTCTTGAGGAGGTAATAATCGAATTTCTCAATATACTCCATCACAGACGTCCCCTCTTGGGTTAGAGCTTGCCATTCATCAAGGAGGGTTTGGTGGTAGGAGGGGGGAGCATATTTGAGCCTAAGTTGCTCTTTCATGCCCCCCCATGTGGTGATGGGAGCTTGCCTTCTAACCATCCTTAACCCTTCAATGTTCAACCAATGGTTCTTGGTCAATTTGGTAAGTTGCATCTTGGCAAGTCGAACCCTCCTATCCTCGGACATAGGATACCAATCAAAGTATTGATCCATTGAAGCCTCCTAATCTAAGTAGACACTTGGGTTGTAGGATCCATCAAAGGTGGGGGCATCGACTTTTACAAGCCTCAAGAGGTGATCATCCGGTTTGTCCCGGGGGTGCCTATCATTTCCCCTAGGGGGTGGATCCCTTCCATGCTCGGGTGGATGGTCGGGGTTTAACTCTCCTATGGCTGGTTCCTCATGTCGTGGAAGTGCCCTTCTATCATCCACCCTTGGGGCGGGCCTATTCCCCTCCATGTGGTTGAGTCGGACCGTTATGTCATCAAACCACTCTAAGACATTGGTAGTGGCCTCCAAGAGGAAGGCGACTTGGTCGGAGAGCTCACGCTCGTTGGCAGCGGGGTTCCCTTGGGGATTGGGATCCATGGGAGGGTTTGAAGAAGATGGGTTGGGCTGGTAATAAGTCCCACTACGTGTGCTCATGAAACAACCGATTGGCTATGCACGGGTGTGAACCTATGTGCGACCTAAAGTGAAAGTGCCCAAGGACTATACTTGTGGGAACAAGCCTATGACCACACTGATACCACTTGATGTGTCACAGTCAAGTATGCCATGGGATGACACGATGCACCTAGGACCTATATTCGCAAACACACAAGGAGTAGTAGCGGACTCGATATATCGGCGCACTCTCTCCCAAAGGCGACTCGGGATGATCGTGAGGGTCCGGGGCAGGACCTTGCTGTGACGAGGGCTTGGCTATGCCAGGGCTGACCCCCTTGAGGGGTTGGGACTCCCACATTCATGGGAGGCCAGCATGCCGAGGGCGTGGGCTAGTGGGTGGCACTCATAACTCTCCCCGCGGTGGGCTGCACACTTGAATGGAATGGAGAACGGGCACTCACTCACCGTCCGATGGGTAGTAAGATATGATACGAGGCAAGCAAATGACATGCCAGGAAGGGTAACCAAGCGCTCACCTGATCGGTTTGAAGAAACCGATCCTGACCGGAGACGAGGGTGAGCGAGGAAGCGTGGGCTTACCCGCACGCCGCGCCGATGAAGCTTCAACCTGAATTAACAATTTACAATCACTACTCCCCTTGCAAGGGGTTGGACTAGGGGTGGGGGATTGAACGGTTACATGCAAATACTACCTCCCGCAGGGAGGGGCTTTAAGCCGGCCAAGCGGGGTGGGGGAAACTAAGCTAAAGTCGAACTGGCGAGCTAAGCAGATTCTGTCAGCTTCTGGAACAGCAGAATAGGAAGTCGTTGACGGCGTCACCACGGAGTCCCCCGACTTTAGGTGATGATGGGACCAACGCCAAAATGTCTTGGGTTGGCCCAGGAAGACGCCCAAATTTCTGGAGATTATTTTGATGCCGACGGTGGCCGAGGCGGAGTCCGGACCAGGGCTGGTCGGACCTGGCTCTGGCTGTCCCAAAACTACTGCTTCTGGAAGAAGTGGCCGCCACGATCACTCTCGGGGTCCGATGAGGGCGGAACCAGAGCCGTTGTGATCATGAACAAGTCATCTTCGATCAGAGACCAACGGGGTCGCGGGAGGAGGTTGGAGCAGATGGCGAGAACCAGAAGGGTGGGAGGGGGTCGGATCTGACTCAGGGGGAACTGGCCTGCGCACTCCGGGGAGAAAATTTGGAACTCCGTGCTCCGGGGTCCAAACGGCTCCCTCCTTGTCGGTGCTGATAGAGGGCTTGGAGGAGAAGACCTCAGCCAAAAATCATGTCCAGATTCTCCCTGGAGCGGCTGTGGTCGCTTCACCTCTTGGCCTCTGGTTCCCTGCCGGAGCAACTCTGCGCAATCGAGGTAGAATGGCTCTCCCGGGCAGCACGGACGTCGGATGGACGCGAGACCACCTCGCCTGCGAAGCTGCTTCGAAGAGCTTTCCAGCAATATAGGATACACTGCCAGAAAATGCGCGATGACGACGTGGCAGGTTCTGCAAACCGTCCCCTGACTCCTGCCTACGAACTGGTGCAGGGCAGGGTGATGGGTTGTGAGAGTAGGAGTGGGGGACAAGGTGTCAATGGAGGGGGGGTAAGATGAAAACCCCAATTTGAATTGAGGATGGGAAGGGGATATAATGGGTGTCTAGGGAAGGGTGGAAGATGAAATTCAAAATTTGAATTGGGGAGGGGATGGGGAGTTAGGGAGAGGGAGATTTGAATTTTGCCTAGGGATATGCCCCTTTAGCCTTGGGATGTGGGTTTGTGCATGGGGAAGGGTAGAGGGTGGTTGGGGTTGGAAAGTGGCTTTGGGATTTGTGGATTCTATCTTGGGATGTGGGAGATGAAATTTGAAATTTGAATTGGAGAGGGGATGGGGAGTTAGGGAGAGGGAGATTTGAATTTTGCCTAGGGATATGCCCCTTTAGCCTTGGGATGTGGGTTTGTGTATGGGGAAGGGGAGTGGGTGGTTGGGGTTGGAAAGTGGCTTGGGGATTTGTGGGTTCTATCTTGGGATGTGGGAGATGAAATTCAAAATTTGAATTGGGGAGGGGATGGGGAGTTAGTGGGTGCCTAGGGAAGGGTGGAGGAGACCTTGGGAAGAGGGAGGGGATTGTCTCGGGAAGCGAGAGATGAAATTTGAAATTTGAATTTGGGAGGGGATGGGGAGTTAATGGGTGCCTGGGGAAGGGTGGAGGATGTCTTGGGAAGAGGGAGGGGTCCCTCGGGAAGTGGGAGGGGGTCTAGGGAAGTGGGAATGGAGGGAGATACAAATTCGACTTAGTCTTGGGGGAAGGTGACAGGGAGTAGAGAGAGAGAGAAAGAGAGAGAGAGGGAGTGAGAGAGAGAGAAGGAGAGTCACACTCCTAGAGGGGGAGGGAGAATTCACTCAAAGTGGAATTCAATTTCTCATGCATCAATTGTTACAAATGGAAGGGGGTTGGGTCCTATTTATAGGCACCCAACTCTTTACATGACCGAAATGCCCTTGGCATTTATACAAAAGACCAAAGCTATCCTAAACAACCAATATAGGCCCAAACTAGGATACAAAGGCCCAATTAATACAGAACAAGGGAAATTGGACTCATGACCACATGACTCAATAAAGAAAAAATTACATAAATAAGACATGAAAATAAAGATAACATGAGACAATCACCGCCGAGCTTCCTCAAGGATGTGCGAGCGACCCTAGCCAAAGGGAGTGATGAGAGATGCCATCATCAAGGCGCCTATTGAAAAGAAAAAGAAGAAGAAAAGAAGGGGTCGAAAGGCCAAGAAAGAAGCAGTGTTATCCTGCAACACACTGTCCGCCCTCTTCACCCTGCCCGGGGATGAGGATGGAGACGAAGACATATGTTATACTCCCGCTACCGAGGCTAATCAGGCCTCGATCTCTCAGTCAGCACATGCGACCCACTCAAGCCGAAGATGGGGGCACCCGACGCCTGCCAATCATAATATCATCTTCAGGGATGAGCTACCGTACAAGATACCTGCACCAGAAGTTAAGGGAGTCCAGATCCCTCCTCCATCAGGACTATACAACCAGGCCGGGGGCAGTAGCATCACTCCCTCCTTTCTAGAATTTCCCAACAAGTCCCAGGGCAAGAAACCCTGCCGTGAAGCCAACCTCGCAGCCGGGAACCTACCCCCACGACCTCAACAGCTGTCGAGCCAGACAAAGGGAGATAAACCCAAAGCGGAGATAAAGGCCAATAAGCAGCCAGATGAAGTTGCTAAGCCACAAGAAGACTCAGAGCCGGAGGCTGATGAAGCAGGCCCATCAGGGGCCACCGTGCTAGTCTCCTCCAGGCCGAAATGGGCGGAGGAGATGAAGCTGTCAAATGTCCAAGCGGGCAGCAGAATCATGAAACTATTAAAGAAGCTTCCTGCTCGATTTACTATTTGGGAAATCCTGTCCCTAAGTGAAGAAACCCGGCAGGCGATTGTCACTGCTTTGCAGACGCCTGCCCAGTACGAGAGCTGTTTGGCTAAAGCATTACCTTCGACAAATATCACTTTCACTGAGGAAGACATGCTATTGCCGACTGTTGAGCACAACAGACCCCTATACATGAGGGGGCAATTGAATGGCCAGCCGCTGAGCCAGATTCTGGTAGACCCAGGGGCAGCTGTCAATATACTCCCCTACAAGATATTTCAAAAATATTGCTTTAATGTTCACCTGGACAAGGTCGGGAATATGCGCATCACGGGCTTCAATCAGAAGTCTGAAGTCCCGCTCGGCGTGGCGGAATTCACTCTTGCTATGGCAGACTTCACTACGAAGGTCCAGTTCCATGTAATAAATTCGAATACCATATACAAGGCGCTGCTTGGCCATCCTTGGCTACATGAAAATATGGTGGTACCTTCAACTCTCCACCAATATATCAAATATAACCATGAAGGAAAGGAGGAAAGGATATTTGCCAACCTCCATCCATTTGAAGTATTTGAATGTCACATGCTGGATGCGCTTCTACATAGAACAACCACAGAAAATGCCTAAGGCAGAGGTCTTAGTGAAGACATTAAAGAAAGCTTCCGGGGACGATTGGTTCCTGCCACCGCCGCCTGGCTATGTGAACCCCAGAGGGGTATCCCATATCACCACCATAGGAGATGTGGGCAGGGCAACGCCTCCTGCTATTTTTCCACAAGCGAATGAACTTAAAATGGAAGATCGACATGATCATATCAAGGTGCCAGAGGGTCTCTTTAGGCCGAGAGTCGGCCTTGACCATTCCACGGTCAGGCCTCTCAGAACTTTGGAAGTGACCCATGATGAAGGCCCCACCAGCTTGTTCTATGTTGCAGAAGAACATGCGGCGCGAGAAGATGCTGATTGTTGCCTCCCTGAAGACTTGGAGACCGCTGCAGTGCCTGTTCAGAGATTTCCTTTTACCTCGGACAAGATGGCCAGAATGTTTGTAAAACAGCATATCCCTGCTGGCCAATCTCGAAAGACGACTGAGGCCTTCCAAAAGCTATGGTATTCTGCCAACATTGACAAGGAGCTCAGACGCGTATCTCAGCATCCGGGGCTGGGATTCTCGTTAGAAGAATATTATTATAGCGAATGATATGAGGTGGACACCATCTCTATCCTCTCGTCAACAGAAGAAGCGCCTCTGGAGGCAACTTATGATGAAAGCCCGGTAGAAGAGGAACAAGCTCAGATGTTCCAACAAGAGTACCAAAATCTGGAAGTTACCACCCTCTGCAAATGTTGGGAGCAACTCGGAGGTGAAGAGATAACTCTCCAAGCTAGATTCGATACAGCTAATAACAACGAAGCTGAAGATGCTGAAGAAGAGGTGTACAATTCCTCCTGCAGTCCCTTCACTACCCCCACAACAACCCATTCTCAGTCGGCCGATGCAGGGGTCGCTGCAACATTTCAAACAATTTTTGCAGATGAGGACGTGACCAAGCAGGAACAAGGTGCCTCTCGCAAAGATGTGGCAGTGCAAGCTGAAGCGAACCGAGCGGTCCCCACTTCCGGTGGAGTTGGGGAGCCGCCTTCCTAATCTAGCGATGAAAGAGCCAACTCTTATCAAAGCAGCTGATGAATCCCATGGAGGGGGAACTGGAGAGAACCTGATATCGGGACAATCTATGCTCCGTCTGTCCCCTGAACTACAAACCCTTGAAGGGGTCGGAGGGCGAAATGATAATATTGCCGAAGTCCTTGAACTCGATGACATCGATGATGTTCCAGATTTCATTGACCTTGAACCCGCACCTCCAAAAATTGAGGACGAGGGGCAGGCCACGGTCGATGAATTGGTAGAAGTCAACCTGGGGAGTGAAGAGGACCCCATACCTATCTTCCTTAGCGCTCAGCTCTCCTTAGCCGAGCGGGAGCTATATGTTCAATTGCTACAAGAATTCTGGGACTGTTTCACCTGGAATTATAAAGAAATGCCCGGCCTTAGCCCCGCAGTTGCTCAACATGAACTGGCGATTAGCCCCGACGTGGAGCCAGTGAAGCAGTCACCACGGCGCATGAGTCCGGAGCTCATCACTCAAATATGCAAAGAAGTTGACATGCTTATTGAGGTGGGATTCGTCGAAGAGAACCAATACACTACATGGCTGGCCAACATAGTGCCTGTCAAAAAGAAGAATGGTTAGATCCGGATATGTGTGGATTTCCGTGATCTAAATAAAGCTTGCCCGAAAGATAACTTCTCGGTGCCGATAATAGAAGTCATGATAGATGCTACGACTGGCCATGAGGCCCTTTCCTTTATGGATGGTTCATCTGGCTACAATCAGATATGGATCGCGGAGCACGACCGCATTCATACTGCTTTCCGTACCCCCAAGGGTATCTACCATTATAAAAGGATGCCTTTCGGGCTGAAGAATGCAGGCGCCACCTACCAACAGGCGATGACCAAAATTTTTGATGAATTGCTCTACCACACAGTCGAGTGCTACATTGATGACTTGGTGGTTAAGACCAGATGAAGAGAGGATCACCTGCAAGATCTCCGAACAATATTCCAACGGCTCAGACAGTACGAGCTGAAGATGAACCCGTTGAAATGGGCCTTTGGAGTCTCCAGCGGCAAGTTTTTGGGTTTTATTGTAAGGCATCGAGGGATTGAAATAGACCCCGCAAAGATTAAAGCAATTCAGGAGTTACCTCCGCCAAGGAACCTCTCCGAGCTGCGGTCTCTCCAAGCCCGGCTGGCCTATATCCGACGATTCATATCAAATCTGTCCGGAAGATGTCACCCTTTTCACAAGCTGATGATGAAGGATGTCCCGTTTTATTGGGATGAAGAATGTCAGGCGGCATTTGAGAAGCTGAAAGAATATCTCAAGACCCCTCCTGTGCTCGGCGCACCAGTAAAAGGGCGGCCACTGATCTTGTACATAGCAGCCACGCATCGTTCTCTAGGGGTGATGCTGGCCCAAAATAATGATGAAGGAAAAGAGCAGGCCCTCTACTATCTCAGCAGAAGATTGGTGAGGATCGAAGAAAAATATTCTTACATTGAGAAGAATTGCTTGGCGCTGGTCTTCGCGGTCAAGAAGCTCCGACACTATATGTTGTCGCATGAAATTAAGTTGGTCTCCAAGGGAGATCTATTGAAGTATATATTATCTCAGCCAGCACTAAAAGGCCATCTTGGGAAATGGGCGGTCATACTTATGGAGTTCGATATCTCCTATGTGCCGCAGAAAGCCGTCAAGGGACAAGCCATTGCAGATTTCTTTGCTGCACACCCAATATCTGAAGATTCTCTATTGCAGGCTGAACTGCACGAAGATGAAACATTAGAAGCAAACCAAGCGCAATCCACATTGTGGCAACTGTATTTCGATGGTGCTTCCAGAATTGACACTACGGCCTGCGGGCCCAGTAGAATTCGAGCCGGCGCAGGCGTAGTCCTGAAATCTCCAGAAGGGGAGGTCATGCACACCTCTTGTTCAATCAACACGCCTTGCACAAACAATGAGGCAGAATACGAGGCTTTGATTATCGGCCTGCAAATCGCATTATCCATGGGGATCCAAATGCTAGAAGTCTATGGGGATTCCATGCTAATTGTTAAACAAGTGGAAGGAGAGTTTGATGTCCGAACGTCAGAACTCCTCCCCTATCACCAGCTGGCCCTAGGCCTGGTGGCAAAATTCTACTACATCCAGATAAAGCACGTCAATCGAGGACAGAATGCTCAGGCAGACGCCCTCGTAAAGCTAGCTAGTTCCCTGGCAGCCCCCCCCGGATGAAAGCCTGAATGTGACTGTCATCAATAGGCGACAGGTGCCAAGTGTGATGGATGTCCCAGTTACGGGAGAAGAAAATGAAGTAATGGCTATAGAAGAAGCTCGATAACCTGATTGGCGAGAGCATCTGTTACAATGCTTTCAACGCCAGCAGCTGTCGAAAGAAAAAGAACAGAGAATGAAGTTAATAAGAATCAAATATTCTTATGAGATGAGAAACATGACTTTGTTCCGAATAATGGCGAATGCCAGAAATAAAATCCTACTGCGTTGCTTGTCCATTGACGAAGCCATGCAAGTCATGCATGAGGTGCATGCTGGGTCAACTGGAGCACATCAGGCCTGTCCAAAAATGAAAATCGAGATAAAAAAGTTGGGCTACTATTGGCCCACCATGTTTGATGACTGCTGCAAGTTTGCCAAGACTTGTCAAAAATGCCAGGAGCATGCTAACATCTCGAGGAGGCCTCCGGCACTGTTACATCCCACCATCCCAAGTTGGCCGTTTGCTCAATGGGGCATAGATGTGGTAGGTCCTCTGCTACCCTCCTCCTCTAGATGCAAGTACATCTTGACAGCCACAGACTACTTCTCCAGATGGGCAGAGGCGGTGGCATTAAGAGAAGTACCCGAGCTGGTCGCCAGGTTCTTCCGTCAGAATATAATATTCCGATTTGGGGTTCCCAGCCGAATCATTTCTGACAATGGCAGCCATTTCAGGAACCAGAAAATCTACCGGTTGACTGATAAATATAAAATTGATTGGATGACTTCTTCTCCCTACAACCCTCCAGCTAATGGGCTTGCAGAAGCTTTCATTAAAACGCTGTGCACCTTGCTGGCGAAAATCGTTAACTCCAGTAAAAGAGATTGGGAAGAAAGGATGTACGAAGCACTCTTGGCTTATCGCACAGTTTATAAAACCCCAACTGGCTGCTCACAGTTTTCCCTCGTGTACGGGTCAGAAGCGATAGTACCAATTGAATTAGAAGTCCCATCACTGCGGGTTGCCATTCAGCATGGTTTGGTCGGCAACGAACAAGCCAATGTGGAAAAAAGATTGGAGGAGCTTGCCGATTTGGAAGGAAAGCGACTCCGAGCACAACAAATTATTTAGTTATACCAAGCTCGCATGGCCCGTACTTTTGACAAGCTGGTCAAAGAGCGAGAATTCAAGAAAGGCGACCTTGTTATGGTCAAGAGAAGAGAAGTTATGGCAGCCAACCCCAAGGGGAAATTGACTGAAAATTGGATAGGCCCGTACATTATCAACTGAGTCTACGAAGGAGGCGCTTATGTCCTCGTAGATCACAAGGGTGCAGTCCAGTTCTCCCCTCTCAACGGGAAGCATATGAAGCTATACCGGGCAGCTGCACTGATGCCTGAAGACTGAAAGCACCCATGGTCCAACCATAATCCCACCGGGTCATAATGCCCCCAACGGACCTTACGTCCGTCTGGGTAAAGAAAGAACCTCTTCTTTGCTCAGGTATTAACCCCATACTCGTGAATCTTACTTGCATGACTTCCAACGGACCTTACGTTTGTCCGGAAGAAGAAAACCCTCTCTTTGCTTGGGCATTAAACCCATGCTCGTGAACACTATTTTCAAGACATCCAACAGACCTTACGTCCGTATGGATGAAAAGGACCCCGCCTTGAATACTACCTCCATAAATGCCCTCGATGGACCTTACGCCCATGGGGGTAAAGAAAATTCTTTCCTTTGCACAGGCATTAACCTCATGTCTGTGAATACACAGCTTAGCGGCGCAAGGCTTTGTGCCCCAGTCAGCTCATATGTCATATTGCCATTACGGGCCTTACGCCTGGATCGACATCAATTCTATCCTTTGCGTTGGCATTCGTCCTTGCCAATGAATAGGCCCTTCTTTGGGGCAAGGCTTCGTGCCCTAGCCAACTACGTCCACAATGTTGCCGTTGCGGGTCTTACGCCCGAATCGGCGAATATTCTTCCCTTTGCATTGGCATTTGATCTTGTCAATGAATAAGCCCCTTTTGGCGCAAGACTTCGGGCCCTAGCCATTCGCATATACACAGTGGTGCCATTACGGGCCTTACGCCCGAATCGGTGAAACTTCTACTCCTTGCGTTGACATTCGCCCTTGTCAACGAACAAACCCTTCTTTGGCGCAGGGCTTCGGGCCCTAGCCAACGATGTATACACAAGATTGCCATTGCGAGCCTTACGCCTGAATCGGCACTAATTCTATCCTTTGCATTGGCATTTGATATTGTCAACGAATACACCCCTCTTCGACGCAAGGCTTCGTGCACTAGCCATTCATATATACACAAGGGTGCCATTGCGGGCCTTACGCCCGAATCGGCACTAATTTTATCCCTTGCGTTGGCATTTGATCTTGTCAACGAATACACCCCTCTTCGCCGCAAGGCTTCGTGCCCTAGCCATTCATATATACACAAGGGTGCCTGAAGAGGGGGCGATCTCGCGCTGCTCCTGAGCGGAGGAGGGGATGACCATGTACCCTTGAGATATTAACTGCAAGAAGGGAAAATAGTCAGAGGTGCCCAGGGATAGATCCCTAGGGAAGACCCTCCGATGCTTAAGTCAGCACAGGTAGTAGAGCACAAGTGCAAAGAGGAGAGTTGGGAGGAAAGTGGGAGCGCGAGATCCCTCTCCACCAAAAGGTGAAGTGGTTCTTGCTCAGGGTTATTAGCTCTTGCCTGGCTTAGGCTTACCTTGTCGCAATGGGGCATGTCCTGTTTAAATAGCGGCCTGTTGTGCGAATTGATCCCCGTAAGCGGAGGGGTTCCAGGGGGGTTATGTCCTTCATGCGGGCTCCTTTCGGCCCGCGGACTCTTGGTTTCCCCTATCCCATTGAGCTTCCTGTCATTAAGGGATTCGCAATGGCCGAATTAATAAGCTTCCATCAGCGAGCCCGAGCGAACGACACTTGTTCAGGAGTTGTCTCCCGAGCGATAAGTGTTGGGTCGGGGCAAGGAATAGGGGGCTCCGGGGGAGCTTTCCCGATCGAATGATGCTCGGACTTCCGAACCCGAAGGCCGCCTAGGAAGCGCTTGTTCCGAGTGAGTTTTTGGGCTTTATAGTAAGTGGGCTCGGGGGCTGCCACTTTGAGGAGTTAGGCCTCGTTTGGTCAGGGATGGACCTTGTTCGGCCTCTCTGTACGGGCGGTGAGATTTTCCCTCTCCACTTGTCCCCCTCCTACTCTCGACCCAATGGTTAGGCTTGGATGAGTAGCATTTGGGATGGACTATTTGTGGCACTGGTTGGGTAAAGATATCTCTCTGGTAGGGGCCACATGATGCGGCTCACCTTGAAAATATGCCCGTTATGATGAGTAAGAGAAGGCCCCTCCTCGGGAGATCAGATGCCGCGCCGCCTCCCATCAGGGTTTGTAGGCATTGCGCATTTTTGCGTCCTTTTATCACCGAGGTTTTTAGGGTTTTGCCTCTCTTAGTAGTTGTATTTGAGGGGGGCTCCCGCGCTGTGAGAGTAGTTTTGGAGAGGCGGAGAATCGTCGCGGCCATTGGAGCTAGAAGAGCTTCCTGAGGCGGTGATTCGCAAGTTCCCTTTCTTCTCCGAAGTTCTATGGCTTAGAGCTTTCCCCTTTCTTCTCTCTGTCTCATGGCGGACCATCATTTGAGGCTGAGGGGCGGCAGAGAGAACGGACCTCCAGGGTTTCTTGACGCCGTCAGAACCGCTCTGCAGCGAGCTGGGGGAGGCGGAGGTGAAGCGGCTGGAGAGTCGCTACGAGATGCCTTGGCAATTTCAGTTCCTGGCGCCTGAGCCTCATGAGTCTAGCCTGTCCACACGCTCCGGCCTCTTTTGTTCCTTCCTCCTGACCTGGAAATGCGGCTTTCGCCTACCCCTTCATCCCTTTGTTGCCGAGTTGCTTCGGTTCTACCGGCTGGCTCCTGTCCAGCTGGTCTCCATGGTGCAGACACCAGAGCTAGCGAGAGATACGATACGGCGAGTTATCGGTACCGTACGCGGAGCACCACTCGAGCTACATCGGCTTTCATCTGGCTCGGAGACAGTCTGGAGTCTCCCCCTTGAGTCTTAGTATTTATAGTATTTATTGGTATTTTTGTTTATGTGTAATGTTTATTTATTTGGATTGTAATTCGGATTGTAATATGGGTTTATTTGTAAAATGGGACCACCTGGGTCCCGTGGGCCCCCCATCCCTTCTCTCATTGATCCACCTCAGCTCTTGGGCCCATGTGGGGTCAGTCAACTCGCCAAGGTGGGCTTCTAGAAGAGTTGGACCAAGGGGGGGACAAAGGGTGACAAAATTCAAAGTTGGACACCTTAATGTCAAGGGGGTGCCCCCCCATATATAGTATTATATTAGGATTGAAATTTTATTTTATTTGGTCCAAATCACATGTGAGAAATAATTGTGAACTCCCCCTTTTACCCCCCACCATTTCTAGATCTAGGGATAGAACTAGTCTTTTTGTATTTTGTATAAGAACCTTGTATTTCCATTTTGATTGGAATTAATGCATAAAAATCAGAATTTTGTTAGAGCTCAAGCAAGGGCCGTCCCTCTCTCTCTCTCTCCTCTCCTCTTCTTGCAGCTAGGAAGGCTATGTTCTGAGGTGTGAAGCCTCATCTATCTGGTGTGAAGTTCATCGTCGCCGCCGCCGCCGCCGCCATCGAGCCGCTGTTGCACTGCCACCGTCGTCGCCGGTTTTCTGTCAATCGCGGGACAGCAAGCTCTTCTCAGAATTTCTGCTCCCGACCCTGTGATCTTTTGGATTCCAATTTTTGAGGGTGAGTTCTGGAGGTCAATACCACATCCCATTAAAATTCTCTAATTTTCTAGCCCCCGTTTTCCATTTTTCCCATCTTGTGTTTCCCCACCCTCCAGATCTGCCTGGGTTTTGTCTTCTGTCACAGCAACCTGGTAGTTCATCCATGAACCCACCTTCCCCATGTCTGAACAAGCTATAATTTTTATTGGGGATTCTGTCCACCCAAACCCCCTTCAATTTTTTGGAGATTTATAGATCACGTTTACATTTTCTTAAAATCTCTGTCAAATCCCAAATCTGTTCTGTCTGCCACTGTCCAGATCCGACCACCCAGTGTTAGAAAGTAGTTTTTTCCAACCAAACCTCCACCATAATTCACAAAAAAATATCCCCGTCTTCTTATCTTTCACCTCTCCAACTTTCATGAAGAACTCAACCCCTGGATCCAATGTTTGAGTCACGGTCAACGCCAACTCTAAGGAAATTCCACTTCTGTCCTGCCAGATCTGAGGCAGAGATTAGTCAGGTTCTAAATTCTGCCATGAAGAGTATGGTCCCGACAAAATTCCTGGAACCACAAAGGTTTGAAGGATTTCGAGTCAGCTTTCCAACGGCGCCAGTTTCGCGCAGATCCGACATCGGTGCTGGTCGCAGCGAGCTTTGTCGCCAGAGCGCGCGGGTCTGAAACAGAGTTTCAGATCCATGGGCAGCAGCTCCAACACTTAGAGATCGGAGCCGATCGGTCACCTCCCGGAGTTCCAGTCCGGCTGCCATTTAGGGGATCGCCCCTCTAGGTGTCCCATTCGCAACGGCACCCACCCTGCCAGATTTGGAGGCTCGAACAGTCATGAGCCCCGCAGACCCGCCGAACGCGCCATCCGGACAGCACCAATTGTGGCTTTCGGCACCGTCGGAGCGACCCCAAGATGCTACCCGTCAACCCAAATCCCGACACTCCTGGGTCCCACATGTGACCTGTTACCTCCCTGCGTGGAGTGGGGCAAAAATTTGTACCACAGTGAAAATTGTTAACCAGGAGTGTGGATTTGGCCGGGGTTGTCTTCCCCACGCCGGGTGCGTGGAGGTAACAGTCTTAACTTCTCGGCATTACACTTGCTTAGTTAGTATGTGATCATATTCCGCTGCTGAGTGCATTAGGAACCTAGCTCATGAGTACATGTCACCGCTGTGAGTAAGAGAGTGACCCGTCCCGTGACTCGGTCCGAGCACGGAAGTGAGTCGACCACCCTTGACTCTGCCGGTTTCTCAACCGCGCACGTCTGTACGCTTCCCTCGTTAAGGGACGATCGCGAGCTTGTCTAGAGTCCAAGGATCGCATATCAACTTGGAGTCGAGTCCGCTGTCCGTCCCGCATCAGTTTGGTATCAGAGCGAGTCGAGTCTAGGGTAGTCATCATAGCATGGTCTAAGTCGAGTTTAGGATCATCATTGTTTTAAAACAAACAAAAAAAAGTGTGTTTTTGGGTCGCATTTTCATCCCAATAACTCGGTATATCAAAAGGTGTCGCCCGAACGTTAGGTTACGCCTATCGGGAAGGCCGTCGAGGAGGCCCCCGGGTCAAACCTCCGCCATGTACCGGATATTGGTTAAGTCTAGGAGCATCATCTTTGCAATAGTCTATGTCTCCTCATCCGTGTCAGTTGCATGCCCACCCGTCGAGGCACCCAATACTCGCCACCACCACCTATGGCGGATTCCTGAGCCCGTAGTTCCGATGAGCCCTCGACGGCCGAGATGTTTCGAGCCCTCAAGGATCGTCTCGATACGATGGCCTTAGTATGCATCTAGATGGTGCAGGAACATGTCTAGAAGGGAGGATGAAAGCCCTAGAGGATCGGGCCGAAGCATCGGACCAGTCCATTCAGGGCCTTGTGAAGAGAATTGCTGTCCTAGAGAGGGCCCCAGTGGCGGCGCAACCCATGCCGACTAATGGCCAACATGAGCAGGTTCAGCAACCTGCTGCTCAAGGGGCTCAAGGGACAGATGATAGGAGGTAGCAAGTGCACGAGGTGGATGATTACGCCTCCGATAATGAACTTGGGGGTTACGGTCGTCGAAACCAACGACGGAATCGTGATGATGATGACGACCGCATTCTTAGGAACGTGCGTGCGGATCCTCCCCTATTTGATGGGTTGTTGCCTCCCTACGGTTTTGATGATGTCTCACACTATAAATCAGTCTGTTTCTATCTCTAGATCGATTCATGCTTCATCACTTGGGACAGTGCAGTTCATGTGGTTGTCATATAGACATGCATTACTTGATCAAGTATATACACTGCCAGCATACACGTTCAAAGTCTCTGCATTGAAGTCTGTACATTGGCCATCTCTGTATAGAGTCTTTTGCATTCCTTCATATCAAGTCTAGACATTGTGCATTCCTTCATATGAAGTCTATACACTGCATGCTACAAAGTCTGCACATCCCGTTTGCACTAAGTCTACACATTGGCAAAGTCAATACATCGCTTATGCAAGTCTGTACAGCCAGTGCATTCATTGATATCAAGTCTACACACTGCATATAGGCAAAGTCTGCACATTGGTATAGTCTATGCATCGGGCTGGCGCTCGCAAAGTCTATACATCGTAGTCTTCATCTTTCAAGTCTATACATTGGCCATGTCTACACATCATTTGCCTGGCTTCTTATTCAAAGTCTACACATTCATGGCATATGTGCATCGTTTGTTCTGCAAGTCTATACATTGCCTGGGGCTTGCTAAGTCTAGACATCGGTGAAGTCTGTACATCCACCGCTGAACCTTCCAAGTCTATACATTGCCCTATTTCAGGCACGCAGAGTCTGTACAGAGTTTGCACAAGTCTGCATCTTCCAAGTCTATTCATCCATAGCAAGTCTGTACATTCCTAAGTCTTTACCTACGTTCGGAACCCCAAGTCTATACATTGGTAAAGTCTGCACATTGTGCTTTGAAGCTGTACCAAGTCTATACATTGTCTCGCCCACATCTTCAAAGTCTGTACATCCGATCGTCTCTTCCAGCGTCTCACGCTATCAAGTCTGTACATCGTTTGCGTATAGTGCATCGTCATCCAAAGTCTGTACAGCCAGATCTGTCTCACCTTGCGTCTCTTCAAGTATGTACAGCCTTGGCGTATGCTTTCATAAAGTCTATACATCGTGGGCTTCGAGTCTTCAAAGTCTGTATATTCTTCAAGGGGTAAGTCTATACATTGGATATGGGTGTGCATCGTAAAGTCTATACATTGCTTGTGTAACTCAAGCCTTTACATCAAAGTCTATACATTGGTTATGCTAATGCATCGTTCTTCTCAAGTCTGTACACTGTCTTCCCATGCACGCATTCATCAAGTCTATATACTCCGTTGTTTTCATGTCTATACATTTGATTGCTTCATGCTTTACACAGAAGTCTACACATTCCTCTCTGTTATGTTAATGCATCATTCTGCAAGTCTGTACATTGGGGTCGCATGAAGGCTTTCAAGTCTATACATTCTCACGTTGTACATACTTGCTTATTTACTGCTTCTAAAGTCTATACACGCTGTGTTAAAAGCCTGAACTAACTTGTTACATCTCTTTTGTCTCTGCCTGCAGATGATTCAGGTTGATGATTGGGCACGTGATCCGAGGATGATGCTTGACACGTGATCCGAGGATGCTCTGGAAAAGGAGGGAACGAGCCCTACTCACGCCACTCGTGTGAAGTCATGGTATTCAGGTCGGATGCCATATAAAAGGTGTCTTCTGCGAACAGAAGGACTGAACTGGAGTAAAAAGCTGAGAAGTAGAATCCCTGAGCAGAAGAAGAAAAGAGAGAGCCTCCACGTTCCAGAGAGAAGACAGAGAGAAAAGATTTGAGAGAATTGTTCTGAGAGAAAAGTCTGAGTGTGAGAGAAGTGTCTAATTTGCTTCTTTGGAAGCTACATTGTATTGCTTTTCAGAAATGATTGTCTTCATCGATTGTCTTGTTTTCCAGTTTCTTTCTTCATATTTCTAATTCCGAATTGTTACCCTCCAGTGTTTGGAGGAAGGGAGAGTTACTCCGGTTTCCCTCTGGGCTGCAGAGGAAGAGAGATCAGTGATCTCTGGTTTTGCCAGTGACGGGTTGTCACTAGCAGGTTCCCTCCGGGTTGGAGGAAGGGAGATCCATCTCCGGTTCTGGTCTTGCGGGTAGCAGGTCCAGGTGTCAAGCTCTGTGGGTAGCAGAGTTTAGGTTGAGGGATTTGTTTCCCTTGGTTGGTCAAGCTGTGTGGCAGCATTTTGTTCGCAGACTGAGTCTGCTGTTTCTAGCCATGACTAGTGGAAGCCTAACTCTAGTTGGAGTGAGGGGTGGATGTAGATTGTGGACTACAATCGAACCACCTTAAAAATACTTGTCTCTTCTGTGGTTTGCTGTTATCGTTTGTGCTCTCCATTTGCTTGGCATTTTGTTTGACTGTGAACAGCCTTTTCAATCGAACTTACTTATTCTGTCTTGGTTATTGACTGCGTTAGCAATACTCTTTCGGTGTATCTGAAGGGTTGAAATTCAAAGTAGTGATTTTCAGCTGAAGTTTTTAAATCGGGAGTGATCTATTCACCCCCCCCTTCTATATCACTCTTCGCTGCGCATAACATGGGTCTCTGGACCCGAAGGTTTATTTAGATTGGGAGGTCGGCATGGACCGGTACTTCGAGTGGTTTGAGATGACGGACCACCGAAGTGTTCGATACGCGAAGATGAAGTTGCATGGGCCGGCCCAAACTTATTGGACCAATGTGGAGAACCTGTTAATGCAGCGACGTCAACCCCAGGTCGGTACTTGGGATGCGATGAAAACCAAATTGAGGCAGAAGTACCTCCCTGCCACATATCACCAACGTCTCATAGACAAATGGTAAAGTCTCACCCAGGGGAGCCGGTCCATCACTGAGTACACCGCCGAGTTTGATGAGTACTATTTACGGTGTGGAGTGACGGAAGAGAGCACCATGACCATCTCGCGCTTCCGAAGAGGTATGCGGCCACATTATCAATATGAACTCTTTCGACGTAATGTGACCACTTTGGAACAAGCATATCAGGTCGCTCTCGAATTGGAGCAATTCGAGGCCGAGTTTGAGCCCACCCAACGGTCGGGCCCCTTCCCTCTTCGTAGTGTCAAGCCCCGCAGCTCTTCAGGCACCTACCTGAGGGCCCCCATGGCTCGACCTCAGGAGCCCACTCGTCCAGAGCCTTTCTCTCCTAGGCCTCATCCTCCACCTCCGAGAGACTTCCCTCATCCCCAACAACCTCCGGCACCCATAGCCCGTCCACCAGCACCCGCACCTCTTGCCCGTCCCTTATTGCCTTTGATCGGGGAGCCTAGTGGATCTCGACAGCAGTGTTTTCGCTGCAATGGGTTTGGCCATTTTGCCAACCAGTGTCCCACACGTCAATCTGTTGTCATTGGGGACACACAGGTCGGGAACACCTCATCTTCTGAGCTTGTGGCAGTCAGCTATGAGGCGGATCAAGAATTAGCTGACGAATTCTTTGAGAAAGAGGATGATGGTCAGGAGGTTCAGCATCTCGATGATGCCCAGATAGGGGTCGTCAGGTGTATTCTCAACCAGCCACTTGCCATTGATGACAGGCGTCGGACCATCATATTTCATACATACTGTAGGCTGGCCGGACAAGTGTGTAAGGTAATTATCGATAGTGGGAGTTGTATCAATGCAATCTCCACGGGCACTATCTCTCGTCTTGGTCTTACTCCCGTGGATCATCCTTTCCCCTATCGAGTATCATTGGTGGATTCCACCTCCATTTCGATCAGGCTACGGTGCTTGGTCCCATTGCAGTTCCACGCCTACCGTGAGGAGATCTCGTGTGATGTCCTCCCCATGGAGGTGGGCAGTATTATTCTTGGTAGGCCGTGGTTATTTTGATCGGGATGTCACACTCCATGGCCGGTCGAACACCTGTACCTTCGACCATGGTGGCCAGCGGATTACCCTCCACCCCTCTCAGCCCAAGAGGCTTTCAGTTAGGGGTCCTACTGGTCCTAGTACTCCGGAGCCTTCCATCCCTAGACCCAGTACCCCATCCCCAGCTAGGGCCATGACCGTTACATCGAGCACAGGCGAGCCCTCGACTAGGAGGTTGATGATGATTAGCTCCCGAGAAATGGAGCGGGAGGCTAGTAGGGGCATCCCTGTGTTTGCCATTACGGTCCGAGAGGTGGAGCAAAAGTCCGAGGGTGAGCTCCCACCTGATGTTGTTCCTATTCTGCAGGAGTTCGCTGATATTTTTCCCGAGGAGCTTCCCGAGGGACTCCCACCTATGCGGAATATTCAACATGCTATCGACCTGATTCCGGGCTCCTCATTACCCAATCTTCCTCACTATCGCATGAGTCCCACGGAACATGCCGAGCTAAAGCGGCAGGTCGATGAGTTGATGCAGAGAGGGTCTGTTCGGGACAGCATGAGTCCGTGTGTTGTGCCCGCATTACTCGCCCCAAAGAAGGATGTCATGTGGAGAATGTGCATTGATAGTCGTGCCATCAACAAAATCACCGTGAAGTACAGGTTCCCTATTCTTCGCCTAGATGATATGCTTGACATGATGGCAGGTGCCACTATCTTCTCGAAGATTGATCTTAAGAGTGGCTACCATCAGGTGAGGATTAGGCCAGGTGATGAGTGGAAGACCGCATTTAGGACCAAGGATGGTCTGTATGAGAGGTTGGTTATGCCCTTTGGGTTGACCAATGCCTCTAGCACCTTCATGCGACTCATGACTCAGGTCCTTCGACCATTCATTGGAGTCTTTGTGGTAGTATATTTTGATGATATCCTTATCTACAGTCGCACCAAGGGGGACCACTTGGACCATCTACGGAAGGTCTGTCTGCTTTTAAGGTGAGAGCAGTTGTTTGCGAATCCACAGAAGTGTGCCTTTATGACTTCTCAGCTTACCTTCTTGGGTTTGATTGTGTCTAGTACTGGGGTCTCCGCTGATCCAGAGAAAGTCTGGGCCATTGTTGAGTGGTCGGAACCCCGTACGGTCCATGATGTCCGCAGCTTCCATGGCCTCGCGACGTTCTATCTTTGTTCCATCCACGGATTTAGCTCCATCACTGCCCCGATCATGGACTGTATTTGGAAGGGCACGTTTGTATGGACGAAGGCCGCTGTTGCTGCCTTCAAGGACATCAAGGAGCGCATGACCCAGACACCGGTCCTTCGATTGCCAGATTTCTCGAAGGTGTTTGAGGTCTCGTGTGATGCATCGGGTGTTGGGATTGGAGGAGTGTTGAGTCAGGACACCCACCCGGTCGCATATTTCAGTGAGAAGCTGAATGACGCTGTTGACACCCGTTTTATGCCGATAAGTTGAGTCGTTCCTCTTACTCCCATTTGTTGATGTCTCAAGTTATCCACCACTCGTTGGGGCTATTTTCAGGCATACTTTGGGCCAATTTTTGGGTTGCCTCCCTCCCTGGTTAGGTCCAAATTGATTCAGGGCTTATCAGGCCTTGATTTTGGTTGATTGGGCTTTTCCATGAGTTTCAAAGTCCACGTGCATGTACGGTTCATACATGGCCGTTCATTTAATGGGCGGTTGAAAGTGGTCCGTCCATATATTTTGGAGTATTTTGTGTCATTTTCTGAATTTTCACCGACAAGCTTTTGTGCGGCCCTCTCCTAGCCGTTCAACTTGATGGACGGACTAAGGCTGACCGCTCATCTCTCAGAGTCCTGCGCTTGAAGGTTTTCTCAGATAATTATCCAATTAATTGAATTATCACCGACAAGGCTAGAACGGTTTGTCCTTGGCCGCTCTACATTTGAACGGTCTCAACTGAGCCGTTCATCTATGAGAGTCCAGTGGCGAACGTTTCGGTCAGTTCGATGGATAACTAGGATTATTTTCTGATTATTTTGAATTTCCACCGACGTGGTTGAACGGTCCTGAGATAGCCGCGTGTCCCGTTGAGCGGTCTATCGTAAGACCGTTCATCTGTTCTATTCCTGAATTTCAACTGATTTTATCCCTTTTATCCGTGGTTTTATCCCCAACTTCTCTCATCAATTTCTCCGCGGATAATCAACCATTTTAGCTGCCATTTCGACTAGATAAAAGATAATTCAGTTATCTACGATTTTCCTTTGATTATCTCGACCTGAAAATGCCTCTAAACCCTGATCTCGGGGCTGGCTTTCTAGGCTCTATAAATAGACTCTAAAGGCCAAGCTTGAAAGGGGGGGAGATTTTGGTCGATGGCGAAGCCCTGCCGCATTCTTAAGCGACCTAGCACCAAGGAGGGAGGCTTTCTACGTCCATACAAGTCTCCGGTTCAGGGAGTAGTCCAGTTTTGAGTCGTTTGTGTTTCATAGCTTTCGTCATTTCTCATTGCATGCATTACCTTCACTACTTTCACCCCACATTTTTCTTCATTCTCATCATCATGCACACATCCACCCACGTTTTTTGACACCCTAGGGGTTTAAAACCCCCCAGGTATTCCCCTTTCCACTTAGTCATGTTCACTCCTTATTATTTTGTAGTTACTACACCATTCAGTTTTAATTAAGGTTTTCTGTGTGTTTTTACGTTGTTTTGCAGGTCAACAATCATCAGCACGAGGCCCATCCCCTCTGGCCAGCTGGAGAGGGTGGAGGTTGGACCACTTTGCGACTTCTGGCTCGGTGGTCTCGAGCGGTTCTCTTTTGTCCGTGCAAGGAGACGTGCGGTGTATCTTCGACCGTTCTTCTTCGTCCGGCGGTCGTTACAGAGCCGTTCAACATCTAAGAGCGCTTCCCCCCGCATCTTCTGCAGCACCCTTAGGCAGTCTATCGTAAGACCGTGCGTCTATAGGCGGTTCTTCATCAACCGCGCATCTTCCCAATGCTGCAGCTAGGCGAGTGTCTCCCCTTCCTTTCCAAAGCACGTCGCGTTCATCACGTTCGGCGCTTTTGGTGGTGATCACGGTCATTTTCATTTTCTGTTCTCCTCTTACTATCTTTCACTTACTCATCGCATGTTGATTTATTCATAACACCATCTTCCTTTAAGTAAGAGGAGAAAATATATCTACACCCTTCTTTTGTGGTGATCATGGTGGGACCCCTAGTGCCCATCGTGCTTGTGAGTTGCTGACCCCCCCCTTTGTTGTTTAGTTTTCTCCTTGGAGTGATTGTAGGTCGGGAGCCGTTTTCTGCCTTCTGGGACGTGAGCGGCTCTCACAGAGCCGTCCGTCCTCTGGAGCGGTTGATCATCCACCGTCCTTCCCCTGCGACCAGCTCCAGTCCTACTCTAGCGTCCTGTCGTAGACGGTGTCCCATCGACCGTCCATCCTTCTGCGCGGCCTGTCTCTGGCCGTTCATCTCTTCGGCACAGGTACGCTTCGGTGTGTTCTGACTGTAGGTACGCGGCTGCTGGAGGTCCGTTCCAGAGCTTACGCGGCTGGTTACAGACCGTTCTTCTGGTACGTTCCTCATTACTGCTATCCCATATTTATAGCATTCTGTGATTATTTTGCAGTCATTTTGTCGTTCTGTCGCTCCCTAGATTATACGGTCCTATACAGACCGTCTGACTCTTTGAGCGGTCGCATCCAGACCGTTCTTCTGGTGCCGCAGTGCACTCATGGTCCATTTTGATTGCCATATTCCATGCGATTTGTCAGTTTTGGTGCTAGTTGTTGATCTCCCCCTGCTCTCTTACCATTGTTGCATCATTGTTTTTATTGCTCATATGTTTGCTTGATCATTATTTGATAGTTGCTAGGCTAGATTGTGCATGCACTCCAGTGCGCATAGGAGCATCCATCTCTTTCCATAGTAGTTGCATTCCTACCGAGGTAGGTTTTCCTCTCGTCTCCATATTCCTTGGAGCCGACTAGGGACCTTGCCGAGGACTTCCGTAAGTCCCCGTGAGCCGTGGATTCTCACACGGACGCCGGACAGGTTGTACCGTACCCACCCCAGTCTAGGGTTTGCATCAGCGAGTGAGAGATCCTTATAGAGTCACACAGTTCCTCATTTCTTACCCTAGTTAGGCACCTAGTGGTTGAGAGAATTTAGATTTTCATTAACCCACTAAGGTTCAAAGAGAAAATCATAAGAATTTGACGGGCATCATGTAATAACTTGATTGTCTAAGTGGGTGATTCTCCTCTCATCTCGCCCTTCCATTGCATGTTTGTTGTTTGATTTGTTGATTTGGTTGGTTAGGTTTGTCTGCCCTAGTCTTAGGTGTTTAGTGCATGTGGGGTTGTCTCTTTCCCTCAGGATCATCTCCTAGGGTCAGTTCTCATTTCCATTCTTACTTCAACCCCTTGTTTGATTCATCATCTCCTATGTCATCATACGACTTCTCTCAGTCTCACGAGGACTCTCTTCCTCGTGGCCTTCTTGAGGAACCGCCTAGGGTCGCCCATATGCAAGGGGGAGAGGGGACTGCCCCTCTGCTCCCGACCATTCTTGGTGAGGGTTCCCAACGCTCTCTTTCAAATCCATCCAGTCAGAATCCGGCCAATCAAATTCTCAATATGATGGCCCAGCTGGACCCTACCCAGCTCCATCTCATCCGGCAAGTCTTGCAGGGGGCGGATGCCCCGACTTCAGTTCTTTCTCGTGGCATGACCACCGTTGCCACTTCAGCTGCTGTTGCTGGGACCACCTCTGTGGCCCCCATTGTTCTTACTCCCACTCATCCTCAGATCCTTCGGTACTCCGGCATGGAAGAGGGCTAGGCTTCTACCTCGGCCCATCAGCAGCTCGATAGGGGAAGTCTCCAATCCCCTCTGTTCCTTACCTTGATCCCTATGCCACTATTTCTCCATCGCCGCAGGCCCTCGTAGCCCCGGCAGACTTCATTAGGTTGCAACCAGGGGCCGCCCAGCTGGCTCATGCGGATGTGGGCCCTTCCCCGGCCCATTATCCATCTTACGGGCCGCCCCCTCAATCGGCTTATCCTTTGGCTACATATCCAGGTACTACTACTCCTGCTCCTTCTCCTCCGTCCCGGGAACGGGAAATTCTGGATAAATGGGATGCTATGCAGCAACAAATTGATCTCCTCCATAAGCGGGTTGGCCTGCAATCTTTGGCTGACGTCCCTATTCCTAACTTCAGGGACATTCGTTTTCCTTCTCAGTACGAGCTCCCCGTGTACCGCAAATATGATGGGAACGGCAACCCGTTCATCCATGTTCGGGAGTTCCTATACGAGTCAGCATAATTCCAGCAAGACGATCGCCTGATGGCTTATTTATTTCGCCAATCATTAGAAGGGGTCGCTCTGGAATGGTTCTATACTTTGCCCATGGAGGAGGCCGAGAATTTCAAGACCGTCAAAGAGAGGTTTATTCAGAGATTCCAAGATCGGGTAGGACCCGAGTATTCCTTCACCGACCTGGTAGCTGAGAAGATGAAGCCAGAGGAAGATTTTGCAACCTATGCAGATCGATGGAGGCAGATGGCCTCACGTGTGCCCGGGCAAATCCCAGAAGAAGAGAAAGTAAAGTTGTTGAGCTCCAATGCTACACCAACATTCAGAAAAATCTTGGCAATGAATGACAATTCGAATATGCACCAGTTATACAGCAGAGCTCGTTTCATATAAACCCAGTTTAAAGACTCCCCTATTCATTCTCTATTTGAGGCCCAGAAACCCAAAACCGCCAGGAAGACCCAGGGCCCCGTCACTGAGGGAGTACATATCAACGAGCAGGTCCAGGCTATTCAGTTCCCCCACCAAGCCGCTCCACCTCGCTTCCCTCAGCCTCCACGCAACCCCTAGTTCGCCACTCCACAAGTTCCCCAACCCACTTTCCAGGTTCCCAAATACCCGCAACAACAACCACCGCCATCCCAACAGCCTCAGCGGTCGCCACAATATAATAATGTTCCTCCACCCGCCGCTTATGGATCTGCTCGATCGAGTCCAAAGAGGGCCCATTACCCTCCTCTTCCTGAGACCTTGCCCGATATTTTTTCTGCTTTGATGTATACTGGTGATCTTCAATTGCCTCCCGAGCGTCAAAATTGGAATCCGGCCACCGATCAGTCTCGATATTGCATATATCATCGGCAGCCCGGGCACACGATAGAGCGGTGCTATCAGTTTAGAGACTTGGTGTATGATTTACATGAGGGCCAGAGGATTGATTGAGCCCAGATGCACCAGCCGATTGAAGACATCAAGCAGAGGCAGAGACAAGCCAGGCCGCAGCAGGCGGCGCCCTAGCAGCAGCAGTAACAGCAACCTCAGCAACAACAGCAACCCCAGCAGCAACAACAGGACCTTGGGATCCATCAGAATCCCATGCCGATGCATCAACCCGCTCCTCAACAACAACAATAGCCGCCGGCGCCGGCACCAGCACAAGTAAACATTGTCCAACACCCAGCCCCCAACGCTGGGTGGACTTTTGATGATGAAAGCACACATTTTGGCCTTCCACCACAACCATTCCCCCGCACCTGCTATCCCCTCCATCCTCAGGCCCGCCATTCTGACCACTACACCACTCGTTATTCCCTCCGCATCACCCATCAGGCCCGTCGCATTCCCCTCCGCACCGCAAGTCCTTGCACCACCACCCACCATACCCTCCATCATCACCCCTCCGCTTAACCCCTCGCCCATCTCCCCTTCACCAGGGCCCATTAGACCAACTTCCGCCATCCTCACCCCCATTTCTACACCTTCCACCTACCCCACCGGGCCAGGCGGGGGTCCATCTTAGGCCGTGCCGGCACCACATTGCGCCCTTCAGAGCGGGCGTCCCTTCCAAAGAATTTTTCCTCCCTCTGGTGCGTCTGCATCCAACCTCCAAATTCCCTCCCCCACAGCTGAGACAGAAGGAGAAGACCCAGTGCCGGGCACGAAATATGACCTATTGTAGCACTTGGACCGGATGCCGACCAAGTTCTCAGTTTTGGAATTGATCAAAAGGTCGCCACTACACCAAGATGCCTTGAAGACTTTTTTACAGAAGGTTATGGTGAGCGAGGATGTGGCAGTGGATAGCTTGCCGTCGGTGTTGGCAACGATTACCAAGGGGCCTTCTATTTCATTTTCTGAGTCAGAGCTAGCGCCCCCTGAGGCACGGTAGATGCCACTATGTATTACCATCTCTTTGAACAAAGTGGCCGTGGAGTCTGCCCTTGTGGACACGGGAGCGTCGATAAATGTGTGTCCATTGAGTACCCTTCGTGCCTGCAGCATTTCAGAGGATATGCTCAAGCCAACTCCGACCACAATAGCAGCATATGACAATTCCAGACGTGCTTGTCACGGGGTCGTGACGGTACAGGTCGAGCTAGGGCCTTTGGTTATGGACGTGGAATTTTATGTATTGGACATAGATCCAATGTTCAAAGCTATTATGGGTCGTCCATGGATAAACAGCCTGAACGCCGTGCCCTCCACTGCCCACCAGTGTTTGAAATTCCCATTCCAGGGGCGGGTGGTCAAGGTGAAGAGCATTTCCACAGTCCAGAATGTTGATGCGATAGCAGCCAAGATTCTTCCTACATTATGGCCGAGTAATAGGCCAGTTCTGTCAGTTATGAACTTGAATTATTCATGGGCGTATGCGTCACGCAAGCCCGCCACCGCGCCAATAAATGTCAAGATCAAGTCCAAGATGAGAGACTCCAAAGGGTGGCACATGATTCTGAAACTGGGCTATCAGCCGGGCCTGGGTCTCGGCGCACAATTGCAGGGCCGGACCAACCCCGTCCCTAAAGGCAGGAAGATGGGCCGCCGAGGCCTCGGCTACCGTGATTCCGCAATGTCGATACTTGGAGACTCTGGGCCGTTAACATGGGACTATCGGCAACATTTTGTGAAAGGCCCGTTACAGCCCGGCACTTTGAAGACGCCGCCACCCAATTCTGAAGAGAAGGTAGATGATACCCATGTTGTTGCTGACCCACCACCGCCGTTGCAGGGGTTGGTGAATGATATAGAAGATTTTTCTGATGGTTTTGAAGAATTGTTTCATGAAAGAGAAAGCCAGCCGAAGGAGGAGACGCAGCTGGTGAAGCGTCCTCCAATGCAACTGGTCTGCCGGGGGCCACGGGAAGTGGGGAGCTCTATCACTACTTATTATAGTCCCCATCTCGTCTTGCCTCTTGGGTTCAATAATCGGGGTCTGTCCCCCGTTCCCCTCCGATCCTGGTCGACCCGTACTTCACGGAGAGACCACCTGAAATTTTATTCGTTCCCTGTACTTGCGGGCATTGCCCGCCTATTGATCTCTCAACCTTATTTACTCCTCCTCCCCCCGGTGCTCAACTCCACGAGATGTCGTTCTCTTCCTCCGATCCGTTCTTTGATTGCATATTCCCTGAATTATTTCCCATGCAACTGCCTCCTCCTCCGTCTCCTTCCTCCTCCTGCTGCGTGATCACCTCCGGCCTAAAAAAAAAATGCCAATTTCAAAACGGAGGTTTCAATGGAAGATTACGCTGTGTTCTGCTCAGATTCCCAGGGGCACGAGACCCCTGTTCCTTTTCCAGTAGATTTCCTCTCTCCTAGGGTAGATGTACAGTGTGCAGAGTCTCCTAGGTTAGTAGAGTCAGTTGGGGTAGAGTCTAGTTCGAGTCTAATCAGCCCGTCCACCTCTGCAGCGCACCCTGTGGCACGTCGTCCCAAATCCATCCCCGATAGGTTTCTACAAGATTTGGCCGAGAGATGCCATGCCCTTCTTAGGTGTCCGGAGTTTGTGGAGACCGTAATTGTTCTGGAAGAAGATGAGGAATTAGAAGGGGTATGGAGCAATGACAGATTAGGGGTATATGAAAATGTGAATGAGAAGGACCCAGCTAACGATGAGGAAAGCGACGTGGATGACACTGCTGACCTGTACGCGCAAGGTTTGAAGAGATTTGATGAACCATCCTCGGCAGTGGATGAACCCACTAAGGAAATTAATCTTGGAACCAAAGAGGACCCCAGGCCCATACTTATTTCTGCTAATCTCCCCCCTCAGGTTGAAGAGGAGCTCATCAAGGTTTTGAGGGAGTATAGCGATTCCTTTGCCTGGTCCTATGAGGACATGCCGGGTCTTGACCCCATGATGGTTGAACATCGATTGATTCTTAAACCAGGGGCAACACCCGTTAAGCAGAAAGCGAGAAGATTCCACCCACAGATGGCCTTGAGAATTAAGGAAGAAGTCGACAAATTGCATAAGGCCAGGTTCATTAGAGTTGTTTTATATCCGCAGTGGGTGGCCAACATAGTCCCGGTAATGAAAAAGGATGGCAAAATCCGGATTTGTATCGATTTCAGGGACTTGAATAAGGCATGTCCGAAAGACGATTTCCCGCTTCCTCACATTGATGTATTGGTTGATAGCACAGCTGGATATGAAGCCCTCTCGTTCATGGATGGTTATTCTGGATATAACCAAATCCGTCTAGCTCCGGAGGATCAAGAGAAGACCTCGTTCACCACGCCCTGGGGCACGTACTGTTATGTTGTCATGCCATTCGGATTGAAGAATGCAGGTGCTACTTATCAAAGGGCAATGATGGCTATCTTCCACGACATGATGCATGTCTATTTAGAAGCTTATGTGGACGATATTTTGGTCAAGTCGAGGTCTCAAGAAGAACATCCCGCCATTCTAGCCAAAGTATTGCAAAGGGCTAGGGAGTATAAGTTAAAGATGAATCCAAAGAAATGCGTGTTCGGAGTTGCGTCAGGGAAGTTGCTCGGGTTTATAGTTAGTAAACGGGGGATTCAGATCGATCCAAATAAAGCAAAGGCCGTTATGGAAATGCCGCCGCCTAAGAACATAACTGAACTCAGAGGTTTGATTGGGCGGTTACAATTCATCAGGAGATTTATATCTCAACACTCGCAAAGGTGCCGTCCATTCTATGAATTGTTAAAGGCGGGCGCAAAGTTTGAATGGAATGAATAATGCCAAAAGGCCTATGAGGAGCTTAAGGTTTATCTTTCTAATCCCCCAGTTTTGCAACCACCCGTCCCTGGGAAACCCCTGATCTTATACATTTCTGTGATTGAGGAGTCCCTAGGAGCTGTCTTGGCGCAGGTAGACGATGAAGGAAGGGAAAGGGCGGCATACTACCTTTCGAGATTGTTTAATCCTGCCGAATCTAAGTACACTGCCATGGAGAAGACCTGTGCAGCGCTAGTATGGGTAGCTTAGAAGCTCAAACATTATTTCCTTGCCCATGAGGTTAGGCTGATCTCTAGAATGGACCCCATCCGTTATCTTCTAGAAAAACCTGTCCTTTCTAGCCGACTAGCTCGCTGGTAGAGCTTTCTTTCCCAATTCGACATCACCTTCATTGTCCAAAAAGCAATCAAGGGATATGCTATTGCTGAGCATCTCGCTCATTCTCCCATCCCTCGCACGGATTCGATCCATGACGAGTTCCCCGATGAACACTTGGCGGTAATCACTCATATTCCTTTTTGGTCTCTCCATTTTGATGGTGCTCTCAATTCCCAGGGCAGTGGAATCGGCGCCGTTCTCCTTACTCCGGAAGGGGTAACCATCCCTATCGCTTATCAACTCTCATTTCCTGTCACGAATAATATAGCCGAGTATGAGGCTCTCCTTGCCGGTCTGAAGCACGCCTACATCATTGGCGCGCGATACCTTAACATCATAGGAGACTCTCAGTTGGTGCTGTGCCAAGTTCTATCAACTTACCACACCTGTGACCCTAAGCTTAAGCCCTATCAAGATTGGGTCACGCTCTTGGCTAGGCAATTCCGGAAGCTCATCTATATTTACACTCCTCGTTCTCAGAACATCTTGGCAGATGCCCTTGCATCCCTAGCTTCTTCGCTTTCATTCCCCCTCAGTCGTGCCACTGAGACCATTGTGGTCCAACGGTTAGACGCTCCCTCCCTTCAGGATCCCTGGTTTGACAACCTTAGGAAATATGTAGAAAGGAAGGCAGAAAGGGAAGAGGTGAAAGAAGTTTCATTAACTGAGCTCGAAGAGATCATGGAAGAAGAAGAGTTGCCGTGGTATTATGAAATTGAGCAATATTGCAGGGATGGTTCATTCCCGGAGGCGGCAAATGCCGAGCAGCGAAAGTCCATTAGAAGAGTCGCCGCAAGATACACGATCACTGCTGGAGAATTGTATAGGCGGTCTCTCAATGGAGTTCTAATGAGGTGCCTAGATGATGATGAGGCTTGGAAGGTAGTAGAAGCAGCTCACTCCAGTAAGTGTGGAGGGCACGTAAATGGGCAGGCGTTGGCGAAGAAAATTCTTAGGCAGGGCTATTACTGGCCAACCCTAGAAGAAGATTGCTCCACCTATGTTCGTAGGTGTCTTCAATGCCAGCTTCATGCTGACAAGATCCATGCTCCTGCTTCTTCTCTCCATCCTCTTTCTGCTCCTTGGCTATTTTCCATGTGGGCCTTTGATATCATCGGACCTCTCGGTGACCCGAATTCCGCAGTCATGCAGAAGTCCTTCATCCTGACGGCTACGGAGTACTTCACCAAGTGGGTGGAAGCTGAAGCTTATGCAGAAATCAAAGCCACCACAGTATGCCGCTTCATCATGAAGAATATAATTTCGCGGTTTGGAGTGCCAAGTGATATCGTCACCGACAACGGGCCTCAACTTGTCTCTCAAGAACTCCGGGACCTCTGTAAGAAGTTTAATATATCATTGCATCATTCATCACCATACTACCCCCAAGGTAATGGCCAGGCTGAGGCCACGAATAAAACCCTTCTTAAAATCATCAAGAAAACGTGCGAATCACACAAATTTGCTGATTGGGCCGATAAACTGATAGAAGCTCTATGGGCTTATCGCACCTCCGTCCGCACTCCCACAGGGCAAACTCCCTTTGCTCTCACCTATGGGATGGAGGCGGTACTCCCGTACGAGATCCTGATCCCTTCCCTAAGAGTGCAGCTAGACAAAGAACTCAATCTCGATGAACGTCGAGAGGCGTTGCTAGTACAATTGGAACTCTTAGACGAGAAGAGGCTTAACGCGGCCAATCATGTTTCGGTTTATCAAAAGCGTGTCTCGCGGTATTTTCAAAAGAAGGTTATCGGACAAAAATTCCAAGTGGGTAATATGGTTTTGAAACGTAAATTTATCAGATCCGCAGGTCCCAGGTCTAAGCTGCAACCCAACTGGGAAGGGCCGTTTGCAGTTAAGGAAGTCTATCCGGGTAACGCGTATTGCTTAATCAACGCGGAGGGTGAAGAATTACCAAATCCGTGGAATGGGCTGTATTTAAAACGCTTTTATCTATAGAGTCAAACCAGCGACGACTTGGTGGCGGGGTACGCCTTCGCTTGATCACAAAAGGAAAATCCCTGGTTCAACATTTCACACACTACACAACCCCTCGTGGGTCGGTTTCTTTCTTTTGCATAAACACCGTTTCTCCTTTAGCCATGCTTCGGAAAGGGTGAAAGTCCTTATTTTTTCTTCTCTCTCGGCTGAAAGTAGGGGTAAAGGGTGAAAAGGAGGCGAGAACCGATCTAGACTCCCCCTATAAAAGAGGTCTCAAATAGGGGCAGTCCATTATGACCTTATTCCGCAGAAGAACAAGAAAGAAAGAAAAGAAAGAAATGAAGAAAAGGGGCAAAAATCAAGGCTAAAGGCTAGCCCAAAGCTCGAAGCCCTCAAAAATTTGAAAGTCCCCAAACAATGAAACTAGGCACGACAAGAGTGGCAGTACAGTTTCCCCGCGGGACGTTATGAGCCCGGTCGTATGCGTGCCTAGGGCAGAAATAGGTTCGATGATGGACGCAAAGCCCCGACGCAACAGACCAAATTCTTTGAAAAGGGGGTGTCGCGAGAAGAATTCAAGCCCTAAAAACCTCTATACCTATTGCCAGCTTTTCTGTTAAAATCTGTTTTATTTTCCAAGGAATGGATCATACCCCAGGTATGGCCTCGGCAGAAGCACCGTTAAAGCAAGGTTAGCACCGGCCACAGGCGGTCCTTTATATTGCACGTTGAGCCCGGGAGGCCCCTAGTGAGATATGAGGTTCCCCGTCGTCAGGACTGAGCTGGTTCCAAAACTAAAAAAAATTAAATATTTCAAAACTCAAAAAAAAATCATCAAATATTTCAAAACTCAAAAAAATCAAATATTTCAAAACTCAAAAAAATCAAATAATTCAAAACCCAAACAAAAAATCAAATGCGTTCAAAATCCAAAACAAAATCGAATCAGATATTTTCAAAAAAAAAGGGGGTTCCTTGATTTGCATTCATAGCATCCATTGCATTCATTTGACATTTGTTATTTACCTATTTTAATAAGGCTTACCCCCTTGACCAAAAATCAAGAACTGGTCATTTCCTAACTTGTTATAGGCAAGGGGTTAAGCCTAAAATAGATTTAATCTGTTTTCTGTATTCATGTGTGTGCAGGGGCAGGTTGAAGCTGAAAGGTGCAGTGGGCTCGTGACCATGTGAATGGTAAAGTCTCATCCCAACTTGTGCAATCACGTCATAACCCAAACAAAGCTCAAGCTCAATCCAATCATCAGTTTTATTCATGTCATATATCAAGCTTTCTAAACACAAGTCCTATCCAACATCATCATCGTGAAAATAAAAGAAAATCACTCAGTCCTCCGCTGGGCATCCCCACGGGGACGTATCTCTCTCAGCTCTCTAACATAGGCCTAGCGCGTCACTGGGATCTCTGCAACCTCTGCCGGTAGGGTAAGCACCCTGCTCACCTCCCACATGATCAGGGCACTCCTGACCGCCTGCTCGTCCTCCTCTGCACCGATCCTCCTCGCCTGTAGTGCGGGAAGATGGGGTAGTGCTGGTAAAACAGTCTGGGGTAGCCCAACCTGTAGGTAGCACCGGTGCAGGCTGTACATCGCCAGTGCAGTATCGCTCACGAGCCTCAAGTCCAAGCCGGGCCTCCTGGGAATTCTGACAGCGGTGTCACGGAGGAAGCCCGGGCGCATCATGAACCGATCCAGAGGTAGCCTGTTGATGTACAGTCGTCACTCATCTCGGGTCTTCATCTCAGCTGTCCTGCACTCTACCTGCGGAGAGAATCCGAATGCGCCACCTATGAAGAAGAAAGGGTGGCTCCCAAAGATCCTGCTAGCCGAAGCGACATCCTCCCTATAGATGAATTTCATCCTGGCACCCATCCAACACTCTAGAAGGATCATAGAGCCAAACAGATGACCTCCTAAAGCTGCTGAAGTAAGGCCCTCGTACAAGTAAGCTAAGATGGCCTGAGAGATGGAAAGACCCTGCCACAGGCCACTAATGGTACTAAGAAGGGGCATCTCTAGCACATGGTCAACTGAAGGGAACAAAATGGCCCCGCACAAGCAAATGGACGCAGCCTTAGCTATGGCTTCATCCCACCCACACCTATTCTTGCAACGCTCCACTACCCACTGGCTAAGAGGAAGAAGGTGAATCTGACGTGGGCCTACGAAGGTGTGGACATCCCTGCTATCTAGTAAGAACCCTCCCAATATGAGCCTAGGATCTATATGGGCAACAATATGACACACCGAATCTTCTGCCCCACCTGGGACTTGGGTAAAGAGAAGTAGGTCTCTACCTCCTCCAGTAGGATAGTGGCCTCGAATGATGGGAAGATGAATGTATGGGTTTGTGGATGCCAAATTTCAACTATGTATGAGATGCTGTGCCAATCAAGGGAAAGCTTTGGGTAGTTCTGACCTAACACTAGGAGAGGTTGTAAGTGCCAAGATCTCAGGATAGATGTCACTCCTAGGGGCAGGGCGCGGACCATGGGAGCCAACCACTTCAAGGTGGAATACCGCCTCGCCCAGGAAGAAGCTGAGGTGGAAAGAAGATAGAGGAAAGAGAGAGAAAGGAAAAGCATGTAAGTAAAGGAAAGGTTTGAATTAAATGGAATCATGATTAGCTTACCTCTCTTAGAGGGCTCGAGCTCAGATGTCGCGGGATTGCAGTCAACCGTTGGATCGCCTCTCGCTCTTTCCTGGCCGGCTTTGGCCCTTCAAAAGATGCTCCCTCCATAGAACTCCCCTCTAGGCCCCTTTTCATGATGATTTGTTGATGAATAGCAAGGATTTCAAGATTTGGGAGGAGGAGGATGTGTGAATCACGAATTTAGGCTCCCCTCCCACTTATAGGGCTTGTTAGGAAGTCTAGGCCTCTTGAGATTAGGTTGGATAAGTCTAGGACGGGTTAAGATGAGGTTTGAATAGGTTCAAAGCATTTTCCCCTCGGGTTAAGGACTCTCCAGGAGAGTCCCCTTCGGATTCGCAGGATACCCATTTGGACGGTCTTACGATAGACCGCCCATCCTATGAGCGGTCCGTCAACAACTGTTTATCATCCTCCAAAGAACCCGAGGGCAAGAATTTAAGCGGCCCGGTTTAGACCGTTCTTATGGTTATGCGGCCCTTTATAAACCGTTCGTCACTCCACACGGTTAACATTCAACCGTTCTGTCCTCTTTGGAACGGTCTTACACAGACCGTATATCTCTTTGAGCGGCCCACTGAGAACAGTTCATCGGATCCGGAGCCCTTTGCCAACCTCCCCAACTAGTAAGTCGTGCGGCCACTCATCTCACTCATTTGACGTCCCTCACTTCCCTCATTTGACATCCCTCATCTCACTCATTTGGCGTCACTCATCTCACTCATTTGACGTCCCTCTGTCTCACTCACACTCGTGTCACGTCTCACTCGTAGTCGTGTCGCGTCTCACTCGTAGTCGTGTCGCGTCTCGCCCGTAGTCGTCGTCTCTCACTCACACTCGTGTCGAGTCGGTAGTCGCATCTGTCCATTCATACATTCATACATTCATTCATCCACAAAATGAAAACAAAAACACGCATATCACTATCATATCATATCATATGTACAAAAGTCGGGCCGAGTACAAAGTCAAGGCTGTCCCTCTCCCTGGCCCCCGTCATTGTCTCCACCGCCCTCGTGCCTCTTTGGTGGAGGCATCGTTGAAGTCGCATCGTCACGCTGACGTCGCCGACGCTGCTCGTCCTCCTCGTTCCTCCGGTGACCGGAGGAATCCGTGAAGTAACTCCTCACGGAGCCGTGAGTGCCGTGGCTGCCACTCAGAGTCCCGCTGCGCGATCGCCGGCTCATCTCCTTATAGGCTCGTAGCTCTCCACTCAGCCCGGATGCCTCGATCAGAGCCCGATCTCGCACCACTCGGACCCGCACCAGCTCCTCCGCTCCAGCTCGGAGTCGCTCTAGCTCCGCTCGTAGGAGCGCCGTCTCCAGCGTGTCTGCTGGTCGGCTCTGTGCCGCCTCCTCCCGCACACCGGCCACCTCCTCCCGAGCCGCTGCCCGGCTCTGCTCCAACTCAGTCCTAAGGCGGGTCAGCTCGGACGTCTGCATGCACATATCATTGTCAGTCAATTGCATTTCATACATATCATAAGCATAAATAACAAAGGGAAAGTGTAGTGGTTTACGTATGTCACGCCCCGAGCCTTTATTACAGCGGAAGACTCGCTCGGGGAGCGCGAACAGCCGGCATGGTAAGCCTTTTGTAAGCAAGAACGACCAGAGCGCGAGACAATCACACACATAAATGCAATTGCACAGAATTTAATCAAACTCCAACTTTATTTCATAAATGATCAAAGTATTCCTTTACAATAATCACCTTTCATTCTACTAGACTCAAGAAATAAGAAAATTACATTGACTCAATCTAAACATTATAGACTTCCTAAGTCTTCGCTCATCTTTAATCACCCTCGGATCCGCTACTTGAATAATCCGAATCCGAACCTGACTCACTTTCATTTCCTGAAAAAGATTAGAAATAGGTAATGAGCACACTTGCCCAGTAGGTATCTTCGCATCAACATGAAGGCACTATTAAAGTGATTAATATTTTTGCTCTAAATAAATAAGGTAAAATCATGCAATGCGATGATCACACGATTAAACCATAGTAACGAGATAATCATGTAAGATAGAGTGAGCAAGAATGAACTTATCAAGAATATAACAAGAACATGATATTATCCTTTTCATGAACAAGAGTGTAACGAGAATATACTAGCAAGCCACATAATTAACACTTTAGCATCCTATGCTTATGAGCAAGTGCTTCGTGAATTTCTGTGGAATATCAAGCAAGAAAGTCATGTACAAGAATGTCATGTCGTGTCGTGGATCTTCACTTATTTATAGAAATAGTACTCCCAGCGTAATGCGACGCCAGTAGCATCATACCCATGGTTTATAAAATAGTATGTTTCCGGCAATCAGCCGAGGGGACTAGCATAGAGCCCTTGAACACAATCAGTGCTCGATCGCATCTTCAGATATAAATTAAGCTACTTCCCCGCATGTAACAGTAAAGTATGGCCAAGAATATAACAATTCCAAATAATAAAAATCAATGAATGAACGCTTCAATTTGACTATATGAGATCAAGAATGACTTAGACTATTCTATGCTTATGGAAATAAATCGGCAACATAACAATACATTCTTTATTTTTCATTCATTATATTAAGTTCCTTGATCAATATGATAAGTTCTAGATTATCATTAGTCCATCTAGAACCTTAGAAAATCAACCCTTTGGTCAAACCTTGGGTTAACATATACAAGCTGTGTGACAGTCATCTGCTGGGCCGTTACATAATGTGACGCGCCAGTAGTGGGCCGTTACAGTGATCTGAGTCCAGAAAGACAAAAATAGACTCAGAGAAATGTGACGGTCATGCAATGGGCCGTTACGTGAGCCTGGCGGTCCAATGTAAGGCCGTTACATTACTAGATCTAGAAAACAACGATAGTGTATTCTAGTTGTTGTGCCCCTTGTGCCTTGATGATGCAGTGATGTTTTGATGATAGCAACATTAGTGTCATCACTTGATTAATCTTAAATTGAGTGCTTGATCTGAATGCCTTATGCCTTGATGATATTTTAGCTGATGTGCATAAATTGTTTTGTGCATGCATTTAAGGTATGTGCATTTCCCTGTTTGCATCGGTGCATACATCACATTAGCCATAGTTAGTGCATCCTGCGTCTCACTCAGCGTCTCATGTGCATACGCAAAGTCTGTACAGCCAGTGCATCCTTTGATTCAAAGTCCATACATTGCCCTGTAGCATGCACGAACTCAAGTCTGTACATCGTCCAATTGCTCATGACGTCTTGGCTAAGTCTATACATTGCACCGTCTCACTTAGCATCTCACTTGAGCATTTAAAGTCTATACATCTGCTTGAGCATTTAAAGTCTGTACAGCCAATGCATTTCATGTCTCGTGAACATCCGTCTCATTTAGCGTCTCATGGTGTGTCTCACATAGCGCTTCAAGTCTGTACAGGGTAAGTCCGTGCATCCTGTTTTAATGTACTCTGCTGATATGTTTATGCTGTAGTTCAGCAAGTCTGTACATCGTCAGCACTCTTCAAACGGCATAGTCCATGCATTCATCGCAAGTCTGCACATTGCTTGTAGACTGCACAAAGTCTGCACATTCCTTGTTGTTATATCCATGCGTCATGTTAGCAAGTCTGCACATTGTTGCACGCTAAGTCTGCACACTAATAGCATGTCAGTGCATTCATCTTTCAATGTGCATACTTCACCTTATGCATAATGCAAACTACATCCCATGCACTTAAAGTCTATACACTCTTTATGTCTGCATCACATGCACTCAAAGGCTGTATACTTGTGAATGTAATGTCTGTACATTCATTCTCATTGTGCACACTTTCTCTTATATGCACACTGCATCTAGTGCATCAAGTATGTACAGGCCATGACTCATTTAATGTACAGACTCGATGCATTCAGTTCTTCATGTCAGTTAAGTCTCTACTGATAACAGTATGTTATTATAGAGCTGCTGCTCGAGGAGGTTAATGATGCACGTGATCCAAGAATAGAAGATGGCCCTGATCGTGACACGTGGAACCATTGTGCTGAAATGTTGCCACGTGGACTGAGACCTCTGGGCGGGAATCATGGAGACCACACGCCCTATCTGTGCTGCTGCTATATAAAGAGGACTTCTCCATCTGGAGAAGACTGATTGTGATAGAAGGAGCAGAAGCAGAGAGATAGCATCCACGATCCAGAAGAAGAGAAAAGAAAGTAGAAGAGAAAAGAAAGAATCAGAGAGCGAGAAGAGAAAGAAGAAGAGAAGAAGACAAGAGAGTCTGAAGAGTTTCATCAGAGTTCGTTCCTCAGATCTTTGGTTCAAAACCAGATCTGAGGTTGCTCAATTGTTTGAGCTTTATTCCCTGCAGGGATATATTTTGTGCTTTATCGTATACAGCTTTCAGTTGCTATTTTGTTTCCCATTTGTGTGTTCTTTTAAACCTTTCTTCAAACTGTTTGTCAGCGGAGCAAGCTGTGTTGCTCAGCGTTTGCAGTGGAGGATTCCACTGGACGGGTTAAGCTGTAGTCCCCAGCGGATGGCTAAGCTGTATTGCCCAGCGGAAGCAAGCTGTGATGCTCAGCGGTTGTAGGCATGCTGTGAGGCCCAGCGGTTCAAGCTGTGAGTCAGCGGAATCCACACTCGGGTTTGAGTGTGGGGTGGGCGTAGGTCTGGAGGGCCGAACCACCTAAAAATCCTCTTGTCTACTGTGTGATTGCTTTGTGGCTTGCATCGCTTCCTTATTCTTGTACTTTGCGCAGTAGATGACTGTTTAGGACGGTTCTTTAGAAGTTCTGGCTGGTCTTTGCTTTGTGCCATCTATCTGTTTAGCAGAAATTCTTATATTCCGCACTTGAATCTACTGCAGTCATTTTTATCGGGTGACTGATCTATTCACCCCCCTCTAGATCACCTTAAGCGCCACAACACTTGGTATAAGAGCAGGTGTCTGCATAGAAGGTCCAACGACCTGCAGATCCGATCCTGCTGTATTCGGTGCTATTTCGCTTCTAATACATTTCTTGTCAATTATTCTATGCGCTGAATCTGTTTGCCATCCGTGCAAATGGCTCGTCCTCTGGTTTATGATGGTTCTAACTTCAATAGTTGGTTAGGCGGCCTATTTGTCTATGTGAATTCCATTGACCCCAATCTATGGAATTTAGTTTCAAAAGGCCCACACCAATTACCTCATGATGAGACCAAGTGGTTTAGAGAGGACAGAATAAAGAACCGTGACAATGTCATAGCTCTTAATATCTTGAGAGCTGCGATTAATACTGATATATATCCTTTTGCTCTCAGGTGCACTTCTGGAAAGGAGATATATGACAGAGTCATTTCTGCTCATAACGAACTTGAGGATAGCTGCATGATGGCCAACCAGGATGATCACAACTCTGATCAACAGGAGGAAGCTTCATCCAAGGTAAGCTCTGGATCACCGACCTTCCTTAAACTTTACGAACAAGTGTCATGTCAAAACGTTAGACAGTCAGTTAGCATAAGACAGTTAGACAATCATAGGAATTGCACTGACTTAACAGAGCATGAGAGCGAAAGTGCACGGACTCAAATATGCATGAGTTATAACAATATGTTGATCCTACACAACACTATCCAGATATGCCTTACTCTTCTGGAGTTGAGTTTTAGACCTGACATAGCAACAAACCTTCGAAGCAAAGGTCCCACATGACTGATTATTTTTGGATCATCATTTAGGAAAAGGATTAAGTCATCTGCAAAAGTGATGTGGGATACTTGCAAAGGACCAGCAGAAAGACTTCAGATGTTACCTCTACGCACTTCTCTATTCATCAGGGATGTGAATCCTTCTATGACAATAGTAAAGACATATGGGGACAAAGGGTCTCCCAGTCTGAGACCATTGAGACTTTTGAAAAAACCTTGTGGGGTACGATTTACCAGAACAGAGAATGCAGGGCCCTCGATGCAATTAAAGATCCAATTAGTATATGTGGAAGGGAATCCCATTTGTTCCATCAGAAAAGAGAGATTACCCATATTAACAGAGTCAAAACCTTTTTTGAGGTTAGCCTTCAAGCATGGTGAAAGCTTCCGGATAGGTTTAATCTATCCTTATTCATATCACCATTTATTATACCATAAAGTCATGCATGAAGGTGCATCACTAAGTTGTATGCAACAGATTTTGTGTAAGATATGCATTATGACTTACACAGATGTTTAGAAAAATGCAAATGGACTTATGCAAGTATCAAACTCATGCAATAATGCAAGCATATAAACAAATATGCATGAAATTCTAATTAACAAATGAGCCATGATATGCATCTATCTAAAAAAAATTATTGAAAGCTCAAATAATCAAACCCAAAGAAAGAAGAATTGGGTTTTACCATCAGGTGCCTTGGTTTATTCTATCCCTTTTTATTCTTCATCCCCAAGGCACTCCTGCAAAACAGATTCTCATTTTGCAGATTTGGGTACCCAAGAATTCTTGGGTCCTACATGGTTAGTAGCACCTTTGATAGGTGCTTTCCACAATCTTTGGGCTTTCACATCATCAAACATCATTAAAGAGCAACTATTCATAGAATGCCCAACCTGCCCGCAGTAATGACATGAGACAACATGTTTTGTGTTCTTCTTATGCATGTTAGCATGAACATGAAATTTCTAAGCATAACCAAACCAGTTGTCATATCTATCATGAAAAACTCTTTTTCCTTTCACATGCCAACAATTCTTGACTGTATGGCCATTCTTTCCACAATGCAAGCACACAGTGTGCTTACCTCTAGAACCAGATTCATTTCTATCAAAAGCCTTTTTATTGACTAGGAAATTAATAGGTTTTGAGTGAACATTTCTTCCCTGGCTGTGCCAATAGTGAGCCGCAATGTGGCCTCTCTTGCCACAGTAAAACATGAAATAGAATTTCTTCTATCAACATTTAGCCAGCATTTAATTACCTTATGGCCTAGTTTTTCACATTCAAAATATGCAAGTGATTTTTCCTTAAAAACATATTTATTTCTATCAAAAGTATTTTCTCTTGTAGGGAAATTGACAAGTTTAGAATTAAATTTTCCCTTTTGGACATGCCAACAGTTAGCAGCAATATGGCCTACCTTACCACAACAATAGCAAGGAATTTTTTGTTCTGAACAGTAGGATATTTCCTAGCATGAGGATTTCTAGCATGCATCCTACCAACATTTTGTTCAGCATTTTTCATTATTAGGCAATCATGCATCAGATGTCCATACTTCCCACAACAGAAACATGAGACATAATTTTTTTTTGAAGCATGGGGTTTTACGTAGGAGTTCTTGGTATGCATGGTAGACTTGCTGAAAATCTTTTTTGAGTTTTATTATTCTATTTCTAAATTTTCTTTTGTTCTTGCATTTTCTGATTTTCAGGCTATTTCACTTGAGATGTGGTGGCTACATTTGATGTTTTTACAAACGATGTCATTATCTTATTTTTAAAAGCTTTCTTGTTAGCATTATTGTAGCCCAGCCCTTCCTTTTGAACATTTACCTTAACTCCTACCTAGCAGCCTATTTAAGTTTTCTTGGCCACTAACAAATTTAGACAGTGAGTTTTTCAGATCATAAATTTCATTTTCTGGAGATGCAATATGTATCTCATAACTAGCAATCTCTTGTTCACTGCAATTAACACATTCATTCAATACCTTGTTCGTAGTTTTATAATTTTTAATTTCTTATTCCAGATTGTGTAATTTTTCAGATTCATCTATACAAACAGATTTTCCTTTTTCAAGAATCATTAATCTATCAGACAATGTGGTGTTTAGATGTTTCAATTTCTCAATTTCTTCCTTAAGCTTGTCATTTTGAATTAGCTCACTGATTAATAATTGATCATCTGAATTGACTTCCTACTTCCTTCTACCTTCGAATTCTTTCAGATCATTTTGTTGTTTTTCAAAAATTTTCTGTAACTCTATGTTCACAGACTTGATAGCATCAATTTTTTTAGCAATCACATTCTTCTCAACTTCAAGTTTCCTGAACTTTTCTTCATTTTATTTAACGAATTTTTTGAGAGATCCATTTTTAGATTTCAGCTTATTTAGTTCTGAGTTAACACATTCAAGATCTTCCAACAATTTTTCATTCTGAGCTGGATTATTGATAAGAAGCTGATCATCATTAGTTGAGCTAAGTTTTTCTTCTAGTTCAGAAATATCATTTGCAAGTTCTTGATTTTAATTTTTTAATAAACCAATTTGTTTCTTAAACACTTGGACATCAGACAAACAAGTATCATAAGATTGTTTCAATTCCAAACACTTTTCACATGAAGAATTTGAACTATTCAGACCAATTGTCTTCTTCAATTTTTTGTATTGTTTTCTTAACTTTTCATGTTTCTATCAATGCAGCATAAGCATCCTGCCAATCATCTAGAGAAAAGTTCTCAAAAGGGTTTACCTAATCATCGTCCTCCTCTTCATTTTGGTTGCTGCTTTGATCACTTTAACTACCATAAAACATGTGTCTTCATTTCCTCTGTTGACAGTCTTCAGTTTATCCAAGATGTCTTTTGTAGACCTGCACTTATAAAAACAAGAATGGAATGCCTTGTTAGTAGCTACCTTCATTAAATATAATGCTCTAAGATTTTTAGAATTTCTAGATCTATGTATGTCTGTCCACTTAGAACTGTCCTTCGACAATCTATGTGGACCGTGAGTGATTAGTTTCCATAGATCAGGATCAATCAATCTAACATAGCTACACCGACTGCTAAACCATGAATTAAAATTAGAGCCATTGAAAACTGGTGGGTGAGCCATTGAGACAAATCAAAAAACAATTAAATGCAACAAACTAAGCACACTCAGAAATGCACCAAAGAAGCTACAAGATCTACTGCGGATCGTTGGATCCGATGAAACAGTAGCCTGCTCTGATACCAATTGATAGGGTACAAGGCAGGGATCTAGAAGGGAGGTTGAATAGAACCCTTTTAAAGACTAACCTCAAGACAAAAAATACGCCCACTAAGATTAAACTGAAGGAAAGGACAGTTGCAGAAAACTCAATTCAGAATTCCTCTAGAACACTAGGAGTGTTAGAATCCATGCATTGCTGAAAATAGATCACTCATGAAAACGCTTAAGCTCAACCACTTAGCACTCAATGAACTCTTGCCACGACAAACACTTAGAAGCAAATGGTTCTACTAAACACTCAGTCAAACACTTAACAGCTATATCGATTTCAAACAGAAATCACACATAAGAACTTTTGATATAGAACGCGCAAGCAACCTAAGAAGGGGGAATAGAAGATATGGAAATGTACGCACCGAACAAACCACGAAGGACAAGATATTTTATATGGTTCGGTCTATGACCCAAAGACCTACGTCCATCCCCCACTCAAGCCCGAGTGGGGCTTCCCTTGCTAAAGCAAGACGCAGACTTAGTCTGCAAACAATGGCTACCAAATAGCTTGAGATTGAGGGAAACAAATCCCTCGACCTGGTCTTGTTTCCCACAAGACCAGCACCCTAGCTCTGCTACCCACAGAACTAGAATCGGAGGATGACCTCCCTTCCTCTGAATCCTTAGAGGGAACCCGTGAGTGACACCCCGTCACTCACAATCGGAGACCACAATCTCCCTTCCTCTGAATTCACAGAGGGCAACCAGAGATAAATCTCCCTTCTCCTGAATCCTAAGGAGGAACCCCGATCCCTGAACAAGGAATTGGAAAAACACAAAAGGAATGGGCAAACAAACAAATGAAGTGGAAAATAACAAGAGAAAACAAAGGTAGAAATAAACTGTAGCTCCGAGGAGCAGATAGACTCTAGATTTGATCCACGAGTCGAAACACTGGTAGATCTACTATTGATGCTATGGCTGCTCTCTTTCTCTCACCCTCTGGCTACTTCTCTCTTCTTCTTTCTCTCCTCTCGCTCTTCTTTCTCAGATCTTCTCTCTTTCTCTCCTCTCACTCTTCTTTCTCAGATTTTATCTCTTTCTCTCTTTTCTTTTGCTCGCACACTTGCTCTCTTCTATCTTCTTCTACTAGCTCTCTTTCTTTTCGAATAGGGAACTCGTTTGCATAGTTGCAGCGGCTTCAGCTCCTTTTTCTCTTTAGAGGATGGGGCGGCTTTATATAGAATAGAGCCTCCGAAAATGGATAAGGCAAATACCTAGTAAAATCTCATTGGTCCAACTGGCTATGGAATATTCTTCCTCTGAAAATCTCTGAAAAAGCATGTCAGATCTTCTCGGATCATGTGCCACTTTATCGCTGGAGCGAGCTTCCCAATCGGGTCCAACTTTAAGTTAATAACCTGGAGTTCGGATCTTCAGACTTGTTAGCGTATGAACATCTACATCGACCTGATTACTTGGGCTTGTATTTATGCATTGACATGTGTGTTGTTCGCTAATACTGATGCATCGAGGTAGTGTCTTAGACTTTGCTTCTTTGACCATTACTGTGTTGAGGCAGTACTCAGCTGCATCAATTTGATCGAGGTGAAGATTCAAGATGCATCGACCTGATGCATGTGTAGATGCAGGGTGCATCGACCTTTCTCTTCTCAGCATACAGACATGAACTTTAATTCTTAGATGCATCAACCTGATCAACTGCTACTTCAGTGCATCACCCTGATGTGTAGACTTCAATTCTTAGTTGATCTCCTTAGTGTGTCAGGGCGTGTACTCATATGCATCGAGGCAGAACTCTTGGTGCTTCCACTTTACAAACTTCCAGATTGAGATTCTAAATTGATGTGTCAAGGCATGTGTTATAGATGCGTCGAGGCAGAATTCTTCCTTGAGGTGCACCAAGGCAGCCCATTACTGCGTCGAGGCAATCTCTTCATATTTGCTTCTATGACCAGCACTGCATCGAGGCAGTGCCTAGCTGCATCGACCTGATACCCTTGCTAAGTCAGAGTATGTTAACCTGCTCTTTCAGCTTCACTAATTTCTTCATGACTTTGACTTAACCTTTTGCCTTATTCTCAGAGCCTGTTCTGTGGAGAATTCAACACACATCTTCTACCTATAATCAGATCATCTTAAGAGCAATTATGTCAGCAAATATGCATCAACACATATGACATCATGCTTAGATGAGTCATAGTGTTTGGCATCATCAAAACCACAGGGGTACAACACCCCCGGCCTTTGTTCAAAACATCTGCAGCTTGTAGGGGGTACTACGTCCCCAAGGAAGTGATTCTGAGGCCATGGGGGTGCCCCCGGACAGCCCGAGTAGTATCACTTCACCCTTCGACGGGGCAGATCACAGCTTGCGACACATTGGCTTGTGTCGTTGATTTGTCAGCAAACCGACCTTGTATGGTCATTCCACCACATCTTCTATCTTGGAGACAAATATCTTCCTGCTGGATGTAGGACCTGAATAGTGATTCGCGAGGTGCCTGGTTCGGTATCTCGACCTTCTATTCCATTTTTCCTTCCTTTCTTGGAGTCGGGGCCCGTGCTTGCTTGGGCACCCACATCTGTTTGATTCTGATTGGCTTTGGGGCCAACCCTCCCTTTATCTCGGACTCTAAGCGGCCCATTCTGCGTCGGACTAGTGCTTAGAAGGCATTGTGCACCGGTACCATGAAAATCACCCTATCGGGTGTGATCTTGGCCTATCGGGCGTTCAAAAAAACTTGAACGCCTCCAACGAGGATGTATTTGCTCGAATTAGAGATCTGGCTTCAAAGCGTGCCGACATTCTTCTTGGCCGCCCTCCTGGCAGCCGAGGTGCGCCTGTTGCGATCTGGGGCACAGTGGTGAGTATGGTGAGCGCGGTTGCCCATCGCTTCGGTCTTCTTCAGTGTCGCCATTGAACTGGCGACAGGCATCATCTTCTGGACGTCCAGGAGGTCCCCAAAGGCCACCCCCAAGAAGTTTAGGAAGCTAACGACGGGGGGAAAGTTACCGAACGGGATCGGCACAGTGAGATAGCCATGCTCGGCATGGCTGGCGACGACGAGCGGACCAAAGGTGACTGCCATCGTGTATGTTGAAATTCAACCCTTGCAATTTGAAATTGAGGAAGTTAGAATCTTAAGGAGAGGCCACGAGGCCCCAAATCTTGGTGAGAAGATGCAAGGTGGTCCTGTCCCACCGGGCGTGCCAGCTAGTGGACGCACTCAAATTCTTTTATATTAATTCATTTATTCTCTTTGTTTTATCATTTCTATCTTTTACATTTTATTGAGTGCGGGGGCATGCCAGTCAGATATGTGACAATGTGTTTAGGCTTCGAGACTGGGGTGGTCCAAAGCCTGTGGTGCGCTCCGTCTTACTAACCAGACGATTATGGGTATCGGGACGAGACTGGAGACCTACTGTGCCATAAATGCCACAACACTAATTACATCCTCATGGAGAGAGGAAATGTAAGACCCCGTAAATATCAAATTCTTATCAGATTCCAATATATATAATTTTCCATGAGTTTAGAAGATAATAGGCTTAATGGGCCAAGTTCAATGGAATTACCCCATTTGTGCAAGGTTTAAAAGCTAGATAGGGCATATATGCAATTTTACTTCTTTTAATGCCTTATTGTAATATTTAGTTGTATATCAAAAAAAATTGCAATCCTCATTTCATTTGAACCCATCGTAGGAGAGGTTTTCCTCTCCCTTGCTCTCTCGGAGGACCGACCACCCCCGGCCGTAGGAGGCTTGGCGGAGGTGGCCTTGGCATGCTCGGGGCGACGACGGAGCGGAGGTGACGCGAGGAAGGACCCTTGGTGCGTGGAAGGTGGGATTCCACCATGAAGGAGTCGGTTCTCTCACAAAGATTGGGCAAGGAATGGCTTGGATTCATGAAACCAAGTAGGGGGATGGATTCTAACTCGCTTTATGATGCTTTTCCTCTCATTTGAATGCCCATTTACATGTTTATGTGATGGTATTATTAAAAAATATGAAAATAGTCATTTATGTTTTAATCCATGCAATTCGATCCATGGCCATTGTCCTTTGTGTTTTGGATGTTTAAATGCTATGGAATGGGTATGTGATAGCAAGAAACATGTTTAAAGTTGTATTCCCATCGATTTGAATCAATTAGGAGGGGTTCCCATTGAGTTACCCCTATTTTGGGTCATCTGGGAGGGTAGCGGTCCTTCCAGAGACCGTTTTTAGTTGGGTATGGGCGGTGGAAGTATAGCGGTCCAGGACTGACCGCTACTTTCAGAAAGCGGCCGGCTCTCTGACAGCCTATGAGCAGTCTGACCTCTAGTGTCAATGAAACGGCTAGTTGCCTGACCGTCTCTTGATCTTTGCGGCCCAACCCAGACTGCCAGGTTCCTGCAGTTTGTAAATTTAACCATAGTTATTTATGTGTTTAATGCAGCATATTCGATATGTTTACACATTTTAATATACTGTGGTATGTTTTTATCCCAGTAGAGTTTATTTCTCTTTCCTTGTGAATGGAGCCACTAGTCATAGCCTGACGACCTTTAGTGTTGGCCCACTTGGGGTAGGTGGCGGGGAAGTCCCGGTGTACAATTTTTAGGCTAGTTTTCGTGGGCCCCCTTGCTTTGCAGTAGCATCCTACTGGGGAGGAAAACTATCCAGAGGCCTAGCTCAAGGCATTGAGCTTGTGTGTGCACACGTCGTCAAGGGCGTGGACTTGCGCTGATGAGCGTGACCCTGACTAGTCCTTGTCTTGGTTACAGTTACGGTGTCTCAGTTACTATGTTCGAGGCGAGTGGGAGACACCTGAGACGCAGTATAAGTCATCAGTGGACGCCTCTGGTCTTTCTTCTAGTGGTTTTTCTTTATCTCGTCAATTGGTCTGTGGAAATTTGACTCTAATGGTGAACAAATGATTTATATGTCTAATTATATGGTAGTTAGCATGAATTATTCGTATTATCAATCTTCTTTAAATTACTATTCCTGTACAGCTTCCTTTAATTGTTAAAGTTGCATGCCAGTTAGTTATTCCTTTGCAATTAACTGTTCCCCCTACACTTTTAGCTGCGAGGTAGGGATCTGTGGGACCCCTACTGAGTCAATGAAATGGGACTCACCCTTTGCTTTTTAGGTGAGGCGCAGCAGTCGTCTGATTTCTCGCGTGGTTTTGGCGGCCAGTCGTAGTGCCAACGTGGTCTTCTCCGGGGTATGCCCCCGTGTAGTTGCTCTCTTTTGATTCTTGTATAATTATGGACTTGTGCTTGCACTTCTGGACTAATGTATAATTATAACACTCTGACGATGTAAATTTTGCTTCTGCTTAATGCAATTATTTCTTCAAAATGCGCGTGTAATTATAGATCTTTTTGCACCCACAGCCTCTTTCCCAACCCTTTCGGAGCCTCATCAGCTCTTGGGTGGCGTCTCAGGGTCCTAGTGGTATCGGGTCTCCGGTACTGGGGAAGCTGGGTCGTTACAGTTGGTATCAGAGCATGCTCTTGTGGTGGTGTATAAATACCTAGAATTACAATAGTCCAAAATAAGTCCGTGTACCACTAATGGCTGGCTTAGGTTGTTTTCTATGGTTATTTATGATTTCGGTTGTGTGTTTTCTCTCATGTTTTAGAACCATGGTGCCAAGGCGAAGGACGTGTTTCCAGGCCGGAGTGCCTATGGATGTTCAAGGAGAAGAGAGCGGTTCATCGCCTCCTCCAGCGAATGTTAGAGGCCAAGGCCATGCTAATCCTGAAGTTGGTGAAGGCGTGTCTTGTCAAGGTGGTCGTGGCCGACCCTTGAAGGAGTTTCTCTTATTCCACCCACTTCAGTTTGAAGGGCAGCCTGAACCTGATGCGGCAAGGGCATGGCTGGATGCTATTGAGCGAGCTTTCCGCTCTCTGGAGTGCGCCGAGGATGAAAAGGTAATGCTTGCTACTTTTTAGTTGCAATGGGCAGCACTTGCTTGGTGGACTTCAGAGTGGGAAACAACATTCCAATCTCGTCCTCATCGACTGATCGGCTGGTGAGATTTTGTCTCTTCTTTTGAGCGTACTTACAGTCTGGCCTATCTCAGAATGGACAAGATGTATCAATTCATGGAGTTGGTCCAAGGTGATATGCCAATTTTGCAGTATCGAACCAAATTTGTGGAATTGGGCCGGTATGCTCCACATATTATGGCAGATGAAGGGCTGAAGACTTAGCAATTTCTGCGAGGTTTGAGGCCATAATTGAGGCAACCTCTTATCGTGACTAGTGTGGTAGATTTGGACAGGGCTTGTCAAGCAGTGGCGGCATTAGAATTAGGCATAGCAAGAACTCGAGGGCGGACCCAAGCGGGGCCAATGCTACAAAGTGGGCAGCAGCAGCAGCCAAGTGGTCAGCCGAGTGCGCCAAGGGTGCCATCTTCTACTCCTTCTGCCGGTGATTCACCTTCTTTGAGATCAAAGTTTAGGCGAATGTTTAGGAAGCAAAAGAAGCGGCAAGATCGACAGACTTTAGCTAGCAGTATACAGCAACCTGCACCTTCTCAGCGGTAGGGATCGGCAGGGAATCAGCTTCGAGCCTATCCCAGATGTGGTGAAAGCCATCCAGGTAGATAGTGTACGATGCCAGTGGTTTGTTACCGGTGTGATCAGGTGGGGCACGTGGCTCGTGACTGTCCATCAAGGCCTAAGCAACCTGCTCAATTTTCACAGCCCCAACAGTTCCGACCTCCACCGTCGCAGCAGTTTTCACAGGCACAAGCATCATCACAACAGTCTACTACAGGCGAGAAGAAATCTCGTGGAAGAGTTATGCATATGACTCGTTCTGAGCCCGTTGCAGCTCATCTGGTGGAAGGTACTATTATGATTTATGGTCAGGCCGCACATGTTTTATTTGATTTGGGTGCTTCTCATTCATTTATTTCTGAGAACTTTGTTACTTGTATTGAGGAGCTGACTTCAGAATTATCTTGTGAGTTGATCGTGGAATTGCCTACGGGAGAGATTATGTTTACTCCCTTTTGTCTTGATAAGGCCACAGTGATGATTGGGAATCAGCAGTTGTCTGCTAGATTGTATGCCTTGCAGTTGGTAGATTATGATGTCATTCTTCGCATGGATTGGCTAGAAGATTATGGAGCAGTGGTTGATTGCAAAGATAAGAAGATTTACTTTCAGCCATATGGGGGATCAGCATTCTATGTTCAAGGTATTCGATCTCGTTCTCCACACTTGCTTATTTCTGATATTCGAGCACATAGGCTACTTGATGCTAGTTGCCAGGGATTTCATGCTTTAGTGGCTGTTGTTGAGGCACCACAGCAGGATATCGATGATATTCATGTGGTTTGTGAATTTTCTGATATTTTCCTTGATGAGTTACCATGCTTACCTCCCCAGTGAGAAATTGAGTTTGTGATCGAAGTAATTCCTGGTACGGCGCCTTTGTCAAAAGCACCTTACCGTATGGCTTCTGCAGAACTCAAGGATTTGAGGGAAGAGTTGCAAGAATTGCTAGAAAAGGGCTATATCCATCCTAGCTTCACCCCGTGGGGTGCTCCTTTGTTATTTGTGAAAAAGAAAGATGGAATCCTAAGGCTATGTATTTATTATAGGTAATTGAATCAGGCAACTATCAAGAACAAATATCCTCTGCCCAGGATTGATGATTTATTTGACCAGCTTCAGTCAGCTCGTGTCTTTTCCCGGATTGATCTCCTATCTGGCTATTATCAATTGCGGATCAGGGACTCTGATGTGGAGAAGACTACTTTTAGTACAAGGTATGGTCATTATGAGTTTTTGGTTATGCCATTTGGGCTAACCAATGTACCTGCAACTTTCATGGATATGATGCATCGGGTGTTTCGTCCATATTTAGACCAGTTTGTGGTGGTCTTTGTGGATGATATCTTGATTTATTCTGCTTCTGAGGAAGAGCATGCGTGACATTTGAGAATTGTATTGCAGACTCTGCGAGAGCATCAGCTTTATGCAAAATTCAACAAATGTGAGTTCTAGCTTCAAGAAATTCATTTTCTGGGCCATGTGATTTCTAGTGAAGGGATTGCAATTGACCCAGCAAAAATTGAGGCCATCCTCCAGTGGCAAGGACCGTGATCTGTGATAGAGGTCAAGAGTTTCTTGGGTCTTGCAGGATACTAGAGGAGGTTTATTCAGGACTTTGCACGAATTGCAGCACCTATGACTAAGCTGACTCAGAAAAATGTGCCTTTCCTCTGGTCTAGGGATTGTGAGCAGAGTTTCAATGAATTGAAGAGGGTACTCACGACTTCCCCAGTACTTGTTTTACCTTCTACTTCTGGTGGATTTGTTGTGTGTACGGATGCATCTCGAGTGGGTTTGGGTGCAGTATTAAGGCAGCATGGCAGGGTTGTAGCTTACGCATCCCGGTAATTGAAGCAACATGAAGAAAATTATCCCACTCATGACCTAGAATTGGCAGTAGTGATTTTTGCACTTAAAATTTGGAGGCATTATCTGTATGGTGAGAAATTTGAGATTTTCACCGATCATCAAAGCTTGAAATATGTCTTCTCTCAGAAAGACTTGAATCTTCGGCAGCGCAGGTGGATGGAGTATATGAAAGATAATGATTTTGCTCTATCATATCAACCTGGAAAGATGAATGTGGTGGCTGACGCACTGAGCAGAAAAGTGCTGATCAGTCACTTGATGGTGCGAGAATGGAAGCTATGGGAGTAGGTTCCAAGCGAGACTTTCAGATTGAAAATTCCTCGTGGTCCAATGATTGCTATTTTTGCTAGTCTGGTGGTGACTCCAGCTATTTATCGGCAGATCAGGGAAGCACAATAGGCAGATTCTGAGTTGTCTTGTATTGTGGCAATGCCAGATGTGGAATTCTGTGATGATGCAGTGGTGAGATTAAAAGGACAAATCTATGTTCCAGCGGAAGACTCCTTGAGGGAGGCTATCTTGCTTGAAGCTCATGGATCTCGTTATACTATCCATCCTGGAACCACGAAGATGTATAATAATGTGAAAAGGCAATTTTGGTGGCCAAGTATGAAAAAGGATGTGGCAGACTTCGTGGCTAAATGTTTGACATGTCAACAGGTGAAAGCCAAGCATCAGAGACCCAGAGGTATGCTCACCTTTGGAAATTCAGATGTGGAAATGGGATCATGTGACTACTGATTTTGTCGTGGGTTTGCCTCGAACCCCGAAGGATTTGATGGCATTTGGCTATTGGTTGATCATTTGACTAAAACAGCTAGATTGTTGCCGATTAAGGTAATGTGGAATGTTCAAAGATTGGCCAAACTTTATGTTGAAAAGATTGTACCATTGCATGGGATTCCCATATCTATTCTCTCAGACCGTGACCCACGCTTTACTTCTAGTTTTTGGAGGAGCTTCCAAAAGGCGTTGGGTACAGATTTGGCATTCAGTTCAGCATATCATCCTCAATCTGATGGTCCGTCTGAGAGGACCATTCAGACTTTATAGGATATGTTGAGGTCATGTTATCTTGATTTGCAGGGTTCGTGGGGCCATCATTTATCATTGGTAGAGTTTGCTTATAACAACAGCTACCATTCTAGTATTGGTATGGCACCATATGAAGCATTGTATGGTCGACCTTGTCGTACACTGTTAGACTAGTTTGAGGTCGGTGATCGGTTGATGACATGACCAGATCTTGTGCAACAGTGTGTCTACGTGGTTCGTCTGATCAGGCAGAGACTATTGACAGCTCAAAGTTGACAGAAGAGTTATGTCGATCAACGCAGAAGACCATTTTAGTTTGAGCTAGGAGAATTTATTTTTGTGAGAATATCTCCTATGAAATGTGTTATGAGATTCGGCAAGCATGGTAAGCTTAGTCCCCGGTATATTGGTATGTTTCCTATCTTGGAGCATGTGTGCCAAGTGGCTTATCGTCTTCAGTTCTCTCCGACGATGGAAGCGATCCACGATGTATTTCATGTTTCTATGTTGAGGAAATATGTGCCGGATGCATAACACATTCTCGATGATTCTTTGTGGCCTGAAGTGGCGGCCAATCTATCTACACCAGAATTCTCGATTCGTATTGAGGATCATCGTGAACAGCGACTGAGGAATAAGGTGATCCCTCTGGTAAAGGTAGTATGACAGCCTCACTCTGGTAATGAGACTACTTGGGAACGTGAGGATGAAATGCGTCAACAGTTTCTTTTTTTATTCGAATAAGGTATATTTCTTCAGCTCTCTCCTAGTGTTTCCTTTTTAAATTTCGAGGATGAAGTTTTTATTAGGAGGGAGGGACTGTAAGACCCGATAAATATCGGATTCTTATCGGATTCCATTATATATAATTTTCCATGAGTTTAGAAGATTTTAATAGGCTTAATGGGCCAAGTTCAATGGAATTAGCCCATTTGTGCAAGGTTTAAAAGCTAGATAGGGCATATATGCAATTTTACTTCTTTTAATGCGTTATTGTAATATTTAGTTGTATATCAAAAAAAATTTGCAATCCTCATTTCATTTGAACCCATCGTATGCGAGGTTTTCCTCTCCCTTCCAACATCTCTCTCCTCTCTCCCTTGCTCTCTCGGAGGACCGACCACCCCCGGCCGTAGGAGGCTTGGCGGAGGTGGCCTTGGCATGGCCGGGGCGACGGTGGAGCGGAGGTGATGCAAGGAAGTACCCTTGGTGCGTGGAAGGTGGGATTCCACCGTGGAGGAGTCAGTTCTCTCGCAAAGATTGGGCAAGGAACGGCGTGGATTCGCGAAACCAAGTAGGCCGATGGATTCCACCTCGCTTTAGGATGCTTTTCATCTCATTTGATTGCCCATTTACATGTTTATGTGATGGTATTAATCGAAATACATGGAAATAGTCATTTATGTTTTAATCCATGCAATTCGATCCAAGGCTATTGTCCTTTATGTTTTGGATGTTTAAATGCTATGGAATGGGTATGTGATAGAAGGAAACAGGTTTAAAGTTGTATTCACATCGATTTGAATCGATTGGGAGGGGTTCCCATTGAGTTACCCCTATTTTGGGTCGTCTGGAAGGGTAGCGGTCCTTCTAGAGACCGTTTTTAGTTGGGTATAGGCGGTGGAAGTATAGCGGTCCAGGACTGACTGCTACTGTCAGAAAGCGGCCACCTCTCTGACAGCCTATGAGCAGTAACAACCTAGTTCAGACTGCCACACTCCCTTTAAGCTGTTGAGGTGGTGAGAGTTTAGCGGCCTAGACCATACTATAATGTCATGGGATGGTCAGTCGCGTGACCGCCACATGACCAGGGCGGCCCTATCCAGACCACCATTCTCTTCCAGCCGGTGTACAACATTGGTAGGTTAGTGGACATAGGCTGACCGCTAGTGTCAGTGAAACGGCCAATCACCTGACCATCACTTGACCTTTGCAGCCCAGCCCAGACCGTCAGGTTCCTGCAGTTTCTAAATTTAACCATAGTCATTTAAGTGTTTAATGCTACATATTCAATATGTTTACACATTTTAATATACTGTGGTATGTTTTTATCCCTGTAGAGTTTATTTCTCTTTCTTTGTGAATTGAGCCACTAGTCGTAGCCCGACGACCTTTAGTGTTGGCCCACCTGGGGCAGGTGGCGGGGCAGTCCCGGTGTACAATTTGTAGGCTAGTTTCCGTAGGCCCCCTTGCTTTGCAGTAGCATCCTACTAGGGAGAAAAACTATCCAGAGGCCTAACTCAAGGCATTGAGCTTGTGTGTGCACACGTGGTCAGGGGCGTGGACTTGGCCTGACGAGCATGACCCTGACTAGTCCTTGTCTTGGTTACAGTTACGGTGTCTTAGTTACCGTGTTCGAGGCGAGTGGGAGACACCCGAGACGTAGTATAAGTCATCAATGGACGTGTCTTGTCTTTCTTCAAGTGGTTTTTCTTTCTCTCATCACTTGGTCTGTGGAAATTTGACTCTAATGGTGAACGAATGATTCCAATGTGTAATTATGTGGTAGTTAGCATGAATTATTCGTATTATCAATCTTCTTTAAATTTCTATTCCTATACAGCTTCCTTTAATTGTTAAAGTTGCATGCCAGTTAGTTATTCCTTTTCAATTAACTATTCCACCTACACTTTTAGCTGCGAGGTAGGGATCTGTGGGACCTCTACTGAGTCAATGATGATGGGATGTAGCAATGGTGCATGTAGGATTCAGAGGGGGGGTGAATGAATCCCTCCAAAAAAATTTGGCCGAACAGAAAAAAATCAATTAATCCAAACTCAAGGGCCTGATTAAGTCAAATCATAGACTCGAATGACTGATGTGCACCAGTAAACTTGAAAGCCAAACAAAACAGATCAAGCCTAGTTATGCATCTATCGATCCACAAGAGACAATCAGACCACACAGAACACAAGGAATTTTTAGATGGTTCAGTCTGCAGCCTGCAGACCTACGTCCATCCCTCACCTCAAACCGAGTGAGGCTTCCTGCCGCCTAACAGCTTGAAACCGCTGCGCAATACAGCTTGCGTCCGCTGAGCCTCACAGCTTGCAACCGCTGAGCCTCACAACTTGCTTACAAACAGCCGAGCAACACAGCTTGCTATCCAGAGGATCCCTCCTCTGATCGCTGAGGATTACAGCTTAACCTTTGCTGCCACACAGCTTGAACAAAAAAATTAAGATAAGGAATAAAAGCGGTCGAAACAGCTACTGAAGGCTGACAATGAAATCCGATGAAAATAGCTCACGCAGGAGCAAACTGGACTAGATTTGATCCAAGTACCAGTGGACAGACTTATCAGAGACTCTTCTCACGAACTCCCTCTTTCTCTATCTCTTTTCCTTTTTGCACAAGCTCTCTATATCTTTCCTCTTCTTTTCTGCTCTCTAGACTAGGCTGTGAAAACCCTGCTTCTGCTTCTTCTCTCTCTTCTTTTTGATCTCTCTTCTGCTTTCGATCTGCAACTTCTTATATTCTCTTATTGGGCGTGTGGAGGAAGAACTCCCGCCCATATGCTTCCAGAAGGCTCTCAGCCACGTGTCACCATCTGAGCATTGTAGCCTTCCACGTGGCATTCTTTTATAGGATGATCCACCTTGGATCACGTGCCCCTCCTCGGAAGGAAAACTCTGTCAGAGACACAAGACATTAGTCAAGCACTTAGCATAGTTTGCACAGACGTAATGAGAAAGTAAGCATGACCTGCACTGAGTAAATGTATGTAAGTCAACCATTGCACTGACTTAGTACTAGGTGATCAGAGGTTTGCACCGGCCTTAGGGATGGTAGCGGCATGAATTGCACTGAGTTGATATAAGGAAAAAATGGGAGATGAACTGACATATGAATGTGTATGACACCATATGCACAGAAGACATGCACTGACTTATAAAGTGTCTAGAACAGAGTATGTACCGATTCTAAAAATGTGTAGGATAGAAAATGCACCGAGTTGGATTTGCGGTCCAAGCAAGAGTTGCATCGAGATGTCGGGTAAAGATGAGCAGAACAAAAGCGTGCACCAAGATGTAGATATCCTGTCCAAGTGAAAACTTGCACCGAGATGATGAAGAAGAATACACGGACAAAGAAAGATGCAAGATAGAGCTTGCACCGAGTCAAGAAATCCCATCCAAATCAGAACTTGCACCGAGATGGCGATATCCTATCTAAGTGAAAGCCTGCACCGAGATGGCGGAGAAGATTGCACTGCCACTAAATGACAAAACTAAACAGAGCGTGTTGGACAAGAATTGCACGGACCTAAAAACTTGCACCGACCCCGAGAAGTGAGATGCAAAGGCAAGATATGCACGGACCTAAAAACTTGCACCGACCCCGAGAGGTGAGATGCAAATGCAAGATATGCACGGACCTAATTGCACATGCTTCATTGAAATACACTGACCCTTTTATGTATGAGACAAGAAATGCACCGAGGGAGAAGTGGAACGACAGTGTGTGTGTGTGTGAACAGAAACTTGCACCGAGACAAGCACTTATGCGAGAAATGCAGAACAAAGCTAGACTAGCACCGAGCTAGATCTCTACGAAGACAACACATGCACTGACTATGATTTCTCTTATGAAATAACATGCGCCAAGTGAACCAAACATAGCAGATAGAATTGAAGTATTTAAACACCTTAATCTAAACATGATTCAGAGAAAGTCATTATCAAAACTAGGGTTCCAACAATCTCCCCCTTTTTGATTATGACAACTATGAGTCATGTATGATTAAACCAACCAAAAAAAATTCAATACTCAGCATTCAAACAATTGTGCAACGAACAACAACAACAAAAAAAAACAACTATGCAACATGTAAGAACAAGAAAATGCTTCTGTGTGTATTAAGAAAGTAAACATTAGTGTTTGAATGTACATCTTTTTTCACAAAAAGAAAGGTATTAGAAGCAGCACAACTTCCCCCTTGACAGCACATCATTCCTCTTGCCAATGAAACTTTGCCAATTCACTCAGCAGAAAAAGTGAGGTCTTCTGAGGTCTTCTTTATACATGTTCTTCTTCATATGTTCTTCTTCATACATGAGGTCTTCTTCTCCCCCGTTGTCATTATCAAAAAAAATGGGGAAATGGTAGAAACTAGTGACCTCGGTAGCTCCCCCTGTCTCTTGGAGAATATGTTGAACTTGAGCCAGAGAAGGGAGGTCTGTTCAACAAAGAGGTATGAAGATCTCTAATGGAGTCTGCCAGTCTATCAAGTTTCTGGTGCACAGTGTTCCCCAGCCTTTCCACTAGAGAGGTGGTTGACTCTCGTTTGTTGAAAGCTTGTTTAACGGTCTCTGACAATGTCTGCAAATTAGACTGGACAACTTCAAACTTTGTGATGATTTCTGGCTGACTGGTTGCTATCTTGTTTACTGTGCCCTTTAACAGTTCAAACTCGATTTTCAGATCAAAGGTATGGCTAAGAATTTAACCCATATTGCTGAATATGGAGATTTGGGTATCTTGAATTTTACTGACCATGTCACCCACTCGAGTGCTGATACTCATAAGAGATTCTAAAATCTCTCATACTACTTCATCAGTCTTTTGTTTAGCAGTCAGAAACTCTATTCCTTGAACTTTCACAATCTTTTCCAGATGTTTCAGTCGGCCCTCTACTCTGTCCATTTGAAAGGTATGGAACAAGAACTGTCTGTTCATCATCTCATTTTGATTGAGTACAATCTCTGTCAAATTGGACAACATCTGTGCAAGATTAGGTTCATCATTTGTTCCATGTGTACTAGATGTGGAAGCACTAGAATCTGGCAACTCAGTGAAGTACTCATGATGCTGTTCAGGGGGTGGAGAAGGTGGTATGCCAAGACTAATCAATTCTCCAAGGTGTGGACCATAATCAGGAGCCTGAGAGAAAGACATTCTTGCATACATTATGTTGTGAGAGGCAGGTCCGATGACATAGTCTTGTGATACTTCTTCTTCAGCTGATCCTTGAGCTCCTCGTGGTTCAACTTCTTGATCATTGACCACAGATTCTGTAATTTCTTCATAAATCACTTCAGCAGCTTCTTTCATAACCTCATCGACAACTTTAGCCATTTCCTCTTCATCTGGGATAGCTTCCTTTTCTCTGTCACTAGGTTGTTCTTCTACTGGAGCCTCGTCCTACGCCGGCTCTGCTTGATTAGTGACTAGTCTTTCCTGAGACTGCTGTCCAAATTTATTAAATATCTCATGGATATGTTGATCTAATTCCTGAATAATGTCCTCATCCTGAATATCCTGTTCAATTATTTCACGGATCTGAGGTACCTCAGGTGCTGTAGCTGCAGTTTGGTCCAGTTGTAGTTCTTGCTCATCAGACCCTTCAGTTGCTTGTACTTGAGCTGGAGGTTGATCCTCCTTCTGATAAATAGGTTCCAAGGGTGACTGAGCTGACTGACATTCACTTTGAATCAACTCAAGAATGTGAGTTTCTTGAGTGGGATGTTCAGACACTGATGCATCCTGGGTTTCTATATCTCTTTCCAAAGAAGTATCCTTTTCAGCAAGAGTACTCGTCCGTTTAGTTCCTTTCTTCCTCATGAAGATATTAATGAAACCCATGTTGTAGATGTTTATCTTGGGGATTGATGACACAACTTCACCATCTAGGGAGATGTTTTCCTCTTTCAAGATTGTAGTTAAAGGAGCAGCAAAAGGAAAATATCTTCTTGACTCCTTACAGGTTCCTATGACCTGAATCATTACATGCGACAGACAGACTCTAATTTTCTTCAGTAAACAGTAGAGAAGAAACCATTGAGAATGTCAGTCTACCCCTTCCTCCTACTTGTGGAGTAATCATAGAGGTGAGGATGTGATGGAGTAGTCTCTTGGGTGCAGAAAATTTGTTGGTGTTGTAATGACCGAGCTTAGTCTGTTGCTTGTCATGAATGTTTCTAGGTAAATCAGTGATGATGGCAAAAGCATCATGTAAATTAAATGTAAACCCTCCTTCGACCTCTCCATCTACGGGAACTCTTAGAGTCCTGTGAAGGGATTGCCTAGATAGCTCTATCACTTTTCCTTTGACCAGAGAGGAAACTGTGAAAATAGCATCATCGTACCTCAAGTTGCTGTAGAATTCTGCTACCAGATTAGGGCAATACCCTATGCATGCTTAAGAACTCTTTCCATTATTGGAACTCAAACAGCTCAAGCACCTCAGGGAACTCGGAAGCCATCTCTTGATCAATAAAGTCAATATACCGAGGGGATATAATCTTCCTGGCTTCCAACACTAGCAGAGATTTCTCTGTAGGCCTTGTAGACGTATTTCCCTTCCTCGTGGTAGAAGCTGCTTTCTTCTGCCTTTTCGTCCCTTGAGGTTGTACTGCGGCCACCGTGGACATAGCATCTTCTGGCTGCGGCTGCTCCACTGCTTTCCTCTTCCCTTTGCTCACGGCTGACGAAGTAGACATGGCGGCAGCAGGGATGGAGGAGAGATGAAATGTGGAGACATAGGGGGTGCACTGGGAGGAGAGAAAGGTTGGAGAAGCAAAGGGTTGCAGGTTGTGCACGCACGAAGGAGCCACGAAGCGGAAGGATGCTTCAGCTTCGAAAGAAAGGGTAAGATGGTAAAGTAGATAGGGTTTCATATATAGAGGAATACTTCCAACTTTACCAATCTTCAGTTGATAATACCCAAAATACCCTTAACTTAAAATAAGGTGCTTTTCTTCGTAGAGAAGCAATTTACGAAATATGAGATTATATCTCACAGGTTAGCTCTTCACAAGATATCTCAAATGAATTGAAGTCAAAGAAGATAAAACAGCTTAATCTGGGAAACAACTCAGACAGAAAAGTTATTAATCTTACGGGTCCTTTTCATTAGCCAAAATTTGATTGAAGAACCCATTTTTATATTTTTCTTAAGTCTGTAGAGACTAACTGAGAGAACCCTTGGGTCAACCATATATATTTCATTACTCCCATCCCCTTTTTTTTAATTTATTAAAAAACTTTTATTGAGTATTCCAGTGCAACTGCACCTTTTTACACAAGGAGACGTGTCTATCAAACACCAGAATCCCTAGTTACTCAGTGTAATTATCTTTCATACTTCATATGTTGAACAAAGTTAGCATTAATTGTCATGACATAACCTCTGAATTTCTTTGAAACGGATGCTCAGTTTCTCAAATGTCATGCCATTGCTCTGCCAAATTTATTTCATTATTTTATATCATGGCATATTCCCAGTTCTTTTGTCAGAAAAATCTCTTTAACAAGACGTAAAAATCTTATAAACCTTAGGTTTCCAACATATTGGCTTATTACTAAAGATTTTCAGATACCAGACCTTCTACAGAGAAGTTTCCAATTTGAACTGTTTCAAAATCATTGAGAAATCGCTCATTGTAATTTGTGAGAACTATTCGGATTAGATTTAATGTTCATACACTGTAAATTACATCTCAATTTAGATCATCAAGATGTTTTTGCTTCAGAGTGATCTGGGCATTTATTTATTGAAGAGGGCAAAGGTGACAGCATTTATATATACTATTCCCCCTTACTAGGACAACCAGAAATATTTAGAAGACAGAGAATGATAGGAGAGATAGACCAATGACAAGGTGAGGAGGATGAATGCCATATGTGAGTAAGGTAAGAGCATTTCCAAAAGCCACAACTTAAACGGCTAACAGCCCACCAGCACAACTATCAATAAATTAATCACCATTCAGTCTTCAGACTGCCTTCTCATGCAAACTTAAGCTCACACCAAAGACAGAGCCCGCAACAGAATTTTCAAATTCATTAGACACCACAAGATGACTCCCATTAGAGCAAAGCACAGCCTCTCAAGATTTTAAACATCCATAAGGTAGCATCTAGCTTACTGAACCAGAACCAGTGACACTCCACTAGAAGGGATATCAGCTCACAACAGACCATATACTTTAGCTCAGCAGCAGAAGATATACCAAATCGCATGTTCTCTTTTTCAGGAGGGTATACCTCTAATGACCAGCTGCCTTAGATAGTCTAAACTCCCCCTTTGAGTGAGCAGAGATTTCCATCAGACATTATTATTATTATTTTTAATTTCACAGAAATGCTACTCTAAATGATAACATTGTGTTAAACTGCATGCAAGATACCTAATCATTCAACATCATCAATTTCAGAATGAGATTCAATATCTAGCATTCATCACAAGTTTGCATCCTTCTAACAGCATGAATTAATTACATGACATTGATCATAGTAGAAGGATAGAGATCATGCAAGCAGTTGTAACTTAAAAGGAAACAGATGTAAACTAGAGAAGAAATTAAATTCAACTAACCTTTGTGTGCCTTGGTTTTATTTTCCCTTTATTTTCCTTCTTCAAGACACACCTACAAAGTAAGATCAACCTGTAAATTTGGGGACCCAAAGACTATTGGATCTTATTAGTTGAGTGACACCTCTAGCAGGTGCACTCCAAGGTTTCCAAGTTTTTCTATTATCAAATTCCAAATCATGGCATTTATTCATAATATGACCCATTCTCCCACAATAATAAAAGTGAATGGTAGAATTCAGATGTTTCTTGACAGAATAAACATTGAATCATTGCGGGTGGACTTTCGTTAAGATGGTTCTGCCATGATGATTGTTACCTCTTTTTGCATGCCAGCATTCAAATTTACCACATTCAAATTCATGTTGGCCAATTCTTCCATAAGTAAAATTTTTACTACCAAAAATATTTTTATTTACAGGGGAGTTTCCAAATTTTGAATTGACTCTCTTTCTTTGAGCATGCCAGCAATGGACTCCAATATGACCCGACTTCCCACAGTGGTAACAGTAAATTTTCTTCTTCTGAACTGCATGGTGAGTGTTTTGAGTTTTTCCATCATGAAATTTCTTGGAGGCCAGCTCATCTAGCTTCATTGTTCTACACTCATGCATTTTATGACCAGTTTTTCCGCAGTAATGACATGAAAAGGTTTTTGTGTTTGCATGTGACTGAATGGGGAAGCTTTCTCTGACATGCACTTGTTCAGAACAATTTTTAGAGACAAGAGAAACTTTAACAGCATCAGATGAAAGTTTGATTTTATGTTTGCTTTCACTCTTTTTCTGTTTTCCTCTATTTTTTGAATTTTTACTTTGTTCTTCACTTCTCTTCGCCGTGAACTGAAATACAGATGAAGTGGAAGGTTTTTCTTGTTCTGAACTTTTAATGAAAATAGTTTTTAATTTATTTCCATCAACCTTCTTCATTACTGGACTGTAACCCAGTCCCTCTTTCTGAAAATGTACATTAACTCCAAGTAGCTTATTCAAATTATATTTTCCCTTCACAAACTTTGACAGGGAATTCTTTAGATCTTGAATTTCAGTTTGCAAGGAAACAATGTAGTCTTCACAGAAAATGACTTGTGTATGCAAACCATCATTTAGACTTTTCAGAGTCTCATTCTCCTGCGTTAACTTCAATTCTATATCCACTTCTTTTTTTTCTAAGACTGATTTTCCTCTTTCAAATGCTAGCCATTTTTCAGAGAGAACAGTATTCAGAACCATCAGCTTTCTATTTTGATCTTTTAGATAACCATTTTCTTCAAGCAATTTATCTTGGCATTCATCAATTTCCTTTTTCTATTCAAGCAATGAATCATTTTATTCTTTCAGGGATTTGATTAGATTTTTCTGCATATTATCATCAGAATCAAGATCTTCAATCAATTCTTTTAAGAAGGCACATTCATTACACTAATTTTCATTTTCATAGGATTTATTAGTAAGACTTTCATTTTCAGATTTCAATCTGTCCATTTCAGATCTCTCCTTTTTCATGTCTAATTTCAAATTTTCATTTTCAGCTTTCAAGCGAGTAACTACAGAAATCATTTCTTTTCTAAGTTTTTTCTTTTCAGACTTGACTCTATCATATTTATTTAATAAATGCTCATTCACGGAGAGTAAATCATCATAACTAAGATTCTCAGCTTCAGAATTTACCTGGGAAGATAATTCCTCGTACTGATCTCTGACCATCAAACAGATTTCCTCATCTCCACAAGATCTTCCCAATATTTTGTTGATGATTTCCACTGCGCTCCTGCATTCATTAACACATTGAAAGCAATTAGAGCCTATTGCCCTTTTTGTTAGATTTAAGGCCTTTTGATTTTCTTCAGATTTCAGTCTGTCTGAGGATCTCCATTGAGATTTGTCCTCTGGAACTTCATATGGACTGTGATCTATGAGTACCCATAAGTCAGAATTCAAATGTATCACATAGTCTATGAAACGACCGTACCAGCCATAGAAATCCGAACCGGTGTATACAGGAATTTCAGCCATAAGAACAAGACAAACAGACTAGATTAAGAACAAGGCTTAGATTTAGATCAGACTGAAAACAATGCTAACAGACAGAACAAATCAGATCTCACCGAATACCAAATCAAGGAACGGATCTGCAGGTTGTTAGACTTTTTGTGTAGAAACCCGCTCTGATACCAATTGATGGGATGTAGCAATGGTGCGTGTAGGATTCAGAGGGGGGGTGAATGAATCCCTCCAAAAAAATTTGGTCGAACAAAAAAAATCAATTAATCCAAACTCAAGGGCCCGTTTAAGTCAAATCATAGACTCGAATGAGTGATGTGCACCAGTAAACTTGAAAGCCAAATGAAACATATCGAGCCTAGTTATGCATCTATCGATCCATAAGAGACAATCAGGCCACACAGAACACAAGGAATTTTTAGATGGTTCAGTCTGCAGCCTGCAGACCTACGTCCATCCCTCACGCCAAACCGAGCGAGGCTTCCTGCTGCCTAACAGCTTGAAACCGCTGCACAATACAACTTGCGTCCGCTGAGCCTCACAGTTTGCAACTGCTGAGCCTCACAGCTTGCTTACAAACAGCTGAGCAACATAGCTTGCTATCTAGAGGATCCCTCCTCTGACCACTGAGGATTACAGCATAACCTCTGCTGCCACACAGCTTGAACAAAAAAATTAAGATAAGGAATAAAAGCGGTGGAAACAGCTACTGAAGGCTGACAATGAAATCCGATGAAAATAGCTCACGCAGGAGCAAACTGGACTGGAATTGTTCCAGTACCGGTGGACAGACTTATCAGAGACTCTTCTCACGAACTCCCTCTTTCTCTATCTCTTTTCCTTTTCCCACAAGCTCTCTATATCTTTCCCCTTCTTTTCTGCTCTCTGGACTGGGCTGTGAAAACCCTGCTTCTGCTACTTCTCTCCCTTCTTTTCGATCACTATTCTGCTTTCGATATGCAACTTCTTATATTCTCTTATTGGGCGTGTGGAGGAAGAAATCCCGCCCATATACTTCCAGAAGGCTCTCAGCCACGTGTCACCATCTGAGCGTTGTAGCCTTCCACGTGGTATTCTTTTAGATGATGATCCGCCTTGGATCACGTGCCCCTCCTCGGAAGGAAAACTCTGTCAGAGACACAAGACATTAGTCAAGCACTTAGCACAGTTTGCACAGACGTAATGAGAAAGTAAGCATAACCTGCACTGAGTAAATGTATGTAAGTCATCCATTGCACTGACTTAGTACTAGGTGATTAGTGGTTTGCCCCGGCCTTAGGGATGGTAGCGGCATGAATTGCACAGAGTTAATATAAGGAAAAAATGGGAGATGGACTGACATATGAATGTGTATGACACCATATGCACAGAGGACATGCACTGACTTATAAAGTGTCTAGAGCAGAGGATGCACCGACTCTAAAAATGTGTAGGATAGAAAATGCACCGAGTTAGATTTACGGTCCAAGCAAGAGTTGCACCGAGATGTCGGGTAAAGATGAGCAGATCAAAAGCTTGCACCGAGATGTAGATATCCTGTCCATGTGAAAAATTGCACCGAGATGATGAAGAAGAATACACGGACAAAGAAAGATGCAAGACAGAGCTTGCACCGAGTCAAGAAATCCCGTCCAAATCAGAACTTGCACCGAGATGGTGATATCCTATCTAAGTGAAAGCCTGCACCGAGATGGCGGAGAAGATTGCACTGCCACTAAATGACAAAACTAAACAGAGCGTGTTGGACAAGAATTGCACATACCTAAAAACTTGCACCGACCCCGAGAGGTGAGATGCAAAGGCAAGATATGCACGGACCTAAATTCGCATGGTTCATTGAAATACACTGACCCTTTTATGTATAAGACAAGAAATGCACAGAGGGAGAAGCGGAACAACAGTGTGTGTGTGTGTGAACAAAAACTTGCACCTAGGCAAGCACTTATGCTAGAAATGCAGAACAAAGCTAGACTAGCACCGAGCTAGATCTCTACCAGGACAACACATGCACTGACTATGATTTCTCTTATGAAATAACATGCACCAAGTGAACGAAACATAGCAGATAGAATTGAAGGATTTAAACACCTTAATCTAAACATGATTCATAGAAAGTCATTATCAAAACTAGGGTTCCAGCAAATGAAATGAGACTCACCCTTTATTTTTCAGGTGAGGCGCAACAGTCGTCTGGTTTCCCGCGTGGTTTTGGCGGCCAGTCGTAGTGCCAGCGTGGTCTTCTCCGGGGTATGCCCCGTGTAGTTGTTCTCTTTTGATTCTTATATAATTATGGACTTGTGCTTGCACTTATGGACTAATGTATAATTATAACACTCTGACGATGTAAATTTTTCTTCTGCTTAATGTAATTATTTCTTCAAAATGCACGTGTAATATCTTTTTTCACCCACAGCCTCTTTCCCAACCCTTTCGGAGCCTCATCAGCCGTTGGGTGGTGTCTCAGGATCGTAGTGGTATCGGGTCTCCGGTACCTGGGAAGCTGGGTCGTTAAAGGAAAACCTTTGATTAATCGCCAAGATAAGGGGCCTCAAGGCCTAAACATCAATTTTTATGAAAGAAGTAAATAGCATATTGAAAAGCATTAAATTCCCTCATAGTGGGGTGCTGAAAGACATTCAAAGTCATATCAGTCATGAATCGACCATTTGATGTTCGGACGAATGTCCGAGTTGAAAGCATCACGATCATAGTGGTAAGACCGGAGCACTATGAGTGATATGACTTTTCAATATCATCTCGGTCAAACGGTTTAAAATTAGCGGAATATCGGCCGGGGTGCAAAGTGGGGCTATGGTCATATTGGTGTGATCCCCGAGGGCCAAGCGTGCCTTTGCATGGGCGCATTCAATGTCCCCCCTCGTGCGGGGTCAAAAGGGAATAACCCCGGATGGATGCCGTTAAGGTTTTTTTTTATGTTTCATCTATATATTTGATGTGACACCACCTTGGGGTGATAGTCACAAGACCGAATGCCCTTGGATCTACAATTGCAAGCAAGTATCTTTGAGCGGCTGACTTATTCTAGCGAACTCACTCGCGTGGCGCACACTAGTGCCCGTAGGCGACTCGGCGATGATGGAGAGGGTCCGAGGCAGGACCTTGATGCTCCAATGGTTGGCTAGATTGGGGAGAACCCCAAATGGGCCAGGGATGCCCAACTCACGGGTGCAGCACACCAAGGGTGTGGGATGTAGGGGATCACTCACAACTCGCCCGCGGTGATCACTCACATCAATGGCAATTATGGGCCGAGCTCTCACTCTCCGTCCGACGAAGCAATAATGATAATACTATGCCAAACAAGGAATTTAAACCAGTCAAGAGGGGAACCAAGGCTCACCTAGTCGGCGTGAAGACGCCGACCCTGGCCGGAGACAGGGGCGAGCGGGGAGGCGAGGGTATGCACCCGCACGCCGCGTCGATGAAGCTTCAAACCTGTGACTTGAATTATTACATGAACTACACCCCTTGCAAGGGGGGGATCTCGTGGTGGGGGTTAAGTTATTACAGCCAAAACTACCTCCACTCAGGGGGGGCCTTCAGCCGGCCAAGCTAGGGAAGGGGAGAACCGACCTAGGAACTAATTGATAGAACGCCGACGGTTCTGTCCGCCCTCTGGAACAGGGGACAGGCAGTCGAAGACGATGCCTCTGGGGCTTCTCCCGAATTTTGTTGATGAGGAGACCAGTGGAAAAATCTTCGGGATTGGATCAGGAAGACGTCCAATTTTTGTGGAATTTTCTGGTTAGTGGTGCTGGTCGGGGAAGAGCAACGAACAGGGACTCCGATCTCTGGTTCTGACTGTCTCAGAACCACTTCAGTAGAAAGCCGGAGTCGTCACGATTGCTCCCGAGCTCCGAATCGAGCGTGGCCAAATTCGTAGGAAAGGTTGTCAAGCCCTCTTCTAAACGAGACCCACAGAGACACCATAGGGTGCTGTAGCAGATCGGAAGAGCCCGAACGGTGGACAGGGGTCGGTTCAGTCCCAGTAGGAGCAGAACTGTGCACCTGGAAGAGAAAATTGATAAATCTTATCTCCGGATGCCGAACGGGGTTCCGCTTCTTGTCCCTCGACGTAGGATTGTTGTAGAAGATCCCAGACAAGTCTCGCTTCCAGATCCTCAAGAGGGTGACCGTGGCAGACTCTGCAAATGTCTTCAAGTTGTTGTTGACCGGGCCTATCCTGCGCAGTCGGAGAAGAATAGCTCTCCTTGGCAGTCACGAACTCAAACGGGGATGAAACCACCACCGTTGCGAAGCTGCTTCGACGATGATTCCAACAATATATGGTACACCTCCTGAAGCCTCACGATGATGCCGTGGCCGCTACTGTAATCTGCTGGTGCTCTGCTGCCTTCGAATTGAGAACTGCAGGTTAAAGATAATAGGGGGAATGGGGTATATGGGAGGGGGAAATGGGGTGGATGGGTGTGTGAGTGACCTGTAGCTGTGAGGGGGTCTGGGAGGGGGTGTTCTAGGGTGGGAAGGGGAGAATGGTGGCTGGAATGGGGTGTTTGTAGTGGGTGAGAGAGAAGCTGCGAATTTGGGATGGGTGGGGAAGAGGGAAGGAGAGTTCTCTCTCCAAGATTTGAAAATTGACTAATGGGGTGGTTAATGGGGCTTTGGGGATGGGAATGGTTGTGTTGGGGAAGGGAAGGGGTGCTTGGGGAGTGGGGAATTCTCCCTTGGGAGATGAGAGGGTGCTTAGGGTAGGGGATTGGGTAGTTGGTGGTTGGGTGGTGGAGTATGGATTGGTGGAGGGTCTCTTGGGACTAGGGGTGGAGTAATGAGGGTTGGGGTAGTTGAGAGGATGAGTAATGATGGGAGAGGAAGGGTTGATGATGTGGAGGAGAGAGAGGGAGGGGAGGAGAGAGAAAGGGGCGCTCCCTGCTCTTGGAGAGAGAGAGAGAAGAGAGAGAGAAAGAGAGAGGGGAATCCACCCCTTAGAGAGAGAGAGAGAGAGAGAGAGAGAGAATCCACTCTAATAAAACACTAAGACTCACTTGATTTAAATTGATCATAAAAGGATGTTACATATGAGAGGAGTGGGGGCCTATTTATAGGCTCACACAATTTCATGGACTAAAATGACCTTGAACAAACTAACTAATGACTAGCCTATCCAGGTGGGGGGCGCCCATGGATCAAGCCCATCTTTTGGGCCCATTTGGCTACTCAAACCAACCTAATGACTCATAGACTTAGGTAGATAACCCACTAACCTAGGTACATGACTAAAATAATGGGAAAATTACATAGTTTATGACTCAAAGAAAATATGAAAATTACATGGATAGACTCAGAAAAATGTGAAGAACATAATGACGCATGCCGTCGATCCATTTGAGCTTCGAAAAAAAAGTGGAGGGGCAAGGGATGCCCCCATCATACCCCCGGGGTGGGAAGAACTCGACCTCATCGAGTATGGGTCCACCGGGGAAGTGGTACACCAATGCAGCTCCAGGCGAGCCATGATCTCCGAACTCAACCCGCGTCCATAGCCGGGGAATGGTGCTTCAGCTTTTCAAAGTGGCTCGGACACACCCTCATGCTGGCAATGAGATCTTGCTTGTCTAGTATTGCCGCCGTGTGCTCACGTCGGGCTCTCAGGCTAATTTGTGGTGGCACTCCGAGGGTATCTCTCACAAGGATAGGTGTAAGCTCAAGGCACTCACTAGGATACACCGTGGTGCCCTTAGAGGGTGCCGGATCCGCCACGTGTGAAGTGGGGTGAATCTCAAAACCCATTAGAAAGTCCAACCCATAAGCTGGTTTGCCAAAGCTACACGGAACTTGGGAAGGTCCAAGTCCTCGTGCCCTCAAATTGGAGGTGACCCTAGGGTAGAGCCACTCCAAAGTCATCATCACCAAGTTGCCTACTTGGAAGTCCAAGTGGCGCTCATGAGTTTTTACCCGCTTCTTGTGAATCTCACCGCTTGTTGCTTGATACTTGCTTGGATGCATATGCCATGCACTATGATGCGGTGTGAGTGGGAAATGTATGATATGCATAGGGGGGCCAAGACAACCATATTTAGACCAATCATGTAGAAATGCCATGGAGACTTTGATGGAATTGGGAGGACCGGGGCATCCATAAATGTCCCTCTCATGCGTAGGTGTGATAAGTGCCGGAGGACCCGGACATCCATGAATACTCCTAATATGCTTCAGACTCATGATGAATGAAGGTGGACCATTACATCCGAATATGGACCACTCATGCTTCCTACTTGACATGTGAGTGATATGAATAAATGGACCCGACTTATGAATCATGTCAAGTGGTGCGGTATGCCTAGGCACATGCATTCCTATCCTAGAGATGACTTCCATGTGCATGGGTGTGGGGTGGCCCTTGAGCTTCCACTCGTATGGATCAAAGGGATCTAAGAAGGGGGACATCATGGAGTGGGCCAATTCATCAATCCCAAGGTGTATGTTGCCTAAGGTCAAGGCTCCCATGGTGTAACCCGATTCTAGGAAGGGAGGGGTTTGGCCCAACATGGTGGGTGGGGGTAAGGTAAGGTGAGTGGTGAGTAAGGTGGGTGGGTCACATGGGGAACTAGACTCCCATAGGAAGGGATCAAAGGGATCATGATAAGGGTTACCTAGAGAGAGATACTCCATGTCCTCAAGGTCCTCACAAGGTGGTGAATCATCCTCTTCTAGTGAAATGGTTGGGCCGGTGTATGGGGTGGGTTGGTTGGTCAAGGTTCTAGGAATCACAATGGTAGGGGAGTGGACCGGGATGGGCTCTTGAACTATGGGGAGAAGGAAAAGGAGGTTGCTAGTGTAGCAACCAATAGTGCAAACCGAGGTGATAGACCCCGTACATGGGTGGATGAGGTCAAGGCTCTTGGGTCGGACCGCCCCTAGAATCAACAAACAAGTCAAGTCTAATTGCCACTCTAGACCCTTGAGGAGATCATCCCAACCCTCTACATCATAGTAGGATTGTATCGTGGTGTGAAAGGAGGGGAGGGCCACAATTTAGGATTGATGTCCCATGGGTGAGAGGTGTGGGGGTGAACTAGGGAGGGTGTGTGACTCTTGAGGATCCAGACTAGGAGAGGTGGGTGGAAGTGGAGATTCTTGGATTTCCTTTATGGTGGGTTACGGATCCGGACTAGCATCCATTTCCGTGTGGGTGGGTGTGTGGGTCTCAACTTCTAATGATAATGGGGTGGGTAGGTCTAATGCAGGGGAATTGGTGATAGTCGATGCGTGGTGCACCAGAGATGGTGAACAAGCATGGGCTTGGGTTGGGATTGGTAAGGGAAGTAGTGGAGGTCTAGGTTGGGGTTGGGTTGGGGTAGGAAGTGGAAGATGGGTGGGTTGAGGGGGTTTGGGAAGATTGTCCTTGGGAGGAGTGTCCTTGTTGGGGGATGATGGAGGGGTAATGGTGGCCGGGGTGGGAGAGGTTTCAACCACTAGGAGTATGGGAAGATGCTTCCTCGTGGGGCATTGTCCGGCGATGTGCCCCAATTGGTGGCACCTATAACATTCCGGCTCGCACTTACTGGAGGTTATTTCACTCACTTCTATCTCCATAGGACCTTTTCCTTTTTGAGAAGGGGTAAGGTGAGGGGTGAAGGTGGAGGTGTGGGCCAAAGGGCCTTGAGTAAGGTGGGTTGTAGAATTGGGTTTTGGTTGCATTGTGGGGAATTGGGGAATTGGAGTCTTGGGTTGGCCGGGTGGGGATGGTGGAGTTGAAGTGCTCCTTGGGCTTTGGTGATCCTTGTAGGAAGGGGACACATATCTACCCCTAAGTTGTTCCTTCATGTTTCCCCAAGTGGTGATGGGATCTTCCCTTCTAATTATCCTTAGCCCGACAATTTGTAGCCAATAGGTTTGAGCCCGTTTGGTAAGTTGTGATTTGGCACATTGGACTTTCTCATCCTCGGACATGGGATACCAAGTGAAGTAATGGTCCATTAAGACTTCCCAATCTAAATAGTCAATAGGATGAGTTCCATCAAAGATGGGAGGTGGGGGAGGAGCCCTGCTATCATCCGCCCTTGGGGTGGGCCCATTTTCTCCTAGTTGGTCGAGTCGACCCGATAGGTTATCAAGCCGTTCATTGGCATAGGTCAAGGCCTTCATGAGGTAGTTGACATGGCCAGGGAGGTCATGTGTGTTAGTGGTAGGCATCCCTTGGGGGTTTGGACTCATGGAGAGGGCCGATGGGTAAGGTCAGTAAGGGGTGGCCATGCTAGTGGACAAAAGAGATGCAACCGAGGACTCTAAATGCATAAACACGCCCTAGGACCAATTTGATAGAGATAAGTTGTGAACTTGCTCTGATACCACTTGATGTGAGACCACCTTGGGATGATAGTCACAAGACCGAATGCCCTTGGACCTACAATTGTAAGCAAGTATCTTTGTGCGGCGGACTTATTCTAGCGAACTCACTCGCGTGGCGCACACTAGTGCCCGTAGGCGACTCGGCGATGATGGAGAGGGTCCGAGGCAGGACCTTGATGCTCCAATGGTTGGGTAGCTTGGGGAAAACCCCAAATGGGCCAGGGATGCCCAACTCACGGGTGGCCAGCACACCAAGGGTGTGGGATGTAAGGGATCACTCACAACTCGCCCGCGGTGATCACTCACATCAATGGCAATTATGGGCCGAGCTCTCACTCTCCGTCCGACGAAACAATAACGATAATACTATGCCAAGCAAGGAATTTAAACCAGCCAAGAGGGGAACCGAGGCTCACCTAGTCGGCGTGAAGACGCCGACCCCGGCCGGAGACGGGTGCGAGCGGGGAGGCGAGGGTATGCACCCGCACGCCGCGTCGATGAAGCTTCAAACTTGTGACTTGAATTATTACATGAACTACACCCCTTGCAAGGGGGGGGATCTCGGGGTGGGGGTTAAGTTATTACAGCCAAAACTACCTCCACTCAGGGAGGGGCCTTCAGCCGGCCAAGCTAGGGAAGGGGAGAATCGACCTAGGAACTAATTGATAGAACGCCGACGGTTCTGTCCACCCTCTGGAACAGGGGACAGGCAGTCGAAGACGATGCCACTGCGGCTTCTCTCGAATTTTGTTGATGACGAGACCAGTGGCAAAATTTTCGGGATTGGATCAGGAAGACGTCCCATTTTTGTGGAATTTGCTGGTTGGTGGTGCTGGTCGGGGAAGAGCCACGAACAGGGACTCAAATCTCTGGTTCTGACTGTCTCAGAACCACGTTAGCAGAAAGCCAGAGTCATCACGATTGCTACCGAGCTCCGAATCAAGCGTGGTCAGATACGTTGGAAAGGATGTCAAGTCCTCTTCGAAACGAGACCCACGGAGACACAAGAGGGTGCCGTAGCAGATCGGGAGAGCCCGAACAGTGGACAGGGGTCGGTTCAGTCCCAGTAGTAGTAGAACTGCACACCTGAAGGAGAAAATTGATAAATCTTATTTCCGGATGCCGAACGGGGTTCCGCTTCTTGTCTCTCGAAGTAGGCTCGTTATAGAAGATCCCAGCCTAGTCCCGCCACCATATCCTCAAGAGGGTAGCCGTGGCAGACTCTGCAAATGTCTTCAAGTTGTTGTTGACCGGGCCTATCCTGTGCAGTCGGAGAAGAATAGCTCTCCTTGGCAGTCACGAACTCAAACGGGGATGAAACCACCACCGTTGCGAAGCTGCTTCGACGATGATTCCAACAATATATGGTACACCTCCTGAAGCCTCACGATGATGCCGTGGCCGCTACTGTAATCTGCTGGTGCTCTGCTGCCTTCGAATTGAGAACTGCAGGTTGAAGATGATAGGGGTAATGCGGTATATGGGAGGGGGAAATGGGGTGGATGGGTGTGGGAGTGACCCCTAGCTATGAGGGGGTCTAGGAGGGGGTGTTCTAGGATGTGGGAAGGGGAGAATGGGGGCAGTAATGGGGTGTTTGCAGTGGGTGAGAGAGAAGCTGCGAATTTGGGATGGGTGGGGAAGAGGGAAGGAGAGTTCTCTCTCCAAGGTTTGAAAATTGACTAATGGGGTGGTTGATGGGGCTTTGGGGATGGGAATGGTTGTGTTGGGGAAGGGAAGGGGTGCTTGGGGAGTGGGGAATTCTCCCTTGGGAGATGAGAGGGTGCTTAGGGTAGGGGATTGGGTAGTTGGTGGTTGGGTGGTGGAGTATGGATTGGTGGAGGGTCTCTTGGGACTAGGGGTGGAGTAATGAGGGTTGGGGTAGTTGGGAGGGTGAGTAATGATGGGAGAGGAAGGGTTGATGATGTGGAGGAGAGAGAGGGAGGGGAGGAGAGAGAAAGGGGCGCCCCTGCTCTTGGAGAGAGAGAGAGAAGAGAGAGAGAAAGAGAGAGGGGAATCCACCCCTTAGAGAGAGAGAGAGAGAGAGAGAGAGAGAGAGAGAGAGAGATTTGGAGAATCCACTCCAATAAGACACTAAAACTCACTTGATTTAAATTGATCATAAAAGGTTGTTACATATGAGAGGAGTGGGGGCCTATTTATAGGCTCACACAATTTCATGGACTAAAATGACCTTGAACAAACTAACTAATGAGTAGCCTATCCAGGTGGATGGCGCCCATGGGCAAGCCCATCTTTTGGGCCCATTTGGCTACTCAAACCAACCTAATGACTCATAGACTTAGGTAGATAACCAACTAACCTAGGTACATGACTCAAATAAAGGGAAAATTACATAGTTTATGACTCAAAGAAAATATGAAAATTACGTAGATAGACTCGGAAAAATCTGAAGAACATAATGACGCATGCCGTCGATCCATTTGAGCTTCGAAAAAAAAGTGGAGGGGCAAGGGATGCCCCCATCAATATTTCTCTCTTTTTTTTCTTGAGGTGAATGATCATATTCAAAAGATTCGGGCTTGTTGACCCGAGTAGGGACAGCCTAGAGGGTCCAATGCTACCTTTTCGCGATGGCTTCTTTCTTTTCTTTGTTATTTCTTATGGTCCCATCATAGAAGATCTCGATAGATCTTAGACTTGCTTAACATCCATTCCATTTTGGCTTTGTTCACATTAGGAATCTGTTCAGAAGATCAAGCGTATGTGAAGGACACATGCTAGTTCAAAAGGATTCGTGCATATGTATGCGCCTCTAGGAATATGTGTATGAATGTGGGAACTCGTGGTTGCGCCATGTGGGATGACCCTCTGTACGTGCCTGAGTACTCTACTCATGCATAGTGAGGATCTTCACTCGGACGTAATCTGGGCTTACATCACACACTATTTGATATACCGGATGAGCCATGTCCCATAAACATTCAAGCATGCAAATGCATGTTTTTTTTTGGTTTTGAATTCATGGGTTGATGCATGAGGACGCAAATGCAACGCGTGCATCGTGCAATAGAAAAGAGAGCAAACCTGCCCGAGACCCGGATAGGTTCATGACGTGTATGCAGTGTGTATCTCAAGGGGTGACTTGGTGAAAAATTATTCCCCCACTTTTCAATCATTAGGGCAATCATTCATTTTTTTTCCTTTTTGTTGGGCCATCATGCATGTATTTGTGGCTTTCCCCTTTTTGTCATTCATTTTTTTATGTGTTTTGTTTTGTTTTTTTTATATATATAAGGTTGGCCGGTCTAAAAAAGGGGAAAGGGACTGTGCACAGGGGGGGTCGACCCCCTGTGCTGAGGGGGTCGACCCCTGCGCATAGGGACCCCCAAACAGAACGCCCCACAGAAGGGGTCGACCCCCTTCTGCAGGGGCCTTCAAAACCCAATTTTTTGGGGGGTTCCACTTGTTCAATGTGTTTTGCTTTCTTTCTTCCCAACTTTGTAGGGCTTCAAATATAATACGCATGAAATGTGGTTGATGGCTGAAGTCCCATTGTGGAGATCATTCACGCATTTTTCAATTCCTCTTTTTTTTTCTTTTATTGCATGCCGGTAGGCCCTGCTGCTAAATGGGGGACAGGTAGACCTGGTTATAGCCCAGGTCGACGCACCCCAAGGTAGAAGCCCAGCTTCCCACCGGCAGGTCTACTGGTCTGATTTGGGCTTTTGTCATTTTTTTATTTTTTGCAGAGATAAGGCGCTTACAGATTCTAGCCTTTTATAACACTAGAGCTTGTAGTAACCGTTCAGGTTTAGATTTTTTTTAGGGAGGTTCATCACTTCTTTTTCTAGTTTCATCATTTTTTTTTTGCTTTTCTCCCTGCACATAAGCAAAATACACAGCATGCAAATGCATGCATGCAAAATGCAACTTGGGTTCCTTTTAGTTCATGCATGCCAGATGCAATTAAGATTTAGATCATGGTTGTGAAATCATGAGATGGATACTCTTATGTGTCAATATCATGCCAATGCAAGAAAATGTTCTTATACAAAGATTTCTATTCTGAAATGCAATTTCAATGGAAATCTATTGTGAGCCAATGTATGCATGTATGTTCCAAATAAGACCAAGAAAGGTAATAATTATCACCGGATGTGAGGAAGTCTACTTGTTGTCTAGGCAGGTCGGCTTGCCTAATAGCAGTAAGCATAATTTCTTATCATTCATCTGTTAATGTTGACATATCATGCCATGTAATGCGTGAATGCCCTTTGTGAAGATATGACACTCGAGGATAAAGGATGCATGGGGATTTACCCTTAATTCAAATATGATACAACTACATGCATTAAAATATATATAATGCTATGAATACCAAGAGGAGGGCTGGCAAACCTCGAAGGCATGAGAGGGGTCATCATGTGAAGATTCTCGTGTTCATAGAATTGTATTCATCTTGAATGCTCAGTCAAGAAAACCATGTTTGTATACATACATGCTCACGAGGCAGATAGTGCAAGAGGTGATTCTGCACAAAAGGCCTGTCAGTAGGCTTTAGGTTGGGACCTTAGGTCAACTTGGGGCTAGCCCAAGTCGACTTGCCCTAGACCAAAAGCCAGATCTTTGCTATTTTTGCCTGAGGTATGCTTTGCACTAAAGGAGTATTGACCGCTCATGCATGTTGTGCGTAGGAACACGATCAGCTGGGTTCAAGGGAAATCATTGAAGAGCAGTGATAGGCAGATCTAGAGGGGACGGGTGAATAGATCAGCCCCTTTTTTTTGGAAATAACAACTAGATGAAAACTTATATCAGTAAAGCAAAAACACACACAAGCTAGCGAGCTAAATGCAAGGAAAATGATCAAGGCGTTCCTAAGCAAGCATCTAGCTATAAGGCACGATAGACGGCAAATCACAAGAACGCAAGATTTTAAGGTGGTTCGGTCTCTATCCAGAGACCTACGTCCACCCCTCACTTCAACCAAGTGAGGCTTCACTAGTGCAAAGGCACTACTGCTGATTCACAGCTTCTTATAGAGAGACAAACTCTCTCAAGTCCGCTGCCAAACAGCTTGAGGGTACACAACCCAAATCCTACAGACCGGTAGACACTCTGTCTGTCTTCTTACTCAAGGGTAGGGAGCAATAGAAAGAGTATGTGTTTTTGAGAAAAACAAAACTGAAAAAGGAACAACCAGACAGAGTATGGCTATGTAGTTCTATGGGAGAGAAAACTCCTGTCTGGGAGAGAACTGGATGACGCCTGGGTTCTCTTCTTCTTCTTCTTCGTGGTTCTTCACCACGACTGTAGGAGGAGACGATGAACCTGCCTCCCAACTTTCAAGGGAACCTGATGATACTTCAAATAGATGCTATTTCTGCTATTGTGAGAGCCCCTGAGGTGAAGAAGATGGTCTACTGCGTTGCAGTCACGCCAGCAACACAAGGAAGAAGATATCTCCCGGAGCTAGCTTCTTCGCTGCTCTTCTCTCCTTCTCTTGTACATCCCTTTCTTGTCTCTGCTTCTACGTTCTCCGAACTGGAGCTTGCACTTCCATCTGTTTATGTCGCTCACGATCTCTCCAGCCTTATCCTTTTTGGGAACCCCATTCGCAGGACGTCGCATTCCATATTCCTCTTTTTGCTTCAACAACTTCTTGTCCTTTTCTCCCATGCATACCACATTCGTGGGTAGGTAGGGAACCAAATCTACAAAAGTACCTGCATCTGGAGGGTTCCTCTGCCAGCCAATTAGATCTTCTGACAAGGTGGGCTTCCAGAAGCTTTTTCAAGTGCGATCGGATCCTCCACAACCGGTTACCGATCTTGAATAGCGGACGCGACGGGATCCAGATCCGTTCTAGGCGAACATGAAGGTGTCGACACTTTCAGATAAGGTGTCGGCACATCTCATTAGGATCTTGAAGAAATATTACTTCCAAGCACAACAGGTCGACACTTCGATGGCGATGTGTCAACACGTGCGCCACACTCGCGTGCGGCTCGAGCCTCTGTGTCGAGGCTTCACTTGGAAGTGTCGGGACATGTGCGCCTGACCGAGATGAAATATGTTGTGCTGGGCCAAAGGTGTCGACACGTTTTCCACAGTGTATCGACACATGGTGCCAGACAGAACCCAAACAGAAACGGTTCAATGGCAAATTTCTTCTAGACGTGTTGACACGTTGTAGGAGGTGTCGACACTCTTCTTACTCCAGAGATCAAACAGAAACAACTTCAAGGACAAGTTTCTTATTGGCATGTCGACACGTCCAAGTGACAGGTCGACACTTTGAGAGTACATTACATGTACTTGTCTAGACAACAACTTAAACAAAATAGTTAGTCCTACCATAAAGATTTAACAATGTATTATGGTTTGTTATCATCAAAATCAGGGGACACAACATTCTCCCCCTTTTTGATGATGACAACCATGAGTCATTGTTTATACAAGCATTCATATGGCATTCCATTAGACAGACAAACTTTTCATTCACAAGGTTAAGGAGTTCCATACAAGTTCATTGATCAATCAAAAAGTTTTCATTGATAAACCAAACCAGAGAGGTTTCCCCCCCAAAAAAAGTTTCCATATACATTCATCAAAAACTATGCATGACCTATCTCGATGCCTTGATCTATATGTCTAATGTTGTATGAAAGGATCTGATCAATCCAAGCTTGTAGTAGATTTGACTTGTCTCCCCCTTTGGCATCAGCAAGGAGGGGGTGATGGAGGTGGTTGCTGTGGTGGAGGCATTGTGCTGGAGCTGGTGCTTCCTGGAAATTGAAGTTTCTGGGCCTCGGTGAATTGTTGTTGCAGTTGCAGAACTGTGGCAGCTAGAGAATCAACTTTCTGAGTGAGTTGCTCATCTCTTTGTTTCACAAACTGGTGAAGTGACTTGATATTATCATTGATTGCATCCAGCCAATTGTGCAACATGTCACATATATACTCTGTCTGTGCTTGCTGTTGGGTCCCTTTTCGTGTGATATGAAAAGATGTAGCTTTAGTGGGACGAGGACACTAATCATCACCTGAGTCTACCAAAGGTGGTTGGAGTTGAGCTTTATGTAGATGTATCAATTCCAGAATCTCAGTTCTAACCATATCAAGTTTGTTGTAAACAACATTCATTTTTGCTTCAACTTTAGTGGAGCTGTTCACCATCATTGATGTGTCAGTATGGACTTGTTCTGCAAGCTTTGAGGAGGCATCAAGAAGCTTGTTGGAAATAGAGTGAACCTTTCCTTTCAGTCGGTTGGAGGCATCAATTAGCTGAGCAGAATTGGCATTAATTGCTGCTTCCAGATGAGAGGTGACTTCTAAGATTCTGGTAGTTTCAGCAGCCACCTGTTCTCTGTTTGTGAGGGACTCAACTGCTACTCTTTCCTCAATCCTGTGAGAGGAATCAATGAGGGTTGCACATCTAAGATTCATGTTGCTTTGATCTTCTCGGATGTCATAGGCATGCATAAGCATTTTTGAAGTCTTTTCTTTTGTTTCAACATGAACCTCTCTTAATCTTTTCATAACTATACTTGCTTTTTCACACACCTGTATCAGTGAATTCATAAAGGCATACACTTTACCATCAGACTTGTGTTTGTCCCTAACAGACTTCTCCCATCTGCTGTTCAGAACTTGTTCACCATGAACAAACCTCTTTCAACTTTCATGTCAAGCTACATGATGGAGGAGTTGACATTTGCAAACTTAGCTGTTAGAAACTTAATCAATGTTGGGTGAATCCCCATTGGACCTGTGGTGGCAGTAGATTATCGTCCTCTTGATGATGAGGCTTCTGTATGAAATGCAGGAGGCTCCTCTTCTCTAGTATGAACTGTAGGGTCAGATGGAGGAGTTTGAGGTGGAAGAGTCCTAAAGGGTATTATGGGACCAAAAAATATACCTTATGGCATATCCTGCTGCTGCGGCTGCTGTTCAAAGTTTGTATCCATATGAAACTATTCTTCATATTGGTCTAGATGTTCCTCTTCAATTTGCTGTTCTTGGAATTGGTCTGCAGGCTGTGCTGGCTAGTCGGCCTACTTTTGCTACGTAGGTGTAGCTGGATGCTCAGTCTGGTGACCAGGCAAATCCCTTACAACTTTATCTCCTTTCTTCTTGAAGTGCATGTACTTCTCGATGAATCTCATGCAGTACACATTGCTTTGTGGGATTTCCTTCATCTTTTCATTTTCCAGAGAAATTGCAACTCTCTAAAATATGGCTGTCAAGTGTGCAACATAGGGGGTAGACTTCTCTTGTGCCCTATACAACTCCCCATAATTTGCAGAATAATCTCTGGAAGACAGATCTGTAAATTATTGAACATGCAGTAAATTAGGAATCTCTAGGTTTCTGTGAGTCTACTCCTATCACCCCCTTGGGGGTAATTATTATAGTGCACATGTGGTGCAGTAGATGTTGTAAGGGGGGAAACTTGTTTGTGTCAAAGTGTTTCACAAGCAGTTGGGTTTCATCGGCAGGGTTGCTGGGTATACACAAAGGGGGAAACTTGTTTGTGTCAGGATGGTGTATGTCTCAAGCAGATCAATCTCAAATTCAAATTCTAGTAACCCATCCCGGGGTATACGCAAAGCTTTGTGAAGAAGCTTTGTAGATAGTTTAATCTGTACCCCCTTAACTTCAGTCCTAAGAGCTTTCTAATTCTAGTCATAAACTAAGTTCTTATAGAACTGTTGGACCAGGAAGGGATAGTACACCCTTTGAGCGGACAAAAACCTCTTCCATCCTTGGAATTCAATGAGGGGAAGTAGTTCAGGAAAATTATCAAGCATCTGGTAGTCACCGAAATCCACATACCTAGGAAATAGTATTCTGGTAGGGTCACTCTCCTCTTCCCTGACTGTGTGAGTAGCACTCGGCTGAGGAGGAGCTGGCAGTGCTTTTTCTTTCCCTTTTTTAGCTACAGACAGGCATTTCCTCTTGGCCCATTTTTCTTGCTACGCGCCCATTTTCCTTTTTTAGCTACTAAGTTCTTATAGGCATTTCCTCTATTGCTTTCCTCTTTTTCGTTGGTTCTGTAGCTGGTCTGTCATTAATGCTTTTGGAGCGCCCTTCCTTTTGTGTTTTTTGAGCTGCAGGAGCGTGAGCAGGAGCCTTCTTTGATGTTGTCGCATCCTTTTTCTTATCGCGGGTGACAGGAGGAGTCATGGCGATGGCGGGAAGAAAGAAGAGAGGGTAGTTTGGGTTGCTGGAGCAGCGCAGCAAAAAAATGGAGCTAGCTGGAGTGCTAGGATCCATTGCGGAGGGAGACGGAGGAAAGTGTCGACCTCCGCGTAGAGACGAGTAGACGCGCCGGAGAAGGGGGCGTGCGAGAGAAAGGGTTAGAAATGGTAAAAGTAAAAACACGATGTTCATCGGCCAGTTAAAAAGGTAAAGTTGAGATTTTTCTTTTTGAAAGAACACCCTTTAGATAAGAAAGCCCTGAAATACCCGTGTTTTTATTTTTAAATGGTTTAAGGCCTATAAGCTGACTTTTGAAGAATAAAGGTTTAAGAAAAACCATTTTTGCAACAGATAATAAGATTAGAGCATTTAAGTGAAGTCAAATGATTTAACCATGCCTATTAATCTTACACATTAAGTTCATTAGGCACGATTGGGGGGAAAATTAAACAAGTGTTGAAAATAAACAAAATACCCTTTTTGAAGTAAAACCTAGAGTCAGCCCCAAATTTTTTTTTTAATAGTCTGATATAGCATTCACTTTATGACACAAGGAAACACGTTGTTTAGGCGCCAGAGTCCCTGGTTACTCAGTGTAGCTTATCTTTCTGTTTTCTTTTGACCAGAGATTAGCAATCTTCGTCATGATTAGATTTGCTGCATTTCATTGACGCGGGATCTAGTTTCTCTAAAGATGATGCCATTGCTCTGAAATTATTGCAATATGGTTTTAGGAGGCATATTCTCTAGATGGCTTCAATTTAGGTGACTTGTTTAAGGACAATACAATCTAACATTTCTTTAACCAAAGAAGCCCTTTTACAATTAACTTTCAGACGCTTAGGCCTTGGTGATTATCAACAACTTGATGAATGGTTTAACCCTATTATGAGTGCAAGGTTGGTGCAACTTAACACAATTATCAACCAAATTGAGGGTTATAAATATTAAACCATTTCTTTAACAGAGGTAGAACAGAATAACTTAGCCAAGGTTGTATGAAAGAATTAAAACTTTCTCAACTCACCCTAAATTAATGACCGGTGACTGAGCAATGGTTTAGAAGCAAAATATGTAATGAAGAAATGAAGAAGGCAATGATAAAGTAGTGTGAATAGACAGAATGACTCTCCTTTGGATCACACACCCTTGAGTGGCAGAGTAACAATGTCGACACTTCCTATAATGGTGTCAACACTTCTGATGTGCGTTGGCCTTCAATAAGATGTGGACCGACCTGTTGGTCTTGAGACTCTTAAGGTGCATCGACCTTACATGCAGATCTGAAACAGTTGGACAGACATTTCCTCAAAAACAGCTGAGGTAGCATTGACCTTGTTCCTGTGACAACTAAAGTAGCATCGACCTTGGTTCTGAAATGACAAGGGTAGCATCGACCTTCAGTTCATATCAGCACCATGTGCATCGACGTTCATGAAGATGTGCCTCGACCTTCATCCCAATGTGCACTAACCTTCATTAAGATGTGCCTCGACCTTTAGTGCAGATGTGCTTCGACCTTCATGTGTTGAAAGCAAACCCGCACCGACCTTAGAAGGTAGCATGGACCTTTCTTGTACTAAATAGCTAAATGTGCATCAACCTATATGCCCAAGGTATATGTGCACACTCAATGTGCATCGACCTTAGTTACTGTGCTAGTCGATGTGCATCGATTTTTGTTCAATGTGCTGCCAAGATGTGCATCGACCTTCATGAAGGTGTCAACCTGCTGATGGAGAATAAAAGCCCATTCTTTGCACATTTCAAATGCATCTGTCGGCACATCACCAGAATGTGTCGACCTGTTCAGTACCCTTTTCTTAGATAGTGTATCTGATTTTTTTTGTATGATTGCTTCATTTCTGAAACACTTCTGTTAATTTTTGATACTAGTGCCTCTGACTTTCTCATTTCAGCCAGACAACCAATAAATTTGCCTTCCTGCTACTAGTGAGAAGTGCTTTATTTGATGCTAAAGCTTTAAATATGCTCATGCACTAAAGATTAACTGTGCAGATCTTAACATGCAATTCTGACTCATGGTACTTGGCGGAGGTCAGTCCTCACGCATAACTCAGTTTACTGACAGGCGTAGCCTGACTTTCCACAACTCAGCATTTGAGATACCATGTAATCAAAAGATGATATGCAATTCAAAATAATCAAAATGCACACAAGCTCCCCCTGAATGTGACCATCATTCATGAAACGATTCATTCAAGCAATAGAACATTTAAAGACAAATCAGATATACTTGCAACCATTTTAGCAAAGACAAGTATCTTGTGCATTAAAGAGGTGTAAATAGCTCTAACCTGAGTTGATTGAGGTCGGCATAGACCTAGCTCTCTCCTTAGGGTTGAAAACATGTCATTGCTTAAAGGTTTTGTGAAAATATCTGCAATCTGATTTTTTGAGTCAACAAATTGAAGCTCAAAATATTTTTTAAGGACTTCATCCCTAATGAAATAATGTCTAATTTCTATATGCTTAGTCCTAGAGTGAAGGACTGGATTTTTTACAAGGTTTATAGCACTTGTGTTATCACACAAAATGGGAACACATCCAAGATCTATTAGATAGTCTTGGAGTTAGTGTTTGATCCACAGCACTTGGGTGCCACAACTCCCTACAGCAACGTATTCTGCCTCTGCAGTGGAGAGGGCAACCGAGTGCTATTTCTTGGAGGCCCAAGAAACCAAACACCCACTCAAAAATTGGCAATAGCCACTAGTGCTCTTGTGATCCAGTTTGCATCCTGCATAGTCTGCATCGGAATATGAAATGAGTGGAAGCTCACAAGATGCAGGATTCCATAATCTCATATCTTGAGTGCCAGCAAGGTATCTAAAGATACGCTTGACAACAGTCAAGTGAGACTCTCTAGGACTAGACTGAAATCTAGCACAAAGGCAAACACTAAACTGAATGTCTGGTCTAGATGCAATTAAATAGAGTAATGAACCGATCATACCTCTATACTACTTTGCATCCACAACTGTACCTTGTTCATCTGCATCCAGTGAAGTGGCAGTCCCCATTGGAGTACCTAATGGTTTGCAGTTGGTTAGATCAAATCTTTTCAGCAACTCTTTCACATATTTGACTTGATTAATGAAACAGCCTTCATTGCTTTGACTTTTCTGCAAGCAAAGAAAGAATTGAAGCTCACCTATAAGACTCATTTAAAACTCATTAGTCAGGGGTTTAGCAAAATCCTCACACATTTGAGATTTTGTGGACCCAGACACTATATCATCTACATAAATCTGAACTAACAAGATGTCCTTACCTTGTCTCTTAGGGCCTCTTTGTTCGGGAGATAAGCCGGGATAAACTGGGATAAACCGGTAAAAGTTAGCCTATTCCCTTTGATTGCGCATACAAGGTATTCTATGAGATAGGCTCTTATTCTAGTTTATCCCAGGATAACTTGTTCCACCAAAAAGGTAGAACAAGGATAGGTTAAGCTTTTTCATAATTCTCAAGGATATTCCGGGTTACCTTATTTCCCAATCAAAACAAAATGGTCTATTTTTCGGAATACTCAACCCTTGGTTAAGCCATTCTCCTTAACCTATCCTCCAAACAAACAGGGCCTTAGTGAATAGCGTCTGATCTACATTACCTCTTGTGTAGCCTTGTTCGGTGAGGAATGAGCTTAGTCTATCATACCAAGCTCTGGGTGCCTGCTTCAAGCCATATAGAGCCATGTCCTACTTATAAACATGGTCTTTAAAATGTGAACATTCAAAACCATGGGGTTGCTGTACATATACTTCTTCTTTTATTGAGCCATTCAAAAAAGCATTCTTTACATCCATTTGTTGTAGTTTGATTTTATGAGAACATGCAAATGCAAGCAAAATTCTAATGACCTCTAATCTGGCTATAGGGGCAAAAGACTCTTCAAAATCTATGCCAAACTCTTGATTATACCCCTGGGCCACTAATCTGGCTTTATTTCTGATTATCTTACCATCTTCACTAAGTTTGTTCCTAAAGACCCATTTAGTACCTATGACAGATTTCTCTTGGGGCCTAGGAACTAGATGTCACACATTGTTTCTTTCAAACTGGTTTAGTTCATCATGCATGGAATTTATCCGGTTTTCATCTTTTGAAGCCTCTACAATGTTTTTAGGTTCAGTTTGAGACACAAGAGCTAATTGTTCAATTTCATCCATAATTCTAAAATGAGACCTAGTTTTAGTTGGGTCATGCAGATTACCTAAGATATTTTCCAAAGGATGATCTTTTAACACTCTTATATCAGTTTGAGTGTTACCTTCATCTGCATCAGTGACCGAAGCATTACTTGACTCTCCTTGGTCTTCATTTTCTTGTGTCTCCTCGTGTGGAAGTTCTTATTTTCCCTTTTCATTCAGAAATTTCCCATCATCATCTTTCTTGCAAGTATTATCATGATTACTCTCATCAAAAGTGATGTGAGGTGAGTCTTCCACACATAAGGTCTTAAGATTATGGACTCTATAAGCTCTAGACCTATCTGAATATCCAAGAAATATATCTTCATCACTCTTGGGCTCAAACTTGTCTAAAACTCTCTTATCATTGTTATGGACAAAATATTTTGAACCAAATACTTTCACGTGAGAGAGAGATGGCTTTTTACCTTTGAACAAGCAGTGTTTACCGCTGAAGGAGTCATTTTAGTGAATGGTCTTACCATTGAGCGGTTGATGATATAACAAGCAGTGTTTACCGCTTCTGCCCAAAATCTCCTTGGTAGTTGCTTTTTCAGCAAGCATTGTGCGTGCCATCTGTATAAGAGTTCTGTTCCTCCTCTCGACCACCCCATTTTGTTCAGGGGTTCTTGGTGATGAAAACCTATGATTTTTTTTTGTTAAGTGAGTTGATATATTAATAAAGGAAAATAATTACAAAGCTCAGCATTCTAAGGATAGAATGCTAATAGGGGCTGTGCATGACCACACAAGTTGTGGACTATGCACTCATGAAGCTAATAAGAGCAAGGCCACACAAGTCATGGACTATGCCAAAAGAGAACCTTTAATACAACTAAAATAAAATCTGCCAGAAGCTGAGATGTCCACTTGGTATGGTCGGTCGATCGAATGATATGCTACAAGAGACCTTAACCTGTCTGCATCACTGAGGCAAAGGTTAGAGGCAACGGAGAATAGAGTAATTCTAATGTAATCAGAAATGAAATTGATATTAGAAGAGACTAAGAATTCTTTCAAAAGTAGAATTATGGCCAGTCTAATCATATAATAATGAGAGCAGTAGAAGAAATCAGATTAGGATTTAATGAGAACTCTCTATAGAATTCCTTTCACTCTCCTTTTAGATGTGCCTCTGAGTTTCTTTGACTCTATGCAGCTTCTAATGTCGCCAAGGATGCTGATAAGTAACTGTGTCTTAGAGCAATTCTTGTCTTCAAAAATCCTTTTGCATCTCTCCTTCCAAAGGTTGTATATGGTAATATGAAGGGCAGTTTGTGCAAGAAGTCTTAGTGAATCTTTATGTGGGAAGGAGATAGACAAATATCTCAGCTCCTCATGCAAAGTATTACCTGTACCTCATGTGAAGTCAAATCGGAGGAGGATTTCTTTCCAGATTTCATTGGCATACATGCACTGGATGAAAATGTGATCTGATGACTCCCCATTATTCCTGCATAAGATACAGATGTTGGCTATTTGGAGGCCTCTTTTCATCATCACATCCATTGTTGGTAAAAAAAATTGTGAAGCTTGCCAAGCACAAAATGCTGCTCTTTTGCAAATAGCTCCTTCCGTCATTGGCATACATGCATGAAAACCTATGATTTATTCCTTCAGTCCTGCAAAGATTATCTAAATCAACATTGTCAAATTCACCACCATGGTCTGAATGTATGTTGGAAATTTTGAACTTACCATCTTGCTTTACTTGCATGAAGAGTGCCTGAAACTCATCAAATGCGTCATTTTTATGTGTAAGATAAAACACCCATGTGAATCTAGTAAAGTCATCTACTAAAACATAGCCATATCTTTTACCACTTAAGCTAGCTGGTTTGGTTGGACCAAACAAGTCCATGTGAATTAGTTCAAGAGGTTTGGATGATAAGCTTTCAGTTCTACTTTTAAATGACTTTCTAGTTTGTTTTCCTTGTGCACAAGCATCACAAATTTTAGAGTTCAGTTTGAATTTAATTTCAGGCAATCCTTTAACAATAGAATGCTTCACCAATTTATGAAGTGTGTTGTAGCTAGCATGACCTAGTTTACGATGCCACAAGCATGCTAATTCAGATTTAGATGCAGCAAGACAGAGATTTATGTGAGCAGGGTCATCTAAGTCAATCATATACACATTGTTGACTCTTTTACTAGAAAACTTGGTTTCTTTTGAATTAGGGTGCAAGATCCTACATTCATTAGAGTCAAAGACTATAATGTGACCTTTATCATAAAGCTGACTTATGCTCAGCAAATTATATTCCAGACCATCAACAAGCAATACATTCTCAATTGAGTTGGAGGGATTCTTACCAACTTTACATGTACCAATGATCTTTCCCTTTTTGTTCCCTCCAAATGTGACATGACCAGCTTTTTTTTCTACTAAGAGACAGAATTTGGTTCTGTCCCCTGTCATGTGTGTCTTGAGCAACCACTATCAAAAAACCAGCGATTGTGCACGGTTGCAAGACACTCCTACACAAGGAATTAAGTGACAATGTTTGGAGCCCAAGGACAATTGGGTCCCAAAAGTCTTCTCATCTCGGTAAAGCAAGATATGGCTTTGAAATCCAGACTTTCTTAGTATTTGTGTTTTTCTTGTTTGGTTGGAAGTTCTGGTTTTTCTTTTCTTCATTAACATTCATTTAATCTCTTTTAGCTTCTTGGGCTTTATGGGTTTCAGGAATGTTGGAAGAGGATTGTTTTTTAGACCATCTGTTCCATTTGGTTGGTCTAGAGGGGAAGGAGGTGTCATAGTACCTAGGTTGTTGAGCTTGGGTGAACCTATGACAATAAGGTTCATAACTACCCCAGACCCAGGAAGGTGCCGACCTGTGGGAGGTGAAGTGTCGACTTGTCCCCTATTCTGACCATCTATAACGGTCTCTGGATGAGAGATGTGTCGACCTCCTATCATAAAAGTGTCAACCTATCTCCCGTTCAACCCAATTATAACGGTCTCTGTTTGAGAGATGTGTTAGGTCCCTGTAAATTGGGTGTCGACCTGTCGGTGCAAACCTGCGGAACTAACGGGTGGTTGACCATGAGGGTGTCGACCTATCCTTAGGGTAGTGTCGACCTGTGCCATTGTTGAAATTCTTTCTACCCTTAGGATGTGCGGACATGGACTTGGTTTGGTGTCGACCTGCTTGGTGTTGTTGGTGAGCCTTTTTGGGTTTTTCAGGGTTGTTCTTTATAGGCTCTCCCATTTTCTCTTTTCCTTTGTTTTTAGCGTTTTCTTGGTTTGGGCTAGGTGTTGTTTTAGAAGTTGATGCTTCAGAAGATGAGACAAAAGTTGTAGTTTTTAAGCCAAAAGCCTTTTTGTTAGTTGGCTCATATCCTAGCCCTTCCCTGTTGAAGTTCATTTTAGTCTCTAGCAGAGCATTCAAGTTCTCACTTCCATGAACAAATTTTTCAAGGGCAGTTTGTTTATCTGCTAGGTCTTTTTGACGCTTTTCATTTTCTTTCAACAGTTGAGAGTTGACTTGTTTAAATGCATCAGATTTTTCATTGCATAGATTGTTGTCTTTTATATAGCTTGGCATCTTTAGTTTCAACTCATCAATTTCATCTCTTAGGTTTTCATTTTCATCTTCCAAATCGCTCATTTCTTTTCTTCCCTCTTCTAAGTTTTCATTCAATTTTTTTAGATCCTCAATTTTAGTTTCCAGGGAAGTAATCTTTTCATTAAGGGTTTTATCATGCACAGTGGAGTCAATTTTCTTCTTTAGGGCTTTGTTTTCTTTTCTATACACTTCATATTTATCTATTAATTTAAAGTAAGCCTCTTCCCAAATTTTCTTCTTTAGGGCTTTGTTTTCTTTTCTATACACTTCATATTTATCTATTAATTTAAAGTAAGCCTCTACCCAATCATCAGTAGAAAAATGTTCAAAAGGAGATATTACCTCACTATTCTTTTCTCCATTTGCCATCAAGCAGATATCTTCTTTCTCCTCTTCAGAGGAGCTATCTTCATTTTCTTCCTCTTCTTCATCACTCCATGTACACACCATGGCATGTTTCTTCTTGCCCTTCCCTCTGGGCATTGTTTTCTTAACTTCTTCTGGACACTCAAACTTGATGTGTTCTGGTTTCCTACAAGAGTAGCAGACAAGTTTGTCAAACTTTTTAGCATTTTCAGGTCTTGGCCTGAAACCTCTCTTTACCTGAGGCTTCCTCTTTGTGAAGCATTTACCTTCCTTTCTTAAAGATTTTCTGAACTTTCTTGTTAGCATAGCAACCTCATCTCTTCAGAGTTGCTACTTGAAGGCTCTTCATCTTTAGAAATGTCCTTGGTGCTTTGCCCAGCTTTGAGAGCCAGAGGCTTCTTCTTACTTACCGTAGCCTCTTTGTTCTTCAAATTCATCTCATAAGTCATCAGGGACCCTATGAGTTCTTCTACCTTGATGATAGTCAAGTCCTTTAATTCTTCGACCACTGTTGTCTTTGTATGCCATGCAGGAGTTAGGGATCTTAATATCTTTCTCACAATCTCCTGGTCGGAATAGGTCTTACCTAGCTCAGTTAAACCATTAGTGAGCATGGTTAGCCTAGCATACATATCAGAAATAGACTCTTCAGGTTTCATTCTGAATTTTTCATCTTTAGAAACTAGCATATTGGCCTTGGTCGCACGTACCTGTGTTGTCCCTTCACATATTACCTCAAGACGGCCCCACATCTCTTTTGCAGTGGTACATGTAGACACTCTTGAGAATTCTATTGGGTGAAGGGAGCACTGCATTATGTTCTTGGCACCCCAGTTCAGTGTAGATCATCTGATCTACTCCTTGGTCCATGTTTCTTCATCTTCAGGCAACTCAAATTGACCTTTGCTAATGACTCGCCAAATTTCATGATCCTGGGGTCAGATAAAAACCAGGATATGGTTTTTCCAGTAAGGATAGTTTATCCCAGTGAAAAAGGGAGGTCTATTTATGGAATGCGCTTCGGGCATTGGACCCTTAGTCGCCATTTCACCAGTTCTCTCAAGGTCGTTAGATCACATACAGAGAGACCAGCTTTGATACCACGTGATGAGTAGTGATAGGCAGATCTAAAGGGGAGGGGTGAATAGATCAGCCCCTTCTTTTCAAAAATAACAACTAGATGAAAACTTATATCAGTAAAGCAGAAACACACACAAGCTAAGCAAGCTAAATGCAAGGAAAATGATCAAGGTGTTCCTAAGCAAGCATCTAGCTATAAGGCACGATAGACGGCAAATCACAAGAACGCAAGATTTTAAGGTGGTTCGGTCTCTATCCAGAGACCTACGTCCACCCCTCACTTCAACCAAGTGAGGCTTCACTAGTGCAAAGGCACTACCGCTGATTCACAGCTTCTTACAGAGAGACAAACTCTCTCCAGTCCGCTGCCAAACAGCTTGAGGGTACACAACCCAAATCCTACAGACCAGTAGACACCGTCTGTCTTCCTACTCGAAGGTAGGGAGCAATAGAAAGAGTATGTGTTTTTGAGAAAAACAAAACTGAAAAAGGAACAACCAGACAGAGTATGGCTATGTAGTTCTATGGGAGAGAAAACTCCTGTCTGGGAGAGAACTGGATGACGCCTGGGTTCTCTTCTTCTTCTTCTTCGTGGTTCTTCACCACGACTGTAGGAGGAGACGATGAACCTGCCTCCCAACTTTCAAGGGAACCTGATGATACTTCAAATAGATGCTATTTCTGCTATTGTGAGAGCCCCTGAGGTGAAGAAGATGGTCTACTGCGTTGCAGTCACGCCAGCAACACAAGGAAGAAGATATCTCCCGGAGCTAGCTTCTTCGCTGCTCTTCTCTCCTTCTCTTGTACATCCCTTTCTTGTCTCTGCTTCTACGTTCTCCGAACTGGAGCTTGCACTTCCATCTGTTTATGTCGCTCACGATCTCTCCAGCCTTATCCTTTTTGGGAACCCCATTCGCAGGACGTCGCATTCCATATTCCTCTTTTTGCTTCAACAACTTCTTGTCCTTTTCTCCCATGCATACCACATTCGTGGGTAGGTAGGGAACCAAATCTACAAAAGTACCTGCATCTGGAGGGTTCCTCTGCCAGCCAATTAGATCTTCTGACAAGGTGGGCTTCCAGAAGTTTTTCAAGTGCGATCGGATCCTCCACAACCGGTTGCCGATCTTGAATAGCGGACGCGACGAGATCCAGATCCGTTCTAGGCGAACATGAAGGTGTCGACACTTTCAGACAAGGTGTCGGCATATCTCGTTAGGATCTTAAAGAAATATGGCTTCCAAGCACAACAGATCGACACTTCAATGGTGATGTGTCGACACATGCGCCACACTCGCGTGTGGCTCGAGCTTCCATGTCGAGGCTTCACTTGGAAGTGTCGAGGCATGTGCGCCTGACAGAGATGAAATCCATTGTGCTGAGCCAAAGATGTCGACACGTTTTCCACAGTGTGTCGTGATGCGACTTCCGGCCGCCGCCTTCCATTCGTGCCGCCATTGCGCAGCCACCGCCATCGCCGGAGTTCTGTCCAAATCAGGATAGAACCTCATCTCTGAAATTTTATCTTTTTTATTGTTGTCTGTTCAAGCCCTAATGTTGAGGGTTTGTTCTCCATGTCTCCCCTAATCTCCAGTTCAAATTTCGTAACATTTGGCCTTAGTTTGATATTTTTTCTATATTTTTGTTCTTCCCCTCAGTAATCTGCCATTTTGCAGATCTACAGGACAATGTCACATATTCGTATTTTGCCCACCCCCTTAACAATTCTTAAAAACTCCACAAAAATTCCTCAGTGTTTCTCACGTTCCCCCCTACCTCCCATAATCTTTTTAGTCCCTGGAAAAATCATTTACCCCTCGGTCAAAGCTTAGTTTCAGGTAGATCCCCTTCTATCCTGAGTGTCTATCAACAGATCCACAGAAAAAACTCAGTTTTGCAGAGCCTCCCATTTCACATCCCTTCGTTGGATCGACCCACAATGATTATATGTGGTATATCTTGGAGTCCTCTTTCCAACCCCACCGCTTTCACCTCGATCTGATTTCGTATTTGAGGGAATTAATTCTTGCCGCCGAGGCGCGCTAATCTGTTCCTTGTGCAGATCAGAAAATTTAGTCCGTGGATAATTCGTTCAAAATTACCAAAAGTCAACTTCTAGAACCGCCACTTCAGGGAGTCGATCAGGAACGTCCCACCATCATCCTAGCCAAGCGGTGCCTTCAGAAGGCCTCAGGAGGGCAACATTCCTTTGGAAACCGCGCCTTGCTGTCCAGCGAGTCAGAACCGAGTTGGCGCAGCGCGCAAGACCGAGTCGGACCAACAGGCCGAGTTCGCCCTGAACGCACCTCCGGATTGCTGCCCGTCAAGCCAGGGTCGGTCCTCCCGGGCCCCACTTGTAGCCCTTTACCTCCCTGCGCAGAGTGGGTAATAAAATTCACTATTGTAATTAAGTTTTTACCGTTGTTACCGGGAGTTACCGTACTTGGCCGAGAACGTCTTCCCCACGCCCGGAGAGTGGAGGTACACTCGCCCCCACTCTTTATCGCATTTCGCTTAGTTCGTATTCATTCGTATATGCTGCTGCGAGTGTAAATTCCTGGGTTGCTATACTTTTATTCACCGCTGCGAGAGAGTGAGTGTAACCCGTCCCGTGTCTCGACCCGAGATCAAGCGGAAAGACCGATACCCGAGACTCACTGCCGGTTTCTCAACCACGCACGGTACAACGTTTCCCTCGCTTAGGGACGATCGCGAGCTAGAGTCCCAGGTCGCGTGTCCGTCCCGCATCAATTTGGTATCAGAGCGCCAGTTGAGTCTAGGGTAGTCATTCATCATTGCTTAACAAAAATACAAAAAAAGAGTCATTTAAGTCAAGTCTAAGTTTAAGTCGGTCCAAGGTTGCATTGCATGCCTTTATTCGGTATATTAAAAGGTGTTGTCCGAATGTTAGACTACGCCTATCAGGAAGATCGCACACTTGCGCGAGATGATCTTCGGATCCCGTAACTCCGCCAACGTACCGGATCTTGGTTTAAGTCTAGGGTCCTTAGTGTGCATTAGTTAGTGCTAACCTTGCATAGTCGTGTCTAGTGTCTTGTCCAAGTGTCAGCATGTCCGTCTTGTAGTTCCCCATTTCCAATGGAATCTCGATCGCCGAGGCGATATGACCGTTGGCACACCCACGGACTTGGCAACCACCCTCTCCACTTCCGTAGGCCCAAAGCCTCGGACTTTTATGGCTCCAATGACCCGGGCGACTACCGCAAGTGGGAGGCCGCTATGGACACATACTTTGATTGTTATACCATGTCCGAAGCCGGGCAATTCTATTTTGCCAAGGAGAGGCTCCTCCATGAGGCGGCCAAAAAGTGGAGAGACATCGAAGGCTTAAGAGAGGTTAGGAGGTAATGGCCCATCGAATCATGGTGGGACATGAAGAGAGAGCTTAAGAGGGTCTACCTTCCCCATCCAGTCCCTTCAAACCCGTCCCACCCATTTACTTCCAACCCCGTGGGTCACACCTCCAGCCGACCCCACCAACTCACTTCCAACCAAGTGGGTCATAATCGGAGGCAAGGAGCCCCGCACTTAGATGAGCCCCGACCCAAGCCTAGGTCGGTTGATTACGGGCGAGTCCACCGTGATACCCCTACTCTAACCCACACTGTTGCCGAACTCGTGCAAATGATTTTGGATCGGGTGGATAGGAGATGTGCTTATTTCGAGTCGCTGGTCTCCCCTTGCCCACCTCCGAGTCCAGACGTAGCCACCACCAAATCTACGGAGGTAATAGTCGGTAGTCCCAACCCGGCCCCACCTACGGGGTCCCAAGGGCCTCTTTCCCTCATAGTGGATAGCCCTTCCCCTAGTGCTCCTTTGCCACCCGTTTTCGATCCTCACCCTGAGCCATATCATTTGGAGCCACCTCAGCCCGAGCCACCCGTGTTTCTAACGGGAACGCTTTTCGTCACCGAGCCACTACTTAGCTGACTCAAGGATGGCTTGGTCCCACCTCCCTACCCATCCATGGACCCCACCCTACCATTAGTGCTGGTCAACTCATTTCATACCACATTCCGATCTAATCACCATGTTGATACATTGGATGACCTTGTTATGGGATTAGACTCGCAATGGAAGTTGACGCGCTTATTGGCCCGAGACTTCGACCAACCAACTAGTCATCGCTTCACCCATCCGTCCTTCGGGTCCATTACCTCCGTGTGCACCATGGGATGTGCCACCACAGAGATTCTCCTATTCCTTCCATTACCGGCAGAGCCAACCTTCATACCCTTTTTCCCAAAGGAGGAACGATACCTCATAGATCACCGTCCCCTATACCCACAAACATGAAGGTGACCACCTACACCTTCAAGATTTCCAAATCTGGGACCGTGACTTGTGGGAGCCCAGTTCAAGGGGTCATACTTTCTTTGATCCCTTCGACCCATTCTCTTGTGGACCCCTTGACCCACCACCTTTACTCCACCTTCTCGAGGGAGTCCACTATCACACCCCTTCTCCACGGGCCGGTCCATCTGCACCCACCAAGCCCATTCAAGATACACCTACATATCGGGATGATGTAGAAGATGGCCCACCCAAACCTCCCAAATCTCAAAGGCCGCCCGTGCATGAATGGATCACTTTAGGATGCCTTCCCCATTCTGCCAACCACCGGTTACATCTAGTGTATGCATGGCACACATTCTGTCATTAGAGATATTAATGAAGAATTAAGCATTTTTACCAAGAGCAAGCCCAAGGGCACCCATTATGTCTCTCCTCTCCCCCTTGCAGTAGTGATTGCTGCCCATTCTAGGGTGTGAAGCTCTCATCTTGGTGTGACTCCAAGATCTCCAACCTCTGCTGGATGCGACTTTCGGCCGCCGCCTTCTGTTCGTGCCGCCGCCGACTTTCGGCCACTTCCATCGTCGGAGTTCTGTCCAAATCAGGACAGAACCTCATCTCTGAAATTTTATATTTTTTTATTATTATCTGTTCAAGCCCTAATTTTGAGGGTTTGTTCTCCCTGTCTCCCCTAATCTTCAGTTCAAATTTCGTGCCATTTGACCTTAGTTTGATATTTTTTCAATATTTTTGTTCTTCCCCTCAGTAATCTGCCATTTTGTAGATCTGCAAGACAGTGTCACATATTGGTATTTTTCCCACCCCTTAACAATTTTTAGAAATTCCACAAAACTTCCTCAGTGTTTCTCACGTTCCCCCCTACCTCCCATAATTTGTTTAGTTCCTGGAAAAATCATTTCCCCCTCGGTCAAAGGTTAGTTTCAGGCAGATCCCCTTCTGTCTTGAGTGTCTGTCAACAGATCCAAAAAAAATACTCAGTCTTGCAGAGCCTCCCATTTCACATCCCTTTGTGGATCGACCCACAAATATTATATGTGGTATATATGAGAGTCCTCTTTCCAACCGCACCGGTTTCACCTCGATCTGATTTCGAATTTGAGAGAATTAATTCTTGCGGCCGAGGCGCGCAAATTTGTTCCCTGTGTAGATCAGAAAAATCAGTCCGTGGATAATTCTTGCAAAATTACCAAAAGTCAACTTCTGGAACCGCCACTTCGGAGAGTCGATCAGGGACGTCCCAGCCAAGTGGTGCCTTCAGAAGACCTCAGGAGGGTAATGTTGCTTTGGAAACCGCGCCTTGCTGTCCAGCGAGTAAGAACCGAGTTGGCGCAGTACCGAGTCGGCGCAGGACCGAGTCGGACCAGCAGGCCGAGCTCACCCCGAACGCACCTCCGGATTGTTGCCCGTCAGCCCAGGGTCGGTCCTCCCGGGCCCCACTTGTAGCCCTTTACCTCCCTACGTGGAGTGGGCAATAAAATTGACTGTTGTGATTAAATTTTTACCGTTGTTACCGGGAGTTACCGTACTTGGCCGGGAACGTCTTCCCCACGCCCGGAGCGTGGAGGTACACTCTCCCCCACTCTTTATCGCATTTTGCTTAGTTAGTATTCATTCGTATATGCCGCTGCGAGTGTAGGTTCCTAGCTTGCTATACTTTTATTCACCGCTGCGAGAGCGTGAGTGTAACCCGTCCCGTGTCTCGACCCGAGTTCACACGGAAATACCGATACTCGAGACTCACTGCCGGTTTCTCAACCGCGCACGGTCCAACGTTTGCCTCGCTTAGGGACGTTCACGAGCTAGAGTCTCAGGTCGCGTGTCCGTACCGCATCAATTTGGTATCAGAGCGCCAGTTGAGTCTAGGGTAGTCATTCATTATTGCTTAACAAAAATAGAAAAAAAAAGTCATTTAAGTCAAGTCTAAGTTTAAGTCGGTCCAAGGTTGCATTGCATGCCTTTATTAGGTATATTAATAGGTGTTGTCCGAACGTTAGGCTACGCCTATCAGGAAGACCGCACACTTGCGCGAGAGGATCTTCGGATCCCCTAACTCCGCCAACATACAGGATCTTGGTTTAAGTCTAGGGTCCTTAGTGTGCATTAGTTAGTGCATTCCAACCTTGCATAATCGTGTCTAGTGTCTTGTCCAAGTGTCAGCATGCCCATCTTGTAGTTCCCCATTTCCAATGTAATCTCGATCGCCCAGGCGATATGACCGTTGGCACACCCATGGACTTGGCAACCACCCTCTCCACTTCCGTAGGCCTGAAGCCTCAGATTTTTATGGCTCCAATGATTCGGGCGACTACCTCAAGTGGGAAGCCGCCATGGACACATACTTTGATTGTTATACCATGTTTGACGCCGGGCAATTCTATTTTTCCAAGGAGAGGCTCCTCCACGAGGCGGCCAAAAAGTAGAGAGACATCGAAGGCTTAAGAGAGGTTAGGAGGCAATGGCCCATCGAATCATGGTGGGACATGAAGAGAGAGCTTAAGAGGGTCTACCTTCCCCATCCAGTCCCTTCCAACCCGTCCCACCCATTTACTTCCAACCCCGTGGGTCACACCTCCAGCCGACCCACCCAACTCACTTCCAACCAAGTGGGTCATAATCGGAGGCAAGGAGCCCCGCACTTAGATGAGCCCCGACCCAAGCCTAGGTCGGTTGATTACGGGCGAGTCCACCGTAATACCCCTACTCTAACATACACCGTTGCCGAACTCGTGCAAATGATTTCGGATCGGGTGGATAGGAGATGTGCTTATTTTGAGTCGCTGGTCTCCCCTTGCCCACCTCCGAGTCCGGACGTAGCCTGTGATGACCCGAGGATCCGAGTACCGGAAAGGAACCGGCGCGTCTCGAATCTCGGTCCGCCAACCCACGAGCCCGAAGACTCGGAAGGGTAGAAAGGAGTGGTGTGGGGGTACAAGAGAAGTTGCAACGACCACAGAGATAGCACAATAATCTAAAATAAAATGCACATAATAATATAAATAAATAAACTGCTACACGGGGCATCCCCCGGAGTACAAAGGAAAGTACAATCAACAGGAAAGAAACTACAACAACACGGGGCATCCCCCGGAGTACAAAGGTAAGTACAATCAACGGGAAAGAAACTACAACAACACGGGGCATCCCCCGGAGTACAGCTACACGGGGCATCCCCCGGCTCAGGCAGACTGGCAACTAACCCTGGCTAGAAGAACCACCCTGAAACTCGGCCGTGCCTCTCGTCGACCCCGCCTCACTTGAAGAGCAGGGGTGAGCCTCATCTCATTGGCCCAGTAGGGATCCCGCGAATCCCCACCTCGCACAGAAAACGAGAAAGAAGAAGACAACCCTACCAAACACGAGTACGGTAGAACCGACAAGCTAAAGTAAATAAACGGAAAAAGCCGTCTAACAGTACCGCACTACGGAACCTCGGTTCAGCAAAACACGAGTCCACGCCTGCCAGTGAACAGGAGCACCACCCACTAGAAGAACGACCGGATGCGTCCCCTGACGTCTTATAACGCGTCACAAGTGTCTAGCTACTACGCCCCGGGCGTGAGACTCAGACACACTCAGTAACCAGAAGTAACCGTAAAACAAGGACTAGCTGAGGTCACGCTCGTCAGTGCGGGTCCGAACCCTCAGCATCGTGTGCACACTCAGACCGTACGCCCTAGGCCTGTCCTCTAGCTGGTATTTCCCCCTAAACCCGGACTCGGAAGTACGCGGGGGCCCTGCGGTAACCAGCCTACTCACCGCCTCTCGGGTACGCCGCTCAGCCACTCCCAGGCGAGCCAGCACACGCGTGCCGTGGGAAAGCTACGACTAGTGGTAGGGTCACTGGAAGTAAGGACTAATCCACGGAAACCACCGACCAAACACTAGCACAGACTCACGATGATCATACGATAGGCATAGATGCCGGGGACACGCATGAGGTCCAACCGTCCCTCAAGTCACGCGGCACCCCTACCGAGGTAACTGACTCTCCGGGGAACCCCGGGCGCCCCTGTGGCTCTCACTGGGTGCCCACGGCATCCCTAGGGCCACACGCCACAACCAGGTCCGCAACTCACCCAACCGGAGGTCACGCTACCCGCAAAAACACGGTTCGGGGGAGGGGATGGTCGCGCTAGGTATCCCTAGCGTGACACTGAAGAACGCGCTAGCTAAGGCTAGCGCGATCTTCCATGTCGCGCTGCCCAAAGCCAGCGCGTTTACACCTGAACGCGCTAGTTTTGGGTAGCGCGATCTGGACATCGTGCTACCCGAACCAGGCGCGTTCCCCACCGCCTTACTGTTCGTCTTCTCAGACAGACACGCTCGGACGACATGGCGCGTTCATCAAGAACGCGCCACTGGACTATAGCGCGACAACGGGCCGAGCCCGGTTTCGCGAAACACGCCCACAAACGTAGATCCACGCCCATTCACCACTCCTGGTGAAGGGAAAACAATGGGGGATCACCCCACAACGCCCTAACATGCATCTGGAACCCCCAAATCGATCAAAAACCTCACGAATCGACGGATCCGGCGCTCAAACCCCAAACATGGAAATAACCCTCCCGGCATGAATCTAGCCTCTCTCGGTCTCTCCACGGCCTAGAAATCACGGGGAATGCTAGGAAGAGGGTAAGGATCCGTCCCCCTACCTCAAGGAAGCTCGAAATCCACCGAATCACCGCCGAAATCAAGGATGAAGCTTTTACTCCCACGAACGCCCCGCCTCTCGCCGCGAAAAGCACGCCACCGGGACCGCCTTGCCGCCGCTGCCGCTGCCACGCCGTTGCCGGAGTGAGGGGGGCCGCGTCTCGGTCCCCCGGGGAGGAGAAGATCGGCCGCGGGGGAGGGGGGAGCTCTCACGGTTGAAGGAAGGAGGAAGAAGAAGAAAAGAAAAAGGTAAAAGGAACAGAAAAAGAATTGATATATATATAAAATCCGGAAAATCGGAAAAATCTCGAAAAATAGAAAAATACACCTCCTCGACCGTCTCGACGCGCTGATCGCAACGGTACCACTCGCGGGCTGGTGAACGACCCAGTTCACCCGTTACAGGGTTCCGAAGGATTCGCCGAAACCCGTACGCGAAAATCGGAAAACACGCACGGAAAAGCCGCGGACACACTCCGGGCCTCCGAAACGACTCCGGATCGCGCCGATCCGAACACGAAAGATGTCCGAAACAAAATTTCAGACACAACAGGGTCGGACGCCCTGACAAACCAGATCCGGGACCCATAACGAAGGATCCGAAAGATCCGGGACATTACAGCCCTCCCCCCTTAAACGAATTTCATCCTCGAAATTCAAGGACAAGGCACAAGAACGGGGGAAGACTCACGCAAACAAATAAGGATACAGCTCCCTCATCTCATCCTCGCGCTCCCAAGACGCCTCGCCGCCAGAATGACGTTGCCAGACCACCTTAACCAAAGGAATAACCTTGTTCCGCAGGCGCTGCTCTCGCCGATCCTCAATGCGAATAGGAAACTCCGGAAGGGACAGATCTGGGGTCACCTCAGGCCAAACGGCATCCTCGAGAACGTGAGAATCATCGGGCATGTACTTCCGAAGCATCGACACGTGAAACACATCATGCACGGCGGAAAGCTCCGGAGGTAGCTGCAACCGATAAGTAACTTCTCCAACACGCTCAACGATGGGGAAGGGACCAACGTAGCGGGGACTCAACTTCCCACGCCTACCGAAACGCATCACGCCCTTCATGGGAGACACTCTCAGGAAAACTCGATCTCCGACAGCAAAGCTGAGAGGTCGCCTCCTACGATCGGCATAACTCTTCTGTCGGCTCTGAGCTGCCAACATCTTCTGCCGAACGAGATGCACCACCTCAACACACTGCTGCACCAAATCTGGTCCGGTCAAGGCACGCTCGCCCACCTCGAACCAATCAAGCGGAGTCCGACAAGGTCGCCCATACAACGCCTCATAGGGAGCCATACCGATGCTCGAATGATAGCTGTTGTTGTAGGCAAACTCCACTAATGGCAAATGGTGGGTCCAACTCCCCTGCCATTCCAAGCAACACGCTCGCAACATGTCCTCCAAAGTCTGAATGGTCCGCTCAGACTGGCCGTCCGACTGAGGATGATAGGCCGAGCTGAATGCCAACTCAGTGCCTAGAGCCCTCTGAAAACTCTTCCATAATCCAGAAGTGAAACGGGGATCACGATCCGATACAATGGAGATAGGGACTCCATGCAACGGAACTATCTGCTCCACGTACAGACGAGCCAAACGCTGCACGCTCCAACTGACCTTGACCGGCAGCAACCGCGCCGTCTTCGTCAGTCTGTCCACTAGCAACCAGATACTATCCTCCCCACTGGACGTCCTCGGCAAACCGACCACAAAATCAGTGGTCACGTGATCCCACTTCCACGCAGGAATGTCCAAGGGCTAAGTGTGCCTCCTGGTCGCTGGTGCTCAGCCTTCACCTGCTGGCAGGTCAAACACCTGGCCACAAATTCCGTAACATCTCTCTTCATGCCAGGCCACCAAAACTGCCTCTTCAGGTTCTGGTACATCTTGGCCGATCTGGGGTGCACGGCATACCGACTCCCATGAGCCTCACACAGCACATTACGCCGCACCTGCCCCTCGGCTGGGACATACAATCTACCTCTGAACCTCACAGCTCCATCCTCGCCAAACTCCACCTCGGCCATCAATAAAATACGAGGTAGCTCGGGGTCCGCTCGCTGGGCCTCAGTCACCTGTCGACGCACCGCGGGCGTGACAGTCAGACTCGCAAGGACAGCCGAACCCTGGTCCTGAGGGACCTTGAGCCTAAAAGTCATGGCCGGGACCTGCTCCCAAAGCTTCCACTTCCTCAACAACATCAGACTGACCGTTACTCTCCTGCTCAGAGCATCAGCCACGACATTCATCCTGCCAGGCTGATAAGACAGAGTAACGTCATAATCCTTCATGTACTCCATCCACCTCCTCTGCCTGAGGTTAAGATCCTTCTGTGTAAACACATACCTCAAACTCTGACGGTCAGTGAAAAGCTCAAACCTCTCGCCGTACAAGTAATGCCTCCAGATCTTCAGAGCGAAGATCACCGCTGCCAACTCCAGATCATGAGTAGGGTAGTTCGCCTCATGTGGCTTCAACTGCCGCGACGTATACGCCACAACTCTCCCATGCTGCATCAACACAGCACCAAGACCTACCCCGGAAGCATCCGTACACACCACGAAACCACCCAAGCCAGATGGCAACACCAAAACCGGAGCAGTGGTAAGCAATCTCTTCAGCTCCATGAAGCTCCGCTCACACTCCTCCGTCCAGACGAACGGCACCTCCTTCCGCGTAAGCCTGGTCATCGGGGTCGCAATACGAGAGAAATCCTGAATAAACCTCTGATAATAGCCTGCAAGCCCAAGAAACTCCGAATCTCCGTGACAGAACTCGGCCTCGGCCACTGCACCACCGCCTCGACCTTGGCCGGGTCCACGGAAACACCATCACCAGAAATAACATGCCCCAGAAAGTGCCCCTCTCGAAGCCAGAACTTGCACTTGTTGAGCTTCGCATACAACTGGTGACTGCGCAGGGCCTGCAACACCACCCTCAAGTGATGCACATGCTCCTCAGCAGACCGCGAATACACAAGGATATCGTCCACGAACACGACCACAAACTGGTCCAAGTACGGACGAAACACCCTATGCATCAAGTCCATAAACGCTGCGGGGGCATTGGTGAGCCCGAATGGCATCACCAAGAACTCATAATGCCCATACCTCGACCGAAACGCCGTCTTCTCCACGTCCGACTCTCGGATCCGCAGCTGGTAATAACCCGATCTCAAATCGATCCTCGAAAACACCTGGGCCGACTGAAGCTGATCGAACAAGTCATCAATCCGAGGCAATGGATACTTGTTCTTAACAGTCGCTTGGTTCAACTGACGGTAGTTGATGCACAGCCTCAAACTACCATCCTTCTTCTTCACAAACAACACCGGCGCACCCCACGGGGAATAACTAGGACGAATATACGCCTTGGCCAGCAACTCCTGCAACTGCGCCTTCAGCTCTCGCAACTCAGCAGGCGCCATCCGATAAGGGGCCTTCGACATAGGCGCCGTACCCGGCACCACCTCAATCATGAAATCAATCTCTCGCTGCGGTGGCAACCCTGGTAGCTCCTCAGGAAAGACATCGGGGAACTCGCACACGACAGGAACATCCTCTACCTCAGGACCCTGCCGCTCGGCCAAAACCACGGATGCGAGAAAACCCTGACAACCTGCATCAAGCAAACGACGCGCACGAATAGCCGAAATAAGCAAGCGGGAAGAGGAAGACCGAATACCTTGGAAATAGAAGGTGGGTCCACGAAGCTGTCGGAAGTAGACCTTCTTCGAGCCGCAATCCACCAAGGCATGATGAGCCTCGAGCCAATCCATGCCCAAAATCACATCGAAGTCCTGAAGCGGTAACGCGTAGAGTCTAGCCGGCAAACTCCGCCCTTCCACCCACACAGGTACCTTCTCAAAGCAGTACGGGGTGATCATGAAGTCACCGGTAGGCAACTCTACCGCCAAGTCACAGGACACCTCGGTCACCGGGTCCTCTATGCTCTGAGCAAAATCCTCCGAGATGAACGAATGAGAAGCACCTGAATCAAACAAAACACGAGCCGCACTACCCAAAATCGAAAGAGTACCTTCCACCAAATGCGACGCCTCAGCCTCCGCCCTGGTCATGTGAGTCACTCTGCCTCAGGATCTCTGCCTCCCCACAGTAGCTGACCGTGACAACTGAGGAAACTGTCCCTGCTGATGGTACTGCTGCGGCTGTGCTGATGACTGCTGGGGCCGAAACTGCTGCTGCTGCTGAAACTCGTGCGGCTGGCGTGGTCTCTGCGGACAGTCACGTGCCATGTGCCCTGGCTGGTCGCACCTGAAGCAAATCACGGGCGCCGAACACGGTCTGCCTGGATGAGAACCACCGCACTTGGGACAACCGCCCCGAGCACCTGACACCGAACCCTGACGCTGGAAAGCTACGGACTGCTGATCACTGGCCGACGACTCCTGCTGTGACTGCCCCTTCTTACCCCGGCGTCTCCCGCCGAGGCCCGCCTCCTTGAGTAACTCCTTGAGCCTAGAGCCAAAGGACGAAGACTCTGGCACAGGAGCCACAGACTGCGTCGCCACGGAACCACCTGCCGAGAGCTGGACGGTACTCTGCTGCTGCACTGCTGACGGCTGGCCAAAACCTGCCTGCACCTGACTAGCACTGCCCTGCCCTCGAACCTTCTGCAAATCTCTCTCCAGTGCCGATGCTGCCTTGCACGCCGCATCCAAACTGGTCAAACCCGACGCAAGAAGATGATGCCTCAGCTCTAGCCTCAGACCACCAACAAACTGATCGGTCTTCACCTCCTCATCTGCCATGATATGAGGAGCATAACGGCCCAACTCGATAAACCTGGCACGGTACTGCATCACCGACATGTCACCCTGAGTCAGCTCCATGAACTCATGCAACCTCTGCGACCTGACAAAGGACGGACAGAAGGCACGCTCGAAAGCCGTGACGAACTCCTGCCACGCAATCTGCCGAAGAAGACGAGACTGGAACACTGAACCCCACTCTGACGTCCACCAAGTACGGGCCGACCCCTGAAGACGATGAGTAGCCAACGCCACCTGTTCCTCCTCGGAACACTCCATCGCACTGAAAATCCGCTGCACATCATCCAGCCACTCCCTGGCCACCTCAGGATCTGGCTGCCCACTGAAAGAAGGAGGCTGGAACAGCAAAAACTCCTTCAGCACGCGACCATGACCACCACGAGCCCGGTCCTCACCAGCATCGCCACCCTACTGCTGACCTCCCTGCTGCCGCTGAAACACATAATCAAACATGCCGCGGAAGAAGTCGTCCATCCCTGGAGCTCTCGCATCTCCAGATACACCCTCGGAAACTGAAGCCCTGCTCTGCTCCTCTGGACCACCACTAGACTCTCCCTGCTGGGCACGAGTCCTCCTCCGTGGGACCATAACACACCTGGCATCAAAGAAAAGCAACCAGAAATCAATAAAACACACGACCCTAAGCCAGTCGCCGACTGTACCGGACATTCATGGACCTTCTGGACCACTGCAATTCGTTCCAAGTTCCGATATACCTCCACAACCTCGCTCTGATACTAGCTGTGACGACCCGAGGATCCGAGTACCGGAAAGGAACCGGCGCGTCTCGAATCTCGGTCCGCCAACCCACGAGCCCGAAGACTCGGAAGGGTAGAAAGGAGTGGTGTGGGGGTACAAGAGAAGTTGCAACGACCACAGAGATAGCACAATAATCTAAAATAAAATGCACATAATAATATAAATAAATAAACTGCTACAAGGTCCACAGTGTCCAAAGGAAAGTACAATCAACGGGAAAGAAAGTACAACAACACGGGGCATCCCCCGGAGTACAACTACACGGGGCATCCCCCGGAGTACAACTACACGGGGCATCCCCCGGCTCAGGCAGACTGGCAACTAACCCTGGCTAGAAGAACCACCCTGAAACTCGGCCGCGCCTCCCGTCGACCCCGCCTCACCTGAAGAGCAGGGGTGAGCATCATCTCATTGGCCCAGTAGGGATCCCGCGAATCCCCACCTCGCACGGAAAACGAGAAAGAAGAAGACAACCCTACCAAACACGAGTACGGTAGAACCGACAAGCTAAAGTAAATAAACGGAAAAAGCCGTCTAACAGTACCGCACTACGGAACCTCGGTCCAGCAAAACGCGAGTCCACACCTACCAGTGAACAGGAGCACCACCCACTAGAAGAACGACCGGATGCGTCCCCTGACGTCTTATACCGCGTCACAAGTGTCTAGCTACTACGCCCCGGGCGTGAGACTCAGACACACTCAGTAACAAGAAGTAACCGTAAAACAAGGACTAGCTGAGGTCACGCTCGTCAGCGCGGGTCCGAACCCTCAGCCTCGTGTGCACACTCAGACCGTACGCCCTAGGCCTGTCCTCTAGCTGGTATTTCCCCCTAAACCCGGACTCGGAAGTACGCGGGGGCCCTGCGGTAACCAGCCTACTCACCGCCTCTCGGGTACGCCGCTCAGCCACTCCCAGGCGAGCCAGCACACGCGTGCCGTGGGAAAGCTACGACTAGTGGTAGGGTCACTGGAAGTAAGGACTAATCCACGGAAACCACCGACCAAACACTAGCACAGGCTCACGATGATCATACGATAGGCATAGATGCCGGGGACACGCATGAGGTCCAACCGTCCCTCAAGTCACGCGGCACCCCTACCGAGGTAACTGACTCTCCGGGGAACCCCGGGCGCCCCTGTGGCTCTCACTGGGTGCCCACGGCATCCCTAGGGCCACACGCCACAACCGGGTCCGCAACTCACCCAACCGGAGGTCACGCTACCCGCAAAAACATGGTTCGGAGGAGGGGATGATCACGCCCCTGTGGCTCTTCCATGTCGCGCTGCCCAAAGCCAGCGCGTTCACACCTGAACGCGCTAGTTTTGGGTAGCGTGATCTAGACATCGCGCTACCCGAACCAGGCGTGTTCCCCACCGCCTTACTGTTCGTCTTCTCAGACGGACACGTCGGAGGACATGGCGCGTTCATCAAGAACGCGCCACTGGACTATAGCGCGACAACGGGTCGAGCCCGGTTTCGCGAAACACGCCCACAAACGTAGATCCACGCCCATTCACCACTCCTGGTGAAGGGAAAACATTGGGGATCACCCCACAACTCCCTAGCATGCATCTGGAACCCCCAAATCGATCAAAAACCTCACGAATCGACGGATCCGGCGCTCAAACCCCAAGCATGAATCTAGCCTCTCTCGGTCTCTCCACGGCCTAGAAATCACGGGGAATGCTAGGAAGGGTAAGGATCCGTCCCCCTACCTCAAGGAAGGTCGAAATCCACCGAATCACTGCCGAAATCAAGGATGAAGCGTTTACTCCCACGAACGCCCCGCCTCTCGCCGCGAAAAGCACGCCACCGGGACCGCCTTGCCGCCGCCGCCGCTGCCACGCCGTTGCCGGAGTGAGGGGGGCCGCGTCTCGGTCGCCCGGGGAGGAGAAGATCGGCCGCGGGGGAGGGGGGAGCTCTCACGATTGAAGGAAGGAGGAAGAAGAAGAAAAGAAAAAGGTAAAAGGAAAAGAAAAGAATTGATATATATATAAAATCCGGAAAATCGGAAAAATCCCAAAAAATAGAAAAATACACCTCCTCGACCGTCTCGATGCGTTGATCGCAACGGTACCACTCGCGAGCTGGTGAACGACCCAGTTCACCCGCTACAGGGTTCCGAAGGATTCGCCGAAACCCGTACGCGGAAATCGGAAAACACGCACGGAAAAGCCACGGACACACTCCGGGCCTCCGAAACGACTCCGGATCGCGCCGATCCGAACACGAAAGATGTCCGAAACGAAATTTCAGACACAACAGGGTCGGACGCCCTGACAAACCAGATCTGGGACTCATAACGAAGGATCCGAAAGTTCCGGGACATTACATAGCCACCACCAAATCTACCGAGGTCACAACTGGTAGTCCAAACCCGGCCCCACCTACGGGGTCCCAAGGGTCTCTTCCCCTCATAATGGACAGCCCTTCCCCTAGTGCTCCTTTGCCACCCATTTTCGATCCTCACCTGAAGCCATTTAATTTGGAGCCACCTCAGCCCAAGCCACCCGTGTTTCTAACGGGAACACTTTTCATCGCCGAGCCACTACTTAGCTGGCTCAAGGATGGCTTGGTCCCACCTCCCTACCCATCCATGGACCCCACCCTACCATTAGTGCCGGTCAACTCATTTCATACCACATTCCGGTCTAATCACCATGTTGATACATTGGATGACCTTGTTATGGGATTAGACTTGCAATGGAAGTTGACGCGCTTATTGGCCCGAGGCTTCGACCAACCAACTAGTCGTCGCTTCACCCATCCATCATTCGGGTCCATTACCTCCGTGTTCACCGTGGGATGTGCCACCACAGTGATTCTCCTATTCCTTCCCTTGCCGGTGGAGCCAAGCTTCATACCCTTTTTCCCAAAGGAGGAACGATACCTCCTATATGAGATCACCGTCCCCTATACCCACATGCATGAAGGTGACCACCTACACCTTCAAGATTTCCAAATCTGGGACCGTGACTTGTGGGAGCCCAGTTCGAGGGGTCATACTTTCTTTGATCCCTTCGACCCATTCTCTTGTGGACCCCTTGACCCACCACCTTTACTCCACATTGTCGAGGGAGTCCACTATCACACCCCTTCTCCACGGGCCGGTCCATCTGCACCCACCAGCTCATTCACGATACACCTACATATCGGGATGATGTAGAAGATGGCCCACCCAAACCTCCAAAATCTCAAAGGCCGTCCATGCATGAATGGATAACTTTAGGATGCCTTCCCCATTCTGCCAACCACCGGTTATATCTAGTGTATGCATGGCACACATTCTGTCATTAGAGATATTAATGAAGAGTTAAGCATTTTTGCCAAGAGCAAGCCCAAGGGCACCCCTTGTGTCTCTCCTCTCCCCCTTGCAGTAGTGATTGCTGCCCACTCTAGGGTGTGAAGCCCTCATCTTGGTGTGACTCCAAGATCTCCAACCTCTACTGGATGCGACTTCCGGCCGCCGCCGTCCGTTCGTGCCGCCATCGCGCCGCCACCGCCATCGCCGGAGTTTTGTCCAAATCAGGATAGAACCTCATCTCTGAAATTTTATCTTTTTTTATTATTGTCTGTTCAAACCCTAATTTTGAGGGTTTGTTCTCCCTGTCTCCCCTAATCTTCAGTTCAAATTTCGTGCCATTTGGCCTTAGTTTGATATTTTTTCCATATATTTGTTCTTCCCCTCAGTAATCTGCCATTTTACAGATCTGCAAGATAGTGTCACATATTCATATTTTTCCCACCCCCTTAACAATTTTTAGAAATTCCACAAAAATTCCTCAATGTTTCTCACGTTCCCCCCTACCTCCCATAATTTGTTTAGTCCCTGGAAAAATCATTTCCCTCTCGGTCAAAGGTTAGTTTCAGGCAGGTCCCCTTCTGTCCTGAGTGTCTGTCAACAGATCCACAGAAAAAACTCAGTCTTGCAGAGCCTCCCATTTCACATGCCTTCGTTTGATCGACCCACAAATATTATATGTGGTATATCTGGGAGTCCTCTTTTTAACCCCACCGGTTTCACCTCGATCTAATTTCGGATTTGAGAGAATTAATTCTTGCCGCCGAGACGCGCAAATATGTTCCCTATGTAGATCAGAAAAATTAGTCCGTGGATAATTCGTGCAAAATTACCAAAAGTCAACTTCTGGAACCGCCACTTCAGGGAGTCGATCAGGGACGTCCCGCCATCCTTCCAGCCAAGAGGTCCCTTCAGAAGACCTTAGGAGGGCAACGTTCCTTTGGAAACCGTGCCTTGCTATCCAGCGAGTCATAACCGAGTTGGCGCAGTACCGAGTGGGCGCAGGACCGAGTTGGACCAGCAGGCCGAGTTCGCCCCGAACACACCTCCGGATTGCTGCCCGTCAACCCAGGGTCGGTCCTCCCGGGCCCCACTTGTAGCCCTTTACCTCCCTGCGTGGAGTGAGTAATAAAATTCACTATTGTAATTAAGTTTTCACCGTTGTTACCGGTAGTTACCGTAATTGGCCGGGAACATCTTCCCCACGCCCGGAGCGTAGAGGTACCCTCACCCCCACTCTTTATCGCATTTTGCTTAGTTCGTATTCATTCGTATATACCGCTGCGAGTGTAGGTTCCTAGCTTGCTATACTTTTATTCACCGCTATGAGAGAGTGAGTGTAACCCGTCCCGTGTCTCGACTCGAGTTCATGCGGAAAGACCGATACCCCAGACTCACTGCCGGTTTCTCAACCGCGCACGGTCCAACGTTTCCCTCGCTTAGGGACGATCGCGAGCTAGAGTCCCAGGTCGAGTGTCCGTCCCGCATCAATTTGGTATCAGAGCGCCAGTTGAGTCTAGGGTAGTCATTCATCATTACTTAACAAAAATGCAAAAAAAGAGTCATTTAAGCCAAGTCTAAGTTTATGTCGGTCCAAGGTTGTATTGCATGCCTTTATTAGGTATATTAATAGGTGTCGTCCGAACGTTAGGCTACGCCTATCAGGAAGACCGCACACTTGCACGAGAGGATCTTCGGATCCCGAAACTCCGCCAACGTACCGGATCTTGGGTTAAGTCTAGGGTCTTAGTGTGCATTAGTTAGTGCATTCCAACCTTGCATAGTCGTGTATAGTGTCTTGTCCAAGTGTCAGCATGTCCATCTTGTAGTTCCCCATTTCCAATGGAATCTCGATCGCCGAGGCGATATGACCGTTGGCACACCCACGGACTTGGCAACCACCCTCTTCACTACCGTAGGCCCAAAGCCTCAGATTTTTATGGCTCTAACGACCTGGGCGACTACCTCAAGTGAATAGGCCGCCATGGACACATACTTTGATTGTTATACCATGTCCGAAGCTGGGAAATTCTATTTTGCCAAGGAGAGCCTCCTCCACGAGGCGGCCGAAAAGTGGAGAGACATTGAAGGCTTAAGAGAGGTTAGGAGGCAATGGCCCATCGAATCATGGTGGGACATGAAGAGAGAGCTTAAGAGGGTCTACCTTCCCCATCCAGTCCCTTCCAACCTGTCCCACCCATTTACTTCCAACCCCGTGGGTCACACCTCCAGCCGACTCCACCAACTCACTTCCAACCAAGTGGGTCATAATCGGAGGCAAGGAGCCCCGCACTTAGATGAGCCCCGACCCAAGCCTAGGTCGGTTGATTACGGGCGAGTCCACCGTAATACCACTACTCTAACCCACACCGTTGCCGAACTCGTGCAAATGATTTCGGATCGGGTGGATAGGAGATGTGCTTATTTTGAGTCGCTGGTCTCCCCTTGCCCACCTCCGAGTCCGGACGTAGCCACCACCAAATCTACCGAGGTCACAACTGGTAGTCCAAACCCGGCCCCACCTACGGGGTCCCAAGGGTCTCTTCCCCTCATAATGGACAGCCCTTCCCCTAGTGCTCCTTTGCCACCCATTTTTGATCCTCACCTGAAGCCATTTCATTTGGAGCCACCTCAGCCCGAGCCACCCGTGTTTCTAACGGGAACACTTTTCATCGCCGAGCCACTACTTAGCTGGCTCAAGGATGGCTTGGTCCCACCTCCCTACCCATCCATGGACCCCACCCTACCATTAGTGCCGGTCAACTCATTTCATACCACATTCCGGTCTAATCACTATGTTGATACATTGGATGACCTTGTTATGGGATTAGACTCGCAATGGAAGTTGACGCGCTTATTGGCCCGAGGCTTCGACCAACCAACTAGTCGTCGCTTCACCCATCTATCATTCGGGTCCATTACCTCCGTGTGCACCGTCGGATGTGCCACCACAGAGATTCTCCTATTCCTTCCCTTGCCGGTGGAGCCAACCTTCATACCCTTTTTCCCAAAGGAGGAACGATACCTCCTATATGAGATCACCGTCCCCTATACCCACATGCATGAAGGTGACCACCTACACCTTCAAGATTTCCAAATCTGGGACCGTGACTTGTGGGAGCCCAGTTCGAGGGGTCATACTTTCTTTGATCCCTTCGACCCATTCTCTTGTGGACCCCTTGACCCACCACCTTTACTCCACATTGTCGAGGGAGTCCACTATCACACCCCTTCTCCACGGGCCGGTCCATCTACACCCACCAAGCTCATTCACGATACACCTACATATCGGGATGATGTAGAAGATGGCCCACCCAAACCTCCCAAATCTCAAAGGCCGTCCATGCATGAATGGATCACTTTAGGATGCCTTCCCCATTCTGCCAACCACCGGTTACATCTAGTGTATGCATGGCACACATTCTGTCATTAGAGATATTAATGAAGAATTAAGCATTTTTGCCAAGAGGAAGTCCAAGGGCACCCCTTGTGTCTCTCCTCTCCCCCTTGCAGTAGTGATTGCTGCCCACTCTAGGGTGTGAAGCCCTCATCTTGGTGTGACTCCAAGATCTCCAACCTCTGCTGGATGCGACTTCCGGCCGCCGCCATCCGTTCGTGCCGCCATCGCGCCGCCACCGCCATCGCCGGAGTTCTGTCCAAATCAGGATAGAACCTCATCTCTGAAATTTTATCTTCTTTTATTATTGTCTGTTCAAACCCTAATTTTGAGGGTTTGTTCTCCCTGTCTCCCCTAATCTTCAGTTCAAATTTCGTGCCATTTGGCCTTAGTTTGATATTTTTTCCATATATTTGTTCTTCCCCTCAGTAATCTGTCATTTTACAGATCTGCAAGATAGTGTCACATATTCATATTTTTCCCACCCCCTTAACAATTTTTAGAAATTGCACAAAAATTCCTCAATGTTTCGCACGTTCCCCCCTACCTCCCATAATTTGCTTAGTCCCTGGAAAAATCATTTCCCTCTCGGTCAAAGGCTAGTTTCAGGCAGGTCCACTTCTGTCCTGAGTGTCTGTCAACAGATCCACAGAAAAAACTCAGTCTTGCAGAGCCTCCCATTTCACATGCCTTCGTTTGATCGACCCACAAATATTATATGTGGTATATCTGGGAGTCCTCTTTTTAACCCCACCGGTTTCACCTCGATCTAATTTCGGATTTGAGAGAATTAATTCTTGCCGCCGAGACGCGCAAATATGTTCCCTATGTAGATCAGAAAAATTAGTCCGTGGATAATTCGTGCAAAATTACCAAAAGTCAACTTCTGGAACCGCCACTTCAGGGAGTCGATCAGGGACGTCCCGCCATCCTTCCAGCCAAGAGGTCCCTTCAGAAGACCTTAGGAGGGCAACGTTCCTTTGGAAACCGTGCCTTACTGTCCAGCAAGTCAGAACCGAGTTGGCGCAGTACCGAGTCGGCACAGGACCGAGTCGGACCAGCAGGCCGAGTTCACCCCGAACACACCTCCGGATTGCTGCCCGTCAACCCAGGGTCGGTCCTCCCGGGCCCCACTTGTAGCCCTTTACCTCCCTGCGTGGAGTGGGTAATAAAATTCACTATTGTAATTAAGTTTTCACCGTTGTTACCGGTAGTTACCGTACTTGGCCGGGAACATCTTCCCCACGCCCGGAGCGTAGAGATACACTCACCCACACTCTTTATCGCATTTTGCTTAGTTCATATTCATTCGTATATACCGCTGCGAGTGTAGGTTCCTAGCTTGCTATACTTTTATTCACCGCTGCGAGAGAGTGAGTGTAACCCGTCCCGTGTCTCGACTTGAGTTCACGCGGAAAGACCGATACCCGAGACTCACTGCCGGTTTCTCAACCGCGCACGGTCCAACGTTTCCCTCGCTTAGGGACGATCGTGAGCTAGAGTCCCAGGTCGAGTGTCCGTCCCGCATCAATTTGGTATCAGAGCGCCAGTTGAGTCTAGGGTAGTCATTCATCATTACTTAACAAAAATGCAAAAAAAGAGTCATTTAAGCCAAGTCTAAGTTTATGTCGGTCCAAGGTTGCATTGCAGTCCTTTATTCGGTATATTAATAGGTGTTGTCCGAATGTTAGGCTACGCCTATCAGGAAGACCGCACACTTGCACGAGAGGATCTCTGATCCCGAAACTCCGCCAACGTATCGGATCTTGGTTTAAGTCTAGGGTCCTTAGTGTGCATTAGTTAGTGCATTCCAACCTTGCATAGTCGTGTCTAGTGTCTTGTCCAAGTGTCAGCATGTCCATCTTGTAGTTCCCCATTTCCAATGGAATCTCGATCGCCCAGGCGATATGACCGTTGGCACACCCATGGACTTGGCAACCACCCTCTTCACTATCGTAGGCCCAAAGCCTCGGATTTTTATGGCTCTAATGACCCGGGCGACTACCTCAAGTGGGAGGCCACCATGGACACATACTTTGATTGTTATACCATGTCCGATGCTGGGATATTCTATTTTGCCAAGGAGAGCCTCCTCCACGAGGCGGCCGAAAAGTGGAGAGACATTGAAGGCTTAAGAGAGGTTAGGAGGCAATGGCCCATCGAATCATAGTGGGACATGAAGAGAGAGCTTAGGAGGGTCTACCTTCCCCATCCAGTCCCTTCCAACCCGTCCCACCCATTTACTTCCAACCCCGTGGGTCACACCTCCAGCCGACCCCACCAACTCACTTCCAACCAAGTGGGTCAAAATCAGAGGCAAGGAGCCCCACACTTAGATGAGCCCCGACCCAAGCCTAGGTCCGTTGATTACGGGCGAGTCCACCGTGATACCCCTACTCTAACCCACACCGTTACCGAACTCGTGCAAATGATTTCGTATCGGATGGATAGGAGATGTGCTTATTTTGAGTCACTGGGCTCCCCTTGCCCACCTCCGAGTCCGGACGTAGCCACCACCAAATCTACTGAGGTCATAACCGGTAGTCCCAACCCGGCCCCACCTACGGGGTCCCAAGGGCCTCTTCCCCTCATAGTGGACAGCCCTTCCCCTAGTGCTCCTTTGCCACCCATTTTCGATCCTCACCCGGAGCCATTTCATTTGGAGCAACCTCAGCCCGAGCCACCCGTGTTTCTAACGGGAACGCTTTTCGTCGCCGAGCCACTACTTAGCTGGCTCAAGGATGGCTTGGTCCCACCTCCCTACTCATCCATGGACCCCACCCTACCATTAGGGCCGGTCAACTCATTTCATACCACATTCCAGTCTAATCACCATGTTGATACATTGGATGACCTTATTATGGGATTAGACTCGTAATGGAAGTTGACGCGCTTATTGGCCCGAGGCTTCGACCAACCAACTAGTCGTAGCTTCACCCATCCGTCCTTCGCGTCCATTACCTCCGTGTGATGTGCCACCACGGAGATTCTCCTATTCCTTCCCTTGCCGGCCGAGCCAACTTCATACCCTTTTTCCCAAAGGAGGAACGATACCTCCTATATGAGATCACCGTACCCTATACCCACATGCATGAAGGTGACCACCTACACCTTCAAGATTTCCAAATCTGGGACCGTGACTTGTGGGAGCCCAGTTCGAGGGGTCATACTTTCTTTGATCCCTTCGACCCATTCTCTTGTGGACCCCTTGACCCACCACCTTTACTCCACCTTCTCGAGGGAGTCCACTATCACACCCCTTCTCCACGGGCCGGTCCATCTGCACCCACCAAGCCCATTCACGATACAACTACATATCGGGATGATGTAGAAGATGGCCCACCCAAACCTCCCAAATCTCAAAGGCCGTCCGTGCATGAATGGATCACTTTATGATGCCTTCGCCATTCTGCCAACCATCGGTTACATCTAGTGTATGCATGGCACACATTCTGTCATTAGAGATATTAATGAAGAATTAAGCATTTTTACCAAGAGCAAGCCCAAGGGCACCCCTTGTGTCTCTCCTCTCCCCCTTGCAGCAGTGATTGCTGCCCATTCTAGGGTGTGACGCCCTCATCTTGGTGTGACTCCAAGATCTCCAACCTCTGCTGGATGCGACTTCCGGCCGCCGCCTTCCATTCGTGCCGCCATCGCGCCGCCACCGCCATCGCCAGAGTTCTGTCCAAATCAGGATAGAACCTCATCTCTGAAATTTTATCTTCTTTTATTGTTGTCTGTTCAAGCTCTAATTTGGAGGGTTTGTTCTCCCTGTCTCCCCTAATCTTCAGTTCAAATTTCGTGCCATTTGGCCTTAGTTTGATATTTTTTCAATATTTTTGTTCTTCCCATCAGTAATATGCCATTTTGCAGATCTGCAAGATAGTGTCACATATTCATATTTTTTCCACCCCCTTAACAATTTTTAGAAATTCCACAAAAATTCCTCAATGTTTCTCACGTTCCCCCCTACCTCCCATAATTTGTTTAGTCCCTGGAAAAATCATTTCCCCCAGGGTCAAAGGTTAGTTTCAGGCAGATCCCCTTCTCTCCTGAGTGTCTGTCAACAGATCCATAGAAAAAACTCAGTCTTGCAGAGCCTCCCATTTCACATCCCTTCGTTTGATCGACCCACAAATATTATATGTGGTATATCTAGGAGTCCTCTTTCCAACCCCACCAGTTTCACCTCGATCTGATTTCGGATTTGAGAGAATTAATTCTTTCCGCCGAGACGCGTAAATCTGTTCCCTTTGCCGATCAGAAAAATCAATCCGTGGATAATTCGTACAAAATTACCAAAAGTCAACTTCTGGAACCGCCACTTCAGGGAGTCGATCAGGGACGTCCCGCCATCGTCCCAGTCAAGCGGTGCCTTCAGAAGATCTCAGGAGGGCAATGTTCCTTTGGAAACCGTGCCTTGCTGTCCAGCGAGTCAGAACCGAGTTGGCGCAATACCGAGTCGACGCAGGACCGAGTCGGACCAGCAGGCTGAGTTCACCCCGAACGCACCTCCGGATTGCTGCCCGTCAACATAGGGTTGGTCCTCCCGAACCCCACTTGTAGCCCTTTACCTCCCTGCGTGGAGTGGGTAATAAAATTCACTATTGTAATTAAGTTTTTAACGTTGTTACCGGGAGTTACCGTACATAGCCGGGAACATCTTCCCCACGCCCGGAGCGTGGAGGTACACTCGCCCCCACTCTTTATCGCATTTTGTTTAGTTCGTATTCATTTGTATATGCCGCTGCGAGTGTAGGTTCTTAGCTTGCTATACTTTTATTCACCACTGCGAGAGAGTGAGTGTAACACGTCCCGTGTCTCGACCCGAGTTCACGCGGAAAGATCGATACCCGAGACTCACTACCGATTTCTCAACCGTGAATGGTCCAATGTTTTCCTCGCTTAGGGACGATCGCGAGCTAGAGTCCCAGGTCGCGTGTCCGTCCCGCATCACACATGGTGCCAGACAGAACCCAAACAGAAACGGTTCAATCACAAATTTCTTCTAGACGTGTCGACACGTTGTAGGAGGTGTCAACACTCTACACACTCCAGTGCTCAAACAGAAATAGCTTCAAGGACAAGTTTCTTCTTGGTGTGTCGACACGTCCAAGTGACAGGTCAACACTTTGAGAGTACATTACCTGTACTTGTCTAGACAAGAAATTAAACAAAACAGTTAGTCCTACCATAAAGATTTAACAATGTATTATGGTTTGTTATCATAAAAATCAGGGGACACAACAATCATTCCCTGCACTTTCTTGTTATTTTTTTTACTCTCCCTCTCTTCTTTTTATCTGGTAGAGTAAACTGGCCTCACAAAGGGGGGGGGGTTCGATTGTTTCATTTTTGTTGCATTCAGATCACAAGGAACTCTCCTGTCCAGTCGGCTGCCCATTTGCTTCTTTTTTTTGTTTAGACCAGTAGTCATTGTTCTTCAATTCAGTCCGTGTTCTTTTGAGTCCTCAAGTTGTCCGGCAAAAATCCGACAGGATCTCCCCTTGTCCCGGAGGCTTGGGGGGGTTTAATTGGGTATGTGCCTACGGATAGAATCCGAGGTGGCCCCAAAATAGAAGGGTGCGCACAGAAGTGGCAACACCCGTAGAATTACCCAATTTGTGGCCTGGAATCCCGAGGGCTAGCCTACAAGGTAGTCCGGACAATCGTTGGTTGCCACGATTACATTCTCGAGACATGGGCTTAAATCATTGCCGAGGCATATGGCTGTCATTATTTGCCCTTTGAAGAATCCCGAGGGCTCCAGTGAGCATAGAATCCCGAGACATATCCACGAGGAGGGATAGAACCGGGACCTTCCTTGCAGGCAGACTATACCTCTATTCCCAAACAAAAGAAGAATCATAAGCAAGGCTATACAAGATTCCCATTTAGGGATTAAAACCTTTATCCCTAACCCCCCCTTTGTTATATCCGGACTGCACAACCAGCATAGGACTTATAGGTGAAAGGAAGAGCTCTTTGCTACTGAAACCTGGCTGCTGGTAGAAGCCAGCGCGTAGAAAGCATAGCTGATGGAAAGCAAACAGACAAGGGGAAGGGCATGTGATCACCAAAATTTGAACACCATATTGTTTGCAGCATACAAAAAAAAATCTCCCAGAAGGGAGAGTTTATTCCATTCCCTATCGAAAGGAGTGCTAAGATTGCATTGGTGCAAAGATACAAAAGAAAAGGAGCACACAAGGCATGAGGGTTGAAACCATGGACATCAAAGAGGCTGGAGCATCAAACAACATCTCCCAAGAGGGAGCATTTTTATTGCTTCATATCAGAAAGAGAACAAAGGAGTACATCGAAGGAAAGAAGGGAGAAATTTACAAGGAAGGAAGCAGGGGCCGGGGCCCCCTTTCTCTCACATCTCTCTTCTCTTTCACCCTCTTCTCTCTCTTCACACTCTAGAGCAGGGCTTTGCCAACAGTAGAGCATTCTCCCTCCCTTTCTTCCTGCCGCAGGACTCATATATATATAGGGGAAAGCAGGGCCGAGTGCTTCGCATCTCTGCTCTTCTTTTTTGGGTTTCTTCTTTCCGCTCTCTTAGTAGGTACTGCCCCGTTGCTGCTGCCGCGGCTTTGCTGTCGACTTCCAACGGCTACTTCTGCTACTCCAGCTACTGCTGTAGGTGGCGTGGTTGCTGCCGTAGCCATGCTACCGCTCGCACGGGCCGCGGTTGCTGCTGTGGCTGTCGCTTTGCCGAGAGGGGGGCTGGGCAGAGGCCTCCCTCTCCCTACGCGGGATGGGCCGACCGTGATCGTGCGCCGCTGCCATGCGGAGGGAGCGTGCATGCTCGGCGACATGAATGGGTATTAAATGTCGTTTGAAGGAGGAGACGTAAAAAGGGGGGAGGATGAACAGTGCGTGTCACACGGGATGAGAGGGTGTGTGACACAATGCACTGTTCATCTAATTTCTTCCTATTTCCTTCTTTTTTTTAAACCTCCCTCTTCCTCTTCTATTGCGAAAATGGCCCATTTACATTGGGCCCACTTCATTGTTTAGCCCATTTCCTTTCTTTTGGCCCATTTCATTTGTTTGGCCCTTTTCATACTTGGGCCCTTTTCCTTTTGCTTCTTTCTTTTGTTTTTTTTATTTGGGCCCATTATTGTTGGCCCACTTACATCATCATTTTTTTTCTTTTCTTCTTGTTTTTTTTTTACGCCAACAGTTGTTCAGTAAATGATGTTCTTATGAGTAGTGGTCCTAGTTATGTTCAAGTTGTTGAACGTTGTGTTGTCATTCTAGTCAAAATCATGTAAGAGTTGGTGTATTTCAGATATTGTTGGTAAATTTTATGAATGGAAGTTGGAAGCTTTATTTAGTATATATTTGCACTTTGCCTCTTGTCGTGGATGGTTATTATCACTAGTTTGCTCTGATTGACATTAATGTTATAACTGTTACGTTTCAATTTTTCACATCGGGGCGTGACAGTTTTGTGGTATCAAAGCCTAAGTTTTAAGACCCTAGGTTTTTAGAAGTGTCATTAGAACCCGCGACATTGATAAGTGTCTAAGATCCAACCTAGTGAGATCGAGTAGAGACTTGGGGTTAAGTTAATTAATAAAGAACCCTAAAAGAAATTTGGTAGAACGTTCTTAATTCTTTTCCTTATGCTTGTAGGATTAGTCTAGCATTTTCGATGGCTGTGGAGCACGCGCAATGGAGGGAGATGCAGTGAACCATGTAGGGCCTGACTCAAGCGTTGTAGCAAGTGGCGTAGGGAGGTGCTCATCATGGTGCTAGTGACCTCCACCGAAACTTCCGAGACATGAACCCACCAACGTTTAATGGTTCCCCCGACCCAGACGAGGCGGAGCACTTGGTGAAAGAGATGGACGGTATTTTCCGCATCTTGCATTGCAGCAATCAAGAGCGAGTGTTGTTGGTGACCTTCTAGCTTGAATGCGATGCCCGCACCTGGTGGGAGTCAGTGGAGCTGACGTTAGCGAATGTCCCTGTGACGTGGGAAGAGTTTCTCGAGCACTTCAACGGTAAATACTTCTCCGACCGAGTCCAAGAAAAGAAGGCGGCCGAATTCGCTTCACTTCGACAGGGGAATTTATCTGTGGCAGAGTACGAGGCGTAATTCTCCAGGTTGTCCTGATATGCGCCGCACCTGGTGTACACCAAAAAGATGAAGGAAAAGAGGTTCCTCAATGGTTTGAAGCTTCAATACATTAACCAGTTGGTGCCGTTGGAGATCCATAACTATGCCGAGATTGTGCGGAAGGCACAAGTGCTGGGGGACACCATGGAGATGACTGACCGGATTAAAGGAAGAGATAAGAGAAGGGAGTAAGTAACTAGCTCCGAAAATTTCAAACCGACCTCTAGCAAGAAGAGGCCCAAAGGTGGGCCGAGTTTTTCTAAAGATAAGAAACCAAGAGAGAGAGACAAGAAGAATGGGCCGGCTGCCCCATATAAGGTAGTTTTCAAGTATTATGACTGGCCAGGCCACAAGATGGAGGAGTGCTGGCGTAAGTTGGGCGCTTGCCTACGGTGTGGGAGTAGGGACCACCGGATCCCTGAATGTGCCCTTCTTGCTGATCAAGCTCCAACTTAGAAGTCACAAGGGAGTTAGAAGTGGCAGGGCAGGCTCCGAGCCCTTCAAGAAACTGAAACTGAGGCCACCGAGGAGGGTGGGATGGTTAAAGGTACTCTTATTATTCTTTCCAAGCCAGCATTCATTCTTTTCGACACCGGAGCTAATCATTCCTTTATTTCTCAGAATTTTGCCAAATCTATATCTATGAAACCTGTGTTAATGGATTCTCATCTTGTAATTATTACCCCCATCGATTCGGGATCCTAGACTAAGTACATGTATCCCTCTAGTGAGGTTTTGATTAATAGTCATGATTTGCCTGCTGATCTGGTGTGTATGGAAATGAAGGACTATGATGTGATCCTAGGGACAGATTGGTTAGCTAGGCATGGACCTAGTGTTCATTGTAAGCCAAGATCGGTGTCTTTTTCTGGGCACCCTGAGATTTTCTTTTCTGGCTCCAGGCATTCTAAGGCCGTGCCACTTATTTCGGCAGTTCGAGCTGATAAGTTGTTAAGGAAGGGGTGTCAGACATTCTTGGTTTTGGTCACTTTGACCGACAAGAAGGAGTTGGAGTGAAAGGACATCCCTGTTGTCTGGGATTTCCCTGATGTATTTCCTAAAGATTTGCTCGGTCTTCCCCCATTAAGGGAGGTAGTTGTCACTATTGATCTGGTTCCTGGAGCCACACCAGTTTCCAAGGCTCCTTACCGTATGTCCCCTGCTGAGTTAAAGGAGTTGAAGGAGCAATTGCTAGAGTTGCTGGCAAAGGGCTTCATCCATCCAAGTACGTCCCTGTGGGGAGCTCCTTTTCTTTTTGTATGGAAGAAGGATGGTTCGTTGATGCTATGTATTGATTATCGCCAGTTGAACTAGCTTACTGTTAAAAATAAGTACCCATTACCGAGGATCGATGAGCTGTTCGATCAGATATCCGGAGCACAATATTTCTCAAAGATTGATCTCAGATCGGGGTATCACCAATTAAGGATCAAGGATGAGGATATCATTAAGACAGCGTTCAGAAGCAAGTATGGGATTTTTGAATTTGTTGTAATACCTTTTGGACCAACGAATGCTCCTACAGCTTTCATGTAGCTAATGAGCAGTGTATTTTGGCCCTACCTGGATAAGTGGGTCGTAGTATTTATCGATGATATTCTTATATACTCCAAGAGCAGGGAGGAGCATCTGAAGATGACTTTGCAGATATTGAGAGATCATCAGCTATACGCCAAATTTAGTAAGTGTGAGTTCTGTCTGCAAGAGGTATCTTTTCTGGGTCACATAATTTCCAAAGATGGTATTGTAGTAGATCCTTCCAAGGTGGAGGCAGTAACAATTTGGGAGAGACCTGTGAATGTGATTGCGGTCAGAAGTTTCTTAGGCCTAGCTGAGTATTATAGAAGATTTATCAACGATTTCTCCAAGATTGTAGTTCCCTTGACTAGATTGACTCGTAAGGAAAATCAATTTGAGTGGTCGAAAGATGGTGAGAAGTGTTTTCAGACCTTGATGGAGTGTTTGACCACTGCCCCTTTGTTAGCCTTACCTTCTGGAGAAGGAGGATTTAAAGTGTACACTGATGCGTCGGGTATTGGTCTAGATTGTGTGCTGATGCAGCAAGGAATGGTGATAGCTTATTCCTCTAGACAGTTAAGGAAGCATGAAGAAAATTATCCTATTCATGACTTGGAGCTCACTGCGGTTGTTTTATCTTAAAGATCTGGAGGCATTATCTGTATGAGGAATCTTTTGTAGTATATTTTGATCATAAGAGCCTGAAGTACTTATTTTCTCAAAAGGAGCTGAATATGAGACAGAGGAGGTGGCTTGAGTATCTAAAGGACTTTGATTTCTCCATTGAGTACCATCCCGGGAAGGGGAATTTGGTAGCTGATGCTTTAAGTCGAAAGCCAATGGCCAAATTGTCAAGCTTGATGCTTCAATAATGGAGGATGTTGGAGCAACGAGCAAGCTTGGATCTTAATGTCAAGGAGAAGGAAGATCGGGTTATGATCGCCCATGTTAAGCTTCGGTCATATTTACTAGTTGAAATCAAGGAGTCACAAGATGATGATCCGTTGCTTGTCGAGATTAAAGAAAGTCTTAGTAGTCGACCAGATTTCTCGATAGCCGATGATGGTAGATTGCCTTTACGAGGGAGAACCTATGTTCCTAATTCTACCGAAGTGAAGAATAAGATTCTTGAAGAAGCACACAGGTCCAAGTATACTATTCACCCTGGAGCTACAAAGATGTACTGAGATTTGAAGAAGACCTTTTGGTGGCCGAATATGAAGAAGGAAGTGACCGAATTTGTGATCAGCTGCTTAGTATGTTAGCATGTCAAGGTCGAGCATTTTAGGCCTGCTGGGAAGTTGAAGCCTCTCGAAATACCACAATGGAAGTGGGAGAGCATTAGCATGAATTTTATTATGGTCTTACCAAGGACTCGTGGTGGCTTTGATGCCATTTGGGTGATTGTGGATCGGCTGACTAAGTCCACGCACTTCTTGTTCGTTAAGTCAAAATGGACTGTCGATGTGTTAGCTGCCCTGTACATGAAAGAAGTGGTGAGGTTGCATGGTGTTCCTGTATCTATTCTATCTGATCGAGACCCCAGATTTACTTCCCATTTTTGGAAAGGATTGCAGGCATCCTTGGGAACTCATCTGAACTTCAGTATAGCTTTTTACCCTCAAACTGATGAACAAACAGAGAGGACCAACCAGATTATCGAAGATATGTTAAGGGCTTGCATGATTGACTTCGGAGGTAGTTGGCATGAACACTTGCCTTTAATTGAGTTTGCCTATGATAATAGTTACCAGTCCAGCATTCATATGGCACCATTCAAGGCCTATGGAAGAAGTTGCAGATCACCTCTGTGCTGGGAAGAAATAGGTGAGAAGCAGTGGCTCGGACCATATCTCATCTCTGAGTTGTCCAAGAATATTCATATTATCAGAGATCATCTCCAAGTTGCTCAATCCAGACAGAAAAGTTATGTTGATAATAGAATGAGGGTCTGGAGTTTTAGGTTGGCGAGCATGTGTTCTTGAAGGTATCACCAATGAGAGGAGTCCGAATGATGCGGGACGGGACGCGAACCTGGGAATCTAGCTCGCGGACGTCCCTAAGCGAGAGAAACGCAGGATCTGCGGGGTTGAGAAACCAGCAATGAGTCTCGGGTATCGACTTTTCCGCATGCTCAAATCGAGTCACGGGACGGGTTCCACTCACTCACTCTCGCAGCGGTGATTAAAAATATTTTAACGAGCTAGGTCCTATCACATGCAAGCAGCATCATATAGAAATATATACGAGTAAAGCAAATGCCAATTGGGGAGCGGACACGATACCTCCATGCTACCAGGCGTGGGGAAGGCGACCCCGGCCAAGACTCGTATTCCCGGTACAATGGTAAAACTTAATTACAGCAAGGATTTTATTATCCACTCCACGCAGGGAGGTAAACGGCGACAACAATAACCCCGGAATAGCGAACTTGGGTTGACGGGCAGTAATTTGGAACGCTCCGTCGGTGCTATCCGGACGGCGCGGGTTGACGGTTGTGGGGACCACGTTCTGCTCGGGCGGGGTTGGTCCCGCTGCGAGAGGGCTCCTGGAGGATCGCTCCTTGTAAGGCGATCGGGCTGTAATGCCTTGTGGAAGGCGGGGCGGCTCAGCTTGTCGGGTGTTGCAGGTTGCTGTCCCGAGCCTGTGTTGCAGTTTCAGAACTGCACAACCAAATGGTCGCAAAACCAGCGCCGTTACGAAGCTAGCTTGGAGATCATGAACCACCTGGCATTATAGGAATTTTCCTACCTCTATACTTTTCGTGGGGAATTTTAGAACTGGAAGGTTTTCTTTCTCAGAACAGATCTGGCAGACTGGGATCTGCCTGAAGAAGAGAGTTGACCGTGGCACAAACGAAGGATTTTAGACTTGGAATTTTTATGGAAGATAGTGGAGAAAGTAAGGAACACGAGGATAATTTTTTTGTAATTTTATGAGGTGGTTTGAGAGGGGAAATTGATTTTATAACAGGGGGTGGTTGGATCTGGATTGCAGGAGATAGAGTAGATTCCAGATTTTGAAATGATTTTTTGGATGGGTAAAAAAATTCATAAAATCATGAAAAAAATTGTGGAAGAAAGCTTTGGTGGACATAAAACATAGTCCAAATTTCAGATCAATCTGAAATTGAGAAGGGGGTGAAAAGGGAGAAGAAAGGGGTTGCTGGAACACAGATCTGTACTGGGGCAGACTGTGTAGATCTAAAAAAACGTGAATGGAACGGGGGGCAAACAGATGAATCAGGGCAAGAAACTTTAACTGCAGATGGGTAATCACGTGGCGAACTCACCCTCAAAATATCAGATTGATCAGATCCGGGGTTTGGGAGGAAGAATTCTGACACCAGGCTACTATCCAAAGGTGGATAGAACTCCGACGACGAGGCGGTGGTGGTGCGACGGCGGCTCGATGGTGGCGGTGGCGGCGGTGCTGAGCTTCTCACTCAGAAGAGGACCAGATATGGAGGCTTCTCACCTCAGAAGATCAGCTTTCTCAGCTGCACGGGGGTGGAGAGAGAGAGGGGGTGTGCCCTTGGGCTTCTTGAGAAAAATTGCTGATTTTTCTTGCATTAATTGTATGAAATATGGAAATAGAAGGCTTATATAGAAATAGATAAAAGACCAAAACTATCCTTAGATCTAGGGTTAAAGTGGGGTAAACAAGGGATAGGATAATTATCCTCCCACATGGTTAATTGACCAAAATAAAAAACAATATAAGGGAAAGGGCGCCCTCCCTTTAAGGAGGGGAAATTGGAATTTTCTTCCTTTTCGTCTCCTTGGTCCAAGTCCAACTTCGACCATGGACCAGACCTCTAAGGGCCGTAGTTGCCACTTGGACCAATGAGGAAGAAGGTGGGGGTCCCACCGGGCCAACATGGCCTTTTACAAAGAAACCCACTAAAACCTAAGTACTAACACTTTCGCTTATAGTTGCCATACAATTACAAACCCATTTAACGCAAGGGTATAAATGCAAGCAAAAAAAGTTAGTGGTCTTGCATTGATGTCCCCATCACCAAAGATTTGGGATCCAAGTTAAATTAAGCTCGAGATTTGTTGGCCCGTTTGAAATCTTAGAGCGGGTTGGAGAAGTTGCTTATAGGCTGGCATTGCCACCCTAGTTGTCTGGCGTTCATAATCTCGTCCATGTGTCGATGTTGCGGAAGTACATGTATGACCCCTCGCACATTATCTAGCATGCGAATTTAAAGCTGAAGGAGGACTTATCCTACGAAGAGAAGCCTATCAAGATTTTGGACCGGAAGCAGCAACAACTCATCCATACCGATGGTTAAGGTCCTGCTGAGTAGACGTGGAGTTGAAGAAGCCACGTGGGAATCTGAAGAGGCGATCAAGAGGCAGTACCCCGAATTATTCTAAAGTTAGTATCAATAGTTGTCTTTTGCTTCGACAAGTTCAGTGAATTTGGAGACCAAATTCTTTAAAGTGGGGGAGGGTGTAGCAACTAGAATTGAAATAATAGATAAATTAATAGCCTTCCCAATATACAAAAATTTGAAGAATTTATAAAATTATAAAAAATATAGATTCTTATAGGGGAATGAATTTCCAGCAAAATTATCAACTAAGACAACCCCAAAAGAAAATTTAATTAGGCCCAAATAAGAGGCTTTTGGCTAAACTTGGAACTAGGATAGAACGGCCCGTAATTGACAAAATTAGACCCCAATTCGAGCTCAAATGGGCTCAAATCGAACCCAAATCCTTGGACCATGTAGGAGGAATGTTTTCCCTCAATTTTCCATTGAAAACCCTACTCCTAGCATTCGAATTTCAAAGTTTTGGCGGCGTTGAATCGGTCTTCCACGATATCCTCGTGGGAGTTTCTCCACGTCCTTCCCGATCGAGACCACGACCCTAGGAGCACCTTCCCACTATAAATCACAGGCCTTAGCCCCCAGGAACTTCATTTTGCTTAGGCGGCTGATGGCGTGCGGGATCGAGAGGGTAGTTCGATGAGCAAGGTGGGGGTTTCATCTAGGGTTCCGACAGCGTTAACCTCTTCTTAATTCATCTAAAGGTAGGTTTCTCCCAAGCAAAATCCTAATTAATCCATGCCATCTTGTACATTTTTTTGTGCTCTTTCCATTGGTACCATTTTTCCCAAATTGTGTTCAGCATATCGATCGTATTGTGCGTTTCAATTGAAATGTGTCGGAGTTCGCGGGAAGGCGAGTCTCGGCCTTAGATCGCGGAACCGCAGTGACCGTGACCTGAGATCGCGGCAACGCGATAGACCGCCACCTACGTCCACCCCTCACCAAACATGGTGTGGCTTCACTACTGACTAACAGCTTGACACGAGGACACTGTCCTCACAATGACACAGTCCTCAGAACACATTGTTACTCGCAACAACACACGGGGATGAACCCCAACAAACGCTGATACACAGCTTGACATGAGGACACATTCATCACAAGGACATAGTCTTCATAACACACTGCAACTTGTAGCGACACACACGGCGACAAGTCCCCAACAAACACTGATACACAACTTGACATGAGGACACAGTCCTCAGAACATGCTGCTACTCACAGCAACACACGGGGACAAACCCCAAAAGAAAAATGCGCAGCAAAAATAACACGGGGACAAACCCCAAAAGAAAGACACGCTGCACAGATGCAACACCACACGGGGACAAACCCCCCAAGTGTCACAAACGCTGACAAACAGCTTGCACGAGGAACAATCACCTCACGGCTGCACAGTAGCCAAAACCACACTCCGGTCCCTAAAACAGGGTACTTGATAAACATTGTCAACATAGCACCACACACGAAAAACAAATGCAGAGTTTTAGAAAAAAAACACACAACGAAGCTAAGACACGAAGCTGTAGCTTCAGATTGGAATCTTGAAGCTATAACTGCAGATCTGAACTTAGATCTGAAATACTTTTCTTCTCAAGCTCAGGCCAGCTTCAAGGTTGCTCCCCTCTCTTTTCTTCTTCATAGATTTCTTCAAGATGCTCAGGGCATCTCACTCTCATCTTTTCAAACTTAGCCACTCAAAGTTTTCTTGTCATGCTCAGGGTGTTTCCAGTGGCTAAGGGCTGCTCTTCTCTCTTCTTCTCTTTTCTCCTTATGCTCAAATTCTAAGACCTGCAGCAAGCTCTTCCCAGAAGGAAGGACCGTATTTATAGAAGGGAAGCATGGAAAGTTCTCTTTTTCTAGATCTATTTTCTGATTGGTCCTTTTTCAGAGCTATTTTCTAATTGGCCCATGTTTGTAGGAGACAGATGTGGACACTAGTCTTTTTCCAGATCTGATTTCTGACAGGTCATTTTCACAAAAGCAAACTGACTGGCTTATGATGAAAAAGGATGGATCTCTGTCCTAGGACCTTTTTAAAGATGTAATCTGATTGGTCCATTGTAAAAAGGAAGGTTCGTTGTTGATGCGGGACGGACATGGGGACCGACTCTAAGTGATGCGGACCTCAGACTCTAAATGCGGACACGACCACCAACATACAACAATGGAGACACTTTGGCCCGACACTAAGAGTTCCAATGGGCTATACGTTGCTAACAAAAATGCAAGCTCACTCGTCGTCCCACGCGAGGGGAAACGCGGATCCGCGAGGTTGAGAAACCGGCAGAGTCAAGGGTGGTCGACTCACTTCCATGCTCGGATCGAGCCACGGGACGGGTCATTCTCTTGCTCACAGCGGTGACATGAACTCGCGGGCTAGACTCCAAACGCACTCACAGTGGCATATGACCATGTACTAAACAAGCAAATGAACGCCAAGGAGTTAAGACTGTTACCTCCACGCTCCCGGCGTGGGGAAGACAACCCTGGCCAAGTCCGTACTCCTGGTTAACAAATATTACAGCGGTACAAATGTTTTGACCCACTTCACGTAGAGACGTAACAGGTCACATGTGGGGCCCGGGAGTATCGGGAAGTGGGTTGACGGGCAGCATCTTGATGTCACTCCGACGGTGTCGAAACTCACGTTTTTGTGCTGTCCGGACGGCGCGATCTGCGGGCTTGTGAGGCCCACGTGTTGCTTAGTCCTCCAGATCTGACGGGGTGGATCCCGTTGGGATGGTGACCCCTGGTGACGCACTCCCCTGGACGACGGTCGGGTTGGCCCACCGGTCGGAGGCCGGTTGGCTCCGATCTGCACTTGTCGGAGTTGCTGCCCACGGATCTGAAACTCAGTTTCAGATCTGCACGCTCCAGCAATAGAAGCTGCTGCGACGAGCACCGACGTCAGATCGACGCACAAGAGGTGCCGTTGGAAAGCTCTCTCGAAATCCTTTGAAGCCCTGGGACTCCAGAAAATTCGTTGGGACCGTACTTCTGATGGGGGATTTTAGAACCGGACTGATCTGTGTTTCAGATCTGACCGGGAAGAAATGAACTTTCCTGAGAGTTGGCATTGACTGCAATGTAGACCTCCGAATCAGAAGATGAGATCTTCATGAAAGTTATAGAGGGGAAAGAGAGGAAAATGGGGATAATTTTTATTGAGGGTTTTCTGGAGGTTTGGATGGGTAAAGGTATTTTACACTGTTGGGTGGTCGGATCTAGACAGGGGCAGGCAGAACTGAGCTGGGATCTGAAGTGAATTTTTATAAAATATGAACGAGATTCTAAATTCACACGAAAATTTTTGGATGGTGTATTAGGTGGACAGAACCTCCAATAAAAATATCAAGTCACTTAGATCACGAGAAGATGGGTTCATGAATGACCTATTAGGGTTCTGGAAATCTGGGCAAACTGCTGGCATATCTGAGAGGATGTGGAGAATGAAAATGGAAAAATCGAAAATAAAAACTGGAAGCTCCACCAATTTTTCTAGGACGTGGTGATGACCCCTGGAACTCACCCTGAAAGTTTGGGCTCCAGATGAACTCGTGGCTGAGAGCAAGAAATCCGAGATCAAGGGGCTGTCCTGAGTAGACAGAACTCTGGCGACGATGGCGGTGGTGCGACGGCGGCACGAAGGCGGCGGCGGCGGTGGCGACGATCTACACGCCTGATAGATGAGGCTTCACACCTCTGATTCACAGCCTTCCCAGCTGCAGAAGGGGGAGAGAGGAGAGGGATAGGGGGCGGCCCTTGCTCCTTTGGAGGAAATTCCAATATTTTCTTTCATTAATTCTACTCAAAATAGAAATACAAGGCTTTTATAGGAAATACAAAAAGACTAGTTCTATCCCTAGATCTAGGGTTGGGGAGGGGTAAAAGAGGGAGTACACAATTTATTTCTCCCATGTGATTTGGAACAAAATAAAATAAACTACAAATCCTAATAAACTATATAGGTTTCCAAATTTGAAATTTTGTACCCTTTGTCCCCCCCTTGGTCCAACCCTTCTAGAAGCCCACATTGGAAGGTTGACTGACCCCACATGTGCCCTAGAGATGAGGTGGATCAATGGGAGAAGGGATGGGGGGCCCGCGGGACCCAGGTGGTCCCAAATTACAAATAAACCCCTCTTACAATCTGAATTACAATCCGAATAGAACCAAATAAACACACATTACACACAAATAAAAGTTCTAATAAATACTATAAATATCGAGACTCAAGGGGGAGTCTCCAGACTGTCTCTGAGCCAGTTGGAAGCCGATGTAGCCCGAGTGGTGCTCCGCGTACGGTACCGACGACTCACCGGTTCGTGCCTCTTGATCGCTCAGGTGTCCGCACCAATTCTCCCCGGGTGGGAGAAACTCGACCCTGTCAAGTAAGGGTCAGCAAGGCTCTGGTAGCACTCCAGTAGGTCCGGATCTATCCGCTGCAACTCTCCATGGGTGATCCAAGTATCCTCGGTGGCGGGTCGCCCTCTCCAACGCACTAGGTAGCGCGGGTAGGATCCACTCTTGGTAACTGTCACCTGCTCATCCAGTATATGATCTATATGCTCTCGCTGTCGTGGAAATGTGGCTGGTGGTGGACACTCAGGTGTGGGATCACTCTCAATGGGGGGAGATGGCTCGAAAGTCTCACTAGGGATCACCGCTGGGTCCCTATATGCAACTAGATCCGACACATTGAAAGTTGAGCTTATACCATATTCCTCGGGCAGGTCCACAACATACGCATTGGATCCAACGCGTTTCAACACTCTAAACGGACCGGCTCCGCGAGCTTGCAATTTCTTTACGGTTCCAGAGGGAAACCGTTCAGGTCTTACCCTGATCATGACATATTCACCCTCTTGGAACTCACGGTGGTGTCGATGGGCATCGGCTAGCTCCTTATACCGTGCATTGTTGGCCTCAATGTGACGACGGATGTCGTCATGCAAACTCCTAACATGCCTAGCAAAAGACTTGGCAGACTCAGACGCTCGTGCATGAATGGGCATGGGAACAAGATCCACCTGCTTCCTAGGCCTACGACCTGTGACAATCTTGAATGGACTCATACCGGTAGACCTGTTAACCGAATCATTATATGCAAATTCTGCCAGTGGTAATATGAGATCCCAATCCTCTACACGGTCCCTGACAAGACACCCCAAAAGGTCACCCAGACTCCTATTGACCACCTCGGTCTGACCATCTGTCTGGGGATGATATGCAGTGGAAAACTTGAGGTGAGTACCCAACATATGCCATAGTGTCTTCTAGAAATAACTGGTGAATCTAACATCACGGTCAGACACTATGGTATGAGGCAACCCGAACTTGCACACCACATGAGTAAGGAATAGGCGGGCTACCCTCGAAGCATCCGAAGTCTTCGAGCAGGGAATGAAAAGGGCCATCTTCGAGAACGGGTCAACTACCACATAGACCGAGTCATGCTTCCTAGAGGTACGTGGCAATCCCAAGACAAAATACATGCTAATCATGCTACGGGGCATCAGGCACGGGAAGAGGCATATAAAGGCCCGAGCTTTGCTTCTTCATTTTGGCCGTAGCACATGTACGGCACTGGGCCACAATATGAGCAACATCACGCTTCAAGCTCGACCAATAAAATCTATGCTCAACAGCCTCAATAGCCTTGTTCCGACCAAAATGGCCAGCTAGACCTCCCACATGTAGTTCCCAGACTAAGAAGTCTCAAACCGAAGTTCGGGGAACACAAAGTCTGCCTCCTCGAAAGAGGTAACCCTCCTGAAGCACATAATCATCAAGGTCTCTCGAGGGTCCGGCCTGGAGAGTGGTATAAATCTATCCGAAGTCAGGATAGTCAACATAGGTTTCTCTCATCTTCTCTAACCTTATGACCTCGGCACTCATGGTATCAGCCACCTTATGACTTAGTCAACAGTGGTATAAATCTATCCGAAGTCAGGATAGTCGTATAAATCTATCCGAAATCTATCCGAAGACAAGCATGTCGACTCAAGGCATCAGCCACCTTGTTCTCTACTCCAGCCTTATGTTTAAGCACAAATGTGTACTGCTGGAGATACTCAGCCCATCGACTGTGACGCGCATTAAGCTTCTTTTGGGAATGGAGGAACCTCAAAGCTTCATGATCGGATTACAAGATAAACTCCTGATGTAAAAGATAGTGCCTCCAATGCCTAAGAGCCTGAACAGCTGCATAAAATTCTTTATCATAAGTGGAGTATCGCAGTTTCGCGTCATTCAGCTTTTCACTGAAGTATGCGACTGGGTGGGCCTCCTGACTCAGCACTCCTCTAATCCCAACACCTGACGCATCACAAGAGAGCTCAAACACCTTCGAGAAATCTGGCAATCGAAGGATCGGTGTCTGGGTCATGCGCTCCTTGATGTCCTTGAAGGCAATAGCAGCGACCTTCGTCCATACAAACGTGCCCTTCCGAATACAGTCCGTGATCGGGGCGGTGACGGAGCTAAATCCGTGGATGAAACGACGATAGAATGTCGCGAGGCCATGGAAGCTGCGGACATCATAGACCGTAAGGGGTTCCGGCTACTCAACAATGGCCCGGACCTTCTCCAGATCGGCGGAGACCCCAGTACTAGACACAATAAAACCCAAGAAGGTAAGCTGAGGTGTCATAAAGGCACACTTCTGTGGGTTCGCAAACAACTGCTCTCACCTCAAAAGTAGATAGACCTACCTTAGATGGTCCAAGTGGTCCCCTTTAGTGCGACTATATATAAGGATATAATCAAAATACACAACCACAAAGACTCCAATGAAAGGTCGAAGGACCTGAGTCATGAGTCGCATGAAAGTGCTAGGGGCATTGGTCAACCCAAAGGGGATAACCAACCACTCATATAGACCATCCTTGGTCTTAAATGCGGTCTTCCACTCATCACCTGGCCTAATCCTCACCTGGTGGTAGCCACTCTTAGGATCGATCTTCGAGAAGATAGTGGCACCGGCCATCATGTCTAGCATATCATCTAGGCGGGGAATAGGGAACCTGTACTTCACGGTGATTTTGTTGATGGCACGACTATCAATGCACATTCTCCACGTGACATCCTTCTTTGGGGCTAATAATGCGGGAATAGCACACGGACTCATGCTGTCCCGAACAGACCCTCTCTGCATCAACTCATAGACCTGCCGTTTTAGCTCAGCATGTTCCGTGGGACTCATGCGATAATGAGGAAGATTGGGTAATGAGGAGCCCGGAATCAGGTCAATAGCATGCTGAATATCCCGCATGGGTGGGAGTCCCTCGGGAAGCTCCTCGGGAAAGATATCAGCGAACTCCTGCAGATTAGGAATGACATCGGGTGGGAGTTCACCCTCGGATTTTCGCTCCACCTCTTTGACCGTAATAGCAAACACAGGGCAGCCCCTAGTAGCCTCCCGCTCCATTTCTCAGGAGCTAATCATCATCAACCTCCTAGTCGAGGGCTCGCCTGTGCTAGAGGTAACGGTCATAGCCCGGGCTGGGGATGGGGTACTGGGCCCGGTGACGGAAGGCTCCGGAGTACTAGGGCCAGTAGGACCCCTAACTGATGGGCTCTTGGGCTGAGTGGGGTGGAGGGAAATCCGTCGGCCATCATGGTCGAGGGTAAAGGTGTTCAACCGACCATGGAGTGTGGCATCCCGATCAAATAACCACGGCCTACCAAGAATGATATTACCCACCTCCATGGGGAGGACATCACACCAAATCTCATCACGATAAGCATGGAACCGCAGTGGAATCAAACATCGCAGCCTGATCGGAATGGAGGTGGAATCTACCCAAGATACTCGATAGGGGCAAGGGTGGTCCATGGGAGTAAGACCAAAACGTGAGACTGTGCCCGTGGAGATTGCATTGATGCAACTCCCACTATTGATAATCACCTTACACGCATGCCCCCCCAGCCTACAGTATGTATGAAAGATGGTGGTCCGACGCCAGTCATCACTGGCCTGTGGCTGGGTGAGAATACACCTGACGACCCCCAAGTGGGTATCGTCCAAATACTGGGCATCCTGGCCATCACCTTCAATCTCATAGTATTCGTTAGCTAGCTCTGATCTGCTTCATAGCTTACTAACACAAGATCTGAAGAGGTGGCGTCCCCGGCCTGTGTGTCCCCAATGACAAGAGACTGACGAGTGGGACACTGGTTGGCGAAGTGGCCAAACCCATTGCAGCGATAACACTGCTGCCGTGATCCACTAGGCTCCCCGATCAAGGGTCCTTTCCCTTTATCCTCTCGACGGATAGGAGGTGTAGGCAACAAAGGACGAGCAACGGGTGCGGGTGCCGGTGGACGGACCGTGGGTGCTGTGGGTTGGGGACAAGGAGGGATATCCCTCCGAGGTGGAGGGCGAGTCCTAGGAGCGAATGGCTCGGGACGAGCGGGCTCCTGAGTTCGAGCCATGGGGGCCCTCGGATACGTGCCTAATGAGCCACGGGGCTCGACACTACGAGGGGGAAAGGGGCCCAACCGATGGGTAGGCTCAAACTTGGCCTCAAATTGCTCCAATTCGAGAGCAACCTGATACGCCTGTTCCAAAGTGGTCACATTATGGCGGAAAAGTTCATATTGGTAGTTCGGCCACAGACCTCTTCGAAAGCGTGATATGGTCATGGTGCTCTCTTCCGTAACTCCACACCGCAAATAATACTCATCAAACTCGGCAGTGTACTCGGTCACGAATCGGTTCCCTTGGGAGAGATTTTGTCATTTATCTATGAGACGTTGGTGATATGAGGCAGGAAGGTACTTCTCCCTCAATTTTATTTTCATGTCATCCCAAGTACCGATCGGGGGTTGACGTCGCTGCACTAACAGGCTCTCCACATTGATCCAATAAGTTTGGGCCTGCCCATGCAACTTCATCTTAGCGTACCAAACTCTTCGGTGGTCCATCATCTCAAACCACTCGAAGTACCGGTCCATGCTGTCCTCCCAATCTAAATAGACCTGGGGATCCAAAGACCCGTCAAATAGGGGAGGGTCCGCACGCACGCTTCTAAGAACACGGTCATCGTCATGATCACGATTTCGTAGTTGGTTTCGACGATCACGACCGTAACCCCCTTGTTCATTATCAGATGCATAGTCATCCACCTCGTGTACCTGCTGCCTCCCAATATCTGCTCCTTGAGCCCCTGGAGCAACAGGTTGCTGAACCGGCTCTTGTTGGCCATTTGTTGGCGCGGGTTGCGCCGCCACTAGGGCCCTTTGAAGGACAGCAATCCTCCTCACAAGACCCTGAATGGACTGGTCCGATGCTTCGGCCCGATCCTCTAGGGCTTTCATCCTCCCTTCTAGACGAACCTATGCAATGAAAAGGTTGATGTTGTCACTCAAGTAAACACTCAACTTCTAAAAGAAAATGAGAGGCTTCCGAAAGACATAACTGACAAACAGAATTCCTTAGAGAAATTTGTTGAAAGGAGTGAAAACTTGAAAGCTCTGCTTGTGACAAAAATGAACTTTAATTGGGAAGGGCTAGGATAAAATCCCACAAAGAAAAAGTCAATTGGTATGAAAACTACAACCTTTGTTTCATCCTCTGAAGCATCAACTTCCAAAACAACTCCGAGCCTAAACCAAGAAAATGCTGGAGACAAAGGAAAAGAGAAAATGAGAGAGCCCATGAAGAACAACCCCGTAAAACCCAAAAAGGCTCACCAACAGCAACATCAACCAGGTCGACACCTACCTAAATCCAAATCTCCACATCCCAAGGGTAAAAAGAACTTCAACAATAGGACAGGTCGGGACTACCCTAAGGACAGGTCGACACCTTCATGGTCAACCACCCGTCAGTTCCCTAGGTTTGAACCAACAGGTCGACACTTTCAGAGCAGGAGGTCGACACATTCCTCATCCAGAGACAAGTATAGATGGTCAGAACAGGGGAAAGGTCGACACTTCGCCTCCTACAGGTCGACACTTTCGTGGGTCTGGGGTAGTTATGAACCCTGTAGTCATAGGTCTACCCAACCTCAACACCCTAGGTACTATGACACCTCCTATACCTCCAGATTGCCCAATTGGAACAGATGGTTCAACAAACAATCATCCTCTAACATTCCAAAAACCCATAAAGCTCAAGAAGCTAAAAGAGAGAGAAAGAATGTTAAAGAAGAAAAGAAAAACCAGAACGTCCAACAAAGTAAGAAAAATGATAATGTTAAGAAAGTCTGGATTTCAAAGTCTGCGTTATCTTGCTTTACAGAAATGAAGAAATTGTTGGGACCCAATTGTCCTTGGGTTTCCAAGCATTGTAACTTAATCCCCTGTACAGGAGTGTCCTGTAGCCGTGCACAATCACTGGTATCTTGACAGTGGCTGCTCAAGACACATGACTGGAGATAGAACCAAATTCTGTCTCCTGGTAGAAAAGGAAGCTGGACATGTCACGTTTGGAGGGAACAACAAAGGAAAGATCATCGGTTCAGGTAAAGTTGGTAAGAACCCCTCCAACTCAATTGATAATGTGTTGCTTGTTGATGGTCTGGAGTATAATCTACTGAGCATAAGTCAGATGCGTGATAAAGGTCATACTGTAGTCTGTGACTCTAATGAATGTAGGATCTAGCAACCTAATTCAAAAGAAACTAAGTTTTCTGATAAAAGAGTCAACAATGTGTATATGATTGACTTAGATGACCCTGCTCACATAAATCTTTATCTTGCTACACCAAAATTTGAATTAGCATGCTTGTGGCAACGTAGACTAGGTCATGCTAGCTACAATACCCTTCATAAATTGGTGAAGCATTCAATCGTTAAAGGTTTGCCTGAAATAAAATTCAAATTGAATTCTAAAATTTGTGATGCATGTGCTCAAGGAAAACAAATGAGAAAGTCATTTAAAAGTAGGACTGAAAACCTATCATCCAAATCACTTGAACTAATTCACATGGACTTGTTTGGTCCAACCAAAATAGCTAGCTTAAGTAGTAAAAGATATGGCTATGTTTTATTAGATGAATTTACTAGATTCACTTGGGTGTTTTATCTTGCACATAAAAATGACGCATTTGATGAGTTTCAGGCACTCTTCATGCAAGTAAAGCAAGACGGTAAGTTCAAAATTTCCACTATACTTTCAGACCACGGTGGTGAATTCAAAAATGCTGATTTTAATAATCTTTGCAAGACTGAAGGAATAAACCATAGGTTCTTATCACCAAGAACCCCTGAACAAAATGGGGTGGTCGAAAGGAAGAACAGAACTGTCATGGAGATGTGACGCACAATGCTTGCTGAAAAGCAACTGCCAAGGAGATTTTGGGTAGAAGCGGTAAACACTACATGTTATATCATCAACCGCTCAATGGTAAGGCCACACACTAAAATGACTCCTTATGAGTTGATCAAAGGTAAGAAGCCATCTCTTTCTCACTTGAGAGTATTTGGTTCAAAGTGCTTTGTTCACAACAATGATAAAAGAGTTTTGGATAAATTTGAGCCAAAGAGTGAAGAAAGCAATTTTTTTTTGGATACTCAGACATGTCTAGAGCCTACATAGTATATAATCTTAAGACCTTATGTGTGGAAGAGTCCCCTCACATCACTTTTGATGAGACCCATCCTGACAACACTTGCAGGGAAGATGATGATGGTAGATTTCTGAACATAAAAGGAAAGGAAGAACTTCCACACGAGGAGACACAAGCAAATGAAAACCAAGGATAGTCAAGTAATGCACCGGTCACTGACACAGATGAAGGTAACACACAAGCTGATTTAAGAGTGTTAAAAGACCATTCTTTGGAAAACATCTTAGGTAATCTGTATGACCGAACTAAAACTAGGTCTCATTTTAGAATCTTGGATGAAATTGAACAACTTGCTCTTGTGTCTCAAATTGAACCTAAGAACATTGTAGAGGCCTTAAAAGATGACAACTGGATAAATTCCATGCATGATGAATTAAACTAGTTTGAAAGAAACAATGTGTGGCATCTTGTTCTTAGGCCCTAAGAAAAATCTGTCATAGGTAATAAATGGGTCTTCAGGAATAAACCAAGTGACGATGGAAAGATAATCATAAACAAATCTACATTGGTGGCTCAGGGGTATAATCAAGAGTTTGGCGTTGATTTTGAAGAGTCCTTTGCCCCTATACCCAGAATGGAGGCCATTAGGATTTTACTTGCATTTGCATGTTCTCATAAAATCAAATTGCAGCAACTGGATGTTAAGAGTGCATATCTGAATGGTTTAATTAAAGAAGAAGTTTATGTAGAGCAACCCCCCGATTTTGAATGTTCATATTTCAAAGATCATGTTTATAAGTTGGACATGGCTCTATATGGCTTGAAGTAGGCACCCAGAGCTTGGTATGACAGACTGAGCTCATTCCTCACCGAACAAGGGTATACAAGAGGTAATGTAGATCGAACACTATTCACCAAGAGACAAGGTAAGGACATCTTGCTGGTTCAGATGTATGTAGATGATATAGTGTTTGGGTTCACAAAATCTCAAATGTGTGAAGAGTTTGCTAAACTCATGACTAATGAGTTTGAGATGAGTCTCATGGGTGAGCTTCAATTCTTTCTTGGCTTGCAGATACATCAAAGCAATGAAGGTTGCTTCATCAATCAAGCCAAATACGTGAAAGAGTTGCTGAAAAGGTTTGACTTGACCAACTGCAAACCATTAGGAACTCCAATGGGGACTGCCACTTCACTGGATACAGATGAACAAGGTATACTTGTGGATGCAAAGAAGTATAGAGGTATGATCGACTCATTACTCTACTTAACTGCATCTAGACTAGACATTCAGTTTAGTGTCTGCCTTTGTGCTAGATTTCAGTCTAGTCCTAGAGAATCCCACTTGACTGCTGTCAAGCGTATCTTTAGATACCTTGCTGGCACTCAAGATTTGGGATTATGGTATCCAGCGTCTTGGGAACTTTCACTTATTTCATATTCAGATGCAAACTGGACCGCAAGAGCACTAGTGGCTATTGCCAATTTCTTAGTGGGTGTTTGGTTTCTTGGGCCTCCAAGAAATAGCACTCGATTGCCCTCTCAACTGCAGAGGCAGAATATGTTGCTGCGGGGAGTTGTGGCACCCAAGTGTTGTGGATCAAACACCAACTCTAAGACTATCTAATAGATCTTGGGTGTGTTCCCATTCTGTGTGATAACACAAGTGCTATAAATCTTACAAAAAAATCCAGTCATGCACTCTAGGACTAAGCATATAGAAATTAGGCATAATTTCATAAGGGATGAAGTCCTCAAAAATCACTTTGAGCTCCATTTTGTTGACTCAGAACATCAGATTGTAGACATTTTCATAGAACCTTTAATTAATGATAGGTTTTCAACATTAAGGAGAGAGCTAGGTCTATGCAGACCTCAATCCACTTAGGTTTGAGCTATTTACTCCTTTTTGATGCACAAGTTACCTGTATGTGCTATGATGGGTACAAGGATGTCTGTTTTTATCTAGAACTGGTCTACTGGTTGAATGAACTGTTTCATGAATGGTGGTCACATTTAGGGGGAGCTTGTGTGCACTTCTGGTTGTTTTGAGTTGCATATCATCTTTTGACTAAATGGTATATCAAATGTCGAGTAGTGGAAAGACAGGTCACGCCTGTGAGGAAACTCTCCCCATGCATGAGGACAGGCCTCCGCCAAGTACCATGAGTCAGAAATACATTTTGACATCTGTACAGTTAATTTCTAGTGCATAAGCATGTTTAAAGCATTAACATCCAATAACGCACTTCTCAGTGGCAGCAAAGAGGTAAAAACATTCTTGAATGATTGACTGAAATAAGAAAGTCAGAGGCACTGGCAGTAGAAGGTGGCAGGAGTATTTTAGAAAGAAAGGATATAAAGATAGATAAGAACCAGAGACATTGGCTGAGAACAGACTATTGGCCAGGTCGACACCTTCCAGTCATGTGTTGACACATGCAGGACAATGGCTTAATGAAGGTCGGTGCACATCTTGAGTAAGGTCTGTGCATAGTCTGAGCCTACTCTAGGCAGGTCGACACCATCATAGGAAGTGTCGACACTTTCATCCTGCCACTCGTGTGATTCAATGGAGAGTCATTCTGTCCTCTCACCCTTCTAATCACTACTCTCGTCATTTTCACATCAAATCTTTTGCCTCTGAATCTTTGCCTAAATCACCGAGCATTAATTTAGGGGGAGTTGAGAATGTTTTAATTTGTTCATACAACCTTGGGTAAGTCGTTCTGTTCTACTCCAGTTAAGGAAGTGGTTTAATGTTTATAACACTCAATTTGGCTGATAATTGTGTTAAGTTGCACCAACCTTGCACTCTTAATAGGGTTAAACCATTCATCAAGTCATTGATCCTAACCATGTTCTACACTTCTGAAAGTTAATTGTAAAAAGATTTTCTTTGGTTAAAGAATCATTAGCTTGTATTGTCTTTAAACATCTCCCCTAAAATTGAAGTCATCTAGAGAATACACCTCCAAAAATCATATTGCAATTTTCAGTGCAATGTCATGATCTTTAGAGAAATTAGATCCTACATCAATGAAGTGCAGTGAAATCTTGTCATGATGAAGATTGCTACCTCTGATCAAAAGCAAATAGGATGATAAGCTACACTGAGTAACCAGGGACTCTGGTGTCTAAACAACGTGTTTCCCTGTGTCAAAAAGTGAAAGCTATATCAAACTATTAAATTAACAAAAAAAATGTTTTGGGGCTGACTCTAAGGCTTACTTCAAAAATAAAGGGCTCTTTGTTTATCTTTAATACTTGATTAATTTCTTTCCTTCAATCTTGCCAAATCAACTTAATGAGTAAGATTAATAGGCTTGGTTCACTCATTTGACTTCTTTCAATCTTTTAATATTATTAATTATTGCAAAAATGGTTTTCTTAATCTTTAATACTGTTAAATTGAGCTTATATGTCTTAAAACGCTCCAATATATATTAATAGGGGTATTTCAGCCATTTCTTATCTCAGGGTTATTATTTCAAAAAGAAAAATCTCAACTTTACCTATTTACTCGATGGTGAAAATCGCATCTTCTACCTTTCATCATTTCAAACCCTATTTCACCGAGCCCGCTCTCCGGCGCGTCTGCACACCCTCGCCGTGGAGGTCGACACCACTCTCCGTCTCCCTCTGCTTGTGCAACCATCTCCCCAGCCTAGCTACAGCAGCCCTCCGTCACCCTCTCTTCCTCCTTTCTGCCCTCTCCATGGCTCCTCCGGTCACCCGTGGCAAGAGGAAGGACGTGGCCACATCCAAAAAGGCAGTTGCTCAAGCCCCTACAGCAAAGAAAGCACACAAAGAAGGGTGCTCCAAGAGCATTGAGGACAGACCTGCTGCTGAACCCGCCAAAAGGAGAGCTACAGAGGCGCAGGGTTCGAACAGTGACAAGGGCACGCCGCAAGAACCTTCGGCCAAGCAAAAATGGCTGTCTGCAACGGAAAAAAGGAAGGAAAAGGTACAGCCAACATCTAAGAAGGTCAGAGCCACTCCAGCAGTCAGGGAGGAAGAAATTGATCCTACCAGAATTTTGTTTCCTCGGTATGTGGATTTCAATGACCACAAGATGCTTGATAATTTTCCTGAACTACTGTCGCTCTTTGAATTCCAAGGATGGAGAAGATTTATGTCCGACCACAGGGTGTACTACCCATTTCTGGTATAGCAGTTCTATAAGAACTTAGTTTATGACCAGAATAAGAAAGCCCTTAGGATTGAGGTAAAGGGGGTCACAATCAAACTTTCAACCAAGCTTCTTCACAGAGCTTTAAATAGTCCTCGAGATGGGCTTATAGAGTCTGAATGTGACATTGATTTATCTGCGGCCTACACCATCCTGACAGGCAAGCCCAGGAACCCTCAATATGAAACCCAAACTCTTGTCAAATCCTTTGACACCAACAGGTTTCCTCCCTTATAGCGACTCCTGCACCACATGTGTACAACCATGATTACCCCACAAGGGGTTGGCAGGAGTCGGCTAACAGAAACCAAGCGGTTTATTTTCTTCTGTATGTTTAACAATCATCAGATCTGCCTTCCAGAGATTATTCTATAGATTATGGACAGCTGTATACGGAATAGGAGAAGTCTGCCCTATGCAGCACAGCTTACAGTAATATTTCAGAGGGTTGGAATTCCTCTGGATAATGAAAAGTCAACACAAATTCCAGGAGCAATGTCTATTGCATGTGGTTCATTGAGAATTACATGCACTTTAAGAAAGAAGGTGACATAATTATAAGAAATCTGCCTGGCCATTTATCTGAACCACTAGTACAGCCAGTTCAACAGGAACAGCCTGCACAGGATCAGCCTGACCAGCCAGCTTCAGATGAGCAGTTAGAACAGCATGAAGAACAGTTCCATGTAGATGCTCACTTTGGGTAGGATCAACAGTAGCAGTAGTCCCAGGACTACATGGAACAGCCTGGTATGATGACAACATTTGGCATCCAACCTCCCCTATATCTAGACAATGAGCCTAGGGTGTTTAGTGAACGAGATGCACCTCCGGAATTCCATGCGGAGGCCTCCACCTCAAGAGGCCCAGCCTTTGGTGCTGCTGGGGGTCTGATGGACATTCACCCTACTCTCATCCAATTCTTAACAGCACAGTTTGGGGGCATGAACTCCTCATTCGACAGCTAAGTCTGCAAGTGGACCGGTTGGAAGCAAGACAAGTTCACTATGAGCAAGTCCAGACCAGCAGATGGGAAAAATTTGTTGACGACAAACACAAGTCCGATGGTAAACTGTATGGATTCATGAACTCTCTGATAAATGTGTGTGAAAGAGCTCGGCGAATCATGAAAAGACTACATGAAATTCATGCTGAAACTGTGGACGCACTTTTTATTTAAAGATCGTTGGTTATTTGTTTATTGGGTTTATTAAGTGCGTGGGCGTGCCAGTCACCTAGGTGACGATTTATTGTGCGCTCGATCTGACTAATCCGACAATTGTGTAGTTCATGTCGGGACCAAAACCCGCCGCGCCGTAAAGGTCACGACGTCATTTACATCCCCTCGGAGAGGGGAACACCTTTGATTAATCGCCGGGAATCAGGGGCCTCATGGCCAGGAAACTATATTAAGTGAAATAAGCCGATAGCGGTCTTGAATCAGTCGAAAAGCATGATGTCTAGGGAAGCGAGCATTCGAAATATGTCGATCACTCAAGGGACCATTTTGATATTCGGACGAGCATCCGGCTTTAGAAAATCATGATCGTCACGGGAAAATCGGAGCATATGTACGCCGGGGTACGGAAAATTTATTGTTCAAACGGATAGGAGAGATTCGGTTGAATCCCGGTTAGCGTGGTCGGGAATCAGCGAGCTTGTTGGCCCGGTGCGAGATCGAGTCAGGACCATTCCGGGGGCGCCTCCCGCGGTCCAAACGAGGCTTGCGTGGGCATCGTTAATATTTCCGGTGCCGAAGGGCAGCGGGAAAGTGTCCCGGGACTAGATTCCAGAACAAAGACGTGTACAGAGATAGCTGGCTATAGGCCTAGGATGTGGGTCAGGCAATGACCATGGTCGGGGCGAACCCGAGGTCCAAACATGACTCACGAAGGTCTTATTGATATTCCCACACGTAGGGGTCGGGGATGACGAGAGCCGTCTCGTTCCATTCAGATTTTGTTGGTCATTCATGGACCACTTTATGTTCGGACAAAGATCCGTATAGAAGGCACGACGTAAACGGAAATAAAGCCGTACAAATGTGTGCCTGAGTTTACGGTGATTTTAATGAAAGAGCGGAAATGAATCATAATGAGAACGAGTCTGGTTTGATGAATTATCGGCCCAGAGTAACGCCAGATTATGGCCATATCGGGATGGTTCCCAAGGTCCACGTCCAATGCCATGGGGCGTCATTGATTTTCTCTTCACACACAGTCCGGGGAAACGAAGGTCCCATGGAGTTGAGAGTTTCATTCAATTTGCATTGGGGAATCCAAATGCAGCAATAGACCGTGACGGTCACATTCGATGCCCTTATTCAAGTTGTAGAAACTTGAGGTGGCGTTCACCATGGGATATGCAACATTATTTGTACAACAAAGGCTTCGTGGATGGTTATACGAATTGGACGTGTCATGGTGAGAAATTATGGACGTATGAGCGCGACAATATTACAGGCACAAGTGGGTACGTGGATATGGTTGTAGATGTTACTGGTCCTAGTTTTAATGTTCATGAGGAACATGCATACATGGAAGAAGCGCCGAATAAGACAGCCGGAAGATTTTATGAACTACTTAGGGATGCTGATGAGCCGCTGTGGGATGGTTGTGAAAAGCACACTGGGTTATCTACAGTGTCACAATTGTTGAACTTAAAATCTGAATTTCACATCAGTGAGACTTGTTTTGACCGTCTCCTCCTCTTGATCAAGAGTATGTTACCTCGAGACGAGAAGTTGCCAGAAACTTTTTACCGTGCAAAAAAAATGGTCAATGAGCTAGGACTTGGATATGTGAAAATAGATGCATGCCCGAATCATTGTATGTTATATTACAAAGACAATGCAGATAAGATATCATGTTCTATTTGTCACCATGATAAGTTCTAACCTAAAAGAGGGGACAATTCAAAGCAAAAAGATATACCTTACAAGGCATTATGATACTCCCCTCTTGTGCCTAAGCTGCAGCGGCTATATATGTTCTCAAAGACGGCTCGACATATGACACGGCACACCGAAAGAGTACGCCGTGCCGATAATATAATCAGTCATCCTGCCGATAGTGAAGCTTGGACTCACTTCAGTCGTACTCATCTTGCTTTCTCAAAGGAGTCACGTAATGTTAGGTTGGGTTTATACATAGATGGTTTTAATCCATTCGGTGGTTCAGTGACATCTTATTCTTGTTGGCCAGTGTTCATGACACCGTACAACCATCCACCGGACATGTGTATGAACTGAGAAAATATATTTTTGTCCTTAATAATTCCTGGTCCAAAAAGTCCAAGAAAAAATTTGGACATATATCTCAGGCCGTTGATTGATGAGCACAAAATTTTATGGACTGATGGAGTTGTTACTTATGATGCATGTAGGAAGTAAAAATTTATTATGAAGGCTACACTGATGTGGACAATAAGTGACTTCCCTGCATAGGGAATGCTATCTGGTTAGAGCACACATGAGAGGTTAGCATGTCCTTACTGTATGGAAGATACCGAATCTTTTGTATTGAAACACGCTGGAAAAGCATGCTGGTTTGATTGCCATCAGCGGTTGCTACCAAGTGACAATCCTTTTCGAAGGCAAAAAGACACGGTTAAAAAATTACTATTGAAATGGATGAAGCAGACTTGCAACGGGTGTCAGGTCGACATATGGAAACACGGGTGAAAACTTTACCGGATGTAGTACAATTGTCTGGTAGCACACGCCAACTCTCTAGCTTTGGAAAAGATCACAATTGGAACAAGAAAAGTATTTTTGGGGAATTACCTTATTGGTCAACTCTTCTTGTACGACACAATCTGGATGTTATGCATACCAAGAAGAATTTTTTTGATAATGTGTTCAATACGATCATGAATGTTAAAGGCAAAACAAAGGACAATGTCAAAACGCGTATGGACTTAAAGATGCTTTGTAAATGTCTAGAACTGGAACTACAGAACGTAAATGGAAAAACTGTGCAGCCTAAAGCAACTTACGTGCTTAATGATACACATATCAAAGAAGTGTGACAGTGGTTGAAACAGTTGAGATTCCCATATGGATATGCATCCAACATAGCCCGTTGTGTGAATGTTAATGAAGAGGCTAGTGCCCATTGTATCCAACATATGGTCTGAAAAGTCACGACTGTCATGTGTTCATGAAGAGGCTAGTGCCCATTGTATTTCGTGATTTGTTGCCAAAGCCTATGTGGGGAGCACTGACCGAGCTGAGTCAGTTTTTCAAGATTTTATGTGCATCAGAACTCAGACTTCGGGATGTACAAACTATCAAAGAAAATGTGGTCACAACCGTTTGCAAGCTAGATAAGATATTTCCTCCGGCATTCTTTGATTCGATGGAGCACCTGGTCATCCATTTGCCATACGAGGCTATTGTCGGAGGGCCAATACAATTTCAATGGATGTATCCATTTGAGAGGTATGTGAGAATTTTTGTTAAGTTACATGTCATCCATGGTCGGTACATGTCATTGCCATCTAACTTGTTGCTGTAGGTGCATGCATGAATTAAAAATAAATGTTCGCAACAAGGCGAAGGTGGAGGGTTCGATTGCTGAGGCATATATTCTTGAAGAAATTTCAAACTTCTGTTCCATGTACTTTGAGCCAGTGACTCTAACTCGCCGTACTCAACCTCCACGTAATGATGATGGGGATGTTGATGATTCGTCCGATCAGCTCTCTATATTTAAGCATCTTGGATGTGCGTTTGGACGTTGCTCGACGCGCATGCTCGAAGATAGAGAGCTGTATGCCGCTGAGATATATATTCTTCTAAATTGTATCGAGATTGAACCTTATGTTGAGTATGTTCTTAACTCACATTTCCAACGACATTCATAAGTTGTTCATCCTTGTTCTGCAGTTCATTTAAAGTAGCAGTGTATTTATATTGCAGATAATTTGATTCAGAATTAGCACAAAAATATCTAAATATCCAAGATGTGGAGATTGAAAAAGAATGCGAGAAGTTTTTTACCAAATGGCCGAGATATCAAGTTAGTGTCGATCTATACCAAAATATATGTTTGTATTTACTTATGTTGAGGTAATTGTTATTATTTTAACTACTCTATTTTTTTTTTGATCGGTAAATTGTAACTATCATAAAAGAGTAAAAAAGTGTACAATGGGTGAGCAATATCTAGACATGCCTAGACTGATTGCTCAACAAGTATGGATTCCGTCCCACGAAGATTGTGTTCTACAATGAGGAATGGAAATTAAGTACGAACAAGAGCAAAGTGCCAATCATATATGCACCTCCAAGTCACTCAAGAATAGATCCCCCATCATAGTTATGTAATGGTGAAGTTATAGCGTTGAAGGATCTGTTTCTCCCTGAAGGTGAGTCTATCAAGCTTGAGTTCTTTTTCCAAACAACATCTAGTCTCATATAGGATTTCAATTAGAATCCTTGCATATCCCTTTTCCTTTGTCTCGAAGGTTCAAATGCATCTCTCTCTCCAAATCCACCAGATGGTGCATCGGAATAGGAGTTTGATCAGCTCAGTTAGGCAGCCTTTTGCTGGAAAATTGACCTCAAGGGATTGTAGCTCACTTAAAAGTGAGGTCATCGGGCCCCTATAGATATCAAATCTTTGTAAAATTTCAGTCCAGATTTTTTTGGAGTATTTGCATGAGAAGAAAAGATGGTCTATACTTTCCTCAGCCCCTTTACAAAGAATACACATATTTGCTAGTGAAAACCCTTTTTTCTGAATCATATCCAGAGTCGGTAGTCTGTTATGAAATGCTTGCCAGCAGCATAAGGAATGCTTGGGGCATAGTGGCCTGCCCCAAACCCAGCTCTCTGGATGCCAAATATGATGTCTTTGCCTTAGTTGGTTCCATGCAGAAGTGCACGAGAAATTCCCTTTGTCATGAATCCAAATCAAATATTCATTGGGCTCTTTAACCAGAGGAATAGCAGAAATAATTAGCCAAAGCTCAAGCATGTCATTGGATGTTGGAATTGGAAGATTCCAATTACCGTTGCAAGTGAAATCGGAAATAGTATTATTCACGTTAGCTCCCAGATCTTGTCTGATCATATCTCCATAAAGCTGGAATATGCTTTTCCCATTGACCCATGGGTCATACCACATGCTAAGTGAACTTTCAGTGGAGATACAAAATTTGATTTGTTTGAGTAGCCACGTTCTTAATTGAAGGATACCTTTCCAAGCTGCAGAATGGTAAGGCTTAGCCTGAATGTGCCAAAAGTTACATTTGGATAGATATTTACTATGGATCCATTTTATCCACATACTATCCTTCTTATGTAATATATCCCAGCACTGCTTCACTAAACAAGCTTTATTCCAATCAGCTAGCCGTCTCAAGTTTAAACCACCTTCTGTTTTTGGTCTGCAAATAATGTCCCAGTTTATCATATGAAGACCCTTATTAGCTCCTGTTCCTTGCCAAAAGAACGTTGCCAAATTTTTTTCAATCTCTTGGATTAATCCTGCAGGAAGAAGAAAAGCAGTAGACCAATAGATGGAGTAGGTGGATAAGATGCTTCTAATCAATTCCAGCCGCCCACTCTTAGAAAGGAGTTTCATTCTCCAAGAGCTAATTCTATTTTTGATTTTCTCAATGATTGGTTGGCAATGATGCTTCTTTAAACTGGTGGAGATAAGAGGCAAACCTAAGTACGGGATAGGTAGATTACCTTCATCCACCTTCAAAGCATTTGTAATTGCTGTTTTATCTTGGACCTTGGCACCAATGTATACTTTACTTTTGGAGTGATTCAGCTTGAGACCTGACCATTTCTCAAATGTTTCCAAAATGTTTGCAAGGTAATGGACTGAATCCATGTCATTTTTAAGAAAAATAATTAAGTCATCTGCAAAAATAATATGAGAAACATGTACTTTAGTCGTCTTCGGAACCTTGAGGTGACCTTGGTACACCGCTTCCTCCAACAAACAAGTGAGGCCCTCCATAGCAATGGTAAATAAGTAAGGAGATAGTGGGTCTCCTTGCCGAATGCCATTAGAGCTGTTAAAATATCCTGCTGGGTATCCATTGAATAGAATAGAGAACATACAGCTCTCGATGCAGCTTCTAATCCATTGGATCCATTTGGCCGGAAACCCAATTCTCATAAGCATATGATATATAAAGTGCCTATCAACAGAATCAAATGCCTTCCTCAGATAAATTATCCTTCCCTTGTCCTTTGAATGTAGATCTTTAGTCAGATCATTAGCAAGAAGGATGTTATGAGTAATGCTTCGGCCTTTGATGAATGTAGTCTGTTGGGGACTAATGATCTTATTAATCACCTTCTGAATTCTATTAGCCAAAAGTTTTGAAATCACTTTGTAGATGAAGTTGCATAATGAGATTGGCCTAAAATTCTCCAAGTTATCAGCGCCCACCACTTTTGGGATCAATGCTATAAAAGTGTTGTTGAACTGTTTGTAAAGATGTCCCGTTCTGAAAATGTGGAGGCAGGTGTTGATGACATCATTACCAATTATATGCCAGGCTGATTGGTAGAATTCCGCTGGAAAGCCGTCGGGACCTGGGCTCTTATTTTTTGCTGATTGGAAAACAACTTGCTTAATTTCTTCTGAAGTGAAATCAGCATTGAGAATGGCCTTGTCTTCTTCGGAGAGATGCAAAGAAGGGTTGATGTCATGAGCTTCCTGCATATAAGATTGGTTTAGTAGTTGATAATAGTAGTCGATGGTGTGCTCCTTTACCTGATTACTGTCAGTGACAGTATTACCAAGGTGATCTTTAAATTGTCTAATTTGGTTTATAGTTCTTCTGGCCGCCATGCTAGCATAAAAGAATTTAGTATTGGAATCACCCAACGTCAGCCAGTTCTGTCTTGATTTCTGCCTGATAAAGTTTTCCTCTAGCTCTAAAGCATACAGATATTCTTTTCTTGCCTCTTGCTCTTGTTGGATTCGGTCTTTGTCAAGGGGACTATCATGAAGATTAGTCTGAGCTTGGTGCAGGTTCCTCTTAGATGCGGCCACCTTATTCTGTACATTACCAAAGGTGGTCTTATTCCATTCCTTAAGAGCAAGTTTGCAAGCCTTAAGCTTCATACAAAGGAGATGTGGAGGAGACCCTACCACCTTGGTATCCCAGGCAGCTTTAATGACGTTAAGAAATTCTGGGTGGGAGGCCCACATGTTGTAGAACCGGAATGGGAGCTTGCCCTTCATAATATCTTTATCTGTATTGATAAGTAGGAGTGTGTGGTCAGAAAAGTATTCATTTCCGTATTCAAGCCAGCTATCCGGGTGAGATGCAGTCCAGTGAGAGTTAATGAGACATCTATCCAATCTTGCCATGATTTTACGGTGAGCTTCTCCCCTATTTGTCCAAGAAAACTTATTGCCACAGCAGGTAATGTCCTCAAGTTCTGAATGTTGAATGCACTGGTTAAACTCGTCCAACATGGACTCAGTTATCATTCGCCCTCCCATCTTTTCATGGGGGTATCTAATAGTGTTGAAATCACCTATTACCATCCAAGGAGAATTGATGTTGTTGGAAAGGCAGATAATGTCCTTCCATAGATTGCTCCTGTCAGTCGCACTGTTTGATGCATATACACCAGTAATCATGAATTCCCCAAGGTTTAACTTATTCTTGCATCGCAAGTGAAGGAATTGACTGCTACCCGCAACCAGATGTGCTTCACTGAGGTTGTGGTTCCAAAGAATCCAGACTCTCCCTTTGCCACCGTACAGATCATTAGTAATAACTTCAGCTTCTGGCCAAATTAAGTTTTTATAATGCATAACATGGGCAGAGTTTATCTTAGTTTCAACTAGGATAGCCAAAGTACAGGCTTTGGTTCTGATCAGTGTATTGAGCTCTCTACATTTCTCCCTCTTATTGATGCCTCTAACATTCCAAGCAATAATCTTCATAACAAAATTCAAGAGGAAAGATGGTGTAAAATTAGATGTTTTTGGGCATTGAATCCCGACCATCAGCATCTTTACTCTTCTGTCTTGTTTTTATTCTGTCCATCTCGTCCACAGCCTGCAAATTCCTAAAAGATGAATGATGGGGCTTAACCTTGTTGGTAGTGGGGCGTTGTGGAGCAGGTTGAGTTTGCACAATATAATTGCTAGCAAGTGGTCCCGAAAGCTTGTCCCCTCTAATAGAAGTTGATGCTGCTCCCTCAAGAAGCTTGGCGGGAGGTTCCTTGGGGTGCACCTCTTGATGAGAGGATGGCGCAAGGGCAGTGGCAGTAGCTGGGTCACGGGAAGGACCACCGCGAGCCCCAACCATGACTGGAGATGGCACCGAGCACGCGTCAGGAGGGACACTAATGGCAGCAATACCACATGCCACTTCCACTAACTCATCAGACAAGGCTCCGCCAGCAGCAAAAGGAATAGCAGGTGGCGGGTCCTGCACAAGCACAACCTGGCTATTTCGACCATGACATTCCGCAGTCACATGTGCATCATCAAGGTCTTCACGTGAAGTGCAGCCATTGCTTTTCAGGTTGGCGGTCCCCCCATGGTGAGTGGAGTTAAGAGCTGCCCCACAAAGTGATGCTCCAACAAATGCTCCATTCACCTTTTACTTAACAAGTGGCTTCCTAGTGTAGTTGGTTAAGTAACTTATTTTTCAACTCAAATTAACTACTCTAATTTACATATAGGTTGAACAAGGTCTCATTATTGATGAAAGAGTACAAGAGATAAGTTATGGCCCCTCGAATGTTGTACGTGCCTATCCAGGATATATTGTGAATGGATACCCATTTCATACGAGGGATTATGGACGAAGTAAGTCTACGAAGAATATCGGCGTATCTATTAAGGGAAGTGTATACAATGAAGTGGAATTGGACTACTATGGTATTCTTGAGGAAGTCTTAGAACATCAATATTTGGGACGAGACAATCATGTATACCTATTTAAGTGTCATTGGTTTGATCCTAATTCTATTCGATATGACACAACTTATGGGATTGTCGATGTCAAACATATGTCTAAACTTAATACCTATGAACCATTCATTTTTGCCTCACAAGCTCAGAAAGTGTATTATTCAAGCTATCCATCATCCAAGAATAAAGATTGGTGGGCAGTTTGCAGGGTTAAAGCAAAACTCTTTCTCACTTATGAGTTAAATATGCGTGAAAATATCTCAGAGGTTGCCAGTGCTGAATATTTTTAATCAGACGAAGTTGGCGTTGTCGGTTCCACGCATATTAATCTGGACAAATCTGATGAGCCACTGTCATTACATAAGGGAGCTGAAGTAGAAGAAGTCGATCCGACCGAGCTAAATGTTGATGTTAGAGGGGAGGAGGAATTGGATGAAGAGGAAGAGTTCGAATATGATGAGGCTACTATGGATGACGAAGTTGATGATGAGTTAGATATATCATCAGCGTGGGGGAGGCACGTTTTGATAATTTAGTAAGATATTCGAATATTTTTTACATAATTTTAATAACATTTATCTAGCCTTATATAATTGTGGATTAATATGTAGTGATTGTTTTGTTACAAAGAAATGGTCCGAGGAGGTCGTACTGGGAGTGGGAGGAGACAGGGCAGTGACAGGGGCTCTACTCCCTCCTCTTTGGCGTCTTCTTCGGGCACATGTATATCTATTAAAATAGTTAGCTATATAAATGTTTTAATTATTTACTAGCGTAAAAGAATTTTTTTTATAGGTCCAAATATCGACTCACGACCACTTGTAGAGATGCCACCCCCACCACCTCCCGCTGCAGGTATGTATATTTTAATTTTCAGTAAAATATTCATTTTACTTATGAAAATTAATTCTTACAGGTCCCAATACTTTCCCAATTATGTATATATTAATTTTTAGCAAAATATCCATTTTACTTATGAAAATTAATTCTTACAAGTCTCAGTGCCCTCCCACCACTTGTGCAGACGCCACCCCCACCACCTCCCGCTGTAGGTATGTATATTTTAATTTAGTGTAAAATATTTGTTTTACTTATGAAAATTAATTCTTACAGTCCCAGTGCTTTCCCAATTATGTATATTTTAATTTTTATTAAAATATCTGTTTTACTTATGATATTTAATTTATATAGTTCACAGTCCCCTCCCACCACGACCACATGTGCCATCCCCACCACCTCCCGCTGTAGGTATGTATATTTTAATTTTCAGAAAAATATCTATTTTACTTATGAAAATTAATTCATACAGGTCCCAGTGCTTTCCCAATTATGTATATGTTAATTTTCAGCAAAATATCAATTTTACTTATGAAAATTAATTGTTACAGGTTCCAGTGCCCTCCCACCACTTTTACAGACGCCACCCCCACCACCTCCCGCTGTAGGTATGTATATTTTAATTTTTAGCAAAATATTCATTTTACTTATGAATATTAATTCTTACAGGTCCCAATGCTTTCCCAATTATGTATATTTTAATTTTCATTACAATATCTATTTTACTTATGAAAATTAATTCTTACAGGTCCTGGTGCCCTACGACCACTTGTACAGATGCCACCCCTACCACCTCCCGCTGCAGGTATGTATATTTTACTTTTCAGCAAAATATTCATTTTACTTATGAAAATTAATTCTTACAGGGCGCACCCCCACCACTCAGCCACTTGACGATGCCGATAGTCGTCACGAGGGAGGCACGGCCCATGATGGACGTCGCCCGTGCTCGATCTCCAAGTAAATTTATAAGGTTATTTCATTCATTATTTAGCCTTCAACTGTCTAATGTGAATATTTTGACATTTGTAATTACAGTTGTAAATTTCAACCTTCCGATGTTGTTCGTCATTCTATGGATCTAGTAATGGCACATGTGCCCGGGCCAGTATTGTCTTTCAAAGAATTTTCGATAGGCCTTCGCGATTCATTGTTCGATATGTTCTCAGTAAGTAATTACGTCATTTGATTCAAGTATTTTCCAAACTCAATTCACAACAGTATACTAACTGTGAAACTTATTTTATTTACAGCGGAGTTATCGATTCACGAGTAGACAGTCCCCGGCGCGCTGTCGTTCTACCTGGGAGTCTCATGTAGAGACAAATTACAGAAAGAAAGTCCATGCGGCTCATAAAATGGCTAAAAAAAAGGCTGGTGGGAGTGAAGATCGACAGCTGTGGAAAGAGCACCGCCCTCTATGGATGAGGAAGGAGGATTGGGACATAGCATGTGACAAATTTGCCTCGCCCGAGTGGATAGAAAACTCCCGAAAAGTGAAAGCAAACAGGGCGTCACAACCGAGTACAAATTTACATACGGGTGGGTCCGTCTCTTTCGTGGCTCATAAACAAAAATTGGTAAGTAATGTTTCAATTTAATTAGTTATATTTTGTTAATATATATAACGTTTTTTATTATGAATTGTATAAAAGGATGTAGAGTTTAATCGAGCTCCGTCGTTCCTCAAGATGTTCGACAGAACACACAAAAAGAAGGGGACAGATCAATTTGTAAGTGAGAGAGCTCAGTCAGTAGCGGTAAGTTTAGCTACATATGCAACTTCTACCGTTCATTTAAATCGGATTGATTCATATGAAATTGACTAGTTATTTTATTGAATTTGTAGGAAACATATAGCAGAGCTGTGACAAAGAAGTACAGGGGAGACGTGTAGCAACCAGAGTTCGATCCGACGGAATGGGTGGCAGCAGCTGGCGTACCAAAGAAACGCCGGCTATATGGTTTTGGGGAGAGCCTGGACTCTAGCGCGGTGATATCATTGTGTGCGAGTTCAGGCTCCGCCCATACTAGCAGTAGTGCCTTCAGTATACCTCCACCTGGCCCCAGTACTTCTGCCAGGGACATCAGAGACATCGTCCGATCGAAGATCTTTGATTTGCAGCGGCAGATGCAGCTGCAGATCCGAGAGGAGATGTGTTGCCAGCAGGCAACCATGTTGCAAGTAATCACTGGCCTCCTCTCCCAGGCGGGAATTCTTCCTCCTGGATCCACCACCACGGCACAGGCCCATCAGGTGAGTGTTTATTATGCTTTTATTTTGGCAGAATTACTCAATTATAAAAATAATTAATTCAAAAACTAAGTTAATTTTCAAAAGTAACTTAGTTATGTATATTCATAAAATTCGGGGTTTAGGGGTCCAAAATATAAAATACTTGCCTGATCGGCGTGGCGATCATTGCAACACGACTTAAAAGGTAGACGTGAGTTGTGAGAGCTGACGGATTCCAAATCGGATATCCGACGTGAGCTCGACTCTCAAATAACTAAGTTAGTTTTCAAAACTAACTTAGTTTAGAAGAATTCAGATAATTAGGGGTTCGAGAGTCCAAAATGTAAAATATTGGCCTAATCGGCGTGTCGATCGTTCCAACAGGATTTGGGAGGTAGACGTGACTTGTGAGAGCTGACGAAATCCAAATCTGATATCCAGTTTGAACCCGACTCTCAAATAACTAAGTTAGTTTTCAAAAGTAACTTAGTTTTGAAGAATTTAGATAATTAGGGGTTTGGGAGACCAAAATGTAAAATATTGGCCTGATCGGCGTGCCGATTGTTCCAACACGACCTGTGAGGTAGACGTGAGTTGTGAGAGCTGACGGATTCTAAATCAGATATCCGTTTTGAGCCCGACGCTAAAATAACTCAATTCAAAACTGAGTGTGTTTTGAAAAGTAACTTAGTTTAGAAGAATTTGGTCCATTTGGGATTCGGCGGTCCAAAATGTAAAATACTGGCCTGATCGACATGCCGATCGTTCCAACACGACCTGGGACGTAGACGTGAGTTGTGAGAGCTGACCGATTCCAAATCGGATATCCGATGTGTGCCCGACTCTCAAATAACTAAGTTAGTTTTGAAGAAATCAAAAAATTCGGAGTTCGGAGGTCCAAAATGTAAATTACTGACCTGATCGTCGTGCCGATTGTTCCAACACGACCTGGGAGGTAGACGTGAGTTGTGAGAGCTCAGGGATTCCAAATCGGATATCCGATGTGAGCCTGACTCTCAAATAACTAAGTTAGTTTTCAAAAGTAACTTAGTTTAGAAGAATTCAGAAAATTCGAGGCTCGGGAGTCCAAAATGTAAAATATTAGCTTGATTGACGTGCCGATCATTCCAATAGGATTTCGGAGGTAGACGTGACTTGTGAGAACTGACGGAATCCAAATCAGATATCCGGTTTGAACCCGGCGCTCAAATAACTAAGTTAGTTTTCAAAAGTAACTTAGTTTAGAAGAATTCAGAAAATTCAGGGTTCGGGAGTCCAAAATGTAAAATACTAGCCTGATCGGTGTGCTGATCGTTCAAACACGACCTGGGAGGTAGACATAAGTTGTGAGAGCTGACGGATTCCAAATTGGTATTCCAGTTTGAGCCCGACGCTAAAATAACTCAATTCAAAACTAAGTGTGTTTTCAAAAGTAACTTAGTTTCGAAGAATTCAGAAAATTTGGGGTTCGGGGGTCCAAAATGTAAAATATTACCCTGATCGGCCTGCCGATCGTTCCAACACGACTTGGGAGATAAAAGTGACTTGTGAGAACTGGCGGAATCCAAATCGGATACCCGGTTTAGGCCCGACGCTCAAAAGTGCATCTTGTAAATGCACTTAGTTTAAAATTAAAGAAGTCGGGTCCGAGGGTCTAAAATCTGAAATACCAGCTTGATCGGCGTGCCGATTATTCCAACACGACCTGGGAGATAAAAGTAACTTGTGAGAACTGTCGGAATATAAATTGGATACTCGGTTTGGGCCAAGTGCTCAAAAGTGCATTTTGTAAATGCACTTAGTTTCAAATTAAAGACAAAGGGTTCGGTGGTCTAAAATCTAAAATACCGGTCTGATCGACATGCCGATCATTCCAACATGACCTGGAAGATGAAAGTGACTTGTGAGAACTAATGGAATCCAAATCAGATATCTGGTTTGGGCCCGACGCTCAAAAACGCATTATCTAAATGTAATAAATTTAAAAGATAGATAACTAGAGATTGGGGGGTCTAAAATATGAAATACCTTTCTGATCGACATGTCGATCATTCGAACACGACCTGGGAGGTAAAAGTGACTTGTGAGAATTGGCAAAATCTAAATTAGATACTCTGTTTGGGCCCAGCGCTCAAAATTACATTATGTAAATGTAATTAATTTAAAAGATAGATAACTAGGGGTTGGGGGAGTCTAAAATCTGAAATACCTATCTGACTGACATGCCGATCTTTCTAACACGACCTGGGAGGTAAAAGTGACTTGTGAGAATGATATTTGTTGAGTTTCTTATGTGTTTTTTTTTTCTGTACGTCGGTTTGATTGTGATATTTGATGTATTTTTAATTAAACATGTTTCTTAGTAAAAATTTTCAATTTTTTAAAAAAAATTAATAAAAGTATTTCGGACGGATTTTGAGACGGATCCGTCTGAAATTTGTGACGAAAATAGGAACGAGCCTCGCCCCGTCTGAAACTCATGTTTTTTATATAAAATTTTAAAAATATTTCAGACGGATGTTATGACAGATCCGTCTAAAATTTGCGACGAAAAAGCGACGCACTAATTTCGTCTGAAATTCCAAATCTGACGCTTGCGACGGAAATAAGGACGGAATAGTTCTGTCTGAAAGTTCAGACAGATTTTGGGATGCTATTTCAGACGGAATATTTGCGACGGCATTCGAGACGGAAACTTTTCCGTCTGAAATTTAAGACAGAATTTCGGACGAAATGGTATCAGTCTGAAATTTGTGACTAGGAATATAAGACGGCCATATTCCGTCCCAAATCCATCTATAAGCCGTCACAAAATGGTTTTCCGACGGATTTGCGACGGGAGGATGCCGTCGCAAACTCCACCTTTTATTGTAGTGGAGCTATTTGTCACAAATGGGGACCTATTTGTCTGCCTTACCTTCTATTTGTCTCCACAGACTAGCTATTTGTCACCACTATTCAGCTGGGAGCCGTCGCCTTTGCTCTGCTTTGTGCAGTTCATCTTTCTTGTTGGCTTGTAACATAGCTATGTCGACTCCATGGACAAATGGAGTCGACTCACCTTCTTGATTTTCATGCATTTGGCTTGATTTTCATGCTTCTGGCCATTGCTTTGTCTAAAATTTAACCTGTCTTCACAGATCTCATGGAGATTCATGTGTTAACATTATCAAACAATATTTGGCATTATCAAAAATGCATGAAGCTCAAGGATTCAAACATTGACATCATCAAAAGAAACATATGAACCTTAAGGATAAAAAACATATGAAACTCAAGGGTGAGTCATAGTGTTGACATCATCAAAATACAGGGACACAACATTTTCCCCCTTTTGATGATGACAATACTATGAGTCATTATGATCAATTTGACGCAGATAATTCAATGTTATGCACAAGTATGCCACCATGCAACTCCCATATGCATCTCCCATATAATGACCACTCTCAAACTATTCTCCCTCTTTGACATTAGCAAAAATAAAATAGTTTGACAGCATATTTGGAACATGGAGATGAGGGAATCAAGAAAGAACATAGGCAAGTAGCAGCAAGACTCATGAAAAAGTAATTAGAGAAGGGTGTCATTGAAGCCTGTCAGAGAAAATTCTCAATCTGATACTAATTTCATAAAACAGAAATGACTTATTATCATATTCTCCCATTATAAAAGACTTATGATATGTTCCTTATTTGTCTGCTTGGTTCAACTGTAATGAATTCCAGGTTTATCAATGAAGGTTCTTTGAAAAATTTCTACAGTCATTATTAATAGAAGTGAACCAAATTTTCAGATAGAAACCATGTTTACCCTTTCTTTGTCTACTCTTTCACACTTAATGACTCCTTCGGGAGTTACCAAAACTAGTATTGAAGATAAATAAGCATGATATTTTCTGATTGAGTTCCTATCTTTCAGCAATTTTGTTTTCTTTCAACTACCACATTTTAAGAGCAATTAAGTTCAGTGCACACCTTGTAACTAAAGGATACACGTTGTTTAGACGCCAGTATCCCTAAGTACTCAGCATGAATGACTATCATGTGTCAATTTGAATAGAGGTAGATGTGTCACTTCATGACATATCTCATCTCATTTCATTGATAAGTGAGACATGTTTCTTAGTGATCTTGCAATAGCTCTGCCTAGATTTTCAATGAATGTTCAGCAAAGTTAACAGTGGCACTTCATGTCACATTTCATTAAACATCAAGGTCAAGGGACATGATTTCTCAGTGGACCAAAGTCATTGTTCTATCAAAAGTTTAACCTTTAGGAATTTCATATTATGCTTATGTTTAAAAATAATACTCAATTTAGGTATCTTAACCAAAGATGCCATGTTATCAGAATTTGCAGCTTTCAGAAAAGAATTTATCCAAGGCACATCATGCAAAAGATGGTTAAAGCCTATTAACACTAAACACAGATAATTTCAAGATATTTATCTTTAAACCCAATGAGTTCATTAAGCTTGAACCAGTTGATTATTATGGACGATCATAAGATAATATAATAGAAGATTCCGAAGATAGAGCACATTCTGATTTATGATCATGATATAGAGATTGGAATCTTTGAATTTCAGAAAATTCAAGGATATGGTGGAATCATTCAGTTTGTGCAGCAGGTAGAGGAGAATTGCCTGAAGATGAATTACCAGAATGGCTGAAAACTGATGTAACCCAAACTAATTCCCCCTGAGTGTATGCATGCATTTAAATCATTTTTGGGATTTTTGACTCAATTGATATGCAGCTAATTCTGAAAATCATGTATGCATGAACAATTCAAGGTGTGCATTTTTCTCCCCCTATCTGAATGGCCCTCAATGCAACATTGACCAATGGTACTGGGCGGAGGTATAACCTCACGCATAGTGAATGTTTCCCGACAAGCCTAACCTACCTTTCCACAATACACCATTTTATATACTATGGTCATGCATGAACAAATGCATTAACAAATGCAATGCGGTCTAATATAAATATTGGCCTCTCAGATTATTCATGACAATGCAAGTTAATATATGCAAACAGAAAAAGCATATGCATGAGATTTTCAATTTTGTTTAAAAAAACTTTTCAATGCATTTCAAAAACAATCAAACTCCTCCTGAAAAAAATTCAGTCATTTAGTAGAGCATTTAAGAAACAGGTATTATTGCAACCAATGTACCAATCACAAAAGACATAGGCAGTAAGAGGGTTATCTATGAGTTCATACCTGATTAAGTTGTGGTCTACACAGACCTAACTCTCTTCTTAGAGTTGAGAACCTGTCATTGGACAATGGCTTGGTGAAAATGTGAGCAACCTGATTTTTTGATTCAATGAAGTGCAGTTCAAAGTTTTTCTTAATGACTTCATCTCTAATAAAGTGATGCCTTATATCAATATGCTTTGTCCTAGAGTGCAGGACTGGATTTTTTGCAAGATAGATTGCACTTGTGTTATCACACAAGATCTGGACACATCCAAGATCTACTAAGTAATCTTTGAGTTAGTGTTTAATCCACAACACTTGAGTGCCACAGCTCCCTGCAGCGACATATTATGCCTCTACAGTAGAGAGGGCAACCGAGTGTTATTTCTTGGAGGCCCAAGTGACCAAACACCCGCCCAGAAATTGGTAATATCCACTCGTGCTCTTGTGATCCAGCTTGCACCCTACGTAGTACACATCTAAATAAGAAATAAGAGAAAGATCACAAGATGACGGATACCACAATCACAGTTCTTGAGTCCCGGCATGGTATCTAAAGATACGCTTGACGGCAGTCATGTGGGAATCTCTAGGACTAGCCCGAAAATGAGCACATAGGCAAACACTGAATTGGATGCCTGATCTAAATACAGTCAAATATAGCAATGAACCAATCATACCTCTATAGTTCTTTACATCCACCAGTTTACCTTTTTCATCCACATCCAGTGATGTAGTAGTCCCCATAGGAGTTGCAATAGTCTTACAATTTGTCATGTCAAACCATTTCAGTAGCTCCTTAATATACCTGGCTTGACTTATAAAGCATCCTTCATCAGTTTGATTGACCTGCAAGCCAAGGAAGAATTGAAGCTCACCCATTAGGCTCATCTCAAACTCACTAGTCATAAGGACAACAAAATCCTTACACATCTCAGATCTAGCAGAGCCAAACACAATGTCATCAACATAGATTTGAACTAACAAGATGTCCTTACCTTACTTTTTAGTGAAGAGTGTTTGATCTACTTTACCTCTTATGTGGCCTTTTTTAGTGAGGAAGGAGCTTAGCCTATCATACCAAGCTTTGGGTGCTTGCTTCAATCCATAGAGTGCCCTGTCCAACTTATACACATGATCTTCATGATGAGAACATTCAAAACCAGGTGGCTGCTCTACATAAATCTCTTCTTTTATTAGTCCATTTAAAAATACATTTTTCACATCTATCTATTGTAATTTTATTTTGTGTGAACATGCAAAAGCAAGCAACATCCTAATGGCTTCTAATCTAGCTACAGGGACAAAAGATTCTTCAAAATCAATTCCAAACTCTTCGTTGTAACCCTGAGCCACCAGTCTAGCCTTATTCCTTATTATTTTTCCATCTTCACTTAGTTTGTTCCTTAATACCCATTTGGTGCCTATGATAGATTTTGAGGAGGGTCTAGGAACAAGATGCTAAACTTTGTTTCTTTCAAACTTGTTTAATTCATCTTGCATAGAATTTATCCAGTTTTCTTCTTTTAAAGCTTCTTCAACATTTTTTGGTTCAATTTGTGAGACAAGAGCAAGTTGGTCCAATTCTTCAACTATTCTAAAATGTGATCTTATTCTAGGTGGATCAAGCATGCTACCAATGACATTGTCTAAGGGATGATCTTTATGAGCTCTAATATCGGAAGTATTGTTACCTTCACCGGCAGCAATTGCCCTTGAATTGCTTGATTCCCCCAAGTCATCATTTCCTCTTGTCTCCTTATGTGGAAGATCATGTTTTTCCTTTGTTTCTACGAACTCCCCGTCATCATCTTTCCGACAAGACGTTACATTGTCAGATTTGTCATTGAATTCATCAAATGTGACATGGGGTGATTCTTCATAGTTTGACTTTTGAGATGGTAAACTCTATAAGTTCTAGATCGATTAGAATAACCAAGAAAAATACCTTCATCGCTTTTCGGCTCAAACTTGTCCGATTCCTTTTTAGCATTGTTATGAATAAAACATTTAGATTCAAACATTTTCATGTGTGAGAGAGAGGGCTTTTTACCTTTGAGCAACGCATAAGGAGTCTTTTTGGTGAATGACATTACCATAGAGCAGTTTATAACATAGCAAGCTGTGTTCACCACTTCGGCCCAAAATCTCCTTAGGAGTTGTCTTTCAGCTAGCATTGTTCTAGCCATCTCTATGAGTGTGCGATTACCCGTTCTGTTCAGGTGTCCTTGGTGATGAAAACCTATGAGTTATTCCTTCAGCCCTACAAAAATCATCAAATTTAACATTGTCGAATTCACCACCATGGTCGGAAAGGATGTTGGAGATTTTGAACTCACCATCTTGCTTTATCTTCATATAGAGTGCCTGAAACTCAGTAAAAGCATCATTCTTGTGCGTAAGAAAGAACACCCATGTAAATCTATAGAAATCATCCACTAACACATAGCCATATCTTCTACCACTTAAGCTAGCAGTTCTTGTTGACCCAAACAAGTCCATATGAATTAGTTCAAGTGGTTTAGATGACAAATTTTCAGTTTTGTTTTTGAATGATTTCCTAGTATGTTTGCCTTAGGTGCATGCATTACAAATCTTATTATTTTGCTTAAAAGAGAGTTCAGGCAAACCTTTCACCATAGAATGTTTCATGAGCTTATGTAAGACAATGTAGTTAGCATGTCCTAGTCTACGATGTCATAACCATGCTAAATCAGATTTGGGTGCAGCAAGATAGAGATTTAAATGAGCAGGATCATCTAAGTCAATCATGTAAACATTGTTAACTCTCATACCAGAAAATTTGATTTTATCAGATTTTGGTTCCAAAATTTTACACTCATGAGAGTCAAAGATCACTTTATGTCCATTGTCACACAATTGACTTATACTTAGTAGGTTGTACTCCAAACCTTCAACCAACAATACATTTTCAATAGAATTGGAGGGACTCTTACCTACTTTACCTGAACCAATGATCTTGCCATTGTTGTTCCCTCCAAAAGTAACATGTCTAACTTCTCTCTCTACCAAAAGATAGAATTTTGCTTTGTCTCCCGTCATGTGTCTTGAACAACCGCTATCAAGGTACCATCGATTATGTACGGCTACAAGATATTCCTCCATAGCAAATCAAGCAACTATTTTTGGAACCCAAACGCAATTGGGTCCCATCAAACCATTCATCTCCTCAACACATGATAACAGACTTGGAAATCCAAATTTTCTTCTTATTTGTGGTTTTCTTGTTTAAAAGAGAATCATTATTCTTATTTTCCACCTTGACATTGCTCTTGTGTTTTGTGATCTTTTCTGCCCTTGAATTGTGGTGGAAGCTTGAAAACCATTGTTTTTGGGTCCAAGGATTCATTTTCGAGTGATAAAAATTGTCATACCTCATAGGGAAGGAAGATTTACCTGGACTGTGTGTGAATGGATTGTGTGAATGGAAGAAAATCGACATGTACTCCCTTTTTGACCATTTCTACCCTCAGCAGTTTTCTTAGGGACATTCGGATTTTTCTTTTGAGGTATTTCCATTTTTTCTTTTTCTTTGTTATTCGATTTTCCTTGGTTTTGGATGGGTCTTGTGTTTGAACTAGATGCACCAGCAGAGGACACAAAAGTGATAGTTTTCATGCCAATTTCTTTCTTTTTAGTGGGATTGTAGCGCAGTCCTTCCTTATTGAAGTTCATTCTAGTTCCTAACAAGGCATCTAAATTCTCTCTACCATCCACACATTTTTACAGTGATTTTTGTTTATCCCCCAATTCCTTTTGGAGTTTCTTAACACTTTCTTGCAGTTGAGTATTAACTTGCTAGACAGCTTGATATTTTTCATTGGACATGTAGCAACCCTAATAAATTATAGGAATAAAATTTCCTAAATAGAGTAAACATACGAAATCTTTGAAAATAAGTAGACAAGGCCCACACCAAATAAAAGTTTAAAACCCAAAGGATTAAACAAAAAGGGCCTTAACTCATGAGACTTTAAACCTTTGAAGATATGGGCCTTATACATTTACAGCAAAGAGGGCTTAAGCGTGTACATGGGCCTGAACATAGAAAGCCAAATGGACTTCACCATTGGGTGACAATTGGGGATATATATATATATATATATATATATATATATATACTAGCTCCCAAGGGCTTTCCACAACCCAAAACCTTAACGTTCTCACGTTCGAACTGCATGGCTTAGGGTTATAACCAAACGAGGGAGGCGGCTGCAGATTTAGATAGAGAGATTAACATGGGTTATTCCAAAGCCTTTTAGGATTTCATATACGGAAAGTTTAATTCCGTTAAGGTTTCCAACCCCCAAAGAACCCCATTCGCTATAAATAAACCCTCCCAATGAACGAGAAAAAGCTATTGTTGTTGCTGCTTGTACCTACGTCGACATCTTCCTATTGCTACTGTCATCGCCCTTTTCTTCTTCTGATAGAGAACGTGAAGGGGAAAAGCTATTCTTCTACCTTTTTCGTGCGCCTACAGCTATTGAGGTGAAGAAGTCCTTGCTTCTTCTTCCTCCTGCTCGTGCTTCATCTGTAGCTACAATGTTGCCATCATACATGAAGGAAGAAGCTACCTCTTTCTCCTCTGTTGCTGATTCTTTCATGGAGAACTTCTTCTTCCTCCATCGTTGCTATTGCAGTTGCCATAGCTACCTACTGCTGCTTATCTACTTCTACTATCTTCTTTTTCGTCATCCAAATCAACCAAACGAGGTAGGTGTTCTCAAGTTACGAAGCCCAAATGGTTAATCATAGTAAAAATCATGCACGCAGGTCATATAGTATGAAACATGCTGTCTGTTTTCAATTGTTCGTAGTTTTACTGGGTTCCTGAAAATAGCGACCCTGTCATGGGAGCTTATTGAATGAATGCCTGCGCATGCTATCGTTAGTTCTTCTGAAATTGCGACAATGGACAGGGCGTCATTTAATAAACGACCTTATGCCCAGCCGCTAATTCTTTTAGGTATTTAATAATTATCGCATGCATAAAAATTTATATCTACAAACATGAGGAATAAAATTAATGCATGAACGTAGTTTTAGATTCCTAATATTTTCCTCTACCTGTTCATCTTTACTTTCCTGTTTTTATAAACTTCCATCCTATGAATAGTAACATGTGTCTATGAACGTATCTGCCTGATGCGTATCAGCAGACAAAGAATGGGCGACACTCCTATAGTCGCTATTTAAATAATGAACGCCCTCACACAAGCACACAATTTGCAAATAACCAGTAAATTGAGCATATATGGAAAAATTATGAATACGCAATCGAGGTCAAGGCGTCATTCAAAGAATGAACGCCAATGTACACAGCCGCTATTTGAAATCATAGACATTAATTTTGGAAAAATCCTAGAATTTACGCCCTTATACAGTGTCATTAATTTCTAGTATATTCATGAAAATTCTGATGTAAAACTTGATTGAACGACCTTTCAGAAGTTCGCTATTTCTTTAAATGGCGACTTCTATAGAGGTGCGGATTTCCTGTCTCTCAGTTTTATCGCGTTTCTCAACCCATTTTGCGGGTTACATGGCACTCTCATCCCGCATCCGTAGATGGAGTCCCTGTTTTGATTTTATCGATTACACACTCACTCTCGGTGATATTCCTTCCTTCGGACTAGTGATTACATCATAGAGACCTCCGTAACTCTAAGCGAAGCTTTGGATTCCCTCAAGGCCGACGAGCTAGTTGTACCCTCAAAACCCTGGAGAACCTTTCTTTGTCACGTCACTCTGAAGAAACGTGATGTTTGGCCCTCAAAGAGCGTTGTTCTGGCCTCTTTTGAGAAGTGTGTTGTTTGTTCTGAATCTACGACCTGGACTTGGACGCCAGAAGGAATTGGCGCCCAGGCAGGGGGCGCAGTTTACTGTTATAGTGACCGTGACATGGACGCTATTTATGAATGAGCGACTGATTGAGAAGTCACTAATTCTTCATGCCTGTACTGTTCACAAGAATGAGCGACCATACGGTGGACGCTATTTCTATTCTGAGTGGGCGCCAATTACCCAGTTTCTTGACATCATCTTGGTTTTCATGTGGTTTAACGCAGAGTCATACTTGTTCAAGTTCAGTCCTTGAACTCCTTCGTTCGTGAAATCTACCTTATCATCTTACAATGGCTATTCCTTTGGAACTCTATATTGGCTATAACTTTAGTGGATGTCTAAAATATACATGACTCAATGCTTGTACATATAGGGCCCGATCTGGTCCTGGGAGGAGCACTCGAAAGTACTTGTGCCTATAGGAGCTATATTGATGACGGTGTGGCATTGCACCAAAGTGCATGACTAGCTTGATTTATGGCATTCGACGATTCATACTTGACTTGACTTGACATGACATGACTTGCGTGGTCCGGAATGGGTATTTACTTGCTTGATATTATAATAGCCAAATCTCATGACATGACTTGATATATATACATGCTTGACCATCTTGATTCATCTTATATGAATATCATGAAATCTTGCTAGTTCGTTAACTCTTGATACTCTACTCTCTTAATATTTTTATGCGTTCATGCATAGATAGACTTCCATTCTTGTAACATGTAATTACTTATAGCAAGCTTGTACTTGAGATATAATTCCTACTGAGCGTTCGCTCACCCTAGTGTTTCCCATATTTTTCAGGTAATTCCGATGACGAGGATCACTCGGAAGGGAACGAACATGAGTGAAGAGCATAGAGCCACCCATCTGTTAAAGCATCTATCCAGTCGTGTCTTTTTTCTACTTTCTTGAAACAATCATTGTAATTTTCATTTATTGAGATTACGTAATCAGAATTACCTTGATGGTTAATAAAGGATTTGGTTTATCTCTACTTTTTGCACACTCTGTCTGTGTATCGAATGTACTTATACTCTGATTGACATGATTGATATATCTCATCACGCGTACCAGGTTCCTTCCGCGCTCGGGGTGTGACAATTTTTGTGGTATCAGAGCCTAGGATATTCAATTCCTAGGAAACTAAGTCCAAGGATAGGTTATACCTTTACCCGATGAGATTGGGTAGAACCATTGGTTCGGTTAACTTAGGGACTTAGACCCTTGGATTAATCTCATATATTAATATAGCTATTTAAATTCTTGTAGGATCATGGCCGTCGAACGTGCCCAGTGGCGTGATATGCAATGCACAGTTCATGGTCTTACTCAAGCCCTACAACAAGTGACGTAGGGAGGAGCCAACCGTGGAGCGAGAGATCTCCACCGAAGTTTCCGTAACATGAACCCACCCAAGTTCATTGGCTCAACCGACCCTGACGATGTCGAGCACTGGATCAGGGAGATCGAGTGTATATTCCGTGTCATGCAATGCACTTTTCAACTTTTCAACTAGAGCGGGATGCCCGATTCTGGTGGGAGTCAGTAGAAGCTACCTTGCCCCAAGAACAAGTCACGTGGGGCGAGTTTGTTGTCTACTTTAACAATAAATACTTTTCAAACCGCATCCAAGAGAAGAAAGCTACGGAGTTCGCCGCATTGAAGCAAAGGACGTTATCCGTGGCCGAGTATGAGGCCCAATTTTCTCGTCTGTCAAGGTATGCACCACATCTAGTTCATACGGAGAAGATGAAGGCCCGAAGGTTTCTAAACGGACTTAGGCTGCAATATATAACCCAGTTAGCGCCAATGGACATTCAAGTCTATTCGGAGATAGTAAGGCGTGCCCAGCTGTTAGAAGATGCCACGGAGTTGTCCGATAGGATCCGTGGAAAGGATAAGAAGGAGCAGGTTACAAGCTCTGGTACTTTCAAGCCAACCTTTAATAAGAAAAGGACTAGCAATGGAGAAGATTCCTCCCAGGAGAAGAAATTCAAAAAGAGCAACAAGCCCTTCTCCATTACTACCACACCTTCCAAAGAGGTGTGTAAACATTGCGACAAGGCCAGCCATAAGGCCGAGGAATACTGGAGGAGACTAGGAGCTTGTCTCTGATGCGGGAGCCGTGATCACCGGATCCCCGATTGTCCCTTACTAAACACTCAAGCCGGAGACGAAAAGTGTCCGATAAAGAAGCAAGCACATCTCCAAGCTCTTCAAGAGGCGGAGCAAGATGAAGGCGGACTGGTGGAAGGTAACTTAAAGATTTGTTCCAAGTCTGCTAATGTATTGTTTGATATCGGCGCATCACATTCTTTTGTTTCCAAGAAGTTTGCTGATCCACTACCTATGGAACCGGAATGGATAGACTTAATTATTTCAACTCCTCTCAGAAACGAATCCGACATTACACACCGTTATCAAAACTGTGAAGTTATGGTTAAAGGGAAGAATCTACCTACCAACTTAATATGCTTAGACATGAAAGATTATGATGTTATACTAGGAGCCGACTGGCTATCCACACACAAGGCAGTTATAGATTGCCGGAATGGCACGATAACTTTTAAGGAGTTCCTGAAACTTGACTACACTAGCCCTAAGGGTCGGAACAAGTCACCCCTTATTTCGGCTCTCCGAGCTAGTAAGCTCTTAAGGAAAGGATTCATGGCTTTCATAGCTTTTGTGACTGCCACGGAAGCGAAGGAGACTAAGATAGAAGACATCCGAGTAGTTGAGAGTTTCCCGATGTGTTCCCAGAGGAATTGCCCGGATTATCACCACAAAGAGAAGTTGCCTTCGCCATTGACCTTGTCCCTGGTGTGGGTCTAGTTTCCAAGGTGCCTTATAGGATGTCCCCCGCTGAGCTCAAGGGGTTAAAGGAGCAGCTGATGGAGCTTTTGAAGAAAGGATTTATCAGACCGAGCACTTCCCCGTGGGGAGCGTCCGTGTTATTTGTAAAGAAGAAGGATGGATCAATAAGACTCTGCATCGACTATCGGCAGTTGAACCATCTTACTATCAAGAACAAGTATCCGCTGCCAAGGATCGATGAGTTATTTGATCAGATATCCGGATCCAAGTATTTCTCCAAGATTGATCTCAGATCAGGATATCACCAACTGAGGATCAATGATGAGAACATTCATAAGACTACATTTCAGAGCAGGTATGGGCACTACGAATTTGTTGTTATACCTTTTGGACTAACAAATGCCCCTGCAGCCTTTAGTAGTTGATGAATAGTATATTCAGGCCTCATATGGATCAATTTGTTGTGGTCTTCATTGATGACATATTGATTTATTAAAAGACCGAAGAAGATCACAAGAAACACTTGAAAATTGCATTGCAAATATTGAGGAGTAATCAACTCTATGTCAAACTCAGCAAGTGCGACTTTTGGCTCGAGGAAGTGTCCTTCCTAGACATGTGATCTCGAAGGATGGGATTTTTGTTGACCCGTCAAAAGTCGAGGCTATGAAGAGTTGGGAAAGGCCGACCAATGCTACCGAGATCCGTAGTTTCTTGGGTCTAGCTGGCTATTACAGGCGATTCATCAAGGACTTCTCAAAGATCGTCACTCCTCTTACTAGGCTGACCCGTATGGAGATTCCTTATAAGTAGGATGAAGATTGCGAGAAGAGCTTTCAAGCCTTGAAGGATCATCTAACAACCGCCCCGGTGTTCGTATTACCAACTGAAGGGTAGAAATTCGAGGTATATACCGATGAGTCTGGCATTGGCCTCGGATGTGTGTTAATGCAACAAGGAAGAGTCATTGCCTACTCATCCCGACAGTTAAAAAAATATGAAGAAAACTACCCGGTGCACGACTTAGATTTGACCGATGTGGTATTTGCTTTAAAGATTTGGAGACACTATCTCTATGGAGAACAATTCACCATGTACTCCGATCACAAGAGTCTCAAGTATCTATTTTTTAGAAGGAATTGAACATGAGACAGAGACGTTGGCTAGAATATCTCAAAGACTTCGACTTCACAATATAATATCATCCTGGAAAGGGTAATCCTGTAGCTGATGCCCTTAGTCGAAAGCCGAGAGCGTTATTAGCCAGTTGTATGATCCAAGAGTGGAAGATGTTGGAGCAATTCTCTAAACTTGTTATAAGTACGGACCATGAGAAACGGTGTATTACTCTATCACACACGAGGATACAACCGGATCTGCTCTCCGAGATGAAGGAGCTTCAAGACAGCGACCCGGTGTTAGTGGAGATCAAGGATAAGCTAGAAGAACGACCCAACTTCAAGGTAGCATCAGATGGAAGATTATTATTCAGAGAAAGGACTAGTGTATCGGATTGCCAGGAATTGAAGAAGAAAATTTTAGAGGAAGCTCACCGATCAAGGTACACAATTCATCCCAGATCTACCAAAATGTACCAAGACTTGAAACGGACCGTACGGTGGCCCAACATGAAAAGGGAGATAGATGACTTTGTATCTCGCTGTCTCACCGTCCAACAAGTCAAGGCGGAACACCAAAAGCCTGCCGGCAAGCTACATACTCTAGATATTCCCAAGTGAAAGTGGGAGGATATCGGCATGGACTTCATTATGGGACTATCTAAAACCAAAGGTGGATATGATGGAATATGGGTCATCATAGCTCGATTGACCAAGTCAGCTCACTTCTTACCAATAAAGATCCGATGGTCAGTTGATGTTCTTGCCGCCTTATACATCAAAGAAGTCGTTAGACTACATGTTTCGATCGTGTCTAACCGAGATCTGCGCTTCACTTCTCATTTTTGGAAGGGTCTACAACCCTCCCTGGGGACGAGACTCAACTTTAGTACTGCCTTTCATCCTCAGACGGATGGTCAGACCGAGAGAACTAATCAAGTTGTAGAAGACATGCTACAAGTTGGTATCATTGATTTCAGTGGAAGCTGGCATGATCACTTGCCTTTGGTCGAGTTTGCATATAACAACAGCTACCAGGCATGATGAGAATCAACATCGGGCACTAATATTTTGTTTTTTGCATTTGTATCCTTTTGGTTGCATTTATATCCTTGGGTTAATTGGGTTGCAAATGTATGGCAAGTATAAGCCAATGGGTTACTTGGGCTAAGTCAATGGGTTTCTTTGCAAAAAGGCCGCGTAGGTCCGGCGGGACCCCCACCCTCTCTCCCATCGGGCCCACCTAGACTCTCTAGGGCCCATGTGGGACTGGTCCATGGTCCAAGGGGGACTCTTGACCCAGCCCCTCTTGTTGACTCCAAGAGGGGGGCGCCCCCTCCTTTGTCCCCATGTGGGAATTAATTAATCCCTCCCCTTTTTATTGTTTATATTTGTTGTATTTGACCACATGGGAGAAAATTCTTCTCTCCCCTAATTACCCCTCCCTAACCCTAGATCTGACGTTAGTTTAGGTCATTTACATTTCATATAAAACCCATGTATTTTCCATATTTTTAGAGATTAATGAGAAGAATTGTTGGAAAATCCAAGAGAGCCCAAAGGGCGCCCCTCTCTCCTCTCCCCTTGCAACAGTGATTGCTGCCCCCTTCTAGGGTGTGAAGCCCTAATCTTCGTGTGACTCCAAGATCTACTACCTCTGCTGGATGCGACTTCCAGCCACCACCGTTGCCGCCTCCGTTCGTGTCGCCGTCGAGCCGCCACGGCCCGTTCTTTGAAGTGTTGTCCAGGACTCCGAGATCCAGGACAGAAGTTCAAAGAAAAGGTTGGTCCGCCAAATCCGTGTATCTGATGATCTTGAAATTTTAAGAGATCATTTCCCTCTTTGTTAGCCATTCCCAATTCAAATTTCGTGTCAATTCGTCACCGTTTGCTATTTTTTCCAGTATTTTAGTTCCACCCCTGACAGTCTGCCAATCAGCAGATCTACGGGACAGTGTCTTGTTCTTCTATTTTTCCCGCCCCCTTAACCATCTCCAAAAAATCCCAAAAGATTTGAGCATGTCCCACACATCCCCCTCTATCCACCATAAAATCCCCAAGATCCAAATCTACCATTTCCCCATCGGTCAAAGGTCACTCTCAGGCAGATCCCAATCTATCATGACTGTTTGTAAAGTGATCCAGAAGCAACAACGGTGCCACAGAGGTTTTCATTTCCAATCCGTTTATTGGATGGATGTGAAATTAATTTATGTTGTAGCACTTTGAGTCGTCTTTGCAACGGCATCAATCTTGCCTCGATCCGACACCGGATCTGGGTGCAACAATTCTTGTTGTCGGGTCGCGCAATTCTTTCCCGAGAACAGGCCAGCAGAGCGGTCCGCCGGTTAATGTCCATAAAATACGCCGGCATGCATTAGGCCACCGCCGCTCTCGGGGACCGACCAGCAACCCCCCAGCAGCGTCCCAGGCAGCCGCCGCAGCAAGGAGACGCCCGGACGCCGCCGTCCCAACAACCGGGCCCGCCTACTGTCCCGTGGGCCCAGCAGAACCATGCAGACCAGCAGCCCGCCTCCGGCATGAGAGCCTTCTGGCTTGCTGCCCATCAACCCGAGTTCGCTACTCCCGGGTCCCACGTGTAGCCCTTTACGTCCCTGCGCAGAGTGGGCAATTAAAATCACTTCTGTAATTATTTACTTACTATACACCAGGAGTACGAGTCTTGGCCCGGGTTCTCATCCCCACGCTCGGTAGCGTGGAGGTATCGTTTCTACTCCCTCACTTGGCATTTTGCTAACTTCATATAGTTCTATATGTCGCTGCTTGTATGTGATAGGTCCTAGCTCGTTAAAGTATTTTAATCACCACTGCGAGAGAGAGCAAAACCCGTCCCGTGACCCGATCTGGTCACGAAAGTGAGAGTTGACCACCCTAGCTCATTGTCGGTTTCTCAACCGTGCACATCTGCACGCTTCCCTTGCCAGGGACGAGTCGCGAGTTTGCCTAGAGTCCAAGGTTCGCATTCAAATTAGCGTCGAGTCGCGTCTTGTCCCGCATCAAATTGGTATCAGAGCGGGGTTGAGTCTAGGGCTGTTTTGTCTTAGGTTGCATTTCATTCCGATACCGGGTATATCAAAAGGTGTCCCCGGAACGATAGGTTATGCCTATTGGGAAGGTAACACACTTGCGTGAGTGCGATCTTCGGATCAAATCTCTGCCACGTACCGGATACTGGTTGAGCCTAGGTTTGTAGTCGAGTCTGCATTCCAACATTGCATTATTGTATAGGGTCGTGTCTAAACTATTGTCCAGTCTGTTAGAGAGTCAGTTTGTCTTGTCCTGAGTATCTGCATGTCGAACCCACCCAAACTTTCCCCAATTCCCCATGGGTACCTAGTAGTATCATCCTGACACTATGGGCGAACCCCGAGGTGCCACCCAGAGAGGCCGACCCCTAGATGACTTGTTCTCTCTACTCATGGAGCGCATAGATAGGTCCGACCAAACTCGTAGGGAGCATACCGACCACTTGGTGGGCAGTTTCAATGCCATAGAGGATAGGATGGACGCTACCGATCGATCTCTCCAAGCTCTGGTTAGACGAGTCTCCGCCCTAGAGAAAGCCCCGATTAGGCCCATCCAAGGCAACAAGTCCGTGTCTGAGTATATTCGGGACTTTGATAAGTACCTGTTGAGATGTGGAGTTGGAGAGAAGAGCACCACGACAGCCTTATGCTTCCGGAAAGGTTTGCGGCTTCAGTACCCGTTTGAATTGTTTTGCCGCGACGTGACCACTTTGGAGCATGCTTATCAGGTCGCTCTAGAGGTTGAGCCTTTCGAGTCAAAGTTTGATGGTGCCCTTCGGCGAGCATCTACCTCTCAGTAGAGTGCCAAGCCTGTCGGACGGCCACATGAGCCCACGAGGCAGGATGCTCCTGCCCCACGGCCTCACCCACCCCAGTCGGGGAACCTTCCCCTAGAGCTCCTTTGGCACCTACTTTACCTTTCGATCTTTATTCGAAGCCACCTCATTTGGAGTCACCCGTGTTTCTAACGGGAAAGCTATTCATCGCCGAGTCACTACTTAGTTGGCTCAAGATAGGCTTGGTCCCTAGACCACCGTACTATCCATCCATAGACCCCACACTACACTTAGTGTCCGTCAACTCGTTCCACACCACATTCCTGTCTTGTCACCATGTTAATACATTGGATGACCTTATTAAGGGATTAGACTGGCAATTGAAGTTGACGTGTATGTTGGCCCGAGGCTTCAACCAACCTAATAGTCGTAGCTTCACACATCCAGCCTTAGGGTCCATTACCTCCGTGTGCACCGTGGGTCATGTCACCACGGAGGTTCTCTTATTCCTCCCCATGTCGGCCAAGCCTAGCTTCATTCCACTTATCCCGAGGGAGGAACCATACCTTCTACACATGACCGTCGTCCCACCGATCACAATGCATAAAGGTGATTATTTATACCTTCAAGAATTTCAAACTTGGGACTGTGTCATGGGGGAACCCATATCGAGGGGACACACATTCTTTGATCCCTTCGACCCCTTCCTTAGTGAGCCTTGTGACCCACCACCACCATTCCAACTTGTTAGGGAAGTCCCCTATCACACCCCTACCCCACGGGCCAGTCCACCTACACTGCAAGGTTCATTGGGGTACGGAAGTAGGAGAATTTGGCTCTCCTAGCCCACCGAAACCTTCCAAATCCAAAGGGCCGTCAGTGTATGAATGGTGCATGTTAGGATGTCTAGGATTCCATTCCACCAATATTAGGTTGCGCCATGTGTATGCATGGCCCACATTCGGATGTCCTGGTCCACCATTGCATATGTATGGGTCGGTCTAACAGTAGGTTTGTTTAAGGTCTTGTTCGAGTTTGTGATTTTCTTTATTTGTTCGGAGTCTATACATGCATGTGTCGAGCATATTAGGAGTCGCATAGTCGGTCTAATGTCAGCTCGCGATGTTAGTCCCTTTCGAGTGTAAGGCATGTCGGGTCTAATGCATGCGTTATAGAACTTGCCGGACTTTGGGATCAGCTCTACCTCAATATCTCGGATCTAGTCACATATAGGGACTCAGCGGTGATTCCTAGTGAGTCATTGAGCCGTTTCCTTCCTTTGAGAGTGACCCCACCCTGGAGTGTCCACCACTAGCCTCATTCCCACAGCAGCATGTGCATATCGAATATATACAGCATAAGCAGGTGACGATTACTTTGAGTGGAGCGTACTCCGCGTTACCTGGTACGGTGACAGATCCGTAGGAGCCACACGAGCAGCCGCAGCCCTTACTCAATGGGTTCGAGTTCTTCCCATCCGGGGAGAATTGATGAGAATCAACACCGGGCACTAACATTTTATTTTTTACATTTGTATCCTTTTGGTTGCATTTATATCCTTGGGTTAATTAGGTTGCAAATGTATGGCAAGTATAAGCCAATGGGTTACTTGGGCTAAGTCAATGGGTTTCTTTGCAAAAAGGCCACGTAGGTCCGGCGGGACCTCCACCCTCTCTCCCATCGGACCCACCTAGACTTTCTAGGGCCCATGTGGGACTGGTCCATGGTCCAAGGGGGACTCTTGACCAAGCCCCTCTTGTTGACTCCAAGAGGGGGGCACCCCCTCCTTTGTCCCCATGTGGGAATTAATTAATCCCTCCCCTTTTTATTGTTTATATTTGTTGTATTTGACCACATGGGAGAAAATTCTTCTCCCCCCTAATTACCCCTCCCTAACCCTAGATCTGACGTTAGTTTAGGTCATTTACATTTCATATAAAACCCATGTATTTTCCAAATTTTTAGAGATTAATGAGAAGAATTGTTAGAAAATCTAAGAGAGCCCTAAGGGCGCCCCTCTCTCCTCTCCCCTTGCAGCAGTGATTGCTGCCCCCTTCTAGGGTGTGAAGCCCTAATCTTGGTGTGACTCCAAGATCTACCACCTATGCTGTAAGCGACTTCCTGCCACCGCCGCTGCCGCCTCCGTTAGTGCCGCCGTCGAGCCGCCACGGCCCGTTCTTTGAAGTGCTATCCAAGACTTTGAGATCCAGGACATAAGTTCAAAGAAAAGGTTGTTCCTCCCAATCCGTGTATCTGATGATCTTGAAATTTTCAGAGAACATTCCCCTCCTTGTTAGCCATTCCCAATTCAAATTTCGTTTCAATTCGTCACTGTTTGCTATTTTTCCTAGTATTTTAGTTCCACCCCTGACAGTCTATAAATCAGTAGATCTGCGGGACAGTGTCTTGTTCTTCTATTTTTCCCGCCCCCTTAACCATCTTCAACAAATTCCAAAAAATTTGAGCACGTCCCACACATCCCCCTCTATCCACCATAAAATCCTCAAGATCCAGATCTATCATTTCCCTATCGGTCAAAGGTCATTCTCAGGCAGATCCCAATCTGTCCTGACTGTCTGTAAATTTATCCAGAAGCAACAATGGTGCCACAGAGGTTTTAATTTCCAATCCATTTACTAGATGGATGGAAAATTAATTTATGTTATATCCCTTTGAGTCCTCTTTGCAACGGAGTCGATCTCGCCTCGATCCGACACCGGATCTGGGTGCAACAATTCTTTTCGCCGGGTTACGTAATTCTATCCCGAGAATAGGCCAGTAGAGCAGTGCACCGGTTAATGTCGGTAAAATACGCCGGCACACATTCGGCCACCACTGCTCCCGGGGACCGACCAGCAACCCCCCAGCAGCGTCCCAACCAGCCGCCGTAGCAAGGAGACGGCCGGACGCCGTCGTCCCAATAGCCAGGACCGCCTGTTGTCCCGTGGGCCTAGCAGAACTGTGCCGACCAGCAGCCCGCCTCCGGCCCGAGAGCCTTCCAGCTTGCTGCCCGCCAACCTGAGTTCGCTACTCCCGGGTCCCACGTGTAGCCCTTTACCTCCCAGCGTGGAGTGGGCAATTAAAATCACTTCTGTAATTATTTATTTACTGTACACCGGGAGTACAAGTCTTGGCCGGTGTTGTCTTCCCCCTGCCCAGTAGCGTCTCACTCAACATTTTACTTACTTCGTATATTTCTATATGTCGCTGCTTGCATGTGATAGGTCCTAGCTCGTTAAAGTATTTTAATCACTGCTTCGAGAGAGAGCGAAACCCGTCCTGTGACCCGATTCGAGCACAAAAGTGAGATTTGACCACCCTAGCTCATTGTCGGTTTCTCAACCGTGCACATCCGCACACTTCCCTCACCAGGGACGTGTCACGAGTTTGCCTATTGTCCAAGGATCACATTCAAATTGGCGTCAAGTCGCGTCCCATCCCGCATCAAGGCAAGTATTCAAATAGCACCTTTCGAAGCATTATACGGAAGGAGTTGTCGATCACCCTTATGCTGGGACGAAGTTGGCGAAAAGTAACGACTAGGCCCAGACATGGTGAGAGACACCACCGAAAAGATTCAGCTAATTGGAGAGAAACTTCAAATGGCTCAGTCTAGGCAAAAGACTTACGCCGATACTAGAAGGAGAGATCCTGAATTCCAAGTCGGAGATCACATCTTCCTTAAGGTTTCTCCAGGACGAGGTATCCGAAGATTTGGTGTTAAAGGCAAGCTTACACTAAGATATATCGGTCCCTTCGAAGTGTTAGAAAGAGTTGGCGACATTGCCTACTGCATCACCTTGCCTCCTCAACTGTCCGAGGTTCACAATGTATTTCACATTTCTATGTTGAAGAAATATGTGCACGATTCAACCCACGTCATAGTTCATGGCAACCTAGTGATACAAAAGGATCTCACATATGAACAAAAGCCTTTGAAAATCCTTGATCGTGAGGTTCGTGCGCTAAGGAACAAAGCTATTCCCATGGTAAAGGTGCAATGGAGCAAGTGCTCAGAACAAGAAGCCACATGGGAGACCAAAGAATCCATGAAGTAGAGATTCTCGGACTTATTCCAAAATGGTATGTACTTTGCACCCTCCATGTTTATGTACAATTGAATTTGGGGACCAAATTCTTTTAAGTGGGGGAGGGTGTAGCAACCCTAATAAATTATAGGAATAAAATTTCCTAAATAGAGTAAACATACGAAATCTTTTAAAATAAGTAGACAAGGCCCACACCAAATAAAAGTTTAAAACCCAAAGGATTAAACAAAAAGGGCCTTAACCATTGGGCCTTAACTCATGAGACTTTAAACCTTTGAAGATACCTTATGCTTTTACATCAAAGAGGGCTTAAGCGTGTACATGGGCCAGAACATAGAAAGCCAAATGGACTTCACCATTAGGTGACAATTGGGGAGATATATATATATATACTAACTCCCAAGGGCTTTCCACAACCCAAAACCTTAACGTTCTCACGTTCGAACTGCATGGCTTAGGGTTATAACCAAACGAGGGAGATGACTACAGATTTAGATAGAGAGATTAACATGGGTTATTCCAAAGCCTTTTAGGATTTCATATACGGAAAGTTTAATTCCGTTAAGGTTTCCAACCCCCAAAGAACCACATTTGCTATAAATAAACCCTCCCAATGAACGAGCAAAAGCTACTGCTGCTACTGCTCGTACCTATGTCGACATCTTCCTATTGCTACTGTCATCGTCCTTTTCATCTTCTGATGGAGAACATGAAGGTGAAAAGCTATTTTTCTTCCTTCTTCGTGCGCCTGCAGTTGCTGAGGTGAAGAAGTCCTTACTTCTTCTTCCTCCTGCTCGTGCTTCATGTGTCGCTACAGTGCTGCTATCATACGTGAAGGAAGAAGCTACCTCTTTCTCCTCTATTGCTGATTCTATCGTGGAGAAGTTCTTCTTCCTCCATCGTTGCTGTTGCAGTTGCCGTAGCTGCCTACTGCTGCTTATCTACTTCTACTATCTTCCTTTTCGTCGTCCAAATCGACCAAACAAGGTAGGTGTTCTCAAGTTACGAAGCCCATGACAGGTGTTCTCAAGTATGAAACATGCTTTCTATTTTCAAATTTTTGTAGTTTTACTGGGTTCTTGAAAATAGTGACCCTGTCATGGGCACTTATTGAATGAACGCCTGCGCACGGTGTCGTTAGTTCTTCTGAAATTGCGACAGTGGACAGGGCATCATTTAATGAACGACCTTATGCGCAGCCGCTAATTCTTTTAGGTATTTAATAAGTACCGCATGCTTAAAAATTTATATCTACAAACCTAAGGAATAAAATTAATGCATGAACGTAGTTTTCAATTCTTGATACTTTTCTCTACCTGTTCATGTCTTTACTTTCCTGTTTTGATAAACTTCCATACTGTAAATAGTAACATATGTCTATGAACATATCTGCCCGATGTGTATCAGTAGACAAAGAATGGGCGACACTCCTATAGTCGCTATTTAAATAATGAACAACCTCACATAAGGGTGCAATTTGTAAATAACCAATAATTTGAGCATATATGGAAAAATTATGAATACGCGACCGAGGTCAGGGCGTCATTCAAAAAATGAACGCCAATGTACATAGCTGCTATTTGAAATCATAGACATTAATTTTGGAAAAATCCTAGAATTTATGCCATAGTGTCATTAATTTCTAGTATATTCATGAAAATTCTGATGCAAAACTTGATTGAACAATCTTTCAGAAGGTTGCTATTTCTTAAAATGGCGACTTCTATAGAGGTGTCGATTTCCTGTCTCTCAGTTTTATCGCGTTTCTCAACCTATTTCGCGGGTTACTTGGCACTCTCATCTCGCATCCGTAGATGGAGTCCCTATTTTGATTTTATCCATTACACACTAACTCTCGGTGATATTTGAGCCCTCTGTGGGATATTCCTTCCTTCAGACTAGTGATTACATCATAGAGACCTTCATAAGTCTACGCGAAGTCTTGGATTCCCTCAAGGCCGACGAGCTGCTTGTACCCTAAAAACCCTAGAACCCTTCTTTGTCACGTCACTCTGAAGAAACGTGATGTTTGGCCCTCAAAGAGCGCTGTTCTGGCCTCTTTTGAGAAGTGTACTGTCTGTTCTGAATCTGCGACCTGCACTTGGATGCCAGAAGGAATTGGCACCCAGGCAAGGGGCACAGTTTACTGTTATAGCGACCGTGACATGGACGCTATTTATGAATGAGCGGCTGATTGAGAAGTCGCTAATTCTTCGTGCTTGTACTATTCACAAGAATGAGCGACCATATGGTGGACGCTATTTCTGTTCTGAGTGGGCGCCAATTACCCAGTTTCATGACATCGTCTTGGTTTTCGTGTGGTTAAACACATAGTCATACTTGTTCAAGTTCAGTCTTTAAACTCATTCATTCATGAAATCTACCTTATCATCTTACAATGGCTATTCCTTTGGAACTCTATATTGGCTATAACTTTAGTGGATGTCTAAAATATGCATGACTCAATGCTTGTGCATATATGGCCCGATCTGGTCCTAGGAGGAGCACCCGAAAGTACTTGTGCCCATGGGAGCTATATTGATCACGGTGTGGCATTGCATCGAAGTGCATGACTAGCTTGATTTATGGCATTCCATGATTCGTACTTGACTTGACTTGACATGACATGACTTGCGTGATCTAGAATGGATATTTACTTGCTTGATATTATAATAGCCAAATCTCGTGACATGACTTGATATATATACATGCTTGACCATCTTGATTCATCCTATATTGATATCTTGAAATCTTGCTAGTTCGTTAACTCTTGATACTCTACTCTCTTGACGTTTTTATGCGTACATGCATAGATAGACTTGCATTCTTGTAACATGTAATTACTTATAGTAAGCTTGTACTTGAGATATAATTCCTACTGAGCGTTCACTCACCCTAGTGTTTCCCATATTTTTCAGGTAATTCCGATGACGAGGATCACTCGGAAGGGAGCGGACATGAGTGAAGAGCATAGAGCCACCCGCCTATTAAAGCATCTTTCCAATCATGTCTTTTTTCTGCTTTCTTGAGTCAGCCATTGTAATTTTCCTTTATTGAGTCAAGATTGTCCTTAGTTCGTTTATTGAGATTACGTAATAAGAATTACCTTGATGGTTAATAAAGGATTTCGTTTATCTCTACTTTTTGCGCACTCTATCTGTGTATAGAATGCACTTATGCTCTGATTCACATGATTGATATAACTCGTCACACGTACTGGGTTCCTTCCGCACTCGGGGCGTGACAGGACACTTTGCTATCATTTTCATAACTTTGCATTTTCAACTTTAGGCCATCAATTTCATTTCTTAGATTTTCATTTTCAGCTTCCAAATCACTCATTTCACTTCTTCCATGTTCTAGATCTTCAACCAATTTCTTTAGATTTTGAATTCCATATTCCAGGGAGATATTCTTTTCACTCATGCTATAATCATGAACAACAGTGTTGATTTTCTTCTTTAAGGCTTTATTTTTTTTCTTGTACATATCATGTTTGTCCATGAGTTTAAAATATGCCTCTTCCTAATCACTAGTTGAAAAATGTTCAAAGGGAGAGTGTATCTCAGATTCTTCATCTCCCCTGGCCATGAGACACATGTCATCTTTATCATCCTCCGTGGAGCTCGTTTCTTCCTCATCTTCTTCTTTATCACTCCACGTGGACACCATAGCTTTGTTCTTTTTCCCATTCCACTTTGAGGAAGCTTTCTACACTCCTTCAGGGCACTCAGATTTGACATGCCCTGGTTTCCTACATGAATAGCAAACAATTCTATCATTTTTCTTCACATTTTAGATTTTAATCTAAAGGATTTCTTTGCTTGAGGCCTCCATTTCATGATACCTTTACCTTCTTTTCTTAAGAATTTTCTGAACTTCCGGGTGAGCATAGCTACCTCATCCTCATCTTGATTGCTGCTAGATAACTCATTTTCTTCGAAAGTTTCTTGGTGGCTAGGACCACCTTTTAGAGCTAAGGGATTTTTCTTGCTTACCTCCACTCCTTGGTTCTTAAGATTTAACGCATAGGTCATGAGAGACCCCATGAATTCATCCACCTTGGTGGTTGATAGATCTCTAGATTCTTCAACCACAGTAGCCTTCGTACGTCAGGCCGGGGTTAATGATCTAAGGATTTTTCTCACAATTTCCTGCTCTAAGTAACTCTTTCCTAAACCAGTTAAATTGTTAATAAGCAGAGTTAAACGAGTATACATGTTAGATATTGATTCATCTGGCCTCATTCGAAACATTTCATACTCTGTAATCAGCATGTTGGCCTTGGTTTCACGTCCCTGAGAGGTGCCTTTGTGTATTACCTCTAAACGATCCCACATCGCCTTGGCCGTGGTACATGTTGATACCCTCGAGAACTCCACAAGGTGGAGAGAGCACTGAATTATGTGCTTGGCACTCCAGTTTACTGTTGATCTCTTGATTTGCTCCCGAGTCCAAGTTTCCTCATCTTCAGGCAGTTTGTAAGGACCCTTACTCACAACGTGTCAAATTTCATGATCTTGGGCACGAATAAACACTTGCATGCGGTGTTTCCAATATGGGTAGTTAGTTCTAGTAAAGTAGGGAGGGTGGTTAATAGAATGACCTTCGGGCGCGAGACCCTTAGATGCCATTCCACCATTTCTCTCAAGGTCGTTGAACCACATCATGAGAGATTGGCTCGGATACCACGTGTTGTGTAGGAATAGCTGATTTAGAGGGGAGGGGTGAATAGATATGCCCCTTTTTTGCGAGAAACACAATGGAATAAAAAGCTCTTCACACAGTAGATGAACCACACACGGTAGATGCTATAACAGATATGAAGAACGAACCTAAGCAAACATATAGTGTAAAAGCAACCACACGAGTAAACCACAGAGATAAAGATTTTAAGGTGGTTCGGACTCTACCTGGAGTCCTACGTCCACCCCTCACTCAAATGAGTGAGGCTTCCCTAGTGCAAAAGCACTAAACAGCTGAAACACACCTTAAACCTGCTGCCTTACAGCTTGATGGCATACAAGGCCTGACCACAGATCTGAGCACACAAGCTTAGTCTATCTTCCTACTAACACTGGTAGGGACGGTTTACCACTGATACACAGCTTACAAGAAGATGTTCAAAATAACACAAAGGTAACAAAACACAAAACCCAGATAGGTTATAGGAAACTCAAGCATGATGAAAGTATCCCTGTCTGAAATCTAGAGGGCACTCTTGGCTTCTCCCAGATTAGTTGCTTCCTTGGAGAGTAGTTTCTCCTTTGCCATAGGAAGCTGGAGACGGAGCTTCTTCTTCTTGCAGAATGAAGAAGACGGTGAAGGAATAGAATTCTTCCCGCATCAGGACTTCACTGGATGGGAGTGTACACCCTTCTTCTTCTTTCTTCTTCCTCCTCCTTCTTTTCTTCTCACCTGCTCCTCTTACCAACTCGGATGCCTTCACACTCCCCTTCTATGCGTGTTCCCCCTTCTTATATAGCATGGCTCCCGCGCTCTCCTTTTGTTTCGAAAACATATTCTCTTTTTGCATGCATGGTACAAAGGCTGTTGTCCCTGATCTGGTAGCAAGAGATCTTGACCGTCCAGATCAACAGAAGCTTCTGAATATTGAGAAGAGTGGCCACTGATTGGCTAGAAAGAGATAAGGTACGTTGGCTTCTGATTGGTCTGACAATCCTCTTCATGCATGACAAGATAGGTTTGATTCTTCTTCCTCAAGGCAAAAACCCAATTCCGAATGAAACCCTTTCTAGGTGTTCTATGATTGATTTAGCTGCAAAGTGGGAATATCTTCTGCTAAAAGATCTTCTAAAACCTTGAGCCATCGATGCATATGGCTTCTGGTCATTGAGACTTGGAATTTTGTGCCCAGATTCTTTCCACGTGTCAGTTCGTAATGGACGCTTTCAGAGCTCACAAAGAGTGCGTTGACGCATTGTCCGTGTAGCGTCGACGCAACCTTCTTCAAGATGGCTTCGGCTGCTACTGGTACCATTGCTACGTTGACACATTGATCAACTGCATTGGCGCAACCAGCTAAAAGTTTGTTGCTTGTGTTGAGGATGAGTTGACGCAACATACTGTTGCATTAACTCAAAGAGGCCTGTTTCCAGGGCTAGGTGCATTGATTCATGGGTTCAACTCTTTTCCAGCTTGGGTGATGTTGGCCTCTGGCTATGTTGACGCTGCTGAAGCATTGCATTAACGTCTCAACGATTTTCCTTCTTGTTGGTTTCTTCTTCGTCTCATTTGTTAGCTGTAAGGAGCCATTTATCACCACTAATGCCCATTTGTCTGCCATACAAAGCTATTTTTCACCCTTATCGGCCTTGAGTAGTCACCTTTGTTGCCTTTGTCTCCGTTGATCTCAGCTTGACTGCCTTAAGTATCCCAACTTCACTACGTTGACGCACATGGATATTGCGTTGACGTAACTGCATTGGAGTTGTTAACTTCAGTCCCTTCTGCCATTTATCAGCTTCCTTGAAGTTGGCCATTGGCTGCGTTAACGCCATTAGAGCACTGCGTCAACGCTGCTTCTGCACTCTTCTTGTTGCAGGTTGCAGCCTCTGCTTAACCTCATCACTGTTGAAGGCCATTTGAACTAAATATGAAATTCCTCCTTTGATCTCAAAAATAAGTTAATCAGAGTCATTAATGCTTAATGAAGCTCCATATTTTAATTGATAGGGTTGAGAAACCCATGTATTGCTAATTCCATTGAAGATGCTTGATCTTTCTTCATGTTTCACTGCTATCGGCCATTTGTCATCATTAATAGACTGTTTTTCACTACAATAGGCTATATTTCAGCTTTAATGATGTATTTGTCACCCTTAAATCGTAGCCATTTGCTCCGTTTTCACCTTTGCAAGCTTCATAAAGTCTGTGTCGACGCTAAGGCCTTATGGCGTCGACGCAGCTTCATAACTTTCCATGTATCTAGCGTTGCAACCCATTTTATGCCCTTAGAGAGCTATTTGTCAACTGTATGGCCCATTTGTCACTACTAACCATCTATTTGTCACCCTTATTTTGCCTTTAGCCGTCGCCTTAGCGCCTTGACTAGCGAAAGGGTTTTGCCTCGACTCCGTGAGCTTTTGGCGTCGACGTTATCAATATAATTTCTTCTTCTTTTGCCATACTTCGACATGCAGAGCTATTTGTCACAAATGGGGACCTATTTGTCAGCCTTATCTTCTATTTGTCACCACAGACCAGCTATTTGTCACCACTATTCAGCTGGGAGCCTTCGCTCTGCTTTGTGCAGTTCATCTTTCTGCTGGCTTGCAACATAGCTGCGTCGACTCCATGGACAAATGGAGTCGACTTAGCTTCTAGATTTTCATGCATCTCGCTTGATTTTCATGCTTGTCACGCCCGGAGATATATATATACAGCGGAAGTAATATCAGGGACATGAGCAGCCGGCAAGATAAGTCTCTCGCAATCAAGATAATCAGAGCGCTAACATTCACACATAAGGAGGAATGCACACCAATTGACCAAAAATCCCACTTTATTAAATAATAATAAAAAAGTTTACATAAAGTTGACACTTGACTCAATTAACATCAACATTCTCTAGACTCAAGAAAAAATAAAATTACATCATAAGACTCAACTAGACTCGTGACATTCTAGGTCTTCACTTGATCATCAATCATCGCTCTCGGACCCATCACTAGCATAGTCTGAATTCGACTCACTTGAATTTCTTAAAAAGATTGAAAAAAAGTAGGGAATGGGCACACTTGCCCAGTAGGTATCTTCGTATCAACATGAAGGTAAGATTTAAGTAATTAACATTTTAGCTCTAGATGATAAGAAGAAATACGATTAAAATAGGCGGTATAAACCAATGTAACAATAAGTATGAAGATAAGTGTAGAGATGACAAATCATGACAATATAACTAAGCAAGAATATCAGGTGGCCTTTAATGTAACAAGAATGTAACGGGAATGTACTAGCAAGCATGTGTAATTTTATCATGAGCCCCGTGGATTTCACCCGTTTATAAAAAAAGTACTCCCGATGCAATGCGACGCCAGTGTTCATCATCCCCATGGTTTATAGTATGTTTCCGGCCATCTGCTGAGGGGGCTAGTGTCGATCCCTTAGACACTGTCCATGCCCGCCCTTGCATCTTCAAGTTATTCATTAAGTTACTTCCAAGAGAAAATAAAGTCTCGGCCAATAATTCAACAATAGTTTCATGATAATGTAACCAAGGTAAGAACGTACCAAAATGGAATCATGAAATCAAGGATGATTTAATGACAAGATCATGCTACGGGAGGAATCCAGTAGCATAACGGTACATTTATTAATTTCCATAATGTATTAATGGTTTATTGTTCAAGATGTTAAGGTCCAGCTAGTCCAAGGACCATCTAGGAACAGAGTAGAACCAACCCTTAGGGCAGAAATTCATTAACGCGATGCTCTTGAGGGTCACGATAACATATTAATGCAACATACAATTTGTGCGCGTTCATCGAAGGAGTCGACACAGGAACAAAATCAGGTTGACGCAGTGAGTAGTCTGTGGCTGAACAATAACGCGACTAAAGTAACCACCATGATAATTCATTAACGTGCATGGGACGAAGGGTGAGATCGGGACAGTTCACAAAAAACGAGAAAAACTCGAAGTGCTCTCTAACTTTTTGGTTTTTAGGGTACAACCAGCTCGACTGGCTTGAGGGAATCCAAGGCTAGCGTAGACTTACGGAAACCTTGAAACATGATCACCTAGTCCGGTAGAAGGAATATCCGATGGAGAGGATCTCAAGTCCAAGAGTGTGCACCTATCAAGTGCAAAGTGTAACTAATATCCACGTACCAGAATACGAGCTATATGTGACTTATGAAACTGAAATAAGATGAGAAAGGAGCGCGTGTATCTCATGTAATCCATTGAAAATTCATTTATATACAAATTATATGATGGTTTGGCATGAAATTAATATATAATGAAATTAAACTTTGAAAAGCATGCTAACACTAAATATGCAATTTTGACATGATCAGGAAGTGAAACTACTAAAATAAAATAGGTATAATAGCGTATTTATATCATGGGAAATAACAAGGTTTGGTATGTGTCACGGTGCATTAACGCGACAGACACATCCCGCACGTTCTTAAGTTAACGCGGTGTAAGTAACGAGCGCGTTATAGTATGAACGTGACGTATCGGGCATGCGCGTTAATAGACGCGACCTCTGTTACGACCGCAATCATCCCTTTGTGAGACAGGGGCAATATCGGTCTTGCAGGGCTATTTTCTATGGCCAATAATCATGAACCCAACATGAATATAGTAAAAGAAGCATGCTATAATGGAAATAAGGCATGGAGATGCATAGATTTGCGTGATTTACGTCAAAGTCATCATATTTTTATTAAAGACAGGATTCATGCATGCTATGATAACCCTATATGCACAGTGATAGTAAAATATGAAATTCTCCGAGTATGGTGCATGAACTCAAAAGAAATCAAGGGGCTTATGTTCCTAACACGTTACTTTAGCCATCCATGAGATAACCTACCTCATGGGATGTTCCTAAGCAGAGAATTTCTGAATGGAAGTATGCTCCTATTCCTGCGCGTCCTGCTTGGAACCAACGATTTCCCAACCTTCTATCTCCTTAACACCTTGACCTAAATTCATGGAAATTGGAGGGTAGGTAGAAGATACTAAGGGGAACAAATTGCTCTAAAAACTCAATGTAAGATTACCTCGATTAGGGCTTCTAAACCTTGAATCTTCCCTAGACGGACTCACTCGTTCCTGTGTGATCTACAGGGAACCCGCGACTTGTGGGGATTCTATATCTCCAACGGCTTGACCTCCTAGCACGATATTTGGAGAGGAGTTAGTCAATACTAATGGGAATAAAACGTTCTTAAGGACTAACAAGAAATAACTCTTCCTTACCGTCGAACCAGGCAAGCCAAAACTAGGGTTCGCACAGGTTGGACCTAAGTTCTATTTATATAGAAAGATCTATGATTGAGGGATTTGATCAAATTAGAGTTCTTATTTGAGGTAGATTCGATCCCTAAGAGTCCTAGGTAGGTTTCTTTTTTGAGATAACATCGATCCATGGCCAAATCATAGATATAAACCCAAGCTTTCCGTGTTTTACCACACATTGATTCTGTGAGATTATCGCAGTCATCAGGAGTACCGCGACTATTATGAACGCGGCGTATCGTGTGGGCGCGTTCTGTCCTTTACTTCGAATTTGAATTTTATTCAAACTCCCCCTTCTAATTATCACTTACTTCCCTTATTTATCCAATCTAAATCCGAAATAAGCCCTAATTATGTTTCTTTAGGTGTGCTTGGGCCTAAAAGGCTTTGGATTGGGTCCTTTGGGCCTATTTAGGTGGGGTTAACCTTTTGGTTAATTTAAGGTCTTCAAAATTATTTGAATTAACCTATAATTCTCTTAATAGCCCATTAAGCCTCTTTTTTTATTTTTTTTATTCTAGAAAAATCAGGGTTGCTACAATGCTTCTGGCCATTGCTTTGTCCAAAATTGAACCTGTCTTCACAGATCTCATGGAGACTCATGTGTTAACATTATCAAACAATATTGGCATTATCAAAAATGCATGAAGTTCAAGGATTCGAACATTGACATCATCAAAAGAAACATATGGACCTTCAGGATCAAAATCATATGAAACTCAAGGATGAGTCGTAGTGTTGACATCATCAAAATATAGGGACACAACATAACGGCATCAAAACGGACGATTTCCACAAATCAACCCAAACCGACTCACATGGGTATCCGGCCTCATACCGGCCCCGAATCCCGAGCAAATGGAACCAAACCGACGGGAATTGAACCCCGACAAGCCAGGGGTTCAAATTCTAGCATTAGAATCGAAAACCATCGCCTGGAATGGCAACTTTGTCTCACACCCCCGAAACATGCATTTTACCCCAACAGGGGAAAACCAGCAAAAACTCGCACATATCGACACGAAATCGCGAGGGAATGCAGGAAATAGGTAGAGCATCCATCCCCCTACCTCCACCGAAGACCTCGCACGCCGAAAAGTCCAAATCCACGTTGAAAATAATCACATGAACCCTGCCCGCACTTCGAATCCACGGAATGGGATCGCACCAACGCCACGCCCCGATTATCGCACCATCACGCTCCTGGTCGTCTCCACAGTGTCCACGCCTTGTCCACCTCTGCCACGATCGGTCGCCCATGGAGAAGGGAAGAGAGGAGAGAGAGAACGGAGGGAGAGAATGAGAGACGATGAGAGGAGAGAGGGGGTGAGGTGAGGGTTAAAAGAAAAAGAAAAAAAGAAATTATGAATATTTTTGAAATCCGATATTTGGCCCAAAATTCCATAAAATACGAAAAAATAGCCTACGCGGTCCTCAAAAAGAGCACAACGCACCTGCAATGTCACGGAGTCCAAAATATCAACGGCTCACCCTCCACGGTGTTCCGTAATAAATCAGCCCGAAAAATTGATTCAAAGGCCAAACTCCACTCCAGACCCACGAAAATGTTCCAAAAGCTCTCAGATTCCGATCCAAAGGATCCTGGGTATTACATCCTCCCCTCCTTTAAGAAATTTCATCCTTGAAATTTAAGGAACCAATAGGGAACAGGGAAGAACAACCTACATAGCTGGCAACGCTTCCCCAAGCTCCAGCCAAACCCAACACACAAAAACATGATAACATGATTCTCGAAAACATGATTCAGAGGAACACTGCCAGACCATGATCACAAGCAAGATCATCATGCTCCAGATCTCAAAGCACATTGATCCAAATAACGAGCATAGCACACAAAGGAACACAAGTCTGGCACCTCCAAACATGGCATTATCGCTATCATCTCACGTAGCAAAGAGACACGACCCATGCCACGAAATAGCCACCGACAAAAAAACATACTCGGCGGACAACACAAGCATCAGCTCGCATAAGCAAGACAATCATCTCAGCTGACTGCTACCACCCATCGGCTTCCGCACCATACAACACTTCATGTTCAGGCGAGCAGAACGCCAACGGCATCACCAGACCATAAACGCATTCAAGTCGGTCCTCACTCAGACATTACATCTGATTCGGGTTTCATGCCAACTCTACCATCTCAGGAGAGTACAACAAAACCAACCGCAAGACCTAAGTCCACACAATTCTAAACTCAGACTCACTGGGAACTCCTCCCAAGCTGACTACAAGCATAGTCCATCATACAACCAAATGATGGACACCTGCAAATTCCTAGCTCCATTCTCAACACAAAACCACGGGCCACAACCACAAGCTGGGTCACTTCTGGGCATAATCACAGCTGACCACACGGCTATTCGTGCCAGCCGCTCACAGCTTTCCAATAAGGACCCACAAGAACCTCTTAGAAAATGCATCTCTCTTGTCTCGAGAGCACAACTTCCAAGAAACGTAGAAAAAGGGTACTCATCTAGCACATAGGCCGACATATTCCCTAATTCTCACACCTTCCAGTGCCAACAACCATAATGCCTCAAGCAACGGCATGGCAACCAACATCATCAAGGCACACATAGCCAAGACAATCTCAGACCGAGGAAATAATCCTCTCGACTGGTCAGAATCTTCCAACCTTACGATCCTCGACCGGTGGGTTATGAGCCCACACGCTTCCGCTGCGTACTCAACACAACGCACACAAGCATCACAATATCTCGACATCTGCATCTTAGCATACCTCTCGGCTCCATCGCAATTAACCAAACGGCAATATACCACGCCTCAAGTATTGATCATGCCAACTGCCGATCACAAGTCGCCATAGCGCAGTCCATCGTGCCAAGAGCCACAACACAAACCATAATAAACACCTACCTCAGCACAACCTCAAAACAAAGCCAAAAGACAGGATGGGGAAGATCAAGCTCGGCTAACAACAGCTTACCAGGAAGGAAATCCTTAGCTCTCCCGAGCACTCTCTCGGTCAGGGCATCCAAACGACCACCTCAACCACAACCTTAACTCCTCAGGGCTGACGAAACCTCAAGATGGGATGGCCAAAGCAACATTAATCTCCACTGGAAAACATGCACGGCCATCACACCATAAATAACTCCCATCAGCCACCTGATCATGCCACAGAAAGCTCGAACGGCGCACTACAGACTCACGCCTGCCGGCAAACTTTGCCCAACGCAGCACAAATGTGACCAACACCACGACGAAAGAAGGACTCTCCATCACATCCTAACAAGAGCAAAACCACCTTCACAGTGACAACATAGCGTACACAAGCTCTCACGCGAGAAGCAAAGCGGTAAAGAAACACAAAACCTATGCCAGCTGCCGACTGTAGACCTTATGGACTCTGATTACTGCAATATCTCAAATTCCCATGTACTTTCCACACCCCTTGCTCGGATACCACTTGTGACGACCTAGAACCCGGATACCGGGTAAACCTGATACCACTTGATCCTGAGAGGCCTCCCAAGAGCTATAAGGCTCCGAAGAGAAAGAAACGTGTATGTGGGTACATTGAACTTCAAGATAAAGTAGTAAACAATTATAACACTATGATCGGGACTATTAAATTAACAAAAGTAAAATTACATTTTCAATTAAATAGATTAACTATAGAGCTATGACAGAGTCCAGTCCAAAATTAAAGTACTGTCCATAAGAAGAGAAACGTACTCTAAAGTTGGGGGTAGCCCGACATTGGCAAAGCTGGCACTAAGAACCACCGCACGACATCTCCAAACCTCGAGGAAGAGTAGCTACACCTAAAAAGTTAGGGGTGAGCCTCGTCTCACTGGCTCGGTAGGGGTCCCGCGGATCCCCACCACGAAAACTAAAGTGGTAATAGCAGTGCTAAACAACAGCAGGAACAGTAATAATAAGAACAAGAGTAACAGCCGTAACGACAACAATCGAGAAAACTATGGCTGAGCCGCAAGCTACTCCTATCGATAAGAAACACAAATCCCCTTACTCACGGTCGGGAACTGTCGAACTAACACAACAGAACTCTAGCTATACAGCCAGGAAACGTCATGACATCCCAGTCGTGAAGGCTTGTCCTCAAAGACAAAAGCCCAACTCTAGACCACATAGTCTAAAAACCACCAACATATACATGACCTCACTATCGTGTACTCTACACTGACTATGGGTAAAGCTGAACACCAACTACCCAAAGAACCACGTTAGCATAGACGGAAACTCAAACCACAAGACAAAACCGCAAGTCAAGAGACTCTCAAGTTGCAGGGCTCACGCTGCATGAGAAACACACGAGCCATGAGAATTATATGTCAAGTGACAGAAGTACCTCCTCACCAGAAGAAAGGCCAGATGCATCCACTGATGTCTTACACTACGTCTCGGGTGTCTCCCACTCGCATGGTTTCCGGTAATTGAGAGACCGAACAAGTAACGAAGGAATAACAGTAACGAGTGACTAGTCAGGGTCACGCCCGTCGGCGCTAGTCCAATGCCCCTGACCACGTGTGCACACACAAGCTCACTGTCTTAAGCCAGGCCTCTAGTTGGTTTTCCCCTCCCATCAGACTCTAACGGCTAGACAAAGGGGCCCACGACAACCAGCCTAAAAACCATCTCTACCGGGAACTGACCCGCCACCACTCTCAGGTGGGCCGACACACGAAAGTGTCGTTAGGCTACGACTAGTGGAGGCTCACTAGACACAGAGACTCAAAACGCCGAAGTACGAACATGCTAAGTATGCATCTGTCACAAGTACTCAGAACACAAGACAACATACAACTGCCAGACTCAGGACAACCGATTAGAACTACTAAAACAACGATCCTTGAGTCACAAGATTCTGGTCAAGATGGCCGTACAAAGCGGCAATAAGCCGACAATCAGCCTTGTCCCTGGGTCAAAGAACCATCGGAAAACACATTATGGAAGCAGCACAGAACAGTCGGATCCACATCATCAATAATGAGTCCTCGACCCCATAGCCGCTCATCGTACTCACAATTCTGCATAACGAGAAACACGGAACACGAGGGATCATCCGAGCCCTCTAACCACATTGGCACGCAAGATGAGATAATACGATATCCCTCAGCGTCCAAAGGATAGTCAAAATCCCAACAGGACAACCGAGACATGTTGAGTCTCTCCAGGTGATTTTGATGATAACAAAACCCTGGACGTGCTTTCTATCTGGTGCCATGCATAATTGCTCAAGAACGAGCATCGTACGCATTTTTAGGCCAATTTCTATTACGATCAATACTCAAATGCTCACCATCTTTAAAATGCAAAAAAAGAGCTTAAATGGACTTCAAATCAATGCAAACATACACTCAATCCAAGGCTTGATTATATGTATATGATCTCTTGGGCTAATGAGTTGTTTTTGCAGGCAAAGCAGAATTTAGTCGACCAATGAAGGCATTTCGGTCGACCAAAGTTTCCAGCGTTCAGAACTCTAAAATGTTATAGAGTTCGGTCGACCAATGGACTCGTTCGATCGACCAATCCTCCCAGCGTTAAAAATTTACAGGTTTCTCAGAGTTCGGTCGATCGACCGAAATTTTCGGTCGACCGAACCCTTCGAGGGAACTATTGTTGACCTTGTTCTCTTCAACGTGTTCAAGCCTTCTTGTTGAACCCCCTCCTTGTGGGTATTACTAAATAGATTTTGATGATGACCAAACACTATTTTTATGTGTGAATTGAAATTGAGTTGTTCCAACATGAATAGCTTTGGAAATGCACATTCATGATGTAGACTTGGAGCTTTTGGAGGTACAAGAGTAACTTCGTCTGGTAAGGCTTTTGAACGTAAAATTACAATGCTAAATCTAATTCAGAATGTATGTCTTTACGGGGCAAGGAACGTGCTTAAGGAACTCGAGGACGGTTGGTGAGATCGACTTCAACATATTTACTTTTGAATATGTGGTTTGAAGTTCATTATTTTGATCTCAAGGATTAAATTGGTTTAGAACTTATCTAAGTTTAAATGGTTTGAGTTTCATTCCCTCTCATGCTTTAAAAACCATCTTGAAACCCCTAGACTTGTTCTTGGACTTAGTGGGTCTTTCAATCAATCTTTTAGATCTTCTGGAACAAGGGTCGACCCCTAGGTCCCCTGGTTCTGTTAACGTGGGTCTTTTATCTCCAGCTGAAAGGGTCGACCCCAAGGGTCGACCCCTGGTGATTGTTTTTTAGAACCCGGCGGGCTCCTTCACCAGACCTGCAAGGGTCGACCCATTCACTCGAGGGTCGACCCCAAGGGTCGACCCCTAAAAACCCATGTTGCCAGAATTGTTAAACCAGCACGGGTTCTTGGAAGGGTCGACCCCAAGGGACGACTCATGCTGTCTGGCCCATCCGTCCCCTCACGAGGGTCGACCCCAAGGGTCGACCCTTTCTGGTCTGGGCGGCGCCGTGATTGTGGACTCTTGGCATTTCGACCAAATGGTCCAACCACACTTGTGTGGCTATCCTTAATCCACTCCATAACAAGTGGATCTTGTTCCATGGCTGTCCCTTGACCACCCTTGGCCTATATAACAACTTGTAGAGGATGAAAACCCTAAGAGAAATACGTATGTCCTGATTTTGGGTTACTTCCTAACATTTGTGTGTGCAGGTCGCAGCAGCCACCTCCAGCCCTTGTTCCACCTTGGTGTGCGCGTGAATGTGAAGGGAAGAAAGAGGAATCAAAGTTCCAATCAAGCCTCTGCTGTTGGCTGCGAGCGAAATCGAGATTCAGCCACATCTGAGCCAAGATCATCAAGAACGGTCATCGTGCTGCCCAAGTGTTTGATAAAATTCACAGAAGAGAAAGGGGGAGCTCCAACCAGGATAAATCAATCCTTCTTCACTCTTTCCATTCTGAATCATTTAGTTTAAACTTGAGCATACGTTTGTAATCATTATTTCAAATATTTGTGTGTGGTGTTCGTGTTTGGTAACACGAACGTGTGTGTGTGTGTGTGTGTGTGTGTGTGTGTGTGTGTGTGTGTGTGTGTGTGTGTGTGTGTGTGTGTGTGTGTGTGTGTGTGCGCTTGCTGTTCTACACAGCATGTGTGTGTGATTCACTACATAGTGAAGCCTTAATCCTCCGTGTGAGGGGTGGACGTAGGGGACACGGCAGTGTACCCGAACCACCTAAAAATTCCGTGTGTCAATTGTGGTTTGCTATTCTGATTACTTGTCGAGTGGGCTTCGCGGTGAGGTGAGTATTCACCATTTTCTCTATCAATCACACCCACTTCACACGCATTCGCGAGTGTGATCCTGTTCGTGTAAGGCTAGAGCTTGTGTGCATAATGAGTATAGAATTCACGTAGGTAGTTTCTTTTAATTGGCCATCAATTCACCCCTCCCCTCTTGATTGCCACCTTCCGGGACTCAACAATTGGTATCAGAGCCTTGGTCTCTGTTTAATCTCGACCACACGGTCGTCAGAGCTAGATCCCATTAAATGGCAAACAAGGGGATGATGCCCGACGGGCATTCTATTCAAAGACCTCCGTTCTTTGATGGATCAAACTACCCCTACTGGAAAAACGGAATGTATGTTTTCCTACGTGCCCAAGACTACGATGTTTGGCGTGTCATAAGTAGGGGTCCATATGTATTATCTGAAAATGAGAATGAGTGTGATGAAGAAGATATTAGGAAGTGTTCAGCGAATTTTAAAGCTATGAATATAATTCAATGTGCTGTTCATCCTAATGAATACTCACACGTATATCTACGTGTTCCTCTGCACTAGAGATGTGGAACAAGCTACGGCTTATCTATGAAGGAACGTCGGAAGTAATGGAAACCAAAGTCAATCTTTTAGTCCGGCACTACGAGCTGTTCGCAATGAAGCAAGATGAGTCCATTTCTGACATGTTTGCTAGATTGACAGAAATTACAAATGGACTAAAGGGACTTGGCAAGGAGTATTCCAACAAGGAGCTTGTCAGAAAAGTTCTAAGATCCCTCTCTCCACAGTGGCATACAAAAGCCACTGTAATTGAAGACTCCAAGAGTCTCAGCACTCTAACTCTGGATGAGTTGATCGGCTCGCTGATGACATATGAAATAACCATCAAAAGGAGCGAGGAGGATCACAAGAAAAAGAACATTGTCACACCATTGGCCCTAAGGGTGAATCCACAAGATTCAGAGGGTAGTGACATTGATCCCATTGGCAACACTGAAGATGAGGAACTGGTTGCCAGGATCACATAAAGAGCAAGAAGGTTCGTCAAAAGAACCAGAAACTTTGGTGGTCAGTTCAAGAAGGGACCAAGAAGGCAAGGACCAAAAAGAAGAGAAAGTAGCAAGAAAGAAGAAGTGATTTGCTATGAATGCAAGAAACCCGGCCATCTGCAGGGTGAGTGCCCCGATCTCATCAAGAAGGTGAAGAAAGGCAAGTTTAGGAAGCCCAAGGCCATGATGGCCACATGGAGCGATGAAGATCAGGAGGAATTCGGAAATGAAGATGGACTAGATGAGCTAGTCCAAAATCTATGTCTCATGGCCAATGACGACGAAGGAAATGAGGTAAATTCTGAAACTGAAACTCTTACTTGTGAACAATGGCAAATTACATATGAATCTTTATATGAAAAATGTAAAAGATTCAAATCTGAAAACATAAATTTGAAAAAGAAAATTGATCATTTTTTGCATACTAAAAAATCATGTGAAGAGTGCCATGCTTTAAAATCAGAAAATGAAAACATGAAGCATGAAAATGAAATTCTTGCATCCAAAATTGAACTGTTTGAAGAAGAGATTTCATGCATGAGAGAAGAACAATCCACATTTCTGAAAATACATGAAGAATTGAAAAATGATATGAAACAAGAAAAGCTTGAAAGCATTACTTGCAATGAAGCCAAAGTAAAGGCTGAAAAATAAAGCCAATCTCAAATGGCTCAAATAAAAGAGCTAAAGGATGCTCTTGCCATCCTTGAAAAATCAAAAGTTCAAACAACCCATTGGGCCCCCATAAGTTCAGCATCCTCCAAACCAAAGAAACACATGCATAATTCCTTTTCAAATGTTGGTAGAAGGAGAAAAAGAGAAAGAGCCATCACTTGTTTCTATTGTGAAAAAATGGGTCATGACATGTATGATTGTAGAACTCTGAAATATGATGAAGAAAATTCTGCTAGATTCAGAAATAGAACATATATGCATCATGCCTCTAACCGTCATGGACCCAAGCTTGCTTGGGTACCAAAATCTTCATAAGCACTTTGGTTGAATTCCAGGTCTACTCGAGAGCTCAAAGGAACAAATGGTATTTGGACAGTGGTTGCTCTTGGCATATGACGGGAAACGAGGAATGGTTTATGGACCTACATGAAAAGGATGGTGGGACAGTAGCATTCGGTGGTAAGGATAAAGGTAAAATCATCGGAGAAGATAAGATAGGTAAGAATCAAAATCATACCATTGAAAATGTATTGCTTGTGAAAGGTTTGCATCATAATCTCTTAAGCATAAGCCAACTTTGTGATAAAGGATGCAATGTGATTTTTGATTCTAACCACTGCACTGTTTTGAATAGAAATACTCATGAGATAAAGTTCATTGATTTCAGGTATAACAATGTTTATATGATAGACTTGAATGATGCCTCTCATGAGAATTTATGTTTAGTTGCAAGGAACAATGATGATGCTTGGCTCTGGCATCGCCGGCTTGGGCATGCTAGTTTCAATGTTTTGCTGAAATTATCTAAAAATGATTTGGTAATTGGACTGCCCAAGTTGAAGGCCGTCAATGATGGAGTGTGTGGGGCGTGTAGCATGGGGAAACAAACAAGGACATCATTCAAGAGCAAGAATGATGTGACCACATCGAGACCCCTTGAAATCATCCACATTGATCTCTTTGGACTAAGCAGAACACACAGCTTGGGTGGTAAATTATATGGTTTTGTAATTGTGGATGATTACTCAAGATTCTGTTGGGTTTACTTCCTTTCTCATAAAAATGATGCCCTGACGGAATTTGAAGTATTTTGCAGGGTGGTTCAAAATGAAAAGGGGTTTTGCGTCAAAACCGTGCGGAGTGATCACAGCAGGGAATTTGATAACCATGAGTTCAGCAATTTTTACAGGGCTCAAGGCTACACTCACGACTTCTCCGCACCAAGAACCCCCGAACAAAATGACGTTGTTGAAAGGAAGAATAGAACACTGATCGAAATAGCAAGAACCATGCTAAATGAGTATAATCTACCGAGGTACTTTTGGGCTGAAGCAGTGAACACAGCCTGCTACATAATCAACCGTGCCATGGTAAGACTGTTGTTGAAGAAAACCCCCTATGAGCTGTACCGAGATAAGAAGCCAAACATTTCATATCTTAGACCATTTGGCTCAACCTAACATTCATAACAATGGTAAGATAGACCTGGCAAAATTTGATCCCAAAAGTGACAAAGGTATACTTCTTGGGTACTCACTTAGCTCAAGAGCATATCGAGTGTACAACCTGAGAACTCTTGTAGTTGAGGAAATCCCCCATGTCATTATTGATGAATCATCTCAAAATAGAACTAATGAAAAATCTGTCTTGCAGGATGATGAGTTGGATGTTGGAGATATCGGGAAGAAAGAAAGAAAAACTGAGAAACAACAAGAAGAAGAACAACAAGAAGATGATGCTAATCAGGAAATTCAAGTTGAACAACAGCTACCAATTCAATGGACCTTTCCAAAGGACCATCCGCTGGACAATGTGATGGGCAATGTAGAAGAAGGAATACGGACACGAGCCTCTTTCAAGGAAGTTGAAAATCAGGATTACATAGCCTTGCTTTCTCAATTTGAACCTCACTCCATAGAAGAAGCCTTGAATGATGAGTCCCATGCAAGAACTGCACCAGTTCCAAAGGAACAAAGTGTGGTTCCTTGTTCCATGCCCTAAGAATCACTCCGTGATCGGAACGAAATGGGTTTTCCGAAACAAAACAAACGATCAAGGAGTGGTAACTAGGAACAAGGCCAGGCTAGTAGCCAAAGGCTATAGCCAAGAGTTAGGAATCGACTTTGATGAGTCTTTTGCTCCAGTAGCAAGACTTGAGGCAGTGAGGGTTCTCTTAGCATTTGCATGTTGTTACAATATCAAGTTATTTCAAATGGATGTTAAGAGTGCATTTTTGAATGGCTATATCCAGGAGGACGTGTATGTGGAGCAACCACCGGGGTTTGAAGACACAAAGCATACAGACCATGTGTACAAGCTAGACAAGGCACGTTACGGTCTGAAACAAGCACCCCGTGCATGGTATGAACGGTTAAGTGATTTCCTCATTCAAAATGAATTCAAACGAGATAATGTTGACCAAACCCTCTTTACAAAATCGAATGGTAAGGAAATCTTAATTGTTCAAGTTTATGTTGATGATATTATTTTTGACTCCACTAATGATACTCTCAGTAAAGACTTTACAAAATTAATGCAAAGTGAGTTTGAAATGAGTCTTATGGGAGAGCTAACATTTTTCTTGGGATTGTAGGTAAATCAAACGGTAGATGGGTTGTTCATTCATCAAAAGAAGTATGCAATGGAGTTGCTGAAAAAGTTCAATTTGACATCAACAAAACCACAACCAACTCCTATGTCCACCTCAATAAAAATTGATCAAGATGAGACAGGTAAATCAGTGGACCAAAAACTCTTTAGAAGCATGATAGGTTCACTACTGTATTTAACTGCCAGCAGGCCCGACATTCAGTTTGATGTTTGCCTATGTGCAAGATTTCAGTCAAATCCAAAGGAATCACATATGTCGGCTGTAAAATGGATTTTTAGATATATTGCTGGTTCAAGTAATTTAGGATTATGGTTTCCGCATAATTCGAGCTTTGATTTAATTGCTTATTCCGATGCCGATTATGCGGGTTGTAAAGTGGATCGGAAAAGTACTAGTGGGTATTGCCATTTTCTTGGAGGATGTGTGGTCTCATGGGCCTCCAAGAAACAAAACTCAGTGGCTCTATCAACCGTCAAAGCCGAATATGTGGATGTCGGGAGTTGCGTTGCCCAGGTGCTATGGAACCAACAACAGATGATTGATTATGGCATTTCTTTCAAAAACACTTCCATCTTGTGTGACAACACTTCAGCCATAAACTTGTCAAAGAACCCAGTCCATCACTCTCGCACAAAGCATATTGAGATTAGACATCATTTTCTCAGGGATCATGTGAGCAAGAGTGATGTAGAAATTAGGTTCATTGAAACAGACCAACAAATTACTGACATTTTCACCAAACCTCTAAGTGAAGATAAATTCACAACATTTAGGAGAGAATTAGGGGTTTGTCGGATAGACGTGTCTGAGTCTTGATCAGTTGCATATCTATGTATCTCCGTCAGCATCGCATGCATTTGCATTAGTATAGTGCATAGTTGAACTTCCCCTTGTCATGCATGTGCATTATTATTGCTTGAAAAACAAACAAAAATTGTATGAAAAATCTTGATTGCATGTCTTGCATGTCTTTTATTCATAGAATACAACCATGTCTTTGTAATTTCTATGGCCGATATTTCCTTGAGTTCTTTTAATGCTAGCAAGAGAGCATACTCCCTCGAAATCTGAAATTTGGAGACGTTAGAATATGAACGTCTACTATGATCCTAGATTTTCTTGAAACAACTTCCCCAATGCATTCACCCATAAAACAACTCCAATTCCTTGATTCCAACATGATATTATCATTGGGGATTCGAGCCACATCATTTTTTTTTCTCTTCCCTTTCCCTTCAAAATTTTTTGGTGAAAAACAGTGGAAGGGTCGAGCCCAAGGGTCGACCCATGCAGAAGGGACGACCCCAAGGGTCGACCCTCGCGATTGCGGATCCTGTCTGGGGTCGGGGTGAAAGGGGTCGACCCACTGGGTCAACCCGTTACGGTCGGGCGGCGTCCGCCTCATCCGAACCGCCCTAAACAGGGTGGAAACCCTTTGTTTCCTCCTTCCCATCTCCTAAAACTCCCAAAGCCCCCTTCTAGCCCTAGCCACCACTCCTTTCATGCCCTCAAATCCCCTCTTGGCACCCACATGCTCAAGCCCTAGCCGGGGCTCTCTCGGTGGCGTCCCGTGCACAAATCCTTCCGAGCGAGTCCAACGCGTCTTCCTTCAGCTTCACTCCCACTGAGGTATGTTCTTGATGTGTGGAGGATCATAAATCTTTGTGGATAGCATTCCTCTCTCGTTGAACCATCTAGATCTACACCCTCATCAACCGGTTCCTTCGGTCTATGTTTAGATGGCCCCAAAGAGGCGTTCTTCTCGCAGCAGAGGGGAGTCTAGTGAGGCCATGGCACGTCGTGGTAGGGCGGCCGCATATGGCAGAGAATCTGCGCCTTCGAGCAAGGTCTTGGACAGAAAGGTACTCCGACCTCGAGCGGTATCATTTGTCAATCTTAACTACCATCTTCAGAGTTTAGTGGATGTTCATTGCAGTCAGCCAAATTTGGATTTCTTCATGTCTGAACATCGACGCATTTATCCGAATTTGGTACATCAATTTTATAGCAACTTCACCATGTCCGGGGAACATCCGATTACTGTGGTTAATGGCCAACGGGTTATACTCTCCACAGAATTTTTAGGAGTGGCATTTAATCTCCCTCATGAAGGCTTTACATTTGGAGATATTGTGGTTCCTGAAGAAACTGTTTATCAAATGATGACATCTGAAGAAAAAGGTGCACATTCACTTGCTGGGTTAAACGCCAATCATTTTCCTCCCCTGCAGCATATATAACACAGGATGATCACTACTATCCTGCTCCCAAGAGGAGGAGGCCATGACAAAGTGACAGAGATCCATATGTTCTTATTTTACTGTCTCTTGGGTGGTATTCCAGTTAATTTTCCAGCTATGTTTTTAGCTTATATGTGTAACAGCATGAAGCACAAGAATAGAACTCTTCCATATGCCGCCGCACTTTCTGCTATATTTGCACGCCTGGACATCAACCTCTCAAAAGAATCTTCTCAGGACATTAGAGAGACTGATATATTTACTGTTCATTCTATTTGTCATAATATGGGCTATGAACTACGAGATGGCAACTTGGTCCGGACATTGAAAAGTGCTGCACATGAAATCAGTTCTGAGGAGGAGGATGACGATGATGCACAGGCCGGTGTGTAACAGCCACATATTCCTGTTGAGGACATGCCTTCCGAGGCGATACAGCTGCTCATGGACCGTTTGGATACTATTGATGATCGTTTAGACAATTATGGGGAGACTATGGAGGCTATGCAACATGCTCTCGCTGATCTGAAGCTATATCTCATCAAGAGCACTCTCAGTATGTTACTAATACTTTGGCTACTCAATCCCACTTGCTTGAAAAAGTCTTGGAGTATATTAGGCGTTCGCCAAGCTCACCGACTATGGATGACAATTAGACGGCTATGCTCTTGCAGAATGGCACACTTCCTATCCCTTGTCACCCCCTCCTTTTTGATGATGCCAAAGGGGGAGAAATCTTGTACTATATGTGTGCCCAGGCAGTCGGTTATCGGCTACTTATATTCTATGTGTGTGTTGTGTGCTTGCATGCCTGTGTGATTTCATCATATTTATGATATTTCTGTTCATTAGCAATGTTGCATTTCAGTCTTGTTGCATTTCCGTTTGCATTTCAGTTGTGTTCAGTTGCATCTCATGCATTACATCATGTAATTCGCCCTTGAACTCAGACCTTGTTTACATTTAACCTGTGTTGTCGGCAAAGTACTTTGGAACGTGTTTATGTTCTTCAATCTCACATTGTTGGCTGGTCTTGTATTTCACTATTACAATGCTTCTTGTGTTTTACTCTGAATATGAAGGTTTAAGGTGGAACTCAATGATAATGCTAAATCTTTTTGAAGTCATATGTGTATGTAAGGCATGTAGTATTTTGTCATCATCAAAAAGGGGTAGATTGTTGAACCCCCTCCTTGTGGGTATTACTAAATAGATTTTGATGATGACCAAACACTATTTTTATGTGTGAATTGAAATTGAGTTGTTCCAACATGAATAGCTTTGGAAATGCACATTCATGATGTAGACTTGGAGCTTTTGGAGGTACAAGAGTAACTTCGTCTGGTAGCTTTTGAACGTAAAATTACAATGCTAAATCTAATTCAGAATGTATGTCTTTACAGGGCAAGGAACGGGCTTAAGGAACTCGAGGACGGTTGGTGAGATCGACTTCAACATATTTACTTTTGAATATGTGGTTTGAAGTGTTAGGGTGCTAGGCCCGGATACAGAGGGGGGTGAATGTATCCTTCTATGTATAATGGCCAAATAAAAACTTGGATGCTAGAGATAGACACAGAATAGAACCAATTCGATTCAACTCAAATACAAACACTTGGAGCGTGCCAATTCAAGCATCTAGCGGAAGCAAAGCAAACAATCAAACCACTGCACAATAGATTTTTAGGTGGTTCGGTCCACAGACCTACATCCACCCCTCACTCCCAACCGGAGTGAGGCTTCCACTAGCACAGGCTAGAACGCAGACTCAGTCTGCAAACAGTTGTTGCCACACAGCTTGACCAGGGGAACAGCCTCCCCTCTTCCTCCCAACCGGAGGGACCACCTAGTCTTGCAAACCACAAGACTAGAACCGGAGGACCAATCCTCTCTTCCTCCAAACCGGGGGAACCAAGCAATGACTTCAGTCACCAGCAAACTAGAGGTCGAAGACCTCTCTTCCTCCAATCAGAGGGACCCCTGGACTTGCAACCCACAAGCCCAGAACCGGAGACAAGTCTCCCTTCTCCTGAATCCACAGGAGGAACCCGATCCCCAGTCCAGAGGATCGGAAGTACAAAGGTAATCAGAAAACAAAGGAAAATAATAAACGAAAATAACACAGCAATCAGAAAGCTGTAAAAGATGAAAACACAGATGTGGCTCTCAACGGAGCTGACTGGCCTGGATCTGATCCATGGTCCAGTAGGAACTAGTCTTCAGATGAAGCTTCTTCTTTCTCTTCCTTTTTCTTCTCTGCTTCCTTCTCTCACTCGCGAGCTCTCTCTCTTTCTCTTTTTACTTCTACTTCTTCTCTCACTCTGCCACTCCTCTTTTTCTTCTTCTTCTCTTCTCACTGGATCGAATACTCTCTGCTGCTCTCAGACTTGATGTATAGACTTTGCTCCTTTGCTATCAATCAGCCTTCTTTAATGGAAGAAGGCTCGTATATATAGCAGTAGCAGCAGCAGCTCCTGGGCTCGTGGCTTCCATGTTTTCCCTCCCAAGGAATTCGCCAGAACCGAGGCAGCTGCAGCCACGTGTCAGCATCTGCATACCTCATCCTCCTGGGATCACGAGCTAGGTCATCAATCTCGGTAAGAATCCCTGTCAGACATAGCATCGGATAAGTCATCAGTTTAGGTCTGAACACCCTGTACAGACTCTGTGAATGCAAAGCATTGTATAGACTTCAGAAATCAATATAGCAAGTGTGTACAGAGTGAGGGAGTGTATACACTTAGAAGACTTCATGCGTGCTCAGTGTATATACTTGCTGAAGAGTGCATTATCATAACAGAAGAGTGTGTAGACTAAGGCCTTCTGTTCGAGACAAAAGCCAATGTACAGACTTGATGCTGTACAGACTTGATGTTGATCAAGACACCTTTGGATATCAGCCCAAGGCATCAACGCATCCAGTGTCAGCGTCGACGCAGTGAACAAGACAGGTGATGAACAATGTGTAAACTTCATGAGATGCAATGCAAACTCTGTACAGACTTGGTCGTGTAAGGCGACTCTAGCAATGGCTGTATATACTTTACTCAATGTATGGACTTCACATAAGAAGCCAACGGCTATACAGACTTAGGCAACCTTCAACTCACTGCGATGTACAGACTCTGAAGAACAGCAGCCAATGTATGGACTTGCTCAGCCATAGACTTCAGCTCAATGTATATGTATGGACTTTACTCAATGTATGGACTTGATGAGACACTAATACAGAAGCAACACGAAGACACGAATACAAAAACAACACGACATAACAAACAGCAAAGAGAACGGCACGAGGTGAAACGACACGTGATAAAACAAAGAAAGCAGGAAAGCGACTCGAGTAACTATAGTAAATGACACGAGAACACAAGAGCAAGAATAAAAGGATGACTCGAGATGAGCAACTAAATACTGAAGAAACGACACGAGGTGGCACAGAAAGCAACACGAGGTGCTGCAATGTTCTGCACGCAATGGAACAAAACGACACGAAGACAAGCCCTGAAAATAATGTTTAGACTTCACGCTGTACAGACTTTGTTGAAGTGTGAAGGAGTTGAGTGTATAGACTTCGCGATGTGAAGACTTTGTCAAAGATAGCATGCCGATGTACAGACTTGAGCGAGTCAAGGTCTGTGTAGACTTCAAGATCACTCAGCGACCAATGTATAGACTTTCCAATGGAAAGGCTGTATAGACTTGAAACAATGGAAGACAGCGAGTGTATAGACTTCGAAGTGCAACGTAGGTAAAACTTCCAATGTTCAGACTTCAAAGATGAACGTAGGTAAAGAACCCAATGTGCAGACTTGGAAGTGCAACGTAGGAACAGATGCCAATGTACAGACTTTGGCAAATAACGATGTATAGACTTGCACAATTCCAGCTGAAGAATGTATAGACTTTACCTATTGAATGTGGCTGTACAGACTTGGAGAGTTGAAGCCAATGTACAGACTTTATGATATGAAGCCAATGTACAGACTTTAAATGGTGTGAACAACAAGGAATGCTGTACAGACTTTAAAAGCACTGTCCAGTGTATAGGCTTGATGCCTCGAAGGCGATGTATATACTTTGATGCCCAATGCCAATGTACTGACTTTGAAGAGAAAACAAATGTATGGACTTTGACGGAGTGAGACAATGTTCAGACTTTGAAGATACACTGTGGATGTACATACTTGGAAGGTCATGGAGTGTATAGACTTGAAAGTCTGAAGGCGATGTATAGACTTGCCTAAGACGCAGCATGAGACGCTGGCTGAGACGGACGCTGTACAGACTTGTAAGAGCAGTTCAATGTATAGACTTGAACAAATGAGGCCGATGTACAGACTTGCCCAAGACGCAGCATGAGACGCTGGCTGAGACGGACGCTGTACAGACTTTAAATGCACTAAGACGCTGAACAAGACGGACCGATGTACAGACTTCTAAGTGCTGATGAACTATGTATGGACTTGGCTTGAGATGCTGCATGAGACGGTGCAGGATGTATAGACTTGCATGAGACAGTCAGTGAGACGCTCAGCAATGAATAGGCTTGAAGGAACTCCAAGCGATGTATAGACTTTGAAATGCTTGAAGAGGATGTACATACTTCAAGAGATGCAGCATGCCAATGTATAGACTTCTTGAAGAAACACATGATGCAATGTGTGGACTTGGTGATACATCCAAACAGATGAGTGTACAGACTATGCCAGCAAGCTACACGATGTGTAGACTTAGAAGTGCCTGCAGCTGTGCATTGTACACACTTGCTGCCTGATGCAAACATGCAGATTCTATTAATGCATATCAATGCTTTATGCAGCAGATAATCAGTCTGAACTTCAAATGCAATGACTCACAGTGTAAGCAGATAAACTGACTGAACATATGAAAAACTGAATGAACATTTGAATGACAGACTGAATATAAGAATGACTGAATAAAACCATGGTGACTCACAGTGATTAACTCACATTAAAACCAAACATCACAAACCCCTAAAGCCAATCATCAAAACCACAAGCCACAGGGGCCAGGGGCACAACATGAACTTCAGTATTTTGATCCCACAGGGGCCAGGGGCACAACATGAACTTCAGTATTTTGATCTCAAGGATTAAATTAGTTTAGAACTTATCTAAGTTTAAATGGTTTGAGTTTCATTCCCTCTCATGCTTTAAAAACCATCTTGAAACCCCTAGGCTTGTTCTTGGACTTAGTGGGTCTTTCAATCAATCTTTTGGATGTTCTGGAACAAGGGTCGACCCCTAGGTCCCCTGGTTCTGTTAGCGTGGGTCTTTTATCTCCAGCTGAAAGGGTCGACCCCAAGGGTCGACCCCTGGTGATTATTTTTTAGAACCCGGCGGGCTCCTTCACCAGACCTACAAGGGTCGACCCCAAGGGTCGACCCCTGAAAACCCCTGTTGTCAGAATTGTTAAACCAGCACGGGTTCTTGGAAGGGTCGACCCCAAGGGTCGACCCATGCTGTCTGGCCCATCCGGCCCCTCACGAGGGTCGACCCTTTCTGGTCTGGGCGGCGCCGTGATTGTGGACTCTTAGCATTTCGACCAAATGGTCCAACCACACTTGTGTGGCTGTCCTTAATCCACTCCATAACAAGTGGATCTTGTTCCATGGATGTCCCTTGACCACCCTTGGCCTATATAACAACTTGTAGAGGATGAAAACCCTAAGATAAATACGTATGTCCTGATTTTGGGTTTCTTCCTAATATTTGTGTGTGCAGGTCGCAGCCGCCACCTCCAGCCCTTGTTCCACCTTGGTGTGTGCGTGAATGTGAAGGGTAGAATGAGGAATCAAAGTTCCAATCAAGCCTCTGCTGCTGGCTGCGAGCGAAATCGAGATTCAGCCACATCCGAGCTAAGATCGTCAAGAACGGTCATCGTGCTGCACAAGTGTTTGATAAAATTCGCAGAAGAGAAAGGGGGAGCTCCAACCAGGATAAATCAATCCTTCTTCACTCTTTCCATTCTGAATCATTTAGCTTAAACTTGAGCATACGTTTGTAATCATTATTTCAGATATTTGTGTGTGGTGTTCGTGTTTGGTAACACGAACGTGCGTGTGTGTGTGTGTGTGCTTGCTGTTCTACACAGCGTGTGTGTGTGATTCACTACATAGTGAAGCCTTAATCCTCCGTGTGAGGGGTGTACGTAGGGGACACGGCAGTGTACCCGAACCACCTAAAAATTCCCTGTGTCAATTGTGGTTTTCTATTCCGTTTACTTGTCGAGTGGGCTTCGCGGTGAGGTGAGCATTCACCATTTTCTCTATCAATCACACCCACTTCACATGCATTCACGAGTGTGATCCTGTTCGTGTAAGGCTAGAGCTTGTGTGCATAATGAGTATAGAATTCACGTAGGTAGTTTCTTTTAATTGGCCATCAATTCACCCCTCCCCTCTTGATTGCCACCCTCCGGGACTCAACACTTCTCTCTACGATTTTTTAATCCAAAAGCTTCCAGACATGCCCGAAATTGTGGATCTATGTCTTGGCCTGTTGTCACGCCCCGAACCGATAGCAGCGGAACGTGTCGTTTGCTCGGAACGTGACAGTTAAACAGTCATGTCAATCAGAACATAGTCAAGACAAGATATAATTTGAACAAAATAGAATTTCATTCCAAATATGCATTTATTACAATTTGGACCCAATTAAAGAAAGACTCAATAAAGGAAAATTACAAGAGACTTATGACTAGAAAAATCATAACGTAGATACAAGATAACCAAACTTGGGTATTCATCTCGGTTTGCCGGAGTTCTCTTCAGTCTAGGCCTTGCCCATCATGTTCGGTCTCTTTGTCACTAAGGTCGTTACCTGAAAAACATTGGAAAAACACTGGGTGAGCGAACACTCAGTAGGACTTAATATCTCAAGCTTCAAGTTAGCTTTAAGTCAATTATAGTTTAACATACTCATGCGGGTCATGCAAAGTATCATACTCGAGAACTATAACAGTGCGAGATAAATTCAAGAACTAAAAAGAGAGTAGACAAGATGATAGATACTTTCAAGAGATGTAAAGATATAGAGATGGACATGTGAATATATCAAGGATAATCATGACGAGATAACAAATACTTTCAAAGGAAATTCCAAGAACGTTCATGAGAGACATTAACAATCACTCCACTATAGCATCCATTTTCACTAGAGCTTTTGTAACCATCACTTTATAGGATTGGCCATTGTATAAAAGAGTTCAAAACACTTGAGTATGTCAATCACTATGGAAGTGTCGTACACCAATTTTTGCTATCTTTGGTGCAATTCAAACACCCGATCATTCATGATACCGGTACACGTTTGGACTTTGCCTCGCCGATGGGATCAGATAAGGACCCCATATTTTATACACTAGCATTGAAATGTCATTATGTCGAGACCCATAGCCCCTTGTGTATCTAGGCCAATTCCACTTAAAGTTAATGACCAAGAGTTCTAAGGGTCACGAGTGTAGGAACATTGTGGTTGAATCATGTAATAAGGAGTTCAAGGTTAGAACTTTCGACCGAATATCACAAGAGTTAAACCACATGAAAGGAGAATCTGGGATAATTGGCGCCCATTCAGTTGCCACCAATTCAAGAAATAGTGGCCACATGCGTGGTCGCTACTCAGTGTACAGTACAAGTTTGATGAAATAGCGCCCATATACTGGTCGCTATATCAGTAAAATAGCGTCAAAGACCTGGTCGCCAATTCCTTCTGGCGCCCATGTCATTGTCGCCAATTGCTCACAGGGAACAGACTTCTCAAAGAGGCTGGAAACAGTGCTCTAAGAGGGCTAAGGCATCACGTTTCTTCATAGTGACGTGACAAGACACGGTGTCATGGGTTTTTAGGGTACAACTTACTCGGCGGCCTTGAGGGAATCCAAGGCTTCACGTAGACTTACGGAGATCTCTATGATGAAATCACCAGTGCGAAAGAACGAATATCCCGCAGATGGCTCAAACATCACCGAGAGTTAAGTGTGTAATTGATGAAACCAAAACTGAAAACCCATCTACGGATGTGAGATGAGAGTGTCAATGGACCCGCGATATGGGCCAAAAAACTGATAAAATTGCGAGACAAGAAAACTGCGCCTATACAGAAGGCGCTATTTAATGAAATAGCTACCTTCTGAAAGGTCGTTCAATCAGGATTTATATCAGAATTTCCAAGATAATAATAGAATTAACGACACTGTATAAAGGCTTTAATTATAGTATTTTCCAAAAACTAATACCTAAAATTTCAAACAATGACTGTGTACAGTGGCGTTCATTCCTTGAATGACGCCCTCTCCTCGGTCATGAATTTACAATTTCCAATATATTCTATCATTTACATGTTATTTACTAATTAGTGCCCTTGCATGAGGCCGTTCATTATTTAAATAGCGACTATGCAATTGTCGCCCATTTTTTGTCTGATGCTACGCAACAGGCAGGTACAATCATAGACACATGATATTTTTAGTTTATCAAAACAGGAAAGTGAAGACATGATCAGGTAGAGGAAATTATCAGTGATGTATAGTGATAGGCAGATCTAGAGGGGAGGGGTGAATAGATCAGCCCCTTCTTTTCCCTTCTTTGCGGAAATAACAACTAGATAAAAACTAGGAGCAGTAGAGCAAGAAATAGTTGCTAGCTAGTGAGCTAAATGCACGATTGATGATCAATAGCATTCCTACCAAGCATCTGGCGTCAAGGCACAATAGAAGACAAACCACAGAACACATGTTTTTAAGGTGGTTCGGTCTCTATCCAGAGACCTATGTCCACCCCTCACATAACTTGGTGAGGCTTCACTAGTGTAAATACACTACCGCTGATTCACAGCTTCTAACAGAGAGACAAACTCTCTCAACTCCACTGCCAAACAGCTTGAGGATACACAACCCAAAATCCATAGACCGGTGAACACACCGTCTGTCTTCCTTCTCGCAGGTAGGGAGCAATAGTAAGAGTATGTGTTTTTGAGAAAAAACAAAACTATAAAAGTGCAGCTAGACAGAGTATGGCTATGAAGTTCTATGGGAGAGAAAACTCTTGTCTGAGAGAGAACTGAATGACGCCTGGATTCTCTTCTTCTTCTTCCTGGTTCTTCATCGCGACCTCAAGAGGAATCGATGAACTTGCTTCCCAGCTTTCAAGGGAACCTGATGATGCTTCAAACAGATGCTATCTCCCTTGTTGTGAGAGCTCTTGAGGTGAAGAAGACGGTCTGCTGCGTTGCAGTCACGCCAGCAACACAAGGAAGGAGATATCTCCCGGAGCAAGCTTCTTCGCTGCTCTTCTCTCCTTCTCTTATTCTTCTCCTTCTTCTCTCTGCTTCTACGTTTAGGAAACTGGAGCTTACTCTCCCTTTTTTATGTTTTTGGCTCACCAAATCTCTAACCTTATCCTCTGCAGAACCACATTCCAAGGATCTCGCATTCCCATTGCTTCATTTGCTTCAACAGCTCCCTTGTCCTTTTCTGCCGTGCTTGCTAGTACGTGGGTAGGTAGGGAACAAAATCTATAAATGTACCTACATCTGGAGGATTCCTCTGCCAGCCAATCAGATCTTCTGACAAAGTGAGCTTCCAGAAGCATTTTTAAGTGCGCTCGTATCCTCCACGACCGGTTCCGGATCTTGAAAAGCGAACGGTTTCGATTTCAGATCCGTTCTGGGTGAACATGAAGGTGTCGACGCTTTCAGACAAGGTGTCGACACATCTCATTAAAATCTTGAAGAAACATGGCTTCCAAGCAAAGCAGGTCGACACTTCGAAGGACGTGTGTCGACACATGCGTGACCCTTGCGTGCGGCTCGAGCCTCCGTGTCGAGGCTTCTCTTGGAAGTGTCGGGGCATGTGCGCCAGACAGAGATGAAGTCCGCTGCGCTGAACCGAGGTGTCGACACTCTTTCACAGGGTGTCGACACGTTGCACAAGGTGTCGACACTCTGCTCACTCCGGAGCTCAAACATAAACGGTTCAAGGATGGCTTCTTCTTGGCGTGTCGACACGTCCAAGTGATAGGTCGACACTTGATAGTCCTTCACCTGAGCTTGTCCAAATCACAACTTAAACAAAATCATTAATCATACCACAAGGATTCAACAATGAACTATGGTTTGTTATCATCAAAACCAGAGGACACAACATTCTCCCCCTTTTTGATGATGACAACCATGGTTCATTATTTACATGCATTCATAGGCATTTAAGGCATTTTCAAGACAAACTTTTCATTCACAAGGACAAAGTTTCATACAAGTTCATGGATTAACCAAAATGTTTTCCATTGATAAACCAAAAAGATTTTCCACAAAAAGGGTTTCATATACATCCATCAAGGACTATACATGACCTAACTAGATGCCTGAATCTATATGCCTAATGCTATATGAAAGGATCACAGTAGGCTTTCCAAGCTTGTAACAGAACTTGACTTGTCTCCCCCTTTGGCATTAGCAAGGAGGGGGTGAAGAAGGTGGTTGCTGTGGTGGAGGCATTATGCTGGAGCTGGTGCTTCCTAGAAATTGAAGTTTTTGGGCCTCAGAGAATTGTTGTTGTAGTTGCAGAATTGTTGCAGCTAGAGAATCAACCTGCTGAGTGAGTTGCTCATCTCTTTGTTTCACGAACTTGTGAAGTGACTTGATATTGTCATTGATTGCATCTAGCCAGTCGTGTCACATGTCACATATATACTCTGTCTGTGCTTTCTGTTGGGTCCTTTTTGGTGTGACATAAGAGGATGTAGCTTCAGTGGGACGAGGACACCATTCATCACCTGTGTCTTCCAAAATTGGTTGGAGTTGAGCTTTATGTAGACGTGTCAATTCTAGAAATTTAGTTCCAACCATATCAAGTTTGTTGTAAACAACATTCATCTTTACTTCAGTTTGTTACATTCATCTTTACTTCATCTTTACCATTATTGTTGTGTCGGTATGGACTTGTTATGCAAGCTTTGAGGAGGCATCAAGGAGCTTGTTAGAGTCAGAATTAACCTTTCCTTTCAACCTGTTGGATGCATCAATTAGCCGTGCAGAATTGGCATTAATTGCTGCTTCCATACTAGAGGTGACTTCTACAATCCTAGAAGTCTAAGCAGCCCCCTGTTCTCTGATTGTGAGGAACTCAATTGCTACTCTTTCCTGAATCCTATGAGAGGAATCAATGAGGGTTGCACATCTAAGATTCATGTTGCTTTGATCTTCCCTGATGTCATATGCATGCATGAGCATCTCTGAAGTCTTTTATTGTGTTTCAATATGAACCTCTCTCAATCTTTTCATCACTGTCCCTGCTTTTTCACAAAAATGTATCAGGGAGTTCATAAAGGCATACAGTTTACCATCAGACTTGTGTTTGTCTCTGACAAACTTCGCCCATCTGCTGTTTTGAACTTGTTCACCGTGAACGAACCTTACGTCCAGTCTTTCAACTTTCATGTCAAGCTGCATGATGGAGGAATTCACATTGGCAAATTGAGCAGTAAGAAACCTAATCAATGTTGGGTAAATACCCATTGGACCTTCTGTGGCAACTGATTGAGGTCCTCTTGATGATGACGCTTCAGTGTGAAATTCAGGAAGCGCCCCTTCTTCAGTATGAGCTGTAGGGTCAGATGGAGGAGTCTGAGGTGGAAGAGTCCCAAATTGTATTATGGGACCAAAATTTGTATCCTCTGGTACATCATGCTGCTACTGTTGCTGTTCAAAGTGTGTATCCATACGAAAATGTTCTTGATACAAACTAGATGTTCCTCTTCAGTTTGCTGAGCTTGAATTGGTCTGCAGGCTGTGCTTGATCTACTGGAGGTTTAGACTAGTGACCAGGTAAATCCCTTGCAACTCTATCTCCTTTTTTCTTGAAGTGCATGTACTTCTCAATGAACCTCATGCAGTAGACATTACTCTGTAGGATTTCTTTCATCTTCTCATTTTCCAGAGAAATTCCAACTCTCTGAAATATTGCTGTCAAGTGTGCACCATAGGGTAGACTTCTCTGTGCCCTATACAACTCCCCATAATTTGCAGAATGATCTCTAGAAGATAGATCTGTAAATTATTGAACATGCAGAAGAATCTGAATCTCTGGGTTTCTGTAATTCTACTCATGCCACCCCCTTGTGGGGTAATCATAGTGGTACACATGTGGTGTAGTAGACGCTGCAAGGGGGGAAACTTGTTGGTGTCCAAGTGTTTCACTAGAAGTTGAGTTTCATCCTGAGGGTTGCTGGGCTTTCCTGTCAGTATGGTGTATGCAGCAAACAGATCAACCTCAAATTCCGATTATAGTAACCCATCCCGGGGTATACGTAAAGCTTTGTGAAGAAGCTTTGTAGACAATTTAACTTGCACTCCCTTAACTTCAGTCCTAAGGGCTTTCTGATTCTGGTCATAAACTAAGTTCTTATAGAACTGTTGGACTAGGAAGGGATAGTACACCCTTTGTGAGGACAAAAACCTCTTCCATCCTTGGAATTTGATGAGGGGAAGTAGTTTAGGAAAATTATCAAGCATCTGGTGGTCACCGAAATCCACATACCTAGGAAATAGTATTCTGGCAGGGTCACTCTCCTCTTCCCTGACAGTTTGAGTAGCACAGGGTTGTGGAGGAGCAGGCTATTGCTTTTCCTTTCCTTTTTCTACCGCAGTCAATCTTTTCCTCTTGGCCGGTTGCCCTCCTTCATCAGCCACGGTATCCTTTGACGAAGCTACTTTCCTCTTTTTCGCTACAGCTGTAGCTAGTCTGTCGTGAATGAGCTTAGAGCGACCTTCTTTCCTTGTTTCCTTCACGGTAGGAGCTTGAACGGGGCCTTCTTGGATGTTGCCGCATCCTTCTTCTTGCCGCGGGTGACCGGAGGAGTCATGGTTCTTGCGGAGAGAAAGAAGAGAAGGGTGATAGGGTTGCTGGAGTGTTGCAGCAAAGAAGGGGAGCTAGCTGGAGTGCTAGGATCCACTTGCGGAGGGTGACGGAGGAAGGTGTCGACCTCTGCGGTAGAGAAGTGCAGACGCGCCAGAGAAAGGGGTTTGCAAGAGAAAGGGTTAGAAATGGTAAAGTGAGAAGCACGATATTCACCAGTCAGTTAAAATGGTAAAGTTGAGATTTTTCCTTTTAAAAGAACACCCTTTAGATAAGAAATTGTTGAAATACCCCTATTTTTATTTTTAAACAGTTTAAGGCCTATATATAAGCTCAATTTTGAAGAATAAAAGATTAAGAAAAACTATTTTTGCAACAGATAATAAGATTAAAATATTTAAAAGAAGTCAAAGATTTTAACCAAGCCTATTAATCTTACTCATTAAGTTCATTAGGCAAGATTTGGAAAAAAAATTAATCAAGTATTGAAAATAATCAAAATACCCTTTATTTTTTGATGTAAGACGTAGAGGCAGCCCCAATTTTTATTTAAAATTAGACAATCTGATATAGCATTCACTTTTTGACACAAGGAAATACGTTGTTCAGACGTTAGAGTCCCTGGTTACTCTGTGTAGCTTATCTTCCTGTTCTCTTTTGATCAGAGATAGCAGCCTTCATCATGAGTAGATTTGCTGCATTTCATTGATGCAAGATCTAATTTCTCTGAAGATGATGCCATTGCTCTGAAATTATTGCAATAATTTTTGGAGACGTATTCTCTAGATGGCTTCAATTTAGGTGACTTGTTTAAGGACAATACAAGCTATCATTTTTTTAACCAAAGAAGCCCTTTTACAATTAACTTTCAGACGCTTCGGCCATGGTTATTATCAAAAACTTGATAAATGTTTTAACCCTATTATGAGTGCAAGGTTGGTGCAACTTAACACAATTATCAACCAAATTGAGGGTTATAAACATTAAACCATTTCCTTAACAGAGGTAGAACATAATAACTTAGTCAAGGTTGTATGAAAGAATTAAAACTTTCTCAACTCCCCCTAAATTAGTGACCAGTGATTAAGCAATTGTTCATAAGCAAAAGATGTGATGAAGAAATGAAGAAGGCAATGATAACGTAGGGTGAGTAGATAAAATGACTCTCCATTAGATCACATACCCATGAGTGGGTGAATGACAGTGTCGACACTTCCTATGAAGGTGTCGACCTGCTGATGGAGAACAGAAGCCTATTCTTTGAGCATTTTAATGAATGTGTCAGCACATCACTAGAGTTTTTTGACCTGTTTAATAGCCTTTTTCTCATCCAGTGTCTCTAATTTTTATCTTTATTTGATTGCTTCATTTCTGAAACACTTCTGCCAATTTCTGATACCAGTGCCTCTGACTTTATGATTTCAGTCAGTCATCCAAATTTTTTTTTATCTTCTTGCTGCCAGTGAGAAGTGTTTTATTTGATGCTAAAGCTTTAAACATGCTTATTTGTTTGATCGGTAAAATGGAAAAGTCTATATAGGTATAAGAGAGTGTAAAATGTGTGGGCAATGTCTAGGCAAGCCTAGACTGATTGCTCCTGAGAAGTCCATGACCACACAATGCGTGAGTTAAGGAAGAAACTAAAGAAAAATAGCAAGAGCTAGAGCTAGAGCTAGAGCAAAGGTATCATTCCATCCAAATTTGGTCCTCCATGACACTCAAGTGATATTAGTGTACCTGAAATGAATCAAGCAAATGGTGTGCATAAAAGAAACCCTTGACCAGACTTAAGGGAGGCTGAAGTTAAAACGTTTTAGGAGCTGTCTCTCCCTGGAGGTGACCTGATCAAACTTTAATTTATTTTCCAAGCAGCATCTGACTTCATATTGTATTTTAATTAAAAGCCTGACATTACCTTTTTCCTTATTCTTGAAAATCCGAATGCATCTTTCCCTCCAGATCAACCAGATCGTGCATCGGAGTAATAGCTTAAGCAGCTTAGTGAGAGTACCTTTGGTGGGGAAGTTGGCCTGAAGTGATTGAAGCTCATATAAAAGTGAGTTTCTTGGATGTCTGTGGATGTCAAATCTCTGTAAAAAATCAGTCCAGATCTGTTTGGAGTAACTGCAGGAGAAGAATAGGTGGTCCACGCTCTCTTCAACCCCATTACAAAGAATACACTTATTTGCAAGAGAATATCCTTTTTTCTTAAGCATATCCAAAGTGGGCATTTTGTAGTGAAGTGCCTGCCAACAGCATAATGAATGTTTTTGGCATATAGGTCTGTCCCAAACCCAGCTCTCCGGATGTCAAATCTGATGCCTTTGTCTGAGATGATTCCACGCAGAGGTACAAGAAAAAATTTCTTTGTCATGAATCCATATCAATTGGTCATTAAGATTATTAGCCAGAGGAATAGCAGAAATAATTGGCCAAAGTTCAAACATGTCAGGAGAGATAGGAGTTGGAAGATTCCAAGTACCATTACAAATGAAGTCAGAAACAGTGCTGTTCATGTTTACTCCCAGATCGTGCCTGATCCTATCTCCATATTTCTGGAAAATGCTCTTCCCATTAACCCAAGGGTCATACCACATGCTCAAAAGAGCTACCATTGGATATAGAGAATTTGATTTGTCTGATTAGCCATGCTCTCATGTTAGGAATTCCTTTTCAAGCTGTAGAGTGATAAGACATGGCCTTAATATGCCAAAAGTTACATTTGGAGATGTATTTACCATGAACCCATTTTATCTACAAAGTGTCCTTCTTGTGCAAAATATCCCAGCAGTGTTTCACCAAACAAGCTTTATTCCAATCTGCTAACCTTCTCAAATTTAAACCACCTTCATTCTTCGGTATGCAGATAGTATCCCATTTGATCATATGAGGAAGCTTTTTATCTCTTGTCCCTAGCCAAAAGAAATTAGCCAGCAATTTTTCAATCTCCTGAATTAGTTCTGAAGGTAGAAGAAAAGTCATAGATCGAAAGATAGAATAGGTGTACAAGGTAGATCTAATCAATTCCAACCGCCCACTCTTAGATAGAAGTTTCATTCTCCAAGAGCTAATTCTATTTTTGATTTTTTCAATGATTGGTTGGCAATGATTCTTTTTCATACCAGTGGAGATCAGTGGAATGCTTATAAGGAACATACATATTACCTTCATCCACCCTCAAAGCACTTGTAATTGCAATTTTGTCTTGAACCATTGCACCGATGTATGCCTTGCTTTTTGAGTGGTTCAGTTTCAGCCCAGGCCATTTATCGAATTTTTCAAGAATGTTTGCAAGGTATTGGACTGAATCAATGTCATTTTTAAGAAAGATAGTTAAGTCATCTACAAAAGTAATATGAGAAACATGGACTATAGCACACTTAGGAACCTTGATGTGACCTTGGCTCACCCCTTCCTCCAACAGACAAGTGAGACCTTCCATAGCAATGGTAAAAAGGTAAGGGGACATTGGATCTCCTTGCCTGATTCCATTAGAGCTTTTAAAGTAACCTGCAGGAGAACCGTTGAAGAGAATAGAGAACATACAACAATCAATGCAGCTTCGAATACACTGGATCCACTTGGCAGAAAACTCAATTCTCATGAGCATGTGGTAAATAAAGCGTCTGTCAACAGAGTCAAAAGCCTTCCTCAAGTCAGCTTTAAGGCAAATTATCCTTCCCTTGTCCTTGGAATGCAAGTCTTTGGTCAGATCATTAGCAAGAAGGATGTTGTGGGTGTTCTACCTTTAATGAATGCAGTCTGTTGAGGACTAATGATCTTTGATATCTCCTTCTTAATTCTATTAGCCATAAGCTTGGAAATCACTTTGTAGATAAAATTGCAAAATGAAATTGGTCTGAAGTTTTCCAAGTTATTAGCCCCCATCACTTTAGGAATCAGTGCTATAAAGGTGTTATTGAATTGTTTGTAAAGTTGCCCCATTTTAAAAAAGTGAAGGCAAGTTTTGATCACATCATTACCAATAATTTGCCAAGTTGATTGGTAGAATTCAGCTGGAAAGCCATCAGGGCCTGGGCTCTTATTTTTCGGAGATTGGAAAACAACATTCCTAATCTCATCTGCAGTGAAATCTTCATTAAGAGATCGCTTGTCATCTTCAGTGAGGTGCAAGGTAGGCTTTATGTCGGGAACCTCCTGTATCTGAGGTTGATTCAACAATTGAAAATAGAAGTCTATAGTGTGTTCCTTCACCTGATTACTATCATTGATAGTATCGCCATTCTGATCTTTAAAGTGCTTGATTTGGTTAATAGTTCTTCTTGCCGCCATGGAAGCATAAAAGAATTTAGTATTCGAATCACCCAATGTTAGCCAGTTCTGTCTAGACTTCTGCCTGAGAAAGTTTTCCTCTAGCTCTAAAGCATGTAGGTAATTTGTTCTTGCCTCCTTTTCTTGTTGAATGAGAGCATCGTCAAGGGGGAAATCATGAAGTTTATTCTGAGCTGGTGAAGGTTCCTCTTAGAATCGGCCACCTTATTCTGAACATTACCAAAGATGTTTCTATTCCAATCCTTAAGAGCATGCTTGCATGCCTTTAGCTTCATGCAAAGTACATGGGGAGGAGACCCTTAGACTGGAGTTTCCCATGCTGATTTGATAACGTCAAGAAATGCAGGATGAGAGACCCACATGTTGTAGAACCTGAAGGGGAGCTTGCCCTTCGGCATACTTTTACATGAGTTAATAAGCATGAGTGTATGGTCAGAAAAATATTCATTCCCGTACTCTAGCCAACTGTATGGGTAGGAAGTAGCTAGTCCAGTGTTTGTTGATGAGACCTCTATCCAATCTGGCCATAATTTTACGGTGAGCTTCCCCTCTATTGGTCTAGGAAAACTTGTTTCCGCAGCAGGTAATATCCTCAAGATCCAAGTATTGAATGCACAAATTAAATTCCTCCAATATGGACTCAGTGACCAAACGGCCGCCCAGCTTCTCATGTGGATATCTAATAGTGTTGGAATCACCAGTTACCAACCAAGGGGTATTGATACTGTTGGAATGACAGATAATGTCCTTCCATAAGCTGCTCCTGTCAGTCGCACAGTTGGAAGCATATACACCAGTAATCATGAATTCCCCAAGGTTCAACTTATTCCTGCATCACAAATGAAGGAATTGGCTGCTTCCCGCAGCCAAATGAGCATCAATGAGGGTATGATTCCAAAGGATCCAGACTCTCCTGCCACCGTACAGGTCATTAGTAATAACTTCAGCTTCTGGCCAAATTAAGGTTTTGTAATGCATAACATGGGCAGAGTTTATTTTTGTTTCAATTAGAATAATCAAATCACAAGCTTTGGTTCTGATCAGTGTATTTAACTCTCTACATTTCTCCCTCTTATTGAGGCCTCTAACATTCCAGGCAAGACTCTTCATAACAAATCAGCAGAGGAAAGAGGATCTAAAATTAGTTGCTTTTGGGCACTGAGGCCCGCCCATCGGCATCTTTGCTCTTCGGTCTTAATTTTATTATGTCCATCTTGTCCACAGCCTACAGATTTCTAAATGAGGAATGATAGCGCTTATCTTGGTTGATAGTGTGACGGTGTGGCACAGTGTGTGCTTGCACAATAATATTCACAGCATGTGGTCCTGAATGCTTGTCCCCTCTAAGAGAAGTTGATGCTGCTCCATAAGTGACAAGGTGCTCGGCTGGTGTGTCCTTGGAGTGCGCCTCAAAAAGCTTGGCTGGATGCACCTCAAGATGAGAGGAGGGGTGTGGGACAATGTCTAAGGCAATGGCTTTCTCAGCAGCTGGGTCACGAGCAGCAAAGGCATTGCCTAAAACAAGGACTGTAGGAGTAGGACTGTCGCATGCGCCAAGTCCACCAGCAGTGGTAGGCAAGGCATCAAAGAATGATGTGGTGCAATCAGCAGAACTGCAGGCGGGGGCCTCCACTAAGCCATCAGCCAAGGCTACACCATCAGCAAAGCAACGAACAGCATGGCCAAAACGCTGCACATTCACATGCGCATTGTTGTGTTCCTCGGAAGGTGGGGCAATGTCTAAAGCAAGAGTACCATCAGCAAAGCAATGAACAGGTTGGCCATAACACTATACATTCACATGCGCATGGTTGCAAACCTTTGGTGGTGGGGCAATGTCTAAAGCAAGTGCAACAGCAGCTGTTGGGTCACGTGAAGGGCCACCGCGCCCTCCAAGGCTATCTATTTTAGTAGGAAGTGGCGCTGTAGCACCATCCACGCAAGCAGCAAGACCTCTCGTGGGGGCCTCCACTAAGCCAACATGTGCGGGGGCCTCCACTAAGCCATCATGCAAAGCGATTCCATCAGCAGCAAAAGCACAAACTGGTTGCGCATTCACACAAATAGGTTGCGGGTCCGAGAGGCCAACTGCTACAAGGCGAGTGTGGCCATGACACTGCACATTCACATGCGCAGGGTTGTGCTCCACATGTTCGTGCTCCTTGGCTAAAGAAGAAGGCAAATCCCTAGGTTGATTACTGCCATTAGAGTGATGAGTATTATGAATACATTCCAAAGAATGCACTTGCGATATGGTAACCTGGCTGGCCTCAGGCTGAGTCACTAGCTCAGCCCTCTGAGACCTCTGAACCGCTAGGGCTTTGGGAGGCTCAGAGATCTAAATTGTTGCGACACCAAGACCATCCAGAGCACCATAATCCGCCGACTTCAGAACCTCAAAGGAGTTGTTAGTGTGCACACAATCATTGGAAGGATTGGAGCGATCCTTAGGTTTGAAAATCTGTACATGCGCTTGTTTAGGCTGCTCTATCTGCGTGGCCAAAGGAACAACACAATGAACAATGTCTTGGCCTACGTTGATAGGTTACTTTAATCTTCTTGACGCTGCCGTCAAGATCTTTATAATGAACGAAGTTAGGCATGTCTTCCTCCGATGAGATCATGATGCAAGCCCTCGCATAAGCTAGTCTCTTGCGCTCAATCATTATAAAGATAAACTATGCAGATCTTAAAATGTAATTCTGACTCATTGTACTTGGCGGAGGTTACTCCTCACGCATGGGGAGTGTTTCCAGACAGGCGTGACCTGTCTTTCCACAGCTTGACATTTGAGATACCATGTAGTCAAAAGATGATATGCGATTCAAAACAATCAAAATGCACACAAGCTCCCCCTTAATGTGACCATCATTCATGAAACAATTCATTGAAACAATAGACCATTTCAAGACAAATCAGATATATTAACAACCAATCATAGCAATGACAAGTATTTTAAGCAAGAAAGATAAAAGTGCTCAAACTTGAGATGATTGAGGTCTGCATAGACCTAGCTCTCTCCTTAAGGTTGAAAACCTGTCATTACTTAAAGGTTTTGTGAAAATATCTGCAATCTGATTTTCTGAGTCAACAAAATAGAGCTGAAAATGATTTTTAAGGACTTCATCCATAATGAAATGATGCCAAATCTCTATATGCTTAGTCTTAGAGTGTAGGAGTGGATTTTTTGCAAGGTTTATAGCACTTGTGTTATCACACAAAATGGGAACACATCCAAGATCTATTAAATAGTCCTGGAGTTGGTGTTTGATCCACAGCACTTGGGTGCCACAACTCCCTGTAGCAACATATTCTACCTCTACAGTGGAGAGAGCTACCGAGTGCTGTTTCTTGGAGGCCCAAGAAACCAAACACCCACTTCAAAATTGGCAATTGCCACTAGTGCTCTTACGATCCATTTTGCAACCTACATAGTCTGCATCTAAATATGAAATGAGTGAAAGCTCACAAGATGTAGGATACCATAATCCCATATCTTGAGTGCTAGCAAGGTATCTAAAGATATGCTTGACAGCAGTTAAGTGAGACTCTCTAGGACTAGACTGAAATCTAGCACAAAGGCAAACACTAAACTGAATGTCTGATCTAGATGCAGTTAAGTAGAGTAATGAACCGATCATACCTCTATACTTCTTTACATCCACAAGTGTACCTTGTTCATCTGCATCCAGTGAAGTGGCAGTCCCCATTGGAGTTCCTAATGGTTTGCAGTTGATCAGATCAAATCTTTTCAGCAACTCTTTCACATATTTGGCTTGACTAAGAAAGAACCTTCTTTGCTTTGATTTATCTGCAAGCCAAGAAAGAACTGAAGCTCACCCATAAGACTCATTTCAAACTCATTAGTCATGAGTTTAGCAAAATCCTCACACATTTGAGATTTTGTAGACCCAAACACTATATCATCTACATAAATATGAACTAACAAGATGTCCTTACCTTGTCTCTTAGTGAATAGTGTCCAGTCTACATTACTTCTTGTGTAGCCTTGTTCGGTGAGGAATGAGCTTAGTCTATCATACCAAGCTCTGGGTGCCTACTTCAAGCCATATAGAGCTCTATCCAATTTATAAACATGATCTTTAAAATGTGAACATTCAAAACCACGGGGTTGCTCTACATATACTTCTACTTTTATTAAGCCATTCAAAAAGGCACTCTTTACATCAATTTGCTGCAGTTTGATTTTATGAGAATATGCAAATGCAAGCAAAATTCTAATGGCCTCTAATCTGGCTATAGGGGCAAAAGACTCTTCGAAATCTATGCCAAATTCTTGATTATACCCCTGAGCCATTAATCTGACTTTATTTCTAATGATTTTATCATCTTCACTAAGTTTGTTCCTAAAGACCCATTTAGTACATATGACAGATTTCTCTTGGGGCCTAGGAACTAGATGCCACACATTATTTCTTTCAAACTGGTTTAATTCATCATGCATGGACTTTATCCAGTTTTCATCTTTTAAAGCCTCTGTAATATTTTTAGGTTCAGTTTGAGACACAAGAGCTAGTTGTTCAATTTCATCCATAATTTGAAAATGAGACCTAGTTCTAGGGTCATGCAGATTACCCAAAATATTTTCTAAAGGATGGTCTTTTAACACTCTTATTTCAGTCTGACTGTTACCTCTATCTGCATCAGTGTCTTGAGCATTGCTTGACTCTCCTTGGTCTTCATTTCCTTGTGTCTCATCATGTGGAAGTTATTCTTTTCCTTTTGCGTTTAGAAATCCCCCATCATCATCTTTCCTGCAAGAATTGTCGTCATTAGTCTCATCAAAAGTGATGTGAGGTGACTCTTCCACACAGAAGGTCTTAAGATTATAGACTCTATAAGCTATAGACCTATCTGAATATCTAAGAAATATACCTTCTTCACTCTTGGGCTCAAACTTGTCTAACTCTTTTATCATTGTTATGAACAAAACACTTTGAACCAAATACTTTCATGTGAGCGAGCAACTCATAAGGAGTCATTTTAGTGAATGGTTTTACCATCGAGCGGTTTATGATATAACATGCAGTGTTTACCGTTTCTGCCTAAAATCTCCTTAGTAGTTGCTTCTCAGCAAGCATTACGTGTGCCATCTCTATGAGAGCTATGTTCCTCCTTTCGACCACCCCATTTTATTCAGGGGTCCTTGGTGATGAGAATCTATGATTTATTCCTTCAGTCCTGCAAAGATTATCAAAATCAGCATTTTTGAATTCACCACCAAGATCTGAAAGTATGTTGGAAAATTTAAACTTACTGTCTTGCTTTACTTGCATGTAGAGTGCCTGAAACTCATCAAATGCGTCATTTTTATGTGTATGGTAAAACACCCATGTGAATCTAGTAAGTCATCTACTAAAATATAGCCATATCTTTTACCACTTAAGCTAGCTGTTTTGGTTGGACCAAACAGGCCCATGTGAATTAGTTCAAGTGGTTTAGTTGATAAGCTTTCAGTTCTGCTTTTAAATGACTTCCTAGTGTGTTTTCCTTGAGCACATGCATCACAAATTTTAGAGTTCAGTTTGAATTTAATTTCAGGTAATCCTTTAACAATAGAATGCTTCACCAATTTATGAAGTGCATTGTAGCTAGCATGACCTAGTCTACGATGCCACAAGCATGCTAATTCAGATTTAGGTGCAGCAAGACAAAGATTTATGTGAGCAGGGTCATCTAGGTTAATCATATACACATTGTTGACTCTTTTACCAGAAAACTTGGTTTCTTTTGAATTAGGGTGCAAGTTCCTACATTCATTAGAGTCAAACACTACAGTGTGCCCTTTATCACATAGTTGACTTATGCTCAACAAATTATATTCCAAGCCATCAACAAGCAAGATATTTTCAATGGAGTTGGAGGGATTCTTACCAATTTTACCTGTACCAATGATTTTTCCTTTATTGTTCCCTCCAAACGTGACATGACCAGCTTCCTTTTCTACTAAGAGATAGAATTTGGTTCTGTCCCCTGTCATGTGTCATGAGCAGCCACTATCAAGATACCAGCGATTGTGCACGGCTGCAAGACACCCTGCACAAGGAATTAAGTGACAATGTTTGGAACCCAAGGACAATTGGGTCTCAATATTCTTCTCATCTCAGTAAAGCAAGATAACATAGACTTTGAAATCCACACTTTCTTAGTATTTTTGTTTTTCTTGCTTGGTTAGAAGTTTTGGTTCTTCTTTTCTTCATTAACATTCCTTTTCCCTCTTTTAGCTTCTTGGGCTTTATGGGTTTTCAGAATGTTGGAAGAGGATTATTTTTTAGACCATATGTTTCAATTGATTGGTATAGAGGGGTAGGAGGTGTCACAATACCTTGGGTGTTGAGATTGGGTAAACCCATGACAATAAGGTTCATAACTACCCCAGACCCATGAAGGTGTCGACCTGTAGGAGGTGAAGTGTCGACCTGTCCCCTGTTCTGACCATCTATAACGATCTCTGGATGATAGATGTGTCGACCTCTTGTCATGAAAGTGTCGACCTGTCTCTCGTTCTACCCATTTATAATGGTCTCTGGATGAGAGACGTGTTGGGTCCCTGTAACTTGAGTGTCGACCTGTCGGTGCATACCTAGGGAATTGATGGGTGGTTGACCATGAGGGTGTCGACCTGTCCTTAGGGTAGTGCCGACCTGTGTCATTGTTGAAATTCTTTCTACCCTTGGGATGTGCAGACCTGGACTTGGGTTGGTGTCGGCCAGCTTGGCGTTGTTGGTGAGCCTTTTTGGGTTTTTCAGGGTTGTTCTGCATAGGCTCTCCCATTTTCTCTTTTCCTTTGTTTTTAACTTTTTCTTGGTTTAGGCTAGGTGTTGTTTTAGAAGTTTATGCTTCAGAAGATGAGACAAAAGTTGTAGTTTTTAAGCCAAAAGCTTTTTTCTTAGTTGGCTCATATCCTAGCCCTTCCTTGTTGAAGTTCATTTTAGTCCCTAGCAGAGCATTCAAGTTCTCACTTCCATCAACAAATTTTTTAAGGGTTGTTTGTTTATCTGCTAGGTCTTTTTGAAGCTTTTCATTTTCTTTCAACAGTTGAGAGTTGACTTGTTTAAATGCATCAGATTTTTCATTGCATAGATTATTATCTTTTACATAGCTTTGCATCTTTAGCTTCAACTCATCAATTTCATCTCTAAGGTTTTCATTTTCATCTTCCAAATCCCTCATTTCTTTTCTTCCCTCTTCTATGTTTTCATTCATTTTTCTTAGATCCTCAATTTCAGTTTCCTAGGAAGTAATCTTTTCATTAAGGGTTTGGTCAGGCACAATGGAGTCAATTTTCTTCTTTAGGACTTTGTTTTCTTTTCTATACACATCATATTTATCCATTAATTCAAAGTAAGCATCTTCCCTATCATCAGTAGAAAATGTTCAAAAGGAGAGCTTACCTCACTATTCTTTTCTCCATTGGCCATCAAGTAGAGATCATCTTTCTCCTCTTAAGAGGAGCTATCTTCATTTTCTTCCTCTTCTTCGTCACTCCATGTACGCATCATGGCATGTTTCTTCTTGCCCTTCTACCTGGGTATTGTTTTCTTAACTCCTTCTGGACACTCAGACTTGATGTGTCCTGATTTCCTGCAAGAATAGCAGACAAGTTTGTCAAACTTATTAGCATTTTCAGGTCTTGGCCTGAAACTCTTTTTTACCTGAGGCTTCCTCTTTGTGAAGCCTTTACCTTCCTTTCTTAAAAATTTTCTGAACTTTCTTGTTAACATAGCAACCCCGTCCTCTTCAGAGTTGCTACTTGAAGGCTCTTCATCTTCAGAGATGTCCTTGGTACTTGGCCCTACTTTGAGAGCCAAAGGCTTCTTCTTACTTACCTCAATCTCTTTGTTCTTCAAATTCATCTCATAAGTCATGAGGGACCCTATGAGTTCTTCTACCTTGGTGGTAGCCAAGTCCTTTGATTCTCCGACCACTGTTGCCTTTGTATGCCATGCAGGCGTTAGAGATCTAAGTATCTTTCTCACAATCTCCTGCTCGGAATAGGTCTTGTTGTGCCTCTGTGATTTTGATGATAGCAAACACTATATGTCACCATGTGTTTGCATGAAAGATTGAATGAAAGATTGAATGTTTATGCATCTGCTCTTGCTTGCTGTGCATTGCTTAAGTCAGTGCTGGTGAATAATTATTGTATGCATCACGAGTATAATTGCTGTATGCATCACGAATTTGATGAGCATTTCATGGGTATGCTTGTGCATGCATCACACTGAAGAAGGTCAGTGCATTTTCTGTCTCGGTGCAAACTTTGCATACTTATATAGCATAGTCATGGCATGTTTTACTTCGGTGCATATGTGCACTCGGTGCAATGTGGGTCATGAACACAGCATACTTGGGTCGGTGCTTATAGAAGATCGGTGCAAAAGTTTTGCCTCGGTGCAAACCTTGCCTCGGTGCATATTGTGTTCACGCTTACATTAAGGTCAGTACAACCCTGTTCATTCAGTAGACAGTCCGTGCATGTTTCATCTTATGTGATCGAGCATAAGGTCGGTGCAACATTTGTTGGTGCACGCTGGATAGGTCGGTGCAAGGCATCCTTTGCACGCACCCAAGTCGGTGCATTCTCTTGGCTGCACATACACAAGGTCGGTGCAGAATTCCAGTTTGTGTAGACTAAAGTCAGTGCATATCTTCATCAGTGCATTGATCTGTTCGTGTATTTGAGTCCATGCTCTTATCAATATTAAGTCGGTGCAAGATTTGGTTTCAAAGGATCAACGTCGGTGCAATGCCTTTAGCACATCAGGTACGTCTGTGCAATATTTCTGATAGCATTCACTGAGTCGGAGCAACACTTGCACCAAGTAATTAGAGTCTGTGCATCCCTCTAATACTCACACACACGAAGTCCTTGCAATGCTGCTCACGACCCGAGCAGGTCTGTGCAATGCTTGCACATTGCATACACATAGCTAGTGCATCCGTTAGTCTTGTGCTACAATTAAGTCTGTGAACATCTGGCTTATTCACCTATTGACTCCGTGCAGTCCTGTTTAACTCTTTACTATATGTATAACTGTCTCGAGCTGATATTTCTTTCTGACTGTATGACATGTATTTTTTTTTAGAAGAATAAGAATGGCACGTGATCCAAGAGTGGAGGAGGTGCCTGGATCGTGACACGTGGAAAGCATTGGGCTAGGATGCTGCCACGTGGGCCAAGGCATTTGGGCGAGAATCGTGAAACGCACTCGCCCTACATCTGTTGCTCATATAAAAAGGAAGCCTCTCCTTCCTGAGAACGTGATCGAAGCAGAAAGATCTAGAGCTAGCATGATCCAGAGAGGAAGAGGAAGAAGGAGAGAGAGAGCTTTTGAGAGCAGAGAGGGAAAAGAAGCAGAAGAAGAGGAAGAAAGAAAGAGAGTGAAGAAAGAGCTCAAGGAGAAGAAGATAGAAGAATTTCCTGAAAGATTAGTTCCACTGGAATCTGGATCAAATCCAGGCCAGTCAGCTCCCTGAGAGCCACATCTGTGTTGCTATCATTTACAACTTTCAGTTACTGTGTTTCCTTTGTTCTTCTTGTTTTTCTTTTGAACCTTTAATCAAGCTGTTAGTCAGCGGAGCAAGCTGTGTTGCTCAGCGGTTGCAGAAGAGGATTCCTCTGGTCGGCTAAGCTGTATTGCCCAGCGGGTCAAGCTGTTAGGCAGTGGATGGCTAAGCTGTACTGCCTAGCGGAAGCAAGCTGTGATGCTCAGCAGTTGTAGGCAAGCTGTGAGGCCCAGCGGTTTAAGCTGTGTATCAGCAGAATCCACACTCAAGTTTGAGTGTGGGGTGGACGTAGGTTTATGGATCGAACCACCTAAAATCTCTTGTCTCCGTGGTTTGATTTCTTATCTGATTGTCGCTAGATGAATGGCTAGGAGCGTTTCAAGTGAGTATTCTATCTGAATGATTTAAGGCACACGCTGTTCTTATTTGACTCTGTCTACGGACTAGACTTGGTTAGGCGTCTACATTTTAGCAGTCCAACTGATTGATCAAGTGCTTCTTTGAATCTCTTATTTGGAAGAGCTCAATTGATTTCTATTCTGTAACTCTGATTGCTTTAAGTGTTAATTGGGCGAAGTTTTAAAGGGGAGATTCATTCACCCCCCTCTGAATCCATCGCACCAGCTCCATCAATTGGTATCAGAGCGGGTCTCTGACTTCCCAGATCCAACGATCTGTAGAGGATCCTGCTATCCCTTGGTGCATTCTTGTTACTGCAGACTGCTGGTTTCAGGTGCTTCGTAGATTGTGCTGAGTTTATTGTTTGAACTGTGCTTGATAAGCGTTTGACAAATGGCATTTCCCGTGGCTTTTGATGGTTCCAATCTTAGCATCTGGCTAGGAGGCCTTTGCGTTTATGTGAACTCCATTGATCCTAAATTATGTAGTCTTCTATCTAATGGCCCACACCAAATACCTCATGATCAGACCAAGTGGTCCAGTGAGGACAGATTAAAGAACCGTGATAATATCACAGTTCTTAATATTTTGAGAGCTGCAGTTAATACTGACATATTTCCTTTTGTTCTCAAGTGCAATTCTGGAAAGAAAATCTTGGACAGAGTGACTGCCGCTCATGTGAACCAAGAAGGTCTATGTCTAATGGCCAATTGGAGTGATCACAATAGTGATCAAATGAATGAGACAACGTCTTAGGTGAGCTCTGGAACAGAAGAAATTACATTTGATAAATTGGTATGCATGCATGAAGAACTTAATGACAGATATAAGAAAATGAAAAATGAAAATAAAAAATTGAAAAAGAAGCTTGAACTAAATAATTCTGATCATATTGAAAATGAAGCTTTGAAAGCTGAAATTGATAAACTCAAAATGAAATTGCAAGAGTTTAACAATGAGAAATCTGAATTGAATACTTTGAAGTCTGAGAATGATAGTCTTAGAATTAAACTCCTTGAAACTGAAAATTTAAGCAATAAATGTGTCTTTCTAAAAGAATTGAATGATGATCTTAATTCTGATGTTGAAATGCAGAAAAATCTGATTGTTTCTTTGAAAGAAGAAAACCATTTGTTGCTTGAAAAGAAAAGGGAAGTTGAACAATCTGAAAAAATTATGATGGTAGAAAATGACAATCTGAAAGATCAAATTAAAAAGCTTATGATCCTCAATACTGTTATGTCTGATAGGTGGTTGAAAATTGAAAAAGGAGAATGTATTTTGAAGGAAAATGAAACCAACAATGAAAAGGAACAAAAACTTCTGTATGAGATTCAAATTTTGAAAAATCTGAATGATGCCATGTAGAAACAAATTCTCACCTGTGAAGAAGATCTAACAAACTCTGAAACACAAATCACTTCACTTAAATGTGAAATTTCTGATTTGAATAAATCACTGTCTAAATTTGTTAAGAGAAAAGAGAATCTGGACAAACTATTGGGAAATAAAGTGAACATTCAGAAAGAAGGATTATGTTTTAATCCAGATAATGAGAGAAGTATGAAAGGAAAAGAACAAATTATTTTTGTGAAAAGTTCAGAATGTGCTAGTACCTCAAAATCTGTTTCACCTAAGAAATCTCAGAACATTCATAAGCACGGGGCTGAACAAAAGAAAAAGAAAATTTGCTGTGAAAAATATTCTCATAAAATTCAGTCTGAAAAGAAGAAGAATGTGCAGTGCTTTTATTGTAATAAGATAGGTCATATGATGCATGAGTGTAAGTTGTTTGAATTAGATGACCTATCTACTACTACTGCACAGAAAATTCATGTTAGAAATCATGTTTTTCAAAGAAATAAAATAAATTATTTTTGCTGTGAAAAAATAGGACACACTGTCGCACAGTGTTGGCATGCTGAGGGAAGAACATTTAATTCTAAACCTATAAAATTCCCTCCTCTCAATAATGTTGGTAGTAATAAGCTGTTTGATAAAAGAAAAAATATTACATGCTTTAACGATGGAAAGCCCGACCACAGAGCTGCTAACTGTTGGCTGACTGGGAATGAAAAGATAAATTTTCATGTTAATAATAGAAACAACCATGTTCATTCACACCAATTTCATGTTCATGCTAACTCATATAAGACGAACATGGAATCTGTTAGTTCTTGCCATTATTGTGGACAGTTTGGTCATTTCATGCCTTGCCATTTGATGAAGTTTGATGACTCACTAGCTCAAAAATGTTTGAGAGCACCATTCAGAGGTGCCACTGTCATTTCAGAACCCAAGACTTCTTGGGTACCTGCTTGTGCAAAATAACCCAACTGTTGCAGGTGTGCCTTGGAGAGGAATAAAGCGGGTCAATAAACCAAGGCACTCAAGAATGAAAACCCCATGATTTCACGGTACGGGTTAGTTCTGAAAACTTTGCTTAAATTTTATCTTCTGAATTTGTCTGCTCTAAATGCATGCGCATCATGTTAATTCTTTTATGCATTATCCAACTGAATCTCTTTGATAGTTTGAAATGCACAGGGAAATAATTGTAGTTTAACTCTGAATGCATTGCATATCTATGTCATAATGAATTGTTGTCAAACTCCCTGCATGTTGAAATTTCATATGTTGCTTTGAAAAACCTCATTCATTGCATAGAGTCAGGGGGAGTTCAGCTGCCTCTGCATGATGGTCATGACTCTCATGTTTGTGTTTAGGAAATACTCTTAGAAGAGTCATTGCACATGCATACATGTAGTGATTGCATTGCACATCACTTATTTCAAAAATTCCAAAAAGAATGTTTAAATTCATGCATTCAGGGGAAGCTCTCGTGTACTCATCACTCATATATGTCAGTCTTCTGATTATTACATATACTCTCTTGACATCTCATTGCATCTAGACAGGGGGAGCATTTTAGACTCATTAGTCTTGTTCAATCTGAACCCTTCCTGTCTAGTCATTCAAATCACTCTCCTATTCTTGTGTGTTGATGATTGCATTTTAATCAGCTGAAATCTCAACTATTTTGAAGTTGAAATCTCTGTCTGCTACTCCTTAAATTGCTGAAGGAGAGCTTTGCTTGAATACTTTTTTTGTTAAACTTGTCAAGCTGATCTGTCTGTATTGTTATGTTAGATGGACGCAGTCTATTACCAGTGAGAGTGGATCTAGAGGGGGGTGAATAGATCTAATGTCTAATTTTAAAACACAGTTGAACTCTAATGCAGAATTAAAACAAGCAACTGTTGAACAACAGAAGGAACACTATGAAATCACACAAACAACATGCAATCACACAGTAGACACCGATCTTTAAGGTGGTTCGATCTCAATCCAGAGATCTACGTCCACCCCACACTCCAACTGGAATGTGGATCCTGCTGACTCACAGCTTGAACAGCTGGGCTTCACAGCTTGCCAACAGACCGCTGATACATAGCTTCGCTGGGCTTTATAGCTTGCCGACCAGAGGAACAAATCCTCTGCAACCGCTGGGCGATACAGCTTAGCCGTCCGAGACCTGGTCTCGCCTGCTGAGGATTACAGCTTCACCTGTCCAGTGGAAACCTCCACTGCAATTGCTGGCTCACAGCTTGATAACAAAAGAGTTTTGAAAACAATAAGACAGAAACAAACAAAATGGAAAACCAAAACGAATGTAGCTCAATTGAGCAGTATCAGCTCTGGTATCTGAACCAAGAGACTGATTTACAAGACTTCGAAAAGACTCTCTCAACTCAACTCTCTCAATCTTCTCTTCTCTCTTTCTCTTCTTCTCTCTGAATCTTCTTCTCTGTGGATGGTGCAGGCGCTCACTCTCTATTCTTTACTCTTAGCTCCGGCTGCTTCTATTCGATCAGCCATCTTCTGAGGAAGAAGACTTCCTTTTATATACCAACAGTAGGAAGGGCGTGTGCTCTCCACATCTCCCGCCCAATGGCTTGGACCACGTGGCAGTATCTAGCAGGCTTTCAGTACACGTGTCATAATCTGGTCACTCCCCTTATCCTCGGATCACGTGCCCAGTCATCATCTCTGTAAAGAATCCCTGTCAGACAGTCGAAATAGAATTGTCAGTTTAAGGTTTAAGCGATGTACAGACTGTATGAAGGCACTACTGAAGCAATGTACAGACATTGTGAATGCGAAGCTATGCAGTGTTCAGACTCTACGTATGCAGATCCATGGCGTTGTACAGACTTAGTAAATGCAGTGCTGTAGCCTGTATAGACTTCAGATATGCAAGACTATGCCATGTACAGACTTCCTATATGCAGGACTTATGTCATGTATAGACTCCATATATGCAGAGCTTATGCCATGTATAGACTTCAAATATGCAGAGCTTAAGCCATGTACATACTTCAAATATGCAGAAGTAAACGTGCATCAATGTGTAGACTTAGCAAAACAAAGTATGAACAAAGCAACACAATGTGCAGACTTCGTGCAATGAGTGAAGCAGTGTATAGAGTTACGAGTGGAATACATGAATCAATGTATAGAGTTAGAGTGCAATGAGTGTTCAAGTGATGTACACACTCAACGTTATGCAAACAGAAAATGTATAGAGTTGATGAAGCGATGCTCAACAAAAAGAAGCCTTACACTTAGGCGTTTGTTTCAGAAGTGACGCCACTTCTGGTGGGCGTCAAATCTCGAGCATAGAGAATGTATAGACTTGCTACGGCACAAGGCAACATAAACGATGTACAGACTCTGCCAAGAGCAATGCACAATGCACATATGAATGTACAGACTATGCGTTATGCAACCAGACGATGTCTAGACTTGCTCATGACTGTTAGACTCTGCATGCGTGCTATAGCAATGTGCAGACTTGCTGACAAAGCGTTGTGCAGACTCTGCGTGCCACAATGTGCAGACTTGCGAGTGTGTGACATGCACAAAGACGCTAAGTAAGACATTCCAATGTATAGACTTCAAGTCCACTTGAGACGCTGAGTGAGACGGACCTCATAGGCTGTACAGACTTAAGAATGCACCATGTATAGACTTGCCAAAGGAAGGGCTGTATAGACTTGAGCAAAGTAAGGTCTGTATAGACTTGAGAGTTCATGATGTATAAACTTGCCAGAGGAACTGGAAGATGTACAGACTTGAGCAAAGCAAGGTCTGTATAGACTTGAGAGAGAGTTCACGATGTATAGACTTAGCCAAGACACGATGTATAGACTTTGGCAAAGCAAGGGCTGTACAGACTTCAACTCAGCTGTAATGTATAGACTTGCAGGTGCAACGTAGGTAAAGATCAAGGAGTGTATAGACTTGATATCGTGGAACACACAGGCGGTACAGACTTCATCGATATCTAGACTTGGAAAGTTAAGCTGGTGAATGTACAGACTTCACCGATGTCTAGACTTGGAAAGTTAAGCTGGTGAATGTACAGACTTCACCGATGTCTAGACTTTGAATGAATGTGCATGCATTGAATAGACTTCGCATATGATGTACAGACTTGCTAGTCAGACAGGCACAAGCTCTGTACAGACTTTAGCGTGCAGACAGGCCATGTGAATGTATAGACATGTTCTAAACGATGCACAAACACAACAATGCAATGTATGGACTTTGAGTGTGTAGACTTGTGTGTGTGCAATGTGTAGACCTGTGTGTGTGTGCATGACGATGTATAGACTCTTACTGCATAGAACACATAGACAATCTGACAGAGATAGTTTCATCAAAACATAAACAGTTGCCAATCAATCAAAACAAGCTGTTGCCAATAAAGCTATTGTCAACATCATCAACACAGAGGAGTCACAACAATCTACCCCTTGTTGATGATGGCAACACCCTATCATATGGAATAGCAACATCCTGTCATACAGATGTAATTTTGATGAAAGACATGAATTATTAGTCATACTTGTCATGCAGATGCTATGGATGTATACTGAGAAATGAAAACAGCTCCCTGCCAACAAGATCTCCCCCCCTATGCCATAATATGATGCATACACTCCCCTGGAATTCACCAAACACACAATAAATTCTCCCCCTTTGCCATCAACAAAGAGGAGGGAAAGTGATTACAAGGGAAGGAACAAGAGAGATCGTATGACTGGCATTCTGAACAAGTAGTTCAGGAATAAACATTCTAAAGCACAGAGTCTACAGTCATATGAATTTAGAAACTGCTTTGAGATAGAATTCTGGTTTAAAGGTTATAAATTTTGAGTTCATGCACTACAATCATTGAATGAGTTTGCTGTGCATGAAAATAGCAATAAACCAGAATCACATTTGCATGAGAGATTCAGTTTCAAAATATCTTACTTTCATAAACTCAGTAAAAAAAATGGTTAAGAGATACCAAGTCATGTATTGAAATTAAACAAATTGACATCCCTGAAATTTCTTATGAAGGAACATCATTTTCAATATTATTTCATTAAGGGCATTCAGGTACCATTTATCTTTTTGCGTAAGGGTATACGTTTATCTGACGCCAATACCCTTAGATACTCAACATGATGGACCATTCTGCCTATGATCAAACTCAATAAAACTGATTTACACATTTTTGTGTGAGGGTACACGTTTATCAAACGCTAGTTACCCCCAGGTACTTAGTGAAATCACCCTACTTTTTTGATCATTTTATACAGAGATAACTGATACACCTCATGACTTAAATATTATCCATTTCTTTGATAGATCACTTAGTTTCTCAGTATTTTACCAGTCATTGCTCTGCCAATGTTATTTTTCAATTAATTTTTAATATTTTTTAATATCTTTTTTAGCTGTCCTTTATTTGTTTCAGAATGACTTGTTTAAGGACAATACACATACTTAGCCTTCTCTAACAGAATTTTAGATGAGTTTTTAGATTTCAGATATAATTGGCTTTGTCTGACATGAAATAAGATAAGGGTTGAGAGCTTTATCAATTTTCAGCTTTCTTATTTACTGATTGCAATCTTTAAACTTTAAAGTTTATAAAATTTAAACCATTAAGTCAGTCTTCAAGTAATTAATGTTCTTATAAATGAAGAAGTCTGTTTTCTATTGCTTAGGAATCAGAACTGACTAACATATTGCCATATTGTCAGACTCAACTCATTCAGGGTCAAAGAATTTAGATTTCAATAAAGTTGATGACCACTCTGAATTTCTAACAATACTCCCTCTGTCTATATGCATGTGGTTTTAGATGAGAGAGAGCTTAGACACAGTCATGACTAAATGATATGTAATGATGATCATGAGTGTGATGCCAAAAAAAAATATGAATGTCATGCATGATCATGAGTCTGTTGTAACATTCAACATTCACAAGGTTTATTCAAGGCATCAGAGAGTTTATTCATTATGTTGAAATTTACACAAGCCAAGTTCTCTTCTAAGAAATTTAAACCTTTCATTCCCAAGAGGCTTAGTAAAAATATCAGTAATTTATTTTTCAATTTCAATGAAGTTCATTTCAATTTCCTTTTTATTTACAACATCTCTAAGAAAATGGTGTTTTATCTCTATATGCTTAGTCCTAGAATGATGAACAGGATTTTTAACCAGGCATATAGCACTAGTATTATCACACAAGATTGGAATACATTCCAGTTTTATCTTATAATCATCTAGTTGGTGCTTGATCCAAAGTACTTGGGTAGCACAATTACCAGCTGCAACATATTCAGCCTCAGCTGTAGACAAGGCTACAGTATGTTGCTTCTTAGATGCCCAAGATACTAGACAGCCACCAAGGAATTAACAATAGCCACTAGTGCTTTTTCTCTCTACTCGACACCCAGCATAATCTGCATCAGTGTAGACTAGAAGTTCTAACTCACACTTGGCAGGATACCAAAGACCTAGCTCTTGGGTGCCTAATAAATACCTAAAAATTCTTTTCACAGATTTAAGATGTGATTCTTTAGGACTAGCCTGAAATCTAGAGCATAAACACACTACAAATTGAATAGCAGGCCTAGATGCTGTAAGATATAGAAGGGATCCGATCATACCTCTATATAGCCTTTGGTCCACTGGTTTACCTTGAGGATCTTCATCTAAACTGGTTGAGGTACCCATTGGAGCAGCTATTTCCTTGAGGTTATCCATCTTGTACTTCTTCAATAAATCCCTTATGTACTTGGACTGAGAGATGAAAGTTCCATCTTTTGACTATGTCACCTGCAGTCCAAGAAATAATTTGAGCTCACCCATTGAGCTCATTTCAAACTCATTAGTCATTATCTAAGAGAATTCCTCACACAATTTGGGGTTAGTTGACCCGAAGACAATGTCATCCACATAAATTTGAATGATAAGAATATCTGAATGACTTACCTTAGTAAACATGGTTTGATCAACTACACCTCTTGTGAAGTTCTTATCAGTGAGGAATTTGCTCAACCTGTCATACCAAGCTCTAGGAGCTTGCTTAAGACCATAGAGAGCTTTTCGAAGTTTATACACAGGATTGGGGAAGTCTAAACATTCAAAACCAGGAGGTTGCCTCACATAGACATCCTCACTGATTTTCCCATTCAGAAAAGTAGATTTTACATCCATCTGCTGAAGATTTATTCCTAGGGAACATGCATAAGCCAATAAGATTTCGATAGCTTCTAACCTGGCTACAGGGGCAAAAGACTCTTCAAAGTCAATTCCAAATTCCTGGTTATACCCCTGAGCTACAAGTCTGGCCTTATTTTTAATGACATTCCCTGATTCATCAGTTTTATTTCTGAATACCCATTTAGTCCCTATGAATATTTTATGATCAGGAGGTGGAACCAAGTGCCACACCTTATTCCTGTCAAATTGATTGAGCTCTTCATGCATGGCATTAATCCAATGCACATCCTTAAGAGCACAGTCAATGTACTTGGGTTCTACATTTGATACAAAGGCATATGCATTCAATTTATTTTGAATTCTTAAGTGGCCTATAGTCCTAGGAGGGTCATGCAAATTGCCAATCACATTATCTACAGGATGATCTTTTAGATATCTAATGTTGACAATTTCATTATCATGATTTTCATTTACCTCCCCCTGAACTGTAGGCTCTTCTTCATTAAGCTCTTCATTTCCTTCCACATCTTCGGATTTGTCTGCAGGATTCCCTTCTTTCAGAATATCACCATTGTCTTCATTCCTGCATTAACCAATATTAGACTTTACCAAAGATTCATCAAAAATAATATGCGGAGATTCTTCAACAGTTTTAGAATTCAGATTATACACTCTATATGCTCGGGTGTTTTCAGAGTAACCAAGAAAAATTCCTGGTTCACCTTTAGGTTCAAATTTATCAAGGTCTCTTTTATCATTTATATGAATAAAACATTTACAACCAAAAATCTTGAAATGAGCAATAGAAGGTTTCTTACCCTTTATGATCTCATAGGGTGTTTTCTGGGTAGAAGGTCACCATGGCTCTGTTAATTACATAACAGGCAGTATTTACTGCTTCAGCCCAGAACTTCCTTGGCAGACCACCTTCAACCAAGAGTGTATGACCCATCTCCACCAAGGTTCTGTTCCTCCTCTCCACAACTCCATTCTGCTCGGGTGTCCTTGGTGAGGAGTACTTGTAATGAATTCCATTTGACCTGCAGAATTCATCAAATTGTGAGTTTTCAAACTCACCTCCATGATCAGTTAAAATATTTTCAATTTTTTGATTTTTCTTAAGACAGAACTCCTGGAATTCTAAGAATGCATCACTTTTATGTGATAAGAAATATACCCAAGTATACCTAGAGAAGTCATCTACCATGACAAACCCATACTTCCTCCCTGATAAGCTGACAGACCTGGTTGGCCTAAAAAGGTCCATGTGTATCAGCTCATAGGGTTTAGAAGACAGATTTTTTGTTCTAGATTTAAATGACTTTCTAGTTAACTTTGACTGAGTGTATGCATCACAGATTTTATTTTCCTTCTTAAAGGAAACTTCAAGAAGTCCTCTAACCATGCTATGCTTATTCAGTTTATGCAATACAGTGTAACTAGCATGGCCTAACCTATGATGCCATAAAAATACTAAGTCCTCTCTGCTAGCAGTAAGGCATAGGTTAGAATGTTGTATATCATCTAAGTCTATCATGTAAGTGTTATTTATCCTTTTACCAGAAAATTTAACAGTTTCGGAATCAGGTTCAAAAACTTTGCAGCATTGAGAGTCAAAAAGAACTTTGCATCCTTTATCACATAGTTAGCTGATGCTAAGTAAATTATATGCTAAACCTTCAACCAACATGACATCTTCAATGCAACAGGTAGTACACTTACCTACCTTACCTGTCCCAACAATCTTACCCTTTGTGTTGCTACCAAAGGTGACAAGGTCTCCTTGTTTCTCGGTCAGTATGCAGAACTTGGCCTTATCTCCTGTCATATGCCTAGAGCAGCCACTATCCGATGGGAATCGACACCGAGCCTGTACTTTTTCTTTTGCATTTATGTCCTTTTAGTTTGTGTTTATATCCTTGGGAAAGTATGTACGTAAATGTAAGGCTTTATAACCCAAGGAGTCATTCCCATGGATTGTGTGGGTTTTTATGCAATTATGCAGTAGGACCAGCAAGGGGGCCCTCAGCCCTTTCCCATTGGTCCATGTCACCTTGTGGGCCTGGTCAACCTTCCTAGGTGGACATCTAGAAGGGTGGGCTAGTCATATGGACACATGGGGTTAAATGGGTCAAGATTCCATGGTTGGTCACCTATCCCCATTCAACCTTCTACCCTTGGTCAAGGGGGCGCCCCTCTCCCCTTATTAGTTTATTAATTTTTGTGTGTTATTCACATGCAATCCAGACCATCTATCTCTCATCTCTAGATCTAAGGGTGGAGGTTAGATTTGGTAGGAAGCATATAAAACCATGTATTTTCATGTGAAAATTAAGGAAAAATCAGAAAATTTTGTGTGTAAGTCAAGGAGGCTCTTGCGCCCCAGCCCTCTCCCCCTGGTTTTCTCTCCTCAAACCCCCCATTCTAGAGTGTTTCAATCTTCTATCTCCCCCTCTCAACCTCTGATCTTCATTGGTGCCGCCGCGAATCCGTCTTTGGTTTTCTATCCTGCTGGACAGAGGTGTCTTTCCAAAATTCCTGATATCAGCCACGGCCTCTTCGTGGTTTGTAAGTTTTATGGTGTGTTCCTATCTTCCATCCCATCATCCACAAAAAAATTCAGGTCGAAAATCCTTCGTTTGATATTTTTGCAATTTCGGTCTTCAATCACTCCCAGATCTGTCCTGTCTCTGTCTACAGTGACAGCAGCTCTGAGTTTCCCATCTCCGACCTTCTTTTTTATTTTTTTTAGGGCTACTAATTTTACGGGGAGTTCTCTCCATCATCCCCTACATCCACCATGTTTCTTGATTTTTTATCCGCCCTCTATCTATTTTTCAAAATTCGTGTTCTATCTCTGCTACAGTGCTTTCAGCCAAGTTCCAGATCCGACCACCATCCAGTTCAAAAATCAGAACAAATTACAGCCACCTCCAAACCTTTCATAGAAACTATTTCCATTTTTCCAGCTTGATTTCCTACAACTTTGCTGAAGACCACCACTTCAGATTCGGATGTTCACATATCGGTCAAAGGCAGTTCTCAGATAAGTTCTCTGCAGATCTGAGAATCCGATCACTGTACAACAGCAACTCAAAAATTCATTAAGGCCAAGATCCGTGTAGATCCAGACCAGATCTCCAGGCCTAGATTGAAGGATTTGAAGTCAGCTTTCCAAAGACGCTAGTTTCGTGTCGATCCGACATCGAGGCTGATCGCCGCGTCCGTTCTCGCCGGGACGCGCGCTGAAACCCAGAAGCTGCAGATCCGTGGCCGGTTGTTCCGACCGGTGCCGATCGGAGCTGCCCGGCCTCCGGCCGGTGAACCAGCGCGCCTCCACTCCAGGGAGCGCCCTTCCAGGCATCCTCCACTACAGCGGTGCCATCGGGTCCCACACGGCCCCTCCGGACAGCACGTGGGCCCCACCGTCACTAGTTCGGGTGTTGCCGAATCAACGCGAGAAGCCGCCCGTCAACCCGAATTCGGTCCTCCCGGACCCCATTATGTAGCCCTTTACCTCCCTGCGTGGAGTGGGTAGCGACTTGTATTGCTGTAATATTGTGTAGTATTGTTCCGGGAGTACGAGTTTCGGCCGGGATCGTCTTCCCCACGCCAAGCGCGTGGAGGTATCGTATTCGCTCCTTACTTGACATTTCACTTATTTTCATATATGCTTTATATGCCGCTGCTAGAGAGCATGTTTTAGGACCTAGCTTGCTATATATTTTCATATCACCGCTGCTGCGAGAGAGAGCATGACCGTCCCGTGACCCGATCCGGGCACACGAGAGAGCCGACCACCCTAGCTCACTGCCGGTTTCTCAACCGTGCACGTCCGACGCTTCCCTCGTTAAGGGACAATCGCGAGCTTGTCGTGTCCGTGGTCTCGTCCCGCATCAATTTGGTATCAGAGCCAGGTTGAGTCTAGAGTGTCTAGAAACAAAAAAAAAGTAAATAAAAAGAGTGTCATTTACGTCTAACCATTAGTCGGTTTAAGTCGAGTCTAGGATCATCACATTTCTAAAACAAAAAAATAGTGTTTTTAAAAGGCATTTCGTCCCGATAATTCGGTATATCAAAAGGTGTTGTCCGAACGTTAGGCTACGCCTATCGGGAAGGCCGCACACTTGCGCGAGTGACCTTCGGGTCGATTACCTCCGCCACGTACCGGATATTGGCTTAGGTCTAGGTGCATCATATTAGTGTGTGTTTGCATTAGTCGGTGTTTCCTAGTCCGTGTTGTTGCATGCCCACTCGGCGAGGTACCCAATACCATCGCCCTTCCCCTATGGCTAACCCACGAGATGGTGCCTCGGGAGACTTCCACTCCCTACACGAGGCGGTGATGGCCATTATGACAAGGCTGGACCAATCCGATGCTAACTTTCAGACTTTCTCCGATAATATGGATGGTCGCCTTAGAGCCATGGAGGGACGCATGGAGACCTCCGACAGGTCGGTCCAAGACCTCGTTGGGCGGTTAGATAGGATGTCACACGGGGAGCCTCCTGGAGCAGCCCAAGGCCCACCCGCACCTCCTCCCGCGGTGGCCCAAGTCCAACCCGCTCCCATGGCCCAAGTCCAGGCCGCTCCCGCGGCCCAAAACCAGCCACCACAGGCTCCTCCACCCGCCCCTCCTCGGGTTCCCGAACTACCGCACCGTGACCTTGGTCTCGAGGACTATGGGTCCGACAATGCCTATGAGGGGTATGGTCAACGCTGTTGTAGTTTTCAGCCACAACGAGATGAGGATGATGATAGGGTCCTTAGGACCGTGCGAGCGGACCCTCCCTCTTTTTACGGGTCTTTGGATCCGAAAGTCTACCTAGATTGGGAGTTCGGCCTGGACCGTTATTTTGAATGGTATGATATGTCGGAGCGCCGAAGGGTCCGATTTGCCACCATGAAGCTCATGGGGCAGGCGCAAACCTATTGGAAGAATGTAGAGAGCCTGCTACTTCAGCGGCTAGAACCCCCGATTGACACATGGGCCGAGATGAAGAATAAACTTCGGCAAAAGTACCTTCCTCCTACATATTGCCAGCGACTCATCGATAGATGGCAAAGTCTTAGCCAGGGAGATCGGTCCGTCTCTGAATACATCACGGAGTTTGATGAGTACTTTCTACGATGTGGTGTCACGGAGGAGAGTACCATGCCCGTTTCCCGCTTTCGACGTGGTTTCCGGCCACACTATCAGTATGAGCTTTTCCGCCGCAATGCCAAGACGTTGGAAGAGGCATACCAGGTTGCTCTCGAGATGGAGCAATTTGAGGGAGAGTTTGAGTCTAGCCATCGGTTGGGCCCCACCCCTCTCCGTAGTACCGAGCCCCGTCACTCCATAGGCCCACATCAGCGGCCTCCCATGGCTCGACCTCAGGAGCCCACCCGTCAGGAGCACTTCGCTCCACGGCCTCGCCCTCCTCCACCTCGGGATCTATTTCCACCCCAACCACCGGCACCCGTTGCCCGTCCCCCGGCTCCTATAGCCCGTCCTCTGGCACCGGCACCCCCTCCACTATTGTCCAAGGCACCTACATCTCCCCCATTGCCGCCTACACCTTCTACCCGACGGGATGATAAGGGTAAGACCCCTTTTATAGGAGAGAGTAGTCGGTCGAGAGTGCAGTGTTTCCACTATCACGGGTTTGGCCACATTGCCAGCGAGTGTCCCGCTCGCACCACCCTAGCCCTAGGTGTTGGAGAATCTGTACCTCCCGAGCTTGAGTATGTCAATTACGTGGCCGATGAGGCACTAGCCGATGAGTACTATGCCTTGGGGGGGAAGAGTTGGACGGCTCTCCGGCCGCCCAGGATGCCGCCACCTAGTGGGCTTGATGTCACCACCTTAGTCTAGAGTCGTGCATGAGTCAGTGTGTTTTTTTTCTTGTGTGGTTTGTTTGTGTGGTGTGTTTTGAGTCGATTGTTTGTGTGTAGTGCATAGTGCGTCTGCATGTGTCTTGTGCTAGCTCGTTGTCGTTCCCTTATGAGTAAGAGGCGATTGGACTCACTCGATGAGTATGGGATCGGTTCTATATCTACACCCAGATCTAGTCATCTACAGGGACTCAGCGGTGATTCCTAGTGAGTCTTCGAGCTGCTCCCTTCCCTTTTGAGAGTGCCCCACCCGGAGTGTCCACCTTTAGCCTATAGCAGTCTGCGCATATCGAGTATATATGGAATGAGTAGGTGACGATCACTTGGTGTGGAGCGTACCCGCGTTACTTGGCACGGTGACGGATCCGCCGGAGTACTCGAGCATCCCTACTCCTACTCGACGGGGTCGAGTTCCTCCCACCCGGGGAGAGTTGATGGGAATCGACACCGAGCCTGTACTTTTTCTTTTGCATTTATGTCCTTTTAGTTTGTGTTTATATCCTTGGAAAAGTATGTACGCAAATGTAAGGCTTTATAAGCCAAGGAGTCATTCCCATGGATTGTGTGGATTTTTATGCAATTATGCAGTAGGACCAGTAAGGGGGCCCTCAGCCCTTTCCCATTGGTCCATGTCACCTTGTGGGTATGGTCAACCTTCCTAGGTGGACATCTAGAAGGGTGGGCTGGTCATATGGACACATGGGGTTAAATGGGTCAAGATTCCATGGTTGGCCACCTACCCCCATTCAACCTTCTACCCTTGGTCAAGGGGGCGCCCCTCTCCCCTTATTAGTTTATTAATTTTTGTGTGTTATTCACATGCAATCCAGACCATCTATCTCTCATCCCTACATCTAAGGGTGGAGGTTAGATTTGGTTGGAAGCATATAAAACCATGTATTTTCATGTGAAAATTAAGGAAAAATCAGAAAATTTTGTGTGTAAGCCAAGAAGGCTCTTGCGCCCGAGCCCTCTCCCCCTAGTTTCCTCTCCTCAAACCCCCCATTCTAGAGTGTTTCAATCTTCTATCTCCCCCTCTCAACCTCTGATCTTCATTGGTGCCGCCGCCGCCACCGTTCGTGCCGCCTTCGAGTCGCCGCGAATCCGTCTTCGGTTTTCTGTCCTGCTGGACAGATGTGTCTTCCCAAAATTCCTGATACCAGCCACGGCCTCTTCGTAGTTTGTAATTTTTATGCTGTGTTCCTATCTTCCATCCCATCATCCACAAAAAAATTCAGGTCGAAAATCCTTCGTTTGATATTTTTTCAATTTCGGTCTTCAAATCACTCCCAGATCTGTCCTGTCTCTGTCTATAGTGACAGCAGCTCTGAGTTTCCCATCTCCGACCTTCTTTTTTATTTTTTTTAGGGCTACCAATTTTACTGGGAGTTCTCTCCATCATCCTCTACATCCACCATTTGTCTTGATTTTTGATCCGCCCTCTATCCATTTTTCAAAATTCGTGTTCTATCTCTGCTACAGTGCTTTTAGCCAAGTTCCAGATCCGACCACCTTCCAGTTAACAAATCAGAAAAAATCACAGCCACCTCCAAACCTTTCATAAAAACTATGTCCGTTTTCATAGATTGATTTCCTAAAACTTTTCTGAAGACCACCACTTCAGATTCGGACGTTCACATATCGGTCAAAGGCAATTCTCAGACAAGTTCTCTGCAGCTCTGAGAATCCGGTCACTGTACAACAGTAACTCAAAAATTCATTAAGGCCAAGATCCGTGCAGATCCAGACCAGATATCCAGGCCTAGATTGAAGGATTTGAAGTTAGCTTTCCAAAGGCACCAGTTTCGTGTCGACCCGACATCGAGGCTGATCGCCGCATCCGTTCTCGCCGGGACGCGCGCTGAAACCCAGAAGCTGCAGATCTGTGGCCGGTTGTTCCGACCGGTGCCGATCGGAGCCGCCCGGCCTCCGGCTGGTGAACCAACACGCCTCCACTCCAGGGAGCACCCTTCCAGGCATCCTCCACTACAGCGGTGTCATCAGGTCCCACACGGCCCCTCCGGACAGCACGTCAGCCCCACAGTCACTAGTTCGGGTGTTGCCGAATCAACGCGAGAAGCCGCCCGTCAACCCGAATTCGGTCCTCCCGGACCCCATTGTGTAGCCCTTTACCTCCCTGCGTGGAGTGGGCAGCGACTTGTGTTGCTGCAATATTGTGTAGTATTGTTCCGGGAGTACGAGTTTCGGCCGGGACCGTCTTCCCCACGCCGAGCGCGTGGAGGTATCGTATTCGCTCCTTGCTTGGCATTTCACTTATTTTCATATATGCTTTATATGCCGCTGCTAGAGAGCATGTGTTAGGACCTAGCTTGCTATATATTTTCATATCACTGCTGCTGCGATAGAGAGCGTGACCATCCCGTGACTCGATCCGGGCACACGAGAGAGCCGACCACCCTAGCTCACTGCCGGTTTCTCAACCGTGCACGTCCTACGCTTCCCTCGTTAAGGGACAATCGCGAACTTGTCGTGTCCGTGGTCTCATCCCGCATCACTATCCAGGTACCATAAATTATTCTTGGCTGCTAGGCATACCTGCACACACAATCAGGTATAGAAGTTTGGAACCCAAGACTGATTGGGCTCCAGAGAAGATGAAAAGTAATCAAAATAAGAAAGCAGACTTTTAGGAATCCACATTTGTTTGAAACAGTTCTGTTCAGTGGATTTTCCAGATTTCTTTTTGTTATGCTTTTTTTTGTTGACACTAGCATGATTATTTACAGATTGATTATTTCTGTGCTACTGCCTTGGCCAGGGTGTATTCAAGAAATTTTGGCCATAGTAATCATTGGGCTGGCTGTGGAAATGTTGGTTCCTAGGTGTCCAAGAGCCATACCCATTAACCCAATTTCTAGTGTAAGGTTTATAGGACTGTGTAGCCTGATGTCCATAACCTGTAAACCTTCCTTGAGTCCTAGTCCATCCTGACCTATTTGGATAGGTTGACTGTGCAAAGAAGTGGGACTGGGCTCTAGGTTGGTAGAAATGTTTGGGTTGAGCTCTAAAAGCATTCTGCCTCCCCTGCACCTTGGACCCTACTGACCTATTCATAGGTGTGTATTGGGTCTTCTTCAGAGGTGGTTGTGATGGTGGAGACTTGGTGACCTTAACATGTGGTTTATAAGACTGTGTAGGTTGACCCCTAACCTGAGACTGAGCTTTGGGATTTTGCTTGGATGTGCTAGCTCTACTAGGCTTACTCAGCTTTTGTTTGCCCTTCTCCTCCGCACTGGGCTTTTTCAGATTTACAGCTTTGTTCACTGAAATGTTTGACTTCATGTTGATTAGAGGTCCTTTCTCTTTTTGTGCGACAAATGAAATAGTTTTCATTCCAAAGCTTTTTGTTGCACTAGAATTATCTGAACCTTTTCTGAAGTTGATTAGAGGCCCTCTTTTCTGAAGTTGACTTTTGACCCTAACAAAGTATTTAGGTTATCTGAACCTTGGGTCATTTTCTCAATAGTTTTAAGCTTGTCCTCATTATCCTTTTGAATGTCTTCAATGGATTTTTTCAGTTCTGTATTCACACTTAGGATAGCTTGATATTTTTCATTCACAATTTTTATCTCACTTTCATATTTCTGAATTTTCATCTTCCATTCATCAGCTTCTTTTTCTAACCTCTCATTATCTTCTTTAGAGGCTTTTGACTCATTCTTGATTTCTTCTAATTCAGAACATGTGAGTTTGAGTTTATTATTCTCATATTCAAGACATGCAATTTTATCAGTTAGAGTTGTATCATTTTGCATGGAGTTAATTTTTCTTCTTTGATGCCTGTTTTCCCTTCTAATGTCATCTGCTTTATCAGCTATTTCATGATAGGCATCTACCCAATCAGCAATAGTAAAATTATCGAATCGAGAAGTTACCTCATTTGAATCCTCCTCTCTGTCTTCAGAGCTTGTTTCCATAAGGCAAATGGGCTTTTCAGATTCAGCTTCACTGTCAGAGGTATTGCTCAAGGAGCCTTCATCTTCATCACTCCAGGTACTCACCATAGCTTTCCCTTTCATGTTCCTCTTCTTTGACTTGTCCTTGTATTTCTGATTCTCTGGACAGTCAGCTTTCAGATGGCCTGTCTTCCTGCATTGATAACAAGTATTAGTTTCAATTTTCTTTGCAGGGATATGTTTATACCTTTTATCCCTTCGGCTGCCACTATACTTCTTTTAGCTGAATCGTCCTCCTTCTTTCCTGAGGAACCGCCTGAACTCTCTGGTCATCATTGCCATCTCAGTACGAGTTATATCTTGTTCATTCAGGCTCTCCTCGGATGATGATCCACTATAGCTGGATCTGCTGGACTTGCTAAATTTGCTGGCACCAGCTTTCAGAGCGATTGACTTCTTCTTCTTTTCAGCTTCCTCTATCTTTGGCAGATTAATCTCACATGCCATCAGCGAGCCAATTAGCTCATCTGCCCTTGTATTTCGCAAATCCCTTGACTCCTCCATTACTGTAGCTTTAGTATGCCAAGCATGAGTCAGGGAACGCAATATCTTCCTCACTACATCGTATTGAGCCTTCCCAAGACCTCTAAGACCATTTGTGATGATAGTTAATCGAGAGTACATCTCCTTGATGGTCTCATTTGGCTTCATCTTGAAGGCTTCATATTCTGACAGAAGGAAATTAGCCTTCGTCTCTCTAACCTGAGAAGTCCCTTCATGAATAACTTCCAGTGCATCCCACATCTCCTTAGCTAAGCTGCAAGCTGATACTCGAGAAAATTCCGTGGGGTGCATAGAGCATTGAATAGCATTTATGGCGCTCCAGTTTAGAGTAGACCTTCTGATCTCCTCCTTGGTCCAGACTTCCTCATTAGGGGACAGCTCATAAGGTCCCTTGCTGACTACCTTCCAGATCTCATAATCCTTCGCCCTCAAAAATACTTCCATACGGTTCTTCCAGTATGCATAGTTAGATCCATCGAAGAAAGGGGGCTTAGTGGTTGAGTGTCCTTCAGCGATCATCCCTCGAGCATCCATCTGTACCTTCCTCTTCGGGCTGTAAGTCCCTGTAGAAGAGTTAGGCTCTGATACCAACTGTTATGTTAGATGGACGCAGTCTATTACCACTGAGAGTGGATCTAGAGGGGAGTGAATAGATCTAATGTCTAATTTTAAAACACAGTTGAACTCTAATGCGGAATTAAAACAAGCAACTATTGAACGACAGAAGGAACACTATGAAATCACACAAACAACATGCAATCACACAGTAGACACCGATCTTTAAGGTGGTTCGATCTCAATCCAGAGATCTACGTCCACCCCACACTCCAACTGGAATGTGGATCTTGCTGACTCACAGCTTGAACAGCTGGGCTTCACAGCTTGCCAACAGACCGCTGATATACAGCTTCGCTGGGCTTTACAGCTTGCCGACCAGAGGAACAAATCCTCTGCAGCCGCTGGGCGATATAGCTTAGCCGTCCGAGACCTGGTCTCGCCTGCTGAGGATTATAGCTTCACCTGTCCAGTGGAAACCTCCACTGCAATTGCTGGCTCACAGCTTGATAACAAAAGAGTTTCGAAAATAGTAAAGACAGAAACAAACGAAATGGAAAACCAAAACGAATGTAGCTCAATTGAGCAGTATCAGCTCTAGTATCTGAACCAAGAGACTGATTTACAAGACTTCGAAAAGACTCTCTCAACTCAACTCTCTCAATCTTCTCTTCTCTCTTTCTCTTCTTCTCTCTGAATCTTCTTCTCTCTTTTTCTTCTTCTCTGTGGATGGTGCAGGCGCTCACTCTCTGTTCTTTTCTCTTAGCTCTGGCTGCTTCTATTCGATCAGCCATCTTCTAAGGAAGAAGACTTCCTTTTATATACCAGTAGCAGGAAGGGCGTGTGCTCTCCACATCTCCCGCCCAATGGCTTGGACCACGTGGCAGCATCCAACAGGCTTTCAGTACACGTGTCATAATCTAGTCACTCCCCTTATCCTCGGATCACGTGCCCAGTCATCAGTCTCTGCAAAGAATCCCTGTCAGACAGTCGAAATAGAATTGTCAGTTTAAGGTTTAAGCGATGTACAGATTGTATGAAGGCACTGCTGAAGCAATGTACAGACATTGTGAATGCGAAGCTATGCAGTGTTCAGACTCTACGTATGCAGATCCATGGCGTTGTACAGACTTAGTAAATGCAATGTTGTAGCCTGTATAGACTTCAGATATGCAAGACTATGCCATGTACATACTTCCTATATGCAGGACTTATGCCATGTATAGACTCCATATATGCAGAGCTTATGCCATGTATAGACTTCAAATATGCAGAGCTTAAGCCATGTACATACTTCAAATATGGAGAAGTAAACATGCATCAATGTGTAGACTTAGCAAAATAAAGTATGAACAAAGCAACACAATGTGCAGACTTCGTGCAATGAGTGAAGCAGTGTATAGAGTTATGAGTGGAATACATGAAGCAATGTATAGAGTTAGAGTGTAATGAGTGTTCAAGTGATGTACACACTCAACGTTATGCAAGCAGATAATGTATAGAGTTGATGAAGCGATGCTCAACAAAAAGATGCCTTACACTTAGGCATTTGTTTCAGAAGTGACGCTACTTCTGGTGGGCGTCAAAACTCGAGCATAGAGAATGTATAGACTTGCTACGGCACAAGGCAGCATAACGATGTACAGACTCTGCCAAGAGCAATGCACAATGCACATATGAATGCACAGACTATACGTTATGCAACCAGACGATGTCTAGACTTGCTCATGACTGTCTAGACTCTGCATGCGTGCTATAGCAATGTGCAGACTTGCTGACAAAGCGTTGTGCAGACTCTGCGTGCCACAATGTGCAGACTTGCGAGTGTGTGACATGCACAAAGACGCTAAGTAAGACATTCCAATGTATAGACTTCAAGTCCACTTGAGACGCTGAGTGAGACGGACCTCACAGGCTGTACAGACTTAAGAATGCACCATGTATAGACTTGCCAAAGGAAGGGCTGTACAGACTTGAGCAAAGCAAGGTCTGTATAGACTTGAGAGTTCATGATGTATAAACTTGCCAGAGGAACTGGACGATGTACAGACTTGAGCAAAGCAAGGTCTGTATAGACTTGAGAGAGAGTTCACGATGTATAGACTTAGCCAAGACACGATGTATAGACTTTGGCAAAGGAAGGGCTGTACAGACTTCAACTCAGCTGCAATGTATAGACTTGCAGGTGCAACGTAGGTAAAGATCAAGGAGTGTATAGACTTGATATCGTGGAACACACAGGCTGTACAGACTTCATCGATGTCTAGACTTGGAAAGTTAAGCTGGTGAATGTACAGACTTCACCGATGTCTAGACTTGGAAAGTTAAGCTGGTGAATGTACAGACTTCACTAATGTCTAGACTTTGAATGAATGTGCATGCATTGAATAGACTTCGCATATGATGTACAGACTTGCTAGTCAGACAGGCACAAGCTCTGTACAGACTTTAGCGTGCAGACAGGCCATGTGAATGTATAGACTTATGTTCTAAACGATGCACAAACACAACAATGCAATGTATGGACTTTGAGTGTGTAGACTTGTGTGTGTGCAATGTGTAGACCTGTGTGTGTGTGCATGACGATGTATAGACTCTTACTACATAGAACACATAGACAATCTGACAGAGATAGTTTCATCAAAACATAAACAGTTGCCAATCAATCAAAACAAGCTGTTGCCAATGAAATAAAGCTATTGTCAACATCAACAACACAGAGGAGTCACACAACATGTATTCTAGACTCAACTATTGGTTTCTTGTAAATCTATCTGATGCATATTGATCATACTTGTTGCAAGCATGAGGTCCATTTGTATTACTCTCTATGCATGCTTGTCAAATGTCTCTTGCTGCTGAATGCTTTGTCTATGTTAAACGTACAGAAAAGTGAAGTAATATCAGTTTGTGTACCCTTTTACAAATCCGAAATCACTTTTAATGAAGAATCTTCTATTATACAAGTTTAAGAATGTTTGTTGATTTGAATTGGTTTAAGTCTTATGTATTCCTAACTTTGAATTTGAAGGCCATGAAAATGTCTGAATCCATTTTTTTATATAAACCTTAACTAATTGTCTCATGTAAGTTCATGTAAGATCTTCCGACATCTGAAAATTGAAACCTTGATTTACTTTGGTTGAAATGCCTGAAACCGGTATTGTTTTTAAACAAATCACTTTGAAAATTAAAGGGGCAGCAATAGTAAAATCATTGTAAAAGAAATGTATATAGTGGCAGAGCAATGACTGAATTGCACTGAGAAACTGAACCCTCCATCAAAGAAATGGAGAGTATTTTACGTCATGAAGTGCTTCATGTTACCTCTGTTCATATGGTCAAATCTATAGGGCTGGTTTCACTTAGTACCTGGGGGTACCGGCGTCTGAAAAACGTGTACCCTTAATATCAAAGGTGTAAATCATCTGTGTAGTTTTTAATCAGAGACAGATATGGTAGTTTATGCTTAGTAACTGAGGGTACTGGCGTCTAACTCACGTGTACCATTAATGTCAAAGGTATAAATGACACATGTCTGTTCACTAAGCTCAATGTTAAAAGCAAAAGTGAAAAAGACTTGCTGTAACCCTTGCAATTCAAAATTCACTGAGTGTCACTTTGTTTAACCTCAATACTCTTAACTATTTTTCCTAAAGAAGTCAATGGAATTAATTGTGTAAGATGAAAGGAGTTTGAACTAGAATGTTATATGAGAAGTTGGTTCATCTTTATTAAAAAGTTGCTTCAGATATGAGTATTGTATTTTATTGACAAACCTTGTGTACATCATTCTTAAACCATGCTTGTCAATCAAAGCCATTTCATAAGCTTTTATAATAGAAGATTCTGAAACTTTAAACATGGATATATGAATTGGATACCCCACTGAAAATCATTTCTTCTCATATACTTTGGCTTGGAAATCACACCTGCTCAGATTAGGCTCACTTGAAACTCATTATGCTTATCTTCTACACTATTTCACAGTCCACAAATCAAGTTGTGCTTCTGTTAATTTTTTCAATCTGTCATGATCTGAACTGCTATATCAATGTACCAGGTATCAGACTTCCAATCTCACTGATCATGTGGTTGCTGATCATTCATGATCCTCTTGTTGCATTCATATTGTGTCATTAAGGGGGAGAATAGCTTTTCTATGCCTTCATGACTTAGTCAAAGGGGGAGTTTTCACTTCAATCATTTCCTGCATGCTTGTATTTCTCTTTCAAACTATTTTCTTTTTGCTGACGTCAAAGGGGGAGAATAATTTACCATGAGAGTCAATGTTGACTCATAGTGTTACCTTCATCAAAAAGGGGGAGATTGTTGTACCTCTTTGATTTTGATGATAGCAAACACTATAAGTCACCATGTGTTTGCATGAAAGATTGAATATTTATGCATCTGCTCTTGCTTGCTGTGCATTGCTTAATTGTTGTATGCATCACGAGTTTGATGAGCATTTCATGGGTATGCTTGTGCATGCATCACACTAAAAAAGGTCAGTGCATTTTCTATCTCGGTGCAAACTTTGCATACTTATATAGCATAGTCATGGCATGTTTTACTTCGGTGCATATGTGCACTCGGTGCAATGTTGGTCATGAACACAGCATACTTGGGTCGGTGCATATAGAAGATCGGTGCAAACCTTGCCTTGGTGCATATTGTGTTCACGCTTACATTAAGGTCAGTAGAACCCTGTTCATTCAATAGAGCGTCCGTGCATGTTTCATCTTATGTGATCGAGCATAAGGTCGGTGCAACCTTTGTTGGTGCACGCTGGATAGGTCGGTGCAAGGCATCCTTTGCACGCACCCAAGTCGGTGCATTCTCTTGGCTGCTCATACACAAGGTCGGTGTAGAATTTCAGTTTGTGTAGACTAAAGTCAGTGCATATCTTCGTCAGTGCATTGATCTGTTCGCGTATTTGAGTCCGTGCTCTTAGCACGTCGGTGCAAGATTTGGTTTCAAAGGATCAACGTCGGTGCAATGCCTTTAGCACAACAGGTACGTCTGTGCAATATTTCTCATAGCATTCACTGAGTCGGTGCAACACTTGCACCAAGTAATTAGAGTCTGTGCATCCCTCTAATACTCGCACACACGGAGTCCTTGCAAGGCTGCTCACGACCCGAGCAGGTCTGTTCAATGCTTGCACATTGCATACACATAGCTAGTGCATCCGTTAGTCTTGTGCTGCAGTTAAGTCTGTGCACATCTGGCTTATTCACCTATTGACTCCGTGCAGTCCTGTTTAACTCTTTTTTATATGTATAACTGTCTCGAGCTGATATTTCTTTCTGACTGTATGACAGGTATTTTTTTTGAGAAGAATAAGAATGGCACGTGATCCAAGAGTGGAGGAGGTGCCAGGATCGTGACACGTGGAAAGCATTGAGCTAGGATGCTGCCACGTGGGCCAAGGCATTTGGGCGGGAATCGTGAAAAGCACTCGCCCTACATCTGTTGCTCATATAAAAAGGAAGCTTCTCCTTCCTGAGAAAGTGATGGCAGCAGAAAGATCTAGAGCTAGCACGATCCAGAGAGGAAGAGGAAGAAGGAGAGAGAGAGCTTTTGAGAGTAGAGATCAAGAGAAGAAAAGAGATAATAGCAGAGAGGGAAAAGAAGCAGAAGAAGAGGAAGAAAGAAAGAGAGTGAAGAAAGAGCTCGGGGAGAAGAAGATAGAAGAATTTCCTGAAAGATTAGTTCCACTGGAATCTGGATCAAATCCAGGCCAGTCAGCTCCCTGAGAGCCACATCTATGTTGCTATCGTTTACAGCTTTCAGTTGCTGTGTTTCCTTTGTTCTTCTTGTTTTTCTTTTGAACCTTTATTCAAGCTGTTAGTCAGCGGAGCAAGCTGTGTTGCCCAGCGGTTGTAGAGGAGGATTCCTCTAGTCGGCTAAGCTATATTGCCCAGCGGGTCAAGCTGTTAGGCAGCGGATGGCTAAGCTGTACTGCCCAACGGAAGCAAGCTGTGATGCTCAGCGGTTGTAGGCAAGCTGTGAGGCCCAGTAGTTTAAGCTGTGTATCAGCAGAATCCACACTCAAGGGTGGACATAGGTTTGCGGATAGAACCACCTAAAAATCTCTTGTCTCTGTGGTTTGATTTCTTATCTGATTATCGCTAGATGAATGGCTAGGAGCGTTTCAAGTGAGTATTCTGTCTGAATGCTTTAAGGCACACGCTGTTCTTACTTGACTCTGTCTACGGACTAGACTTGGTTAGGTGTCTACATTTTAGCAGTCCAACTGATTGATCAAGTGCTTCTTTGAATCTCTTATTTGGAAGAGCTCAATTGATTTGTATTCCGTAACTCTGATTGTTTTAAGTGTTAATTGGGTGAAGTTTTAAAGGGGAGATTCATTCACCCCCCTCTGAATACATCGCACCAGCTCCATTAGGTCTTACCTAGCTCAGTTAAACCATTAGTAAGCATGGTTAGCCTAGCATACATATCAGAAATAGACTCTTCAGGTTTCATTTTGAATTTTCTATATTCAGAAACCAGCATATTAGCCTTGGTCACACGTACCTGTGTTGTCCGTTCATATATTACCTCAAGATGGTCCCACATTTCTTTTGCAGTGGCGCATGTAGACACTCTTGAAAATTCAATTGGGTGAAGGGAGCACTGCATTATGTGCTTGGCACCCCAGTTCAGTGTTGATCTTCTAATCTGCTCCATGAACCATGTGTCTTCATCTTCAGGCAACTCAAATGGACCTTCGCTAATGACTCGCCAAACTTCATGATCTTGGGCTCTGATAAAAACCTGCATACGGTTTTTCCAGTAAGTATAGTTTGTCCCAGTGAAAAAGGGAGGTCTGTTTATGGAATGCCCTTCGGGCATTGGACTCTTAGTCGCCATATCACCAGCTCTCTCAAGGTCGTTAGACCACATACAGAGAGACTTGCTCTAATACCACGTGATGTATAGTGATAGGCAGATCTAGAGGGGAGGGGTGAATAGATCATCCCCTTCTTTGCCCTTCTTTGCGAAAATAACAACTAGATAAAAATTAAGAGCAGTAGAGTAAGAAATAGTTGCTAGCTAGTTAGCTAAATGCACGAATGATGATCAATAGCGTTCCTACAAAGCATCTAACGTCAAGGCACGATAGAAGACAAACCACATAACATAGGTTTTTAAGGTGGTTCAGTCTCTATCCAGAGACCTATGTCCACCCCTCACACAACTTGGTGAGGCTTCACTAGTGCAAATGCACTTCCACTGATTCACAGCTTCCAACAGAGAGACAAACTCTCTCAACTCCGATGCCAAACAACTTGAGGGTACACAACCCAAAACCCATAGACCGTTGAACACACCGTCTATCTTCCTACTCGTAGGTAGGGAGCAATAGTAAGAGTATGTGTTTTTCAGAAAAAAAATACTATAAAAGAGCAACCAGACAGAGTATGGCTATGAAGTTCTATGAGAGAGAAAACTTCTATCTGGGAGAGAACTAGATGATGCCTGGATTCTCTTCTTCTTCTTCCTGGTTCTTCACCACGACCATAAGAGGAAACGATGAACTTGCTTCCCAGCTTTCAAGGGAACCTGATGATGCTTCAAATAGATGCTATCTCCCTTGCTGTGAGAGCTCCTGAGGTGAAGAAGACGGCCTGCTGCGTTGCAGTCACGCCAGCAACACAAGGAAGGAGATATCTCCTGGAGCAAGCTTCTTCGCTGCTCTTCTCTCCTTCTCTTATTCTTCTCCTTCTTCTCTCTGCTTCTGCGTTTAAGAAACTGGAGCTTACTCTCCCTTTTTTGTGTTTTTGGCTCACCAAATCTCCAGCCTTATCCTCTGCAGAACCACATTCCCAGGATGTTGCATTCCCATTGCTTCATTTGCTTCAACAGCTCCCTTGTCCTTTTCTGCCATGCTTGCTAGTACGTGGGTAGATAGGGAACAAAATCTACAAATGTACCTACATCTAGAGGATTCCTCTGCCAGCCAATCAGATCTTCGGACAAAGTGAGCTTCCAGAAGCATTTTTAAGTGCGATCGGATCCTCCACGACCGGTTCCGGATCTTGAAAAGTGGACGCTTCCGATTTCAGATCCGTTCTGGGCGAACATGAAGGTGTCGACACATCTCATTAAAATCTTGAAGAAACAAGGCATCCAAGCAAAACAGGTCGACACTTCGATGGCCGTGTGTCGACACATGCGCCACCCTTGCGTGCGGCTCGAGCCTCTGTGTCGAGGCTTCTCTTGGAAGTGTCGGGACATGTGCGCCAGACAGAGATGAATTTCGCTGCGCTGAATCGAGGTGTCGACACTCTTTCATAGGGTGTCGACATGTTGTGCCAAACAGAAACGGTTGAACCACACATTTCTACTAGACGTGTCGACACGTTGCACAAGGTGTCGACACTCTGCTCACTCTGGAGCTCAAACATAAACGGTTCAAGGATGGTTTCTTCTTGGCGTGTCTGTCCAAGTGACAGGTCGACACTTGAGAGTCCTTCACCTGAGCTTGTCCAAATCACAACTTAAACAAAATCATTAATCATACCACAAGGATTCAACAATGAAATATATGTCCATGCATTAATTTTAACATCAAGTTACTTAGTTATTAAATTTTGAACATGCTGTAATTATTATTTTTCTGAAAGAATTAGCGACAGTTGTACTATCGCTAATTAATTAGCGCCCATTTGCACGGTCGCAGTTCCTTGTGAATAGCGGCCACACAGAGGTCGCTACTTCCTTTGAGTAACGATTTCAGACGTCCAATATTCACATTTAAACATGCAATATATGCAAGCAGAAAAGCACATGAAGAAATCTACATGCTCTGATGATCTAGTATGACAGTTATCTAGTGTTTTGCTTGCGAGATTGCCTACCTTTTTACGTTGTTAACGGACAAAGACGTGAGACGGAGAAGAAGAAGAAGTAGTAGAGGAAGAAGAGCAACTTCAACAGCAGCAGCACATGGCAACCGCAGCAACAATAGCAGCAGCAGCCCACGGCAACTACGACAGAGGAGGAAGACGAAGGTAGAGGAAGAATGCTTGCTTCTTCTGCAGTAACCACATCAGCAGAACGAACAGGGAAGATGGAGGAAGATGACGTCGACCTAGGAACAGCAGGACATGCAACGATGGCTCCGTCATCGCCCCCGAGAGTCTTATTTACAGGGCAAGGACGCATGAATCCTAATGGAGGTCGGGGTTTCACTACGAGCAAATTTTCTACCGTCATCACAATTCCTCCGTGTGATTTGCTTTCCACAATCACAGTCGCCCTCCTTATCTACTTCAAACCCTAGCTCATGCAGAGATCGAACGTGAGAAGGTGTTGGGTATAACCCTTAGACCTTATTATACTAGTAATTCTGTTTATACTCTTTTAGAAGTCTATTTATCACAGGATCTTGGTTTCTACTAAAGCCCATTAGCGGTTCTAACTCTTGAGGAGGCCCATTAATTATATTCATAAGCTTTAACTTAATTATTTAATAGAGCTTTATATATATATGGTTTTTATTTCTTATAATTTTATTTATCTATCTTATTACATTTTGGCATCCTCTCGGGTATCACAGTCGGGTTCGATCCTATGACTCTTTACTTACTTATTTATTTGTATCACTATTGAGGCCCATCAAGTTTTAGCTTTATGGTTTGGGCTTTAATCCTTTTGAAGGAATTAGTTAAAGCCTTCCATTTAGGCCCATTATCTATTTTGGCTATTTCTATTATCAAAATTTTATTTTCCTTATTTGTTTTATGACTAATATTAATATTTAGGATTTTTTGCATGGAAACCATTGATAAAAATGAATTTACAAAAAAATCATTCCTAAAAATGTATTAGCAGGTATATCACTGTATAATCTGAATTGTGCAAAAATGCCATATTTATTTGCATGCATATCACTTCTTTTTACCAACAACTTGTAAGAAAACTATGCTTAAATGGCATTTATGCACTATTTCAATTAACTCAGTGATATACCTGCTAATGTATTTTGAGGAATGATTTTTTTACAAATTCACTTTTAACAATGATTTTCATGCAAAAAACCCTAATATTTATTCTTTGTAAATTTTTGGGGTGCTACACCCTTCCCCACTTAAAAGAATTTGGTCTCCAAATTCACATGATTTCTTTCCATAATAGTGGGGTAAAATCACCATATCCAAAAAATGTATTCATTCTAACTACTAAGATTACCATATCCGATTCAAGCAATTATGGGATGAGATAGGTTTATAGAGTTACCTTCTAATGCTTTCGGTGCTTCTTCCTTTAAGAGTGGACAACGAGTAATTTTATGATCTGTGCTTCCGCAATGGATGCACTTCCCGAATTTATATCAACACTCGTCTGGATTATGCCTCCCTTTCTTGCAATGCTCGCACTTCCCTTTAGCCGGAACAATTTGTTGATCATCATTCTGGGTTTTCTTGTCCTTCTAGAAACCGTTACCTCCATTGGACCTCTTCTTGCCGTTCACGGGTTCCTTATTCTTGGATCCATTCGCTAACTCCGTTTTGACAATTTTTTCCTTGATTCGCTCCATCATATCCATAGCATCTTCCAATAATTGTGCCTTCCTAATCATCTCCGTGTAAGTTTGGATTTCCAATGGAGCTAATTGAGGAATAAGCTCCACCTTCAAGCCATTCATGAATCTTCTCGCTCTCATCTTCTCCGTGCAGACTAAGTGTGGTGCATACCAGGCTAATCTAGAAAACTTTGCTTCATAATCTGCTACTGATAGACTACGTTGTTTTAATGCCGCGAACTCCATTGCCTTCTTATCTCGGATTCTCTCCGAAAAATATTTCTCGTTAAAGTGTTCTAAGAACTCATCCCATATAACTTGCTCGTTGGGCAAGATCGCTTCGACGGATCCCCACCATGCCCGAGCATCCTTCTCTAGTTGATAAGTTTCCAATAGTACCTTCTCTTGATCGGTACATTGCATAACCTTGAAGGTCCTCTCGATTTCTTGTACCCAATCTTCAGCCTCATCCGGGTCGATTGACCTATTAAACTTAGGGAGATTCATCTTTTGGAACTTCCGATGCAAATCCCCGGCTCCATGTTATGCTCCACCTTGTGCAACTTGTTGCAAGGGTTAATCCTTGTATGGTGTGTTGCATCTCTCTCCATTGAGCTCACTCTGTGGCCATTTTAGCCTACAACACAAGCTTTTAAGTAAAGATTTCCTATATCTTGACATTAATCTACGGTAGATGGAACTCATTTTATTAGTTAGCCCATAGCTCCACTCAAATCTCACGGAATTCCTATAGGATAACCGACAAGGATAATTTGATCTATAACTTGGACTTAATGACCTAGGGATCTAGAAAGCCTAGGCTCTGATACCACCTTCTGTCACGTCCCGAACCGATAGCAGCGGAACGTGTCGTTTGCTCAGAACGTGACAGTTAAACAGTCGTGTCAATCAGAACATAGTCAAGAGAAGATATAGTTTGAACAAAATAGAATTTCATTCCAAATATGAGTTTATTACAATTTGGACCCAATAAAAGAAAGACTCAATAATGGAAAATTACAAGAGACTTATGACTAGACAAATCATAACATAGACACAAGATAACCAGACTCAGGTATTCATCTAGGTTTGCCAGAGTTCTCGTCACTATCGGCCTTGCCCATCATGCTCGGTCTCGTCGTTACTAAGGTCGTTACCTAAAACATATTGGGAAAACACTGGGTGAGCAAACGCTCAATAGGACTTAATATCTCAAGCTCCAAGCTAGCTTCAAGTCAATTACAGTTTAACATACTCATGCAGGTCATGCAAAGTATCATAATCGAGAACTATAATGGTGCGAGATAAATTCAAGAACTCAAAAGAGAGTAGACAAGATGATAGATACTTTCAAGAGATGTAAAGATATATAGATAGATGGGTGAATATATCAAGGATAATCATGATGAGATAACAAATACTTTCAAAGGAAATTCCAAGAACGTTCATGAGAGACAATAACAATCACTCCACTATAGCATCCATTTTCACTAGAGCTTTTGTAACCATCACTTTATAGGATTGGCCATTCTGTAAAAGAGTTCAAAACACTTGAGTATGTCAATCACTATGGAAATGTCGCAGACCAATTTTTGCTATCTTTGGTGCAATGCCAACACCCGATCATTCATGATACCGGTACACATTTGGACTTTGCCTCGCCCATGGGATCAGATCAGGACCCCGTATTTTATACACTAGCATTGAAATGTCATTATGTCGGGACCCATAGCCCCTTCTGTATGTAGACCAATTCCACTTAAAGTTAATGGCCAAGAGTTCCAATGGTTACACGTGTAGGAAAATTGTGGTAGAATCATGGAATAAGGAGTTCAAGGTTAGAACTTTCGACCGGATATCACAGGAGTTAAACCACATGAAAGGAGAATCTGGGATAATTGGTGCCCATTCGGATACCACCAATTCAAGAAATAGTGCCCACATGCGTGGTCGCTACTTCCTGTGTACAGTACAGGTTTGATGAAATAGCGGCCAAACATTGGTCGCTATATCAGTAAAATAGCGCCAAAGACCTAGTCGCCAATTCGTGCCCATGTCATTGTCACCAATTGCTCACAGTGAACAGACTTCTCAAAGAGAATGGAAACAACGCTCTAAGAGGGCTAAGCTATCACGTTTCTTCAGAGTGACATGACAAGACACGGTGTCATGGGTTTTTAGGGTACAACCTGCTCGTAGACCTTGAGGGAATCCAAGGCTTCGCGTCGACTTACGGAGGTCTCTATGATGAAATCACCAGTTCGAAGGAAAGAATATCCCGCGGAGGGTTCAAACATCACCGAGAGTTAAGTGTGTAATCGATGAAACCAAAACTGAAACCCCATCTACGGATGTGAGATGAGAGTGTCAATGGACTCGCGATATGGGCCAGAAAACCGATAAAAGTGTGAGATAGGAAAACTGCGCCTGTACAGAAGGCGCTATTTAATGAAATAGCGACCTTCTGAAAGGTCGTTCAATCAGGATTTATATCAGAATTTCCAAGATAATAATAGAATTAACTATTTTACTAGTATTTTCTAGAAATTAATAACTAAAATTTCAAACAGCGACTGTGTACAGTGGTGTTCATTCCTTGAATGACGCCCTATCCTCGGTCGTGAATTTACAATTTCCAATATATTCTGTCATTTACTGGTTATTTACTAATTAGCGCCCTTGCATGAGGGCATTCATTGTTTAAATAGCGACTTTGCAACTATCGCCCATTTTTTGTCTGATGCTACGCATCGGGCAGGTACAATTACAAATACATGATATTTTTAGTTTATCAAAACAGGAAAGTGAAGACATGATCAGGTAGAGGAAATTATCAGGAATCTAAATATATGTCCATGCATTAATTTTACCATCAGGTTACTTAGTTATTAAATTTTGAACATGCTATAATTATTATTTTTCTGAAAGAATTAGCGACAGTTTGCACGGTCGCAGTTCCTTGTGAATAGCGGCCACACAGAGGTCGCTAATTCCTATAAGTAACGATTTCACACGTTTAATATTCACATTTAAACATGCGATATATGCAAGCAAAAAAGCCCATGATGAAATCTACATGCTCTGATGATCTACTATGACAGTTATCTAGTGTTTTGCTTGCGAGATTGCCTACCTTTTTACGCCGTTAACGAACAAAGACGTGAGACGGGGAAGAAGAAAAAGTAGCAGAGGAAGAAGAGCAACTTCAATAGCCGCAGCACATGGCAACTGCAGCAACAATAGCAGCAGCAGCCCACGGCAACTGCGACAGAGGAGGCCCACTAAAGCCCATTAGCGGTTCTAAGGCTCGAGGAGGCCCACTAATTATATTCATAAGCTTTAACTCAATTATTTAATAGAACTTTATATATATATGGTTTTTATTTCTTATAATTTTATTTATCTATCTTATTACATGTTGGCATCCTCTCGGGTATCACAGTCGGGTTCGATCCTATGACTCTTTACTTACTTATTTATTTGTATCACTATTGAGGCCCATCAAGTTTTAGCTTTATGCTTTGGGCTTTAATCCTTTTGAAGGAATTAATTAAAGCCTTCTATTTATTTAGCCCATTATCTATTTAGGCTATTTCTATTGTCAAAATTTTATTTTCATTATTTGTTTTATGACTAATATTAATATTTATCCTTTATAAATTTTTGAGGTGCTACACTTGTCCCTTGACCACCCAAGTGTTATAAAAACATCTCTTTGGGCCAAGAAACCCTAATTACTCAAGGGAGATCAAAGGAGGCTACCAATGGGAAAAAGAAGGTTGTTGCTACACCTGCGTGAACAGTGCTCTGTCCAGGGATTCTTCATCCAACTCCAAGCTTTTCAAGATCAATCTGAAGTCATTCAAGTGGAAATCAAGTGGAGATTCAAGCTTCATCTGAAATCTGCATCACCTACTCTGGGGGAGCTTAAATCGAAATTTTTCTTTTGTGTTTCTCCTTCCAAATCCTTCAAGCTTCAAGTGTGTGTTCTTTGTAATCTCTAAACATTCGTGTGTGTGTCTGGTTTCTTTTAGATTCGTGTGTGGTTCGGTGTGTTTTCACCTTCGTGAGAGTTATGAACTCCTTACGAGTGTGTGTGTGTGTTTTGATCTTATAATCATTTACAAGAGTGTGTGAATCCTCATAGATCGTGAGGGGTGGACGTAGGTTGCCGTCGTTGCATTCGAACCACCAAAAAATCTCTGTCTCTTGTGTGGTTTGATCCTTCTCTCCTATCCCCATTCTGTGCGAACACACACGTAGATTATTTCTTTTGTATCTCTTCATCTTGATCTAGCATAATTTATCACTTTCACATTAGATCTTTGGTATATCAAAAGGTGGGTTCAGATTGACAAGGCTAACCTTGTTAGGAAGATAACAAATTGCGTGAGCAATATCTTCGGATTTACACCTCTGCCATAGTACCAAGGAGCTGCTGTGTCTGATAGGTCTTGATAGATCTAATTGATAATACAACTGATCAAAGTTTCTAAAGGGTTGTTTCATCATATCTGTTTAAATCGACAAAAGTTTCTTAAATTTTGTAATCACCTAATTCACCCCCCCCTCTTGGATATCATTGATCGCAGGACTTCAATTGGTATCAGAGCGAATGCTCTTTTCTTAATAGATCTAACGATCTAGAGAGAGATCCAGATCAATGGCGAACAAGGGGATGATGCCTGTGGGTCACTCCATCCACCGTCCTCCATACTTCGATGGCTCAAATTATTCATACTGGAAAAACAGAATGCATGTTTTCCTTAGAGCCTAAGAATACGAGATTTGGAGAGTTGTGGACAAGGGCCCATATGATATTTCCAAGGATGAAGACGAGTGGACCCATGAGGATATTAAAAAATCCATAGTAAATTTTAATGTTATGAATATTATGCAATGTGCTATTCATCCTAACAAGTTTTCTCGTGTATCCATGTGCAGTTCAGCAAAGGAGATGTGGGACAAACTTCGACTGATCTACGAAGGAACCTCCGAGGTAAAAGAGACCAAGGCAAGTGTCAGAGATTACGAGCTCTTCAAAATGAAACCCGTAGAAACAATCTCTGAGATGTTTGCAAGACTGACAAAGATCACTAATAGTCTCAAGAGTCTCAGAAAAGAATACACCAACTCCGAGCTCATGAGGAAGGTGTTCAGATCTCTTCCACCCGCGTGGCACACAAAGGCCACAGTCATTGAAGACTCCAAGAACCTGTCCATACTATCTTTGGTCGAACTCATAGGCTCACTGATGACCTATGAGATAAACATCGAAAGAACTATCGAAGAAGAGTCCAAGAAGAAGAAAACGGTGGCCTTGAAAGCCAACCAACATGATGATGACTCCCAAGAAGAGGAGTCCTTCGAAGGAAGTGACCAGGAACAAGACTTGGCCATGTGGACTTGCCAAGTAAAGAAATTTTTTAGAAGGAAGAAAAATTTTCAAGGAAATTTTAGAAAGGGGCAAAGAAAGCTGGCTCAGACCAAGGGCGAGTCAAGCAAGCCCAACAACATTATTTGCTATGTATGCAAGAAGTCTGGGCACATGAGAGGAGAGTGCCCAGACTTGAAAATAAAATTCAAGAAGGAGAAGTTCAGGAAGCCCAAAGCCATGGTCGCCACATTGAGCGACGAAGAGGACGAATAGTCCGAAGAGGAGCTGCAAGAGCTCGTGGAAAGCTTGTGCCTTATGACGCATGAAGAAGACTCAGCTGAGGTAAACTCTGACCCTGATGTTAATTTAAATGAACAATGGGAAGCTGAGTATGAAAAGTTGTACACTAAGTACAGGAAAATGAGATCTGAAAACAAATCCTTCAAGAAAAAGATCGAAGATCTCACACATGAAGGTTCTTCTATTAAGTTTGAAAAACTTGAACAAGAATGGTTTGAACTAACCGAAGAAAAAGAAACCTTGTTACAAACAATTTCAGATATTGAAAAAGCCAAAGAGGAGTTATCATGTAAAATATCTGGAGTAGAAAAAATTTCTAAAATTTTGAAAAATGAAAAAGAAGTTCTAACATCTTCAATTTCAGAACTTGAAAATAAAAATGTGAAATAAAATCTAGATAACTTGTTGGGAGTTAAAGTTAACTTCTAGAAAGAAGGTTTGGGGTACATTCCCCCAAACAAAAAATCCTTTGAGCACAAGATTACAACATCATATGTTGATGAAAAAGAAAATAATTGTGCATCTTGCTCACACACCAAGCCAAAATATGTCCAATCTAAACCACGCAAATTCCAAAGAAGGTTTTCAAATGTTAAGTGCTATCACTGTGGTACATTTGGTCATGTTATAGCAAATTGTTGGTTCAAACAAGATACTCAAAGAAATCATGATGTTTGGATCGAAAAGAGATATGTGCAAAATTGGACTAACTCTCGTGGACTCAAATTAGTTTGGGCACCAAAATCAATTGGATGAGAATTTTGTATCTTGCAGATATGTCTTGAAGCCAGGGGGAGGAAGTGGTATTTGGACAGTGGTTGCTCAAGGCATATGACAAGGACACGATGGTGTTCTCTACACTGTAGGACAAGGAAGGAGGCTCCGTTACCTTTGGAGGAAAGGATAAAGGTAAAATCATCAGGATCGACAACATAAGTAAGAATTCTGAAACTTTAATTGAGAATATTCTTTTGGTGAAGGGTTTGAATCATAACTTATTGAGCATAAGCCAATTGTTTTTGATGAAACTCACTGCCTTGTCATGAATAAAATCACAAATGAAATAAAATTCATTGGAAAAATGAACGATAATGTATACACCGTTGATCTTGACGATGTTTCATGCGATGATGTGTGTTTGGTAGCCAACAACCATGAAAATGCGTAGCTATGGCACCGAAAACTAGGTCATGGTAGTTTTGGAGTAATCTCCAAATTGTCTAGACATGATTTGGTGAATGGATTGCCAAAATTAAAATTTGAAAGTGACAAAATCTGTGAGGCTTGCACAAAAGGCAAGTAAACACGCAATTCCTTCAAAAATAAGAATATTGTTTCTACCTCTCGGCCCTTAGAACTACTGCATCTCGATCTTTTTGACCCGACTAGGACATCCAGCCTAGGAGGGAAATATTATGGATTTATGATTGTTGATGATTACTCCAGATTTACGTGGGTACTACTTCTAGCCAATAAAAATGATGCCTTGATGGAGTTTCAAGTATTTTACAGGAAAATCCAGAATTATAAGGGCTATCTCATCACCACAATTCAAAGTGATCATGGTGGTGAGTTTGAAAACCATGATTTCAGTAGGTTCTGCAAGGAGCAGGGATACACACATAACTTCTCATCACCGGGGACGTCTCAACAAAATGGAGTAGTGGAGAGGAAAAATAGGACCTTGATAGACATGGCACGGACCATGTTAAGTGAGAACTCCCTACCAAAAATACTTCTGGGTTGAGGCTATAAGTACAACATGCTACATCATCAACAGGGTAATTGTAAGGCCTATTTTGAAGAAAACTCCATACGAGCTCTATAAGGGTAAGAAACCAAATATCTCCCACCTCAAACCTTTTGGTTGCCCTTGCTTCATCCTGAAAAATGGTAAGACTAACCTAGGTAAGTTTGATGAAAAGAGTGACAAAGGAATCTTCCTAGGTTATGCATTAAATTGTAGAGGTTTTAAAGTATTTAATAAGAAGACTTTAGTTATAGAAGAAAGTCCTCATGTTATCTTTGATGAATCTAATTCAAAACTGACCAATCAACTCACTCCAATTGTCGATGTAGATGAAGCTTCTAAAAATCCAAGTGATGCTGGATCATATAAGGCTAAGGATGAACCAACGGAAGGAACTTCTAGCAAAGATGAAGATAATGAAGACCCGTCACTTGAAACACTTCAAGAACAACAAGTGCAGCACCCCGAGTTGCCAAGAGCTTCAATGATCTTGAAAGATCACCCCGCCGAAAATATTATCGGTAATCCTGAAGATGGGGAAACAACTAGATCTTCACTAAGGCAAGTAGAAGAAGAGGGTTTGATGGCCTTCATCTATCAAGAAGAGCATAAGGATGTTCATGAAGCTCTTCAAAATGAATCCTGGATCTAGGCTATGCATTAAGAGTTACACCAGTTCGAAAGAAATGAGGTGTGGACTCTTGTGTCGTGTCCTAAAAATTATCCCGTCTTTAGAACTCGTTGGGTTTTCAGAAATAATCTAAATGACACAGGATTGGTTGTTAGGAACAAGGCCTGACTCGTAGCCAAAGCAACTAGGAGATGGGTATTGATTTTGATGATTCATTTGCACCGGTTGCTAGATTAGACGCAGTCTGGATTCTTCTGTCCTATGCTTGCTCACTAAATTTCAAATTATTCCAAATGGATGTTAAATATGCTTTTCTTAATGGGTACATCAAAGAGGATGTTTTTTTAGAACAACCTCCATGTTTTGAAGACCCTAAACATCCACAACATGTGTACAAGCTGCACAAAGCCTTGTACGGACTAAAGAAAGCACCAAGGGCATAGTCCGAAAGGATCATCTCATTTTTGCTTAAAAACGGATTCAAGAGAGGTAAGGTTGATCAGACCCTATTCACAAGAAATTCAGGTAAAGACATATTAGTAGTCTAAGTGTATGTTGACGATATCATTTTTGGAGCTACTAATAATGCCTTATGTGATAAAATTTCAGAAATAATGCAGGGTGAATTCGAAATGTGCTTAATGGGTGAACTAACATTCTTTCTCGAATTGCAGGTTAAGCAAACATCCAAAGGAATCTTCATAAACCAAGCCAAATATACCATGGAGCTCTTGAAGAAATACGGCATGAAAGATGCAAAGCCAATGTTAACTCCGATGGCCACAACCACGAAGTTAGACAAAGATGAAAAGGGTAAAATAGTAGATTCCACACTGTTTCGAGGTATGATAGGATCACTACTATATCTAACAGCATGCCGTCCTGACATTCAATACAGTGTATGTCTGTGTGCACATTTTCAGTCATGCCCTAAAAAGTCACACTTATTTGCTGTTAAACGGATTTTTCGATATTTGATTGGCACAGTAGACTTCGGCTTATGGTTTCCCATCGGTAGCTCATTTGATATGATTGTATACACCAATGCGGATTATGCTGGATGCATTGTTGATCGTAAAAGTACTAGTGGATACTGTCAGTTTCTTGGTGGGTGTCTAGTCTCATGGGCCTCCAAGAAACAACATTCAGTAGCTCTCTCAACGACCGAGGCTAAATATGTTGCCGCCGAAAGTTGTGGAGCCCAAGTACTTTGGATCAAAAATCAATTGCTTGATTTAAATGTTGAAATGAAATATGTTCCAATTTTTTGTGACAATACCAGTGCAATCAACTTGTCTAAGAACCCAATTCAACATTCTAGAACCAAACACATTGACATCTGGCATCATTTTCTAAGAGATCATGTAGGAAAATGGGTCTTTGAATTGAAATTCATTGACACACACAATCAGTTGGCTGACATCTTTACCAAACCCTTATACCAAGAACAGTTCAATAAAATCAGAAGGTAACTTGGCATGTGCAAGGGGTGAGAGCATACATACCTAAGTCGGCATTAAGGCTGAGTCTTGCATAGGTAGAAGAGTTAGGCCCATAAAGGGTAGATTGAATAAGAAAAACATGCATACCATGTGTGTATATTTCTGGTTGTTTGTGTTAATACACCACCCCTGTATGCTTGATTGTATTTATACATATCGCCCTTCCTTGAAATATTTGTAAGGCCTATAATTCCTTGCTAAATAAATGTGGATCTTAAGACCTGAGGATCAGAGGCATTTACTGAGGGGGAGTTTCAAAAAAACTCCTAAAGCAGTCGTCTCAGAAGGATCACTCATTCCTTCTCTTCACAAATACAAAAGGGGGACAAGTGAAGAATGAAAACAAAAAAAAGGAGGATGAATCAAAAGAAAAGAAATCAAAAAAGGAGGATGAATCAAAAGAAAAGAAATCAAAAAAAGGGGGGAGATGTGTTAAAAAAAATTGATAAAAATTGGGGTTGGCCGACCATTTTGGTCGACCGACGCTCCGGTTCGGTCGACTGAATAGGACGAGTCGGCCGGCCGAACCCACGTATGAACTCCTTTTAAAGGGGTCTCCACTCCCCAATTCCTCATTCCTTCACCCCCATCACTCTCCAACACCCATTTCCACCCCAAAAACCCTCTCCTTTTTCCATCCGCATAAGATCGGGATCTTCACTATCTTCCGACACAGCCCTTGTGTAGCGGCTTGGACGGCTTCGAAGGTTCTTCTTCTGGTTCCAACTTGTGGAGAAGCTTCTTTCACCGTCTTTGGTGTGTCATCCGGTCTCCATTCACTCCCAAGAGAAGAGGTTAGCCTTCTAAGGGTTTCCACCATAGTTTTCGAGCCTAGATGGTGCCTAGACGATGCTTTCTCCGAGAACCTAGGAGGTCTACCAGGAGGGAGTCTCGCTCCAGGGGAGGAGAGGATCCCGTTCTTCCACCACCGTTGGCAGTCGCGCCCTCACGGGCACCGCCGATGCACCCACGGCTGGTACTCCACCCCTGTTTGGTCGATTTTGACGAGATGATTGAAATCTTGCCAGATATCGGTGCTATTTTTGAAGTTTAGAACGGGTGGCTTGATTTTGCTTCAAGATATTCAAGGTATTACCCTAGTCTTGTCCAAGAATTTTTTGGGAACCTGAATATGAGGGATGACCATCTCTATACGATTGTCAAGGGAGTTGAAATTGCGGTTGATTCACCACTGTTTGAAAGCGCCCTAGGAGTGTCCGCTAGGGGAGCTGATATGGTTTTTGGTCATGGTTCTGTTGAGGACACCTTCATTCTAATGACATGCAGCGAATATGTGGATGGGGTTAGCAATTTGATCATGCTGAACTCAACTATTTTTCTCCTTTGCAGCGTATTTTGCATCATATGTTCACTACACTAATCTATCCCAAGGCCGGCAGCAGAAATGAGGTGATAGAGGTGCATAAGTTTCTGTTCTATCATACTATTAACATGGGTCGCCTTATGGCAGATTTTGTCGGGTCATGCCGTACTCAATGCAGGAGATCCCTGCCTTATGCATCGCAGTTAACTGGAGTGTTCATTTATGCCGGGGTTAGCTTGGTCAATGAAGGGTTCATTCAAGTATGACAGAGTGATATCTATAACATACACAAACCATTCACAGACTTTGGCTATTATTGGGGTCCAGATGATGAAATACATAAAGATGTGATGGTTTATGGTGAAGAATCTAAACTTGAGGACGAGGAACAAGAGCCACAACAGCAGCAGGCTGAAGGGCAAGCCCCACCTCTGGTTCAAGTGGAGGAGCAGCTTCCTCCTCCTCCTCCATAGTAGTTCGATCCGGTTCCGCCACCGTAATTCCATTGTGGGGAGTCCTCTTCTTGTTGTGCCCTTGTGATCATTTGAGTCTTCCTGTGGTTTGGGTCATTCGACATCGTCTTGTGGTCATTTGAGTTATTGGATATTCTTGGTTTTGATAATAGCTAAACACTATAAGTCATTATTGTTTTAACTCTCATATGACTGACATACGTGATGTTTTGTTCATGACAGATATGCCAATGAATTGCCAAGGAATAAAGTGGAGATGGCAAATGTGAAAAATCAATGTTGGGCCCTCGCACGCGGATCGACCTACGCAGTCAGGTCACGGGGATAACTGTATAACCATGTGTTGGGTCATACATTTCATGTCTGCCAAATTCATATTTGATTATAGGAGCGATATAATCAACAGAAATCTTCAAGACTATCAAGGGTGATGCCAGAGACATGAACGGGCTGCTAAAGGAGTCAAGCGATGGAGCTAAAGTAGTTAACGGACTGACCCGGGAAAGCCCGGGGTCTGCCCAGCTGGCGGTCGACCACCAGCATACGGGCGGTCGACCGCCCCACCCAGCAGCCCACCGTCTGCAGTTCTTTCAGTGGCGGTCGACCGCCAGCCCAGTAGCGGTCGATCGGAAATCCCAGGGAACACCCGTCTACAACGTTTCTCAGTAGCGGTCGACCGCCAGAAGCCATAGGTCGACCGCCAGCCCCGAGCCTTCATTGTTGACTTTGTTTTCCACTTCGAGAAGGGCCATTCTCCATGGATTTCTTTAATCCTAAAGTCACCCAATCACCCACAAAATGTGGATCTCGTCTGGGGGGCTTCTATTGACCATCCAAAGTCTATAAAACACATACAAGAGGGTTAGAAACCCAAATGCTTCATTTGGATCAAAGGAGATCAAAGGAGGCTTGTGGAGGCTGTTCAAGGGAGATGGTACTGTAGCCGTGAACAGTACTTCGTGAAGAGATCTTCATCCATTCCAAGGGATTCAAGCCTAGATCTGAAGCTATCTCAACCTCCAAGGAAGCAAGAAGCAATCAAGTCTCTCAAGGGTGATCTAAACTGCATCAAACTCTTCATCAACTCAAGGAGATCAAAAGGAAGATCAAAGCTACATCCATAGTCTTCTTCATCAACTCAAGGAAGATCATCTCTCAAGGAAGAAAACACCATTGAAGCATCCAACTCAAGCTCCAGTAATCTCAGACAAGATTTTTCTTCTTGAGCATATTCTATATCTTGTTTGATGATTGAGTGTTTTCATATTTGTTCCTTTTCATTTCATACAAACGATTGAAACTGAAGATCGTCCCTACTGGTGGTTAGTAGGAAGGTAATCGGAAGTTGTCCGATCTGCGGTGTTGATGTCCCTACCTGTGGTTAGTAGGAAGGCAATCGGAGGCTTTTCCGATTTCCGGTTCAGTGCATGGTACTAGTGGAGCCTCACCGGATTTGGTGAGGGGTGGACGTAGGACTGGGGATTCAGTCCGAACCACCTTAAAATCCTTTGTGTTGTGGTTTGATTGTGTGATTGATTTATTTTAGATGCATGCTTAGGTTCAATATCTATATTGTGAAATCATATTTCTAAGCAAATCGTTTTATACGTCACTAAGCTAGTTGTATTCCGCTGCAATTATTTTTAACTAGCTATATAGAGGGTTGCATTGTAAAAAGAGGGACAGATCTATTCACCCCTCCCCTCTAGATCCGCTGTCCACTACTCAACACCTCTCAGGGTGCTGGACAGCCCTCTTGGGCAGACTTCGAGGGAGTTGATAGGCGACTCACTAGCATAGAAACTAAGGTGGATACTTTTGGGGAGCAACTTTCTACCTTTGGGTGTAACATTGATACATCCTTTGCCTCTATTGGTAATCTGCTTGAATCCATGCAAGGCCAGATGACTACCTTCTCCCACTCCTTGGCTACGAACACTCAGAACATGGCCACTCTCACTTCTAGCCATGATGACACTCGCCAAGCCTTCCAAACCAACACCCGTTCTCTTGTTGGCATTCAGCACCACTTGATAACCCATGATGGCCTTCTAAACTCCATTATCCACCATCTCGCTGATGCTGGCCACGGCCATCAACCTGGACACGATCCGCCTCCTCCTGCAGACGACAACTAAGGAGCTTATGTTTCATCTCTTTAGTGCTTGTTTTTGGGTCCTGTAGTTTCTTTTTGGTCCACTTTTTTTTTTTTTTGATCGGTAAACTTGTAACTATTATAGTAAAGTAAAAATGTGTACAATGAGTGAGCAATGACAAACCTAGACTGATTGCTCTAGAGGTAATCAGCCGTGCCACAACAGACGTGGTCTACAGTGGGGAAGGTACATAAAAATACTATAACTAGGGCAGAGCTAGTAGCCAATCAATTTGTACCTCCATGTCTTACAAAGTGAGGTTCCCCATTATATGAAAGACAATTGTCCAGAGTTAAGGTATGCTGAAGTTATAGCGTTTGAATATCTGGTCCACTTTCCTTGTACCCTATCCCCTCTTTGATGATGACAAAGGGGGAGAAGTAGTTATAGCTGTATAGCTTTATCTATGTCTTATGCATGCGTGTCTAATGTCTGTATGCATGTTTGCCATTTGGCATTTGTGAGTCCTTGCATTTTGTGTATGAGTCAGTTGCATTTGCACTGACCATGTGTCTAGGAGTTTGCATTCTCCATGTGTCCAATGTCATCATGCATCAATGTACTATGTAATGAACTTGAAATGAAATGAATGGAATGCAATTGGTATTGGACATACATGTTGGTTCCTACCTCTCATTTCTTCTCAAATGTGGCAAATATGATTGAATGGTTTGCGTTGGTTTGGCTTGATGAACAGTTTGTAAATGAATTGATTACCTTGCGGATCGTGTTTTGCCTATCCTCTAATTGGTTCTATGTATCTCAAATGGTGTTGGATGAAAGACAGGTCAGCTCGTCTGCAATCCCTCACTATGCGTGAGTGTAAACTCCGCCTCGTACAAGAACCATGTGGGAAATTGCATGGATACAATGCGTTGATTTCAAAGTTCCAAATTTGCTTAAAGGAACGCCAATGCACTTAATGATCTAGAGTTTTGTCATCATCAAAAAGGGGGAGATTGTTGAGTCTCTCCAGGTGATTTTGATGATAACGTAACCCCGGCCGTGCTTTCCGTCTCGTGCCATACATAATTGCTCAAGAGCAAGCATCGTACGTGTTTTTAGGCCAATTTCTATTATGATCAATGCTCAAATGCTCACCATCTTCAAAATGCATAAAAAGAGCTCAAATGGACTTTAAATCAATGTAATGATACGCTCAATCCAAGGCCTGATTATATGGATATGATCTCTTGGGCTAATGCGTTGTTTTTGTAGGTAAAGCAGAATTCGGTCGACCAATGAAGGCATTTCGGTCGACCAAAGTTTCCAGTGTTCAGAACTCTGAAATGTTACAGAGTTCGGTAGACCAATCCTAGGGATTAAAAGTTACATGTTTCTTAGAGTTCGGTTGACCAATAGGAATTTTCGGTCGATCGAACCCATCGAGGCAACTACTGTTGACTTTGTTCTCTTCAACGTGTTCAAGCCTTCTCTCTAGGATTTTTTAATCCCAAAGCCTCCAAACATGAAAAAAATTGTGGATTTATGTCTTGGATTGTCCCTTGACCACCCAAGTGTTATAAAAACATCTCTTTGGGCAAAGAAACCCTAATTACTCAAGGGAGATCAAAGGAGACAACCAAGGGGAAAAAGAAGGCTGCTGCTACACCTACGTAAACAGTGCTCCCGTCTAGGAATTCTCCATCCAACTCCAAGCTTTTCAAGATCAATTTGAAGCCATTCAAGTAGAAATCAAGTGGAGATTCAAGCTTCATCCAAAATCTGCATCACCTACTCAGGGGGTGCTTAAATCAGAATTTTTCTTTTGTGTTTCTCCTTCCAAATCCTTCAAGCTTCAAGTGTGTGTTCTTTGTAATCTCCAAACATTCATGTGTGTGTAGATCTACTCAGATCCATGTGTGTGTGTCTGGTTTCTTTCATATTCGTGTGTGTTTCGGTGCGTTTGCACCTTCATGGGAGTTCAGGACTCCTTACGTGTGTGTGTGTGTGTGTGTGTGTGTGTTTTGATCTTGTAATCGTTTACAAGCTAGTGTGTGAATCCTCACAGATCGTGAGGGGTGGACTTAGGTTGCCGTCGTTGCATCCGAACCACCTAAAAATCCCTGTCTCTTGTGTGGTTTCATCCTTCTCTCCTATCCCCATTCTGTGCGAGCACACACGTAGATTATTTCTTTTATATCTCTTCATCTTGATCTAGCATAATTTATCACTTTCACATTAGATCTTTGGTATATCAAAAGGTGGGTTCAGATTGACAAGGATAACCTTGTCAGGAAGATAACACCTTGCGTGAGCAGTATCTTTGGATTTACACCTCCGCCATAGTACCAAGGATCTACTATGTGTGATAGGTCTTGATAGATCTAATTGATAATACAATAGATCTAAGTTTCTAAAGGGTTGTTTCATCATATCTGTTTAAATCGACAAAAGTTTATTAAAATTTGTAATCACCCAATTCACCCCCCCCCCCTCTTGGGTGTCATTGATTGCGGGACTTTAAGACACTCACGGGGTCACATGTCAACCACTGGGTCACAACTGGGTTGACTGGAGACCAATCGATCCTTAAAACAATTCTTGAAATAACATGGCACACTACTCAGTTTTACGGCACTTCCGGATACCCTATAACCCAGTCACAGCCCTCACGGGACGTCCAAGGACTTCACCGGGGCATCCGCAAGGGGTTCCAGCAGGGCTACGACCGGGCCATCTCTTACGCCGAGGATTAGGCGTCCGGAGCAGTCGACTTCCCGTCCGGGCATGTTATGACTCGGACTTGTCATCCTCCAGTTCCTCTGCTTCGGCGCAGGATGAAGAGGAGGATCACGAGGGCTCATCGTCCGAGGGGTCGCCAACTCCGAATGCCTCGAGAGGGCACGCAACCGAGGTAGTTCCCACGCCGGTGGGGTCAGTGCCAGGGTCGGCCATCGCCGAAGCTGCCGGGGGCAGACCGCTCGAGCCCTCTACTTCCGGGCTCCACCGCCAGAGGCCTGATGTATCTTCTTCGCTTCTTCTTTTTGTATGTCTTTTTCCTTTTTGAAGGAAAAAACTTCTTTTTTTATGTAGAAATAAATAAGGCAAGTAGCTTGATGATGAAGACTTATCTGTTCCGTATCGCCATTGCCGTATTTTGTTCAGCGTATCTGCGGTGGTTGGAAAGGGCCGATACTTTCTATGTGGATCTCGCACGATGGTTGGGTGAGCATCTGACAGGGTGTCTTTCCGTTTTTCCATGCTTTGAATGTCTGGTCGCTTCGTGTATCCCGCTGGGGCGGAATATGAGAAGTTTGAGGTGACCGTTCGTAGGGAGAAATCCTTCTAGCGTGTTTTTGAGGAGGGAAATCATTTAAGGCAAGTAGCCTCCCTTCGCCTATAAAAGGTCTGAAGGGTGTCCCTTCCTCTCCACCGCTTAGGGTTTTCCCTGATAGTCTTTCCTCATTCCTTCTTCACGTAGCGTTGTGCCGTTGTATTCGGAGCATGGAACACGTTCCGGAAGATGAGGCTGCCGACGATGGGGGGCAGAGAGTTCTTGCTGCTTCGGATTTGAAGAGGGTTCGACGGCCGTCGAATGGAATTGAAGAGGGTTCGATGTGCGGAGGCACGTCGTCTTCCCTCTATCAGTTCTGGTGACACTTGCAGGGGGGCGAGATGGAGGACGGATGGGGGCATCAGACGTCCCTACCGCCTATTCCTTCCTGCTCGCTTCACGGATGGGAGGAGGAAGCCAACTAAGCTCCATCCCTTCCAGGCTTTCCCCTGCCTCCTCGTCCAGCTCTGCTGGTTTCTTTTTCTTTCTGGCAGCCTCTTTTTCCCTCTTCTGCTCTACTCCTCCTTTCTTTCACTCTTTGGAGGGCGCCTGCACCCTCTTTCTTCCAAAGAGTTGGTAGGTTGGCGGGGAAGATGCTTTCATATGCATTCCCTCTCCCCCTTCTCTTCCAAGTTCAACTTGGAAGGTAGCCTTTTCTTTCTTAATCCCTCTGTCACCTTTGTCTCGAGCTACCTGAGCCAACGGGGTCGACTATCCTTTATCCGAGCCAGTTTCTACGCGAGGCAGAGTCAGTGGCTGGATGCAGGAAGGTCATCCGATTCAGCCGAGCGATGGGCTCATATGACGGCGCCAGATGGATTTTTTGCTTTTTTGACATGTATTTTCTTGGCTTCGGCCTTCCTGATGTACAAGCGGGTTGTTTGAATAAAAGAAAGGAGCCTTTTATTTTATCTCATGTCGTTTGCACAATACTCAGTACTTAGAAGTAGAACTTGCGTAATGTAGTCGCGTTTTCTAGCTCCGAGGGATGAGCTCACCTTCCATCGTGGATAGACGGTATGCTCCTTTTCTGAGCGTCTCGACCACTCGGTAGGGGCCTTCCCAATTAGGGGATAACTTGCCCGCCGCCTCAAGTGGTCGAGAGGCTTCGACTTTTCTGAGGACGAAGTCTCCCGACTAAAAGTGTCTATCTCGGACTTTGGCGTTTTAGTATCAAGTGAGGCGGCGTCGATATTCCGTTACTCTGATGCTGGCAATCTCTCGGACTTCATCTGCTAGGTCAAGGTTTTCAAGCAGTTTCTGGTCGTTTGCCTCGGATGAGAAGCAGATGACTCGGAGGGAGGGGTTGTTAATCTCCAACGGGATCACGGCTTCGGTGCCGTATACCAGCTGAAAGAGGCTTTCACCGGTTGCCGTTCTGGGAGTCGTTCTCTGTGACCAAAGTACGTTCGGCAATTCCTTAAGCCAGCTACCCTTGGCTTTGCCGAGTCTAGTCTTAATGCCTTTTAAGATAGTCTTATTGGCATTTTCGACCAGCCCGTTAGCCTGAGGGTCGGCGACCAAAGTGAAGTGATTGCGGATGTTGAGGTCGGCGCATCTGTCTCGGAAATACCGAGAATCAAATTGCCGACCATTATCGCTCACTATCACCCGGGGGATGCCGTAGCGACAGATGATCGACTTCCAGATGAAATTCCAGACGATTGTCTCGGTGATCCTTGCAGTGACTTCGGCTTCGATCCACTTAGTGAAGTATTCGATGGCGACGATAATGAACTTCTTCTGGGCCTAGGCCATGGGGAATGGCCTGAGGATGTCGATTCCCCAGCGAGCGAAAGGATAAGGCTCGGCTAGGGTGATAAGCTCCGTTGCCGGCTGATGGACCAAGTGGTCGAATCGCTGGCAACAGTCACAACGTTGCGTGTAGGCCGAGTAGTCGCGCTGCAGGGTGGGCCACCAATAACCTTGCCATAGCAAGATCCTGGCGAGCGACCTTCCCCCTAAATGCGCTCCGCACAGACCTTCGTGAACTTCTTCGATCGCTCGGTTGGCTTCGTCGGTGCTAAGGCACTTCAAGAGAGGGCCAGAGAAGGATCTCCGGGAGAGAGCGCCATCCAGAGTGACGAATCGCCGAGCTTGGTACTTCAATCTTCGGGCTTCCTGAGGGTCAGGAGGCTCTCAGGAGTCTTGAAGCCACGACAGGTAGGGGGTGCGCCAGTCGCTTGGGGAGGTCGAGTCAACAGTTAGGAGCTCCGAATCGATGCTCGGCCGCTCTAGCTCTTTGAGAAGGACCGATCGAGTGTCCTCGGGGTCAAGAGAGGAGGCCAGCCGAGAGAGGGCGTCTGCTCAGGAGTTTTCCTCCCGAGCTATTCGAACTACCTCAAAACTCTCGAACTGTTGGGCCACAGACTTGACCAGTTGGAGGTATTTGATCATCGGTGCTTCCCGAGCTTTGTAGTCGCCATTGACCTGGCTAGCGACCAATTGGGAGTCAATGTGAATCCTGACTCACTCAGTCCCTAACCGTCGGGCCATGCGGGCTCCCAATATGAGGGCCTCATACTCGGAAGCGTTGTTGGAGGCTTGGAAGTTGAACTTCATGGCGTACTGTAGCTCTGCCCCTTCGGGGGACTTCAGGAGGATGCCGGCACCGCTTCCGGCTGAGTTGGAAGATCCGTCGACGAACAGTTCCTAGGTCGGCCCGGGCGCGGACGGAGATCTTTCTTCAGTCGGGACGGTGCTCTCTGCGATGAAGTCAGCGAGCGCCTGGCCTTTGATAGCCGAGCGAGGCCGATACTATACATCGTAGGCCCCGAGCATGATGGCCCACTTGAAGAGGCGTCCTGAGGCTTCAGGGTGAGCGAGGATCTTCTTCAATGATTCGCTGGTCAGCACGATGATGGAGTGCCCTTGGAAATAGGGTCGGAGGCGCTTCGCCGAGGTAAGTAACGCTAGCACGAGTTTCTCGGTTGCGGGGTACCTTTTCTCGGCCTCATTGAGCACCTTGCTGGTGTAGTAGACCGGTCTCTCGGTTCCCGAGTCATTTCTGACTAGGACCGAGCTAACTGTAGACAGGGTCACCGAGAGATAGAGATGCAAGGCTTCACCTGGGATGGGCTTGGAAAGCACTAGGGGCGAAGCCAGGAACTCCTTAAGCTTGGTGAACGCTCTTTGGCATTCCTCGTCCCACGCGAATGTAGCATATGCCATTTTTGGCCCCCTCAACAGTTTGAAGAAGGGTAGGCATCGTTCAGCCGCGCGGGACAAGAATCTGCTGAGCGCCGCAATGCGCCCGGTAAGGCGTTGAACATCTTTGATGCAGGTGGGTGGGCGCATGTCCAGGATGGCCTGGACCTTGTCGGGGTTGGTCTCGATCCCACGCTGGGTGACTAGGAAGCCCAAGAACTTCCCTGACCTCACTCCGAAGGCACACTTGGCAGGATTGAGCTTCATGTTGTACTTCAGGAGGGTGTCGAAGGTCTCTGCTAGGTCAGCGAAATGGTCCTCGGCCTTGGGGGTCTCCACGAGCATGTCGTCAATATAGGCCTCGACGTTCCGACCGAGCTATCCCTCGAACATATGGTTGACCAGCCTCTGGTACGTGGCTCCAACGTTCTTCAACCCGAAAGGAATCCGGGTGTAGCAGTGTACGCCGAAGTCGGTGATAAAGGCGGTCTTCTCGATGTCTTCAGGGTGCATTCTGATCTGGTGGTAACCTAAATAGGCATCCAGGAAGCTGAGTATCTCATTGCCCGAGGTTGAATCAACCAGTTGGTCGATGCTCGGTAAGGGATAGCAGTCCTTTGGAGTAGCCTTGTTCAAGTCGGTGAAGTCCACGCACATCCGCCACTTTCCCGAAGCTTTTGGCACCAGGACGACGTTAGCCAGCCACGTTGGGTACAAGACCGGTCTAAAAAGGCCAGTCTTTTACCCCTTGCTGACTTGCTCCTTGATAATCGCCTGCTTCTCTGGTGCGTGCTTCCTTCTGCGTTTTTCACGAGCTTCACGGTTGGGTCGAGGTTGAGCTTATGCACCACCGTCTCTTCCGGTATCCCGGGGAGTTGATCATCAGACCATGCAAAGACCCGGATGTACGTGGAAAGAAACTTCTTGTATTGCTATTGCACCTCAGATGTTAGGTCGGCTCCGATCTTTACTCCAAGGGTCGGGTCGTCGTTTAGGAAAACCGCTAGCAATTCGCCTCCAGGTTCAGCGGTTGCGGATTTTTCCTCAACTTCCCGGGGGCCCTTGTTCTTCCTGTCCGGCCTTTTGGCTTCAACCAAGATATTGTAGCACCTTCTGGCCATGGCCTGGTTGCCTCGGACTTCCCCCAACCCATTTTTGGTGGGGAACTTCATCTTTTGGTGATAGGTAGAAGGCACCGCTTTCTATCGGCTGAGGATTCCCCGGCCGAAGATTGCGTTGTATGCTATCATACCTTTGATCACTATGAAGTCCACCATGACCGCAACGATTTTGGGTGGGGTGCCAAGAGTAACCGGCAGGCTTAGGGCTCCCTCGGGATAAGTGGCCTGGCCATTGAACCCGCACAGGGGGGTTCGGATCGGGCGGAGTTTAGACTGATCCTCCCCCATCTTAAGGAAATATTCGTAGGATAATACATCAGGGGCACTTCCATTGTCAACTAGAATCATGTCTACGTTACAATGGTTTATCGTGGCCGATATGACTAGGGAGCCGTCATGCGGGGTGCTCAGCCCATCCAGGTCTTGGTCGGAGAAGATTATGACCTGGGGCTCACTCGGCGGGGCCTTGGGAGGCTCGATGGCTCGGCTCGCCCGCTCAACATGACGCTTCCTTCCTCGGCCGCTATCTCGTCCTGATGCAGCTCCTCCGGTTATGACGTTGATGTGGACCCCTCGGGGGGCGTTGTCGATCTCCTCTGGGGCGCCTCGGTCTTCCTGGTGCCCGGCCATGAACCGGGAGAGGTGTCCTGACGAACGAAATGCTCGATCTCATCCTTGAGCAGATGGCAGTCGCCGGGGTGATGCCCGTGGTCACTGTGGAACAGGCAATGCTTGTTGTGACTGCGGTTCTTCGACTTCATTGGCTTGGGTTGGCGGAGGAGGCCCGAGCCTTTGATGTCTTCATATATCTCGTACACTGGAGCAGTTAGGGGAGTGTACCGCTTGTACTTCCATGACGGTTCCTTGCGTTCCCCGTCTCGGTTCCGCCTTTTTCCTTGGACCGAGCTTGGCTCGGGTGCCCGCTTCTTGTCCCCCTCCCGACCCGAGCCGGTTGCGTCTCGGCATGCGCTGAGCACTTCTTCACACTCGGTGTGGCGCAATGCTAGAGTCACTAGCGCAGCAAGGGTCGAGGGAGGGTGGAGGACAAGCTCGCGGCGGAGGTTCTCATCGCGGGTGCCCCTAGTCAGTGCAGTTATGGCCGAGGCGACGTCCAGACGGGGGATCCTCCGGGCTTCTAATTTGAATCGGAGAATGTAGGCCCGAAGTTGCTCCCCTTGCGCCTGTTTGAGGACCAAAAGCCCCGCTACCGACCTTAGGGGACCACTGCCGGTGAAACTCTCCTTGAATACTCTTCCGAATTGCTTGAAGTCTCGGATGGATCCGGGGGCGAGGGCCCGGAACCATGCTTGGGCGCCTTGGACCAAAGTGGATGCAAAGGCTCGGCACTTGATGGCGTCGGACGCTCCGTGAAGGGTCATCAGGGCGTCGAAGCTGTCGAAGTGATCGGCCGGGTCACCCTGGCCGTCGTAGGGCTTGAAGGTCGGGATGGAGGCTCTGGGAGATACCTCTGCCTTCAAGATATTGTTGGTGAACGGGGATCTCTCCTAGTCCTCGGGTGGAGAGGTCTTCTGCAGGGCTCGCAGGGCGTGCACCTGCTCCGCGAAATGCCTCTCGAGTTCTCGCAGTCGGAGGGATAACTCCGGCTGCCGCTGCGCTGTAGGGCTGAGGGGGCGTGATGGTAGGCTGTCCTGGCGCTCCCTGGGGACTTTGATCTCCGGGAGGGGACGGCGTGCCCCATGCCTACCCCGTTTCGGCGTGGAGGAAGCCTCTTGCTCCGGAGGGGGGGCTTGCGAGGGTCCTCCTGCTTTGTTGCGGATGAGCTGTTGCCCTCAGAGGGTGAAGCGGCCTCTGGTGGTGTGCTGGGACACGTTTTCATGGGGAGGGCTCTCCGAAGGGGCGCGTGACCTTCCATCCTTGGCCGCCTGGGTCCTCATGAGTTTCACGATGACGTCCAGTTTCGCGTTGAGGGCTTGGAAGCTGTCAGCGCTGCCGTTGAGCGGTAGCCCTACCGCCGTGGGAGGAGGCGGCGGCAGCCCTACCGTAGAGGGAGGGGGCGGTCCGTCTGTGGGAGTGCTAGCACCGGAGGGGGGGTTTTGGGAGGCTTGAGAGGGGCCTTCCCCCGCCGCCACCGTGGCCTTTCCCCTGTCGCATGTGGACCTCCTCGCTGAACTTCTTCTCACCATACTGGCTCTTTGGTCGTTTCCCACAGACGGCGCCAGATGAAGGGGCGTGATCTCGCGCTTGTCCTGAGCTGGGAGGATGATCACCTAGTAGTGAACTGCAGAGAAAGGGAAACGAATCAGGAGTCCCAGGGATGGTTCTCTGGGGAAAACCCTCCGATACTTAAGTCAGTAGAGCAATGGTGGAAGGTATTGAGGGAGGTAGAAAGAGGTGCGTGAGATCCCCCAACACCAAGGTGGTGAAGTGGTTTCTGCTCAGGGAGTTTTTAGGCGTGTGTTGGCCTTACCTTTCACTGGAGAGAATCCCTGGTTTATATAGTGCGCTCACCTTATGAGTCCCGTAAGCTGAGGAGTTTCAGGCGGGAGTTACGTCCTCATCATGGGATCATTACGTCCTCATCGTGGGATCTTCATGGCCTTGAGGGATCATGGATCCTTTATCCTCATAAACTCCTGCTCATAAAGGGCTCTCAACGGCTGCGCGGATAAGCACTTGTCAGTCGATCCGAGCATAAAAGGTGCCAACCCTGTCCGGGCGATAGGCATAGCTCGGATGGAGTCAGGTCGGAGTGGGCGCAGGGCGCTTGCCTCTATCCCGATGAAGGGATAACTCGGGCATGGGTCTTCCTCCGTTCTAACGCTCGGGCCTTCCGAGCCTAAGGGCCGCCGAGAAAGGGTGGAATCCCGAGTGATCTTTATTGTGCTTTTTTACCTAAGTGGGCCCTAGGGGGCTGTCACTTGGCTGAGCTGAGCCTCGTTCGGCCCTGATGGGCCTAGTTCGGCTGCTCTTAGATGGGCTATAGAAATACCCCTCTCCACCATGCATAGGTAAGGTCAGTGCACGTTTAAGGTACGAAGCATGTTTTAGTGCATTTTTTGCCCATACGTAGGTAAAAGGAGTCTGTGCATTTTTTATAAGGTCTGTGCACTTGGTCCATACGTAGGTAAAAGGGGTCTGTGCGTTGGTTGCAGGTTCTGTGCACTTTTGGGTCCATGCGTAGGTAAAGGTCTGTGCAGAATAGGGTCTGTGCATATTTTGTGTCGGTGCATGTTTTGCATCTGTGCATGTTTGGTGTTGGCCACGGTGAGGTCTGAGCATAGTAGGTCTGTGCACGTTTTGTGTTTGCCACGGTGAGGTCCGAGCATAGAAGGTATGTGCAAGTTTTGTGTTAGCATAACCAAGGTGCGTGCATAGTAGGTTTGTGCATGTTTGGCCCTGGCCACGAGCAAGGTCAGTGCATGTGCTAGCGAGGTCGGTGCAGGTTGGCCCCGGCTATGAGCAAGGTCGGTGCACCTGTGGGTCTGTCCAATTTCCAGAAACTGAGAAAAAGAGAATTTTCAGGGGGCATATTAATTCATAAAAATTTGGAAAATTAGAAAAATGGCAGAAGGCTAAGTTAGTAACCCCCAGTAAAACTTTCATGCCCATAGAAATTCTGTACTTTCATATATAAATCATTTTCCGTGCATGTGTAGTCTAGAAGGATAAACCTGTACTAACCTGAATATGACTGCCAGTATGTTTAGCCCTCTTAAAACTATTAGAATCATATCTGTGAGCAAGCTTAAATTTTGAGAAGCATGATTGTGAACTTGGTTGGTCCCTTAATCAATGAAAACATGTCTGTTATGATAAATATCATTCTAGTCAATATAAAATAAATAAGAATGTGTATGCCATGAAGGGAAAACAGTAGCATTCTGTGAGGTTGGACTTCGGTCCCTTCTGCGGGACGGCGATACGTAACGCCACGGAAATAAAAGATCCCAGGGGACGACGATACGTAACGCCCTGGTTCGAAATCCTATTGATTTAGTCTTCGGTCCCATTATGGGGCAGCCTTTGTGGGACGGCGATACGTAACGCCACTGGGCCACAAGAATCTAGGTGGGAGTTCGCTCCCAGGTCTGTGCAGTACTCTTTCGTTCGTTGTGCGCATGGACCTCCTATGTTTGTGGCAGCTGTCCGGTTCCATGAATGGCAATAATATGAACTCTCATAAAATGTGATAGTAGGAAATTATTCTTGTACTAAGGTCTTGCTGCATGCAAAGGTGTTTATACTAGTTAAAGAATATGTACTTTCCTTGTGGAGTTATTTTAAGTAGATGAGATAAAATGCACTATGATACTATTAACATCAAGAAAATGCATATAAATGACTATATAGATGCAAGGTTGATCCCAGTTTGTTTAGGATGCCTACTGAGCGTCACACTCACCCATGTGACACACGTTTAGCAGGAGATATAGAGCCGGAGGTTGAGGCGGAGGCAGCAGCAGAGGAATAGAGTTAGCACCACCTGTCTGGGTATGCTGCGATCAAAAGTCTTGCTATATGTAGGGTGTGGGGTGAAATGCCCCTGAGGGTTCACGTGTAATCTGGAACATGAACCTGTACTCTTTTTGGAGATTATGAATGGTGGAAATGCTTATCTACATTTCTTGTGACCTGTGGTTTCTCTCTCATTTAAATGTATGTATGTTACATAATATTGTGCTTCCGCGATACGTACGAAGTGATTGCTTTGGGGTCCGATAAAAGAAAAAAAAAACATCCTCAAAAATTTGAGGATCGGATCTCGGGGCGTTACAACGTGGTATCAGAGCACGAGAGACAAACCTTGGTTACAATCATTTCAGATGTTCCATAATGGAGGAAGTGATAGGTTAGAACAGGGAAAGGGTAGAGTATGTTTGGAACCACTTAAACCCTCACTCAAATTATTGTATGTTTTTCAGAACCATGCCGCCAAGAAGGCAAAGAGATCTTCCCCAGGCAGATGAGAGGGGATCGGGAGTAGATGACCCAAATGGGGCACATGACGGGGTTGTCCATGCCCCTGCAGTTGGCGTTGGGCAGGTGCCCAATGCAAGAGTTAACCTGGAAGGGTTCATGCTGAGCTTCCAATGGTTGATGCAGACTATGCAGCAACAAATACTGCAGCAGCCTGCAGCCACACCACGTCACGACCTGCCGGCACTTGATCGGTTCCTAAGGTTGGCACCTCCTATCTTTAAGGGGGAGAGCCATCCAGAAGTGGCTGAGTCATGGCTCAGCGAAATGGAAAAGAAGTTCTGCGTGATGCGGTGTCCCGAAGAGGAGAAGGTGAATCTGGCAGCTTATGTTCTCCAAGACCAGGCCGACTTGTGGTGGAAGGCCAAGATGCGGTCCACCTTCGCAGACTACCACGACGGTGACATTTTGTGGGAAGAATTCTTCACTTCCTTCCGAGAAAAGTATTTTCCAGAGCATGTGCGAGACGCAAAGGAGCAAGAATATTTGAGTCTCAAGCAAGGGAGCATGTCGGTGGCCGACTACGAGGCCAAGTTTTAAGCTCTGGGCCAATATGCTCCGCACATATTCGACGACGTGCGTCGGAATGTGAAGAAATTTGTCAATGGGCTGCGCAGCAATGTCCGACGCTATGTGGCAACCCAAGACCCTGGCTCCTACCCAACGGCGTTGAGACTTGCTCATCTAGCCGAGCAGGAAAATACAAGGTAACGGCTGAAGCCATAAAGTTGAGGAGATATATAAAGGTAAGTCCTAACCAATGTCCATTTTTAGGTTCGCCGAGGAGTAGAAGTCATCGGGCAAAAGGGCGATGCAGGCCGGAGGCAGGCGAGACAAGGAAAAGGTGGCATGCCAAGAACCGATTTCGGGGGGCAGATCGGGCATTCCATATTGCATCCAGTGCAGACGCAATCATTGGGGACAAGAATGTTGGAGGACTGAAGGCAAGTGTTATGAATGCGGTGAGGGAGGAGACTTTGCGAAGAACTGCCCCAAGAAGGCTCAACAAAAGCCATTTTCTGCACAAGAGAAGATTCAATACAAAGGGCGAGTCTATGCGCTAATGCAAGAAGAGGCCGACAATACCCCGACCGTGGATGTAGGTACGCTCCTTGTGGATAATGTTTATGCAACGGTCTTGTTTGACCCGGGGGCTACACACACATTCATATCCACTAGTTTTGCCAACCAACTGAAGAACTGCCGCCAAGCCACATTCTTCGGCGAAATGATAGTTAGCACACCAATCGGGAAACAAGTCCACACCAAGCTTGTGATCCCTACGATAGAAGTCAACATCAATGGGAGGATATTGTTGGGGGAAGAATACATCCTAGATATGAATGACTTTGACCTCATTCTGGGGATGGACTAGTTAGACAAACACTGTGCTCTAATGTGGGACGGACACGGGAGACGACACTATATGGTGCCACCCTCGGACTCTAGGTGAAGACACGACTAGCAACACACACCAGGGAGACACTAAGCCCGACACTACGAGCTCCTAGTGGCGAAACGTCGCTAACAGAAGTGGAAGCTCACTCGTCGTCCCAAGCGAGGGAAAGCGCGGACCGTGCGCGGTTAAGGAACCGGCGGAGGTCAAGGGTAGTCCAACTCAACTTTCGGACTCGGATCGAGTCGCGGGACGGGTCACTCTCACTCTCACAGCGGTGACATGGACACACGGGCTAGTACCTACACTCTCGGTAGCGGCAAAAGACCATATACTAGCTAAGCAAATGAACACCAAGAGGTTCGGACCATTACCTCCACGCACCCGGCGTGGTGAAGACAACCCCGGCCGACTTACGGACTCCTGGTTAACAATGATTACAGCAACACATTAAGTCGACCCACTCCACGTAGGGAGGTAAAAGGTCACATGTGGGGTTCGGGAATCACGCAAATCAGGTTGACGGGCAGCATCTTGATGTCGCCCGGCGGTGCCGAACTCCGCATTTTCGTGCTTTCCGAATGGCGGGTTCTGCGGGCCCGTGGGGCCCACGGGTGGCGCTGGCCTCCGGATCTGCAGGAGTGGGACCCACTGTGATGGGGATCCCTGGTGGCGTGCCTCCACGGACGGCGATCGGCCGGAAACACCGATCGGTGGCTGATCGGCTCCGATTCCCACGTTGTGAAGTTGCGGCCCACGGATTTTTAGTTGCTATTTTCAGGCGCGATCTCCGGCGAAAACGGCCGCTGCGATCAGCTCCGTCGTCGGAATGTAACGAAACTAGCGCCGTTGGAAAGAGGATTCAAAATCCTTCAATCTAGGGCCAGTGGACTCTTCTGAACCAGTGCGGACCTGGGCTTTAACTATTTTTCAATTCTCTGCTCCACTGCTTCCGAAATCTCAGATCAGCATATCAGTTTCCTGTAAATGGCCGTTGACCGCCTATGTACAATTGGATTCAGACTTCAAGCTCTTCTTTGAAGTTCTAGGGAATCAAACCACGGAACTGGGAATATTTTTGGAATTTGATTTGGAGGTGGTGACGATTTGTTATGATGTTTGGGGTGACTGGTGGTCGGATCTGGAACAGGTGGACAGAACTGTAGATGGGTCTGAGAACGATTTTTAGAAAATATAAGATGGTCGAATCAAAAATTGAGAAAAATTGTGGATGAAGGGGTGGATGGATGGAATCCCCATTAAAAATGGGCGAACTAAAAAAAATCAAAAAGTGGATCTAAGACATGAAACTCAGGGCGGAGATGAACCTGGACAGAACTCTGGCAGAACCGAAATGGAAGAGTGGACGAAAATCAAAAATTAGGAAACGTGATCTGAATGCTAGCCTGATTTTTGTGGGTGGAGAGGAACATCCCAGGAACAACTCCTCCAAATTTGGTAGCCAAATGAGCTCGGGGAAGACCTGTGAATTTCGAACAAGCTGCTGTGGTACTGTGAGGGCAGAACTCCGTTGATGGCGATGGCGGTGCGGTGGCGGCTCGTGGCGGCGGCGGCGGCGACCGGAACTGATAGGGTGGAGTCTCACCACCTGAAGGAAGCCTTCACAGCTTCAAGGGGAAGAGGGAGAGGAGAAGGGGGCGGCCTTGGCCATGCTCCAACAAATTTCACAATTCTTATGGCATTAATTCATGAAAATTGGAAAATACAAGCATATATAGGTCACCCATCTAATCCATCCTCCACCGTTAGATCTAGGGGTGTGAGATCCGGGATGGCATGTGACCATTCCACAAAAAGTAAAATAAAAAATAAGGGGAAGGGGGCGCCCTATTGACTTTGGTGGCAAGGGGGGAACAAGTTGGTAGCCACCTTGGACTTTGAAGTCCACTTGTCTCCCATGTGTCTTTTACCATTCAAACTTCTAGATGCCTCCATTTGACATGTTGACTGACCCCACATGGGGCCCATGGGCTGAGGTGGATCAATGGGATGGGGCCTGGGGGGCCCGTGGGGCCCACGGGGCCCAAATTGTACATAAGCCCCTCTTACAATCAAAATAGCAAACCGAATACAATGAAATAAACACAAATTACACACAAATAAAGTTTAACTAAATATGATAAATGGGGAGGCTCAAGGCGGAGTCTCCAGGCTGTCTCCGAGCCAGATGGACGCTGAGGTGGCTCGAGTCGTGCTCCGGGTGCGGTACCGGTGGCTCGGCGTGTCGCGCCGCTCTACTGCTCGGGTGTCCGCACCATGCTCTCTTGGACTGCCATCGGAAGAGTGTGATTTTTCAGAATCAGGGGAAGGAGACATTCTTCTTCCAATGCCCTAAGGACAAGTCCGGGAGAATGATAGTTTCAGCCATCCGGGCCTCCAAGCTGATCAGCAGAGGGTGCGACTATCTCTTAGCTAGTGTGGTGCTTGAAGAAGGCTCTGTCAAGATTCTAGAAGACTTGGACACTGTCCGAGAATTTCCTGATGTATTTCCCGAGGAACTGCCAGGACTACCACCAGCTCGTGAGACGGAGTTCTCCATTGAGCTAGCATCGGGCACCGCACCCATCTCTGTTCCCCCATACTGAATGGCTCCAGCAGAACTTGCAGAACTTAGGAAGTAATTGCAAGAGTTGCTTGACAAGGGCATCATCCGGCCCAGCGTGTCCCCGTGGGGAGCACCAGTCTTATTCGTGCAGAAGAAGGATGGGACCATGCGGGTATGCATTGATTACCGCAAGCTCAACCAGGTCACAATAAAGAACAAGTACCCTCTACCGAGGATTGAAGAGTTGTTTGACCAACTATCATCTGCCAAGGTCTTCTCCAAGATTGATCTGAGGATAGGTTATCCCCAGATCAGAATCAAGCCCGAGGATGTATCGAAGACGGCCTTTAGAACTCGGTATGGCCACTACGAGTTTCTAGTGGTACCATTCGGGTTAACCAATGCTCTGGCTGTGTTCATGGAACAGATGAATCATATCTTCCGCCCCTACTTAGACCAGTTTGTCGTGGTCTTTATTGATGACATCTTGGTATATTCTACCAGTCAGGAGGAACATCGACAGCACTTGAGAGTGGTACTATAGACCCTTAGGGATAACACATTCTTCGCCAAGTTTTCAAATGTGAATTCTGGCTAGATCGGGTTATGTTTCTCGGGCATGTTATATCCGGGAATGGTCTATCAGTGGACCCTAGCAAGGTGGAAGTAGTGACAAAGTGGGAAGCACCGAAGATAGTCGTGGAGATTAGAAGCTTCCTTGGCCCGGCTGGATACTACCATCGGTTCATCGAAGGCTTCTCCACCATTACAGTCCTAATGACTAAGCTGACCAAGAAAGGAGCAAAATTTATCTAGTCAAAGGAGTGTAAAGACGGCTTCCAGATGCTCAAGGAAAAATTGACTTCGGCCCCAGTATTGGCACTCCCTCAGGGGGTCGATGGCTTCACTGTCTACACGGACGCCTCTAGAATCGGCCTCGGTTGCGTACTAATGCAAAATGGCCTGGTGATCGCCTATGCCTCAAGACAGCTGAAGGACCATGAAAGGAACTACTCCACTCATGACCTGGAAATGGCAGCAGTAGTCCACGCCTTGCATATCTGGAGGCACTATTTATATGGGGTCCGGTTTGAGGTCTTCACCGACCACCAGAGCCTCAAGTACATATTCACCCAGAAGGAACTCAATTTGAGGCAAAGGAGATGGGTCGAGCTATTGAAGGACTATGACTTTGCCTTACAATACCATCCGGGCAAGGCGAATGTGGTGGCAGATGCTCTCAGTCGGAAGTTGATGGCATTGAGTTTGCATCAAGAGTGGGATATGATGGAGGGAGTGATCGAATCACGACCCGAGGAAAGGAAACAGTTCAGTCTCCTAGATGGGTTATCGGCAAGACCGGCATACTTAGATAGAATTACTGTGGCACAAAAGCAGGACATGGCATTCCAGAGACACCTGAACAATGAGGACTTCCAAATGGGAATTGATGGATTGATTACACTCCGAGGAAGGATTTGTGTACCGGACGATGTGAAGATAAAGAAGGACTTGATGTGAGAGGCTCATGGGTCAAAAATTTCCATCCATCCTGGAAGCACCAAGATGTTCCAAGATATGAAGAGGATGTATTGGTGGCCGGGAATGAAGGGAGACATTGCGGAGTTCGTATCCAAATGCCTCACGTGTCAGCAAGTAAAAATTGAGCACCAAAGACCTGGTGGTCCTCTCCAAACCATTGAAATAGCCCAATGGAAATGGGAACAAATCACCATGGACTTTGTGTCTGGACTACCCATGACCAGAAGAAGGCATGACACAATCTGGGTAATCGTGGACAGGTTCACAAAAACCGCACACTTCTTACCCGTCAACAAGCAAACTCCAATCGAATCCTTAGCGAAATTATTCATCGCTGAGATTATTCGATTACATGGTGCACCTTTGTCCATCATTTCTGATCGGGACTCTCGATTCACTACGAGGTTCTGGAAGAGTTTGTAGTAGGCTATAGGGACGGAGCTACGACTCGGCTCAGCATTTCACCCCCAGACTAATGGGTAACTTGAGCGTACTATCCAAACTTTAGAAGATATGTTGAGGGCATGCTGTATTGAGTGGAAAGGAAACTTGGACGATCACTTACACGTGATAGAGTTTGCATACAACAATGGTTATCATTCCACCATTGGAATGGCACCTTATGAGGCACTCTATGGGCAGCCTTGTAGGTCACCGGTGTGCTGGTATGAAACTGGCGAGAAGCGGTTGTTCGGGCCACAATTGGTACAAGACTGCTCAGAGAAGATATCAATGATCCGGCAATAACTCCTCACAGCCCATAGCCGTCAGAAAAGTTATGCAGACCAGCGGCGGAGAAAGTTGACATTTGCGAAAGGAGACCATGTATTTCTAAAGGTGTCTCCTACCAAGGGAGTCATGTGATTTGGTAAGAAGGGAAAGCTCAGTCCCAGGTATATTGGGCCTTTTGAGATTCTACAGAGGGTCGGCGAGGTGGCTTATCGACTTGCACTCCCACCTGCTCTAGCAGATGTGCATCCGGTTTTTCACGTCTCCATGCTCAGGGAATATGTCCGCGATGCCTCGCATGTAATAGAATACGAGCCACTAAAAGTGGAAGCAGATCCATCTTATGTGGAGCAGCCCATCGAGATCATAGACTAGAAGGAGCAGGCATTGAGGAATAAGACCATCCGACTGGTGAAAGTCTTATGGAAGAATTCTCATTCCGAGGAAGTAACTTGGGAGCCGGAGGACAAGATACGCCAGGAATACCCCCAACTATTCGGTAAGTAATTTTCCTTGAAAGGAAGTTTTTTTTTCAATTTTGAGGATGAAATTATTTTAAGGGGGAGAGAATGTAATGACCGCCAATTGGGCACTGGCCCAATCGGGCACAATTCAGACCCCTGAACTAAACGGGCCAAAAATCTGGACAGACTAAGAACCCTTAGAAAATTCGTAACTTAATGTAGTAGGATTAGAATGGGATGAAACTTGTCCCATTAGAAAGCTTGGACCCTTAGCTCAAACTCTTATGTTGAGGGGAAGACCCAATTCACACCAGAACCCACAGTTCTGAGCCCTTTTCCGCCAGCTTCATGAGGAGGTGTGACTGTTGGGCGAATTCACATGTAATTAATGGAAAACTCATAACTCCTGGTAGAGTTAATGAAATTCGATGAAACTAAGACTGAAAGTTAGATCTGGAAGTCCTCTTCATTTCTTATGAAGACATCCCAACCTAATTCCCAACAGAAATATGCGCACACTAGCATTTACGATCAGTGGTCGAAGGGTCACACCTGTTCAAAACCCGAAGAGATGCTTAGCATTGACTCCTCTTCAAAACCAGCGACCTTGGAGCTTGCTAGAGCCTCGAGGGACATGGGTGAACTCTTGGGAGGCCTGAAAAACTATATAAGGAGGGGGTTTCGTGGGCGGGCATCCTTTAGCAACACTCATCTTCCATTTTTCTGCCACCTACGGGTCCTTTTGTGAACGAAAGAGAGGTGAGGGACCTTGGCCTTTACGTAGGAGGGTGGACCTGCAGAGAAGTCTTGGTGGGTCTGGGGTGTGGATCTCATCCCCGGATCAAAGGGTAAAGTTAAGGTGGATCTGGGGTGTGGATATTATCCCCGGATCGTCGGTTAACATCTCAAAGGTAGGCACCGAACCTCAAACTTAAGGGTCAATGATGCATTAGAATGATTTCAAATGTATTTCATACACTTTAAAGAGGGATTAAGGGCAGGTGGGGATGACCATCATATCCATTTTGGGGTTTGTTTTTCAAATCGATTTTGTGTTCATGAGTTTTCACAGTCCTTGGGAGGGTCAGAACACATGTATAGAAAACCCCTAGTCGGTGCACCAATGGGGTGATAGCACGAAGAGTGAGCTAGAAGGGGGGGTTGAATAGATCACATCCCAATTTAAAGCGATTTGAATTATGAGCGATGAAATCCTAGTTGCAGTAAGTGAATCTTTTAGAATAGCGCATAGAGAGAGACACTAAGTAGAAACTAAACGAGAATGAATTGAAATAGAACAGTGATCGAACAACAGACATGCACCCACAATAAAAGGTCAGCGAAACAAACCACACAGAAGCAGTCAACCAAGCACCCAACCACAAAGGAGACAAAGAGTTTTTAATGTGGTTCGATTGCGAACAACAATCTACGTCCACTCCTTACTCCAGAGGAGTAAGGCTTCCTTGCACTAAGCAATAAAACACCGCAGACTCAGTCTGCTTACATCCGCTGTCTCACAGCTTGCCACAAGGGAACAAATCCTTCAGCACCGAACCTGCAGCTCACAGGATCTGAACCTGACCTTGACCCAGCAAGATCAGAACCGGAGGACCAACCTCCCTTCCTCTAAACCAGAGGTACACACGAGCAAAATGCCTTCACTCGCAACTGGAGAACCAATCTCCCTTCTTCTAAGATCACTTAGAGGGTAATAAAATAGTGTATAAGAAATTGGTGAAACTATTCGAAAACGAAGAAAAATGAAAGGAAAAATAGTCACTCAAAACAGCGAGAATGTAGCTTCCTGAGAAGCAGTCTTTCAAGCTCAAAACATAGAAAAGATTACTCAGACTCTCTCAATTCTAGTCAGGCTCTTCTCTCAAATAGGGAGGTTCTTGCTCAAGCAGTGGCTGTAGATGCTCTCGTTTTTCCAATCTTCAACAACTTTCTCTTGCAGCCTTCAACCTCTTTTATAGCAAGAAGGTGGTGCGTGGTTAACACGATTCCCGCCCATTCCTTCTGGCAAAGCTGATCCCTTTTCGATTCCATGTGGCAGGATCATCCATTCTTTTTGTTGCCTCAGATCACGAGCCCTTAAACCTGGTACATTGACTTCCACGTGGAGTACCCTCACTGGTTTTGGGTTCGCCGAACACCTGCTCGACTAGGTAAAAGACCTGCCAGGCAAGAGAAGACATTAGTGGAAGCTACACTGATCACGAGCATGCACAGACCTTGATTGAGCACAAGCCAAGACATGCACAGTCCTTACGTGTGTGCATGAACAAAGGTTGCCCCGACCTTATGCAACCCAATGCAAAGATTGCACGGGTATTATTGCACAAGACAAAGCAAAGTACGGACACTAACATGCCTTCTACAAGAAAGACTGCACCAACGATGAGATGCACCAAGATAGAAATTGCACCTAGTTCAGGTGCCCTAATGCACAGAATGCACAGAGTGTGATGTGCATACTAGAAGATAAATCAAGACAATAGGATGTGCACTGACCTGATTAGCACAAAATAAACCCTGCACCGACTTAGTATGGTTAAGATAATGTAAGACTTGCACAGACTTAGATTGCTTTGTATCACAAACTTGCACAGACATTATTGCTCAAGGCAAAGACATTGCACCAACTTTGATCATGCCTAAGACATGAAATTGCACCGACCTTGTATGTGTGTGTAGGCAACAAATGCACTGACTTGGTACGAGAATTGCACCGACCTGTGCGAGCCAAAGCTTGCACCGACCTGTGCGTGCCAAAGCTTGCACCGATCTGCCTTAGCAATCATCCAGAAAACCATGTGCACCGACCCTATGTGCGTTCGATGAACGCACTTGCATGCACTGAGATAATAATGCACATACTTAGCAATGAAATGTGCACAGACTTTATGTGCACGGTGCAAGAATTGCACCGACTTGTCTAATGCATGAACAGACAATGTAGCAACTTAGTCGCGTGCAGCAACTAAGATTGCACCGACTAGAAGCTTGCATGCACAAACTCTACTCAATTGAAAATGCAGCATATGCACGAACGCAATGCATGATGAACTAAGTATGCATGGGCTTTCTGAGTAGAACTGGAGAGTGCAGTATCTGAAGAATGCATAAGTGGAATGTATTGAGATAGATTATCAAGATTGACTTATAGTGTAAGACATCATCAAAACTGTAGGAGTGTAATAATCTCCCCCTTTTTGATGATGGTAACACTATGAGTCAATTTATGTCAATACAATCAAAATAGAGTGATCAAGTAGTAAACACACTAAACCCTGCCAATGCAAGACACTCTCCCCACCAAAAGACTCTTCCTCCTGTCTCTCCCCCTCAAATGCAAAACATGTCTCTCCCTATCATGACTCTCCTCCTCTTGACTCTCTCCCCCTTAAACTTGACTCACCCTCTCCCCCTTTGACATCATCAAAAGGAGATGAAAGAGATATGCAGCTATTGGAGAATGGAGAGGAAAACGTAGTATGTTCACAGTGAGAATAACCCATGATCATATCTTAAAAGATTAAGTGGGGTACTAAAACAAGTGTAGATTCTTCAAATCAAGTAATCAAGAAAGGACCTAGAAAATGAGTTGAAGTTTATCTGCGTACAGAGAATATGATGAGGACTCAAGAGTGAACGGATATGCCAAGAAAGAGCTGATCAAAACTATACTAAATGGACTGCAAGAGACTGATCCTCAGAAAAAGGTTTTTGAAGTATTGAGGACAAACATTCCAAAACTAGTAACAATATTAAGGGATTTGGCAGAAACATATAAAACATACTTTGATATAGAGTAATGAGTAAATTGGTAAATCACATCTTTGACATTAAGGAGACACCTTGATCAGAGGCCGGACTCCCCAGTTACTCAATGTGAAAACCGTATTACTTCTCTTTTTAGAGAACATAGTTAGTAACTGTGGCTTTTTACGTGAGGGGACACCTTGATCAGAGGTTAGACTCCCCAGTTACTCACCACTTTATTACCATTGCTCTATCAAGATCAAAATATTTTTGCACTTCTTAACAGAGATAATCTGACACCTCATGACTGAGGAAGATTTTCATTTCCCTTTGATGAAACACAGTTTCTCAGTGATCAGACCATTGCTCTGAGCATATAAATTTTCATTTTTTTATCCCTTTGTATTTTTGATATGAAATGCTTGAAAACAATACCTAGCAGAAGCACTGATTCTTAAAGAACATGTTCCTTGAAGTCTAGGTTTCAAGTTTTTATCAGATTTCATGACATATTATTAGTTTAACTTGTTCCATGATCATGAAATATGTAAGGAGATATACTTCGAATATCTTGTCCAAGTTTCTGCTGAATTTTGAGACAAAAGATTCTAGCTGAGCTTTAGTGGTTCAAACTTAAGAGTTTAAGACAAGCATGGGATTCTACTTGTTGTGAATAACTGTATTAAAGCTTTCATAAAAGGCTACAGCAACATACATCTCTCACATGCTTCTGAATCAGTCAATCTTCACAAGCTAACCAGCTCCCCCCTCACAGAATGCATGAAATTTTAAGATAAACAATCCTACACAGGAACAACTCCCCCTTACTTAATGAATTGTTATTCAAGAGTGACTTAGTAGTATATGCAAATGCACAGACTCCTCAGCTTAACAGCTAGCGTATGGACATAGACAGGACTCCCCCTCACATTATGACATGATATGCAGACATACTCATGCTGAGTGGTTAAGAACTCAGAGGGATGACATGTTATTCATGGAGGCAAAGCATTGTATTCATGAATCAAAGAGAAAGTAATGAAAATGCTGAAATTAAAATCATGAGTCATTTATTCATAGAGCTAAGATTTAAAAATACTTAACTCTCTCCTCAAGGATGTAAAATTTTCATTATCCAGTGGCTTAGTGAAGACGTCAGCTATTTGGTTTGCAGTGCCTACATGAATTAATTCAAATGTTCCTTTGAAAACCTCATCCCTAATAAAATGATGTCTTATCTCTATGTGTTTTGTTCGAGAGTGTAGAACTGGATTCTTGGCAAGATTAATGGCGCTAGTATTGTCACAGTAAATAGGTGTGCACCCTAGGTCTACTTGATAGTCCCGAAGTTGGTGTTTGATCCAAATAACTTGTGTACCACAACTCCCTACAGCTACGTACTCAGCCTCTGTAGTGGAGAGGGCCACAGAGTGTTGCTTCTTGGAACCCCAAGAGATTAAACACCCACCTAGAAATTCACAATGTCCACTAGTGCTTTTTCTATCCAACTTACACCCAGCATAGTCAGCATCTGTATAAGCAACAAGATCTAAAGTGTGTGATGCAGGAAACCATTATCCTAGGGTGTGTGTAGCAGATAAGTATCTAAAAATTCTTTTTACAGCTACTAAGTGTAATTCAGTGGGTCTAGATTGATACCTAGCACACATTCCTACAATGAATTGTATATCAGGTATTGAGACAGTTAAGTAGAGCAAGGATCCAATCATACCTCGGTAGAGCTTTACATCAACTTCTTTACCTGATTCATCTGCATCCAATGATGTGTTGGTATCCATTGGTGTTGTGATGTGGTTCAAATTGTTCATGCCAAACCTCTTGAGGATGTCCAATGTATATTTGGTCTGGTTGATGAAGCATCCATCCTCCAGCTGCTGTACCTGCAAGCCAAGAAAGTATTTTAATTCACCTACCAAACTCATCTCAAACTCAATAGACATCAATTGAGAAAATTCATTGCATAGTTCAGTACTTGTTGAGCTGAAGACAATATCATCTACATATACCTGAACTATGATGAGGTCTTTATTTGAACTCTTGGTAAATAAGGTTTGATCCACCTTACCTCTGTGGTAGCCCTTGCTGATCAGAAATTCTGTCAGCCTTTCATACCATGCTCGAGGAGCCTGCTTTAGACCGTACAGGGCTTTATTCAACCTGAAAACTTGGTTAGGTTGAGGGGAAAATTGAAATCCGGGAGGTCGTTGAACAAAAACTTCTTCCTTGATAACTCCATTTAAAAATGCACTTTTAACGTCCATTTGTTGAAGTTTTATCTTCTTAGAATAAGCGAAAGCTAATAAAATCCTAATTACTTCCATCCTAGCAACAGGTGCATAGGATTCATCGAAATCAACACCAAATTCCTGACAGTAGCCCTTGGCTACTAATCTGACTTTATTTCTAGAAATGATTCCATCTTCATTCATTTTATTCTTAAACACCCACTTAGTTCATATGACATTTGAATTTTCTGGTCTTGGAACTAGCTCCCAGACATTATTTCTTTCAAATTGACCTAACTCCTCACACATAGCATTAACCCATGATTGCTCATTTAAAGCCTCTTCTACTGATTTGGGTTCAATCTGTGAGACCCAGGTGTGAATCATTGAAGATAATCCACTTTTAAGAAAATTAAGAATATGCATAAGAAGGATAATGAAAAAGGGAGTAGAAGAGCACGTGGTGCTACTAAGGAGAGTGATCGCCAGAGAGGTTACCTCAATAAGAAGAAAAGATGATCGCGAATACCTGGTGATAATAGGATGCGGGATGGATGTGGGTTCCTTCCTCCACCTTCTATCGGTCGGCCGATGAAGGGGGTTTTTCCTCTTGATTACCCTTAATCAAAGAACAAACAAATAAAATAAAAGGAGATCAGCTAAACGTGAGTGTAGTATCAATCCAAAGATGAAAGATGGTGATGAAAGAAGAGCATAAAGTGTGCACCTTTTGTTTGCTTTAAAAACCCTAGAGAATTAGGGAGAGGAAAAGAGATGCAATGAAAACTAATGCAAGGAAGAGAATATGGTGATCGATGATGAGATGATGATGACAAACAACAACGAAGAGAAGAAAAGATTTCTATTGTTCCTGTAAACAGTAAAGGGAAAACACTCTGCTTCGGATGTGGCAGCAGGAGGAAGCAAAAGAGAAATCAATAGCTCTTAATCTCAATCGCCAGCACCCGTGAACCTCTGTGTGTGTGTATATCCTCGCGCGAGATCAACCAGGGCATCTTTATGTAGGGTCTCGATCACAGATAATCACAAATTTGGGAAGATAGGAATAGGCAGTGGTCGTCAATGGCAAGGACTCTAGTTCTCAGATCGAGCAAGGTGATCAAGAAAGGCATGGAACTCTTCAGGAAAGGTGAGTTTAAGCAGAACACGAAAGGGTGAGACATGACCTACCAAAGGGCGTCACTACCTGGATTTAATTTTGGCAACAAAACCTTCTTAATTTGAAAAATTGTAAAGAGACGCCCGAAGCAAAGGCGTTAAACAAAAACACGCCCTACGGAAGGACGTTAATCATTGATTTCAATCGGGGTGGGACTCGTAAAATACCAGGAATTGACGCCCTTCCCTATGGTCGTCCTTTCTTAATAACACGCCCCAGATTAGGTCGCTATTTAAAACACGCCCCTCTTCAAGCCGTGAATTCCAAAAATGCAAGAATTAATCACAAAAACACACAAAAATAGAAAAACTTTATATTATAGAAATATTGAAGTTCACTTTGGGGCGTTAACATAGTGACATGAGATTTGATCAACAAAGCGTCAATTTTGGCGTGTCTACACCAGTCAACTAGGTCTTGATTATGAACATTTCTAAAGTGAGACCTTGTTCTAAGTGGATCTTCAAGGTTGCCTATGATGTTATCTACTGGGTGATCTTTTAGAAATCTAACATTTATTGTAGACTCACCTGTTTCAGCTGGCCTTACCTGGTTGGGAGCATCTGGTGCTTCATTCGGCTGAATCTCCTCTTCTTCTTTATCTTCTAGGAATTCTCCGTCATGCTTGGAATCCCTGTCAGCATCTTCAAGGTTAGTAGCACCTTTTGCTTCATCAAAAATGATATGTGGAGACTCTTCAATTTTTTGTTCAGTAATGTTAAAGACCCTATATGCTCTCGACACTTCAGAATATCCTAAAAATATTCCAGGATAGCTTTTAGCATCAAATTTATCTAAGTCCTTCTTGTCATTATTATGGATAAAACATTTAGCACCAAAAATCGTGAAATGACCCAGGTTTGGTTTTTTACCTTTCAATAGCTCATACGGGGTTTTCTTGTGAATTGGTCTTACCATGGCCCTATTGATTGTATAAGTTGCTGTATTGGCCACCTCTGCTCTAAACTTTCTTCGTAGTTGACTCTCAATCAGCATAGTTTGGGCCATCTCCACAATGGTTCGATTTCTTCTCACCACAATTCCATTCTGCTCCGGTGTCCTGGGAGAGGAGAACTTGTGCATTAGTCCCTCAGTTTCACAAAGATCAGAGAACATAGAGTTTTCAAATTTACCTCCATGGTCATATTGAATTGAACAAGTTTTATGTTTCCCTTCTTGTTTGACCTTATTGAAAAACTGCTTGAATTTTTGAAAAGCTTCATTCTTGTAGGCTAAGAAAAAAATCCATGAAAATCTAGAATGGTCATTAATAATCACATAACCAAACCTACTTCCATTAAGACTCTGAGTTCTAGTAGGACCGAAGAGGTCCATATGAAGAAGTTCCATTGGTCTAGAAGACATTGGCTCAGATCTTAGTTTAAAAGACTTTGGGGTCTGTTTGCCTAGAGCACAGGCATCACAAATTTTTAAATTTGAGTTGAATTTTATTTTAGGTAAACCCCTAACCAGATCAAATTTCACCAATTTATTTAAGGTAGTGTAGCTAGCATGACCTAAGCGCCTATGCCAATTGAAAGCATTATTTTCAAAATCAGCAGACAAACAGAGATTTAACTCAAATTTATCATCTAAGTCCATAATGTAGACGTTATTCACCCTATTTGCTACAAACTTCACAATATCAGAATTTATTTCCAGCATTTTGCATGAATCATTATCAAACACAACTCTGTGACCCTTGTCACATAGCTGACTAATACTGATCAAGTTGTGTTGTAGACCTTCCACTAGAAGAACTTTCTCAAGAGAGGTAGTGGGGGACTTACCAACTGTTCCAATGCCAACTATTTTACCTCTGTCCTTCCCTCCGAATTTGACCAGACCCCCTACCTTCATCTCTAGTTTGCTGAATTTGGATCGTTCACCTGTCATGTGCCTGGAGCAGCCGCTATCTAGATTCCACTTGTTGTTCTCGGCTGCTAGGCAAACCTGTATGGAGCAAATTAAGCAAAGTGGTTTGGAACCCAAGATAGGTTGGGTCCAAAAACATTATTCAACTCTCTAAGCAAGTACTTTGGAATCCATACTTGTCTCATGGTATTTTTCGTTTGCACTCCATTTGCAGTTTTGTTGAAGTTATGATTCGAGTTCTGTCTACTTGATTTATTGATATTGAACCTGTTCCTGTTGGTGGACTGAACATTCCTCGGGTATCCACTGTACCCAAACTGTCTAGAGGAGTTTGGTTTATTAAAAAAATTCTGTGAATGTGCAGGACCTCCCCAGTTTGTTTTGTACTGACCCATTCTGTTATAGAAGTTGAAGTTTCTGTTTTGAGTCACATAGCTTGACCTGTTATTTTTCTGGTGAATGGGCATAGTAGGTTGCTTCACGAATTTCATTCCTGTTTTAGATTGTCGTCCAGCATTGTTTGTTGAGTTTTCCTTTGGATGTTGAACATTTTGAACATTGTTAAAATTGGATGGTGTGTCCAGTTTTTCTTTCCATTTAGCTGGGCAAAATGTTGTAGTTTTGAATTCAAATGGTCTTTTCTGTGTCGGATTGTAGCCCAATCCTTCCTTATTGAAATTAACCCTAGCGCCCAACATAGTATCTAAGTTCAACTTTCCTTGAACAAATTTTTCTAGGGTTTTTTATTTATCTTCCAGCTCTTTCTGCAGTGTTTCACAGCTCTTCAGGAGTTCAGAATTCACTTTCTTAACAGCTTCATTTTTCTCAACCATTAAGTTGTTTTCACTCCGACTCTCTTGAAGTTTTGATTTAAGTTCATCATTTTCTTTTCTGAGAGTGTTCAATTCTTCTAATTCTTCCTTGGCCTTTTTATTTTCTTCGTTAGTTTGGATCTGTTCTTCAGTGACAGCAATCAGTTTTCTCTTTACCATCCTATCCTCTTTAGTTAAAGCATTAAACTTAGCTAGCAATTCGGCATAGGAATCTTCCCAATCATCAATTGTAAAGTTCTTAAAAATATTTGTTACCTCTTCATCGCTTTTGGCCATGAGGCATATTCCTTCTTCGTCTTCCTCTGACAAGTTGGCCTCTGGGTCTTCCTCCTCATCACTCCACGTGCAGACCATAGCTTGAGATTTCTTCTTCTGCACCTTGGAGGGCTTCTTCTGGAGATCAGGACATTCACCCTTTATATGTCCTGTCTTCCTGCAGTGATAACACATAATCTTCTTAGCACTCCTATTTTTATCATTGTTAAAATCAAACTTCTTACCAGAGGGATACGACCCTTTCCTTCTAAAAGGTTTTCCCATCGTTCTCCAAAACTTTCGAAACTGACGAGTGAGCATAGCCTACTCCTCTTGATCAAGGTCTAACAAGCCATCAAACTCCCCACTGCTACTACCACTGCTGCTGCTAGCTTTACAGCTGGACACCTTAGGGGTAATGTTCTTGCCATTCTTCTCACTTCCTTCATCGTTCCTTTTGAAGTTCATCTCGTAGGTCATTAGGGATCATATCAGTTCAGTGACGGTCATTTTTGACAGGTGTTTGCGGGCCTTTTCGTTCCCCTTAGGTTATCGGGTATATAGCTCTTATTTCACGTGTCGATCAACCAATTAACCAACTAGTAGTTAACCGACTGACTGACTGCGCGGGCGTGCCAGTCACATACGTGACAAATCTACTGTGCGCTCGTTCTGACCTGGTTAGATGAATGTGAGGTTCGGTCGGGACCAGCAGTCCGCCATACCATAAAGGTTATGGCGTTAATTACATCCCCCATGAGGAGGGAACACCTTTGATTAATTGCCGAGATAGTGGGCTATCGAGGCCGGAGTAAAGGGTGCAACGCTACGAACATGATGGAATCATGCGAGATGCATCTATCTATCATGCAGGAGAGGCATGATCCGTTTAATTGGAGACCCGTGGTACGTGGCGTGGCGGAGGACGTAGGTCCGGAGACCACCATCGCACATAGCGGAGACCTTCGATCGAGCGTAACCCGACCCTCTGTCAACGCCATTTGATATACCCGAGGGTCAATGGAAACATGCATGTATGACAATGATGACTATGCTAAGCAAGATGACAGAATTATGAAGATGAGTAGAGCGCAATCACATGTTTATTAAACCCCGCCAACGGGGGAAAAGGTGACACAAGCATGATGGCGAGAGCAGAGTGATGACAGACATAGTGGTGAAATCGTGATAGCAAAAAGATTTGAACTCGAAATGCCCTCCTCTTGTTTAATTTTTTACTAATAAGAGTTTATTAATTTCGACCGCGGGAAGCGAGGGTCGCTCGGGGGCGAGCCAGGGATTAGAGAGTGTAACGATCAGAAACAGCACCTGAAAACGTAGGTATAGGACTTAAAACGGTGCAGGAAACCGTAGGTACAAAAGGAAAGTTTAAAACGGCGTGGCCTGATCGGGCCGCGTCGGGAAGAAGCGCGCCAGAAAAGGGCGCGCCGGGAAGAAGCGTGCCGAAAAAGGGGGGGGCACTGTTTTAAGGCGCGCCATTTTAAGGCGCGCCGTATATAAACGGCGCCGGTTTAGCCCGATCTCACGAAAACCGAGGTCTTATTCATTTTTTTTTGGGTTTATTAAATTACTTTAGGAAAGTTTAGAAGTTCACTTAAGTCATTTATTCAAAGGATCAACCCCGGGGATCCGGGAGCTGAGTCACAGGCTCGCGCGAGGTTCACACTCGAGCGCGGCGATTGTTCCGAGGGAGACTTATTCGATCCGGAATTTCGGCAGCATCTCCCTATCCCGGAGGATTTATCAGGGAGAAGCGGGGAGTACTCACGTAGCGGAGCAACCCCTGAAAGCCGGGTGGCACAACGGCGGCCGGCAAACCCGAACGGAAAGGAAAACCCCGAGGCCTAGCCTGCTAGGGGCACCGAATCCGTGGGCGACAGTGAGCGAATGAGGTGACTCATTATGGGAGCGAAAACCCCGAGGGCTAGCCTACGAGTGGCACGCGACCCGAGTCACCACAACACTCAAATAGGGACGACCGATGGAGGGAAGGAAACCCCGAGGGCCTACAAGGGGAACACAACCCACGGCCACCACAAAGTCCATTAAGGACCGTGGATTTGAACTGCAGGGCTTAGCCCCGTTGCTGCGCACTCAATGGTCAGTAGGGACATTCGCCATCAATGGACGAGCCCTCTGTCGGCCGAGTGGCTGATGTAGAAGATTGGGGGAATGTCCCCCTCCCGGATACTGGAGTGATGCTATAGAGCATACTCTCGTTAAGGTATGAGCGGAGCGAAGAGAGCGGCGCAAGACATTGTTTGACGACGACAAGTGGACAAACGAATACCTTAACGGGGAATGGATATATATATATATATATATATCATATTCGGAAACAAACCAACAGGGGCTCGCCGCTGAATGAACAAGAACGATTGAAGCGAACTTCCCCACCCATCTCGCCTATGAAGAAAAGCACAAGGGCGGTGAAGGGTTCGCTCCCTAGGCGGAGATGGACAGAGATACGCACACGAGTGCGTCTCCGATCACAGAACCCGTGGCATATACGGTGCAGAGCCCGGCCATTACATTAGGATCAAAAGAGAAAACCCCGGGGAGGGGGGGTAATGATTCATGTAGCCCGAGGGCATATCCAGCGTCAGAGAAATCGATTATACGGGAGTACGTATGCCGGGAAATCATTGGATGCACATTCGAGAAGGGATTAGAGAGGGCATAAAAGAGAGATACGGCATCAGCCACAATAGCATTTCATTCATCCCATGAGCGACACAGATATATATGCACAGCATGTATATTCTGGCGCCGGCGTTGTCGCTCGGCCGCCGTTTACACTAATAGGGGAAGCTCATTACAGACGAAGAGAAGGGGCAGAGGTAATGGTGAGGGAGGGGAGGTCAGGCTCGTGTCATCGCCCCTCCCCTCTCTCACTTACATTGTATCAGGGGAAGAAAACCAAAGAAGAAGAAAGGGGATCGACCGGGAGAAAACATGGGAACCCACCTAAACCCTTTCTTCAGAACAGAGTATCGGATCCCCCGGCTTCTCTTCTCCGGCTCCGGAGGTATTCAGAGGAACAGACGAGGAAGGCAACGGCGAGAACCCTCGGTGGAAAACCCTACTTCTCCCCCAAGCTCTTCTCTCGGACGAACAGAACTCTCTCCTCGGATTGGCTCTCTTCTGTCTTTTTTTCTCCTTTTCGTTTCTGATTTTTCTCTTTTCTTCTTCCTTTTTTCTTTTCCTCGTGTGTTCTCTTCTGTTTCGAAGGCGGGGTATATATATACCTCGTTAATCCGGCGCCCTGGGAAGGGGGCGCGCCGGATTTGGTGGCGCCGGGGAGCATGTCCCCGATTGGCATTGGCGCGCCGATTTTGATGGCGCCATATTAAGAGGCGCCGACGCCCCTTCACGTGCCGTTTTAACTTGTTTGCTCGGCGTGGCTGGGTCGATGGGGCCGGAGATGATTCCGGAAGCTCCCGTTGACTGTTCCTCTCGCCTTGGCCCTTGGAAAACCTTGACGGTGTGTTGACGAAGCTCTTGATATGACGAATGGCCTTAATCAGAACTTCGCGTGTGTCTGGCCCGAGCACACGGGTGTCCTGTCGGTACGGCCTTTGGCACTATGATTTGTGCTTCTGGTTGAGACGGACTCGTGTCCGAAGCTTCCTTGCGGGATGGTGTTGCATCCTGGATAATTCCGCCTTGAATGGCGATCAATCGGCCACTAACGGGCCCATTATGGCGAGAAGTCGAACCCGTGTCGGGTGATCGGGGCCTTCCGCTGATAGAACCCTCGGCACCTCGTCGTGGACGGCCGAGGACGTTCTTCCTCTTTAGGAGAGTCATTGGGTATGCCGTCGTCCTTGGTTGGGCGACGGATGTAGGGTGGCGGCATGACAAGGTCGACGCCGGATCATTGGGCAGGCTTGATCGCGCTGCCGGTTGGTTGTATATTCATCTTGACTCTCCTGAGGTGAAGTCCCCGGTGCTCACTTTAAGGTGACTCGGGGCCCTCGCAGCTTGAGGATCCTCTAGTAAACTGATCTCCATCGGCTTTTGTGCTTCAGTGGGCCGTATCATTTGTATCTGCGGCTTGGTCGCCTGAAGGATTATATTTTGAGTGCCAACAAATACCCCCCAGACGTAGGCGGTGCAAGTGAGGCAGGAGTGCAGCAAGGCCTACGGATGAGCTCCGTTCGGTGACGGAAGCTCGAACGGCACTTAATTCCGGCTTCGGACGTTAATCCGGCGCGGTAGGAAACTTGAACGGCACCACTTAAAAAGGCGCGCCCTTTATCCGGAGGTTAAAATGGCGCGGCCAGATCCGGCGCGCCCTGGGCTTTGGAGATTAAAACGGCGCCGTTAAAAGCGGTGCGCAAATTACTTTAAACGGTGCGCCCCGGGGCGCGCCGTTTTAACAGGTGTGGAGCCCCCTATATATTGCATTCTTTCTTCATTTTTTCTTCACAACTCCACATTTGTTCAAGATTTTTCTCTCTCCTCCTTCCTCTCCATCGCGGCGTCGAGTGAGCTAGTGCTGTGGGCGAGTTTGCCCTTCGAGCGGGTGAGTCGAGTTGTTGGTGTGCTTGGGTTTCAAACCCGCTCTTCGGGCCCCGGGAGGCTCCTCGTAGGACTTGTCCTCGGAGCTAAATCCCTCGGGTGTCCCATTTGGCCTTGGCTTAGCGCCTCTGGCTGCTTTTAGGGGCTGTTCCCTTTGTGGATGGCTTCCACTTTTCTTTTGGCAAACCCCCGAGCTGGGGAGATGCTGCCGAAACTTTGTCAAAAATATTGCTTCGATCAACTGATTTCTGACTTTGCTTGTTCTCTTCTGGACATTGTTTTGTAGATAATATGGCGTCCGGCCCTTCTTCCTCTACATCCTGGGTTGCTGTGACATGGGGGAATGTTCATTCCCTTGATCGGGGGCCTCGACGGATAGCCGTGGTAGCTGAGTCCTCGGACTCAGAGACCGACACCGTTGACACTGGGCGCCTGTTGATTCTTGACGGCAGCCATTTCAAGTATGAGCGAGGGGATGGCGTCAGATTGGACCATCCCAAAGACAAGCACTTGATGGCATTCCTTGAGCGCTTCAACCTTGGAGGGAAGCGCGATATAATTCTCGTCCGTCGAGCCGAAGGAGCTCTACTGGCGGAGAGAGATAGTCTGACTGAGTCAGTTACTCACGGTATGCCTATATATATCCCAGGCGAGCCCAGGAAATGGGGGGCCGTGCTTGGAGTGCAGGAGTTATCTCCAGAGGCCGGGTTGCTGACAAGAGCACCGCAGTATACACCAGCCCGCTGGAATGAGACTGCCGGGTGCGTCGACAGGGAGAAGCCCGTATATGGTTTGTTCCTCGCCCCGCTTCATTGGGGATACCGAGATGAGCCTTTCCTTCTGGACTGCTTAGCGGTCCGATTCAAACACCAGATTTCAGTGGGGTGGTTTGGAGAACTCAAAGCCACCGACGCTCACGCCTTCAGACCGGGCGCCGTCGAATTTACAGATTTTGTATTGCGGCAATATGCTCCCATCCTGGTACATGCCGGTGTTTATCAGAGTGTATATGCTTCCCGGTACAGGTATCCGATCTCCCGAGGTCTGTGCTGCGGGATGATTGAAGTCTTCTACCCAGAATACAACACTTTTTATACTGCAGAGGGTGAGACTTCACTGGATCTCTGGAGTCTTTCCCAGTTGAGCGGCTTGCCGATAGACGGGGAGCCGTATGAAGAAGTTTATTTCCCGGACTGGCTGAAAGACCAGACAGATGGCGAAGGTAAATATTTCACGGGCTTCGCCTACCGCTATCTGATGAAGGCATACCGCACCCTACTACGCTTGACGCTTGACTCGCGGGAAGCGCGAAAGCCTGGCGAAAAGAGGCGCGTGCGGATGGGCACTTGGCTTCAATATTTCTTTGGTGGGGAGCAGCAATATGAGGACTTCCCCACCGTAGTCCCGACAGCGGTGAAGCGGAAGAAGAGGGCTCGACGCCAGGTGACATACCCTGTTGTTTCAGGGAGAGGGCGGCAAGGGGGCCCGAATCCCACAGGAGTTGACGCAGTCACACATTGCGCTGCGTATCTGACATATTGGCTCTGTTCGTTCGCCCTCCCTCAAGGGGACGAGACGGTGATCGGGTCGGAGGCCATTTACCCGCCTGTTTGATGGCTTAGGGGTCAAAGTTATCCCTGTGCCCGGTGGCTCTATGCCTCACATACAAGATGTTAGGGGATTTGCACAAGTCACGCATCCCCAGAAATTCACGGACAGTTGGTCCCATCCACTTCTTCAATGCCTGGGTCTGCACCTTGTTCCCTTAAGCAGCTCCCCGGTCGATGCAGTCAGATCGTCCTTTGCCGCGGATGATCGAATTTGCTAGTGCTGAACCGTCTTCACTGGCGGATCAGCTCTTTGCTATTCGGGGGAAGCTGACTACAGTTCCGACAGATTCCCTAGGGGTTCTACATTTTTGGAGCTTGGCTGCTAGCTCCAGTCCCCTCGTCAACAGGATGCGACAATGCCGGTTGTTCGAGACAGAGGAGTTCATTCACCAGCTCACTAGGGCCAAGAGCACGAGGCCAATCTTGGAACCAAAGCTGATTGATTGGGCACTGTCCATTCGCCCCAGTGTCCTTGTATTCAGGAAAAGCGGCTTACTATGGCTGGAGCCGTACTATCCCTTCCGCTTTGGCCGGAATTTTGGATATGACCAGCAGATTCCTTCTTCTTCAGCCCGGTTCAATCTCCCAAATAGACATCAGGCTGGTCAGACGACTACGGATGAGGCCCGCACATGGTGGGACTACTTCCATCGTCGGGAGGATGTATCATTCAGGGTGCCAACCCCGGCCCGTCTGCCCCGAGTGACTCCGGACTTCATCAAGTGGTGGAATGCACGGACGTGCTTCTATCGAAACTTTCAGAAAGACTGTTGGCATAGTGCCGAACGTTGTTTCTTAGATTCGCAGCGGGAGCCTGTTTTGGATGTTGATCCATCCTATTTGAAGAAGTTGAAGTCATGGTACAACAACGAGGTGATGGCATATCTGGAGGCCAGGAAAGCTGCGAAGGGTAGGTCGTCCCGGGCCGACCCGAAGATGCCAGAGATCCAGAAGGATGATTATATCAAGACTCTCTGGGGGCTGTACCCGGTTAGCAGTGACTGGATTGCCCTTCAGACGATCCCCCTTCCGATGGAAGAACCTCTTCCTGCAGTGGCGGGTTGGCGCCCAGAAGCTGACCGTTTTCATCCCTACCGGACCTTCATCAGGAGGGAAGATAGACGGGCTGACTTGTACTCCAGTACCCCCTGGATATTTGCCCTGCTTCATTCTCACGGGCTTTCAATTTCCAGTCCATTAGAAGCCGTCCGGGACCATCAGCTCCTAGTATCCTTCAAGTATGTCGACGGCTGGGGATTCGACCACTTGGGCTTATATCATCAATTGCCATCCTGTGGCCATGAAGATTTGGCACAGCTGGCGGAGAAAAGTGAGAAGATTGGTGATGTATGCTGGCTTGTACGCGAAGCAGCTTCACGGGACAAGGCGCCCGTGTTGCTTTACTGGTCGCTCAGCCCTAGATACACAGGGCCGCCAGGTAATGCTTATTTTTCTTTCAGCCTTGAAATTGCTTCTTTTATAGTTAGTATGCATCTTTCTCACCTACGCGCTTTTGTAGCTCACGTTTCTGTGGAGGCGACCAAGCGTTACAGGGAGTTGATATCTAAGGCGCAGAAGCCTTCATATTTTAATATCCCTGAGCCAGCTCCGACCACCACACCGCTGCCCCCTGTGAGCACGAGGCCAATCTTTAAGGCTCTGCGAACCAGGTCCCAGGTCAGGGAGGCTATCAGTAGGGCCAAGAAGGCCAAGAGGGCAGATTCCCGCGCTACCCGGGCGCGCCGGAGGAAGGCCGCTGAAGAGGAGCCCATAGCCACCCCTCCTCGGGTTCCATCATTCTCCGAGTTTGAGGCCGCTTGGACGCAAGGGCCTGAGGGCGAAGGTGACTTCTTGTTCCTGTATGGCTTGTTTGTTTATTTCTGCCACTTTGGCTGATCATCCTTCATTTTATTAGCTGCTGGCACTACCTCCGCCGTTGTTGGTTTGGAGGCAGTGATCGGAGCCGCGGCTGAGGAGAGAGAGGAGGAAGCCCCCTCGGCCTCTGTTGAGGGTGACTTGCCTTCACCGACACCCCATCAAGAGATAGAAGGTAACTTGTAGCTTGCCCTGTGGAGCTCAGCGGTCTATTATGCTTTCAGTCGGGTCTTGACTGTTTATTGTCTTTTAACTCCAGTCGATGTCCGGCCAACGGTGCTCCCCGGGGTCGGTGCCATGGCAGGAGCTATTACTGGAGAGCAAGGGCTTCCAAAGGACAAACCCCTGGATATTCAGCCAACGGGTGCTTCCGAGGCAGAGACCGCCGAGGAGGTTCTGGTTAAAGGGCCTCCTCCTAGTAGCATGAGTCCCGCTTAGATGCTGGAGATTCGGGAACAGGCGGAAGAGTCTTCCTCCTCTGAGAGAGTTGATTACGGTGGCGGCTCCGGAGATGACTAGGGGTTCCCGCCGGTTGACACCGAGACTGAGGATGCCGGGGCCTCTTCAGCTTATGAAAGTGATCTTTTAACATTTAGACCTCCGAGACTACTAGGAGCCGAGCACGAGCCATCATGCCCGACTGCAGGAGAAGGGCCAGAATCTTCAGAGGCCACTTTTGGAGGCCTAAATATAGTGCCGGTTGAGGTAGGAAACGTTCCGATTCTCGCCTGTAGCAGTGCTTTTTATTTCCAAGCCAACTGGCTGATGTACATGTATGTGATGCAGGCTGAGGTGGTACCGCCAGCTGTGATGGTCCGCATACCCCTTCCTGACGTGGGCATGAGCCACTCAGCCTTTCCACCTGTTGTGCGGCCCATCGCCCTACGGCTTCCACAGACTTACGCAGTTGCAGCGGCATCAGAGGAGCCCGTTGTAACTGCCGAAGCTGATGGCCTGACCGAGGTTGTAGGCGAAGAGTTATTGCTGAAGCCAAGTGGTCCCCCAGAAATAGAAGCGGGAGAAATTATTGTAGAAGAGGTCGATGCTATTAAAGCCTTGTCTGTCATAGAAAGCTCCCCTCCTTTAACGGCCGGTGAGACTGTTTAGGAGGAGCAAGCGCCCTCAGCTGCTGAGACGGCCGTCATAACCTCACCTCAAAGGGCAGGCAAGGAAATTGCTATCGTGGAGAGCCCTTCGGCTGCTGTAGCTGCAATTGTCGGGCCAGCTGTCGGTGCCGTACAGACCATGCCGTCGACCTCCCTCAGGGTGGCCGATGACATCTGGGCCGAGATAGATAGCGGGGTGGACTTTCAGCTCCCTGAGACTTCGCCACTAGGCCTACAATTCTCTGGTGACATGGTGTGGCAGTCTCTGGACAATCTCCAGCGAGCTATGTCAGCTTCCCCGGGCCTGACCTATGTGCAGCTGAGAAGCTTGGTAGACCACCTCTCCCGGTCGCTATTAGCATTCGGTTGCCCAATGGATGATTGGACTCCGCGGGTTGTAATGCTATTAAAGCACGCCAACAGGCGAGATTTCCTCACCCGAGAGGTATCCGATCAGCTAACGGCTGTGAAGTTGGAGAGGGTGGATTGCCACACCGTCGCTACTTCGTTGAGGGTGACCGTGGAACAGCTGAGAGATGTTGCCGGGAATATCTCAGAACGCCGGTTGCTCCTCACAGCGCGGATGAAAGAGTTGCGCGCTGAACTTGCTGAGGTCGTGACCGAACTGCAGGAAGGCGAGCACCTAGAAGCCCAGACAATGGAAGAAGCTGATCTGGCTGAAGGACGACTCGTCTCGCTGGACGAGAGGTTATCGCAGCTGACAGCCACCGAGGCCCGATTATAGGAATTGACCCAATACCCTCATTAGGCCTCTTGGAGTTGGCAGATATCTTCCGGCGTCCCTTGCCGTAGCCTTACTTTTCATTTCTCCTTGCATCGAGTTCTGCTCCTTTTTACTTTCAGAGCTTATGTATCCCCGGGGGATGCCCCGGGCACAAATGTATTCTGACAGCTCTTATTAATGAAAACATCTCTGTTTGTTGCCTTAGTCGCGATTTCTTTTCCCCTTTTTTCTTTTTTTTTCTTTTGGCCGACCGTCCGAACCTGGGGATACTTGCTGATGGTGCAGGTGAGCGCTCACGCCTTCAGGGAAGGGGTGAGGTGTTCGATCCACCGTGGCACAGCCGTTCCCAGAGCAGGGTCTTTGCTAGGGCAGGACACAGGTATCGTAGGCGGATGTGTCTAGCGAACTTTGCCAATGATGATGAAAAGTGCGTTATGACAATCGACACGGGTTAAACGTCGATGCAATGATGCTTTGTTGAAGGCTCTGCGAACCGATCTTGCCGATGGTGACAAGGGTCGTAAAGGTAGATGGTCCTGACGATGGTGAGATGGACCGGGTAGGGTAGTGACCGATCTTGCCAATGGCGGCAAGGGTCGAAAAGGGTAGACGGTCTTACCGATGGTGACAAGGACTGGGTAGGGTAGCGACCGATCTTGTCGATGGTGACAAGGGTCGAAAAGGTAGATGGTCCTGACGATGGTGACAAGGACCGGGTCGGGTAGCGACCGATCTTGTCGATGGTGACAAGGGTCGAAAAGGTAGATGGTCCTGACGATGGTGACAAGGACCGGGTAGGGTAGCGACCGATCTTGCCAATGGTGACAAGGGTCGAAAAGGTAGATGGTCTTGCCGATGGTGACAAGGACCGGATAGGGGTAGCGACCGATCTTGCCGATGGTGACAAGGGTCGAAAACGTTGCATCGACGTTTAACCCGTGTCGATAGTCATAACACACTTTTCATCATCATTGCATCGACGTTTAACCCGTGTCGATAGTCATAACGCACTTTTCATCATCATTGGCAAAGTTCGCAAGGCACATCCGCCTACGATACATGTGTCCTGCCCTAGCAAAGACCCTGCTCTGGGAACGGCTGCGCCATGGTGGATCGAACACCTCACCCCTTCCCTGAAGGCGTGAGCACTCTCCTGCGCCATCAGCACGTATCCCCAGGTTCGGACGGTCGGCCAAAAGAAAAAAAAAGAAAAAAGGGGAAAAGAAATCGCGACTAAGGCAACAAACAGAGATGTTTTCATTAATAAGAGCTGTCAGAATACATTTGTGCCCGGGACATCCCCCGGGGATACATAAGCTCCGAAAGTAAAAAGGAGCAGAGCTCAATGCAAGGAGAAAGGAAAAGTAAGGCTACGGCAAGGGACGCCGAAAGATATATGCCAACTCCAAGAGGCCTAGTGAGGGGTATTGGGTCAATTCCTGTAATCGGGCCTCGGTGGCTGTCAGCTGCGATAACCTCTCGTCCAGCGAGACGAGTCGTCCTTCGGCTAGATCAGCTTCTTCCATTGTCTGGGCTTCTAGGTGCTCGCCTTCCTGCAGTTCGGTCTCGACCTCAGCAAGTTCAGCGTGCAACTCTTTCATCCGCGCTGTGAGGAGCAGTCGGCGTTCTGAGATATTCCCGGCAACATCTCTCAGCTGTCCCACGGTCACCCTCAACGAAGTAGCGACAGTGTGGCAATCCGCCCTCTCCAACTTCACAGCCATTAGCTGATCGGATACCTCTCGGCTGAGGAAATCTCGCCTGTTGGCGTGCTTTAATAGCATTACAACCCGCGGAGTCCAATCATCCATTGGGCAGCCGAATGCTAATAGCGACCGGGAGAGGTGGTCTACCAAGCTTCTTAGCTGCACATAGGTCAGGCCCGGGGAAGCTGACATAGCTCGCTGGAGATTGTCCAGAGACTGCCATACCATGTCACCAGAGAATTGTAGGCCTAGTGGCGAAGTCTCAGGGAGCTGAAAGTCCACCCCGCTATCTATCTCGGCCCAGATGTCATCGGCCACCCCGAGGGAGGTCAACGGCATGGTCTGTACGGCACCGGCGCCTGGCCCGACAATTGCAGCTACAGCAGCCGAAGGGCTCTCCACGATAGCAATTTCCTTGCCTGCCCTTTGAGGTGAGGTTATGACGGCCGTCTCAGCAGCTGAGGGCGCTTGCTCCTCCTAGACAGTCTCACCGGCCGTTAAAGGCTTTAATAGCATCGGCCTCTTCTACAATAATTTCTCCCGCTTCTATTTCCGGGGGACCACTTGCCTTCAGCAATAACTCTTCGCCTGCAACCTCGGTCAGGCCATCGGCTTCGGCAGTTACGCCGGGCTCCTCTGATCCCGCTGCAGCTGCGTAAGTCTGTGGAAGCCGTAGGGCGATGGGCAGCACAACAGGTGGAAAGGCTGAGTGGCTCATGCCCACGTCAGGAAGGGGTATGCGGACCATCACAGCTGGCGGTACCACCTCAGCCTGCATCACATACATGTACATCAGCCAGTTGGCTTGGAAATAAAAAGCAGTGCTGCAGGCGAGAATCAGAACGTTTCCTCCCTCAACCGGCACTATAGTTAGGCCTCCAAAAGTGGCCTCTGAAGATTATGGCCCTTCTCTTGCAGTCGGGTATGATGGCCCGTGCTCGGCTCCCAGTAGTCTCGGAGGGCTAAATATTAAAAGATCGCTTTCATAAGCTGAAGAGGCCCCGGCATCCTCAGCCTCGGTGTCAACCGGCGGGGACCCCTCGTCATCTCCGGAGCCGTCGCCGTAATCAACTCTCTCAGAGGAGGAAGACTCTTCCGCCTGTTCCCGAATCTCCAGCATCTGAGCGGGACTCATGCTACTAGGAGGAGGCCCTTTAACCGGAACCTCCTCAGCGGTCTCTGCCTCGGAAGCACCCGTTGGCTGAATATCCAGGGGTTTGTCCTTTGGAAGCCCCTGCTCTCCAGTAATAGCTCCTGCCATGGCACCGACCCCGGGGAGCACCGTTGGCCGGACATTGACTGGAGTTAAAAGATAATAAACAGTCAAGACCCGACTGAAAGCATAATAGACCGCTGAGCTCCACAGGGCAAGCTGCAAGTTACCTTCTATCTCTTGATGGGGTGTCGGTGAAGGCAAGTCACCCTCAACAGAGGCCGAGGGGGCTTCCTCCTCTCTCTCCTCAGCCGCGGCTCCGATCACCGCCTCCAAACCAACAACGGCGGAGGTAGTGCCAGCAGCTAATAAAATGAAGGATGATCAGCCAAAGTGGCAGAAATAAACAAACAAGCCATACAGGAACAAGAAGTCACCTTCGCCCTCAGGCCCTTGCGTCCAAGCGGCCTCAAACTCGGAGAATGATGGAACCCGAGGAGGGGTGGCTATGGGCTCCTCTTCAGCGACCTTCCTTAGCGCGGGAATCTACCCTCTTGGCCTTCTTGGCCCTACTGATAGCCTCCAAATGAGGGATTGGGGTCCTATTTATAGGAATCTCACATTTTCACATAAGTCCCTGACTTTTGGACTACTAACACTTAACCAAGGGGAAGGGGGCACCCCTGGGCCTAGCCCATATAATTGGGCCCAATAACACACATAAAGGCTTAAGACTTAGGTAAATAGCTACCTAACCTAGGTATTGGACTCAAATAAAAGGAAAAGTACATGATAAGAAAATAAAACTTACATCATATGACTCGAAATAAAGTGGTGAACAAGATGTAGCATGGGTGGCGAGCATCGGGATCCTTGATCAAATGAAATTGCTGGTGATGTCCTCATCATACCCCCGGGGCGCGGAAAACTCGTCTCCGTCGAGTATGGGCCCACCGGAGAAGTGGTCCTCTCAAGCAGCTCAGAGTGAGCGTCAACCTCCAAACTCAACCCTGCGTCCGCAACCAGGGGACGGTCCTTCATCCTCTCGAGACGGCTCAGGCGCACCCTCTTGCTGGCGATGGAACCCTTGCTTGCCTAGTATTGCCTCCGTGTGCACACGTCGGACTCTCAGGCTGACTTTTGGTGGCTCTCCGAGGGTGTCCCTCTCAAAGGAAGATAAAGGCTCGAGGCACTCACTAGGATCCACCGCGGTGCCCATATAGGGTGCCGGATCCGTCACGTGAAAAATGGGGTGAATCCCAAAACCCATTAGTAAGTCCAATCCGATAGCCGGGTTGTCAAAGTCACTCGGAACTTGGGAAGGTCCAAGTCCTCGTGCCCTCAAATTGGAGGTGACCCTAGGGTAGAGCCATTCCAATGTCATTATCACCAGATTGCCTACTTGGAATTCCAAGTGGCGCTCGCGAGCTCTTGTCCGCTCTTTGTGAACCTCACCGCTCGTCAAGAATTGCTTGCGTGTATGCTCATGCCATGCATCATAATGCGGTGAGTGGGTGTGAAAGTGGATAGCATGCAAAGGTGGACCGGGACAACCGTACATAGACCTATCATGCATAGATGTGATGAAGACTTTTATGGACTCAGGGGGGCCGGGGAAACCATAGGTGGATCTATCGTGCATGGTTGTGATAATTACCGGGGGACCCGGACATCCATGTATGCTCCTTTCATGCTTAAGAGCTATGACGAATGTGGGAGGACCAGCACATCCAAATGTGAGCCAGTCATGCATTGGGCCCGCAGTGTGTGTGACATGTATGAGATGACTGGGCTTACTAGCCCTACCAAATGATGCAAAATGTAGTGGCACATGCATTCCCATCCAAATGGCTCCTTCTATGTGTACGACTTGGTGTGAGATTTTTCACTCATAGGGGTCAAAGGGGTCTAGGAAAATGGAGTGGGCTTGGTCCAATAAGGTTGGTTGGGGTAGGAAAAGGTTGGTGGTGAGTAAGGTGGGTGGGTATAGGAAGGGATCCAAGGGGTCATGGTAAGGGTCATCTAAGGAGAGGAACTCTAGGTCCTTTTGATCCTCACAACATGGTGGTGGATCCTCCTCCTCTAGTAAAATGATTGGGCCAATGTTTTTGGTGGGATGGTCGGCCATGAATGGAGGGCTGGATGTTCTACCCGAGACAAGCAACTCTAGTTTGTGGATAGCATCGGGCTTGTCGGGTGTAGGGAGGAGTAAAAGAAGGTCGCTAGTGTAGCAACCCACAGTGTAAATGGAGGAGATGGATCCGACACATAGGTGTAGGAGGTCAAGACTCCTAGGTCGGTCGGCTACTGTAGTCAACATGCCAGTTAGCTCCATTTGCCAAACTATACCCTTAAGAAGATCCCCTAATGTTTCCACTTGATAGGATGATTGGATTGTGGCGTGATAGGTGTGATAGGTGGATAAGGGTACTATGGGGAGGTGTTGTTCCATGGAAGGGTAAGCATAGGGCAGAATAGGGTGAGCCCGGTTTTCCACAAGCCATCTAACCAAGGGCCCACTTATGATAAGTTCACTCCAAATTGGGGGTGACATGAAAGGTGAAACATCTTCCTCGTTTTGGCCATGACTTTCCTCCAAGATGGGGAGTGGTTCTGGGATGTTCCCTACTAGGGGGTCGGGTGTGGGTATCATGGTTTCCTCTACCAAGGAGGTGAGTAGGTCCTTTGTGGGTGGGGTGATGATGACTGGCCTGTGGTGCTCTTTGGGTGGTGGGTAATGGGGGACTTGGGATAGAATAGGGAGGGGTAGTAGTGGAGGCCTAGGTTGGGGATCTTGTAACTCATGGGGAAGGGTGCACCTAATTTGGCTCAATGGGTTCTCTTTGGGAAGGAACGAGTTCTCTTGACCCAATTGGGCTTCATATTCTTCTTCCCAATCTAGGGGAGCCTCATAGACTTCGGTCACCTCCTTAAGTTCCTTTTGAAAAGGGGTGGGTGAAGGATTTGTGGGTTGGGTGGTGGCCAATTTGGTTTGAATGGTGGTGGTGATCGGGGTTGAAATTATTTGGGGTGGTGGAGTTTGGGCCCTAAGGGAGGTCTTGGGTTGACTGGGAGGGAAAGGGGGAGTGAAGATCTTCTTAATCTCATTCCTCATCTCTTCCCATGGGTATCTGGGTCCTTTGGTTTCCCATTCAAATTCATCCCGGGGAGGCAAGACTCTAAGGCCATTGCTCCTAAGTGGGGGTTCATTGGCTCTAAATCCATCCCGAGGTGACCAAGCCCTAGGGCCGTGGTTCCCTTTTGCTTCAAGCCGATCAAGCCGGGAGGTGAGGGTATCTATACAGTTATGACATTTGTTGATGAAAGCGTCAAATTGGTCCATAGATAGTTGGGGTGTCTCCCTAGGGTGGTCACGCAAGGGAGTGATGGAAAACATGATGCAAGGGAGACTCAAATGTCAATGCCCTAGGACTAGACTTGTAGAGACAAGTCTAAAACTTGCTCTGATACCAAGTTGATGTGACACGACCCCTCGGACTTAAATTTGCAAGCAATCGAACCGAACGGCGAACCCACTCAAGCGGATTCACCCGCGTCGTGCACACCCGGGTCCGTAGGTGGACCGACGATAATGGTGAGGGTCCGAGGATGGGCCTTGCCTTTTTGGGGATTTGACTAGCTTGGGTTGAACCCCTAAGGGCCTGGGATGCCCAATTTCGTGGGCGGCCAGCACGCCAAGGGCGTGGGATGTAGGGTCTCTCTCACAACTCACCCCACGGTGGACACTCCATGTGATTGATTTTAGGACGGGCACTCCCTCGCCACCGACGGAACTAAGAAGCAATACTAGTTAAGCAAGAAGTGCTAACCCAGAGGAGTGCAACCAGGAGCTCACCTGATCGGCGTGAAGATGCCGATCCCGGCCGGAGACGAGGGCGAGCGGGGAAGCGTGGGCCACCCGCACGCTGCGTCGATGAAGCTTCAACCTGTTGAAATTAATTACAGCCACTACTCCTCACACAGGAGGGTTGGACTAGGGGTGGGGAAGTAAGGTTTACATGCAAACACTACCTCCACGCAAGAAGCGGCGGTAAGCCGGCCAGGCGAGAAAGAAAGGGGTATGAACCGGAGCCGACGCACCTCTTCGGGGTTCTGCCCGCCAGATTCCCTGCTGATAGGTACTGGTTGTCGGCGCTGTGGCGATCGCTCCCGGAGTCAAAAGTTGATGAGACCAGCGCCAAAATATCGGGAACTGACCCAGGATGAAGCTTGAATTTTTCTGGCACCAGATGTTGAGGTCACTGGTCGGGAGAGTTGCTGGACCGGCGCTGCTTTTCTCTGCTTCAGACTGGGTTCTGGTTGTGGCAGTAGGTTGGCGATGGCGTCACGATCGTTCCCGTGGTCCAAATGGAGCAGGACCAGGACGGTTACGAGCGTGGCCACGTCCTCTTCGATCAGAAGAAAGAACAACACCGGAGGAGGTCGGGGTCGAGAGTAGCAGCCCGAGGAGTGGGGAGATGTCGGGGCAGACCCTGGCTGACCTGAACAGCGTCCCGGCGGTAGAAAATTGGAACAATTGGCTCCGAGCTCCGAATGAGGTCCCGCTGGCTGCGTTGGACAGAGGACAGGTGGATCTTTGCTCCGGTCAAGTGGCGCACCAAGGGGAGGATGGGGGTGGTCGCAGGAGCTTCTGCAAGTCACTTCTGGTTGCAGGCCGGACTGGTTCTGCACAGTTGGCGAAGAATGCCTCTCCCGGGCAGCTCCGACCTCAGATTGAGATGAAACCACCTCGCCTGCGCAGATGGCTGGAAGAGCTTTCCGTCGATGTAGGCCACTCCCCCAGGAGCTCCGGGATGTGGTCGTGGGCGGCCCTGCAACAGACTATCGATCTGCAGGTCTTCAGCTGCACATAGATTGGAAGAAAGAATGGTTGAGGGGGTGGTTTCTTTGGTGGTGGGGGAAGGGGTCGGTGGTGAAGGCAGAAACTGACGGACAGCTGGGTGGCTGCAGGGAGGGGTCGGTGGTGATTTTGGGACAATGGGCTGCTTGCGTGTGGTGATAGGGGTGGGGGTGTGCGCATGGCCGGTGAAGCAGGCTGGGATAGTAGCAGAGGATGGGAATGAAGGAGCGACCGGGAGCGTGGGCTTCTCACCCACGGGGAAGGGGGGGGTTAGCAGTGGGAGGTGTGAGGAGAAGGATGGAGGGGAGAATGGTGGTGGACGGTGGATAGGGAGGGGCATCTCACCCCGGGCTTCTCACCCACGGGGTGGGGCATCGCACCCCATCTCCTTCTCGGAGAACACAAATAAGCGAGGGTTCACACCTTTCAAAAGATGGTTGGTTTCCAAAAAATTCTAAACAACTTGATTCTTCTTAAAAAGAGGTTACATATTTATAGACTCCACAAAGAAAATTAAAAGACACTCATTAAACTTCAACTAACACCTAACACCTAAGACTCATTATATCTCTAGTGAGAAGACTAAAAGACACTTAATAAAGACTATCACATGATGTGGATATTTTATTTCTACTACAAAAGAAAACACACATCTAGGCCCACTAACATGGCCCATTAACACAAAACTCTTAAAATAGCAAATATAGTTTGATAGTTGCCGGTGCCGCTTTGACGATCGACCGTTGCCGCTTGTCGATCCCGTGACGATTCCGTCAACAGCAAGAAGAAAATGAAGAAGAAAATGAAGATGAGGTACCTTCTAAACTTGAGAATTATGATATTGATGATTGGATTGTAGCATATGATAATTTGCTTGACTCTTATGAAAAGTTGGAAAAATGAAATAAGTCTCTAAAAAGGAAGTTGAAGGATTATAAAAATGCCAATTCAGGAGTTAAGGATATGGAAATTCTGAAGACAGAAAATGAGATATTCAGAAGACAGCTAAAAGATTTTGATTCTATTAGTTCAGATGTAGATCATTTGAAATCTAAAAAATAAGCTCTTATGAAACAAATTGGTTTACACAGAAAGGAGAATCAAGAGCTTGCTTGTGAAACTGCTGAACTAAAAGAAAAACTTAGCTTAAATGATGATAATCAGACTCATAACAAAGATGCTGTTCAGAATGAAAAATTGGTGAGAGATTTAGAGCTTGCCAGTTCTGAATTGGAAAATATAAAATCCAAAAATGAAAAACTCAAAAATCAGTCCAAAGAACTTGAACACAAATCAATGAATCTTGAAAATGAAAATAGACTGATTTCTGAGAAATTGGAGGCTGAAAAAGCTATGAATCTAGAGTTTCAGAAAAATCTCAACAAATCTCAATCTGAAAAACATCAAGAAATGTTTTATGAATGCTCAGATGATTGGGTGTTTGATGATGAACTCCTAGAGCAAAATCGCAAACTGAAAGAGGAAATTAGTAAGCTGAAACACCTAAACTCAGCAATGTCTGAGAGGCTAATCACTCTAGAAAAAGGGAAGAGTGTAAACCTGGTGAGCTCTAGTGAGTTGCTGAATGCTGAACAAGAAGTTGAAAACATGAAGACCATTAATCAGATGTTAAATGAAAAGGCTATGTGCTATGAAGATAAAATTGCTAACTATGAACTTCATGTTTCCAAACTGCAATCTGAAATTTCAAGTTTGACAGAATCTTTGGCTAAGTTTGTTAGTGGAAAAGAAAATTTGGATAAGCTCCTTGGAAGCAAAATTAATTTTCAGCATGAGGGTCTGGGCTTTAACCCAGCTAATAAAAAGGGGTTTGACAGTAAGCTTCACACTTCATTTATGCATAGTTCTGAGTCAACCAGTACATCCAGTGTACCTATCTTTCAATTCAGTGCTCAGAAAAACCAAAAATCCACTGTCAATCCCAAAACTAAAAAATAAACTCAAAAATTGAAAAAGAATGAAAATTCACAGAAAAAGAACAAAAACACTCATGCTGGTACAAAAAGAGTTGCACATAAGATACATGATCTCTCACACACTCATACTAAAAAGGGGTCATGTTATTATTGTGAAAATTTTGGTCATGAGATGGCTGAGTGTTTTGTAATGAAGAATGATGATCTGAAATTTAACAGTGTTCATGCTGGGAGCTATCAGGTTAAGAAATCTTCTTCAGCTCAGAATAAACAGAAAAGAAACAATTTGAATGTTGAAAAATTTCAAACAAATCCATCTGCTGTTAAAAGGAATGTCAACTGCTTTTACTGTCACAGATTAGGTCATCTTATGCATGAATGCAACTTAATGAGAATTGATGACCTAAATAATGTCAAACAGAAAACACATGCTAAAAATGTTTCAGATCAGCACATCACATGTTTTAACTGTAACAAACGTGGTCACAAAGCCATTGAGTGTTGGTCAGGAAATCACCGGAATAATTCTGAATCAAGCAGCAAGCACCTTAGGTGCTTTGAATGTGGCAAGCATGGCCATACAGTCAAGGACTGTTGGCATGTCCAGAAGAAATTTGTTAATCCATATATTGTCAAAATTCCTGCAAAAAGATCTGAGAAATTTTCATGCTATAACTGTGAGAACCTAGGCCATAGAGCGGCTGATTGCTGGCTGGCTGATTTTGGTAAACAGAATTTTAATTCTGTTAATAAAAATGTTCATGCATATGCACTTAGAACTCTTGCTCATAGGAATGTGCATAAAATAAACTTCAGAACTGCTGCATCATGTCACTACTGTGGTCAGATAGGTCATTCAATGAATGATTGCCATGTGATGAGAATTGATGACCTTCATGCTAAGAAATTGTTTAGAAAACCTGCTAGGGATTTAATTGTTAATGCAGGACCCAAGACTGTTTGGGTTCCTGCCCATGCAAAATAGTCTGCTAACTTACAGGTGTGCCTTGGTGGGAGAAATAAAAGGGGTTGAATTTAGCCAAGGCACTCAAAAAGGGAAAACCCCAGGATTCTACTTATCAAGTCAGTTCTGAACACCGCTTATATTTCATTATCTGAAAATTGCTTGTTTGAAATGATTGCATATCATGTTGATCTGTTGGTGCTCGAAGTTTTTTGAATTAAGAATTGCACAATCATGCTTATGGTAATTCTCTTCTGTCTAATTTGCATGAATCATATATGAATGTAAAATTTGACATCATGTGATGTGTTTTCAATACATTTCATGCATATAGTTAGGGGGAGTCCAACTGTTTTTGATCAATCATATTGCTGCTTAGTTTTATCCTTCACATGATGCATCTAGACAGGGGGAGATTTCCTGTTTTATCTCTTCACTGATCTAGCTGATCTGTCTGTATTCCAGACTCAGCTATTGATTTCTAAATTGCACTACTCTAATGTTTAACCCTTGTCTCATCATGACTGCCTTCTGCTATTCTCTCTATAAAAATTATCTTGTTGACTCCACTGATTTGCTGCAATGTCAATGTTGATTCATCTAAATGAGGAAAGATTTTAGTCAGTGCACCCTAGTCATAAATCAGAAATATTCTGAAAAGAAGAATCTTCTATTATACTGGCTTAAGAATGTCTGATGAATCAAATTGATTTAAGACTAATGTATTAATTAAGTTTTGATGTAAAAGACTTGAAAATATCTGAATCATTATTTAATAAATCTTAACCAATTGTCTCATGCAACTTCATGCAAAATCTTCTGAAATCTGAAATGTTAAAAGACATGGCTACCTCTGGTTAAGATACATGTAGAAAATATTGTTCTTAAACAATTAAGTGTTCTGAGAAATGTCTGTATATTCTGAAAATATTTGAAAGAAATATTGGTCAGAGCAATGACTTTGGTCACAGAGAAACTGGGTTCTCTATCAAAGAAATAGAGCAAGCCCATGTCATGAAGAGCCATAGTTACCTCTCTTATAAAAATGATTGAAAATCTGGCAGAGCAATGGCTTGGTCGTGTATCCTCATGTAAAAAGACACTCCAAATTATTAACTATGTTCTCTTTAAGAGGTAATATGGTTGTCACACTGAGTAACTAGGTCACTTCACCTAAGACGTGTTGTGCCTCATGTAAAAAGGTGTTGACTTAACCAAACTTGCTCAAGAATTAAGTGATGTTCAATAGAATATTCTGAAAAACTAAAGGCAAGTAATCTCAATATCATCTTGTGTAACTTCCATAGGAGTCATTGAATTTAAATGAGTAAGATGGAAGGAGGTTAAACATGAATTTCAGATGAGGTTTTGGTTGGTTCATTTCTATTAAAAGATGTTTCAGATATGAGTAATGAATTTTCCTGATAAACTGTGGATTCATCATTCTTAAATTAGGATGGTAAGTTAAAGACCATTCATAATCCATATAATTGAAGAGTCTGAAATCCGTTTATCAATATTTATGAATTTGGTGTGTTGATAAAAATACTTCTTCCTCATCCATTCTTTGGCACCTGCATTTAATGCACTGTGCTTACAGATTGTGGCATTGCTGTCCCTGTGCTTTTGTTGATATCTCCTTTCATCTTGATTGGTTTCAGCTTTCAGAACTTTTCAGACCTTTTCATTCTCAAAGGGGGAGATTACTGTCAAAGGGGGAGACTTTCATTCATTCATTACATGCATTTTGCATTCATGAGTTTATTGCTCTAAGGGAAATTTGCATGCATATTGCCATTTTGCACTCATGTTCTTACTGATTTTCTCTTTTTGATTACGTCAAAGGGGGAGAAAATTTGGTGTGTGACTCACTGTCACTTTGTTGCCATCATCAAAAAGGGGGAGAATGTTGTGCCCCTTAGGCACAAGCATGTGCTATGTTGTTTTGATGATAGCAATGCTATTTTATTTTGATGATAGCAACACAGTGAGTGCATTTGGATATTGTTTTGATAGCAACATGAATGATGATGAAATGTTGTCATGAATGCTGATGAAATGATGTTTTGAATGCATTATTCTGTTTGAATGTTCTAGCATATAGATTGCATAGATGTTCTTCAGCACTCTCTGCATTGTTTGGACAGAAGTGGGTCGACCCCGTTCCAGATGGGTCGACTCCCCAGATTCGCATGTCTATACATTGGTTTTGTCATGCATATAGACTTCCAAGTCTATACATTCCTGCATCAGTGTGCTTCACGTTTTGTTCAAGTCTATACACTCTGTTGCATGTTGATCGTAATGTCTACACACTGGAAGTCCATACAGTCAACTGCTTTGCTTTGATCAAGTGTGTACAGAGTTTCTCTTGGCATGAAGTCTGTACATCGTCTTAGCACTCTAAAGTTTGTACAGACTTTCTCATGTGCTCAATGCATTTCATTCATTAAGTCTATACATTTGGATGAACTTGGAATTTGACGACCACCAGAAGTGGCGTCACTTTTGAACCAAACGCCTAGGAAGAAGGCGTCTTTTACGTTGTGCATACTTTGATGCCTTTGCCAAGTCTTTTCACTCGCTAGTGTGCATATGCATAGTCTGTACATTGGTCTGCATTGCATTGCATGAAGTCTATACATGCATCTGCATTGCATTGCATGAAGTCTATACATTCTTCAGGCATGTGCATAGTTTGTGAAGAAAGTCTATACAGTGCACTGTTGTGGTTGTGCATCGTTTAGAACAAGTCCATACACTGCACTGTAGCTGCACGAAGCGATGTAAAGTCTATACATCGCAGCATGCATTCATTGTTAAAGTCTATACAGACTTCAGTGTCTCGTTCATGCATTGTTCATGAAGTCTGTACATTGGACTGTGACTTTGTGCATCATATTAAGTCTATACATTGCACTGTTCATGCACAGAGTCTGTGTCTCATGCATCGTCTATGCAAAGTCATACATTGCGTTCAAAGTCTGTGTCTTTGTACATTGGACTGTGTCTATGTTCATGCTGCAATGCAATGTAGACCTGTGGGTGTCTGCCGAAACAAAGGTGGGATTATTGATAAGGACAGAAGGTCCAAGTTAGGGGTAGAGATTGACCGATCTCGCCGATGACGATGAGGGTCGAACATGGGCTTGTCAATCAACATAGGGTATATGCCGAAACAAAGGTGGGATTAACAAGGACGGAAGGTCCAAGTTAGGGGTAGAGATTGACCGATCTCGCCGATGATGACGAGGGTCGAACATAGGCTTGTCAATCAGCATAGGGTATATGCTGAAACAAAGGTGAGATTATTAACAAGGACGGAAGGTCCAAGTTAGGGGTAGAGATTGACCGATCTCACCGATGATGACGAGGGTCGAACATGGGCTTGTTAAAGGACTTCCAGTGGGACTTTCGATGATTGTCCCTTGTGGAGTTTCATCAGGTGGAGGACAAAAAAGGAATTCTTTTTTAAATTACCACTTTACTGACTTAAGCACCCTTTCAGGTTTTCGCCGAAGCCAGCCCCCTCTTGCTTTTGCCCACGCGCCCTTTTGGGTTTTCACGTGGCGGGGTACCCGATTTTACCTGCGACGCCCTTTCGGGTTTTCGCCACAGCTGGGTTATAGCCATTTTTGCACTTGTCCTAATATAGGAGCAAGTCTGGCGGGGTATCTCTATTTTTAACCCCACTTTATTTTCTTTTCTTCTTTATTTTTTTATGAAGGGTGGCGGGTCGAAGCGTGATATCCGACCCTCGGTTGGTAGTAGACGGTTGTTGACCGGAGCACCGAGCCTTGTGCCAAGCCGAATGGTTCATTCGTTAGCGAGGGCTAAATGCTAGCACAAAGGAATGATCTTTCGCCGGTTAGAGCGTAAGGCCCGTAACGGCAATATGGTGTATTCTTTTGAGAGCTCGGCCAGGGCGGAGTGCCACTAGACCAAGGAAGGGTGACTCGATCAGGGCGGAATGCCACTAGACCAAGATAAGGAGTAGCTCGGTCAGGGCGGAGTGCCACTAGACCAAGATAAAGGGTAGCTCGCCTAAGGCGGAATGCTGCTAGACCGAGGAAAGGTAGCTCGATCAGGGCGGAGTGCCACTAGACCAAGGGGTAGCTCGATCAGGGCGGAGTGCCACTAGACCAAGATAAGGGTAGCTCGGCTAGGGCGGAATGCCACTAGTCCAAGGAAAGGTAGTTTGGTCAGGGCGGAATGCCACTAGACCAAAGAAAGGTAGCCTGATCAGGGCAGAATGCCACTAGACCAAGATAAGGGTAGTTCGGCTAGGGCAGAGTGCCACTAGACCAAAGAAAGGTAGCTCGATCAGGGGGGAATGCCACCGGACCAAGGAAAGGTAGCTTGATCAGGGCGGAATGCCACTAACCAAGGAAAGGTAGCTCAATCAGGGCGGGATGCCACTAACCAAGGTACGGGTAGCTCGATCGGGGCAGAGTGCCACTAGACCAAGAAAGGTAGCCTGATCAGGGCGGAATGCCACTAGACCAGGATAAGGGTAGCTCGGCTAGGGCGGAGTGCCACTGGCCCAAGGAACGGTAGCTCGATCAGGGCAGAATGTCACTAGACCAAAGAAAGGTAGCTCGATCAGGGCGGAATGCCACTAACTAAGGAAAGGTAGCTCGATCAGGGCGGGATGCCACTAACCAAGGTACGGGTAGCTCGATCGGGGCGAAGTGCCACTAGACCAAGATGAGGGTAGCTCGGCTGGGATGGAGTGCCACCAGACCAAAGAAAGGTAGCTTGATCAGGGCGGAATGCCACTAGACCACGATAAGGGTAGTTCAGCTAGGGCGGAGTGCCACTAGACAAAAGGAAGGTAGCCTGGTCAGGGCGGAATGCCACTAGACCAAGATAAGGGTAGTTCAGCTACGGCGGAGTGCCACTAGACCAAAGAAAGGTAGCCTGATCCGGGCGGAATGCCACTAGAACAAGATAAGGGTAGCTCGATCGAGGCGGAACGCCACTAGACCAAGATAAGGGTATTCCGACCGATCACTCGAGGAATGTCAGTTGCGCTGCATGGTACAGCTTTATATGCTTTCCATTGAGGGGAGAGAACTGGATGACTCCCTTGTGGTCTACCAGGACGTAGGCACCCCCTTCATATACTCGGCGGACGATATACGGTCCGATCCAGTTTTCGACCAACTTCCCTTTGGGGTTGGAGGCCATCACTTCTCTTCTTTTGACCATCACCAGGTCTCCTTTCTTGAATTCTCGACCCTTGACCAGCTTGTCAAAAGCACGGGCCATGCGAGCTTGGTAGAGTTGGATGTTTTGTTGTGTCCGGACGCGTTTTCCTTCGAGCTCAGCGAGCTCTTCTAATCTTCTTTCTACATTGGTTTGTTCACCGTCGACTAGTCCACGTTGGATGGCAACTCGCAACGAAGGAACTTCCAGTTCAATTGGCACCACAGCCTCTGACCCATAGACGAGGGAGAAAGGCGAACAGCCGGTTGGAGTTTTGTAGACAGTACGATAGGCCCAGAGTGCTTCGTACATCCTTTCTTCCCAATCTTTTTTATTAGATTTGACAGTCTTTGCCAGCAATATGCATAGTGTTTTGTTGAAGGCTTCTGCAAGTCCATTGGCTTGAGGGTTGTAGGGGGACGATGTCCTCCAGTCGATCTTATATTTGTCGGCCAGCCGATAAACCTTCTGGTTCCTAAAATGGCTGCCATTATCAGAGATGATTCGGCTGGGGATCCCAAATCGGAATATTACATTCTGCCGGAAGAATCTTGCAACTAGCTCTCACATCACATCTCTTAGTGCTACCGCCTCTGCCCATCTGGAGAAGTAGTCTGTAGCTGCTAAGATATATCTGCACCCTGAGGAAGACGCTGGTAGCGGTCCTACCACGTCCGTGCCCCACTGAGCAAACGGCCAACTTGGTAGGGTCGGATGTAATGGCACTGGAGGTCTCCTTGCCACATTAGCGTGTTCTTGACACTTCTGACAAGCTTTGGCAAACTTGCAGCAATCATCAAATATATGGGCCAATAGTAGCCTAGTTTCTTTATCTCAATTTTCATCTTTGGGCCAGCCTGGTGTGCTCCAGCTGATCCCGCATGTACTTCTTGCATCACCTGCCCCGCTTCCGCCGAAGACAAGCAACGAAGTAGGACTTTCCTTCGGGCATCTGCCATTATTCGGAACAGGGTTTCGCTTCTCATCTCGTAAGAGTCCTTGACTCTCAAGAGCTTCATTCTTTGTTCTTTTTCTTTTGGAAGCTGCTGGTGTTGAAACCACCGCAGGAGATGTTCTCGCCAATCGGGCTGCTGAACCTCTTCGACGACTGCCACCTCAATCTCTTGTTCATCGGCTAAGACTTCTGTTACGCTGGGGACTTGCCGGCGGTTGATCACTGTTATATTCAGGCTTGTGTCTGGCGGAACTGCCAATGAACTGGCCAGCTTAGCGAGGGCGTCTGCCTGACCATTCAGACCTCGGTTTATGTGCTTAATGCTGATGATGTAGAATCTTGACATCAGACGGGTTGCCAGCTGATAGGGGAGAAGCTCTTGCTTTCGCACATCGAACTCTCCCTCTAGCTGTTTTATAACTAGCAAGGAGTCCCCGAATGCTTCTAGCATCTGAATTCCCATGGACAGAGCGATCTGTAACCCGATTATCAGGGCTTCATATTTCGCTTCATTATTTGTGCAATATTTGTTTATAGAGCAGGATGTGTGCACCACTTCTCCTTCTGGGGATTTCAGGACTATGCCTGCTCATGCCCTGACTCTGGCCGATCCAGTGGCAGAGGTGTCAATTCTGGAAGCGCCGTCAAAATATAGCTGCCACAAGGAGGGCTGTACCTGAACGGCTTCCAGGGTTTCATCTTCAGGAAGCTCCGGCTCCAATGGGCAGTCCCCGGGTACCGGGTGCTCAGCGAAGAAGTCTGCAATAGCTTGACCCTTGACGGCCTTGCGCGCTACATAGGAGATGTCAAACTCCATAAGGATTACCGCCCATTTGCCCAGGCGACCTTTGAGTGCTGGCTGGGACATAATATATTTCATGGGATCCTCTTTGGATACCAGGCTGATTTCATGTGACAACATATAGTGTCGGAGTTTCTTGACTGCGAAGACCAGTGCCAGACAGATCTTCTCAATATAAGTATATTTCTCTTCAGTTCTGACCAGTCTCCGACTGAGGTAATAGCGGGCTTGCTCTTTCCCTTCTTCATTATTCTGGGCCAGCATTGCCCCCAGGGAGTTATGTGTAGCTGCTATATATAGTATTAATGGTCGTCCTTTCACCGGTGCGCCCAGCACTGGAGGAGTCTTCAGATAGTCTTTCAGCTTGTTGAAGACTGTCTGGCAATCTTCATCCCAATAAAAGGGGACATCTTTCATCATCAACTTGTGGAAAGGCTGGCATCGCCCTAACAAATTGGAGATGAACCGCCAGATGTAAGCCAGGCGGCCTTGTAGTGATCTCAGCTCGAAGATATTCCTTGGTGGAGGTAGCTCCTGAATTGCTTTGATTTTTACGGGGTCTATCTCGATTCCTCGATATCGGACAATGAAGCCCAAGAATTTTCTGCTTGACACTCCGAACGCACATTTCATGGGATTCATCTTCAGCTCATGCTGCCTCAGCCTCAGAAAGACGATCCGAAGGTCTTGCAGATGATCTTCTTTTCTTCTGGTTTTGACCACCAGGTCATCTATGTAGCACTTGACCTTGTGGTAGAGCAACTCATCGAAGATTTTGGTCATTGCGCGCTGATAGGTTGCGCCAGCATTCTTTAGTCCGAACGGCATCCTCTTGTAATGATAAATGCCTTTAGGGGATCAGAAAGCAGTATGGACCCGGTCATGCTTCGCGATCCAAATCTGATTGTAACCGGACGACCCGTCCATGAATGACAGGGCCTCATGGCCGATTGTAGCATCTATCATGACTTCTGTTATCGGCGCTGGGAAGTCATCTTTGGGGCAGGCTTTGTTTAGATCTCGGAAGTCGACACATATCCGGATCTGTCCATTCTTCTTTTCACGGGGACGATATTCGCCAGCCATGTGGTGTACTGGTTTTCTTCAACAAATCCCACGTCAATGAGCTTGTCGACTTCAGTACAAATTTGAGTGATGAGTTCTGGTCTCATGCGCCGCGGTGGTTGCTTCACCGGTTCGGCCTCAGGGCTGATTGCCAGCTCATGTTGTGAGACAGTGGGGCTTAGACCCGACATTTCTTTGTAAGTCCAGGCGAAGTAATCCTGATACTCTAATAGCAGCTGGATGTACAACACCCGTTCTTCTGGGGATAGTTGGGCGCTGAGGAAGGTAGGCCTAGGGTCCTCCTTATTTCCCAAGTTGACTTCTATCAGTTCATCGACTGTGGCTTGGCCTCCGTCTTCTATCTCCGGAGGTGCTGGTTGGAGGTCAATGAAATCTGGAATACCGTCTTGAGGGTCGAGTACTTTGACTTCCTCGTCAGACACCACCAGAGCTTCTTGAGGTTTCTTTATTTCTTGTGCTAGCGGCTGCGCGGATTGTTCTGCTAGCAAATCCGCTGCCGTCGCAGCTTTCCAGGGCGAGAGAGCAGCTTCAGTGCTTGTAGATAAGGTCGCAACCGTGATAGGCTGGTAGCCGTTTATTGTCGGGCTTGGACAGGACCCTGATTTTGTAGCAGAAGTTGAGGAAATCTCACCTTCTGGGGCAGTTGTATCTTCCGTGGAAGTGACTTTTCCTTTCTTGGTAGCTGGTTCCCCTTGATTGGAGTTGACCAAGGCTTCCCTGATTGGTAGAAGGGGTGTTGAAGTTATCGTCAGTAGGGCTCCATTGGAGGGAGAAACTCCTGCCTCCTCGATATCTTCGGCTTCACTGCTACTAGCCGTGTCAAATCTGGCTTGAAGGGCCGCTTCTTCAGGGTAGACCTGCTCCCAGCATCGGCAGGGGACCGAGGTCTCTATTTCTTGATTTCTGGGTTGAGCCATTTCAATATGTTCGGCTTCCACCGGGTATTCATCGAAGGTTGCCCCCAGCGGGCTATCTTCAGCAGGATAGAAGGCGGAGATGGTGTCCACCTCGTACCGCCCACTGTAATAATATTCTTCCAGGGTGAAGCCCAACCCTGGATGTTGAGAGACACGCCTCATTTCCTTGTCCAGATTTGCGGGATACCACATCTTCGGGAAAGCTTCCTTGCACTTTTGAGACTGATCGGGAGGAATGTGTTGCTTCTGAAACATCCTGGCCATCCGATCAGTTGTAAATGCCAGACCCTGGATAGGAACTGGTGGGTTGCTTATATCTTCGGGGAGGCTACAGTCTGTGTCTTCCCGAGGGGGATGCTCCTCAGCTGTGTAGAACAAGCTGTTGGGTCCATCTTCCTGTGTCACCTCCCAAGTCTTGAAAGGCTCGACAGTGGGGTCATCGAGGCCGAGGACTAGCTTGATAAGGCCAGTTGCGACTCCGATGTAATTGTGCTGCCGATTGACCTGCACTTCATTAGCTTCGGGGTAGAATGATGGGGGTGTTGTTCTGCCCACGTCCCCTGATGCTGTGATATGGGAGACCACCTTGGGCTTGACATACCCGTGCAGCGGTGGTGGATACCAACTGTCGCCGGATATTTTCTTAGATGCCCCCAGATGGGTCTTAGCTTCAGAAATATTCCGGGGAGGCCCCGTATATAAGTTGGCGTCCGCCAAGTGACATTCAAACACCTCGAACGAGTGGAGGTCAGCAAATATCCTCTCCTCCTTTCCCTGGAGGCTATATTTGATACATTGGTGGAGCGTGGAGGGCACCACCATATTTTCATGCAGCCATGGGCGGCCCAGCAGCGCCTTGTAAGAGGTGCGGGAGTCAATGACATGGAATTGCACTGTTGTAGTAAAATCTGCCAGGGTCAGTGTGAACTCTGCCACTCCCATTGACACTTCACATTTTTTATTGAACCCGGCGATACGCATATCCCTGACTTTTTCGAGATGCACGTTAAAGTGGTGCCTCTCATATATTCTATATGGCAGGATGTTGACTATTGCACCAGGATCAACCAGAATCCTGTTCAGCTCCCTTCCATTCAGGTGCCCCTTCATATACAGCGGCCTGTTGTGGCTGGCGGTAGGTAGCAGCATGTCTTCTGGGGAGAAGGTCATACTGGCTTCCGGTATGGCTTCAGCTATGCAGGTTTCGAAATGAGCAGGCGTTTGTAGAGCAATAATAATTGCCTGTCGGGTTTCTTCACTCAAAGAAAGGATCTCCCAGATTGTAAATCGAGAAGGGAGCTTCTTGAGTAGCTTTATTATTCGGCTCCCGGCTCGGACATTGGAGAGCTTCATCTCTTCAGCCCATCTGGGCTTGGGAAGGTTTTGATTTGCGGGTCCTGACGGACCTGCTTCATCTTCCTCAGATTCGGCGCCCTTCTAGCTGGTACCGACTTCTGGGTCTTCTTTGTTAGTTACTGTAGGGCAAGCTCCATCTGCATTTGGATCTTCAGTAGATTGTGCGAGCTGCGGGTGAATGGTCCCGGGTGTAGGGTTAGCCTCCTGGCAAGGCTGTTTCCCCTTGGACATCTTCATAAATTCAAGAAATGAAGGGACCCCCTTGCCCCCACTTTTGTTGTATAGGCCTCACGGAGGAGGTATTTGGACTCCCTTGACCTCTGGCGGAGGTGTCTTGTAGGGTTGCTCCCCTCTGAACATGATGTTGTGGTTGGGTGGCGGCTGGCGCCCCCATTTTCGGCCTGACCGGGTGGCATGTGCAGTTGTTGCGGCCTTGGCCTTGCCTCCCCCAGCATGGGACGTGAAGCAAATTTCCTCTTCTTCCTCCTCCTCTCCAGGTAGGTTGAAGAGCGCTGATAGGGTATTACAGGAGACAACTTGTGTTTTATTGGCCCCAACGGCTTTTCTTTTCTTCTTCTTTTGCTTCTTCTTCTTTTTCGCTTCTGCGGGCGGGTGCCCCCAGAATAGACTGCCCTCTCTATCGGGCGTCTCTTCAGCTTCCTCCGTTTGTTCAAGTGAGAGCTGCTCTAATTCTTGCCACGGGACGTGGTCCCACACCAGTAGAGGTTTCAGTTCGGGCTGCACATATTCATCTAGCCCTTCAATGAGGTTTTGCAGTCGAAGGACCCCAGGATTGGTTTCCTTAATCACTGGTAGCGGAGTTTGTCTCCTCCGATTATGTGTATGTATCCTGATAGCTGTAGGTGGAGTGACCCATGCGGGTGCTGCCACTGGCGGAGCAGGCCGGGGTGTAACACCACGGATATGTGCCCTCTCTTTCAGGCGGGGTGCCCTCTTCTTTTTGTGCTTTATAGAGATCTGCAGCCATCCCTGCTGTTCTTTCGCGTCTCCAAGAAATGAGCTTCGTAGGTGCTCCGCGTGCTTGCTTCAGAGATCTCCTCGGGTAGCGCCTGGTATAGGGAGATCATATTGACTCCAGCCCTCCTTCGAGGGGCTTCATGTGGCTGAGGAGGGTCCACTTTGTACTCTCCTAGCTCAATTTCATCCTTCTTCACCATCCCTTCGATGATGTCCTTGAACACATAGCAGTCTTCGATTGGATGCCCCAACATCTGATGGTAGGGGCAGAATCTCGGACTGTCTTTTCTTTTCAGGTCCTCCGGCCTCCTTGGCTCGGGCAGGGTGATCATGCTGTATTCTGTTACCCAGTCGAACAGAACTCGGGTCCTGTCTTTTGGAAAGGAATAAGCCTTCTTCATCTTGTCCCTCAGCGAAGGACCTTCTTTGCCATCTAGGGCTTCTGCAGGCTGCGGGGTGACTCCCTTCTTGCCTTCACTCTTCTGTTGTTCGAACGCCTTTATGTCAAGAGCGTTCGCTTCTTTGGGCGAGGAGCGCCGGTCTACTGCCTTGCCCTTCTGGGTTGTGCTGGCAGCAGATGTAGGGGCAGGTCTGGCCAGGAAAGCTTCCACTTCGGCCACGACATTATTTAGTCGGTCGAACGACCGTATTTCCATTCCGATCATTCTCTCCAGAACCTCCCTTCTGAGATTCTGTTTGCATATTTGCACAGCGTCCTCCTGATGCAGGGGCCGCTTGCATCTCATTCCGAGGTTTCTCCACCTCTTAATATAGTCGAGGGCTGTCTCATCGGCCCTCTGCCTTGTTGAATAGAGTTCGGCCACTGTGACCTCCCTCTCTGTGACATGGAACCTTTCTCTGAACTTTCTCTGCATATCCGACCAGTCATTGATCGACCCGGCTGAGAGGCTAGAGTACCATTCAAATGCGAGCTCCGTCAGCGAGGACCCAAAGAACTTCAACAAATATGACTCGTCGGTGGCCAGATCACCCATGACGGTCATGTAATATGCAATGTGCTCCTTCGGGGACCGCTTCCCGTTAAATTTTTCGAACTTAAGCTGCTTGCTGACCCCCGGAGGAAGCCGCTTAGCCACGTGGTGTTGCGAGTAGGGCACCCGATAGGCATCAAATGCAACATAGTCGCCTTCACTTTTCTCTGCGAGCTTCAGCTCGATCATCCTTTCCACCATCATCTGGTTCATGACCGTGGGGTCAACTGGCTCCGGATAGAAGTGAACCGGCTGCATGTACGGGGTGACCAGGGTAGTCGCCTGTGGAGGACGCAGCAGTGGAGGTGTCTGGTGCGCTTCAGGGAGCACCGGAGGTAGCAGCGGCTGGAGCTGTGGTGGCCGCTGTTGCATCGTCGCCATGCTTGGCTCTGACGACTGGGGCAGTGTGTAGAGTGGTGGAGGGCCGTCACGACGGACTGCTCCCCGAGATGATTCACCCTGGACTTCGGGTGGCTTGGAAGCTGAGGATTGTTCAGTTTTCTTCATCTGCTGCTTCTTCAGCAAGTCTATCTCTTGCCGATATTGCTGCAGTAGCATCAAGACTGATGTGTCTATAGTGGTTGTAGCGGGGGTAACTTCTGCTGTCTCCCCGGACGTACCCTCGGGTAGGATGTCGAGGGGGACGTCGTCTTCTTCCTCTGCCGTCACCACATTAGCTGTCAGGACGGGGGCCTTGTCATCCCACTGGTGGTAGACCTGGGGTTGTTTCCCTTTAGTCATCATCAGGAGTTCCCTCGCTGCTTCTGTTCTGCGAGTACTCGGCCCCGGCCGTGCGGCCAATTGAGCCAATTCTCGAGGGTCTTCGGGAAGCTCCCCATATCGGCTGGATATACCAGCCATGTTACTGGCGAAGACCTGCATCCTTTTCCTTTGTCAATGGATGCAGGAAGGTCAGCCTTTCAAACACAGAAACTCTTCTTCTTTCTTCCCGCTCGGGGACAGCTTCATCGGCTTCGATCTCGAAGCCGTTATCATATCCATTGTCATCGACTGACGACACCATCATTCTTTCTCCCATACCCTCTTCATGTGCTATTGGTGGGCAGTAATCTTCATCAATGGCGACTGTCTTCATCAGTCGCTGCTGCCCAAGCGAGGGGTTGCCCAACCCTTGAAAATAGTTTCTGACCAAATAGGTCATCTCTTCTTGACCCCGCTCTTGATGTAACACGGGGGATAGTTGTCGACCTCCCGCGGGAGGGATATAAGCCAGCCGAGCTCTATCGGCAGGTTGTTGGAATCTTCGTCCCGCAGTTGGGATGTTGGCTTGACGGGCCGCAGCCCGGAAACTTTTGCGGCGCGGAGGGTCCGCAACCACTTCTTCTTCCTTCTTCGGGGGCAAACCCCTTTCTCTTCTCTCTTCCGCCCCGTCATACATAGGACAGCAGTGGATGGGAGTCAGCTGGTGGGCGGGTTGGGCCTGCTTGGGAACCCACACCTGTTTGAACTTCCTCGGCCTGGGGGTCGTTCTTCCTTGGCCATAGTGGCCGGTTTCTTCTCTTTCTGCCCTCCTTCCAGCGAGAGCCTGGTATGTATTGTGGACATGGATGGTGGGGATGCCTCGGCCTGGGGCCACCCGTGCATTGTGTCCGTTGAGGAAGACGCGCATGCCGCCAACCATCATAGATTTCCCGGACTGAGATAGAGTTCCGGTAATCACAGCAGCACTTCTGTGGGCCTGGTGATGCTGACGTCCTCCAGGGTGTTTGTTGACAGTATTGGGGTGGATCCCACGTATGACGTGGTGCACCAGACAGCTAGCGACCGGGGCCGGATTCTTGGGCAAGTCGTTGCAGCAGGGAGCCTTCAGAGGCTCCACTTTCCCCACAGCTTCCTTGACAGGTTCTGGGGCTTCGACTTCCAGCATATCAACAAAGGCTAACCCCAAGAAGTTGGGGAAGCCGACAGCGGCAGGGAAGCTACCGAACTCCATGGGCACCGCCAGGTACCCTTGTGCATGTCCAGCGACGATCGAAGGACCTAAGCCGACGCCAATTAATCCATTTGATGCCATCGTTCACCTGTAAAGACAAACAAGCCAAGGATCAGTAGCCTTTGAGAGGGCGTTGAAGCCCAGATATCCCGGCAAAGAGATGAAAGGTGACACCGGTCCCACCAGGCGTGCCAGACTTGTATGCGGGCCTTTTCGTTCCCCTCAGGTTATCGGGTATATAGCTCTTATTTCACGCGTCGATCAACCAATTAACTAACTAGTAGTTAACCGACTGACTGACTGCACGGGCATGCCAGTCACATACGTGACAAATCTACTGTGCGCTCGTTCTGACCAGGTCAGATGAATGTGAGGTTCGGTCGGGACCAGCAGTCCGCCATACCATAAAGGTTATGGCGTTAATTACATCCCCCACGAGGAGGGAACACCTTTGATTAATTGTCGAGATAGTGGGCTGTCGAGGCCGGAATAAAGGGTGCAACACTACGAACATGATGGAATCATGCGAGATGCATCTATCTATCATGCAGGAGAGGCATGATCCGTTTAATTGGAGACCCGTGGTACGTGGCGTGGCTGAGGACGTAGGTCCGAAGACCACCATCGCACATAGCGGAGACCTTCGATCGAGCGTAACCCGACCCTCTGTCAACGCCATTTGATATACCCGAGGGTCAATGGAAACATGCATGTATGACAATGATGACTATGCTAAGCAAGATGATGCAATTATGAAGATGAGTAGAGCGCAATCACATGTTTATTAAACCCCGCCAACGGGGGAAAAGGTGACACAAGCATGATGGCGAGAGCAGAGTGATGACAGACATAGTGGTGAAATCGTGATAGCAAAAAGATTTGAACTCGAAATGCCCTCCTCTTGTTTAATTTATTAATAATTAGAGTTTATTAATTTCGACCGCAGGAAGCGAGGGTCGCTCAGGGGCGAGCCAGGGATTAGAGAGTGTAACGATCAGAAATGGCGCCTGAAAGCGTAGGTATAGGACTTAAAACGGTGCGGGAAACCGTAGGTACAAAAGGAAAGTTTAAAACGGCGTGGCCTGATCGGGGCGCGCCGGAAAAGGGCGCGCCGGGAAGAAGCCCGTCGAAAAAGGGGGGGGGCGCCGTTTTAAGGCGCGCCGTATATTAACGGCGCCGGTTTAGCCCGATCTTGCAAAAACCGAGGTCTTATTCATTTTTTTTTGGGGTTTATTAAATTACTTTAGGAAACTTTGGAAGTTCACTTCAGTCATTTATTCAAAGGATCAACCCCGGGGATCTGGGAGCTGACTCACAGGCTCGAGGTTCACACTCGAGCGCGGTGATTGTTCCGAGGCAGACTTATTCGAGCCGGAATTTCGGCAGCATCTCCCCATCCCGGAGGATTTATCGGGGAGAAGCGGGGAGTACTCGCGTAGCGGAGCAACCCTTGAAATCCGGGTGGCACAACGGCGGCCGACAAACCCGAACGGAAAGGAAAACCCCGAGGCCTAGCCTGCTAGGGGCACCGAATCCGTGGGCGACAGTGAGCGAATGAGGTGACTCATTATGGGAGCGAAAACCCCGAGGGCTAGCCTACGAGGGGCACGTGACCCGAGTCACCATAACACTCGAATCGGGACGACCGATGGAGGGAAGGAAACCCCGAGGGCTAGCCTACAAGGGAACACAACCCACGGCCACCACAAAGTCCATTAAGGACCGTGGATTTGAACTGCAGGGCTTAGCCCCGTTGCTGCGCACTCAATGGTCAGTAGGGACATTCGTCATCAATGGACGAGCCCTCTGTCGGTCGAGTGGCAGATGTAGAAGATTGGGGGAATGTCCCCCTCCCCGGATACTGGAGTGATGCTACAGAGCATACTCCCGTTAAGGTATGAGCGGAGCGAAGAGAGCGGCGCAAGACATTGTTTGACGACGACAAGTGGACAAACGAATTGCTAGAAACATATTAGAACGGTGAAAGCCGCGGGCTAAGCAAGTTAATACCAGCATGCTATGTGATTAGCACGGAGGCCCGGGGAATGGATATATGTATATATATATTATATTCGGAAACAAACCAACAGGGGCTCACCGCTGAATGAACAAGAACTATTGAAGCGATCTTCCCCACCCATCTGGCCTATGAAGAAAATCACAAGGGCGGTGAAGGGTTCGCTCCCTAGGCGGAGATGGACAGAGATACGCACACGAGTGCGTCTCCGATCACAGAACCCGTGGCATATACAGTGTAGAGCCCGGCCATTACATTAGGATCAAAAGAGAAAACCCCGGGGAGGGGGGGTAATGATTCATGTAGCCCGAGGGCATATCCAGCGTCGCAAAAATCGATTATACGGGAGTACGTATGCTGGGAAATCATTAGATGCACATTCGAGAAGGGATTAGAGAGGGCATAAAATAGAGATACGGCATCAGCCACAATAGCATTTCATTCATCCCATGAGCGACATAGATATATATGCACAGCATGTATATTCCGGAGCCGGCGTTGTCGCTCCGCCGCCGTTTACATTAATAGGGGAAGCTCATTACAGACGAAGAGAAGGGGCAGAGGTAATGGTGAGGGAGGGGAGGTCAGGCTCGTGTCATCGCCCCTCCCCTCTCTCACTTACATTGTATCAGGGGAAGAAAACCAAAGAAGAAGAAAGGGGATCGACCGGGAGAAAACACGGGAACCCACCTAAACCCTTTCTTCAGAATAGAGTATCGGATCCCCCGGCTTCTCTTCTCCGGCTCCGGAGGTATTCAGAGGAACAAACGAGGAAGGCGACGGCGAGAACCCTCGGTGGAAAACCCTACTTCTCCCCCAAGCTCTTCTCTCGGACGAACAGAACTCTCTCCTCGGATTGGCTCTCTTCTGTCTTTTTTTCTCCTTTTCGTTTCTGATTTTTCTCTTTTCTTCTTCCTTTTTTCTTTTCCTCGTGTGTTCTCTTCTGTTTCGAAGGCGGGGTATATATATACCTCGTTAATCCGGCGCCCTGGGAAGGGGGCGAGCCGGATTTGGTGGCGCAGGGGAGCATGTCCCCGATTGGCATTGGCGCGCCGGTTTTGATGGCGCCGTATTAAGAGGCGCCGACGCCCCTTCACGTGCCGTTTTAACTTGTTTGCTCGGCGCGGCTGGGTCGATGGGGCCGGAGATGATTCCGGAAGCTCCCGTTGACTGTTCCTCTCGCCTTGGCCCTTGGAAAACCTTGACGGAGTGTTGACGAAGCTCTTGATATGACGAATGGCCTTAATCAGAACTTCGCGTGTGTCTAGCCCGAGCACACGGGTGTCCTGTCGGTACGGCCTTCGGCACTGTGATTTGTGCTTCTGGTTGAGACGGACTCGTGTCCGAAGCTTCCTTGCGGGATGGTGTTGCATCCTGGATAATTCCGCCTTGAATGGCGATCAATCGGCCACTAACGGGCCCATTATGGCGAGAAGCCAAACCCGTGTCGGGTGATCGGGGCCTTCCGCTGATAGAAGCCTCGGCACCTCGTCGTGGACGGCCGAGGACATTCTTCCTCTTTAGGAGAGTCATTGGGTATGCCGTCGTCCTTGGTCGGGCGACGGATGTAGGGTGGCGGCATGACGAGGTCGATGCCAGATCATTGGGCAGGCTTGATCGCACTGCCGGTTGGTTGTGGATTCATCTTGACTCTCCTGAGGTGAAGTCCCCGGTGCTCACTTTAAGGTGACTCGGGGCCCTCGCAGCTTGAGGATCCTCTAGTAAACTGATCTCCATCGGCTTTTGTGCTTCAGTGGGCCGTATCATTTGTATCTGCGGCATGGTCGCCTGAAGGATTATATTTTGAGTGCCAACAACAGGTCCCTAGACTCTTCTATCACTATGGCCTTAGTGTGCCAAGCGGGGGATAGCGACCTAAGAATTTTCCTGACAATGTCCCCCTCTGAAATTTGTTTCCCAAGCCCATTAAGACTATTAGTAATCAATGACAACTGGGCATACATTTCAGGGATCGTCTCCTCAGATTTCATTTTAAATAGTTCATATTTTGAGGTAAGCATGTTTACCTTAGTGGCCTTCACTTGGGATGTACCTTCGTAGATCAGCTCAAATTCATCCCACATCTTCTTGGCAGTCTTGCAGGCTGAAATTTGGGCATATTCATCAGGGTGAACCGCGCACTGTATGATGTTCAGGGCCGACCAGTTGATGGTTGAAAGTTTGACGTGATCATCCCTCCACGCATCTTCATTCGGTGGAAGCTCATAAGGCCCTACGGTGATCACTCTCCAGAGCTTGTGGCTCTAGGCTCTCATAAACACCTCCATCCTATTTTTCCAGTAGAAATGGTTAGTACCATCAAAGAAAGGAGGGCAACTTATGGACTGTCCCTCAGCCATGAAGCTTCAAGGACCGCTAGATCCAGGATTACCCTGGCCGTTAGACCACATGATGGGTAACCTGGCTCTGACACCAATTGATAGCACAAAGAGTGAGCTAGAAGGGGGGGGTGAATAGATCACACCCCAATTTAAAGCGATTTGAATTATGAGCGATGAAATCCTAGTTTAAGTAAGTGAATCTTTCAGAACAGCCCACAGAGAGAGACACTAAGTAGAAACTCAACGAGAATGAATTGAAATAGAACAGTGATCGAACAATAGACGTGCTTGTACCACAATAAAAGGTCAACGAAACGAACCACACAGAAGCAGTCAACCAAGCACCCAACCACAAAGCAAGTAAAGAGTTTTTAAGGTGTTTCGATTGTGAACAAAAATCTACGTCCACCCCTTACTCCACAGAGTAAGGCTTCCTTGCACTAAGCAATAAAACACCGCAGACTCAGTCTACTTACATCCACTGTCTCACAACTTGCCACAAGGGAACAAATCCTTCAGCACCGATCCTACAACTCACAGGATCTAAACCTGACCTTGCCCCAGCAAGATCAGACCCAGCGGACCAACCTCCCTTCCTCTAAACCAGAGGGTACACACGAGCAAAATGCCTTCACTCGCAACTGGAGAACCAATCTCCCTTCCTCTAAGATCACTTAGAGGGTAACAAAACAGTGTATAAGAAATTGGTGAAACAACTCGAAAATGAAGAAAAATGAAAGCAAAAATAGTCACTCAAAACAGCGAGAATGTAGCTTCCTGAGAAGCAGTCTTTCAAGCTCAAAACACAGAAAAGATCACTCAGACTCTCTCAATTCTAGTCAAGCTCTTCTCTCAAATAGGGAAGTTCTTGCTCAAGCAGTGGCTGTAGATGCTTTCGTTTTTCCAATCTTCAGCAACTTTCTCTTGCAGCCTTCAACCTCTTTTATAGCAAGAAGGTGGCGCGTGGTTAACACGATTCCCGCCCATTCCTTCTGGCAGAGCTGATCCCTTTTCGATTCCACGTGGCAGGATCATCTTTTCTTTTTGTTGTCTCAGATCACTGTTGACACCTGTTTTTAGCCTGCAAGTTGAGTCATTTCTCTTATTCATCATTTTGATGCCCCGAATTACCCATTATTTTGGAGCCTTTTTTGGATGGATTTCGAGCCCATTTCATTATTCCATTCCCTTTGAACCTTGGAGATCATTATTTCATAGAGCCATGGAGCCTATCTTGTCACCTTCCGGCCTTCAAAGTCGCCTTACGGCCCATTTAGGCCGGCTTCCCTCAAGCATTCAGCCCCCTTTCGTTGCGTAGTCTTGAAAATGGTCTTTTCACCCCCTTCCTTTCCTCTATTCAAAATGTGTCCTGCACCAAAGTTGTTCATCTTTCAAATCCCTAAAATTTTCTCTTCTACGTCATTGGCCAGTTCTACACTGATTTCAAGTTATTTACAATTTTTTGGCAGACTGCACTGTTCACCTATGTCCCGATATTCTTTATCTCTCTTCTAGCCCTATTTTCTCTCTCTTATGATCATTTTCTCATCTTACTTTCTTCATAAAAGTTGTTCATTTTTGAGTTATCTATAATTTTGTCTTCTACCACTTTTGCTAATTCTGCACCGTTTGGGAGATATGATCCAATTTCCAAAGTTGCGCAAGTTCTACCTTAAACGGTCGTGCTAATGGCCGTTCATTGTTGCAAATGGTCGGTTGATGACCGTTTAACCCTTAACGGTCTGTCATCTGACCGTTTATCCAATAAGAGTCCAGCCTGCTCTGGACTCTATCTCCACGAACCTGCGCGATGTGCCTATCTTGCGGCGGCCATAACTTCTAGAATACTTATCCAAATTGATCCCCGTTTTTCCTATTTCTAGCCCTTTGTATTATCTTTAATTTGGTTTATAGAAATCAAATTTTTTGGTTGCACGAAAAGTAGAAAAACCTGATACTGCGGCCACGATTCCAAGAGATAATACAAGATTTGGTGGACTCTATCTTCTGGAATCGTAGGAGAAAGTTGGGGGTTTCACCACTTTTTCTATATAAACCTGCCCAGATTTCTTGTGCGATGAGGGCGTGTTTTCAAGGCGACGGCCGAAGCCATGCTGGAATTTTTACTCAACCCTTTGACCCTAACCTGAAGAGAGAAGTATTGTCTTTCCATTGATTCATTATTTACTCGATTTCATCATCGTTTGCCTTCCTAACTTCGCCCCTACTTTTGGCAAATCATCATAGTTTGCTGATTTTCTGCTACAACTTCGCGACGGGGGCCTGTTCATCAAGCCGGGGCGGAGTCATGCTTCATCCGTTTTGTCCTCCTTCGACTCCATCTTGAAGAGGGGAGTATTAGCTTCGCGTTGATTATCTGTTTGCCTTATTTCTCATATCTTTTCTCCCTTTTCCAAGCCCCTACTTTTGAGGTTTCACCACACTGTTCTGCACTTTGCTGAAACTCAGATTTCTTACGACGGGGGCATGTTTGCAATGCGAGGCTGTGGGGCACTCTTGATCCGTCCTTTCAACTCCAGGCTCTAGAGGGAAGTATAATCTTTGTGTTCCTTGGTTTTGGGCTCATTACCTCATCATCTTCCTTCATATTTTGTCCATGAGTTTTGCACTTTCATTCTATTGTTACACTTAGTCATTTTTCTCCCATGTTCTGCACCCTTCTGTTTTCTTGAGTTTTCCACCCCATTTTTCACTGCTGTCTTCCCCGTTTTAAACTCTCCTTTCTGCCCTAGTTTTACCACGACATTCTCACCTTTCCATAGCATCCTCTCTTTCCTCTTTTGGTGTTCTATCTTATGAGATATCATTCTTTGCGCCCATTTTGTGCACTATTCTGCATTTTCTGCACAGTCCGCATTTTTCGCCAAATCTCCAGTGTCATAACTTTCTGTCCCGACCTCCTTTTGGAGTGATTCTTGTTCCTACTTCTTCACAACATTCAAGTCTTCTGTCATCTAAATTTTATCTGTATTTGGACATTGTTTGCGCTACTGTTTGCATTAGTCTTTGCACCCACTTCACACTGTTTGCACAGTTTTTCTTGTGGCATGCACTTTTGCACCTTATTTATCTATGTTCATCATGGCATATTAAATCAATTTCTTCATGTTAATCTCATTAAAATATACACACCTATTGTTTGCACCCTTCCATAGGGGTTAAAAACCCTCCCCCGGTAAATTTGCCCTCAATCTTTCATTATGCACATGGGCAGATTTCTACACTTAGCATTTTCTAATGGGTTTTGCCTCTCGTCTTGTGTTTCTTTCGCAGGAAAGTATGGAAAGTGAGGCCCTTACCTTCTAGCCGGCTGGAAGGCGAGGAGAGGTAACCCACAAATCCCCGCATCTTAATATTGAGCGCGATCATCCTCTTTTTCCAAGGTACACAACGTGCATAGTATTTCATATCCTTTGACGTTGTTATTCCTTGGTGGCGATCACGGTATTCTTCTACATCCTTTATCGCCTTTGTCTTATTGTATGATAATGCTACCATGTTTACATAGTCACATGTTCATGATGTTCACTTTATGCACATTATGCTTGTCTATGTGACTTGTGACACCACGCTACACATTTTCCACATCTACACCCCTTTTTTGGCGATCACGGTGGGTCATCTAGTGCCCATCACTTGTCTCATGCTTTGCTGCGATTTTGATGTGTATGTCCATGTTTAGATAGCATTTCATGCTCATATTGTTCACTTTGTTTGTCACCATATTGTTATGTTCACATATGTTCATTATATCTTGATTTGTTTGATTTAGGCTAGAAATTGCATGCACTCCGGTGCACATAGGGTCATGCATATTGCCATATTGTAGTTGCATTCTCCCTCGGTAAGTGATCCTCTCGCTCCCATATTCTTTGGGCTCGACTAGGTGATCTTATCCGGGACCTCCATAAGTCCCCGCGAGCCGTGGATTCCCACACGGACGCCGGGCCGGTTATACCTTTCCACCCCATAGGCTGCATACGTTGTGAAGGAGTTAAGCCTAGTCAACCCAAAGTTTGGACCTTATTCCCTATAGGATACCTATCTTGAGGGAATTAATCTTAATTTAAAAATATTTAAAGGCCCACCAAAATTTGACAATAAAATATTTCCCACCATATTAACTTGGTTGACTTGGGTGAAATCTTGCGTATTGTTTGTGTTGTTTGGGCTTGTCCAAGCCCATTTGTGTCATTTTGTGTTGCATCCCCACTATCCATATAGGTTTTGTCATTAGGCCCACTTAGGCTAGTCCATTCTGTGTGTCCATTTCTCTAGTCACATTATCCTGGGTCCTTTTTTTTCCCTTTGCATTATTGAGTCAGTCCCCTCTCTGATTCTCGAGCCCTCATACTTCCCTCATTGTATTCCCTTGATTTTTCCTGTATAAAGTCTCCATTTACCTTCATGGAGCGCCATGTTTCTCTTGTATATTACCCTTCTTCATCCTGATCTTCCTATTCCCGCGGGGATTCCTCTTTCCACACGGGCCCATCTCCTCGTGGCCCTTCCGACTCACAAGCAAATCTCATGGCCCACTTATCACCTCTTGTTTACCAAATGGACTCGGTCCAGGCTCAAAAACTCACCGCTAATCATCTTAATGGGCTTCATCCTCATAACGGGCCTCATTCATCTAATGGGCCTCCTTCCTTTAATGGGCCATATTCTTCGAGTGGCCCATCTTCCTTTATTGAGTCGCAATCTCTTAGTGGGTGATGGGAATCGACGTCGAGTACTAACTTTTTATTTTATATTTGAGTCCTTTTATTCACTTTTATATCCTTGGGAAAGTATATGTGCAATTGTAAGGCTTTGTAAGCCAATGTGTCATTCCCTAGGATTGTGTGGGTTTCTATGTAATTTGCCAGTAGGTCCAGCAAGGGGGCCCCTAGCCCTTTCCCATTGGTCCACCTAAGCTATGTGGGGCTGGTCAACCATCCTAGGTGGCTATCTAGAAGGTTTGAATGCCAATTGACCACATGGGAGACAAGTGGTGTAAAATGTCAAAGTTGGCCACCTACCTTACCTACCTAGTCAAAGGAGTGTCCCCTCCATATGTAATTTATTTATTTTTGATTTTTGATCACATGGGGGAACAAAATGGCCTATTTCCTACGAAATTCTCGGCCCGCACCCCTTGCCATTCTCTATATAAACCTATGTATAGTGTCATTAGAGAATTAATGAAGAAAATTTGTGAAATTGGCTTGAGCCATTGAAGGGTGTGCCCTTGTTCCTCTCCCCCTATCTCCTTGATGTTCTTCCCCTTCCTCCAGAAATTTAGGGTAGGAGACTCTTTCTACCTCCCCCTCTCATCCTCTATGTTCCCTTTCTGAAGCTGCCGCCGCCGCCGTCGCACCGCCGTCGCGCCGCCGCCACCACCACCGGAGTTCTGTCTCCATCAGGACAGAACCCCACCTCCGTGGATCTATCTTTTTATTCTTTTGTCTGATCAAGCTGAAATTTTGAGAGCTTGTTCCTCCCTTTGTTAGCTTTCCATCCCCATATCTTATGTCTTATTCTGAGTTTTTTTGGTATTTTTGCCACAATTTCTAGTCCACCCCTGTCAATTTATCATTCTGCAGATCTACAGTATAGAGTCATCTTGTTCTATTTTTGTCACCCCAATATATATTTTTAAACAATCCGAAAAAATTACTAAGTCTTCCCCACGTATATCCCCTTCCACCATAAATTTCTTAGAGTCTACAAAAATCGTTTACCCCTCAGTCAAGGGTGTGTTTCAGGCAGATTGTTTGCTGCCCTGTGTGTCTGTCAGTCCGGGTCAGAAAAAAAAGTCAGCTTGCAGAGGTTTTCATTTTCAATCCGTGTGGTGGATGAAGCTGAAAAACAAATATGTTGTAGATCTCTGCGTTCTCTTTCCATCGGTACCAGCCACGCCTCGATCGGCCTCCGGATTTGAGCGATGTGATTTTCGCCGCCGTGGCCTACAGATCTGTTCTGTGTGCAGGTCCGAAAATTCAGTTCGGGGGAAAATCAAAAGTAAATATCAAAATTCAACTTCGGGTGCCGCCCCTTCAGGGAGTCGATCCGGGACATCCCTCCATCATCCCAGACAAGCGGCGCCTCCAGAAGACATCAGGAAGGCGACGTTCCTTTGGAACGGATTGCTTGCTGTCCACCGAGTCAGCTACCGAGTTGGCGCAGCACCGAGTTGCAATAGTGCCGTGTCGGACCAGCAGGCCGAGTTCGTGCTGAGTTCGCCTCCAGATTGCTGCCCGTCAACCCAGGGTCGGTCCTCCCGGGCCCCTTTACCTCCCTGCGTGGAGTGGGCAATAGAATTACTGCTGTAATTAAGTTTTTAACTGTTGTTAACCGGGAGTTACCGTAACTGGCCGGGAACGTCTTCCCCATGCCCGGAGCGTGGAGGTAAACTCGCTGCCTCTCTCTTATCGCATTTTTCTCACTTCGTATACTTTTGAATGCCGCTGCGAGTGTAGGATTATTAGCCCGTTATCATTTCATCACCGCTGCGAGAGAGTGAGTTTGAGTGTTACCGTCCCATGACTCGATCCGAGTCTACACGGAAAGCCGATACCCGTGACTCACGGCCGGTTTCTTAACCGTTCCCGGTCCCACGCTTCCCTCGCTAAGGGACAATTGCGAGCTCGTCTAGAGTCCAAGGATCGCATTCCTAATTCGAGTCGAGTCCGTGGTCCGTCCCGCATCAATTTGGTATCAGATCCAGGTTGAGTCTAGGGTGTCTAAAATAAAAAAATGTCATTTAAGTCTAAGTGTCTAAGTCGGTCTTAGGAGTTGCATTTGCATTCCTTTACTTGGTATATCAAAAGGTGTTGTCCGAACGTTAGGCTACGCCTACCGGGAAGGCCGCACACTTGCGCGAGTGATCTTCGGATCGATTATCTCTGCCACGTACCGAGTCTTGGTTGTGTCTAGGTTGTAGTCGAGTCACATTCCAACTTTGCATTACTTAGGGTCGTGTCTAGTTTCCAAATGGCCTTGCATATCCATTCCTAGGGGTCCATTCCCATATTTTGGCAACTATGGCCAACCCATGTCGACCCGTCCAAGGCGATAGGTCCTTGTCCGAGTACATTCGGGCATATCATACGTATTGGTAGGAACATGGCTTGGGAGAGGAGAGCAACACGGCCGCATTTCAGTTCCGGAGAGGTTAGCGCCTTCACTTCCAGTTGGAATGTCTTATCCGCAATGCATTCTCTCTAGCGCAATCCTATATGGTCGCTCTATCGGTCGAACCATTTGAGTCTCACTTTTCTCGGTATGGTAGCTTTAGACAAGCATCTACCTCCCAGCCGCCTACACCATGGCCTTCACCACTCGAGAGAGCTCCAATGGCACCACCCTTTATTTCCGAACTTGCTTCGGAACCCTCTCATTTGGAGCCACCCAAGCCCGAGCCACCCGTGTTTCTTACGGGTACACAATATATAGCCGAGCCACTTCTTAGTTGGCTCAAGGATGGCTTGGTCCCACCTTCCTTCCCACCTATGGACCCCATCCTCCCTTTAGTGCCGGTCAACTCCTTCCATACCACATTTCGATCTAGTCACCATGTTGACACGTTGGACGATCTTGTCATGGGATTAGATTCAAAATGGAAGTTGACGCATCTTTTGGCCCGAGGCTTTGACCAACCCGCGAGTCTTAGCTTCACCCATCCGGCCTTAGGGTCCATTACCTCCGTGTGCACCGTGGGGTGTGTCACCACGGAGATTCTTCTACTCCTCCCGATGCCGACCGAGTCCTACTTCGTTCCCTTTTGCCCAAGGGAGGAATCCTATTTTCTACACATGTTTATCCTCCCACCGATCATAATGTATGGCGGTGATTATGAATTCCAAACTTGGGACCATGTCATGTTGGAACCCATCTCACGGGGTCATACCTTCTTCGACCCTTTTGACCCCCTCACTAGTGAATCTCCCGAGCCTCCATCTTCACTCCACTTCCTCCGCGGAGTTCACTATCACGCCTTTTCCACTAGGGCCAAGCAACCTCCACATAGCCATAGGTCCGAATCTTCATTTGGGGGTAATGAAAACTTTGGTTTCTCCAATCCATCTAAACCACCCGCACCTCCCGGACTTCCCACATCCAAGCCCAATGTCCATGATTGGTGCATCATAGGGTATCTAGGAGTTCCCTATGATATCAACCTCTGGTTACGTCAAATGCATGGCACGCATTCGGGTGTCCTGGTCCACCATCGCCTACGCGTAGGTCGGACTAACAATAGGTTTGTTTAGGGTTCTTATGAGTCTTTGTTTCGTTTGTCTTGTGTGTCTGTGCATCCATCGAGTTGAGTCGGTTTGTATGCTCGCGTTGTTAGCCCTTTCGAGTTCGAGACTTGTCGGACTATTGGGATCGGTTCTACCTCATATCGGATCTAGTCACAAAAGGGACAAGCGGTGATTCCTAGTGAGTCTTCGAGCTGCCTTCCCTCATTTGAGAGTGACCCCACCCCGGAGTGTCCACCTCTACCCTCATTCCCATGGCAACGTGTGCATATCGAATCTATACGGGGTGAGCAGGTGTCGATTACTTGGAGTGGAGGGTACTCCGCGCTTCTAGGCACGATGACGGATCCGCCGGAGCTACTGGAGCAGCCGCACCCCTTACTCGACGGGGTCGAGTTCTTCCCACCCGGGGAGAGTTGATGGGAATCGACGCCGAGTACTAACTTTTTATTTTACATTTGAGTCCTTTTACTTACTTTTATATCCTTGGGAAAGTATATGTGCAATTGTAAGGCTTTGTAAGCCAATGTGTCATTCCCTAGGATTGTGTGGGTTTCTATGTAATTTGCTAGTAGGTCAAGCAAGGGGGCCCCCAGCCCTTTCCCATTGGTCCACCTAAGCTATGTGGGGCTGGTCAACCATCCTAGGTGGCCATCTAGAAGGTTTGAATGCCAATTGACCACATGGGAGACCAGTGGTGTAAAATGTCAAAGTTGGCCACCTACCTTACCTACCTAGTCAAAGGAGTGTCCCCTCCATATGTAATTTATTTATTTTTGATTTTTGATCACATGGGGGAAGAAAATGGCCTATTTCTCACGAAATTCTCAGCCCCCACCCCTTGCCATTCTCTATATAAACCTATGTATAGTGTCATTAGAGAATTAATGAAGAAAATTTATGAAATTGGCTTGAGCCATTGAAGGGTGTGCCCTTGTTCCTCTCCCCCTATCTCCTTGCTGTTCTTCCCCTTCCTCTAGAAATCTAGGGTAGGAGACCCTTTCTACCTCCCCCTCTCATCCTCTATGTTCCCTTTCTGAAGCTGCCGCCGCCCCCGTCGCACCGCCGTCGCGCTGCCGCCACCGCCACCGCCACCGGAGTTCTGTCTCCATCAGGACAGAACCCCACCTCTGTGGATCTATCTTTTTATTCTATAGTCTGATCAAGCTGAAATTTTGAGAGCTTGTTCCTCTCTTTGTTAGCTTTCCATCCATATATCTTATGTCTCATTCTGAGTTTGTTTGGTATTTTTGCCACAATTTCTAGTCCACCCCTGTCAATCTGTCATTCTGCAGATCTACAGTATAGAGTCATCTTGTTCTATTTTTGTCACCCCATTATATATTTTTAAACAATCCGAAAAAATTACTAAGTCTTCCCCACGTATATCCCCTTCCACCATAAATTTCTTAGAGTCTACAAAAATCGTTTACCCCTCAGTCAATGGTGTGTTTCAGGCAGATTGTTTGCTGCCCTATGTGTCTGTCAGTCCGGGTCAGAAAAAAAAGTCAGCTTGCAGAGGTTTTCATTTTCAATCCGTGTGGTGGATGAAGCTGAAAAACAAATTATGTTGTAGATCTCTGAGTTCTCTTTCCATCGGTACCAGCCACGCCTCGATCGGTCTCCGGATCTGAGCGTAGTGATTTTCGCCGCCGTGGCCTACAGATCGGTTCTGTGTGTAGGTCCGAAAATTCAGTTTGGGGGAAAATCAAAAGTAAATATCAAAATTCAACTTCGGGTGCCGCCCCTTCAGGGAGTCGATCCGGGACATCCCGCCATCATCCCAAACAAGCGGCGCCTCCAGAAGACATCAGGAAGGCCACGTTCCTTTGGAACGGATTGCTTGCTGTCCACCGAGTCAGCTACCGAGTTGGCGCAGCACCGAGTTGCAATAGTGCCGTGTCGGACCAGTAGGCCGAGTTCGCCTCCAGATTCCTGCCCGTCAACACAGGGTCGGTCCTCCTGGGCCCCTTTACCTCCCTGCGTGGAGTGGGCAATAGAATTACTGCTGTAATTAAGTTTTTAACTGTTGTTAACCGGGAGTTACCGTAACTGGTCGGGAACGTCTTCTCCACGCCCGGAGCGTGGAGGTAAACTCGCTGCCTCTCTCTTATCGCATTTTGCTCAATTCGTATACTTTTGAATGCCACTGCGAGTGTAGGATTATTAGCCCGTTATCATTTCATCACCGCTGCGAGAGAGTGAGTTTGAGTGTTACCGTCCCGTGACTCGATCCGAGTCTACACGGAAAGCCGATACCCGTGACTCACGGCCGGTTTCTTAACTGTGCCCGGTCCCACGCTTCCCTCGCTAAGGGACAATTGCGAGCTCGTCTAGAGTCCAAGGATCGCATTCCTAATTCGAGTCGAGTCCGTGGTCCGTCCCGCATCAATTTGGTATCAGATCCAGGTAGAGTCTAGGGTGTCTAAAAAAAATGTCATTTAAGTCTAAGTGTCTAAGTCGGTCTTAGGAGTTGCATTTGCATTCCTTTACTTGGTATATCAAAAGGTGTTGTCCGAACGTTAGGCTACGCCTACCGGGAAGGCCGCACACTTGCGCGAGTGATCTTCGGATCGATTATCTCTGCCACGTACCGAGTCTTGGTTGTGTCTAGGTTGTAGTCGAGTCACATTCCAACTTTGCATTACTTAGGGTCGTGTCTAGTTTCCAAATGGCCTTGCATATCCATTCCTAGGGGTCCATTCCCATATTTTGGCAACTATGGCCAACCCATGTCGACCCGTCCAAGGCGATAGGTCCGTGTCCGAGTACATTCGGGCATATCATACGTATTGGTAGGAACATGGCTTGGGAGAGGAGAGCAACACGGCCGCATTTCAGTTCCGGAGAGGTTTGCGCCTTCACTTCCAGTTGGAATGTCTTATCCGCAATGCATTCTCTCTAGCGCAATCCTATATGGTCGCTCTATCGGTCGAACCATTTGAGTCTCACTTTTCTCGGTATGGTAGCTTTAGACAAGCATCTACTTCCCAGCCGCCTACACCATGGCCTTCACCACTCGAGAGAGCTCCAATGGCACCACCCTTTATTTCCGAACTTGCTTCGGAACCCTCTCATTTGGAGCCACCCAAGCCCGAGCCACCCGTGTTTCTTACGGGTACACAATATATAGCCGAGCCACTTCTTAGTTGGCTCAAGGATGGCTTGGTCCCACCTTCCTTCCCACCTATGGACCCCATCCTCCCTTTAGTGCCGGTCAACTCCTTCCATACCACATTTTGATCTAGTCACCATGTTGACACGTTGGACGATCTTGTCATGGGATTAGATTCAAAATGGAAGTTGACGCATCTTTTGGCCCGAGGCTTTGACCAACCCGCTAGTCTTAGCTTCACCCATCCGGCCTTAGGGTCCATTACCTCCGTGTGCACCGTGGGGTGTGTCACCACGGAGATTCTTCTACTCCTCCCGATGCTGACCGAGTCCTACTTCGTTCCCTTTTGCCCAAGGGAGGAATCCTATTTTCTACACATGTCTATCGTCCCACCGATCATAATGTATGGCGGTGATTATGAATTCCAAACTTGGGACCATGTCATGTTGGAACCCATCTCACGGGGTCATACCTTCTTCGACCCTTTTGACCCCCTCACTAGTGAATCTCCCGAGCCTCCATCTTCACTCCACTTCCTCCGCGGAGTTCACTATCATGCCTTTTCCACTAGGGCCAAGCAACCTCCACACAGCCATAGGTCCGAATCTTCATTTGGGGGTAATGAAAACTTTGGTTTCTCCGATCCATCTAAACCACCCGCACCTCCCGGACTTCCCACATCCAAGCCCAATGTCCATGATTGGTGCATCATAGGGTGTCTAGGAGTTCCCTATGATATCAACCTCCGGTTACGTCAAATGCATTCGGGTTCCTGGTCCACCATCGCCTACGCGTAGGTCGGACTAACAATAGGTTTGTTTAGGGTTCTTGTGAGTCTTTGTTTCGTTTGTCTTGTGTGTCTGTGCATCCATCGAGTTGAGTCGGTTTGTATGCTCGCGTTGTTAGCCTTTTCGAGTTCGAGACTTGTCGGACTATTGGGATCGATTCTACCTCATATCGGATCTAGTCACAAAAGGGACAAGCGGTGATTCCTAGTGAGTCTTCGAGCCGCCTTCCCTCATTTGAGAGTGACCCCACCCCGGAGTGTCCACCTCTACCCTCATTCCCATGGCAGCGTGTGCATATCGAATCTATACGGGGTGAGCAGGTGTCGATTACTTGGAGTGGAGAGTACTCCGCGCTTCCAGGCACGATGACGAATCCGCCGGAGCTACTGGAGCAGCCGCACCCCTTACTCGACGGGGTCGAGTTCTTCCCACCCGGGGAGAGTTGATGGGAATCGACGCTGAGTACTAACTTTTTATTTTACATTTGAGTCCTTTTACTTACTTTTATATCCTTGGGAAAGTATATGTGCAATTGTAAGGCTTTGTAAGCCAATGTGTCATTCCCTAGGATTGTGTGGGTTTCTATGTAATTTGCTAGTAGGTCAAGCAAGGGGGCCCCCAGCCCTTTCCCATTGGTCCAGCTAAGCTATGTGGGGCTGGTCAACCATCCTAGGTGGTCATCTAGAAGGTTTGAATGCCAATTGACCACATGAGAGACAAGTGGTGTAAAATGTCAAAGTTGGCCACCTACCTTACCTACCTAGTCAAAGGAGTGTCTCCTCCATATGTAATTTATTTATTTTTGATTTTTGATCACATGGGGGAAGAAAATGGCCTATTTCCCAAGAAATTCTCAGCCCCCACCCCTTGCCATTCTCTATATAAACCTATGTATAGTGTCATTAGAGAATTAATGAAGAAAATTTGTGAAATTGGCTTGAGCCATTGAAGGGTGTGCCCTTGTTCCTCTCCCCCTATCTCCTTGCTGTTCTTCCCCTTCCTCCAGAAATCTAGGGTAGGAGACCCTTTCTACCTCCCCCTCTCATCCTCTATGTTCCCTTTCTGAAGCTGCCGTCGCCGCTGTCGCACTGCCGAGGAGTTCTCTACCTTTGCTGATCGCTGGCGTCACTTGGCCGCGCAAGTCCCGGGGCATATTCCAGAGGGAGAGCAGATCAAAATGATCATTTCTAATGCAACGCCCGAGTACCGCTTTCTCTTAGCCTTGAATGATATCACCTCCTGGCAACAATTGTATAGCCGAGCCCGCTTTATCCGCCAAAAACTCCTAGTTTCCCTTGACCCAAAGTCTCCTCCACCTTCTATGCCCACATACGCCTCCTATCCATCGCCTTCCATGAGTCAGCCCTCCACTACATATCCTTCCGCGAGTCACCCTTCCGCTCCCCCACACCCATATACCCCCACATATCCCTCCACATATCAAACCTCTATGAGTCAGCCTTCCACCTCTTTATACATGAACCTCCACCTCCGGTCAAGGGAACATCACACCCCGAGCAGGTAGATGCCGTCCACATACCTCCCACCTCACTTTTTGCTCCACACGTGCCTCCACCAAATCCTTCCCCTAACCACACACCATTACCTATGCAACCCCCACTTCCTTCTCCACTTCCATCTCCATTACCTTCCCATATCCCTCGACATCCACCTTGCCCGAAGCAGGCTCCTCATCGTCCTCCGTTGCCGGAGTATTTTTCAGTAATTTTCAGGGCTTTGATGGCCGCTCACGCGTTGCCGCTCCCTCCAATTGTGCCTTGCCAACCTGCGGTCGGAGATATGCTTCAATTTTGTGATTACCATCGCCAGCAGGGGCATTTGGTTGAGGATTGCCCCGAATTCTGAGAGTATGTTTATGGCTTAGAAGATGATAAGATGATTGATTGGGCCGCCATGCATAAGGTTGTTCTACATCTCCGCAAGCAGCAGCAGCAACAAACAGCGACGCCAAGGCAGCCGTCTCTACAAGACCAGAGGCACCCCCATGATTCTTTCTCGGGCATTGCACCTGCTCCGTCACCCACTCCACCACCCGATCCCTCACCTATTTCATCACCTACCCCAGCACCATCGCCATCTCCTACTCTGACTCCATCGCCGCCACAAACCCAAGCCTCTATTCAGGCTAGTGCCTACCCTTCTTCTCCCGCCACCACCTCTGCTACTTCTATCCCTAACACGGCTCGACGCGTTGTGTCGACACGTCGACGGTGGACACCACAATCTCCCTCTTCACCCCCTCCGCCTTCATCACCATCCTCGCCATCTCCATTGCCATCGCCATCATATCCGTCTCCACTACCAGTTCTTCCATCACAACTTCCATCTCCACCCTCACCTCCATCTCCGCCATCACCTTCGCCGAGCCTGAGCAAGCCATGCCTTTACCTTTACCCTCAGCCACGCCTTCACCTTCGCCACCACCCGAGCCTATCATTACCACATCGCTTGCGCTTTCACTTTCCATCGCCATCCCCATTGAAGCCCCCATGCCTTTCAAACCATCGCCTAAGCCACCCAAACATATTCCCTCTACTTCTCCATCCACTTCCACCCCACGGAGCAGGTGTGCGTTACCTCCGATGCCTCTTGGGTCAGGTCTCCATGATGATGATGAGCCAAGCAAGGTTTCAATCGTGCATTTCAAGATCCAGGATGTTATTTCCCGCATGTCGATCCGAGTCCTAGCCCTTGGCTGTTTTGGGGATGATGAGCCTACATATTCAAAGACGATCGCTAAGAAGAGTTCCCTCGCACTAGTGCCAGTTTCTTCTCGAGCGAGGCCGGTGGCAATCTCATTGCTCACCGAAGGATTCACCATTGATGTTGTTATTACTCCTCGCTCGATTGTTGTTCAGTTCACTGGCCAAGAAGGGTTCTCTACTCAGATTGTGTTAACCCATGCGGCTGCCAAGAGCCTGATGGATTCCCTATTCAAGGGGCAATTGGCCATATCTTCTGCATTTTCAAAGAACATTCTGCACATCTTATGCAATCTTCCTCGGTTTATTGGTGAATCGGCCACGTCAACGCCGCGCATTACTCTCCCTCAGTTTTGTCCTGCTCTTCTGGTAAGGCAGTTATGCTTTATGCCCGATTGCCGAGTGAAGATGCCGATTCTTATGCTGCTAATACCGAGTGATGAAACTCCACAGTTTTCTGATGTTCATCCGAAGGAGTAATCTATCCAAGAATGCCCGCCTATGGTTAGCACTGGGTATCTAGGGGCAACTGCCTCGACGAAGCTGCAAATCCATGATCGGGCTAGGTTGTCTGCCAGATGGGCCCGTTATTTGAGGAGACATTGCATATCAAGAAGGTCGAAGGTCTGGGTCAGCACCAGGCATACCCGTGTTCAAGAGATTGTTGCTAAGAAGAAGCGGCGGTGTAAATTTAAGGGCCGTCGATGTTGCACTAAGGGGTCCACTTCTTCCTCTTCCTTTCGTTCATCCTTTATATTGCTCAGCTCCCACCCTTGGGTGGTGTACCTCCCTTCTTCCAATCCCACATCTATGATCTTCCCCTCTCTTTTCAGGTCTGTAAACCCCCATTCTTCTTTCCCCACTCATCCGGAGTCTCCGGATCCTCCGTTCACTCATGATTTTAGGCCTCAGCCTATGTCATCCTTTCATCCCATTTTCGGGATTTCTTCTGATCCTTCCCTTCCGGTATCCCCGGGCTCTCCTTCTGATCTTTCCCCGACCCTTTCGGGTGACCATCAGTCTTTTTCCCCGACCCTGTCGGGTGTCAATCATTTTCTTTCCCTGACCCTGTCGGGTGATTCTAATTCCTTTTCTCCGACCACGTCGGATGATTACTCCTCTTCTCCCTTATCTTTGCCACAATCTTCTCATGGTTTCTCTATTCTTTCCTCCTCACCCTTTCGGGGTCATTACCCTTTTTCTTACTATTTTCGAGGCTTTAGCCCGCCTTGATCTCAGTTAATCTCTGGTTATTCTGTACTTGGTTCCTTGTTATGAGGGTCTCAGTGCCTTAACGAGGGAGTTCTAGCCCTCGTCTCTCTTCCTTTTTTATCCCTTCTTCGTCCAGTATGAGGTCTGCCACTCCTCTATATCGAGGAATCCAATCCTTTGCTCTCCTTTCATCCTTTATCCTGACAAGCAAGGAAAACAAGTTCGCGATCCTCAAAGCTCGATGATCGAAATCGCTTCAGGAGGCCAGTTTCCACGCCATAGATTTTTAAAGGTATCTTTTATTTTGTGCAAGAACATGTTATCATTGCTATTACTCTGTTATTTCTGCACGCGCTTATAATGTTGGTTCTTTAAAACATGGTTGAGTGGCCTTAGGCTTTAGTTAGTTTGCTTAGTCAAATAAGTCGCTTCTGCAGCATCTTTAGGCTAGTGATAGCTCCGCGCTGGGAGTCTAGTTTCCTTTCCTGATCGTTGAGGGTGACCTTTGAGTATGGTTTTTCACACACAACATAGCGAGCCATAGCCGACCCCTCTAGTGCAACAACGTTGCTACTTTGGCCATACTTTGGGTATGCACAAACGTCTTTTCTTTTCTCTGCTCGGCCAAGTGCAGGGACAAGAGATGGATGGATGAGATGACTAACCTAGCCGCTCCCTAATACGAGAGAGGTCTCAAATAGGGGCAGTCTTGACCATCAAAAGTAAGCTTTCATGCTATATCTGGCCAATAAGGCTACCAAAATGAGAAAATGAATCAATGTAAAATTATAAATCAAAGGCATGGCAAGAGTGGCAGTACAGTTCTCCACGGGACGTCATGAGCCCGGTCGCATGCGTGCCTGAAAATATGGGTCTAAAAATTAAAGACACAAAGTCCCAGCGTAACAGGCTATCTCTTTGAGGGGTAGTGCCTTGGAAGAATTCGAGCCTTGATATCTCCCATCCTGCATGAAGCTTGTCTCCAATTTTTCTTCTGCTTCACCCTCTTAGGCTGGGTTGTACCCCGGGTATAGCCTTAGTAGGGGCACCGTTCTTTAGAAGCGGTTGGTTGTGGTAAGCCACCCTCACATGCACGCCCTGCTTAAGGGAAGCCTTTAATGAAAGGGGTAGGAACGCCGATCCTTGGCCAGTAGTTTGAGCCCGTCTTTAGGTGCTGCGGATTGCTATGTCAAAATTAAAATTTTTTAAAAAAAGCAAACATTGTCGAAAATCTAAAAAAATCAAATACTTCAAAATTTCAAAAAAAAATTAAATACTTAAAAAAACCTAAAAAATCAAATACTTCAAAAAATTCTAGAAAAATGAAATACTATTGAAAATCTAAAAAAATCAAAAAAAGATCACAAAAATTTAAAAAAATGTGCCTTTTTCATGCATTTGCATTTGTTTTAAGGATAGATACGTAATCTGTTTGCTAAGTGTGCAGGTTGCAAGTACTCAGGCATTCCTTGCTCTTTATGCTCTGCCTCCTGTCCACATCTTTGATCTGTTCTTTCCTTCTTCGATCCACTCTTTCGATCTGTTCTGAAGCTCATGTCCTTCTCAACTTTTGTTTGCAATGATCATATCTTTATGAGAGGACTTTGCCTCACGATTATGAACCTGGCGGTTCTGCATCATTCTAATCTTGGGTTTTGATTGAAGGGCGTATTTGTTTATGTTTTTTGTCCCGCCGTGTCCTTGTCACGTGTTTATGTCCCTTTGTGTTGTCCCACACATGTTGTTTTATCCCTCACCGAGTGTTGTTAGTTATCTTGCACATGTTGTTAGTCACCCATTTATGTCCCATGTTCTTGTCCCAACCGTGTGGTCATCCGTCATGTTCTTGTCCCAACCGTGTGTTATCCCACCGCGTTGTTGTCTTGTCACACTGTGTTCATGCATGCATGTTGTCTGTTCATGCCATTGCATATGTGCTCATTTGCCTTTGTTATGTTATGTTGCATTGTCTCCCATTTCATTTGATCATTATGTTATGTCGTGTTATTTGTCGTTCAGTTAATCGTTATGTTATCTACGCTATGTTTATACTTGCTTATCATATTTATCTTATACATGAAAATCCATAAAAATTAGAAAATGAAAATTCAAAAAAAATGATGTTTTCGCCTGCACAGGTAAGTCAGGTATGGCTCTCTATCCCTACTCATTGTTGCATTACTATATGGTATCTATATTGTTATATTATCTCGAGAACCGGCTGATCATTCACGTGTTCCAGGATCTGACGTTCCCCTCTAACAAAAACGATGATGATCTAGGTGCACATGTTTAACCATCGGATATGCCGTTAGGTTGGGAAAATTAGGGAATGATGGTTCTATCACGCACGCAGTGGTTGCGGATAGTGTCTTGACCCTGATTGTTCCAATCTAGCAATACTATTCTCGAGTACTTTCTATTTTATGATTTCTTTGCATTCATTTTGATGATTTCTTTATTTTAGCCCAGCATGCATCATGTCATTTTGAGCATTAACGTCTCGTGATCCATTCAAGGTTTCTCCTCAATAATGGTTAGTGGCACATCATGTCTCTTGGATAAGAGATCTTCATTCCACTCTGAATTTGAACGATTTCTCTGCTCTTTTCGCTTGGTCTGGTTGGCCAGTGTGATTCCTGTCTGGATTTTATCTCAGTTATATTTCTCCTGCTTTTTACGTTGTGCTCCTTTCCGACCCCCTCATTGTCTGTGGATTGTGTCCCCGATGAGCCTGGTCGTGCTTCCTTTTTTCCCTATTAGTTTAGTTCTCCAGACATGGCTCATTCTTGTCGTCCAGTCCTGGTGATTAGTTCGGCGATTTCGGGAGAATTCATGTCACTTGTTGGTTAAAACGGGTGTCTTTTGCCTTGATGCCCGCTTATCAGTTCTCTCCGCTTCATCTCCGCTTCATCTCCATTTCACGTCGCTGTCGCTTTCGCTCCATCTCCTTTCCATTTCACCTCCGCGTTGCTTTCGCTTGCTCCCTTGCAAAGCGGACATCAAGGAGGGGCATCTGTTGACACCCGTTTTTAGCCTGCAAGTTGAGTCATTTCTCTTATTCATCATTTTGATGTCCCGAATTACCCATTATTTTGGAGCCTTTCTTGGATGGAATTCGAGTCCATTTCATTATTTCATTCCCTTTGAACCTTGGAGATCATTATTTCATAGAGCCCTGGAGCCTATCTTGTCACCTTCCGGCCTTCAAAGTCGCCTTACGGCCCATTTAGGCCGGCTTCCCTCAAGCATTCAGCCCCCTTTCGTTGCGTAGTCTTGAAAATGGTCCTTTTCACCCCCTTCCTTTCCTCTATTCAAAATGTGTCCTGCACCAAAGTTGTTCATCTTTCAAATCCCTAAAATTTTCCTTTCTACGTCATTGGCCAGTTCTACACTGATTTCAAGTTATTTACAATTTTTTGGCAGACTACACTGTTCACCTATGTCCCGATATTCTTTCTCTCTCTTATAGCCCTATTTTCTCTCTCTTTTGATCATTTTCTCATCTTACTTTCTTCATAAAAGATGTTCATTTTTGAGTTATCTATAAATTTATCTTCTACCACTTTTGCTAATTCTACACCGTTTGGGAGATATGATCCAATATCCAAAGTTGCGCAAGGTCTACCTTAAACGGTCGCGCTAATGGCCGTTCATTGTTGCAAACGGTCGGTTGATGACCGTTTAACCCTTAACGATCGGTCGTCCGACCGTTTATCCAATAAGAGTCCAGCCTACTCTGGACTCTATCTCCATGTACCTGCGCGATGTGCCTATCTTGCGGCGGCCATAACTTCTAGAATACTTATCCAAATTGATCCCCGTTTTTTCTTACTTCTATCTTTAATTTGGTTTATAGAAATCAAATTGTGATGGGCTATATCTCCTGGAATCGTGGCCGCAGTATCAGGTTTTTCTACTTTTCGTGCAACCAAAAAACCCTGCAGATTAGGTTCCAGAGGCTTCTTTCAAGAGCCATAACTTCCACAATCTTCAACCAAAAAGAGTCCCGTTTGTTCCTACGCCTTATCTTGACTATTATCTCGAGAATGATCTAGAGATCTTGAGATTTGGTGGACTCTATCTTCTGGAATCGTGGGAGAAAGTTGGGGGTTTCACCACTTTTTCTATATAAACCTGCCCAGATTTCCTGTGCGATGGGGGTACTCAACCCTTTGACCCTAGCCTGAAGAGTGAAGTATTGTCTTTCTATTGATTTATTATTTACTCGATTTCATCATCGTTTGCCCTCCTAACTTCGCCCCTACTTTTGGCAAATCATCATAGTTTGCTGATTTTTTGCTACAACTTCGCGACGGGGGCCTGTTCATCAAGCCGGGGCGGAGTCATGCTTCATCCGTTTTGTCCTCCTTCGACTCCATCTTGAAGAGGGGAGTATTAACTTCACGTTGATTATCTGTTTGCCTTATTTCTCATATCTTTTCTCCCTTTTCCAAGCCCCTACTTTTGAGGTTTCACCACACTATTCTGCACTTTGCTGAAACTCAGATTTCTTGCGACGGGGGCATGTTTGCGTCGCCGGTGCGAGGCCGTGGGGCACTCTTGATCCGTCCTTTCAACTCCAGGCTCTAGAGGGAAGTATACTATTTGTGTTCCTTGGTTTTGGGCTCATTACCTCATCATCTTCCTTCATATTTTGTCCATGAGTTTTGCACTTTCATTCTATTTTTACACTTAGTCATTTTTCTCCCATGTTCTGCACCCTTCTGTTTTCTTGAGTTTTCCACCCCATTTTTCACTGCTGTCTTCCCCGTTTTAAACTCTCCTTTCTACCCTAGTTTCACCACGACATTCTCACCTTTCCATAGCATCCTCTCTTTCCTCTTTTGGTGTTCTATCTTGTGAGATATTTATCATTCTTTGAGTCCATTTTGTGCACTGTTTTGCATTTCCTGCACAGTCCGCATTTTTCGCCAAATCTCCAGTGTCATAACGTTCTGTCCCGACCTCTTTTTGGAGTGATTCTTGTTCCTACTTCTTTACAACATTCAAGTCTTCTGTCATCTAAATTTTCTCTACATTTGGATATCGTTTGATCTACTGTTTGCATCAGTCTTTGCACCCACTTCACACTGTTTGCACAGTTTTTCTTGTGGCATGCACTTTTGCACCTTATTTATCTATGTTCATCATGGCATATTAAATCAATTTCTTCATGTTAATATCATTACAATATACACACATATTGTTTGCACCCTTCCATAGGGGTTAAAAACTCTCCCCCGGTAAGTTTGCCCTCAATCTTTCATACTACTTTATGCACTTGGGCAGATTTCTACACTTAGCATTTTCTAATGGGTTTTGCCTCTTGTCTTGTGTTTATTTCGCAGGAAAGCATGGAAAGTGAGGCCCTTACCTTTTAGCCGGCTGGAAGGCGAGGAGAGGTAACCCACAAATCCCCGCATCTTAATATTGAGCGCGATCATCCCCTTTTTCCAAGGTACACAACGTGCATAGTATTTCATATCCTTTGACGTTGTTATTCCTTGGTGGCGATCACGGTATTCTTCTACATCCTTTATCGCCTTTGTCTTGCTGTGTGATAATGCTACCATGTTTACATAGTCACATGTTCATGATGTTTTCACTTGATATGCACATTGTGTTATCACTTATGCACATATGCTTCTCTATGTGACTTGTGACCCCACGCTACACATTTTCCACATCTACAATCACGAGCCCTTAAACCTGGTACATTGACTTCCACGTGGAGTACCCTCACTGGTTTTGGGTTCGCCGAACACCTGCTCGACCAGGTGACAGACCTGCCAGGCAAGAGAAGACATTACTGGAAGCTACACTGATCACGAGCATGCACAGACCTTGATTGAGCACAAGCCCATGCACAGTCCTTACGTGCGTGCATGAACAAAGGTTGCACCGACCTTATGCAACCCAATGCAAAGATTGCACAGGTATTATTGCACAAGACAAAGCAAAGCACGGACACTAACATGCCTTCTACAAGAAAGATTGCACCAACAATGAGATGCACCGAGATGGAAATTGCACCAAGTTCAGGTGCCCTAATGCACAGAATGCACAGAGTGTGATGTGCATACTAGTAGATATCCAAGACAAGAGTATGTGCACTGACCTGATTAGCACAAAATAAACCCTGCACTGACTTAGTATGGTTAAGATAATGTAAGACTTGTACAGACATAGATTGCTTCATATCACAAACATGCACATACATAATTGCTCAAGGCAAAGACATTGCACCAACTTTGATCATGCCTAAGGCACGAAATTGCACCGACCTTGTATGTGTCTGTGTAGGCAACAAATGCACTGACTTGGTGTGAGAATTGCACCGACCTATGCGAGCCAAAGCTTGCACCGACCTGTGCGTGCCAAAGCTTGCACCGATCTACCTTAGCAATCGTCTAGAAAACCATGTGCACCGACCCTATGTGCGTTCGATGAAAGCACTTGCATGCACTGAGATAATGCACATACTTAGCAATGAAATGTGCACAGACTTTATGTGCACGATGCAAGAATTGCACCGACTTGTCTAATGCATGAACAGACAATGCAGCGACTTAGTCGTGTGCAGCAACTAAGATTGCACCGACTAGATGCTTGCATGCACAGACTCTACTCAATTGAAAATGCAGCATATGCACGGACGCAATGCATGATGAACTAAGTATGCATGGACTTTCTGAGTAGAACTGGAGAGTGTAGTATCTGAAGAATGTGTAAGTGGAATGTATTGAGATAGATTATCAAGATTGACTTATAGTGCAAGACATCATCAAAACTGCAGGAGTGCAACATGGGGTATCCCTGTCAAGTCTGAGCATATGTGTTAGAGTCCATACATTAGGCCTGAGCAGGTCCCATACCAGGTCGGTGCATGTTTGGTTCAAGCCATAAGGTCAGTGCATGTTTAGTTCAGACCAAAAAGAGAGGACGATGCATGTTTAGTTCAGGCCAAAGGAGAGGTCGGTGCATGCTTTGCCCAGGCCAAGAGGGGTCCGTGCATGTTGTGTTGGCATCGGTGCACATTTAGTCCATGCATAGGTAAGATGAGTGCACATTTAAGGTCCGAAGCATGTTTTAGTTATAGTAAGGTCTGTGCATTGTTTATAAGGTCTGTGCACTTTTGCCCATACGTAGGTAAAAGGGGTCTGTGCGTTGGTTGCAAGGTCTGTGCACTTTTGGGTCCATGCGTAGGTAAAGGTCTGTGCAGAATAAGGTCTGTGCATGTTTTGTGTCGATGCATGTTTGTGTCGGTGCATGTTTTGCATCTGTGCATGTTTGGTGTTGGCCACGGTGAGGTCTGAGCATAGTAGGTCTGTGCACATTTTGTGTTGGCCACGGTAAGGTCCGAGCATAGAAGGTCTGTGCAAGTTTTGTGTTAGCATAACCAAGCTCCGTGCATAGTAGGTCGGTGCATGTTTGGCCCTGGCCACGAGCAAGGTCGGTGCATGTGCTAGTGAGGTCGATGCCGGTTGGCCCCGGCTATGAGCAAGGTCGGTGCACCTGTGGGTCTGTCCAATTTCCAGAAATTGAGAAAAAGAGAATTTTGAGATGGCATATTAAATCATAAAAATATAGAAAATTATAAAAATGGCAGAAGGCTAAGTTAGTAACCCCCAGTAAAACTTTCATGCCCACAGAAATTCTGTACTTTCAGATATAAATCATTTTCCGTGCATGTGTAGCCTAGAAGGATAAACCTGTACTAACCTGAATATGACTGTCAGTATGTTTAGCCCTCTTAAAACTATTAGAAGCATATCTGTGAGCAATCTTAAATTTTGAGAAGCATGACTGTGAACTTGGTTGGTCCCTTAATGAAAGAAAGCATGTCTATTATGATAAATATCATTCTAGCCACTATAAGATAAATAAGAATAGGTATACCATGAAGGGAAAATAACAGCATTCTGTGAGGTTGGACTTCGGTCCCTTCTGCAGGACGGAGATACGTAACGCCGTGGAAGTAAAAGATCCCAGGGGACGGCGATACGTAACGCCCTGGTTAGAAATCTTATTGATTCAGTCTTCGGTCTCATTGTGGGGCGGCCTTTGTGGGACGGCGATACGTAACGCCACTGGGCCACAAGAATCTAGGTGGGAGTTCGCTCCCGGGTCTGCGCAGTACTCTTTCGTTCATTGTGTGTGGGTCTCCTGTGTTTGTGACAGCTGTCTGGTTCCATGAATTGCAATAATATGAACTCTCATAAAATGTGATAGTAGGAAATTGTTCTTGTACTGAGGTCTTACTGCATGCATGGGTGTTTATACTAGTTAAAGAATGTGTACTTTCCTTGTGGATTTATTTTAAGTAGATGAGATAAAATGTACTATGATACTATTAACATCTAGAAAATGCATATAAATGACTATATATATGCAAGGTTGATCCCAGTTTGTTTAGGATGCCTATTGAGCGTCACACTCACCCATGTGACACATGTTTTTCAGGAGATATAGAGCAGGAGGTTGAGGCGGATGCAGCAGCAGAGGAATAGAGTTAGCACCACCTGTCTGGGTATGCTGCGATCAAAAGTCTTGCTATATGTAGGGTGTGGGGTGAAACGCCCATGAGGGCTCACGTGTAATCTAGAACATGAACCTGTACTCTTTTTGGAGATTATGAATGGTGGAAATGCTTATCAACATTTCTTGTGACCTGTGGTTTCTCTCTCATGTAAATGTATGTATGTTACATAATATTGTACTTCCGCGATACGTACGAAGTGATTGCTTTGGGTTCCGATAAAAGAAAGAAAAAAAATATCCCCAAAAATTTGGGGATCGGATCTAGAGGCGTTACAGTTTACCAATATCAAAATTTAGCACAGTGTATACTATTGCCAGTAGCAAAACATATTAAATTCAGAGAATCAAAAATCAGAGAAGACAAAACATTATTCCCCACAAACTCCCCTCAACATTCTCCCCCTTTTTGATGATGGCAATTCCTTGTAAATTTTGATGACAACACTAGATGATGGCAACAATAGATGCAAGAAACACAACTATCTCTCTGCACTCGCTCTTTGCCAATCTCCTTATCAATGCAGACAAGAATCATCAAAATAAACCTTTTCTCCCCCTTTGCCATTAGCAAAAAGAATGATTAGGAGGTAGAAATTGGAGAAGGAGTTGAAAGTATGATAGAGATGAAATCTGATTGACAAACCAAATGATTTGCCATTAACAAAGCATACTTAGCTCAGAGTCTTCAGGTATACGAGATCATATAATGCAGCCTTGAAAATATGATGGATTAAAAATGATAAAAGTTAGAGAATAAGTACTGCATCCTTTGAAAGGAAATTGATGTTTGAACTCTATTAATAGCAATAAACCAGATTAACATATAGCATATCAGATTTTGCCTTTCTTCATCTTATACATCAGAATTTCAAATGTTTTCTTAGGAGAGACCAGACCATGTATTGAGACTGTCACGCCCCGTACTCTATACCGTCGAGGTATTGTCCGCTTTGGCCTACTAGCCTCACGGTTTTATCCCTTTCTAACAGTGATCGGCTCCAGAATGGAGGACTTCCCGGGCAGGTCACCCATCCCAGTACTGCTCCCCATTAAGCACGCTTAACTTCGGAGTTCTTTACAAGAACTGAGCCGATACTTCAAAAGGCGCCTCGGTGATATAGAGTACAACTTAACTATATTTGAGGGTGTTACAATCTACCCCTCTTATATAGGCGACGTCCTCGTCGCTGGGCACATATAGCACGCAATCACGCAATCAAGCCCCCAGGCAGGTAGGACTCTAGAGGTGGCCCCTACAGGCTCAAGAGGTGGCTCCCACTACGTAGCACTTTGCTCCATTACGGACTCAAGAGGTGGCTCCCATAGCGTAGCACTTTGCCCTGCATGGCACTTAGTTCCCACACTTCCGGCTGGGGTATAGCTCTGATACCATTCTGTCACGCCCCGTACTCTATACCGTCGAGGTATTGTCCGCTTTGGACTACTAGCCTCACGGTTTTATCCCTTTCTAACAGTGATCGGCTCCAGAATGGAGGACTTCCCGGGCAGGTCACCCATCCCAGTACTGCTCCCCATTAAGCACGCTTAACTTCGGAGTTCTTTACAAGAACTGAGCCGATACTTCAAAAGGCGCCTCGGTGATATAGAGTACAACTTAACTATATTTGAGGGTGTTACAGAGACTAAACAAATTTCACTGTTCTGAAATTTTCTACAGGGTTATAGCAAAAAAATTTATGTTCATATTCTCACAAAATTCAGAACAGTCAAGTAGAATCTATACCTTTTTACATAAGGGTATACGTTTATCAGACGCCAATACCCATAGTTACTTAGTAGGATTTACTATTCTGTTTCAGATTTAGTTGACACCTTTTTACATAAGGGTACACGTTTATCAGTCCCCAGTACCCCTAGTAACTCAGTGAAACTAACCTTTTAGTTTTTCAAACCAAGAAGCTTCATGACATAGATTCACATGATCTTTGATAGAGAACCCAGTTTCAGCGCATTTTTCCATTGCTCTGCCTGCCATCAGCATTTTTTTTTTAACTCCGGTCAATCCCTGAAGGTCAAGACAAGGGGAAGCGATCAACCCTACAAAATAGGGAAGAAGCGCTCCACCCCCGAATGACGGACAGGTAAATTTTCATATATATAATTCCAAAAAAGGGGGAAATACAAAAAGGACGCTCATCGACGAAATGAGGGACACCCAATCTTATCCAAACGATAGGGCCCTTTAACAACATGTGGTAAATCCGACCAAGAAGACCAAGAGGAAGGTACAGAAAGGAAGCAACCAAGCCCAGCAAGCGAGTCAGTCACTTGGTTAGCTTCCCTAAATACATGAGAAATCGAAACATGCATAGACCTAAGCAATTCCTCCAATTGGTAGAGGACCACGCTGAGACGCCAAGGATGAGGAGATTGGCCTGAGATGATGTCGGCCAATACACGGGAATCCGTCTCCACAGATACAGTGTGGAACCCATGCTCCCTGCAAAGAGAAAGGCCATCACGAAGTGCTAATGCTTCAGCATCCAAGCTGGATGTAACATGTGGATATGCTGCTGCAAAAGCAAGAATGAGGCAGCCATCTGAATTTCGAAGAGCACCCCTGCCCCCTGCAAGACCAACACCGCGCTTGAAAGCCCTATCCACATTAAGCTTAAGACGGCCAGAGGGGGGCGGAAACCATCGAATATGACATGGAGGAGTAGGCTGCGGCTCCACTAGAGAGAGGCCATGAGTTGATGAGCACCCGTTGCGGAGATAGGAGTGGCCTTCCTTTGAAAGAGAAGGCAGAGGATATAGCCCGGACGGACTGCAGCACCCTACAAATGATATTCCGAGCATTCATAGGCTGACCATCAAACCGATTATTGTTCCTGCTTAACCAAATTTCCCACAAGGTGGCCAAGAAAATACACCTAGAAAGGTGACCAGCCAAGGAGGACAGATGAAGACTGTGCAAATAACCGAAGATCTCCAAGCTAGGAATAGTAGCCGTGGGGCATTGGAACTGAAGAAGACCGAAAAACGCAGACCACACCTCTGTTGCGATATTGCCAAGGAAGAAAAGATGGCTGGTAGACTCAGCATGTGGATGGGTGCAGCAGTTACATTTTGAACATAGTGGAACACCACAAGCCGCAACAGCCTCATCCACCGGGATGCATTCACGGATGACCCTCCAAGATAGAACCGACCATTTGATGGGAATGTGGCTGTGCCATAGCAAATCCCAGTGCAAGGATGGGGCTGCGGACAGCAAGCTTCGTACAGAACGTGAAGAGAAGTTGCCATCAGCTGAAGGGGTCCATAACCACCTATCCGAAGATGTGGAAGATCCATGGGCCATCGCTAGCAGCCCCTCAGGACAAAACTGTTGGGCAGTAGCAAGACAATCCAACCCTTGGCCTGTGAAAGCAGCCTGCAGCGAACAAAGCTTGTTGGGTATATTGGACCAGACCTCAGGTGGAATGTAGTGCTGGAGGGGAATATCTCCCACCCAAGTGTCAAACCAAAAGTATACACGGGGGGGGCTGTCCACATAAGCAAAGACACGGTGGTTCTGGTGAATTAATCCTGCTGCCACCATCCAAAGTTTCTTGTCTGCCATTAAGGCCAAGGAGAAGGGAGCAGTAGAAAAATGGTGGGACCACAGGTGCTTAGCCCTAAAGAAATCAGCCCACAAGGAGTTGGACGTGATCACTTTCCATAGTAACTTAGTCCTGAGTGCCACTTGCATGGAAGGGAGATGAAGTACACCAAGGCCTCCACAAGCAGTTGGCCTAGAAATTTTTTCCCATGACTTCCAATGCTTCTTAGGAGACCCTTCATAGGAGCCCCAAAAGAAATTAGCCAGAAGCTTGTGAAAACCTTTGAAGATGGAAGGAGGGACAGTAGCACAAGAAAGTGTATAAATGGGCACCGCCGAAAGAACATGCCGAATAAGAATTAGACGACCTCCCGCAGATAGAAAGTTGGACTTCCAAGATTGAAGCTTGGCCGCAGCTTTGGAGAGAATGTACGAGAAATGTACCGATTTAGGCCGTCCAGCATGAAGGGGGATCCCCAAGTATGTGAATGGGAGGGAGGACTTCCTGAAGCACGTCAACTGAGCAATCGAATTAGAAAAAGAATCCGGTGCGCCCGGGGCTACCATAAAGGAGCTCTTCGAAGAGTTGATAAGTTGACCCGAGGCAGTCTCATATTTCTTGAGAAATTTCAATAATTCCCGCAGATGGCGCTTAGTCCCGTTTGAGAATATCAGAGTGTGATCCGCATATAGGAGGTGAGATACCATAGGGCATCTAGAAAGGGTTTGGTAGTATCCACCTCGGCTGCCAGCAAACAAACCGGACATGCCGCGGCTTAATGCTTCTTCTGCCAGAATGAACAGGGCTGGGGCTAGCGGGTCACCTTGGCGGAGTCCTCTAGAAGACTTGAAGAACCCATGAGCTTGGCCATTGAGAAGGACAGAAAACCAAGAATTGGTGAGCAGCGGTTCAATAAGAGAGATGATGGGAAGACCAAACCCAAATTTTCGTAGCACCGCAAAAATAAAGGCCCACTCCATACTGTCATATGCCTTTGCCATGTCAAGTTTGAAGATAACATTCCTGCCTCTGCACTGAGTGCCAAGATGTTGAACCATTTCCTTAGCCAAAGAAATATTTTCAATAATGTGACGACCTTGCACAAAGGCTCCTTGTTGCTCAGATATCAAACGCGGAAGAATGCAAGCAAGACGGCCACTAATAACTCGTGAGATGATCTTGAACATGAAATTGCATAGGCTAATCGGCCGGAAATGGGAACAAGAAGTCGGGTTTTCGACCTTCGGAATGAGAGCAATGAGAGATGACGTGAAGCTCCGTGGAAGTGGATGTCCACAAAAGTAAGCTTGCACGGCCGCCACCACATCCTTATCAATAAAATCCCAGCAGCCCTTAAAGAAATGACCAGTAAACCTATCCGGGCCTGGTGCACTATCAGAAGACATGGCAAAGACCACATTTTTGATTTCTTCATAGGGGGGCACCGCAGACAGAACAGAGTTATCCTCTTCAATCAGCAGGGGAGGAATAGCTGCCAATATTTCCGGGTGGATAAAGTGCGGAGACGATGAGAAGGCCTCAGAGAAATGCGAGACCATCATGTTGGCAATGGCATCAGGTTGGTTGACAATACCCCATCATCCCCACGCAACTCGGAGATAGTGGTGCGGATACGATGTGAAGCCGCATATGCATGGAAGAATTTGGTATTACGATCCCCTTTAGCAAACCACTTGAGTCTAGACTTTTGGCGCCAAAACATTTCCTCCATAGTGAGCACATGGTCTAATTTATCTTTAGCTGCAATAAAGGCTGCATGATGCGCATCCGAAGGTTGTAAGTCAAATGCTTCTTGCGACTGGTGAAAAGCACCTTCAGCCTCCTACACATTAGCAAAGATATTATGGAAGGTATTGAGGTTCCAATACCTATAAAATTCCTTCATGTGTTTAAGCTTCAAAGCCATGGCAACCAAGGGAAAAGAAGATGTAGGAGCCGCTGCCCACGTTGCCCGGGAGTCGGAGAGAAATTGGGCATGGGTCTTCCACATTTGTTGGAAACAAAACCTCGATGGCCTCCTAGGCAGTTGGTCCGCCAAAGACAAAAGAAGCGTACGATGATCACTGCATGCCCGAGATAAATGACGAATGAGAATTGGGGGGCAAGATAAAGACCAGTCCCCATTAAAAAGAACCCGGTCTAGTCTGGCCCAAATGCCATTCGCTCGTTGCCCATTATACCAGGTGAATGGCTCCTTTGAACCCTGCATCTTGAAGCCCAGCTGTAGCCACACAAGCCTGGAAGTTAGACATGGATAAAGAAAAGGCCCGTTTCCCCCCACGTTTCTCGTCAGGGTGAAGGATACTATTAAAATCCCCTCCGACCAACCACGGACAGTCACAGGTAGCAGCAAAGTCAACTAGATGGTCCCACAAGATGCGACGATCCGGTAAGGAGCAGCTAGCATGCACAATAGAAAGAAGAATAGTGCAGTCCATAGCTAAGGTAACCGAAACCGTGACATGCTGGTCCGATGAGTTGACGAGAGAGACATCAATAGAATCTTGCCAAAGAACCCATATACGACCTTTCTCGGTCGAATTAGCTAAACAATATTTCATACGTAACTTCCTGCGGTACCTTTCCATCATATTAGTAGGGAGCTTAGGTTCAATGATTCCCAGCAGACGTAGGTCATAAAGGTGAATAAGAGACTTCAACCTGCAAACCGATTTGGCGTTCCCCACTCCTCTAATATTCCAAAGGAGGGCTTTCATTGGAAGAAGACAGGATGGGACCACTTGACACAATTCTTCTGTGGCTTCCACGAGTGGTGACCCCAGGTGGACCGGACGGATTGGCTTGAGATTTCCTCACAAAGGAAGTGTGAGCAACGGTGGGGTTAACCCCATTGGAGGAAGGTTCGAATCCTGGAACAGGAAGGGCCCGGACAAGCAGAGAGGGGAAGGAAAGCGAACCCCCATCCGAAGAGTAGGGGGACACAACATCCTCTGGTGTGGACTCACCATGGCCAACTTGAGTAGAAGCGGCAGGAACATGGGCGGCACCAAGTGTAGTGGCATGGAGGCTAACACTGGCCAAAAGCTTGGTAGTGAGTGGCGAAACAGCGTCCGCAGGGAGTTCCACTGTGACAGCCGGCAAAGAGGCATGCAGGGGGTGGGACCCCACATCTACACTGGTGGCCGTTGCAGAGGAAGCCTCCCGGAGGCAATTGTCTGAAGGATGAGCACAGTGCGCTGTCAAGGAAGGGATAGCAGCCTGAATCGTGGGTGGATCCCCCACGGACGTGGGGCCACCTGTAGCAAGAGAGGATTCAGCAGCTCCAGAGAATTGACCAGAGGAAGGATGGCCCACCAGGGGGCATTCCACTTCGGCACACTCTGAAGGTACCAAAGGCTCAGAGCCTAGCTGTGTAGGACCTCCTGCAGCAACAGAAAGGGACATTCCTGAGGCGAGCCATCGCAAATCCCCATTCACCTGACACAGTGCAGAAGATGGAGTGGCCTTGTTAGAAGGAAGTGCCTTGGGGGTCTTGCTGCGGAGCTGAGGAACAGGTGGAGACGAGCCCGAAGCAGGGACACTCGACAGTGAAGCAGGATGACTGTTGGGACCTTGCGCCAAGGAGGAACCAACAGCAGGGGGCCCCTCCGGCAGCTTCGAACACTTGGCAGTGGGGTGCCCCAGCCGCTTACAGGCAGAGCAGAAGACAGGGAGGCGTGGGTAAGCTACCTCCTGCCAACGGCCTATAGCTCCACCAGTGCCAATCCAAAGCCTGTGGGGAGGCTTTTTGGAAACATCTAACTGTACGCATACTCTCGCCGCCGCGGACCGGGTAAGACACATGGAATTTCTATCAACCTTGAGCGGTTCTCCAATGCATCCAGCTAGAGAGAATAGCATAGGTTCGTTATAGAAGTTGGCGGGAAGCTTAGGGAACTCCAGCCAAACAGGGACTAGTGGTGAATCTTCCTCGTCGGAGAAATCCATGAACCATTTGAAGAATTGCATAGGTCTCCCTTTCACAAACAATGTCTCCTTCAGGAGCACTTGTAGATAGTCTTCCTTGTGTAGATCTAATTAAAAATCCACTTGGAACAAAGAAGAAAAAGCATGAGAAGAAAAAGCATGCACGAGGTGCAAACAAGGAGATGTGATCGCCAGAGACGCGAGGGCCTCAAAGGATATAACAAATAATCAATGGAGGGATCGCGATATAAATACCTTAAATGCGGGGAAGATTGTGAGTGCTTCCTTCTCTTCCAATCGGCCGGCCGATGAAGAGAGTTCTTTCTATTGATTACCCTTGCAAAACAATCAAACACCAACAAAGAATATGGAATTAGAACATAGTGAGCGTAGCATCAATTCTTAAAAGATATGGGCATGTAAAATTGTGTGAGAACACACCTTATGGGTGGTTGCCCTTAAACCCCTATGCAAAGAGGGTAGGGAATATATGATGAATGTATGATATATATATGCAAAGATAAAAGATGTGCAAGAGTGCACTGTGGGGAGTTTCTCATACTCAACGTGGTTGAGTGATATGGGATTAACAGTAAAGGGAAGGATGATGCATGCATGCATATATGAACACGAAGAATAAAATAAAACAGAGGAGAAAGGAAAGGGACGAAGGCATCTGCTATTGCTCCTTTGGGCTTTGATATGCAATGGGGAGAGAGCTTCAAAAGATGAGGGACGTTGTGAACACAACAGCTCCTCCTTCAGCCAATGCAGCAACAGCAGCCCCTGCGAAAGAAAAGAAGAAAACAGAAAACCAGAAAACTAAAAAGGGGAACGAGAACGTCGGAGAAAAAGAAGAGGGCGGGAACCTGTATAACAGAGCCGAAGGGCTCTATTAATAGGATCGAATCACATAGATAGAAGGATAAGAATAGGCAAGAGTCTAACATGGGAAAGATAAGAATGGGCAATGTGACCAAACAAAGCAGGGACTCTCTGGGAAAGGCTGCGTTTGTTTAGAACACGAAAGTGAAACACGACTTGGACAAGGGCGTTAATTCAAAATATTCAAAACATGGTCATTTTTTATTTCTCAATATTAGTTTCTCATTTTTTAGGTGGAGGTGCATCATACTGTGCTGATTCTAATGACTATTTTTGCGCATTTTTCTGACACCCGGAAGGCCACCAAATCACCTCTGTAAGAGGGTTGAAAAATATTATTAAAATAATCAAATGAAAGTGACGCCCTCCCCATATGTCGTTACTTCTAATTTTTTAATTTTTATTTTATTAAAACTCAAAATAACGTCTCATTCTTGATCGTTAATTCTCAAAAAAATCCGAAAAAGGTTCAGAAAAATCCAAAAAAATGAAATTTTGAAAGAAAGGACGCCCTTCACTATAGTCGTCGATTTTCTTTTATTTTTTTTAATTTTCTTAAAATAAAATGACGCCCCTCTTCAAGTCGTTATTCCTGAAAAAATTCAAAAAATAGAGAAAAATATCCATAAAATCTAGAAAAATAGGGAAAAGGCCCAAAAAATACAGGAAAATAGGGGGAAATAAAAAAAGGGAGAAAAAGGGGAGAAATCCAACAAAAGTGAGAAAAACCACTCAAATAAAGCTAATTTGAGGGTCAAATTGGGGCATTACAAGGTAATATGAGATATGCTCAAAATGATGTCAATTTTGGCGTGTCTACAGCTGCCCCGCCTTGACGTCTGCTTTGCAAGGGAGCAGAGCAAACTGAAAAGTAGATGCCAAGGTGTGATGAGACACGCAACCAACATCACTTGATGAGAATGAAATCAAAAGCTCGAGATGAAGCAATCTCGGGAAATTCAATGAAATCAACGATGTTCGGATAAAAGAGGGAGTGTGCACGGGGGCACGACGGAGAATGATCAACTTCCAGCGCGGTGGAAGCACCCCAGGTCACAAACCTGTAGGTTTCACCATTGGGGAGCGGTTACCAGCCAATGTGGACGTGCTGCAGCCAAGGTGGATCAAGGAAAGGATTGAAATAAGATGATAGAAATCAAACAATGAGCTTTCGAGAAAATGACCCAAAACAGTGACAAAACGAACTGAGGATTCCATCAGCAATGAATATCTCATATCTGGAAAGATTAAGATCAATTTGACTCTCCAAATCAGCTTATCAGAATGATTTTCCAAAAATTGATTCAAAGTCCTACATGAATGCATGCTGGGTTTTAAAGGGAAAAGTAAAAACAAATTAAAATATAAGATAATCAAGGATAATATTGTTAAGCTATCCAAACTGAGTCAAGAAACCCATTCTGCGAGCTGATACTAAGCCGAAGCCTGTTTATCCGCGCACCAACTCGCAAAAGGGAACCATTGTCCCCAGTCTTGGACGGCTCAACGGCCTATCCGTATGACTAAGATGCCTCTGGAATCGTCATCGTTTTTGATGAAGGGGAACTCAAATTCCAGATTTACCAAAGCCACAAGGTCCTTGATATAATCTAATAGCGTATGTAACATATAGTAGGAATGCATACAGGGAGAGATGGAGCAATAAGCATGGGAGAACAGAGAAATGAGGTGCAAGCACCGTGGGGCTTGGATGATGATGCCCAGTCGGTGGGACCAAGAGCCTCTTCCTGCGCTCAAAGATTCATCAGCCAAGATATAAAAGATAACAAGCAATGAATAAGGCATTTAAGCATAGCAAGCATAGCATGAATCAAAGCACCAATAGCATGTATGTATCATATCATGAATAGCATTCAAGTGTGCACAGCGTGAAAGGCATGAATAACATTTAACATAGATAGCATCATTAAAGCATAGATAGCATAGCATCATTGTTTGTTGTTTGTCATGAGGATGACAACTTGGCTAATCAAGATTTGGAGTTGAATAATCAAGATCTGATAATACCCATCGGCGGAGTGATCAGCAAGATTTGATAAAAAAGATTTGGAGATGAATAATCGGAGTAATGCGTAGCAAATTATGAAGATGTGATCAATTGTGAACATGGGAAGAATCAAAAAGTAGATGGCAATGAATGGAGAGGACTCATCCCGTGCTCTTGGTCCTTGCAAAGTTGTTGTTCCTACAAAAGCACCATCAGAAAAATGCAATGCAATTTTTTTGGGATATTGAAATATGCAAATTTTTATGAGTTTTTTAAAAAAGATATTTAATTTTTTATGGATTTTTTGGAAGATCTAATTTTTTTTATGGATTTTTGAAAATATTCAATTTTTTTTGGATCTTGCTTAGGAAATATTCAACTTTTTCTCTTTTTTTCACCAGAAATATTTTTTTTAGATTTTGGTTTAGACATTGCTAAAGCAGCATCAGAGGGTGTTTAAACCACTGGCTAAGGGTCTTTGTTCCTTCCCCTTTCGCTAAAAACTGCCCAAAGCCAGGCGTGCATTTAAAGGTGCCCCTACCAAGGCCATACCCGAGAAACATTCGGTCTTAGAGGGAGAAGAGAAGAATAATTGAGGATAAGCTTTATGCAGGATGGGAGATGTCGGGACTCGAATTCCTTCCAAGGTGTTTCCCCTCAAAGAGGTAGTCTGTTGCGCTGGGGCTTTGTGCCTTTGATTTTTAGACCCTTTACATGCATACTAGGATTTTCCCTGCGGAGACTTTGCCACTCTTGTCATGCCATAATTCATAATTTTACTTTTATCAAAATTTTGACTTGATTTTTCATGATAGCCCTTTCGGGCGAGATATATATCATTAAAATTTATATGAAAACTCATATTGATTTTGGGTCAAGACTGCCCCTATTTGAGACTCCTCTCGTATTGGGGATTACCGAGGTTGGTCATCTCATCCGTCAACCTCTTGTCCCTGCATTCGGCCGAGTAAAGAAGAGAAAAGACTTTCAGAAATTCTGATGGCATGGCCAAAGTAGCAACGGTGTTTTATCCAAAGGAGCCGGCTAAAGGGCGCCGTGAAGTGTGTGCGGTGCCCAGCTAAGGGTCGCTCTTAACAAGCGGGGAAAGAATGTCGAATTCCCAGTGCGGGGTTCTTATTAACCAATGGTGCTGCAGAAGCAAGCCTAAAGACTCTTTTTGAGATTTAGTTAAAGATACGACCTAGGATAAAGGCCTAAAATACCACTCTTAATCTTGTTAAGAAGCACTTCATTTTTAAAAATCATGCGTGAAGCAATGAGATAATGTTATCATAAAAATGTGTACTTACGCCAATATGTTACCTTGCAACCTTTGTAGAAGCAACTATCAAAGGCGAGGTTGATCATCGTGGGGTAGTCCTCTTTAGCAGAAGCAAAGGATTTGGAAGTGGCTTAACAAGAAGGAGTGGTGCTAAGACCAGACTCAGACGAATAAGGAGAAAAGGAAGAGAGGCGAGGGCTAGAACTCCCTCGTTAAGGCGTGGAGACCCTGATCACATGAAAGGTCTACAGAAGAAGCAGAGAATTTGAAGGAGGAGTGAGGACTAAAGCCTCGAAAGTAGTGAGAAAAAGGGCAGATGCCCAAGGCAGTGGATGTGGAAGAAGTTGGGTCAGACCCAGGATTAGGGGGAATCAGAAGAAGAAATTGATAGATGGAAAGAGGCGGGTCTGGAGGGTCTGGCGGCAGAGGAGGAGAATCGTGATAGGAGGAATCCGGAGGCTCTAGAGGGATAAGATATCGAGGGACGCGGTGCCCTGGGAAGAAACATGGAAAAAGATGATGGAAGAGGAGGAAGAAAATGAAGGATGTGATGCCCTCGAAGAGCAGAAAGATGAATCGGAAGAAAGATGGAGGGTCCGGAGGTTCCGGAGGAAGCAAATGGAAAGGGGCGTCATGCCCTGGAAAAAGATAGAAAGAATACGATGGAGAATCCGGAGGTTCCGGAGGGATGAAATCAGGAAGGGCGTCATGCCCTAAAAGGAGGGGTAAAACACCTGGAGGTACCAGGGAAATAGCAGAAAGGGGAACGCGATGCCCTGGGGGAAGAGAAAGATCCGGAGGTTCCGGAGGAATGAGATGGAAAGGGGCGCGATGCCCAAGAAGGAAGTCCGGAAATTCCGGGAGAATGAGATGAAAAAGGGCGCGATGCCCTAGCAGGATAAAGGAGAAATCCGGAGGGTCCGGGTGCAGGAGTTGGAAAGGGGCGCGATGCCCTGAGAAGAGATTGGAAAGGTGACAATGCCCGAGCAATGAAGATGAATAGGATGGGAAATGCGGGATATCCGGAGGTGCCGGAAGGCGGGGAAGATACGGGTCCGGAAACCCGGGAAAGGAGAAGTGCAATTGCATGCAATAGGATGGATGCGATGAATGCAGTGAATGCGTGAATGCAATGAGATGCAAAGAACATGAAGAATGTGAAGGGCGAGAGGATGAGATCCTCCTCCTTACCCCTGGAGTGGCCCATGAAGAATCGGTGACAGAGGAGAATATGGGTGGAGTTGAATGGAAGGTGGATAAAAGAGTGGAAGGCCCCTTAGCACCAAGATAACTGTCCCTCCACGGCAGTGAAAGTGTATAGCCAATCGGCCCAAAGAAAGAAGCTTCAATAATAAATGACAACCCTCTTGAAGAGTGGAGAGTAATAATGTGAGGGAGTTGGGACAGGAAGCATTGTCATGCCCATTGATTGCGGCATATAAAGAATGTTGACAAAAATGGGCATTCGCCCCTTGTATGGAAGAATGAATTCATGATTTGAAAGTTGGAACAAGGGGTGCCCTGCCCTGCCCTTGGGTGGCATCAACGCTTAGCATTCTTTTCTAGCGAGCAGTGGCGGCTTGACCTCTTCAGCCGTGCTTGGCACAATAACCCGGATTGGCATCCGGAAAATGAACTCTTGCATCTTGAACTGCGCGGCAGTGGCCAAATTCTTCTTTCGCGGCTCTTGATCATCCTCGGCACAAGTGTTTGTAGCAGCGCTCCCCTTCCGAGTAGTAAAGGGAGGTGAAGCGGAGGTGGGAGGCTTCGTGGATGGTGGGGGTGTAGTGGAAGGCGTTGGAGAAAGGATAAGTGGAGGCGGAGGTTCAAACACGTCGAGCTTCTCCCTTTGCTCGGAAGCAGTTTGGGTTGGCTCGAGTGCAAAAAAGGGTTGATCCTGCTCAGGATTAGCCACGGGTAATAGGTTAAGTGGTCAGTAGGGGTAGTTGGGTTTGGTGTTAAAGGTGTAATAGAGGGTTGAATTGGGGAAAGTTCGACGTTAGGCTCGGTGGAGGCCGATGGTGTGGAGGCTGGCATAACTGGTGGAGGTGTAATTGGTGGAGGTGTAATTGGTGGAGGTTTGGTGCGGAGAAAACGCCGAACGGGGCGAGCGGTGTTAGGAGGAGGAGACTCAAGATGCGCCGGCGTGGGTGATTGAAGTACCGACCCATCATCGTAACACCAAGAGGTCTCGGAAATAGGGGTTGGATTAGGGACGGTGGCTTTGTCCTGAGCAGGGGGTTCATCAAATGATAGTGGGGGAAGCGGGAAGCGAAGGAAACTCGGAAGGGGTGCCTGCAAAGCTTCATCGTATGTTGCCTCGAATTCTCCAATTGCCGGTTCTTCATCATCAAATTCAAGTGGACATCGTAGTGGAGGCGTATATGTGGATGGAGGAATGTAATGATGTTGCGTATGTGGAGGTGGAAGGCCATATGAATGAAGTGTGCGGACGGGTGGAGGGTGGACGGTGTCCACTTGAGCGTTGAAATCTGCCGGCTCTTGCTTGCTTGAACTGCCGATACCATAGTCATCCATCCTATCTTTCCAATCTTTCTCCATTTTTGTAATATCATTCAGAGCGGCATGAAGGGGATTGACTGGAGTAAGAGGAGCGGGCCGTGGGCTCGTAACCCTCTTTAATTGTTCCTCCATTAAAGTGACATTGTCAAGAAGAGTTTGTTGGAGGGGTATGGCTTGAGCAACCAAGGGTTGGCAGGGCCTTGAAGGAGGGGCCGCATAAGAAGGCCGTGGAGGGGGATGAATGGGCCGACCCGTAGAAAAACCCGGATGGGCCGGATTGCAAGAAATAAATGGGCCTTGGGGCCGTGATGGAGGAGGAATAGAAGGAGGCGGGTGTCGGACCCCCCGAGGAGGAATGTGAATAGGATGAGATGGGTGATGGGCTACCTAGGTAGGAATGTGAATTGAAGAGGGAGGTGGGTGATGGGCCACCCGAGTAGGCATATGAGTAGACAAGGGAGGTGGGTGATGGGCCACCCGCATAGGATTGGAAGGAGAATGAGAAGAATGCGATTAATGAGATGCACCCCCAACAACGGCCTTAAGGGCTTGGATTTGTTGAGGGGTGAGATGATCTAATGCATGAATGATTTGGGAGACCTTCTCATCATCGGGAGGAGACGGTCCCGAAGGAGTAGTGGCTCGTGATTGAATAGGGGGGCCATAAGATTGGACATTGCCCATGGGCCGGGCATGACCATAAGAATGAGAATGTGGTCCCTTGAAGATATGGAGAGAATGATGTTGAAATTGAGGACTATAAGATGTGCACGGTTGTGTATCCTCATGAATTGAATTAAACATGTTAGTTTTCTTATCATGGTAAGCCATTATGCAATCAATGTTTCAAGCAAAAATAACTTGCAAAGAAGCACACAAGTTGGAATAGTGATTTTACTTTACTTAAACTTTGGTGAATCAATGACTTTTGCAAATAGATATGCTCACTCAAGGGGTGAACCTAGTTTCAAATGAGGTTTAACTTCGGTGCCAACTAGGAACACTCTCTCACCATGCTTAGGCCAACTAACCCGGGACTTCAAGGGTACAACCTGCCCGGCGTCCGTGAGGGAATCCACGGGTGCGGGGACTTACGGAGGCTTGGTTTAGGAATTTCCGGTCCAAAGAGACGGAGCGCTCAATGGAGGGTCGTTCCTTCACCAAGAGGGTGTGTGACTCCTAAAGATGTGGGGAGAGGAGGTCTCCCAAACCAATGCAAGTGGATGAATGCAGCAGGATATGCGTGAATCAAACAATAAGCCAGAGCAATCAGTATAATAATCAATGCAACACGGCTCTAAAAAAACACAGGAAAGAAACGACCTAGGGAAGGTCGCTATAAACAAAATAGACGACCGTGTGACGGTCGTGAATCACTGTGGGAGCCCACAGGCAGGGTAAAAATGCGCCTTAGAAGGAGGCGCTACAAATGAAAGAAACGCGTCTGGGTGAGGGCGTCAAATCCAGGGGCACGCACGGCCAACTAAAGAAACGCCTTGTGGAGAGGCGCATCTATGACAAGAGACGCCTCTATGAGGGGCGTTAATTCTTTTTGTCTCCAGAAACAGCCCTCTACCGGCCAGCAAAAACCAATCAGGAGGATAATCACAGTCACAGTATAATCATGGCAATCAATAACATGCAACAGAGTATAACATGCTCATCAAAATTTTGGATAAGTGGAATTTCGAAATAAAATCCAACAAATTAGCCAATCATAAGTGGGGAAGGTACTACGCGTAGCACGAAAGGAGGCGCACCGTGGGTGCAAAAGGGGAGATGGCACACGTGGGTGCCCAAGGGAAAGGGTAATCAAATGAAAAAAAATAAAAGGAGTCCCACCGTGATCGCTAATTTGTAGATCTAATTAAAAATCCACTTGGAACAAAGAAGAAAAAGTATGAGAAGAAAAAGCATGCACGAGGTGCAAACAAGGAGATGTGATCGCCAGAGACGCGAGGGCCTCAAAGGATATAACAAATAATCAATGGAGGGATCGCGATATAAATCCCTTAAATGCGGGGGAGATTGTGAGTGATTCCTTCTCTTCCAATCGGCCGGCCGATGAAGAGAGTTCTTTCTATTGAATACCCTTGCAAAACAATCAAACACCAACAAAGAATAGGGAATTAGAACATGGTGAGCGTAGCATCAATTCTTAAAAGATATGGGCATGTAAAATTGTGTGAGAACACACCTTATGGGTGGTTGCCCTTAAACCCCTATGCAAAGAGGGTAGGGAATATATGATGAATGTATGATATATATATGCAAAGATAAAAGATGTGCAAGAGTGCACTGTGGGGAGTTTCTCATACTCAACGTGGTTGAGTGATATGGGATTAACAGTAAAGGGAAGGATGATGCATGCATCCATATATGAACACGAAGAATAAAATAAAACAGAGGAGAAAGGAAAGGGACGAAGGCATCTGCTATTGCTCCTTTGGGCTTTGATATGCAATGGGGAGAGAGCTTCAAAAGATGAGGGACGTTGTGAACACAACAGCTCCTCCTTCAGCCAATGCAGCAACAGCAGCCCCTGCGAAAGAAAAGAAGAAAATAGAAAACCAGAAAAACAAAAAGGGGAACGAGAACGTCGGAGAAAAAGAAGCGGGAGGGAACCTGTATAACAGAGCCGAAGGGCTCTATTAATAGGATCGAATCACATAGATAGAAGGATAAGAATAGGCAAGAGACTAACATGGGAAAGATAAGAATGGGCAATGTGACCAAACAAAGCAGGGACTCTCTGGGAAAGGCTGCGTTTGTTTAGAACACGAAAGTGAAACACGACTTGGACAATGGCGTTAATTCAAAATATTCAAAACAGGGTCATTTTTCATTTCTCAATATTATTTTCCCATTTTTTAGGTGGAGGTGCATCATACTGTGCTAATTCCAATGACTATTTTTGCGCATTTTTCTGACACCCGAAAGGCAACCAAATCACCTCTGTAAGAGGGTTGAAAAATATTATTAAAATAATCAAATGAAAGTGACGCCCTCCCCATATGTCGTTACTTCCAATTTTTTAATTTTTATTTTATTAAAACTCAAAATAACGTCTCATTCTTGGTCGTTAATTCCCAAAAAAATCTGAAATTGCTTCAGAAAAATCCAAAAAAATGGAATTTTAAAAGAAAAGACGCCCTTCTCTATAGTCGTCGATTTTCTTTTATTTTCTTTTAATTTTCTTAAAATAAAATGACGCCCCTCTTCAAGTCGTTATTTCTGAAAAAATTCAAAAAAATAGAGAAAAATGCCCATAAATCCAGAAAAAAAGGGAAAAAGCCTAAAAAATACAGGAAAATAGGGAAAAATGAAAAAATGGAGAAGAAAAAGGAGAAATCTAAGAAAAGTGAGAAAAACCACTCAAATAAAGCTAATTTGAGGGTCAAATTGGGACATTACAAGATAATATGAGATATGCTCAAAATGATGTCAATTTTGGCGTGTCTACACCTTGCAGAGGAACTTGATCAACAAATGCCTGTTGTCCAAGGCGCTAAGCACAAAGTCCATGTGGAAACGAAACCTCTGCGCAATGTGAGCCCTAATCTCCTGGAATGGAGGTCTACCACGGGGCGTCCTTGCAATGACAGCAAGATCTAGAGGCCCACAGGATTCCCTAATCTCATCAGCAGAAAAGAACACTGCTGGCTCTCCCGCATCGGTGAAAGCAGGGGGGTGCCGAAGCAGCTTTAGCGATGGAGGAACAATGGTGTTCATGACGACCTGTGCAAAGGAAGGGCTGGCAGTCATGGGAGGCGAACCAGGAAGGGCTCCCGCAGCGGTACCACCTGCGGACGCTAGAGGACGAGGACCCGAAGCCCAAGGAGAGGCCCTAGCAGGCGCTCCTGATGCTAGAACGGAAGGACAGCTTGGTCGCGGAAGAATTCCATGGACTGCCGGCAGCACCTGGGAAGAGGACGGCACCGCCTTGTAAAGAAGAAGCATCGGTCTCCGGCAAAACAACAGAGGACGAAGGCGGTGCAGCAGCAGGAAGGTCATCGGAAGATGGAGGACCGTCGAGGAAACTTGGAGGAGGCGCCGCAGTCACTGCAGCACCTCCGGCAAGAAGGCAAGGCTCAGACTCCCTACCGTCGAGGCCATTGGGACCTGACTCCAACGGGGAGGCGACCAAGGATGTTGCAGAACCTCCAGGGAAGGAGGTGGAGGCATCACAGGCTACGGAGGGGGATTTCGAATGCATATCCGCAGCACCCATACATATGTGGCTCAAGGTTGGAGCTGCCGTACCCCCTGAGAAGACCGCTTCAGGAGGGGAAGCGCCACTGTGTGGAGCAAGCTTCGACGAAGGAGCCGACGGGGCATGGCGAGGCCGGTGAGGGGACGCCCTTCCTCCTCTGCCACCGGCCATGGCCGGAGGCCACGGGCGGGAACAGCAGACCAGAACGGGAAAAGGGGGGGGGGACGGGATTTAGGAGAGAGAAAGTGAAAACGGATTGCCTAGTGGTCCTCTTTGGACCGTTTCCATCAGCATATTTGACTATTCGTTTTAACACAGATGCCCATTTGATTTTCAGATAGAGTTGTTTAAAAATAATACACATTTCTGGGGTTCTCAACCAAGTTATCCTGAAATTAGATGCATTCAGTTTCTAAAAGGCTCCATTAGACATGACATGATCAATATGGTTGAGATCTATTAAAGAGTCATCATCAGATTCTTTTCATTGAATTTGGTCTCTACTCTCTAAAGATTGTTAAATTTAAACCATCAGCTCATTCATGGACACTATTGCTTCTTATAAGAGAAGTCTTCTGATTTTAGCAGCTTCGGTTAATGAATGAACTAGTTTGTCATTTATTCAGATGGTCAAGAGAAATATAAGTGCTTGATGTCAAAAGATGGAAATAGATGAGAAATATCAAGCAAGAATTTTCAAATGATCAAGAGGACAAGTTTAGAACAGACAGAGTGTGTTGAACAAAGAGTTGACATTGGGTGTCGACATTATTCAGAATCTAAACTGAAGATCTGTTCTTTTACCAAAAATGTTTTTGAACTTCCCCTATCAAAATGTATGAAATGTTATGATCATGAATGATATTACATGTGAAAACCTTGCCTATATGTTCTAAACACAAAGCTAATGAATATGAATCATCAAGGATGATATGAAAATACACAAACTCCCCCTGACTGTATACATGAGTTTTCAGATATGTATGAGAAATGCCATGTCATATTCTAGATATATGCAATGTTGACCCATGGTACAAGGTGAAGTACAGAGGTCCAAGGGACCGCCATCATGCATGATGTGGGTTTCCAGACAGACATAATCTGTCCTTCTCCCAGCATATCATTTAATATACCGATGGTTTAACCATGAAATGCAGCACATAGTTATGCAAAGACAGTCACTGAAGTTATAACATTTATTGGTGTTCAGAAAACACAGAATACCAAGTGATAATGCAAATCAGAACAAGCATTCAAGCTGAGAATTTACAAAGACCAAGTTCTCTACTTAAAAATTTAAACCTTTCATTGTCAAGAGGCTTGGTGAATATGTCAGCAATTTGCTTTTCAGATGTAATGAACTCTAATTCAATTTCCTTTTTACTTACTTCATCTCTAAGAAAATGGTGTTTTATTTCAATGTGCTTAGTCCGTGAGTGGTGAACTGAATTTTTAGTAAGGGAAATAGCACTGGTGTTATCACATAGAATTGTAATACAACCAATGTTGATATGATAGTCAATAAGCTGGTGTTTAATCGAGAGGACTTGGGCTGCACAGTTTCTTGCTGCCACATATTCTACCTCAGTAGTAGACAAGGCAATAATATGTTGTTTCTTGGATGCCCAAGTCACTAGACAAGCACCTAGATATTGACAATATCCACTAGTGCTTTTCCTATCTATCCTACACCCAACAAAGTATGCATCAGTGTAAGCTATGAGATCTAACTCACACCTAGCAGGATACCATAAACCTAAGTCTAGGGTGCCAGACAGATACCTAAAGATCCTTTTCACAGTTTTTAAGCGTGACTCCTTAGGACGATCTTGAAAACGAGCACACAAACACACTGAAAATTGAATATCAGAATGAGATGCAATAAGATATAACAAGGATCCGATCCTACCATTGTAAAGTTTGGTGTCTACCAATTTACCTTCAGGGTTAGCACCAAGACTGGTTGAACTACCCATTGGTGCAGTGATAGCCTTGAGGTTTTCCAGTTTGAATTTCTTCAATAGATCCTTGATATATTTTTCTTGAGTTATGAACATCCCTTCCTTAGTCTGACAAACCTGTAAACTAAGAAAGAATTTTAGTTCTCCCATTGAGCTCATTTAAAATTCATTGGTCATTAAATCAGAAAACTCCTTACACATGGATGGTTTGGTTGATCCGAACACTATGTCACCTACATATATCTGAACAATCAGAATATCTTTATTACATACCTTTGTGAATAATGTCTGATCTACCTCACCTCTGGAAAATTCTTTTTCTACAAGAAACTTGCTCAATCTATCATACCAAGCTCTGGGAGCTTGTTTCAAACCATAGAGTGCCTTATCAAGTTTGTAAATATAGTCAGGAAAATCAAGACACTCAAAGCTAGGGGGTTGTTTTACAAAAACATCCTCCTTTATTACACCATTTAAGAATGTAGATTTGACATCCATCTGCGAGAGGGTTATTCCTAAGCTGCAAGCAATAGCCAAAAGAATCCTAATGGCTTCCATCCTAGCTACAGGGGCAAATGATTCCTCAAAGTCTATGCCAAATTCCTGGTTATACCCCTGAGCTACAAGTCTAGCCTTATTTCTAACTATATTGCCTAGCTCATCAGTTTTATTTTTGAAAATCCATTTAGTGCCTATTACATTGCCATGTAAGGGTTTAGGAACTAAGTGCCAGACCTTATTCCTATCAAATTGATTAAGTTCTTCATGCATGGCATTTGTCCAATGTTCATCCTGCAGGGCACTTTCTACATTTTTTGGTACTATCTGAGAGACTATAGCAAATGAGTTCAAATTATTTTCAATTCTGAAATATGCTCTAGTCCTAGGGGGTTCATTCAAATTACCAATTATGTTTCCTATAGGATGATCTTTGAGAAATCTAACATTGGTAACCTGATTACCTGGATTTTCATTTACATCCCCCTGAGTTTCAGATCCTTCTGCATCAGCTTCTTCAGCATATTCTCTATTTTGATCTTTTTTGGTCTTCAAGATATCTCCATCACCTTTGTCCCTGCATAAACTAGTTTTAGTTTTGATTGCAGACTCATCAAAGACAACATGAGGAGATTCTTCAACAATCTGAGAATTGAGATTAAATTTCCTATAGGCTATGGACTTATCAGAATAACCTAGAAAAATTCTAGGTTCACTTTTAGGTTCAAATTTGTCAAGATCTCGTTTAGAGTTTATATGAATAAAACATTTGCAACCGAAAACCTTGAAGTGTGTTAGAGAAGGTTTCTTACCGTTAAGAATTTCATAAGGAGTCATTTGTGTAGAAGGTCTTACCATGGCTCTATTAATGATGTAGCATGAAGTGTTAATAGCCTCAGCCCAAAACCTTCTAGGCAAGTTCCCTTCTACCAGCATAGTCCTAGCCGTCTCTACAAGAGTTTGGTTTCTCCTTTCTACTACTCCATTCTGCTCTGGAGTTCTTGGTGAGGAGAACCTGTGATTGATACCATTCTCCCTGCAGAAATCATCAAATTGTGAGTTTACAAACTCACCACCATTGTCAGATAATATATTTAAAATAGCATGCTCACTGGTCTGTTTTATTCTATGAAAGAACTCTTGAAATTCTCCAAATGTTTCATTCTTGTGAGACAAGAAGTATACCCAAGTAAAGCTAGAAAAGTCATCAACTAACACAAAACCATATATTTTTCCTGATAAGCTAACTGATCTAGTGGGTCAAATAAATTCATGTGAATTAGCTCATAAGATTTAGAAGATAGATTTTTAGTTCTTGACTTAAACGACTTTCTGGTTTGTTTACATAAGGTGCATGCTTCACAAATTTTATTATCATTTTTGAATGAAATATCAGGAAGTCCTTTCACCATGCAATGCTTGTTCAATTTATGAAGCACACCATAATTGGCATTACCTAACCTACGATGCCACATGTGGGCTAGATCATCCTTATTCACAGTTAGACACATATGTGTGTGTGCTACATCATCTAAGTCTACCATATAGATGTTGTTAACTCTCTTACTAGTAAATTTGACAGACTCTTAATTTGGTTCAAAAATCGTGCGTGCAAGAGAATCAAAAACAACTTTATGGCCTTTATCACAAAGTTGGCTAATACTGAACAGATTATATGCTAACCCATCTACTAAAAGAACTTCTTCAATAAAACAAGATGATCACTTACCAACTTTTCCTGACCCAATGATTCTGCCTTTTGTATTACCTCCAAATGTTACCTGACCTGCATCTTTCTCTACCAACATGCAGAATTTGCCTCTATCCCCAGTCATGTGCTTCGAGCAGCCACTATCAAGATACCACATATTATGATTGACTGCCAGGCATACCTGCAAACAAGATCAAGAATAAAAATTTGAAACCCAAAAGTGTTTGGGCCCCATAATAGCAGTTACATCAAGCAGGCTGGACAGGAGGTGTTTTGGAATCCACAATTGTTTTGGTGTCTTCACTGAATTTATGGATTTCTTGTCATTCAGCTTATTCTGCTTTTTCTTGTCACTCTAAGCTTTGAAGATTGTTTTTGAGGTGTGACATTCTTCTTCTCAATTTCATTTTGATATCTTCTCTGCCAGTGACCAGCCCATTGGGCATTGGGAACAGTGTATGTCTTATAGAACCTAGACTGATCAGACATGTAATGAATAAAACCATAAGAGTTATGGCTTCTGAGATTTCTGTGCCTAGGTTGCACATAGGAATTCCAAGGGTAAGGTCGATACATAGAAGTAGCATATGACTTCTGAAGTTATGCTGCTTTGACCTTATGTAGGGGTGGGTTGCCTTGACCTCTTCTATCAGAATTTTGGTGATAGGAATTATGAAATGCAGGGTAGGTAGAGGCACTCTAGTAGTTACTTGGATCTTCCTGTTGCTTGGATTTTCCTTGGACTTTAGCCTTAAGAAATTGACCCCTAACCTGACCTTTGGTATGAGGTGTAGTTGTATATGAGCATGATTCCCTAGATACCTCTATTTTCCCTTTGCCCTTGTCCTTGACACTATTCCTAGTTTTCTCAATGATTTTCACTATCTTTTTATTCTGATTCTCTCCAGAAGTCATTTTTATTAAAGGTTGTGATGTTCCCTTTTCACCCACAAATGAGATAGTTCTTACATCAAACCTTTTCTTGTTCGTTGGGTTAAAACCCAAACCTTCTCTTTTGAAATTTATTTTTATTCCCAAGATGGCATTCAGATTATCTGTTCCTTATGTCACACCCTCAAGGGAATTTTGTTTTTCCCTATTCTCTTTTTCTATATTCTCAATTGATCTTTCCAGTTCTTCATTTACAACATTGACAGCCTCGTATTTTTCTGTGGCTATCCTAGTTTCTTCATTAAATTTTTACATTTTTATTTTGATCTCATCAATGGTGTTTTTCAGATTTTCATTTTCAACTCTCAAATCAATCAAGATAATTTTATTACATTCAGCTTCATCAAGAGAGTTTTTCAGTTCTGGATTTTTAGTTTCTAGACATGCAAGTTTATCAGACAAAGATGTATCATTAACTAATGAATTTACTTTCTTTTTCAAATGCCTGTTCCCTCTACGCATGTCTTCATATTTTTCAAGTATTTTAGCATATACTTCTTCCCAATCACTAAGTGTAAAATTGTCAAATGGGGAAGTTACCTCAATGTCATCTTCATTAACTTCATCATCCTTGGCCATCAAACATAGCCGCTCATCTTTCTCACTGTCAGAGGAGCTACTCTGACTTTCTTCTTCTTCATCGCTCCAGGTGCTTACCATGGCCTTTGTCTTCTTCTTTTTCAACCTGGGCTGTTTGTTTCTCAATTCAGGACAGTCTATCTTACGATGTCCTGCTTTCTTGCAGTTGTAACATATAATGCTGTCAGATTTCTTGGCAGTTTCAGGTTTAGACTTTGACTGCCTTTTCTCAAAAAAATATTTTCTCCTCAACCCCTTTCCTTCCTTTCTGAGAAACTTTTTAAAATTCCTAGTGAACATGGCAAATTCACCTTGATCTTCATCAGAACTGCTAGAGCTATGCTCATTACATGACCCATTGTTACTAGTAGTAACTTTAAGAGCCAGGGGTTTCCTTCTCTTCTCAGACTCATCAACCATCTTAAGGTCCAACTCATATGTAATGAGAGAACCGATGAGCACATCTACTGAAGTGGTGGATAGGTTCCTGGATTCCTCCATGACAGTGGCCTTAGTGTGTCAAACAGGTGTCAGGGACCTTAGTATCTTTCTGACCAGCTCATACTCACTATAGGTTTTTCCCAAACTTCTTAAGCTATTGGTAATTACATTCAGACGAGCGAACATCACAGAGATTGACTCATCAGGCTTCATCTTGAAAGCCTCATATTCAGAAACATACATTGGGGAGGGGAAATCTCACCGCTCGTACGGAGAGGCCAAACGAGGTCCAAATCGGACCGAACAAGGCTCAACTCCTCAAAGTGGCAGCCCCCGGGCCCACTTATTATGAAGCCCAAAAATTCACTCGGTATAGGGCTTCCTAGGCGGCCTTCGGGTTGGGAAGTCCGAGCATCAGTCGATCAGGAAACCTCCCTTGGAGCCCCCTATTCCTTGTCTCGACCCAGCACTTATCACTCGGGAAACCACTCCTGAACAAGTGCCATTCGCTCGGACTCACTGATGGAAGCTTAATGATTCGGTCGTTGCGAATCCTTTAATGGCAGGAAGCTCTAGGGGACAAGGGAAACCAATAGTCCGCGCGCCGTAAGGAGCACGCATGAAAAACGAAACCCCCCCCGGAACCCCTCCGCTTACGGGGATCAATTCACACAACCGGCCACTATTTAAATAGGACATGCCCTATTGCGACGGGAGAGCTTAAGTAAGCTTAAGCATGCCTAAGTAAGCCTGAGCAGGAACCACTTCACCTTTTGGTGGAGAGGAATCTCACGCTCCCACTTTCCTCCCAACTCTCCTCTTCGCATCTGTGCTCTACTACCTGTGCTGACTTAAGCATCGGAGGGTCTTCCCTAGGGATCTATCCCTGGGCACCTCTGACTGATTTCCATTCTTGCAGTTTATACTTCAAGGGTACGTGGTCATCTTCCCCCCCACTCAGGAGCAGTGCGAGATCACCCCTCTTCATCTGGCGCCATCTATGGGAAACGCACAAAGAGCCATCATGGTGCAAAGAAGCTCTGGCAGGAGGACTGCCATCGATACGAGAAAAGCTCTGGTAACGGAGGAAGGCATACCTTCCCTCCCCACAGAGCATTCCCCATCTGATAACCAAGCCAACAAGCTACCTCCATCGGTGGCGGGGAACAGCTTCCCGGCGGGAGCACCGACGCCCTCCAAACCCTCAATGCAAAACTGGATGTCCTCGTGGATCTCATGAGTGCCTAGGCGGCCAGGGAGGAGAAGTCACAGCTCCCAAGGAAAAGCCCCCCATGTAGAGGTACCTCCCAGCACACTGCTGGAGGCCGTTTCACCCTCCGGGGGCAGCGACTCATTCACAATCCGTTAGGAGGACCATCGCACGCCCCTCCCCCGGAGCAAGAAGCCTCCACAACCCCGAGGAGGGAGAAGACCGGAGCACGCCGATTGTTTTTGGACGCCGAGGCCCCAGATGAGCGTCGGGGTAGCGTGCAAGTGCGCCCTCCCAACCCCTCAGGACACCGATAACCTCAACTCTCTCTCCGGCTGCGAGACTTCGAGAGGCGTTTCGCAGAGCAAGAGCGCACTCTCCGTGCCTTGTAGAAGACCTCTCCTGTGGAGGACGAGGAGCGATCCCCGTTCTCCGACTACATCCTGAAGGTAGAGATATCTCCCAAAATCTCACTTCCGACCTTGAAGTCATACGATGGCCAGGGAGACCGGGCCGACCATTACGACAGCTTCGACGCCCTGATGACCTTGTATGGGGCATCCGATGTGATCAAGTGCTGAGTGTTCGTGACCACTCTGGTTCAGGGCGCTCAGGCTTGGTTCAGAGCCCTCGCCCCTGGCAGCATCCACAACTTCATGCAATTCAGGTGAGTATTCAAAGAAAGCTTCGCCGATAGCGGTCCGCCCCGGTCAGTGGCTAGATTACTGGCCCTCAAACAGGAACAGGGGGAGAAGTTAAGGGCTTATATCAACCGATTCAAATCGGAATCCCTTCGCATCCCCCGCCTAGATGTGGCATCTGCTATCACCGCCTTGATCGGGGGCACCCGCGACGAGAACCTACGGTGCGAGCTAGTGCTTCATTCCCCTACCTCCCTCGCCGAGCTAGTGACCTTGGCTCTGCGCCATGCCGAGTGCAAAGAAGTACTCAGCGCCTGCCGAGGCACAACTGGCTTGGGTCCGGAGGGGGATAAGAAGAGACCGTCTGAGCAAGGGACTGGACAAGGAAAGAGGAGGAACCAGGACGGAGATCGAAAAGAGCCGCCCTGGAAGTACGAGCGGTATACCACACTTACCACCCCCGTCTACGAGATCTATGAAGACATCAAAGGCTCGGGTCTCCTCAACCAACCTGAGCCTATGAAGACCAAGCACCGTAATCGCCGCAAGCACTTCCTGTTCCATAGCGACCACGGGCATCACACCAGCGATTGCCATGAACTTCAAGATGAGATCGAGCACCTCATCCGCCAGGGACATCTACCTCGGTATGTGTCCGGGCAAAAGGAAGATCGAGGCGCCGCTGAAGAGATTGATAATGCCCCCCGCGGAGTCCACATCAACGTCATCACGGGCGGGACGGCATCAGGCGGAGATAGCAGTCGAGGAGGAAAGCGTCACACCGAGCGAGCGAGCCGGACCTCTGCTGAGGCATCAGCTGCCCCGTAGGCTAGCGAACCACATGCCTGGTATTCTCTGACCAGGACCTGGAAGGGCTAACCAGCCCGCACGACGACGCTCTCGTTATATTGGCTACAATAAACCATTGTAACGTGGACAGAATCTTAGTCGACAATGGTACTGCCCCTAATGTATTGTCCTATGAATGTTTCCTCAAAATGGGAGAGAATCCATCTAAACTCCGCCCCATCCAAACCCCCCTCTATGGGTTCAACGGCCAGGCTACTTATCCCGAGGGAGCACTGAGTCTGCCAGTTACTATCGGCACCCTGCCCAAAATCGTTACGGTTATGGTAGACTTCATCGTGATTAAAGGGATGACGGCATACAACGCCATCTTCGACCGAGGCATTCTCAGCCGAATGAAAGCGGTGCCCTCTACCTTTCACCAAAATATGAAGTTCTCGACCAAATATGGCATGGGGGAAGTTCGAGGTGACCAGGCATTGGCTAGATGGTGCTATATCATCTCGGTTGACGCCACTAGGCCGAAAGGGTCATAAAGGGAGCCGAGGAGGGACCTGCAACGTCTGAGCCTGGCGGCGAGTTGCTAACGGTCTTCCTTAACAGTGACCCGACCCTAGGAGTAAAGATTGGAGCCGAGCTCCCACTTGAGGAACAATAAAAATATAAAGATTTCCTTGCGCAGTACATCCGAGTCTTTGCATGGTCTGATGAGCACCTCCCCGAGATCCCGGGAGACGTGGTGATGCACAAGCTCAACCTTGACCTGACAGCAAACCCAGTACAACAGCGCAGGAGAAAGCACGCCCCAGAGAATCAAGCGGCCATCAAAGAGCAAGTCATCAAGGGGCAGAAGACTGGCCTCTTTCGCCCAGTTCTATACCCTACATGGCTCGCCAACATCATCCTGATACCAAAAGCTTCTGGGAAGTGGCGGATGTGCGTGGATTTCACCGATCTCAACCAGGCTACCCCAAAGGATTGCTATCCGTTACCGAGCATCGATCAATTGGTCGATTCAACCTCTGGCAACGAGCTGCTCAGCTTCCGGGACGCCTACTCCGGCTACCATCAGACCAGAATGGACCCGGAGGACATCGAGAATACCGCATTCATCACCGACTTTGGTGTACACTGCTACACCCGGATACCGTTCGGGTTAATGAACATCGGAGCAACATATCAGAGACTGATCAACCGCATTTTCGAAAGGCAGCTCGGTCGAAACGTCGAGGCCTATGTTGATGACATGCTCATCAAAACGCCCAAGGCCGAAGACCACCTCGCCGACTTAGCCGAGACCTTCGACACCCTTCTAAACAACATGAAGCTCAATCCGTCAAGTGCGCCTTCGGAGTCAGATCCGGGAAGTTCCTTGGCTTCTTGGTAACCCAGCACGGAATTGAGGCCAACCGCGACAAGGTTCAGGCCATCCTGAACATGCGGCCACCCACCTGCACCAAGGATGTCTAGCGCCTTACGGGGCGCATTGCTGCGCTCAACCGTTTCATGTCTCGGGCAGCCGAACGTTGCCTACCCTTCTTCAAATTGCTGAGTGGACCTAAAATGTCATCTGCTACGTTCGCCTGGGATGAGGAATGTCAGAAGGCATTCACCGAACTTAAGGAATTCTTGGCCTCGCCCCCGGTGCTATCCAAGCCAGTCCAAGGCGAAGCTCTACACCTCTACCTCTCGGCAACCCCTTCTACTGTAAGCTCGGTCCTGGTCAGGAACGACGCAGGAGTCGAGAGACCGATTTACTACGCCAGCAAGGTGCTTAACGAGGCAGAAAGAAGGTATCCTACAACCGAGAAACTCGTGCTAGCGTTGGTTACCTCGGCCAAGCACCTCCGACCCTACTTCCAAGGGCACTCCATCGTCGTATTGATCGACGAACCCCTGAAGAAGATTCTCTTTCACCCTAAAGCCTCGGGATGCCTCGTTAAGTGGGCCATCATGCTAGGGGCCTATGATATCTCGTATCGACCCCGCTCGACCATTAAAGGACAGGCTCTCGCGGACTTCATCGCTGAGAGCACGGTCCCAATTGAGGAAGCACGTCCACCAGCGACCGGGCCTACCTGGGATCTGTTCGTCGACGGATCCTCCAATTCAACAGGAAGCGGCGCCGGCATTCTCCTCAAGTCCCCCGAAGGAGCGGAGCTGCGGTACGCCCTGAAGTTCAACTTCTAGGCATCCAACAACGCCTCCGAGTATGAAGCCGTTATCTCGGGAGCCAGGATGGCTCGAAGACTGGGGGCCAAACGAGTCAGGATCCACGCTAACTCCCAATTGGTCGCTAGCCAAGTCAACGGTGAATACGAAGCTCAGGAAGGACAAATGGTCAAGTACCTCCATGTGGTCAAGAGGATGGCCCAACTCCTCGAGAGCTTGGAGGTAGTCCGAATAACTCGAGAGGAAAACTCCCGAGCGGACGCCCTCTCTCGACTGCCCTCCTCACCCGACCCCATAAGTACACGATCGGTCCTCCTCGAAGAGCTTGGGTAACCGAGCATCGAATCCGAGCTTCTGACTATTGACCTGGCACCCTCAAGAGACTGGCGAACCCCCAACGTGTCCTGGCTCCAGGATTCTCAAGAACCCACCGATCCTTGGGAGGCTCGAAAGCTCAAGTACCAAGCTCGACGTTTCGTCATGCTAGATGGTGCCTTGTACCGAAGATCTTTCTTCGGTCCCCTCCTCAAGTGTATCAGCACCGACGAAGCCAGTCGAGCGATTCGGGAAGTTCAAGAAGGCATCTATGGAGTGCACCAAAGAGGAAGATCACTCGCCAAGATCCTGCTACGGCAAGGTTACTGGTGGCCCACTCTCCAGCGCGACTGCTCGACCTAGGTACACAAGTGCTATTGATGTCAGCGCTTCGACCACCTGATTCATCAGCCTACTGTAGAGCTCATCACCCTTGCCGAGCCATACCCTTTCGCTCGGTGGGGGATCGACATTCTGGGGCCGTTCCCTACGGCTCAAGCTCAGAAGAAGTTCGTCATCGTCGCCATCGACTATTTCACCAAAGGGATCAAGGCCGAAGCCACCACCAGGATCGCCGAATCAGTCGTATGGAGTTTTGTTTGAAAATCAATCATCTGTCACTATGGTGTCCCCCGAGTGATCATGAGCGATAACGGTCGGTAGTTTGACTCTCATTATTTCAGAGACAGATGTGCCGACCTAAACATTCACAACCACTTCACTTCGGTAGCCCACCCTCAGGCTAACGGACTGGGCGAGAATGCCAATAAGACTATCTTAAAAGGCATCAAAACCAGGCTCGGTAAAAGCCAAGGGAAGCTGGCTCGAGGAATTGCCAAGCATACTATGGTCGCACCGAACTACTCTGAGAACGGCTACTGGTGAAACACCTTTTCAGCTGATGTATGGCACAGAAGCCGTAATTCCGTTGGAGGTCAGCAATCCCTCTCTCCAGGTCGTCCACTTCGAGCCTGAGGTAAACGAGTAGAAATTACGAGAGAACCTCGACTTAGCGGACGAGATCCGAGAAAATGCAAGGATCCGAGCAACGGAATACCAACGGCGCATCACTCGATACTACAACAGCAGAGTCCGAGACCGACCCTTCCAGCCAGGAGACTTCGTCCTGAGGAAGGCCGAAGCATCTCGACCACTAGAGGCGGCGGAGAAGCTGGCCCCTACCTGGGAAGGTCCCTGCCGAGTGGTCGAGAAGCTCGGGAAAGGAGCATACCGATTGTCCATCATAGAAGGAACACCCGTCTCTCGGACGTGGAACGCAACAAATCTTCGCAAGCTCTACTTTTGAACACTTGGCAAGCATACACATGTAGGTGAAATAGAATAATCACAATTCTTCTCTTCTTATTAAACTTTGATGTACATCAAGAAGGCCGTAGCCGATATAGTATACATGCACAAAAAATTACATCCCCTTGTACTATAACTCGAGCAGAATGCTCGGCCGACCCAGTAGGCACTCCCACGTCCAGCCACTGGCTCTGCCTCGTGTAGATACTAGCTCGGATAAGGGATCATCGGCTTCGTTGGTTTGAGAAGGCTCGGGAGAAAGGTGCCAAAGGGATTGGAAGGACAACAAAAAAGAAAAAGAGGTCAACCCAAAAGGTGAGGAATCTTGAGAGAGCTCCCTCCCTAGACAACGGGATCGACGGTGGAAGGAGGGGCGGGGGCGATAGTGAAAGAATGAAGCTGGACGAGCTCCATCCCCCCTCAGAAGAGTGCCGGTAGGACAGGGACAGGAAGGCGACATGCTCTGGCATGAACCTTCCCCCTGATTGACCTCCGACCGACGAACCCTCTTCCAGAGCGCAGCAACAGGAGCTTCCCTCCTACCGCCATCTGCATCATCATCTTCTGAAATGCCTTCCATGCCCCGCCAAGACTTACAGCACAAAGCTTCACAGAAGGGAAAAACCACCAGGAACGGACTTAAGCGATGAAAGGAAAAGGAGACGCCCCTCGGACCTTTTATAGACCGAAGGGGAAGCTGATCGTTTTAAATGACTCTCCCAAAAACACGCTACCAAGGCTTTCCCTGGGTTGGTTACCTCATTTCCCGATATTCCCCCAGCGGGATGCGCGAAGCGGCAAGTCATTAAGGGCGGTATGGAAAAATGGAAAGGTGCCAACGCCATGTCAGTTATTTGACATATCGGCGCACGGAAGATCTGTAGGAAATCGGCGCCTTCTTCAACAACTACGGATATGGTAGTCAAATCGCACCAAAAGAGGTAAGAATCAGTCAATTCAACATTTAATACTGTCACTATTAGAGTTTCCAAAAAAGCCGCACCCTGCTACATATGGAAAAGAAAGAAAAAAGAAAAGAGCCATTATATCAGGCCTCGGGCCCATCTCCGAGCTCAGCAGACAAGGCTTCTTCGACACTAGACAATCTGCCCCCAATGTTCTCGGTGACGGCCGGCCCAGACACTGACCCCACCTGTGTTGGAACTGTCTCGGCCGTGTGCCCTCCTGAGGACGCTAGAGTTGGCGGTCGATCAGACGAGGCCGAACCCACCTCTTCACTCTACGTGTAGTGGGAAGAGTTAGGGGAGCCCCACTCTGAGTCATAGCGCTAATCGAAAGGAAAAATAAGCGTAGACGACTGGGCCTCTGCCTCTAGGACGGCCCGATCGTAGCCTTGGGAGAAGCCCTTCCGGAGTCCCCGTTGATAGCTTGACTCGTAGTAAGGAAAGGCCGCATGCTGCAAAGCTGCCTGGTAAGCGTCTGAGCACTTATGTTGCTCGAGCGCTTCCGTCCCAGCCAGCTCCGCCTTCCTCTCGAGCTCAGCTATCCGCTGCTCGGACTCGGACAACCTTCTCTCGGTCTCGGACAGCCTTCGCTCGGCCTCGGTCCCTGAATCCTCGGCCACCCGAACTCGGTCCTCGAGCCCCTCTCGCTCGGCCCTCCATTGGACGTCCCGCTTGACCTGTTTTCTATGCTCCGACTCCAGGAGCGCACTCTTCCGGTCGACCATGCAATGAGCCTGGGCCAGCTGCTCCGCCAAATACCGAGCCTCCGCTTGGCTCGACTGCGCCAGCGCTCGGACAGCGGCCATCTCCCGGTGAAGGTCCCCAAGATAGATGGTCAGACGCTCGACCTTCCGATCAAGCGCACCGCGGGTCCACGAGAGAGTCTCCCGCTTGGACTCCACCAGAGCGTACGCATCCACAGCTTCAGCCCCCAGCTGAGCCAAAATCAGCCCTCCCTCCATAATTTGCTCAAACAGCGAAGAGGGGGGACCCGTCCGGACTTTTTCCCACAAGTCTCGAGAAGCTAAGGAATGGCACGCCCGGTACAAAGGAGCCCGGACACTGAAGGTGCTGGTATAAGGAGGGGAAGCTCTCACCGGAGTGGCCGGGATCGGGGCATCTCCCCTGGGCAACCCTGTCTCGGGGGCCCCACCGGTCGGCTTGACGTGAGCACCCCCACCGTGTACCTCCCAAGTTTCGGTCGGCTGTGATCGAGTCGCCTCCTCCTGCGACCCTCCAGCCTCGACCTGTTGGGGGCGGACCCCTTCATCTGGCGGCCCCTCCGCTGAGCTCGGCGCCTCAGCATTGGCGGTGATCCCTCCTTCATCAGTCCCCTTTTGTTCAGTAGAGGGGAGAGCCGACAGGGATTCTCCTCCGGATGCACGGATGACCTCCTCCTTCCTCACCCGTTTCTTCTCAGCAGACTGAGCCTGCATTGAGGGCTACAACAACTTGGCCACAGGATCCTTGCGCTTGACCCCCGACGCTCGGAAACGTCATCCCAAGTTACCCGCTTGCCCTTGTCCCGGGTGCGGGACGAGCCCTCTGAAGCTTGAAGATCGTCGGGAGCCGGCGCCTCGTCCAAATCGATGATCTCCAGCTCGATCGATGGTCCCTCCTCTCAACCACTCGCCTCGTGTCTGAACCACAGAAAGTAGACTAAGAGAAGGAAGATCCCAACTCCGTAAGAAGGAAGACCAAGTTCCCGAACCCCTTACCTGTCGGCAACAGGACTCGAGCGAGGTAGCCCTCAACTTTGGAAGAAGTCACCAAATCAACTGTCTCCTGGTGATTCTGCTAAAGGATAGCAGCCTCTTCTTCCACCTCCGGTGATAACACGGTCTGCTTCGGAGAAATGTTTGGGTGAAAATTGGGCGTCATCGGAAAATTCCAGACTACGCCAACTGTTGACAGGCCCTCCCAGAAGTATTGGGTCTTCCACCCTTTATGAGAAGAATCCTTCCCAGAGAGGGACACACAACTCCTTCCTCGCCTCGCCTGAATATAGAAGAAGCCTCTCCCCGCATGAGCATGCTCCTTCAACTCAAAGAAGTAATAGAAAAGGTCCTGTGAGGCGCGCACCCCACACTGGCCGCAAATGAAAATGAAGGAGAAGATGAAGGTATAAAAGTTGGAGACCAGCTGGACAGGAGCCAGCCGGTAGAACCGAAGCAACTCGGCAACAAAGGGATGATGGAGCAGACGAAAGCCACACTTCCAAGCCAGGAGAAAAGGAGCAAAAGAGGCAAGAACGAGTGGACAAGCTAGACTCATGAGGCTCAGGCGCCAAGAACTGGAACCGCCAAGGCAGCCCGTAGCGACTCTCCAGCCGCTTCACCTCCGCCTCCCCTAGCTCGCTGCAGAGCGGCTCCGGCGACGTCAAGAAAACTCTGGGGATCCGTTCTCTCTGCCACCCCTCAGCCTCAGAATGATAGTCCGCCATGAGATTGAGAGAAGAAGAAGGGGAAAGCTCTAAGCCAGAGAACTTTGGAGAAGAAAGGGAGCTTACGAATCACCGCCTCAAGAAGCTCTTCTAGCTCCGATGGCTACAACGATTCTCCACTCTTCCGAAACTACTCTCACAGCACGGGAGACTCCCTCAGATATAACTACAAAGAGAGGCAAAACCCTAAAACCCCGGAGATAAAGGGACACAAAACGCGCAATGCCTAAAAACCCTGACGGGAGGCGGCGAGGCGTCCGATCTCCCGAGGAGGGGTCTTTTCTTACTCATAATAACGGGCATATTTTCAAGGTGAGCTGCGTCACGTGGCCCCTACCAGAGAGATATCTTTACCCAACCATTGCCACAAACAGTCCAGCCCAATTGCTACTCGTCCGAGCCTAATCTTGGCTGGGGAGTAGGAGGGGGACAAGTGGAGAGGGGAAATCTCACCGCCCGTACGGAGAGGCCAAATGAGGTCCAAACCGGACCGAACAAAGCTCAACTCCTCAAAGTGGCAGCCCCCGGGCCCACTTATTATGAAGCCCAAAATTCACTCTATACAAGCGCTTCCTAGGCGGCCTTCGGGTTGGGAAGTCCGAGCATCAGTCGATCAGGAAAGCTCCCTTAGAGCCCCCTATTCCTTGTCTTGACCCAGCACTTATCACTCGGAAAACCACTCCTGAACAAGTGTCATTCGCTCGGACTCACTGATGGAAGCTTAATGATTCGGCCGTTGCGAATCCTTTAATGGCAGGAAGCTCCAGGGGACAAGGGAAACCAAGAGTCCGCACGCCGTAAGGAGCCAGCATGAAGGACGAACCCCTCCGCTTACGGGGATCAATTCGCACAACCGGCCACTATTTAAACATGACATGCCCTACTGCAACGGGAGAGCTTAAGTAAGCTTAAGCACGCCTAAGTAAGCCTGAGCAGGAACCACTTCACCTTTTGGTGGAGAGGAATCTCATGCTCCCACTTTCTTCCTAACTCTCCTCTTTGCATCTGTGCTCTACTACCTGTGCTGACTTAAGCATCGGAGGGTTTTCCCCGGAGATCTATCCCAGGGCACCTCTGACTGGTTTCCCTTCTTGCAGTTTATACTTCAAGGGTACGTGGTCATCTTCCTCCCCGCTCAGGAGCAGCGCGAGATCGCCCCCTTCATACATGTTGACTTTAGTCTCCCTGACTTGAGAAGTCCCTTCATAGATCACCTCCAACTTATCCCACATCTCCTTACCTGTAGAACAGGAAGAGACTCTAGAGAATTCAGCGGGATGATGAGCACACTGCATGGCATTTACAGTGCTCCAGTTTAAAGTAGATCTACGAATATGCTCTCTAGTCCAGACCTCTTCATCCTCAGGTAGTTCATAAGGACCTTTGCTAACTACCTTCCAAATTTCATAGTCCGTAGCTCTAAGGAAAACTTGAATGTGACTCTTCCAATAAGTGTAATTGGATCCATCAAAATATAGAGGCTTAGTAGTAGAGTGACCTTCAGCTGTTAACCCTCTAATATCCATTTGCTAATCTCTCCGGGATGTAAAGCCCTAGAAGGAGAGTTAGGCTCTAATACCAATTGTTATTTCGGATAACTGACAGATCTAGAGAGGGGTGAATAGATCTACCCCTAATCTTAGCCAATTTAAAGCGCTTAGAATGCAGAATTAAAATGCTACGGCTAACACAACCAATTTAACAAAATATCACTCAAGATTAAGAAACAGTCAACCAGATGAAGCTGTACTAGGTGGAGGTTGGAATCAAAATCTCCACACACAAGGGTATTCCAGATACGTGTAGCCTATCGTTCTGACTAAACCTTTTTATATACAGCACTGGTTGGAAGTTCAAGCTTAAACGGAATATCAGGAATTCAGAAATCAGTAATGAGCATTCAACGAATTGCAATATCAAGAAGAAGAAGAGCACAATAATATCACACGCACTGCAAGAAGGTTTTTAAGGTGGTTCGATCTCAATCCAGAGATCTACATCCACCCCTTACTAGTAATGCTTCCGCTGACACACAGCTTAAAATCTGCTATTCCACAGCTTTGGGGAATAGATCCCTACAAACCGCTGATCCATAGTGAAGAGGCGAAATCTCGCGCTGGTTCTTGAGCGGGCTGGTAATCACCAAGTTTGTGAACTGCAAGACAGGGAAACGGGTCAGAGGGCCCAGGGGGATTCCCTGGGGTGAAACCCTCCGACGCTCAAGTCAGTAGAGCAATGGTGGGAGCAGCGATAGGGAGGAGAAGGTGAAAGCACGAGATCCCTCTCCACCAATGGGGTGAAGTGATCCGTGCTCAAGAATTGGGGGTGGATCAATGCCCTTTTAGACTTACCTTTCGCCGGAGGGTATCCCAGGTTTAAATAGTGCGCCGCCCTCTGGAGTCCTGCAAGCCGAGGGGTCTCCGGTGGAGGTTACGTCCTCGTCGTGGGCTTTTATGGCCTCATCGTGGGGGCGTTATCCTCGCGGGGAAGCCGGAGCTCCAGGACTTCTTGGCGCCCGGCCCGTTGTGGACTCTAACAGCTGCAATGATAAATATTTTATCGGTCGTACCGGGCTTAGAGGCGCCGGCCCTACTTGGGCAATAGGCCTAGCTCGGTGAGGAGATGGGTCGGACAGACCGGCTAGCACTTCCCTCCTTCGTGCGGGGGGAAAGCTCGTGCGCGGGTCTTCCTGTGACCTGACCGATGCTTGGGCTCTCCGAGCCTTGGGGCCGCCTAGGAGAGCTGTTTCCTCGAGCATTGTTTTGTTGGACTTTTCCAAGTGGGCCCTGTGGGCTGTCACTTGGACGAGCTTGCCTCGTGGCCCTGTTGGGCCTAGTTGGGTCTGCTCTTTGAGTGGGTTGCAGGAATCTCCCCTCTCCACTTGTCCCCCTCCTACTCCCGAGCCAAGGGGGCTCAGTTGAGTAGTTTTTCGAGGCTTTGGACCGGCGTGGCTCGGGTGGGTGGAATCCTGTCGGCGTTATGAAGCCACGTGTAGTGGTCACCTGGGCCCGTAGTAATAATGATCCTGATGGATTTGAATTGAAGGGGCCCCCTTTTTCTCGGAGGTTGGAACGGTGCGCCGCCTCCCGCGAGGGTTTATAGGCGTAGGGCGCTGCTCGTCCTCCCAGCCTTTCTAGGGTTTTTGGCCTTTCCTCCATTTCTTTGCTTCTGGGGCTCCTTGATGCGCCGTGAAGATACAGCGGGGGAGCAAGCTCTTGCGGCGGCATTTGAGGAGTTGGCGCGTATAACCGCGGAGGCGATCCGAAGCTTCCTTCTCCCCCGGAGTCTTCGGGCTCTCGTGAAGGTTCTTCTTCTAGCTCTATGGCGGATCTGCGCTCGAAATCGAGCAGGTGAGGCGGGAGCCCGTCCCTAATCGCAGCGAGTTGGGGGAGGCTGATGTGAAGAAACTGGAGCATCGGTTTCGCCTGCCTCTCCGATATAGCTTTGTAGCCGCTGTCCCATACGAGACAAGCTTGGATAGCCGCACGGGCCATATTTGTACTTTTCTCCTGGCGTGGAAGAGCGGATTCTGCCTCCCCTTCGAGCCCTTTGTTCTGAAGCTTCTAAATTTTTTCGTGTTGACGCCTGTTCAGCTGGTGGCCAACTCGTATCTTCTGCTGTCCGCCTTTCGGATCCTCTGCCGCCTGCAGGGGGTTCCCCCGTCCCTGGATCTTTTTCATTATTTCTTCGAGCTGAAGGCACATCCGTCGGCGGAGAAAGGCTTCTACTTTATTCAGGCGCGCAGGAATCGGAGTTGTATTCCGCTGGCGGCGAAGGATTCTTCGCACAAAGGGTGGAAGAGGCAGTTTTTCTGGGTGAAGGCGGAAGCAGTGGATGAATCCTGGAGGTGCCAGGTTATGCCTAACTTCCATCCGAATCTTCCCCCATGGCAGGAGGAGTTCCCCGCCGATGTGGAGGGATACGCCGTTCGCTTGTTGACAAATCGCCGGTCGACTCAGGAGCTGGTGACGCTGGAGAACGTAGAGCAGTATCTGCTCACACAGCTCAAGCCATCAGGTATCATCCTTCGGATCCTTCTGCGGCGTCGGAGGGTCACCTTTTCGCTTCTTAACCGAATCTTCTTCTTCATTGCAGACATCCGGCGGGAACCTTTGGAAGAGGTCACCGAGGTCATCGATCTTGGGGATGACTCGGCGGCTGATGAGCCTGTCGTTCCCGCGGGTCGTTCCCAAGCCCGGGATAAGGGCAAGGGGGCCTCCGAGGGATCTTCGCGGCCAAGCGGGGCGAAGCGCAAGGATCCCATGGAGGGAAAATTGCGGGAAGCCGTGAAGGCCAAGAAACGGGCCAAGAAGGCTGGCCTTCCTACCGCTGTCGGGGGCGATTCTGGCTCGGCGGCGCTCCCCTCTCGGGGGCATGATGGGGCCGACCCTTCCGGGCCAGCTCCCCCACCTACCAGGCGAGAGGGGGCCGAGGAGACCAGGGGCCCCTCAGAGGGCAGAGATGGGTCGGTTCTCCCCTCCCCGGGGATGGAGGGGGCCGGTGCTGAGGTAGCCGACGTCGAGACCGGGAGACCGGTCGAGGTCGGCGATGTCTCGGGCGGCGAGGCACGGGCCGAGACAGATAGGTTTGGGGGTTCGCCTGCGAGGGCGTCGCAGCCCCAAGTGCTCGAAGTTCCCGGTGCGGTCGATCCCGTGGGGTCGGTCGATGTTGGGGGTTCTCCCGGGGAGGCGTCGCAACCCCAACCGACCGCGACGCGCGGGGCGGTCGGCCCCGTTGCTCGAGCCGAACCTTCTGGCGGGCGTCCGGTGCGGAGCGGATCTCCATGTCGGAGGCCTTGGAAAGGCTAGGTGTTTCGGGCGACCTGTATCGGGTTTGCCGAGAGGTTGCCGCAAGGACGAGGGGGGGAGACAAGTGCCACTCCCCCTCCGGAGTCCTCGACGTCCTCATGGAGGGCGGCCTAGTCATGGCTCGGTCGGCGGCCTTGATGGCGGAGATGTACGCCGGGACGGAGGCGGAGCGCTCGAGTCTCGCCTGGGCCCTCGGGGGGTGCGAGTGGAAACTGGCCCGCTTCAGCGAGGAGCATGAGGGGCTTCGACAGGAGTTCTCCGTGATCAGGGATTTGGCACGGGCAAGTCGGCTAGAAACCGAGGCGCTGACTGAGCAGTTGGCTAAGGCCCGAGAGTCGCTCGAGAGGAAGGGCAAACTCTTGGAGGAGGAGCGTCTGCGTCACCTCGAGCTGGACGGTGGTTGGGAGCTCGAACGTGCCGAGCTACTGGACCGGGCGGAGGTAGCGGAGCGCCTTCGTTCCGTGGTGGAGGCGGACCGAGCTCGGGCAGAGAGGCGGTCGAGCGAAGCCGAGCGAGGGATGGTCGAGGCAGAGGAACGCCTGGCGGGGGCAGAGGAGCGTACGGCCGAAGCGGAGCGGGCTTGGGTCGAGCTCGTTGGAAGGACGGAGCAGATCGAGGCGGAGGCGATCGAACGGTATAGGAGCTCGGACGCCTACTCAGCCGACCTGGAGAGAGCCGCCCTACCATATTACGAGGTAGCGCTTCACCGGGGCGCCCAAAAGGGGTTTAAGCAGGGTTATCGTCGGGCGGTGGACTACGACTCGGATGAGTCGGCTTCTAGCTCCTCTACGTCGAGCGGGGAAGATCCAGAGGGGTCTCCTCCGGCGGGGTCACCAACTCCGGACGTCTCGGGAGGGCTCACGATCGAGACAGTTCTCGCATAGGCGAGGTTAGTGTTCGGTTCGATGCAAGAATTCAGAGGGGGGGGTGAATGAATATGGCCTATAAAGACTTTCACCCAATTAAATTATTAGGCTCACTAACTATTTAGAATGCTAACTAGACAGATCTATCAAATCTGGAAGACTAATTAGCAGATGCGGAATTAAACAAACAGACAGTGAGCACTCTAATAAGACAAGTTAGACGAACTATAGCTCAAGTTGAATTTCGATTACTTAACAGATTAAGACACTCTAAGAGAGCTAATCAACTTTTCTGCTCAACCAGAAAGCCAACACTTAGTGCGCCCCTAATCAATCATCTAACGGAAGCAAACCACAAATATATCAAACCACTGCACAATGGATTTTTAGGTGGTTCGGTCCAGCAGGCCTACATCCACCCCACACTCAAACCGAGTGTGACTTCCGCTGACTCACAGCTTGCCTTACAACCGTTGGGCAACACAGCTTGCTGTCCGAGGAATCCTCCTCGCCCCGCTGAGCAACACAGCTTGCTGTCCAGTGGAATCCTCCACTGCAAACCGCTGGGCAATACAGCTTAGCCGCCCAGAGGCAGCACCTCTGCAATCCGCTGACTAACAGCTTGAACAAGATGTAAAATAGAAAATAGAAAATAGAACAAGACAACAATCGGAAAGCTGTAAGCAATGAAGCACAATGTGGCTCTTAAAGAGCTGGATGGCCTGGATTTGATCAACGGTCCATCAAGAACAGATCTCCCTCGATCTCACTCTCTTTCTTCACTCTCTCTCTCTTTCTCTTTCTTCTCTGCTGCACTTCTCTTCTTCTCTCGATCTCTGTTCTCCTTTTCTCTCTTTCTCTTTTTCTGTTCTTCTGCTGGATCGTAGAAGCTCTCTCTTTCTTCTCCTTTTCTTCTCTCAGCTTCTGCTCTCTGGCTTCGATCACGATCCACCTCCATCTGAAGACGAAGGCTCCAATATATACCAGCAGCAGTAGGGAGATAGGGCGTGTGCTTCCCACGCCTTCCGTCCAGAAGATTCCTCCTGGGATCACGTGCTCAGCACCCACCTCGGATCACGTGTCAGGTGCCAGCTTCAGGTCACGTGCCCATTCATCAGTACGCTCAGCCACTGGAGTTAGATGGCGTCAACCCACTTGCTCAAAGGAGTTGACGCACCCTTCAGAAATCTTCAACCCTTTTTAACTGCTCCGTCGACGCTTCCAACCCGTGGCGTTGACGCATTGATGCGTTCCAGTGAGCAGGTCTTCAGCAGATAGACGTGCTGCGTTGACGCTCTCAGCATGCTGCGTTGACGCATGGAGCTACAGCGTCGATGCTGCCAATGTACTCCAGAGGCTGCAATAAGGGATACTTGAACTGCTGCGTCCACGCTACTTGATCAATGCGTTGACGCACAAGAGTAATCCACAAGCTTCTTTCTTGATTGTTTGAACTACTGCGTTCACGCCACTTGATCAAGGCGTTGACGCATTGGTGTGTTCCAGCAGCGAAAATTTGATGGCTTCAGCCCTCTTGCTTTAAGGGGTTCATTAGCCTCTTTAGTCCCTGTCAGACAGATGAAACGAAGTCATCAGTTCTAAGTTTATACATTGCATTGTATAGACTTTGCTGTGAAGGCAAAAGTAATGTAAAGTATGCACAACGTAGTGTATAGACTTAATGAATACAAAGGCTTCATAAGCCTCAGATGAAGGCAGGCGCTGTGTAGACTTCATGATGATGAGATGAAGACAAGCGATGTATAGACTTCAAGAAAATCAGATGATCACATGCGGTGTATAGACTTGATGTGTTCACTGGTGGATGTACACACTTGCCCACTGTACAGACTTTGAACTATAGGGACTTGTGAACAGCCAATGTATAGACTCTTCAATCGACAGGCTTTGAAGCACAAAGGCAATGTACAGACTTTGCCTTAAAACGAATGTAAAGACTTAGAATCAAGGAGGCGTTGTGTAGACTGTGAACCAGTGTACAGACTTGGAAGTTCCATTGTGGATGTACAGACTTGATGGAGCGAAGCGATGTGTAGACATGAAGCTCCACAATGGATGTATAGACTTCAAATATCAAGACGCTAAGGAAGACGGACAATGTACAGACTTGCTGTAACAGTCTGATGTACAGACTTCATGAAGCTCTAGACATTGAATGTTGTACAGACTTAGCCCAATGCATGAGACGCTAACAAAGACGGATGATGTTCAGACTTGCTGACAGACCGATGTACAGACTTTGCTCAAATGCATGAGACGCTAACTGAGACGCTGGACTCTGTACAGACTTTGAGCGATGTATGGGCTTCAAAGAAGTTGGCGATTCAATGTACAGACTTGATGAAGCGAAGCCATTGTACAGACTTGAGTGTAGCTAAAGCCTTGATTGTAGGACTAGGCTGGACCGTATAGACTTTAAGCTTCAGAACCAAATGTACAGACGCTGAGGTTCAAAGCCAACGGCTGTACAGACTTAGAATATTAAGACTGATGTACAGACTTCATGCGTTGACGCTGTACACACTTAGCGAGTTGACGCTGTACACACATCCAATGAAGTGCGTTGACGCTGTAACATGAGCCAGTGAGATGCGTTGACGCTGTACAGACTTTGCCTAAGTCATGCATGAACTGACGTTGTATATACTTAGCCAATGCAATGCACTATGAATGTATGGACTTACATGAGATGCTCATTGAGACGCTCAATGTATACACTTCAAGCCCAGTGTATAGACTCTCAGCCATGAACAAAGCGTGAAGCACACTAATGCAGGAATGTATAGACTTGGAAGTCTATGTGCATGACAAAACCAATGTATAGACTCTGAAATGCAAGCGATGCAGCAATGGTGGGTCGACCCACTACTGTTCAGACTGCAGATACATGCAGAGACATGATATCTGACAGAATGCAATGCATATATATAAAGAACAAATGCCATCAATGCTAAACATCATCATTCATGTTGCTATCATATACAGAATGCTCAAGAATAAGAATGCATAGAAATGCACTTTGTTTATTGCAATCATCAAAACACAATAACATTGCTATCATCAAAATACAATATCAAATGCACTCAAATGCACTCACTGTCTTGCTATCATCAAAACCAAATAGCATTGCTATCATCAAAGCAACATAGCACATGCTTGTGCCTAAGAGGCACAACAGTCAGTGCCCGGGTCGGCCGTCACCGAGGGTGCTGGGGGTGACACGCCCACTTCCGTCGCTCCCGAGCTTCAAAGTGGGCCCGAGGCCAGATGTATTTTACCTTATTTTGCCCCTGTCTCTTGTTTGTCTCTCTTTCCTCCTTTAGAGAGTTTCCTCTTTATGAGATAATGAATGACTTACTTGTTTGATCGCCATCCTTGCCGTGATTTGGTTGGCGTATCTGAAGTAGTTGGAGAGTGCCGGCATGTCCTGCGTGGTTCTCGCATGCTGATTTGGTAGGCTTTTGAAGGGGCGTCTTTCCGTTCCCTCACGCTTTGAATGGCAGGCCGCTTTGTGAATCCCGCTAGGGGGGGAAACGAGGAGTTGGAGGTGACTGTTCAGGGGAGAAATCCTTTGGCGTGTTTTTGAGGGGGGAGTCATTTAAGGCGTGTAGCCTCCTTTGGCCTATAAGAAGGACCGAAGGGCGCCCTTTCCTCTTTACCGCTTGGGATTTTCTCTAACAGTCTTTCCTCACTCCTTCTTCTTCACTCTGCGTTGTGCCGTTGCATTCGGAGCATGGCGGATCCTTCGGAGGGTGACGCCACCGACGACGGGGAGCAGAGAGCTCTTGCTGTCCTGGCTTGTTGGACGGGTCCCACGGTCACCGCGCGGGTCTGAGACGGGTCCGACGGTCGCCGCCGGATCTGGAGAGGGCTTCGACGTGTGAGGCCACGGCTCTTGCCCTTTCTCAGTTCTGGCGTGGCTTCCGGGCGGGCACCGAGGCGGAGGACGGATGGGGGTATTAGGGATGCCTGCTGCCACTCCCCCTCTGCATGGGGGTGGGGGCGCACCAAGTTCCCTCCTCACCGAAGCCTTCCTCCATCTGCAGCCTCTTTTTCCCTCTTCTGCTCTTCATTTCTTTTACTCTTCGGAGGCTGCTTGCTCTTTGTTCCCTTCCAAGGAGTTGGTAGGTTGGGAAAGAGGAGGTCTTCACGGCGCTCCTTCTCCCTGGCCTCTATCAACTTGGAAGGTAGCCTTCCCCAACTTTAGAAGGTGGTTACCTTCTCTGCAGTCCCTCTGTCACCTTTGTTAGGGGTCATCTGAGCCAACTGGATCGGCCCCCTCTTGTCTGAGCCAGTTTCTACGCGAGGCAGAGTCAGTAGCTGGACGCGAGGAGATCGAGATTGAGTCAACCGAGCGATGACCCCTTGCAGCGGTGTTAGACGGATTTTCTTGCTTTTTGTCATGCAATGTACTTGGCCTTTTCCTTTCTGATGTATCAATAGTTTTGAATGAAAAGAAAAGGAATTTATTTCGTCCATCTTGTTGTGCAATTTCAAAAATAGAATTTGCGTAGTGCGGCTGCGTTCCATGTCCGAGGAATGGGTTCCCCTTCCATTGTTGCTAGCCTGTACGCACCTTTCCCGAGCGTCTCGACCACTCGGTAGGGGCCTTCCCAGTTAGGGGACAGCTTGCCCGCCGCCTCTAGTGGTCGAGAGGCTTCGACTTTTCTGAGGATGAAGTCTCCCGGTTGGAAGTGTCTGCTTCGGACTCTGGCATTGTAGTATCGAGTGAGGCGTCGCTGGTATTCCGTCGCTCGGATGCTGGCAATATCCCGGAGTTCATCGGCTAGGTCGAGGTTCTCGAGTAACTTTTGGTTGTTTTCCTCGAGCGAGTAGCGGATGACTCGGAGAGACGGGTTGGCGATCTCTAATGGAATGACGGCCTCAGTGCCGTGCACCAACTGAAAAGGACTTTCACCGGTTGCCGTCCTGGGAGTCGTTCGGTGCGACCACAGTACGCTAGGCAATTCCTCGAGCCAACTACCCTTGGCTTTGCCGAGTCTGGTCTTTATGCCTTTCAAGATAGTCTTATTGGCATTTTCGACCAGCCCGTTGGCCTGAGGGTGGGCGACCGAAGTGAAGTGGTTGTGGATGTTTAGGTCGGCGCATCTGTCTCGGAAATATCGAGAATCGAATTGCCGACCGTTATCGCTCACTATCACTCGGGGGATGCCGAAGCGACAAATGATCGATTTCTAGACGAAACTCCAGACGACTGTCTCGGTGATCCTTGCAGTGGCTTCGGCCTCGATCCATTTAGTGAAGTAGTCGATGGCGACAACAATGAACTTTTTCTGGGACTGAGCTGTAGGGAATGGCCCGAGAATGTCGATCCCCCACAGAGCGAAGGGATAAGGCTCGGCGTGGGTGATGAGTTCTGTAGCCGGCTGATGGACCAAGTGGTCGAACCGCTGGCATCGGTCCCACAGTTGAGCATAGGCCGAGCAGTCGCGCTGCAGGGTGGGCCACCAGTACCCCTGTCGTAACAGGATCCTGGCCAGTGACCTTGCCCCTGAGTGCGCTCTGCACAGGCCTTCATGAACCTCTTGGATGGCTCGGCTGGCTTCGTCAGGGCCGAGGCACTTCAGGAGAGGGCCGGCGAAAGACCTTCGATAGAGTGTGTCGTCCTGGACGACGAAGCGCCGGGCTTGGTACTTCATTCGGCGTGCTTCTCGAGGGTCGGAGGGCTCTTGGGAGTCTCGGAGACAAGACAGGTAGGGGCTGCGCCAGTCGCTCGGGACGACCGAGTCAACAGCGAGGAGCTCCGAGTCAATGCTGGGCGTTCTAGCTCTTCGAGGAGGACCGATCGGGTACCTTCTGGGTCTAGGGAGGAGGCCAACCGAGAGAGGGCGTCCGCTCGGGAGTTTTCTTCCCGGGCCATTCGGACTACCTCGAACCCCTCGAATTGTTGGGCCAGGCTCCTGACCAGCTGGAGGTATTTGATCATGGGTGCCTCTCGAGCTTCGTACTCGCCGTTGACCTGGCTTGCGACCAGCTGAGAGTCGATGTGCATCCTGACTCGCTCAACCCCCAACCGCCGGGCCATGCGCGCTCCCGATATAAGGGCCTCATACTCGGAAGTGTTGTTGGACTCCTGAAAGTTGAATTTCAAGGCGTACTGCAGCTCCACTCCTTCGGGGGATCTTAGGAGGATCCCAGCACCACTACCGACCGAGTTGGAAGATCCGTCGACGTACAGTTCCCAGGTTGGCCCGGGCATGGTCGGTAGTCTACCTTCGGTCGGGATGGTGCTTTCGGCGATGAAGTCGGCGAGCGCTTGACCTTTTATAGCTGAGCGCGGGCGATACGAGATGTCGTAGGCCCCAAGCATAATGGCCCATTAGACGAGTCGCCCCGAGCCCTCAGGGTGGGTCAAAATCTTCTTCAGCGACTCGCCGGTTAGCACGGTGATGGGGTGCCCCTAGAAGTAGGGTCGGAGGTGTTTCGCGGAGGTAACCAGCGCTAGCACGAGCTTCTCGGTTGCGGTGTACCTCCTCTCGGCCTCGTTGAGCACCTTGCTGGTGTAGTCCCGAATCTTTGACGGAGGAGTCCCGAATCTTTGATGTCTTCATAGATTTCATAGACCGATGCTGCTAACGGGGTGTATCGCTCGTACTTCCGCTTGCGTTCTCCATCTCGGTCTCGCTTCTTTCCCGAGCTAGGATTTGGCTCGGGGCCCCGCTTCTTGTCCCCCTCCCGACCCGAGTCGGTTGCGTCTCGGCAAGCGCTGAGTACTTCTTCGCACTCGGCGTGGCGCAGAGCCAGAGTCACTAGCTCAGCAAGGGTCGAGGGAGGGTGGAGGACAAGTTCACGGCGGAGGTTCTCGTCCCGGGTACCCCCGGTCAGTGCGGTTGTGGCCGAGGCCACGTCCAGGCGGGGGATTCGGAGGGCTTCCGATTTAAATCGGTGGACGTAAGCCCGGAGCCTTTCCCCTTGCGCCTGTTTAAGGGCCAAGTGCCCCGCTACCGACCTTGGGGGGGCACTTCCGACGAAGTTCTCCTTGAAGACTCGCCCAAATTGCTTGAAGTCTCGGATGGATCCGGGGGCGAGGGCCCGGAACCACGCTTGAGCGCCCTGGACCAGAGTGGTCACGAAGGCTCGGCACTTGATGGGTCCGACGCTCCGTGTAGAGTCATCAGGGCATCGAAGCTATCATAATGGTCCGCCGGGTCGCCCTGGCCGTCGTAAAGCTTTAAGGTTGGTATGGGGGCTCTGGGAGATACCTATGCCTTCAAGATATACTCGGAGAACGGGGATTTCTCCTCGTCTTCCGGGGAAGAGGCCGTCTGTAGGGCGCGCTCCTGCTCAGCGAAGGGCCTTTCGAAATCTCGCAGCGGGAGGGATAACTCCGGTTGTTGTCGTGCCGCGAGGCTGGGGGGAGCATCTTGGCGGTCCCCGGGAACGTCGGCTTCCGGATCTGGCCATTGCGTCCCCCGCCTTCCTTTCCTCGGCGCGGAGGAGGCCTCTTGCTCCGGAGGTGGAGCTTGCGAGGGTCCTCCGACCCTGTTACGAATGAGCTGCTGGCCGCGGAGGGTGAAACGGCCCCCAGCTGTGTGCTGGGACGTACTCCTGCGGGGGGGGCTCCCTGACGGGGCACGGGACCTTTCATCCCTGGCCGCCTGGGTCTTCATGAGTTCCACGAGGACATCCAGTTTGGCGTTGAGGGCCTGGAAGGCTTCGGCGCCACCATAGGGGGGTAGCCCTACCGCCGCAGGGGGGGTGGTGGTCCGTCGGCGGCGATGCTGGCGTTGGAGGGAGGGTTCTGTGAGGCCCTGGAAGGGCCATCCCCTGCTGCTACCATGGCCTTACCCCTTTCGCCGGCGAATCTCCTCCCTGAGCTCTTTCTCACCATGTTGGCTCTTCGTGCGTTTCCCACAGACGGCGCCAGGTGAAGAGGCGAAATCTCGCGCTGGTTCCTGAGCGGACTGGTAATCACCAAGTTTGCGAAATGCAAGACAGGAAAACGGGTCAGAGGGCCCAGGGGGATTCCCTGGGGCGAAAGCCTCCGACGCTCAAGTCAGTAGAGGAATGGTGGGAGCAGCGATAGGGAGGAGAAGGTGAAGGCGCGAGATCCCTCTCCACCAATGGGGTGAAGTGATTCGTGCTCAGGAATTGGGGGTGCATCAATGCCCTTTTGGACTTACCTTTCGCCGGAGGGTATCCTAGGTTTAAATAGTGCGCCGCCCTCTGGAGTCCTGCAAGCCGAGGGGTCTCCGGTGGAGGTTACGTCCTCGTCGTGGGCTTTTACGGCCTCATCGTGGGGGCATTATCCTCGCGGGGAAGCCGGAGCTCCTGGACTTCTTGGCGCCCGGCCCGCTGTGGACTCTAACGGCTGCAATGATAAACATTTTATCGGTCGTACCGGGCTTAGAGGGGCCGGCCCAACTTGGGCAATAGGCCTAGCTCGGTGAGGAGATGGGTCGGACAAACCGGCTAGCGCTTCCCTCCTTCGTGCGGGGGGAAAGCTCGTACGCGGGTCTTCCTGTGACCTGACCGATGCTCGGGCTCTCCGAGCCTTGGGGCCTCCTAGGAGAGTTGTTTCCTCGAGCATTGTTTTATTGGGCTTTTCCAAGTGGGCCCTGTGGGCTGTCACTTGGACGAGCTTGCCTCGTCGGGCCCTGTTGGGCCTAGTTGGGTCTGCTCTTTGAGTGGGCTGCAGGAATCCCCCTCTCCACAGAGCTTTGGGGAATAGATCCCAAACAGCTGAGCCTCACAGCTTGCTCTGCTGAGCCTCACAGCTTGCTTCTAAGGAATTGCTTCCTTACCGCTGACACACAACTTGATATTCTGCTGATACACAGCTTACAGAAATCGTAGCGAATAGAAAATCTCAAGAACAAAATCAAATGTAAAATACAAGACAATCTGTAGCTCGCTTGAGCAGAACCATGTCTGGATTTGATCCAGAGATCGAGACATACAAGACTCCACTTACAGATCTCTTGAACGCTCACAGCTCTTCAAAGAATCCTCCATTTTCCAATCCCCTGTTTCTATCACAACTCTTCACTCTTACTCTTTCCTCCCAACTGAACTCAACTGAATTCTACTTATCTCTGGAGACTCTCAGATGATGTGTGGTTATAGATAGATCTAGAGGTGAGGGGGGAATAGATCAGCCCCTTTTTGCCCTTCTTTGCGGAAATAAAAACTAGATGCAAAACTAAGACTATTTAGGCAAGAGATAGAGATAGCTAATAGGCTAGATGCAAGGATGATGAACGGAACCGTTCCTACCAAACATCTAGCGTTAGTACCCAATGGAGGATAAAGCACAAGACACAAGATTTAAGGTGGTTCAGTCTCTATCCAGAGACCTACGTCCACCCCTCACACAACTCGGTGAGGCTTCACTAGTGCTAATGCACTGCCGCTGATTCACAGCTTCCAACAGAGAGAGACACTCTCTCAACTCCGCTGCCAAACAGCTTGAAGGTACACCACCCTGAGATCCACAGACCGGTGAACACACCGTCTGTCTTCCTACTAACAGGTAGGGAGCAAAGTAAGAATATTTGTTTTCAAAGAAAAACAAAGTTGTAAAAAGAACAACCAAACATAGTATGACAAAGAAATTCTTTGGGAAGGAAAACTCCTGTCTTGGAAGGAACTAGAGGACTCCTTGGTTCTCTTCTTGTTCTTCCTGGTTCCTCACCACAACCTCACGAGGGAGGGATGATCTCACTTCCAGCTCTCAAGGGTACCGAATGGAGCTTCACACATCTTTTCTGCCTTGCTGTGAGACCCCCTTGAGTGAGGAAGAAGAGCATCTGCTACGTTGCCCTCACTCCAGCAGCACCAGGAAGGAGATGGCTTCGCGAGCAAGCTTCTACGTTTCTTCCTTCTTACTTTTCTTCCTGCTTGCCTTTCTTCCTGCTTGCCTGTCCTTCCTTGAATTGGAGCTCCTACTGATATATTGGTGGCTCACAGCAACTCCAACGTTGTCCACTGCAGAGGCTAAACCCAGAATGTCACATCCACATTATTTGGTTAGCTTCCTTTGCATAGTTAACCTTTCTCTGTCGTTCCTACTGGTATGTGGGTAGGTAGGGGAGCATATCAGCAATGGTACCGTCCTTTCAGAGGATGTCTCTGCCAAAACATGATCCTTTGACACAGTAATCTTCTTGATGGCTTTTTTCGGAGTGAACGGATCCTCTAGGACAAGTTCCGGATCTTGAAGAGCGGATTCTATCGGTTTCAGATCCGTTCTGGGCGATCATGAATGTGTCGACACTTTACACATAGGGTGTCGACACATCCCATTATGATCTTGAGGACCCGTGGCCTCCAAGCAGAGCAGGTCGACACCTTGATGAACAAGTGTCGACACTTGCGCCATCCTCACATGTGGATCATGTTGTAGTGTCGAGACGTCACTAGGTGGTGTCGGGACATATGCGCCAGGTGCCGAGACATCACTAGACGGTGTCAGGACATATGCGCCAGGTGCCAAGACGTCACCAGACGGTATCGGGACATATGCGCCAAAGAGGAGTGAGGCTTACTTCTTGGAACCGAGGTGTCGACACTTTTCGCTCAGGGTGTCGACACGTTGGTTAATCCAGAGGCCAAACAGAAACGGCCCCAAGATGGATTTCTTCTTGGGGTGTAGACACTTTGCTCAGATGTGTCGACACTTGCTTCATGCCAGAGCTCAACCAGAGATGGTTCATCATGATCTCTTCTTGATGTGTCGACACGTTGTGGGAGGTGTCGACACTCTTAGAGTGTTTCTCCTGTACTTGTTCAGTCTATACATTAAACCAAGCTTGTTAGATATTCCTCAATTATCTAATGATGATTTATGGTATGTTAACATCAAAACCAGGGGACACAACATTCTCCCCCTTTTTGATGATGACAACACTGATTCATTATCTCCAAGCATTCATATAGCAGTACATCTTTTTGGTTGAGGAAACATCAAATAGAAGAGTTTTGCCCTTCAAAAACAAAGGAGAGAATTTTTATATTTTTCAAAAAAATGTTTGTTCCATTGATCAAATATAGTTTCATACAGATCAAGCAAGGATTTGCATTCAAGCATGTACATGAAATTGTCTAGATGCAAAAACTAGAATCTAGATGAAAAACTAACTAGATGCTTATGCTAGATGATGCTTGTAACACTCTCAAAAGTGTTCAGAACTTCTCCCCCTTTGTCATCAGCAAGGAGGGGGTGAAGGAGGCGGCTACTGTGGGGGAGACAAAGTGCTGGAGCTAGTGCTTCAGGGGAATTGAACCTTCTGTGCCTCGTGAAATTGTTGTTGCAGTTGCGTGACTATGGCAGGAAGAGAGTCAACTTTCTTAGTGAGTTGCTCATCTCGTTGTTTGACAAACCGGTGTAGAGTCTTGATGTTTTCATTGATATCCTTGAGCCAGGTGTGTATCATTTCACAAATATACTCAGTCTCTGCCCTCTGTTGGGATCCTTGCGGTGGGAGATAAGAAGATGTTGCTTCTGTCTGAGGAGAAGGGCACCATTCATCACCTGTGTCGGCCAAGGCTGGTTGTAGTTGGGCTTTATGCAGATGAATCGGTTCTAAAATTTCAGTACCAACCATATCAAGTTTGTTGTACACAACATTCATTTTGGCCTCAGCTTTGGTGGTGCTGTTCACTATTAGTGCTGTGTCAGTGTGGACGTTTTCTACAAGCTTGGAGGAGACATCAAGGAGCTGGTTGCAGTCAGCATACACCTTCCCTTTCATCCGGTTGGAGGCATCAAGTAGCCGAGAAGTAGTGGCATTGACTGTTCTTTCCAGATTGGATGTGGCATTGACAGTTCTAGTGGTCTCAGCGGCCACTTATTCTCTGATTGATAAGGTCCCTGCTGCCATTTGTTCTGAGAGGTAAGTTGAGGTGTCCATCAACCTTGCATACTTGATGTTTAGATTGCTTTGATCTTCACGGATGTCATAAGCATGCATGACCATTTCACCTATTTTTTCTTGGGTTTCAGCATGAATTTCATGTAGTCTTTTCATGATTCGCCAAGCTTTTTCACACACATTTATCAGGGTGTTCATGAATCCATACAGTTTCCATCAGACTTGTGTTTGTCGTCAACAAATTTTTCCCATCTGCTGGTCTGGACTTGCTCATAGTGAATATGTCTTGCTTCCAACCGGTCCACTTGCAGACTTAGCTATCAAATGAGGAGTTCATGCTCCCAAACTGTGCTGTTAAGAATTGGATGAGAGTAGGGTGAATGTCCATCAGACCCCCAGTAGCACCAAAGGCTGGGCCTCTTGAGGTGGAGGCCTCCACATGGAATTCCGGAGGTTGGATGTTGTCTAGAGATAGGGGAGGTTGGATGCCAAATGTTGTCATCATACCAGGCTGTTCCATGTGGTCCTAAGACTATTGCTGCTGCTGATCCTGCCCAAAGTGAGCATCTACATGGAACTGTTCTTTATGCTGTTCTAAATGCTCATCTGAAGCTAGCTGGACAGGCTGATCCTGTGCAGGCTGTTCCTGTTGAATTGGCTGTACTAGTGGTTCAAGTAAATGGCCAGGCAGATTTCTTATAATTCTGGCACCTTCTTTCTTAAAGTGCATGTAATTCTCAATGAACCTCATGCTATAGACATTGCTCCTGGGGATTTGTGTTGACTTTTCATTGTCCAGAAGAATTCCAACCCTCTGAAATATTGCTGTAAGCTGTGCTGCATAGGGCAGACTTCTCCTGTTCCATATACAGTTGTCCATAATCTGTAGAATAATATCTAGAAGGCAGATCTGATGATTGTTAAACATACAAAAGAAAATAAACCGCTTGGTTTCTGTTAGCCGACTCCTGCCACCCCCTTGTGGGGTAATCATGGTTGTACACATGTGGTGCAGGAGTCGCTGTAAGGGAGGAAACCTGTTGGTGTCAAAGGATTTGACAAGAGTTTGGGTTTCATCTTGAGGGTTCCTGGGCTTGCCTGTCAGGATGGTGTAGGCCACAGACAAATCAATGTCACATTCAGACTCTATAAGCCCATCTCGAGGAATATTTAAAGCTCTGTGAAGAAGCTTGGTTGAAAGTTTGATTGTGACCCCCTTTACCTCAGTCCTAAGGGCTTTCTTATTCTTGTCATAAACTAAGTTCTTATAGAACTGCTATACCAGAAATGGGTAGTACACCCTGTGGTCGGACATAAATCTTCTCCATCCTTGGAATTCAAAGAGTGGCAGTAGTTCAGGAAAATTATCAAGCATCTTGTGGTCACTGAAATCGACATACCGAGGAAACAAAATTCTGGTAGGATCACTTTCTTCCTCCCTAACTGCTGGAGTGGCTCTGGTCTTCTTAGATGCTGGCTGTACCTTTTCCTTCCTTTTTTCCGTTCCAGACAGTCATTTCCGCTTGGCCGGAGGTTCTTGCGGCGTGCCCTTGTCACTGTTCGAACCCTGGGCTTCTGCAGCTCTCCTTTTGGCGGGTTCAGCAGCAGGTCTGTCCTCAATGCTCTTGGAGCGCCCTTCTTTGTGTGCTTTCTTTGCTGTAGGGGCTAGAGCAACCGCCTTTTTGGATGTGGCCGCGTCCTTCCTCTTGCTGCGGGTGACCGGAGGAGAGCCATGGAGAGGGCAGAAAGGAGGAAGAGAGGGTGACGGAGGGCTGTTGTAGCTAGGCTGGGGAGATGGTTGCACAAGCAGAGGGAGACGGAGAGAGGTGTCGACCTCCACGGCGAGGGAGTGCAGACGCGTCGGAGAGCGGGCTCGGTGAAATAGGGTTTGAAATGATGAAAGGTAGAAGATGCGATTTTCACCATCTAGTAAATAGGTAAAGTTGAGATTTTTCTTTTTGAAATAACAACCCTGATATAAGAAATGGCTGAAATACCCCTATTAATATATATTCGAACGGTTTAAGACATATAAGCTCAATTTAGAAGTATTAAAGATTAAGAAAACCATTTTTGCAATAATTAATAAGATTAAAAGATTGAAAGAAGTCAAATGAGTGAACCAAGCCTATTAATCTTACTCATTAAGTTGATTTGGCAAGATTGGAGGAAAGAAATTAATCAAGTATTGAAGATAAACAAAGAGCCCATTATTTTTGAAGTAAGCCCTAGAGTCAGCCCCAAAACATTTTTTTGTTAATTTAACAGTCTCATATAGCATTCACTTTTTGACACAAGGAAACACGTTGTTTAGACGCCAGAGTCCCTGGTTACTCAATGTAGCTTATCGTCCTATTTGCTTTTGATCAGAGGTAGCAGTCTTCATCTTGACTAGATTTCACTACACTTCATTGATGCAGGATCTAATTTCTCTAAAGATCCTACCATTGCTCTGAAAATTGCAATATGATTTTTGAAGGCGTATTCTCTAGATGAACAACCGATTCAATACCAGCTTATTCGAGAACAGCAGATTCTATAGATGATAAAACAGCCAAAGACCCTATTAGGCATTCTCTGCCTATTCCTATTGATTCACCCTCCTCAGACGGCAGTTCAGTCACAGCTTGCATTCGATGCTTCTGATTCAATAATTCCTGATGTAAATACATTACGAGATGTTTTTCCATACTTTCTGCATTCAGTTCTAGCTATTTCCGCACCTTCTGATCGACTTGAACAAGAGTTTACAGCTGACCCAGAGCTAGCCACACCTCCGAAAGACTCAATCACTTAACACTTTCTTATTCACACCGAAGAGCTAGTGCGCAACATTTTAGGGGAGATGTTTAAAGACAATAGCTAATGATTCTTTAACCAAAGAAAACATTTTTACAATTAACTTTCAGAAGCGTAGAACATGGTTAGGATCAATGACTTGACGAATGGTTTAACCCAATTAAGAGTGCAAGGTTGGTACAACTTAACACAATTATCAGCCAAATTGAGTGTTATAAATATTAAACCACTTTCTTAACCGGGGTAGAACAGAACGACTTACCCAAGGTTGTGTGAACAAATTAAAACATTCTTAACACCCCCTAAATTAATGCTCGGTGATTTAGGCAAAGATTCAGAGGCAAAAGATTTGATGTGAAAATGACGAGAGCAGTGATTAGAAGGGTGAGAGGACAGAATGACTCTCCATTGAATCACACGAGTGGCAGGATGAAAGTGTCGACACTTCCTATGATGGTGTCGACCTGCCTAGAGTAGGCTCAGACTATGCACAGACCTTACTCAAGATGTGCATCGACCTTCATTAAGCCATTGTCATGCATGTGTCGGCACATGACTGGAAGGTGTCGACCTGGTCAATAGTCTGTTCTCAGCCAGTGTCTCTGATTCTTATCTGTCTTTATATCCTTTCTTTCTGAAATACTCCTGCCAGCTTCTACTGCCAGTGTCTCTGACTTTCTTATTTTAGTCAATCATTCAAGAATGGTTTTACCTCTTTGCTGCCACTGAGAAGTGCGTTATTGGATGCTAATGCTTTAAACATGCTTATGCACTAGAAATTAACTGTACAGATGTCAAAATGTGTTTCTGACTCATGGTACTTGGCGGAGGCATGTCCTCACGCATGGGGAGAGTTTCCTGATAGGCGTGACCTATCTTTCCGCTACTTGACATTTGATATACCATTTAGTCAAAAGATGATATGCAACTCAAAACAACCAGAAGTGCACACAAGCTCCCCCTGAATGTGACCACCATTCATGAAACAGTTCATTCAACCAATAGACCACTTCTAGACAAAAATAGACATGCTTGTTGTGCCCATCATAGCACATACAGGTAACTTGTGCATCAAAAAGGTGTAAATAGCTCAAACCTGGATGGATTGAGGTCTGCATAGACCTAGCTCTCTCCTTAATGTTGAAAACCTGTCATTGCTTAAAGGTTTTATGAATATGTCTGTAATATGATGTTATGAGTCTACAAAATGGAGCTCAAAGTGATTTTTGAGCACTTCATCCCTTATGAAATGACGCCTAATTTCTATATGCTTAGTCCTAGAGTGCATGACTGGATTTTTTGCAAGATTTATAGCACTTGTGTTATCACACAGAATGGGAACACAGCCAAGATCTATTAGATAGTCTTGGAGTTGGTGTTTGATCCACAGCACTTGGGTGCCACAACTCTCCGCAGTAACATATTCTGCCTCTGCAGTTGAGAGGGCAATCGAGTGATATTTCTTGGAGGCCCAAGAAACCAAACACCCACTAAGAAATTGGCAATAGCCACTAGTGCTCTTGTGGTCCAGTTTACATCTGAATATGAAATAAGTGAAAGTTCACAAGACGCTGGATACCATAATCCCAAATCTTGAGTGCTAGCAAGGTATCTAAAGATACGCTTGACAGCAGTCAAGTGAGATTCTCTAGGACTAGACTGAAATCTAGCACAAAGGCAGACACTAAACTGAATGTTTGGTCTAGATGCAATTAAGTAGAGTAATGAGCCGATCATACCTCTATACTTCTTTGCATCCACTAGTATACCTTGTTCATCTGCATCTAGTGAAGTGGCAGTCCCCATTGGAGTTCCTAATGGTTTGCAGTTGGTCAGGTCAAACCTTTTCAGCAACTCTTTCACTGAATGTTTGGTCTAGATGCAATTAAGTAGAGTAATGAGCCGATCATACCTCTATACTTCTTTGCATCCACAAGTATACCTTGTTCATCTGCATCCAGTGAAGTGGCAGTCCCCATTGGAGTTCCTAATGGTTTGCAGTTTGTCAGGTCAAACCTTTTCAGCAACTCTTTCACGTATTTGCCTTGATTGATGAAGCAGCCTTCATTGCTTTGATGTATCTGCAAGCCAAGAAAGAATTGAAGCTCACCCATGAGACTCATCTCAAACTCATTAGTCATGAGTTTAGCAAGATTTATAGCACTTGTGTTATCACACAGAATGGGAACACAGCAAAGATCTATTAGATAGTCTTAGAGTTGGTGTTTGATCCACAGCACTTGGGTGCCACAACTCTCCGCAGCAACATATTCTGCCTCTGCAGTTGAGAGGGCAATCAAGTGCTATTTCTTGGAGGCCCAAGAAACCAAACACCCACTAAGAAATTGGCAATAGCCACTAGTGCTCTTGTGGTCCAGTTTACATCTGAATACGAAACAAGTGAAAGTTCACAAGACGCTAGATACCATATTCCTAATCTTGAGTGCTAGCAAGGTAACTAAAGATACGCTTGACAGCAGTCAAGTGGGATTCTCTAGGACTAGACTGAAATCTAGCACAAAGGCAGACACTAAACTGAATGTTTGGTCTAGATGCAATTAAGTAGAGTAATGAGCCGATCATACCTCTATACTTCTTTGCATCCACAAGTATACCTTGTTCATCTGCATCCAGTGAAGTGGCAGTCCCCATTGGAGTTCCTAATGGTTTGCAGTTGGTCAGGTCAAACCTTTTCAGCAACTCTTTCACGTATTTGCCTTGATTGATGAAGCAGTCTTCATTGCTTTGATGTATCTGCAAGCCAAGAAAGAATTGAAGCTCACCCATGACACTCATCTCAAACTCATTAGTCATGAGTTTAGCAAACTCTTCACACATTTGAGATTTTATAGACCCAAACACTATATCATCTACATAAATCTGAACCAGCAAGATGTCCTTACCTTATCTCTTAGTGAATAGTGTCTGGTCTACATTACCTCTTGTATACCCTTGTTCGGTGAGGAATGAGCTCAGTCTGTCATACCAAACTTTGGGTGCCTGCTTCAAGCCATATAGAGCCCTGTCCAACTTATAAATATGATCTTTGAAATATGAACATTCAAAACCGGGGGTTACTCTACATAAACTTCTTCTTTAATTAAACCATTCAGATATGCACTCTTAACATCCATTTGCTGCAATTTGATTTTATGAGAATATGCAAATGCAAGCAAAATCCTAATGGCCTCCATTCTGGCTACAGGGGCAAAGGACTCTTCAAAATCAATGTCAAACTCTTGATTATACCCCTGAGCCACCAATGTAGATTTGTTTATGATTATCTTTCCATCGTCACTTAGTTTATTCCTGAAGACCCATTTATTACCTATGACAGATTTTTCTTGGGGCCTGGGAACAAGATGCACACATTGTTTCTTTTTTTTTTTTGATCGGTAAATTTGTAACTATTATAGAAAAGTAAAAATGTGTACAATGGATGAGCAATGTCTAGACAAACCTAGACTGATTGCTCTAGAGGTAATCAGGCGTGCCACAACAGATGTGGTCTACAGTGGAGGAGGTACATAAAAATCCTATAACAATGCAGAGCTAGTGGCCAATCAATTGAACTTCCATATCTTAAAAAGTGAGAATCCCCAAAATATGAAAGACATTTGTCCAAAGTTAAGGTATGCTGAAGTTATAACGTTTGAATATCTGTTTCTCCCTGAAGGTAAGTCTCTCAACCTTGATTTCATTTTCCAAACAGCATCTAGTTTCATATAGGATTTCAATTAGTAGCTTTGCATATCCCATATTTTTATTCTCAAAGATGCGAAGGCATCTCTCTCTCCAAATCCACCAGATAGTGCATCGAAATAATAATTTGATAAGCTTGGTGAGATAACCTTTGTTAGGAAAATTGGCCTCAAGAGATTGTAGCTCACATAATATTGTATTCTTAGGTTCCCTGTGAATATCAAATCTTTGTAAGATTTCATTCCATAAATGTTTGGAGTATTTGCATGAGAAGAATAGGTGGTCAATACTTTCCTCTGCCCCTTTACAAAGCATGCACATATTTGCAAGTGGAGACCCTTTTTTCTGAATAATATCCAAAGTCGGTAACCTGAGGTGAAGTGCTTGCCAGCAACATAAGGAATGCTTGTGGCATAGTGGCCTGGCCCAAGCCCAGCTCTCCGGATACCATGTTGGATGTTTTGCCCTTATTTGATTCCATGCCGAAGTACAAGAAAATTTGCCTTTGTCATGAATCCAAATCACTGTATCAGTGGGCTCTTTAACTACTGGGATAGCGGTAATAACTGGCCAGAGCTCAAACATGTAAATGGAGGTTGGAGTCGGGAGATTCCAAGTTCCATTTGAAATAAAGTCAGAAACAGTACTATTCACATTACCTCCCAGATCTTGCCTGATCCGATCTCCATAGAGCTGAAATATGCTTTTACCATTTACCCACGGATCATACCACATGCTAAGAGAGCTTTTAATGGAGATAGAGAATTTGATTTGTTGGAGTAGCCTTGATCTCATTTGAAGGATACCTTTCCAAGCTGCAGAATGGTAGGGCTTTGCTTGAATGTGCCAAAAGTTACATTTGGACAGATATTTACTATGTATCCATTTTATCCACAGACTGTCCTTTTTATGTAATATGTTCCAACACTGTTTCATCAAGATAGCTTTGTTCCAATCAACTAGTCGTCGTAAATTTAGCCCCCCTTCTTTTTTTGGTCTGCAAATAATATCCCAATTTATCATGTGAAACGCCTTGATTGTCCCTGTCCCTTGCCAGAAGAAACTTGCCAACAATTTTTCAATCTCTTGGATTAAACCTGCAGGTAGGAGGAAAGCCGTAGACCAATAGATGGAGTAGGTGGATAAGATGGATCTAATCAGTTCCAACCGCCCGCTCTTGGAAAGGAGTTTCATTCTCCAAGAGCTAATTCTATTTTTGATTTTCTCAATGATAGGTTGGCAGTGTAACTTTTTTAAACCAGTGGAGATAAGAGGCAAGCCTAAGTATGGAATAGGTAGATTCCCTTCTTCCACCCTAAGCGCTGTTTTAATTGCTGTTTTGTCTTTGATCTTGGCACCAATGTACACTCTGCTTTTTGAATGATTCAACTTGAGGCCTGACCATTTGCCAAATGTGTGAAGGATGTTCGCAAGGTATTGAACTGAATGAATATCATTTTGTAGAAAGATAATTAGGTCATCTGCAAAAGTAATATGAGAAACATGTGTTTCAGTGGTCTTTGGAACTTTGAGGTGACGTTGGTGTACAGCTTCCTCCAACATACACGTGAGTCCTTCCATAGCAATGGTAAATAAATAAGGGGACAAGGGGTCTCCTTGCCTGATGCCATTTGAACTTTTAAAATAGCCTGCAGGTGAACCATTAAATAGGATGGAGAACATACAACTCTCAGTGCAGCTTTTAATCCACTGGATCCAGTTGGCTGGGAACCCAATTCTCATAAGCATGTGATATATAAAGCGCCTGTCAATAGAGTCAAACGCCTTCCTCAGATCCACTTTAAGGCCAATAATCTTTCCTTTGTCCTTGGAATGTAGATCTTTAGTCAGATCATTAGCTAATAGAATGTTGTGGGTAATACTTCTACCTTTTATGAATGCAGTCTACTGGGGACTGATGATCTTGTTAATCACCTTCTGGATTCTATTAGCCATAAGCTTTGAAATAACTTTGTAGATGAAGTTGCAAAGTGCAATGGGCCTGAAATTCTCCAGGTTGTCAGCCCCCACCACTTTTGGAATGAGAGCTAAGAAAGTGTTGTTGAACTGTTTGTAGAGATGTCCCGTTCTAAAAAAGTGAAGGCATGTGTTGATCACATCCTGGCCAATTATTTGCATGATGATTGGTAGAATTCCGCTGGAAATTCGTCTGGACCAGGACTTTTATTTTTTGGTGATTGGAAGACGACTTTCTTAATTTCTTCAGGGGTGAATTCAGCATTGAGAATTACCCTATCTTCTTCAGAGAGTTGAAGATAAGGGTTGATGCCACTAGCTTCCTGCAAAGAAGATTGGTTAAGAAGCTGATAACAGTAATCAATGGTGTGCTCTTTTACCTGATTACTTTCATTGATTATATTTCCATGGTGATCTTTAAATTGTCTGATATAGTTTACGGTTCTTCTGGCCGCCATGCTAGCATAAAAGAATTTTGTATTAGAATTCCCCAACGTCAGCCAGTTTTCTCTTGATTTCTGTCTGATAAAATTTTCCTCGACTGCTAGAGCATGCATATATTCTTTTCTTGCCTCGTTCTCCTGTTGGATGCAGTCGTTATCAAAGGGGCTAACACTGAGATTAGACTGAGCTTGGTGAAGATTCCTCTTAGAAGTGGCCACTATATTCTGGATGTTGCCAAATGTGTTGTTGTTCCACTCCTTAAGAGCAAATTTGCAAGCCTTAAGCTTCATACAAAGCACATGTGGAGGAGACCCCACTACCGGAGTGTCCCAGGCAGATCTAATGACTTTAAGAAATTCTGGATGAGAGGCCCACATGTTATAGAACCGAAAAGGGAGCTTGCTTCTCATAATTTCTTTATCTGTATTGATAAACATGGGAGTATGGTCAGAAAAATATTCATTCCCATATTCGGCCCAGCTATCCGGGTAATAAGTAGTCCAATAAGAGTTGATGAGACATCTATCTAAACGTGCCATGATTTTGCGTTGAGCTTCTCCCCTATTGGTCCAGGAGAACTTATTGCCACAGCAGTTAATGTCCTCAAGTTCTGAGTGTTGAATGCATAGGTTGAACTCCTCCAACATGGATTCCGTTATCATTCGCCCACCCTTTTTATCATGGGGGTATCTAATCGTGTTAAAATCACCAGCTATCATCCAAGGAGAATGAATGTTGTTGGAAAGACAGATGATATCATTCCATAAGATTCTCCTTTCATTCGCACAGTTTGATGCATAAACACCAGTAATTGTGAATTCTATAAGGTTCAGCTTGTTCTTGCATCTCAAATGAAGGAATTGACTGCTACCTGTAGCCAACTGGGCATCAATGATATTGTGGTTCCAAAGGATCCAGACTATTCCTTTGCCACCGTACTCGTCATTGGTAACAACTTCAGCTTCAGGCCAAATTAAGTTTTTAAAATGCAGAGTATGACAAGGGTTTAGCTTAGTTTCAACTAGGATAGCCAAGTCACAGGCTTTGCTTCTGATCATCTTATTTAACTCTCTACATTTCTCCCTCTTATTGAGGCCTCTGACATTCCAAGTAAGAATCTTCATATAGGAATACTAGCAGAAAGGGAGTGAAAAGTTATCTACTATTGGGGATTGTAGCCCGACCGTCGGCATCTCTGCTCTTCGTTCTTGTTTTTTTCCTGTCCATCTCATCCACAGCCTGCAAGCTCTTAAAAGAGGAATGATTTGACTTGGCTAGGTTGATGTTGGAATGATGTGGGGCAAGATGAGCTTGCATACTATAATTGCTAGCATGTGGTCCCGAATGCATATCAGCTTTAAGTTTAGGTGGTACTGGTGGTGCCTGAGGTTCGTCCTCCTGGAGCTTGGTAGGAGGCAATGAGCTCGCAATAGGAAGAACATTGACGGCATTAGTTTCACAAGATAACTCCATATAGTCATCTTCCAAATCACCACTAGCAAGAGCACTAGTAAGTGGCGGGTCCGAAGGGCCAACATTCTCTTGGCTTTTGCGAACATAGGACAGCCCATTCACATGCGCTACAAGTTGTTCTTGATGAAGAGGAAGGGTGGTGGCATCTTCAAGGTGTTCAAGTGATGTGCAGCAGCAAGAATTATTTGCGGTCCCCCCATGTGGAGATGAATCCGAATGGCCTACAACCCCTTGGCTCTTGCGATCAAGACAATCTCCATTCACATGTGCTAAGTGGTGTGACTTGTTAAAGGTAAGAGAGGGGGCAGCTTGATGTAGTTCACGTGTAGACCTGCAGGTACAAGAGTCGGCGGTCCCCCCTTCACTAGTAAGAGCATCTTGTGAATGCTTTGAATGCAAAGGACAAACACATGGTTGGTTTGCGGCCCCTCCAAGAAAGCTAAAGGCAGAAGATGCTCCTTGGATGAAGACGCCATGTGATGTAGCTTCACATGTTGTTGGCGGGTTCGCAAGTGGAGCCATGCTGCCATGAGGCTTTGTATCATGGTAACTTTGGGTTGGAACCGCAAATGAGTCTCCAAATGAAGAACAAGAGTTATTCTTGATGGCGGGGTCCAAAATCTCAATAGAAGATTGTAAACAAGCATTAGAAGAGATTGTGTAGTCCATAACCACAGTGTTAGGAGACTTCGTAATTGGAAGATGCGAAGCCCTTGGTATGGATCTTCCAATAGGATCTAGCTTAGGAATGGTAATCTGGCTGGCCTCAGTGTGAGTCACGGGCTCAGTTCTCTGAGGCCTCTGAACCGCTAGGGCTTTGGGAGGCTCAGAGGTCTGAGCTGGTGGGGCACCGAAACCCCCCACAGAACCATGTCCCTCCGACTGTAGAGCTGCAAAGGAATTATTAGTGTGAACACAATTATCTGAGAACTCATTAGGGCGAACCCTTGGTTTGAATACCTGTACATTCGAGTGTTTAGTGTGAAGGATCGGTTTACATGCTCCGTCTGCATGCCCAAAGGAACAGCACATAGAGCAACGTCTTGGTCTCCATTGATAGGATACTTTGATCTTCTTCACGTTGCCATCAAGATCTTTGTAGTGAACGAAATCAGGTAGCTCTTCCCCCGACGAGATCATGATGCAAGCCCTCGCATAGGCCAGTCTCTTGCGTTCTGCCGTGAGCTTGTCCAGATACAATGGTTTGCCCAGGATGGAAGAGATCTTCGCAATAAAATCTCGGGTCCAAAGGTGCAACGGGAGTCCATGGAAAGCCACCCACAAAGGAATACTCGTAAGACTATCAAGTTCCATTCGTACTTTATGGCTCCATCTACGGAGAATAATGGGATGACCTTTAATGGTCCAGAATCCCTCTAGGATCCGACGCAAATCTTCCTCAGAATCAAACTTGCAGACAAAAAAACCATTCTGGAGAAGGTGGAGCTCAAAAGCATTTGCTCCCCAACGGGACTTAATGAAAGAAAATAGAGGGTTAAAAGATAAGTGCAGTCCTACCGCGTACCCTACCAAAGCAAAAGACCAAGATGCTAACAGATCCTCAGAGTCTGCCATCTCATAGATGGCGATCTTGACTCCATTATTGGTTTCTGGAGGGACAAAATGGAGTCTAAGATCTTGAGATCCAGATGGGGCCTTGAATAGAGAACTCCAAGACACAGGTGTGGAAGAGATGGGGATCGGGTGCTTCCCTCTCGAACGAGATCTATCTCTCTGTCTGACAAGAGAAGGGAATCTGGAGGATGATGTACCGTGCGATGGAGGCTGGCCAAGTGATAAGGAAGCAGCATCTGGCCCGCTGACACCCTCAGGTTTGGCCTCCTCAGAGGGATCCCCACGCAGAGAACCCCTTCTAGCGCCTCCATCCGCAGAGCTTCTCTCTCCTCTCGGCATCTCAAAAGTGTCTCCACACATTGTTTCTTTCAAACTGGTTTAATTCATCATGCATGGAATTTAATCCAGTTGTCATCTTTTAAGGCCTCTACAATATTCTTAGGTTCAATTTGGGACACGAGCAAGTTGTTCAATTTCATCCAAGATTCTAAAATGAGACCTAGTTTTAGTTCGGTCATGCAGATTACCTAAGATGTTTTCCAAAGGATGGTCTTTTAACACTCTTAAATCAGCTTGTGTGTTACCTTCATCTATCTCAGTGACCGGTGCATTACTTGACTATCCTTGGTTTTCATTTGCTTGTGTCTCCTCGTGTGGAAGTTCTTCCTTTCGTTTTATGTTCAGAAATATCCCATCATCATCTTCCCTGTAAGTGTTGTCAGGATTGGTCTCATCAAAAGTGATGTGAGGGGACTCTTCCACACATAAGGTCTTATTATTATATACTCTGTAGGCTCTAGACCTGTCTGAGTATCCAAGAAAAATGCTTTCTTCACTCTTTGGCTCAAATTTATCCAAAACTCTTTTATCATTGTTGTGAACAAAGCACTTTGAACCAAATACTCTCAAGTGAGAAAGAGATGGCTTCTTACCTTTGATCAAGTCATAAGGAGTCATTTTAGTGAGTGGCCTTACCATTGAGCGGTTGATGATATAACATGCAGTGTTTACCGCTTCTACCCAAAATCTCCTTGGTAGTTGCTTTTCAGTAAGTATTGTGCATGCCATCTCCATGATAGTTCTGTTCTTCCTTTCGACCACCCCATTTTGTTCAGGGGTTCTTGGTGATAAGAACCTATGGTTTATTCCTTCAGTCTTGCAAAGATTATCAAAATCAGCATTTTTGAATTCACCACCGTGGTCTGAAAGTATAGTGGAAATTTTGAACTTACCGTCTTGCTTTACTTGCATGAAGAGTGCCTGAAACTCATCAAATGGGTCAATTTTATGTGCAAGATAAAACACCCAAGTGAATCTAGTAAAGTCATCTAATAAAACATTAACATATCTTTTACCACTTAAGCTACCTGTTTTGGTTGGACCAAACAAGTCCATGTGAATTAGTTCAAGTGGTTTGGATGATAGGTTTTCAGTCCTGCTTTTAAATGACTTTCTCGTTTGTTTTCCTTGAGCACATGCATCACAAATTTTAGAATTCAGTTTGAATTTTATTTCAGGCAAACCTTTAACGATTGAATGCTTCACCAATTTATGAATGGTATTGTAGCTATCATGACCTAGTCTACGATGCCACAAGCATGCTAATTCAAATTTTGGTGCCGCAAGACAAAGATTTATGTGAGCAGGGTCATCTAAGTCAATCATATACACATTGTTGACTCTTTTACCAGAAAACTTGGTTTCTTTTGAATTAGGGTGCAAGATCCTACATTCATTAGAGTCAAAGACTACAGTATGACCTTTATCACACAGGTGACTTATGCTCAGTAGATTATACTCCAGACCATCAACAAGCAACACATTATCAATTGAGTTGGAGGGGTTCTTACCAACTTTACCTGAACCGATGATCTTTCCTTTGTTGTTCCCTCCAAACGTGACATGTCCAACTTCCTTTTCTACCAGGAGACAAAATTTGGTTATATCTCCAGTCATGTGTCTTGAGCAGCCACTGTCAAGATACCAGCGATTGTGCACGGCTGCAAGACACTCCTGTACAAGGGATTAAGTGACAATGTTTGGAACTCAAGGACAATTGGGTCCCAACAATTTCTTCATTTCAGTAAAGCAAGATAATGCGGACTTTGAAATCTAGACTTTCTTAACATTATCATTTTTCTTACTTTGCTGGATGTTCTGGTTTTTCTTTTCTTCTTTAACATTCCTTCTCTCTCTTTTAGCTTCTTGGGCTTTATGGGTTTTTGGAATGTAAGAGGATGATTTTTTGTTGAACCATCTGTTCCAATTGGGCAGTCTGGAGGTATAGGAGGTGTCATAGTACCTAGGGTGTTGAGGTTGGGTAGACCTATGACTACATGGTTCATAACTACCCCAGACCCACGAAGGTGTCGACCTCTCCCCTGTTCTGACCATCTATACTGGTCTCTGGATAAGGAATGTGTCGACATCCTGTTCTGAAAGTGTCGACCTGTTGGTTCAAACCTGGGGAACTGACGGGTGGTTGACCATGAAGGTGTCGACCTGTCCTTAGGGTAGTCCCGACCTGTCCTATTGTTGAAGTTCTTTTTACCCTTGGGATGTGCAGACTGGGATTTAGGTAGGTGTCGGCCTACTTGGTGTTGCTGTTGGTGAGCCTTTTTGGTTCTTCTTGGGCTCTCTCATTTTCACTTTTTCTTTGTCTCCAGCATTTTCTTGGTTTAGGCTCGGAGTTGTTTTGGCAGTTGATGCTTTAGATGATGAAACAAAGGTTGTGGTTTTCATACCAATTGACTTTTTCTTTGTGGGATTATATCCTAGCCCTTCCCTATTAAAGTTCATTTTTGTCCCAAGCATAGCATTCAAGTTTTCACTCCCTTCAACAAATTTCTCTAAGGAATTCTGTTTGTCTGTTAAGTCTTTCAAAAGCTTCTCATTTTCTTTCAGAAGTTGAGTGTTTACTTGAGTGACTGCATCAACATTTTCATTGCATAGGTTGTTATCTTTTACATAGCTCTACATCTTTATCTTTAGCTCATCAATTTCATCTCTAAGGCCTTCATTTTCATTTCCAAATCTCTCATTTCTTTTCTTCCTTCTTCCAGATTTTCTTTCAATTTTCTTAGATCCTCAATCTCAGTTTCTAGGGAAGTTATTTTGTCATTAGGGTTTTGATCATGCACAATGGACTCAATTTTCTTCTTTAGGACTTTGTTTTCTCTTCTGTACACCTCATACTTATCCATTAATTAGAAGTAAGCCTCTTCCCAATCATCAGTAGTGAAATGTTCAAAAGGAGAGCTCACCTCACTATTCTTTTCTCCATTGGCCATTAAGCGGAGATCTTCTCTCTCTTCTTCCGAGGAGCTATCTTCATTTTCTTCCTCGTCACTCCAGGTACAAACCATGGCCTGCTTCTTCTTGCCCTTCCACTTGGGCATTGTTCTCTTGGCTCCCTCTAGACACTCAGACTTGATGTGTCCGGGTTTCCTGCAAGAGTAGTAGACGAGTTTGTCAAACTTTTTATCATTTTCAGGTTTTGGCCTAAAACCTCTCTTTACCTGAGGCTTCCACTTTGTGAAGCCTTTACCTTCCTTTCTTAGAAACTTCTTGAACTTTCTTGTTAACATTGCAACTTCATCCTCTTCAGAGTTGCTGCTTGAAGCTTCTTCATCTTCAGATAAATCTTTGGTGCTTGGTCCAGCTTTGAGAGCCAGAGGCTTCTTTTTACTTACCTCAGCCTCTTTGTTCTTCAGATTCATCTCATAGGTCATCAGGGACTCTATGAGTTCTTCTACCTTGATGGTAGTCAAGTCTTTAGATTTCTCAACCACTGTGGCCTTTGTATGCCAAACAGGGGTTAGTGATATCAGAATCTTCCTTACTATCTCCTGCTCGGAATAGATCTTATCTAGGTCAGTCAAGCCATTAGTGAGCACGGTTAGCCTAGCATACATGTCCGAAATGGACTCATCAAATTTCATTCTAAATTTTTTATATTAAATGGACTCATCAAGTTTCATTCTAAATTTTTCATATTCAGACACCAGCATGTTTGCTTTGGTTGCACATACCTACTGTGTCCCTTCTTCATATATTACCTCAAGGCGGTCCCACATTTCTTTTGCAGTTGTGCAAGTTGACACCCTTGAGAATTCTGTTGGATGAAGGGAGCACTGCATTATGTGCTTGGCACCCCAGTTTAGCGTCGATGTCCTGATCTGTTCCTTAGTCCATGTGTCCTCATCTGGAGGCAGCTCGAATGGTCCCTTGCTGATCACTCGCCAGACTTCATGATCCTGGGCTCTAATGAAAACCTGCATGCAATTTTTCCAGTAATAATTTGTCCCAGTGAAAACGGGAGGTCTATTTATGGAATGCCCTTCGGCCATAGGACTCTTAGTCGCCATATCACCCATTCTCTCAAGGTCGTTAGACCACATACAGAGAGACTAGCTCTGATACCACGTGATGTGTGGTGAATAATAGATCAGCCCCCTTTTGCCCTTCTTTGCGGAAATAACAACTAGATGCAAAACTAAGACTATTTAGGCAAGAAATAGAGATAGCTAACAGGCTAGATGCAAGGATGATGATCGGAACCGTTCCTACCAAGCATCTAGCGTCAGTACCCAATGGAGGACAAAGCACAAGACACAAGATTTAAGGTGGTTCAGTCTCTATCCAGAGACCTACGTCACAACTCGGTGAGGCTTCACTAGTGTCAATGAACTATCGTTGTCACGCCCCGAACCGATAGCAGCGGAACGTGTAGTTCGGAACGCGGCAGTGATACAGTCGTGAATAATCAAAGCATACATAAGACACAAAATTTCCAAGGCAAGATAATATGGACAAAATATAATCTTTATTGATAATCAAATGTCAATTACATAACTGGACTCCACTTATATGGGAAAAAGAAAAGACTCAAATACTTTATAAAGGGAAAAGACTCCAGGACAAGATAAGACTCAAGAAAACTAAAGACACCGGCTTGCTTTTTCCACAACACTCAACACTCTTACCCTTCCCCATCTAATGGTCTATCTTCAATGTCATTACCTGAAAAATGTTCAAAATAGGCTGGTGAGCAAAAAGCTCAGTAGGAATTACATCTCTCATCAAGCAGAATATAAGTGATTAACCAATTACTCATGTTCATGATAAATGCAATGCAGAAAATGGTATAACTTGAAAATCATGACAATTGATCTAGCAGGAAGCATAAATATCAAGGCCAAAGGTAGTTACGAGCTCAAGAGAAATAGGGAGGAATTTCCCATGCAGAGTCAAGGACAAGCTATCGAATATAACAAGGATAGATACTTAGATGAACATAACTTCAGAATTGGCCAGAATATAACAGAGTTTCAATAAATATAAGCAGAATTAAATAATCTAGCAGAATATCTAAATTATCATAATAACCGAACAACAAAATATCAGAATAACAGAACTTTTAGAATTAACAGAGTTTGCAGAATGACAGATGTAACAGAATAACAGAATATAACAGATGTACAGACTTTGGTGCAATGCCACACCCAGAATTCTCATGGTTTATAAAATTGGACTTCCGTCCTACCTGGCACTGAAAAGTCGCGGACCCACAGCCCTTAATGTTTCAGAATCAGATTTGGCCAAATATAGAGTCAAAGGGTTATGTTCTCGAATTGATGGGAAGAAGATTCCAAAAGGAGTAGAGTGTCAAGACTAACGGAAAACAAAAGTGACAAGGATCAGATCCCAGGGTTTTTAGGGTACAACCAGCTCGGCTGCCTTGAGGGAATTCAAGGCTAGCAGAGACTTACGGAGGTCTCAATGACTAACTTACCAGTCCGAAGGAACGGAATGTCCAACGGAGGACTCGTATGTCACCGAGAGTTGAGGTGCATAACGTGAACCAATCATGAAAAAGGGCTCCATCTACGGACGTGAGACGAGAGTGCCAAAAGACCTGAGGTATGGGTCAAAACCGGAAGAAAACGGTGAGAATATGAATGCGTTAATTATAGAATTCACGTCCATCTAATTCTATAATTAACTATAGTTAAATAAACTTATTTAATTGACGTCCGTGTGTAGTGTCATTTATTAATTAGCGTCCACTTGGAGGAATGTTAATTCTATGATTTTTAACTTAATTTATTTAACAAGAATTCACGTCAATATCTATTTAATTGAATAATTTTAAAACATACATTTAAAGACACATTTATTTATTTAAAATAATTTAGAGAAATAAAATATATGATAATTAGGAGAAAAATTTAAAAGTTCCAAATATATATTTTTTATATATTTCTATTACATATCTTAATAGATATGAATTTTTAAAGCTATAATTACAATATATATATATATATATATGTATATTGACGACTTTTGATTATGTCGTCAAAAGGTGGTTTTTACGACAATACACATGTCATCATTTCATTAACAAATTGTGTTAACTCTTTAGTCCTCTCGTTTCTCGACGTAACCACGTCGGAATCGAGCCTATGATATATCAAAATGACGGACTCGAAAAACTCTACCTAACCAGACGTTCAAAATAATTTTTCATTGAGAGATGGGAGATAGGAGGCACGAAAAATGGTGCAACCACTCTCACTACCTCGGTATCCACCCCAATAATATACTCATAAAATTTCATGACCAAAGGTCACTCCGACACCCATGAACTGGCCGACAAAGTAAAAATCCATAACTAGCATGCTACAGTGAAATATGTAATTCGCCGTGTCAACAAATTAACTCTATTAAATTACCAATTAATTAATATTTCTGATTATTGTTAGCATAAAGGGTATCAAAATTTAAATAAAAATATGAAGATTTCAATCATCTATATCTTTCAATTTTTAGATAGGTGCTTACATGGAAAAAATTTTTAAAACATGTTATACGTATTACTTAACGAAGAAAAAAATAAAACATGCAAACCGATGAACGTGAGGTGGAGATAACTTATAAAACTACAACAAACATGCTCCAAGTACTCATGAAATATGCATAGAGATCATGCAAACTTTATTATTAACGTTTAGACTTGAGAGAGATCACCTACCTTTCAATACTATTTGGGATGGCCGGGTGTGAAGGATAGAAGAAAATATAATAGATATCGGTAGCAGTGGCTTCTTCACGGACAGGTCGACGCAAAGGAAGAAGAGTTCCCACGGCTTCCTCCTTCAATCACGAACGGCAGCAGCAGAACCAACGCTTGGAACGTGCCCAGCAACAACATTAACATGTGGCCTCGTAGGGGGCTTATTTATATAGGGTTCATGGCCATAAGAGTCTCACGGGAGATACAAGTCCTAATGGGAATTTAAATTTCCTATATGTGATCCTATCACTTCTTATTTTGGGTTTTCTTTCTAAAATCACCGCCGCCTGACCTGTTTTGAGTTTTGAATGGCAACGTCAAGCATGCGTGGGGGGTTGGCTTTACACATGGGCTGTGGGTTTGATCGAATGGAAACAGCCCAAAGGAGAGTGGCAGGGGCTTGTAACAGTGGCTGGCTCAAGGGTTCAAGGTTTTAACTATGTATATGGGCCTTTAGGTTTTTTTTTTTTAAGGCAGTTAACTATTGTAAGGTCTTATGTATTTCGTACATATACCATGGGGTGGTTTGTTAAATGATTACAGAGAAGGCCCATAATAGTATATATGTATATATAAGGCTTTGGCTATTAAAGGTTGGTTGGCCATTTAGTTTTTGTACGTAAGACCCTTAAGTGGGTATGGGTGAAGGCCCATTTAATGTATGTGGGTTATTATGAATCACTCATTTATTTATTTGGCCTTCTCATTGACACATGAGGTTTGGCCCATTATGGTTGGCCCTTGGATGAGGAGAGGTCCATGGATAATGGCCCATCTAAAAATTGGACTACAATATCTTAAGCATGTGTATGTGGGTTATTATAATGACCATTTATTTGGTCTCCTTATTTAATATGTAAAAGTTTTATTTGCTTAGTGAAAAATTTATTTTCTTATTATTTTCATCCGGGGTGCTACAATCGCTGATTCACAGCTTCCAATAGAGAGATACACTCTCTCAACTCCGCTGCCAAACAGATTGAGGGTACACCATCCTGAGATCCACATACCGGTGAACACACCGTCTGTCTTCCTACTCATAGGTATGGAGCAAAGTAATAGTATTTATTTTCAAAAAAAAACAAAGTTATAAAAAGAACAACCAGACAGAGTATGACAAAGAAATTCTTTGGGAAGGAAAACTCCTGTCTGGGAAGGAACTGGAGGACTCCTTGGTTCTCTTCTTGTTCTTCCTAGTTCTTCACCACAGACGAGGGAGGGACGATCTCGCTTCCAGCTCTCAAGGGTACCGGATGGAGCTTCACACATCCTTTCTGCCTTGCTGTGAGACCCCCCTTGAGTGAGGAAGAAGAGCGTCTGCTACGTTGCCCTTACTCCAGCAGCACCCGGAAGGAGATGGCTTCGCGAGGAAGCTTCTACGTTTCTTCCTTCTTGCTTTTCTTCCTGCTTGCCTTTCTTCCTGCTTTCCTGTCCTTCCTTGAATTGGAGCTCCTACTCCTGATATATTGGTGTCTCACAGCAACTCCAACGTTGTCCACTGCAGACGCTAAACCCAAAATGTCACATCCACATTATTTGATTAGCTTCCTTTGCATAGTAGACCTTTCTCTGCCGTTCCTGCTGGTATGTGGGTAGGTAGGGGACCATATCAGCAATGGTACCGTCCTTTCAGAGGATGTCTCTGCCAGAACATGATCCTCTGACGCAGTAATCTTCTTGATGGCTTTTTCTGGAGCGAATGGATCCTCCAAGATAAGTTCTGGATCTTAAAGAGCGGATTCTACCGGTTTCAAATACATTCTGGCCGATCATGAACGTGTCGACGCTTTACACACATGGTGTCGACACATCCCATTATGATCTTGAAGACCCGTGGCTTCCAAGTAGAGCAGGTCGACACCTTGATGAACAAGTGTCGACACTTGCGCCATACTCGCATGTGGATCATGCTGTAGTGCCGAGACGTCACTAGGCGGTGTCGAAACATATGCGCCAGGTGCTGAGACATCACCAGACGGTGTCGGGACATATGCGCCAGGTGCCGAGACATCACCAGACGGTGTCGGGACATATGCGCCGGAGAGGAGTAAGGCCTGCTTCTTGGAACCGAGGTGTCGACACTTTTCACTCAGGGTGTCGACACATTGGTTAATCCATAGGCCAGACAGAAATGGCCTCAAGATGGATTTCTTCTTGGGGTGTCGACACTTACTTCATGCCAGAGCTCAACCAGAGATGGATCATCATGATCTATTCTTGATGTGTCGACACGTTGTGGGAGGTGTCGACACTCTTAGAGTGTTTCTCCTATACTTGTTCAGTTTATACATTCAATCAAGCTTGTTAGATATTCCTCAATTATCTAATGATGATTTATGGTTTGTTATCATCAAAACTAGGGGACACAACATCAGACTTTCTCGCTTCTTCCCTATGCTTCCTCGTTTTCTTCTTTTCTTGACTAATTTCTTCCCTCTTCTGTATTCTTCATATTGATCAGGCCACTATTTATAGCCTCACGAGCGCATGGGAAACACGTTCCCGCCCATGGAGATTTAAACAGGTACGCTGCTAGATGTCCACGTGTCAGGATAAAAAGGTGAGTTGCCCACGTGTCTGATTCCCCAGCCACGACTCCTTCTTGGATCATGTGCCTGTTTAAGTTTAAGACTTCGAGCCACGTGACCGTGCTAAGCGTAAGGCATGTTGCCTTTTACATATTTAATCCTGGGTCCTTTAGTGACTTAAGTTCCTACCAATCAGAACAAAAGTATTTCGTCAAACAGATTGTAGTCATGAGTGAATAGTAAATATGCTCTGACTTATAAGAGAATATGATTATGGTATAAGTCAGACAAAGATGCATTAATATATTTTTGGTCAGTGTAAGAAATGCATCAATCTGTCTGAGTAAAGCGGTGCATGTGCACCGACTTGAATATGCAATCTGTACATATGCTCAGACTTGTGTATGCACATGCTCAGACCTCATACAGACTGGTAATGCATGTGCACAGACTTGAAAATTGCATATGAATAGACCTTACTCATAGACATTGCATGGACTTCTACACATGCATAGACCTGAATACCCAATGTCCACAGACCTATATGTGCACGGGCCTTGCATGTGCACAGACCTTGTTCTATGCAAAATTAAAATGGGCATCGACTTTCCATGCAGGATGCAAAATATGCTCAGACTTGTAATAGTAACATAGGTAGACCTTCAAACGCACGAGTGAGCATGTGCATCGACCTATAAATGCACTGTAGAAAACATGCATCGACCTTAGAGTGGACGTAGCAGCCCACCATCTCAGCTTTACTTGATGTAGCCTCCGTAAAGTTGGAAGCTATATAAACTCCACCTTCGGGGTCTCTAAGAGGTCCACGAACGCTACCCCTAGGAAGTTGGGGAAGCTGAAGACGGGAGGAAAATCGCCGAACTTGGTCGGCACCGCCAGATAGCCATGCTCGGCATAGCTAGCAACAACGAGTGGTCCCAATGTCACCGCCACTGAAGTTATTGGAATATGACATGTAAGTTCAAACTACAAAAAGTTAGAATTCTAAGAATAGGCCATGGGGCCCCTAATCTTTCCGAGCGTGCCAGACTTGTGGAAGCACTTTTTTTATATCTACTTATTTTATTTATTTATATGTTTTGTTTATTAGTGCGCAGGCGTGCCAGTCATAAAGTGACAGTTTGTTCGGGCTTCAAAGACCAAGGTGGTCTGGAGCCACTGGTGTGTGCCGTCTGACTTGATCAGACAATAGTGGGTATCCTGTCGGGACCAAAATCTGTCGTACCATAAAGGACATGGCGTTAATTACATCTCTCTGAAAGAGAGAAAACCCTTGATTAATCGCCAAGAAGAGGGGCCCTATTGCCTAAAATTTGAATTAATGAAAGAGAACGGATAATTCAAAAACATATCAAAAGTTTCCATGTTAGGGCAGGGGCGTTTAAGCCTGTTCATTTACTCATCGCGTGCTCCGTGCTTAGAAAGTATTCTGAGTCAAGAGCACAGCGAAAGCATGAACGGTATTAAAAAAAATGTCTGCCAGGAATACATCAAGTTTGATGTCTGGTAGTGAAAGGAGCGAGATAAATCTCGGTGAAAATGAATTAGATTCGAAGGGTAGTTGGCCGAAGGTAAAGTGATGGGGGCATCACTTACCCCTCCACATTTTGCGAAGCTCTGATGGATAGATGGTTTACGCCTTTGTGTTCTTCACATTTTTCTGAGTCTATCCATGTAATTTTTATATTTTATTTGAGTCATAAACTATGTAATTTTCCCTTTTTTGAGTCTATTACCTAGGTATAAGGGTCATTTACCTAAGTCATGAGTCATGTGGTTAATTAAGTTGCCTATTGGGCCCAACTAGTGGGCATGGCCCAGGGGCACCCTCCCTTGGACTGCTTTGGTCATTAGCTGTTTAGTTAGGGTCATTTTAGTCCTATGAAAATATGAGTGCCTATAAATAGGCCACCCCACTCCCTCATTTGTAATCTTTTGGTCAATCAAAAAAATTGAGTGTTCTAGTGCAATTGAAGTGGATTCTCCATCTCTCTCTCCCTCTCTCTCTCTAAGGGGTGGATTCTCCCCCCTCTCTCTCTCTCTCTCCAAGAGGGGGCACCCCTTTCTCTCTCCTCCCCTCCCAACCACTTTCTCTCTCCCTTCCCCCTCCATTAAAGCCACTCCAACTCCCCACAACCCCTCTCTTTACTCCACCCCATCCCCAAGGTAGCCTCCACCTATCCCCACTCAACCCTCCTACCACCAACCACCCACTCCCCTTCCCCAAGCACCTCTCTCATCTCCCAAGGGAGAATTCTCCACTCCCCAAGCATCATTTTCCCTTCCCCACACACCTCTTCACACCCCCCAGACCAGAAATTAATCGCACCCTTAAACCCATTTTCAAATACTCCTTCCCTATCCCTTCCCAACACCAAATTCACAGCTTCCCATCCCTCCACCAGCTAGACCTCCTTCCAGCCCCCATTTTGCCACTCCCTCACCTTGGATCACCCCCTCCCAGACCCCCTCACTGCTAGGGTTCACCCCACACTCATCCACCCCCATTTCACCCCCCGTCCTACTCCATTTCCCGTCGGCATGTTGCGGATCCAACAGCAGCTCGCAGGCAGTAAGCTAGGGTCCTGGAAGCAGCGTAGTCTCCGGCCCTTCCCTTTGATCCTTCTGGTGGCAAGTCATATACCTTTGGAAAGGTCGTCCAGAAAGCTTTCAAGGTGAGGTGGTTTCGTCATCTTCCAAGCACTGAGCTGCCCGTGAGAGCGATTCTTCCTCGACTACGTAGAACCACTCAGGCAGAGAACCAGAGCTCTAGGTCAAGTTTGACAACGGCCACCCCCTTGTAGATCTGGGTGCGAAACTTGGCTGAGGGCTTCTGATGGGGGCATCCCTTGCCACTCCACTTTTTTTCGAAGCTCAAATGGATCGACGGCATGCGTCATTATGTTCTTCACATTTTTCTGAGTCTATCCATGTAATTTTCATATTTTCTTTGAGTCATAAACTATGTAATTTTCTATTTATTTGAGTCACGTACCTAGGTTAGTGGGTTATCTACCTAAGTCTATGAGTCATTAGGTTGGTTTGAGTAGCCAAATGGGCCCAAAAGATGGGCTTGGCCCATGGGTGCCCCCCCACCTGGATAGGCTAGTCATTAGTTAGTTTGTTCACGGTCATTTTAGTCCATGAAATTGTGTGAGCCTATAAATAGGCCCCCACTCCTCTCATATGTAACAATATTTTATGATAAATTTAAATCAAGTGAGTTTTAGTGTCTTATTGGAGTGGATTCTCCAAATCTCTCTCTCTCTCTTTAAGGGGTGGATTCCCCTCTCTCTTTCTCTCTCTCTTCTCTCTCTCTCCAAGAGGAGGGGACACCCCTTTCTCTCTCCTCCCCTCTCTCTCTCTCCTCCACATCATCAACCCTTCCTCTCCCCTCATTACTCATCCTCCCAACTACCCCAACCCTCATTACTCCGCCCCTAGTCCCAAGAGACCCTCCACCAATCCATACTCCACCACCCAACCACCAACTACCCAATCCCCTTCCCTAAGCACCCTCTCATCTCCCAAGGGAGAATTCCCCACTTCCCAAGCACCCCTTCCCTTCCCCAACACAACCATTCCCATCCCCAAAGCCCCATTAACCACCCCATTAGTCAATTTTCAAACCTTGGAGAGAGAACTCTCCTTCCCTCTCCCCCACCCATCTCAAATTCGCAGCTCCTTCTCCCACCACCTGTTAGACCCCCTTCTAGATCCCATTCTTCTCCTCCCACACCTTGGAACACCCCCTCCTAGACCCCCTCACAGTCAGGGTTCTCCCCACACTCATCCACCCCCATTTCCCCTCCCATATATCCCATTTCCCCCCATCATCTTCAACCTACAGTTCTCAGTTCGCAGGCAGTAGAGGAGCGCCCAGTTGCAGAGGCTATCACATCTTCACCTGGAAGCTTCAGAGGGCATACCATATACCGGTGGAATCATCGCCCAGTCTACTTCACAACGGCGGTGGGCCCATCCCTTTCTAAGCTTGTGGTCGCCCAGGGGAGCCGTTCTTCTCCGACTGCACAAGACAGATCCAATCAGCAACCTGAGGCCACTTCCAGAAGTTCTCACGGTCACATCCCTCCGCTTCTTGAAGGGCCACTTGGCCGAGAGCTTCTACAACGAGTCACCTTCAATATCCAAGAAGTGGCGCCTCGATCGACCTCCGGAGCGGTACTTTCTCAATTTTCTCCCTCAGGTGTGCTGCTCTGTCCACTCCAGGACTGAACAGACACCTTTTCACTGATCGGGCTGCTCAGGTCTACTCCAACGACTTCTGGCATTCCCGTGGGTCACGTTTCAAAGAAGACTCGACAACGAATCCGTCGAATCCAGCCCCGCCTAATTCTGAGCTCTGAAGCATCCGTGGAGTCTTCATCTTCCTGCTATTGTGTTCCTGAAGCAGACAGAGTCAGAGTTCTGCCTCCCAGTTTGTGCCTCTGCCCCGACCAGCACCAACCTGCTGAAATTCTAACAAACTTTGGATGACTTCCTGGGTCTCCTACAAAGATTTTCCAGCTGGTCTCATCACCAAAAAAATTCGGGCGCAGCAGCAGCGGCATCATCTTCGACTGCCTGTCCCCTGTTCCAGAGGCTGGACAGAACCGTCGACGTTCTATCAATTAGTTCCTAGGTCGGTTCTCCCCTTCCCTAGCTTGGCCGGCTGAAGGCCCCTCCCTGCGTGGAGGTAGTTTTGACTGTAATAACTTAACCCTCAACCCGAGATCCCCCCCCCCCTTGCAAGGGGTGTACTTCATGTAATAATTCAAGTCGCGGGTTTGATCTTCATCGATGCGGCGTGCGGGTGCATACCCTCGCCTCCCCGCTCGCCTCCTTCTCCGGCCGGGGTCGGCGTCTTCACGCCGAATAGGTGAGCCTCGGTCCTCCTCTTGGCTGGTTTAAATTCCTTGCTTAGCATAGTATTATCGTTATTTCTTCGTCGGACGGAGAGTGAGAGCTCAGCCCATAATTGCCATTGATGTGAGTGATCACTGCGGGCGAGTTGTGAGTGATCCCCTACATCCCACACCCTTGGTGTGCTAGTCGCCCGTGAGTTGGGCATCCCTAGCCCATTTGGGGTTCTCCCCAAGCTAGCCAACCATTGGAACATCAAGGTCCCACCTCGGACCCTCTCCATCATCGCCGAGTCGCCTACGGGCACTAGTGTGCGCCACGCGAGTGAGTTCGCTAGAGTAAGTCCGCCGCTCAAAGATACATGCTTGCAATTGTAGGTCCAAGGGTATTCGATCTTGTGACTATCACCCCAAGGTGGTGTCACATCAAATGGTATCAGAGCAAGTTCATAACTTGTCTCTATCAAGTTGGTCCTAGGGCGTGTTTATGCATTTAGAGTCCTCGGTTGCATCTCTTTTGTCCACTAGCATGGCCACCTCTTACCGACCTTACCCATCGGCCCTCTCCATGAGTCCAAACCCCCAAGGGATGCCTACCACTAATGACCTCCCTAGCCATGTCAACTACCTCATGAAGGCCTTGACCTTTGCCAATGAGCGGCTTGAAAACATATCGGGTCGACTCGATCAACTAGGAGAAAATGGGCCCGCCCCAAGGGCGGATGATAGTAGGGCTCCTTCCCCACCTCCCATCTTTGATGGAACTCATCCTATTGACTATTTAGATTGGGAAGTCTCAATGGACCATTACTTCACTCGGTATCCCATGTCCGAGGATGAGAAAGTCCGATGTGCCAAATCACAACTTACCAAACGGGCTCAAACCTATTGGCTACAAATTGTCGGGCTAAGGATAATTAGAAGGGAAGATCCCATCACCACTTGGGGAAACATGAAGGAACAACTTAGGGCTAGATATGTGTCCCCTTCCTACTCGGATCACCAAAGCCCAAGGAGCACTTCAACTCCACCATCCCCACCCGGCCAACCCAAGACTCCAATTCCCCAATTCCACAACCCACCTTACTCAAGGCCCTTTGGCCCCCACCTCCCCCTCCACCCCTCACCTTACCCCTTCTCAAAAAGGAAAAGGTCCTATGGAGATAGAAGTGAGTGAAATAACCTCGGGTAAGTGCGAGCCAGAATGTTATAGGTGCCACCAATTGGGGCTCATCGCCGGACAATGCCCCACGAGGAAGCATCTTCCCATACCCCTAGTGGTTGAAACCTCTCCCACCCCGGCCACCATTACCCCTCCATCGCCCCCCAACAAGGACACTCCTCCCAAGGACAATCTTCCCAAACCCCCTCAACCCACCCATCTTCCACTTCCTACCCCAACACAACCCCAACCTAGACCTCCACTACTTCCCTTACCAATCCCAACCCAAGCCCATGCTTGTTCACCACCTCAGGTGCACCACGCATCGACTATCACCAATTCCCCCGCATTAGACCTACCCACCCCATTATCATTAGAAGTTGAGACCCACACACCCACCCACACGAAAATGGATGCTAGTCCGGATCCACAACCCACCATAAAGGAAATCCAAGAATCTCCACTTCCACCCACCTCTCCTAGTCCGGATCCTCAAGAGCCACACACCCTCACCGTGAATGAGTCCATACTCCAATGGCTCAAGCAAGGCCCCCCCGTCCCTAGTTCACCCCCACACCTCTCACCCATGGGACATCAATCTCAAATTGTGGCCCTCCCCTCCTTTCACACCACGATCCAATCTTACTATGAGGTAGAGGGTTGGGATGATCTCCTCAAGGGTCTAGAGTGGCAATTAGACTTGACTTGTTTGTTGACTCTAGGGGCGGACCGACCCAAGAGCCTTGACCTCATCCACCCAGGTGGTCTATCACCTCGGTTTGCACTATTGGTTGCTACACTAGCGACCTCCTTTTCCTTCTCCCCATATTGGAAGAGCCCATCCCGGTCCACTCCCCTACCATTGTGATTCCTATAACCTTGACCAACCAACCTACCCCATATATCGGCCCAACCATTTCACTAGAAGAGAATGATTCACCACCTTGTGAGGACCTTGAGGACATGGAGTATCTCTCTCTAGGTAACCCTTATAATGATCCCTTTGATCCCTTCCTATGGGAGTCTAGTTCCTCATGTGACCCCACCCACCTTACTCACCACTCACCTTACCCTACCCCCACCCACCATGTTGGGCCAAACTCCTCCCTTCCTAGAATCGGGTTACTGATGCGGGACGGACCACGGACTCGACTCCGAAGTGATATGCGATCCTCAGACTCTAGGTGAGCTCGTCATTGTCCCTTTGCGAGGGAAGCGTCGGACGTGCGCGGTTGAGAAACCGGTAGTGAGTTAGGGTGGTTAACTCTCTCTTATGCCCGGATCGGGTCACGGGACGGTCACGCTCTCTCTCGCAGCAGCGGTGATATCACAATATAAAACGTGCTATGATCCTTGCATGATATCTAGCAGCGGCATAAACAAGTATATATGAATAAAGCAAATGCCAAGTGTAGGAGCGAACACGATACCTCCACGCTCTCGGCGTGGGGAAGACGGACCCGGCCAAGCTCGTACTCCCGGGACAAGTAATACACAAATATTACAGCATAGAGCTACTGCCCACTCCACGCAGGGAGGTAAAGGACTACACAAGTGGGCCCGGGAGGACCGATTTCGGGTTGACGGACGACTTCTCACGTGGCTTCGGCAGCATACGTACTCGCGACCGTGGGACCCGCGTGCTGGCCGGAGAGGTCGTGTGGGACCAGGGTTCTGCCACTGTGGTGGGGATGCCTGGGGAAGCGCTCCCCAGGATGGCGGCACGCTGGTTCACCGACCGGAGGCCGGGCGGCTCCGATCGGCACCGGTTGGATAAGCTTCTCACGGATCTGCAACTTCTGTTTTCAGGCGCGCGACCCGACGAGATCGGTCGCTGCGACCAATCCCGATGTCGGATCGACAATCGGGAGGTACCGTTGGAAAGCTCTCTTGAAGTCCTTCAATCTAGGCCCAGAGAGATGACCTGGATCTGCACGGATCTAGACTTTGTGAATTTTGAAGTTTCTATTGTACAGTACCCGCATTCTCAGAATAGCAGGGAGTTTTCCTGAGAGTTGCCTTTGACCGCGGGGTAGACGCCTGATTCAGATCTTGAGTTCTTCTTCAAAGTTGTGGAGGGGAAAGAGAGAAAAACGGCAATAATTTATGTGAAAGGATTGGTGGAGGCTACGATTTGTTATGGATTTTACACTGACTGATGGTCGGATCTGGAAACTGGCTGACTGGACTGTAAATGGATTGAAAATGGAATTTCTAAAAATATGAAATGAGCTTTCAAAATTCCACTAAAAATTGGGGTGGAGAGGAAGGTGGCCAGAACTCCCAATAAATTTGGAAGCTCCTGAAAAAATCAAAAGGAGGTCCTAAGACAAGAAACTCAGGGAGGGAGTGGATCTGGACAGAAAGTAGCCAGGTCTAAAATGAAATGGGGAACGAAAATGGAAAATTGGATTTCGGCATTTGGAGACCAAACCAATTTTTGTGAGAGCTTTAGGGGACCTCTGGAACACGCCCTCAAAATCCCAGGTCAAGAAGATCTCGGAGTGAGGAGCAGAAATTCGTGGAAGCTGCTACTATCCTGAATGGACAGAACTCCGACGATAGCTTCACGGCTGCGCGATGGCGGCACGAACTGCGGCGGCGGCGGCACCGATGATTACCGGAGGTGAAGAGGAGATGATAGAAGGGATATCACTCTAAAAATGGGGTTGGGGATGAAGAAAACCAGAGGGAGAGAGAGGGGGGGTCGAAATTCTCACAAGGGGGCTCTTGCACAATGCTTTTTTTCTCTTTCATTAATTCAAAGAAATGAAAATTACAAGCTATATATAATAAATGTAAAAAGACACTAAATGCCCATAGATCTAGGGTTTGGAAGGACATATTAGGGAGTTCATAAAGATTTCTCCAATGCGGTCAAAACTTTAACCATTAATCTAATCAAACATGGACCATTTCCATTCAAACTTACCTAATCTTCACCAACCAAGCCTAATAGGACAAGGAATCTTGCGCCCCCTTCATGGGCCATTTAGAAGAGAATATGGGCCAAGAGCCCTTGAACCCATACTTGACCTATGGGCTCTCCCACCTAGATAGCCCATGTGAGGGAGTGGCCCAATTGGGCCTTAAGTGGCTATTAAGGTCCATAATGATGGCCTTAAGGTCCAATATGAAATAAACTCCTAATGGACTCTACTAATGACAACCTAGCCATGGACTCTACATTACAAGTGGCCCATTGACTTATAAGTCTTATAAGGAGCCCAAATGAAAGAAATTAAACAAATACACAAGTACAATCCCATACAAGCCATAACGCACAAATACGTTCCACCCGTATAGCTTTTGATGCCCCCATCAGTTACACCATGGGAGCCTTGACCTTAGGTAACATACACCTTGGGATTGATGAATTGCCCCACTCCATGATGTCCCGCTTCTTAGATCCCTTTGATCCATACGAGTGGAAGCTCAAGGGCCACCCCACACCCATGCACATGGAAGTCATCTCTAGGATAGGAATGCATGTGCCTAGGCATGCCGCACCACTTGACATGATTCATAAGTCGGGTCCATTCATTCATATCACCCACATGTCAAGTAGGAAGCATGAGTGGTCTATATTCGGATGTAATGGTCCACCTTCATTCATCATGAGTCTGAAGCATATTAGGAGTATTCATGGATGTCCGGGTCCTTCGGCACTTATCACACCTACGCATGAGAGGGACATTTATGGATGCCCCGGTCCTCCCAATTCCATCAAAATCTCCATGGCATTTCTACATGATTGGTCTAAATATGGTTGTCTAGGCCCCCCTATGCATATCATACATTTCCCACTCACACCGCATCATAGTGCATGGCATATGCATCCAAGCAAGTATCAAGCAATAAGCGGTAAGATTCACAAGAAGCGGGTAAAAACTCATGAGCGCCACTTGGACTTCCAAGTTGGCAACTTGGCGATGATGACTTTGGAGTGGCTCTACCCTAGGGTCACCTCCAAATTGAGGGCACGAGGACTTGGACCTTCTCAAGTTCTGAGTAGCTTTGGTAAACCAGCTTATGGGTTGGACTTTCTAATGGGTTTTGGGATTCACCCCACTTCCCACGTGGCGGATCCGACACCCTCTAAGGGCACCGCGGTGGATCCTAGTGAGTGCCTTGAGCTTACACCTATCCTTGTGAGAGACACCCTCGGAGTGCCACCACAAATTAGCTTGACAGCCCGACGTGAGCACACGACGGCAATACTAGGCAAGCAAGATCTCATTGCCAGCATGAGGGTGTGTCCGACCCACTTTGAAAAGCTGAAGCACCATTCCCTGGCTATGGACGCGGGTTGAGTTCGGAGATCGTGGCTCGCTTGGAGCTGCATTAGTGTACCACTTCCCAGGTGGACCTATACTCGACGGGGTTGAGTTCTCCCCACCTCGGGGGTATGATGGGGGCATCCCTTGCCCCTCCACTTTTTTTCGAAGCTCAAATGGATCGACGGCATGCGTCATTATGTTCTTCACATTTTTATGAGTCTATCAATGTAATTTTCAAATTTTCTTTGAGTCATAAACTATGTAATTTTCCCTTTATTTGAGTCATGTACCTAGGTTAGTGGGTTATCTACCTAAGTCTATGAGTCATTAGGTTGGTTTGAGTAGCCAAATGGGCCCAAAAGATGGGCTTGGCCCATGGGTGCCCCCCCACCTGGATAGGCTAGTAATTAGTTAGTTTGTTCACGGTCATTTTAGTCCATGAAATTGTGTGAGCCTATAAATAGGCCCCCACTCCTCTCATATGTAACAATCTTTTATGATAAATTTAAATCAAGTGAGTTTTAGTGTCTTATTGGAGTGGATTCTCCAAATCTCTCTCTCTCTCTCTAAGGGGTGGATTCCCCTCTCTCTTCTCTCTCTCTCTCCAAGAGGAGGGGACACCCCTTTCTCTCTCCTCCCCTCTCTCTCTCTCCTCCACATCATCAACCCTTCCTCTCCCCTCATTACTCATCCTCCCAACTACCCCAACCCTCATTACTCCGCCCCTAGTCCCAAGAGACCCTCCACCAATCCATACTCCACCACCCAACCACCAACTACCCAATCCCCTTCCCTAAGCACCCTCTCATCTCCCAAAGGAGAATTCCCCACTTCCCAAGCACCCCTTCCCTTCCCCAACACAACCATTCCCATCCCCAAAGCCCCATTAACCACCCTATTAGTCAATTTTCAAACCTTGGAGAGAGAACTCTCCTTCCCTCTCCCCCACCCATCTCAAATTCGCAGCTCCTCCTCCCACCACCTGTTAGACCCCCTTCCAGACCCCATTCTTCTACTCCCACACCTTGGAACATCCCCTCCTAGACCCCCTCACAGCCAGGGTTCTCCCCACACTCATCCACCCCCATTTCCCCTCCCATATACCCCATTTCCCCCCATCATCTTCAACCTACAGTTCTCAGTTCGTAGGCAGCAGAGGAGCACCAAGTTGCAGAGGCTGTCACATCATCACCCGGAAGCTTCAGAAGGCATACCATATACCGGTGGAATCGTCATCTAGTCTACTTCGCAACGGCTGTAGTCCCATCCCCTTCTGAGTCGTGGTCGCTCAGGGGAGCCGTTCTTCTCCAACTGCGCAAGACAGATCCAATCAGCAACCTGAGGGCACTTCCAGAAGTTCTCACGGTCACATCCCTCCTCTTCTTGAAGCGCCACTTGGCCGAGAGCTTCTACAACGAGTCACCTTCCAAGAAGCGGCGCCTCGATCGACCTCCGGAGCGGCACTTTCTCAATTTTCTCCCTCAGGTGTGCTGCTCTGTCCACTCCGGGACTGAATAGACATCTTTTCACTGATCGAGCTGCTCAGGTCTACTCCAACGACTTCTGGCATTCCCGTGGGTCACGTTTCGAAGAAGACTCGACAACAAATCCGTCGAATCCAGCCTCGCCTAATTCTGAGCTCTGAAGCGTCCGTGGAGTCTTCATCTTCCTGCTGTTGTGTTCCTGAAGCAGACAGAGTCAGAGTTCTGCCTCCCTGTTCGTGCCTCTGCCCCTACCAGCACCGACTTGTTAAAATTCTGACAAAATTTGGACGACTTCCTGGGTCTCCTACAAAGATTTTACAGCTGGTTGCCAAAAAAATTTGGGAGCAGCCGCAGCGGCATCATCTTCGACTGCCTGTCCCCTGTTCCAGAGGCTGGACAGAACCGTCGGCGTTCTATCAATTAGTTCCTAGGTCGGTTCTCCCCTACCCTAGCTTGCCGGCTGAAGGCCCCTCCTTGCGTGGAGGTAGTTTTGACTGTAATAACCCCCACCCCGAGATCCCCCCCCCCCTTGCAAGGGGTGTAGTTCATGTAATAATTCAAGTCGCAGGTTTGAAGCTTCATCGACGCGGCGTGCGGGTGCATACCCTCGCCTCCCCGCTCGCCCCCGTTTCCGACCGGGGTCGACGTCTTCACGTCGACTAGGTGAGCCTCAGTCCCCCTCTTGGCTGATTTAAATTCCTTGCTTAGCATAGTATTATCGTTATTTCTTCATCAGACGGAGAGTGGAGCTCGGCCCATAATTGTCATTGATGTGAGTGATCACCGCGGGTGAGTTGTGAGTGATCCCCTACATCCCACATCCTTGGTGTGCTGGCCACCCATGAGTTGGGCATCCCTAGACCATTTGGGGTTCTCCCCAAGCTAGCCAACCATTGGAACATCAAGGAACCACCTCGGACCCTCTCCATCATCGCCGAGTCGCCTACAGGCACGAGTGTGTGCCACGCGAGTGAGTTCGCTAGAGTAAGTCCGCCGCTCAAAGATACTTGCTTGCAATTGTAGGTCCAAGGGCATTCGGTCGTGTGACTATCACCCCAAGGTGGTGTCACATCAGCTTCTCCTTCAAGTCCTCTCCCATCCCCAAGAAGCAGAGCTAAGTTTGGACCTCGGCATCAAAAGTTCCAATTTTTCCATTCCAAGTGCATCAGGTCAGTTTTCCTGAGCCAGAACCGACACATCTCTGTTGTTCGGGCCTTCACGATCAGCTCCGACATCTGCCGACGGCACCGTTGGCCCGATGAAAAGAAGACTCATCCACAATCGCAACGGTACCAGTCTCACCTCTAACAGAGTACGGGACAATTCGTGGCACCCCCATCTTCTAGCAGCATCACCCTGGGGGCAACCAGAACCAGCAAAGACCAGCCCTGTTCCAGGCTCTGCCCCGGCCAGCGGCATCGTCATGAAATTCTGAGAAAATTCAGGCATCTTCTGGGTCAAGTTAGAGAATTTTGACACTGGTTGCATCCTATTCGGAGTTCGGTAGTGATCGTGGCCATCTTCGACTGTCTGTCCGGTAGTTCCAGAAGCTGGCAGCACCGGTGGAGCTCGGTACAACGGTTTTCTAGCTTCACTCCCACTCCCCGCCTGGCCGGCTTACAGCCCCTCCCTGCATGGATGTAGTGTTTGACTGTATCACATTAACCCCCAACCCCTTGTCCCACCCTCCTACGTTAGGAGTAGTGGTGTACTCTATAAATTTTCAGGTCAAGCGGCATCGACGCGGCGTGCGGGTGCGTACCCACGCCTCCTCGCTCGCCCTCATCTTCGGCCGGGATCGGTGTATTCACGCAGATCAGGTGAGCTTCGGAACACTTATCATTGTTGATGTGGCACAGCCCACGGGTGATAAGGGATGACTTGTTGAACCTAAGACCTAGACCAGCAAGTATACAAAGTAGAAGTCAGACTCACGCTAGCGGCTCACTCGCACGGTGCACACGATCTCCCGATGGTGACCGGGGGATGATGGCGCGGGTCCAAGGTGGGACCCAATCAATTCTAAAGACCTAGCGGGCTTAGGCTGACCCCTAAGGGCCTGGGGTTCCCAACTTTGTGGGCGGATGGCACACCAGGGTGTGTGTTGGGAGGCACTCATGCACGGTTCGCGGTGGGCACACTTAAGGTGGTGTGTGAGTCTGGGCTCTCGTCTCACCGACCGACGGCAAGTAAAGACTATACTAAATAAGCAAAGATTGCAACCAGACAAGGGGGTATCAGATGCTCACCTGACCGGTGTGAAAACATCGATCCCGACCGGAGACGAGGGCGCGCCGGGAAGCGTGGGCATACGCCCGCACGCCGCGGCAATGGCGCTTGACCTGAAAATAAGTGGGTTACAACGCTACTCCTCTCGCAAGAGAGGGGGATCTCGGGGTGGGGGTTAGGAGATTTACAACCAAATACTACCTCCACACAGGGAGGGGCAGTAAGCCGGCCAGGCGGGGAGGGGAAGTGAAGCTAGAAATCGTCGTGCCGAGTTCTATCGATGCTGCCAGCTTCTGGGACCACTGGACAGACAGTCGAAGATGTCGCCGCCACGGTCGCCACCGAACTCCAAATGGGATGAAACCAGTGCTGAAAGTCTCGTACTTTACCCAGGAAGATGCCTAAAGTTTCTTGAATTCCCTTGACGATGTTGCTAGTCGGGGTAGGACCTAGAATAATGCCAGACTGCTCCGGTTCTAGCTGCTTCAGCACCACTGCAGTACGAAGACTAGGTCACCTCGGGAGCTTCTGGGATCTGATTCAGGCGTGGCTAGAGTCGTTGGATCCGTTGTCGAGTCCTCTTCGAAACGAGACCCACGGGGATGCCAGAAGAAGTTGGAGTAGATTGGGAGAGCCCAAACAGTGGACAAGGGTTGGTTCAGTCCCAGAGGGGACAGAACTGTGCACCCTAGGGAGGAAATTAAGAACTCACTTGTCCGGGGTTCAATCGGGAAGCTGCTTCTTGTTACTGGAAAGCTACTCGTCATAGAAAATCTCGGCCAAGCCCTGCCTCTAAATCCTCAGATGGCCGGCTGTGGGGGCTTCTGCAAGCAACTTCAGGTTGGCAGTCTGGAGGAAGACATGCAGTCGGGGGAGATCGACTCCACCGGGCAGCCACGAGCTCAGAACGGGACAAGACCATGCCGTTGCGAAGAAGACAGGGAGACACTTCCAACGGTACCTATTGGGCTTTCAGAAACACCGAGATGACATCGTGTCTGGAGCTGCAAGTGGCTAGTTCTCTGCAGGTCCACAGTTGTGAACAGGCCTCCGGTGTATCTCCAAGAGGACAAGAGAAGGGGGTGAAGGGAGGATGCCAAATGGTGAAGGGGGTGGAGGGGGGACTAGAGGGGGATGTGTGGAGGGTGTGGAGGGGGCTAGAGTTGCTGGAAAGGGGGCTGGGCTGGGTGTGCACTAGAGAGGGGGGGAATGGGGGGAATTGCTAGGTTCTATCTTGGGGTGTGGGGGATGAAATTCAAATTTGAATTGGAGATAGGGAGGGAATTTAATTGGTGTCTAGGGAAGGGTGAAGATGCCTTGGGAAGAGGGAGGGTTCTCTCGGGAAGTGGGAAGGGGTCTTGGGGAGTGGGAATAGAGGGAGATACAAATTCAAATTTTGAGTTGGGGATGGGGTGGGAAGTTAGTGGGTGCCTAGGGAAGGGTGGAGGAGACCTTGGGAAGAGAGAAGGGTGCCTAGGGAAGGTTGAAGGAGACCTTGGGAAGAGGGAAAGTGTCTTGGGAAGTGAGAGTGGAGGGAGAATCGAGTTTAAATTTGTCTTGGGAAGTGGGAGTGGAGGGAGATTCGAATTTAAATTTGTCTTGAGAAGTGGGAGTGGAGAGAGATTCGAATTTGAATTCATCTTAGGAGAGGGGAGTAGAGAGAGAGAGAGAGGGAGGAGAGAGAGAGAGGAAGAGAGAGAGAGAGGAAGAGAGAGAGGAGAGTCACACTCCAACTAGAGGGGAGGGAGAATTCACTCAAAATGGACTTCAATCTCTCAAGCATCAAGTGTTCCAAATGGGAGGGGGTTGGGTCCTATTTATAGGCACCCAACTCTTTACATGACCGAAATGCCATTAGCATTTACACAAAAGACCAAAGCTATCCTAAACAACCAACATGGGCCCAAACTAGGATACAAAAGCCCAATTAATACAAAACAAGGGAAATTGGACTCATGACCATGTGACTCAATAAAGAAAATACATAAATAAGACCTCAAAGAAATGAAGATAACATGCGATCATTATAGCCAGACATCCTCAAAGTGATGCAGGCGACCCGAACCTCGTGCCCTCAACTTGGAGGCAGGTCTCGGAAGGAGCCGCTCCGTCCTCACCATCACCGAGTCTCCCACTTAGAACTCACAATGACGCCGTCGAGTATCTGCTTGCCTTTTATAAGCCTCATTACTTTTCCCTATATACTTGCGGATGTCATCATGCAACTCTTTGATATGCTGTGCAAAGGACTCAGCTGAGACTGACACTCTAGCATGTGGGGGAAGGGGAATAAGATCTGAAGTCTTTCTAGGCCTATAACCATGCACGACCTCAAATAGACTCTTGCCTATGGACCTATTGATGGAATCATTATATGCAAACTTGGCCTGGGGCAAGAGGAGATCCCAATTCCCGGGGTGGTCCCCAACTAGACAACAGAGCAAATTCCCAAGACTTCGGTTAACGACCTCAGTTTGGCCATCGGTTTGAAGGTGGTAAGTAGTGGAGAATTTGAGGAGGGTTCCCATCAGATGCCAGAGGGTTTTCCAAAAGTAACTGGTGAACTTCACATCTCGGTCGGACACAATGGTCTTAGGTAATCAATAGAGTCGGACTACCTCATCAAAGAATAAACGGGTGACCCTAGAAGCATCCGAAGTCTTGGAGCATGGGATAAGGTGGGCCATCTTAGAGAACCTGTCAACAACTACAAAGATTGAATCATGTTTGCGCTAGGTCTTAGGCAGGCCAAGGATAAAGTCCATGCTCAAGTCCTCCCATGGTCGATCTGGGATGGGAAGGGGTGTGTAAAGCCCAGTGTTTTGTCTCACTTGCTTGGCCGAGGCACAAATGCGACACTATCCCACAATGTTGGCCACATCCTTCTTGAGACTGGGCCAATGGAATTGCCTCTCAACTAGCTCTATGGTCTTTTGCACCCCAAAGTGACCAGCTAGGCCACCACTGTGCAACTCCCAAACTAAGAAGTCCCGTAGTGAAGTTTGGGATATGCATAGCCTAGCTCCCTTGAAAAGATATCCCTCTTGGACTATAAATCCCTCATGTTCCCTGTGGGGTTGAGTGGAGAGGGTGCTGTAGTGAGTCCCAAAGTCCGAGCAATTTGGATATTCCCCTTTGATTTTCTCAAACCCCGTGACTTCCACCCGGACAGGGGAAAGCAAGGCTACTCGCCTACTCAGCGCACCGGCGGTGCGATTTTCACTACCCATCTTGTACTTGAGGACAAAGGTATAGGCCTGAATGTATTCTACCCAACGGGCATGATGGGCATTGAGCTTTTGTTGGTTATTGAGGTACTTCAAGGCCTCGTGGTCCGAGAAGATCACAAACTCTTTGGGTAGGAGATAGTGTCTCCAATGCCGAAGGGATTGAACCACGGCATAAAGCTCTTTGTCATATGTGGAGTACCTAGTCCTAGCCTCACAAAGTTTATCACTAAAATAGGCTACTGGGTGACCCTCTTGGCTAAGAATGCCTCCAATCCCTATCCCGGATGCATCACAAGTGACCTCGAAGACTTTAGAGAAGTCAAGTAGGCAAAGGACCGGGGCTTGGGTCATCTTTTCCTTGAGCTATAGGAATGCTTTCGAGGCTACCCTAGTCCACACAAAAGTGCCCTTCTTGAGGCAATCCGTGATAGGAGCGGTGATAGTGCTAAACCTACGAATGAATCTCCTATAGAAAGTGGCTAGCCCGTGAAAGCTTCGGATCTCATGGAGGGTCTTGGGCTCGGGCCACTCAAGAATGGCTTGGACCTTCTCGGGGTCCATGGATACTCCTTGGGATGAGACAATAAATCCTAGGAAGGCTAGTTGATTGGTCAATAAATGACACTTCCTGGGATTGGCAAAGAGGCTCTCTTTCCGAAGAACGGTGCACACTTGTCTGAGGTGGTCGAGGTGGGCTTCCTTGGACTGGCTATATATGAGAATGTCATCAAAGTAGATGACAAGGAAGATGCCAATGAAGGACCGGATAGCCTCGGTCATGAGGCGCATGAAGATACTTGGTGCATTAGAAAGGCCAAAGGGCATCACAAGCCACTCATAGAGACCGTCCTTGGTCTTAAAGGTGGTCCTCCACTCGTCCCTGGGCCTAATGCGAACTTGGTGATAGCCACTCTTGAGGTCAATCTTGGAGAAGATGGTGGCTCCAGCAAGCATGTCTAACATGTCATCTAGCCGAGAGATGGGGAACCTATACTTGACCGTTATCTTGTTGATGGCTCGGCTATCCACGCACATGCGCCAAGTTCCGTCCATTTTGGGTGTGAGAAGAGTCAGGACGGCACATGGGCTCTTGCTAATGCGGAGGAAGCCATTCCTGATGAGATCCTCAATTTGCCTCCTAAGCTCGACATGCTCGGTGGGGTTGAGGCGGTAGTGGGGGAGGTTGGGTAAGGTAGCTCCGGGCTCAAAGTCGATGGCATGTTGCACATCGCGCATAGGTGGTAGCTTATCCGGAAGCTCATCGGGGAACACATCATGAAAGTCCTCAAGGAGTTGTTGGATTTCTATTGGGTGTGGGTCGGTTGGGATGGATTCACCAAGGTAAATGACAATGGCACACACTTGTCCCCCTTGGTTGACTTCTTCCTCAAGTTCTTTCCTAGTGATGAGGTGTAGGCTCCTAGTAGTCCCAATAGTCAAACTAGGGTTAGGATTTGATGGGGTGGGGTGTGGGGTAGAGGGAGGGGTTGAAGATTCCTCTAGGAGAGGAGGTGTCTTCTTGGGGAGGGAGCGGGGTGGTGAAGGGTTGAGTTGGATTCTCTTTCCCTCATGGGCGAAAATGCAAGTGTTCACCCTCCCGAGGAAGGTGGCATCTACATCATAGATCCAAGGCCGCCCTAGGAGTATGCTCCCTACTTCCATTGGTAGAATGTCACACCAAACTTGGCCTTGGTAGGATTGAAATCTGATGGGGACAAGGCAACGAGTGCTAACGGGTATGGATGTAGCATCAATCCAAGCTACCCGATAAGGTTTTGAGTGTGAGGAAATGGTGAGGCCTAGAAGTTTGACGGTGTCGGGGGACACCATATTCACACTACTTCCGTTGTCCAAGATGACCTTCCTAGCATGACTCCTTATCCGAATGTAGGTATGGAAGATGGTGTTTCTTCTCCAATCATGTTCTTGGGCTTGAGTGAGGGTACACCTAACCACTCCAAGGTGAGGGTCGGTGGGTGGAGGAGGTTGTTCTTGATTGGCCTCCATGTAGTGGGTCTCATAGTCTTCCTCCCAATCAGGAGAGGTCTCAAACACCTCAACCTCTTCTTCAACTCCAACTTGGGGTAGGAGATTAGCCTCCTCAATGAGCAAGCTAGATGCTCCCTTGGTGGGGCATTGATTGGCGAAGTGTCCATACCCAAGGCACCTAAAGCATCGTTGCCCGCTTTGGTGGTTGGGGTTGGCCCTAGTGTGAAGGGGGTGGGTCCCGGATTGGGTCTATTGGGAGTGGGGTTGGGAGGATCATTTGTGGGGCGATGGGGGAAGGGTGCCACTAGGAGGGGCTGCCCGGAGGGAGGAGCTCCCATGTGGTTGGGAAGGAGACCTCATTGAGGAGGTGGGGTGTTGGTCCGAGATGCCAAGGATTTGGGATCCATCCCCCAAGGGGGAATCATTCGGGTATATCGAGAGAATTTCTCGGCATCCCGGGCTATTTAGTAGGCTTGCTCTAGGGTGGTCACTTGACGCATGAAGAGCTCCTTCTTTATGTGGAATTGAAGCCCATTCCTAAAGCGGGACAGTATGACCGCGGGATCCTCTTGGACTCCACACTTAGAAGGTAGTAATCAAATTTTTCAATGTACTCCATCACGGTCTTCCCTTCTTGGGTTAGGACTCCACACTTAGAAGGTACGTTTTGGGCTTATTTTATGGGTGACCTCCCTCCCTGGCTAGGTCCGAGTTGATTCAAGGCTTAATGGGCCTTGGTTTTGGTTGATTCAGCTTTTCTATGAATTTCAAGCGCCCATGTACATATGCGGTCAACCTCCAGCCGTTCAACAATATGTGCGGTTGATACTGGGCCGTTCATATATTTATGGGATATTTAGCTGATTTTCTAAATTATCACCGACAAGCATATATACGGCCTATACATAGCCGCAAAAGACCGTTGTGCGGTACATACTAAGCAGTCTATCTCTCCAGAGTCCTAACGTCGCTGGTTTTAAAATAATTATCTTATTATCTTATTTATGTTGATTTATCACCGACAAGGCTAGAACGGTTTTTCTTTGGCCCCTCCAACTTTGAACGGTCTAATCCTAGCCGTTCATTTATGAGAGTCCAACGGCGAGGTTTCCGGTCAGTTCGATGGATAGTTGGATAATATTTATGATTTATTTGAATTTCCACCGACAGGGTTGTACGGCCCAAAATGGGGCCGCCCATGTGGATGAGTGGTCTATCGTTAGACCGTTCATCTGCTCGTTTGCTGAAGATTCAACAGATTTTCTCTCTCTCATCGTGGATTTATCCCAAACTTCCTCCGATGATTTCTCCACGAATCCTTAACCATTTTGAGTGCCGTTTCTTCCAGATGAAAGATAATTTAATTATCTTCATCTTTTCCTTTGATTATCTCGACCTGAAAACGCCTAAAAACCCTAATTTCGGGGATGGCTTCCTAGGTTCTATAAATAGACCCTAGAGGCTATCTTCGAAAGGGGGGGAAGATTTTTGGTCGACGGCAAAGCCCTGTCGAACCCTTGAGCGACCTAGTACCAGGGAGGGAGGCCTTCTACGTCCCCACAGGCCTCCGGTCCAGGGAGTATACCGTTTGTTTGAGTGATTATTTCACTAGTCCCACCGTCGGTTTTCTCGTTGCATGCTTCATCTTCTCCACGTTTTTCTTCACTTGCACTGTCATTCACACATCCTCCCACATTTTTGGTGCCCCTAGGGGTTTAAAACCCCCCAGGTATCCTCCACTTCATTTAATTACGTTTACTTCTTTCCGTTTTAGCATTTTTTTACACTTCACAATTCTGATATAGGGTTTTTCTTTGTGTTCTACACTTTGTTTCGCAGGTCATCAACACACTAACACGAGGCCCATCCTTTCTGGCCGGCCGGAAAGGGTGGAGGTTGGACCCTTACAACTTCTGGCTTGGTGATCTTGCGTGGTTCCCATACGTCCGTTCAAGAGGAGGTGCGGTGGATGTTTGACCGTTCTTCTTCCAACTGCAGTTGACTTGGAGCCGTTCATCTGCCAATAGTTCTGCGTCCCGCGTCCTCTGCAGCACTGACGAGCGGTCTGTCGTGCGACCGTTCAACATGAAAGGCGGTTCTTCACAGGCCGCGCATCCTTGCAGTGCTGCTCATAAGGCGAGTGTCTCCCTCTCTTTCCAGAGTACGGTGTGTCAATCACATTAGGCACCTTGGTGGCGATCACACTTGTTTATCTGCTTCTGTCTCCTTCTACCATCCATCTATTTATATTTTTCATATCGATTTAGTAGAAGGGATAGAAGAGATCTTTTAAGCCGGTAAGGTAAAGAGTAAGTAAAAATATATCAACAGCCCATTTTTTGGCGATCATGGTGGGACACCTAGTGCCCATCGTGTTAGTGATTTGCTGACCCCTTCTTTTGTTGTGTTAGTCCTTTTCTCGAAGTGGTTGCAGGTTGGGTCGCGTTCTCTGTCCTCTGGGACACGAACGGCTCTCCCAGGGCCGTCCAACGTTTGTGCGACTGAAGGTTCACCGTCTCTCTCCTCGAACACTGCCACTTCTTCTGCAAGCTTGCTGTCTTGAGCTGTCTCTTATCGCCCGTTCATCAGTTCTACGGCCTACGTTTGGCCGTCCACCGTGCTTGTACAGGTACGCCTCTATTTTTATACTGTTGGTTTGGTTGCTATTGCACGGTTGATGCAGGTCCGTTCCTGTTATTATGCGGTTGTCTATAGACCGTTCATCTTCTTTCTGTCACCTTTCATTCCAGCGTTTCCCATTTTACGGTTACTTTGTGGTTACTCCTTGATGTGAACGGTTCAGCCAAGACCATATATCTCCCTGAGCGGTCTCCCAGAGGCCGTCCTTGTCGTGATTCAGTGCACCCATGGTTCACTTTGATTGTCATGTTATATGATTGTCATGATATTTGCTGCTGATTATTGATCTCCCCCTGCTCTCATATCATTATTGCATACTTGTTTTCATTCCCTCGTTTTTGATTGATCATTGATTACTAGTTTCTAGGCTAGATTTTGCATGCACTCCGGTGCACATAGGATCATACACTCTCATTAGTAGTTACATTCCTACCGAGGTAGGGTTTCCTCTCGTCTCCATACTCCTTGGAGCCGACTAGGGGACCTTGCCGAGGACCTCCGTAAGCTCCCGTGAGCCATGGATTCCCACACGGACGCCGGGCAGGTTGTACCACATCATCCCCCAGTCTAGAGTCTGCATTCATGAGAGAGAGAGTCCCTTAGAGTCTGCCAGTTTTCCGTCCCCCACCCTGGTTAGGTACCTTGTGGTTGAGTGAACTCATATCTTAATTAATCCACTAAGGTCCTAAAAGAGAACTTACAAAAATTTTCGCGCATCATTTGGAATTTGATTGGGTAATTGGTTGACTCTTTTCTCATCTCTCCCCTCTATTGTATGTTGCAGTGTCATCATTTGCATCTTTTTATGAGATTAGGCTTATTTGGTCTAGTTCATCTTTGTGTGTCTCCATTTAGTTGCATTCGTTTTGGTTCATTTTCCCTCCTTGTATTCATTTGAAATTCACTATATAAAGTCTCCATTCTCCCCATGGAGCACTTCTCCCCTGTACCTTATTCCTATACTTCTCCATCTTCTTACCCCCGTGTGGATTCCTCTTCCCATGCGGGCCCATCTTCTTATTCCTCCATTGGACCCTATTCTTTTAACGGGCCTTCTTATCCCGCCCGTGCTACTGCTAGCCCAATCAATCCTCATTCCTACATACATGATTCTTCCAGGCCCATGCATTCCTCCATTCCCGGAACGGGCTTTCCTTCTTCTCAGGTCGGATCCCCTTATTCGGCCCATCATCATTATCCTGGTCTAAATTCATCATCTCTTGCTCAGGCTGACTCATATCCTTCTCAGACTCTTCCTACCGAGGAGATGTTCGCTCAACCCCAACGCCAACCTTGATTTGCAACGCCGAATCAATCCCCAAACTTCTTTGGATGTCCCATTTGTATTCCATGGTCTTTAGCTTCCGCCGCGTTCACAGATACCGGCTTATCGTCGCTATGGTTGAATTGGTGACCCCTACGTCCATTTGAAGGATTTCCTATATGAGTCGGCCTAGTTCCAGCATGATCAACGCTTGATGGCCTATTTGTTTGGCCTATCTTTAGAGGGCTCGGCCAAGGATTGGTTCTTCACATTGCCACAAGAGCAGATGATGAATTTTTAGGCCGTCCAAGCAAGATTTATTCAGCAGTACCAGGACCAGGTTGGGCCCAGATATTCTATGGTTGAGCTGGCTCAAGAGAAGATGAAGCCCGGCGAGGAATTCTCCACGTTTGCCGACCGCTGGCGTTGCCTGGCCACGCAAGTCTCGGGGCATATTCCGAAGGGTGAGCACATCAAGATGGTTATTTCTAATGCAACGCCCAAGCTCAGGTGCATCTTAGCCCTGAATGATATTACATCCTGGCAATAACTTTACAGTCGAGCCCGCTTCATTAGCCAACAACTCCTAGTTTCCTTTGACCACGAGTCTCCTCCACCTTCACCTTCCACATACCCCTTCTCTTCTCCATCCACCATGAGTCAACCCTCCACTACATATCCCTCCATGAGTCGGCCTTCCGCTCCCACACACCCCTATACCTCCATATACTCCTCCACGAGTCAGCCCTCCGCTATTTCATCTCCCCACACCTCTACACTTCCGATCAAAGAAACGCTACACCCAGAGCGGGTGGATGTCGTCCACTATATTCCCACTCCCTCCACGCCTCCACATCATTTTAGCCCTACGCCTTCACCTACACAATCCTCCTTGCCTACGCAACCCCCGCTACCATCTCCATTACCTTTTCATACCCCTCGACATCCACCTTGCCCGAAGCGGGCTTCTCACTCTTCATTGCCGGAATATCTTACAAACGTTTTCAGGGCTTTGATGGCCACCCATGCGTTTCAACTCCCTCCGGTTATGCCTTGCCAACCCACGGTCGGGAATTTGCTCCATTTCTGTGAATTTCATCGCCAACAGGGGCATTTGATTGAGGATTGTCCCGAGTTCCGGGAGTTTGTTTACAGTTTGGAAGGTAAGAAGATGATTGATTGGGCAGTTATGCACAAAGTTATTTCAGATCTCAGCAGCAAGCAGCAGCAGTAGTAGCAAGCGCCGCCTAGGCAACCGTCTCCACTTCAAGACCAGGGACACCCTGGTGTTTCTTCAGTTGATAAGATACCTACTCTGTTACCCACTTCATCCTCCCTCATCCCATCTCCTCCACCACCTTTACCTACCCAGCCTCCGCTCGGGCAACTTCTCTTTCACCCTATGTTTCCACCACCACACTTGTCCCCAACGCCTCTCGACGTGTTGTAAAGATACGCCGAAGAACGCCACCACCTGCCACTTCCCCCACTACGCCACAACCTTCCTCTCCTCCTTCTTCCCCACCCCTACCTTCACCTCCTTCCTCTTCACCTTCACCATCTCCATCAACCACATCAACCCCTTTGCCACCCTCATCACCTTTGCCACCACCGCCACCACCTGCCACTTCCCCCACTACGCCACTATCTTCCTCTCCTCCTTCTTCCCCACCCCTACCTTCATCTCCTTCCCTTTCACCTTCACCATCTCCATCAACCACATCACCCCCTTTGCCACCCTCATCACCTTTGCCACAACCGCCACCACTTCTTTCACTCCCCCTTCCGCCATTATCCTCTGAGCCCGAGCAGGTCGAGCCTAAACCCACGCCTCCACTTTTGCCTTTACCTCCACCCATGCCCATCATCATCATTATTCCTCCATCACTTACACCATCGCCACCTACGCCCTTCAAACCTCTTCCTTCTAACCTCCCTCCAGCACCTCCCACTTCGCGGAGCAGGTACATGCTACCTTTCGTACCCCTCGGGTCTAGTCCCCAGGGAGATAAAGAGCCGAACCAGGTTTTGACCGAGCATTACAAGCTTCAAGATTTCATTTGCCGCATGCCGGTCTGAGTGCTGGTCCCTGGCTATTCTTGGGACAATCAGCCTGCACTTTCTATGAAGACGGTTGCTGAGAAGAGTTCATGTGCACTGGTGCCAGTTTCTTCAAAAGCGAGGCCGGTGGCAATCTCTTTGCTCGTCGGAGAATTCACTGTTGATGTTGTTATCAAGTCTCGCTTGATTACTATTCAGTTCATTGGCCCAGAAGAGTTTTTTTCCCGGATGGTGCTAACCCACACGGCCACCAAAAGTTTAATGAATTCCGCATTCAAGGGGCAATTGGCCGTGTCCTCGAGATTGACCAGGGGCATTCTGCATTTTATGTCTCATCTCCCTTGGTTTATTGGTGAGGCGGCCACGTCAACGCCGCACATCACCCTCCCTCAGTTCCGTCCGGCACTTCTAGCAAGGGAGCTGTATTTTATGCCTGATTACCGAGAGGAGATGCCAAATCTCATGCTGTTGACGCCAAGCAACATAGCTCTCTATTTTTCTAATAAACAACACAAGGAGTTGACTGTTCTGGAATGTCCTTCTATGGTTAGCACCGCACAGCTAGGGGCAACTGTCTCGATAAAGCTGCATATTCATGACCGGGCCAGGCCGTCTGCCAAGTGGGCCCGTTATGTGAGAAAGTATTACAGATTAAGAACCTCGAAGGCCCGAGTCCGCGTTAGGCGGAGTTGTTTCAAGAAGATTTCTGCTAAGAAGAGGCAATGGCATAAGTTCAAGGGCCATCAGTTGTGCACTCGGGGGTCCACTTCCTCCTCTCCTTCTTCCATCCATTCATCTTTTCTATTGCTCAGTTCTTATCTGTGGGTGGTGTACCTTCCACCACCTGACCATATTTCTACCATCTTCTCCTATCCTCACCATTCTAGGCCTCGGCCTATGTCCTTCTCTTCCCCCAATCTAGGGGCATCCCCTAGTTCTTTTCCCCGGATATGTCCGGATTCCGCTTCTCATCCTTGTTCCCCGACCGTGTTGGGGATTCCTTGTGCTCATTCCCCGACCTTGTCAGGTGGTTTTTCTGATCCTTCCCCGACTTTGTCTGGTGGTTTCCATTTCTTTTTCCTGACCTTATCGGGTGTTCATGCATTTTCTTCCCCGCCTCTAGCGGATGATCGCTATTTCTTTCCTCCGACCACGTCGGATGATCGTTCTCTTTCTCCCTTATCCTCGCAGTAATCCTTTCATCATCTTTCTGTTCTTTCCTCCTCACCCTTCTAGGGTTCTTACCCTTTTTCTTGTTATTTTCGAGGCTTTAGTCCGCCTTGATCACAGTTAATCTCTGTTCATTCTGTATTCGGTTCCTTATTATCAGGGCCTCTGTGCCTTAACGAGGGAGTTCTAGCCCTCGTCTCTCTTCCTTTTTATCTTTTTTCGTCTAGTTCGATGTGTGTCGCTCCTTCATATCAAGGAATCTCTACACTCCTCTCCATTTTTTTCTGGCAAGCGAGGAATACAAAGCTCGTGCTGATCAAAAGCTCGTTGATCATATTCGCTTCAAGATGACGGTTCCCACGCCGTGGATATGCAAGGTATCGTTACTTTGTGCAAGAAATATCTTGTCATTGCTAATACTTCTATTTATTCCTTCACATGCTTATAAGGATGATTCCTCAACATGATTGAGTGGCTTTAGGAGCTTTTGTTTAAATTCGATTTTAACTTTGTGTCAAATAAAATAAGTTAGCTTCTGCAGCATCTTAGGCTGGTGATGGCTCTGTGTTGGGAGTCTACTTCCTTTCCCCAATCGTTGAGGGTAACCTTCGAGTATGGGTTTCCACACACTACACGGCGAGCCATAGCCGATCTCTCTAGTGCAACATAGTTGCTGCTTTGGCCATTGGTATGCACAAAGGCCTTTTCTCTTCTCTACTCGGCCAAGTGCAGGGGCAAGAGATTGATGGATGAGATGACCAGCCTAGGCATTCCCCGATACGAGAGAGGTTTCAAATAGGGGCAGTCTTGAAAGAAAGGAAAAGGAAAAAAGAAATGAGTGAAAAACACCATGAAAAATGCCCCTGATCCTAGTAACCGGGCCTGCTTCTCCTGACAAGAGTTGAGGTTCATGTAAAACAGTGAAGGATAGTGCAACATCATGCGTGTATCAAAATCAAAGGTGAGCGTTATTTCAATATCTGGCCGATAAGGGCTATGCAAACTTATGGTTGAAGACTCAAAACTCCGGCGTAACAGACCTAATCTTTGAGGGGTAGCGCCCTGGAAGGAATTTGAGCCTTGATATCTCTCATCCTGTACGAAGCTTGTCTATAATTTTTCTTCTGTTTCTCACTCTTAGGCTGGGTTGTATCCTGGGTATGGCCTTAGGGGCACCGTTCTTTAAAAGCAGTTGGTTGTGGCAAGCCACCTTCACATGCACGCCTTGCTTAAGGGAAGCTTTTAATGAAAGGGTTAGAAACGACGATCCCTGGCCAGTAGTTCGAGCCTGTCTTTGGGTGCTGCGGATTGCTATTGTCAAAAATCTAAAAAAATTGAGATATTGTCAAAAATCCAAAAAAATGAGATTCTAAAAAATGAAATATTGTTCAAACAAAATAAAAAAATCAAATATTTTCAAAATCTAAAAAAATCTAAAAAATTGAAAAATCTAAAAATATTTATCTTTTATATTTTATTTTGAGAATAGATACGTAATCTGTTTGCTAAGTGTGCAGGTTGCATGTACTCAAGCTTTCCTTGCTCCATATCTTGTTCTATCTGTTCTCTTCGTCATTTGTCTCTCGATCTGTTCTGAAGCTCATATCCCTCTCAGCTTTTGTTTGCAATGATCATGTCTATGTGAGAGGGTTTTACCTCACGATTATGAACCTGGCGATTCTGCTTCATTCTGATCTTAGATTTTGATTGAAGTACGTATTTTGTTCATGACTTTTTGTCCCGCTGTGTCCTTGTCTCGTGCCTATGTCCTACCGTGTCATCCCACACATTTTGTTTTGTCCCTCACCACATGTTGTTAGTTGTTTTGCATATATTGATGTTCGCCCCTCTACGTTCCCTGTGCTGTCTCAACCCATGTGATCATCCGTCATGTTCTCGTCCCAACCGTGTGTTATCCCGTCGCATTGTTATCTTGTCACACCGTGTTCATGCATGCATGTTGTTGGTTCATGCCCTTGCATAGGTGCTCGTTTGCCTTTGTTTGATCGTCATGTTATGTCATGTTGTTTGTCGTTCAGTTAATCATTGTGTTATCTTTGTTATGCTTATCTTATTTATCTTATTCATAAAAATTAATAAAAATATGAAAATGAAAATCCAAAAAAATATATGCCGTTTCACCTGCACAGGTAAGTCAGGTATGGCTTTCTGTCCCTATATCCCTTATTGCATTACTAAATGATACTGTACTATATTATCTCAAGAACCAGTTGGTTACTCGCGTGTTCCAGGATTTGATGTTCCCCTTTAACAAAAACGATGATGATCTAGGTTCACGTGTTTAATCTTCGGATAGGCCGTTAGGTTGGGATGCCCAAGGAAGGATGGTTCTATCCTACACGCTGTGGTTGCGGATAGTGTATTGACTCGAATTCTCCCAGCCTAGCAATATTATTCTCGAGTATTTTATAATTCAATCTTTCTTCGCATTTATTTTAATGATTTCTTTTATTTTAGCCCAGCATGCATCATACGCATCTTTTGAGCCTTCATGACCCATGGTTTGCCTGTAAAATATCCCGTCAGTGATGGTTAGCTGTGCGTTCAGTGTTTGGGTAAGAGGATGTAATTCCACTATGAGTTGGAAGGTTCTCTTTGGTCAATTCGCTTGGTTTGGTTGATTAAGAGGTCCCCGTCTGGAGCTTTAGCCTGTTTCCTTTACTTTTACTGCCTGCTTTTGGCCTCCTCATTGGACCACGGGATTGTGTCCCCCATGAGGTTGGTCTTATCGATTTGTTTCATTTCATTTACTTTAGTTCCTCCAGACTTGTGTCGCTTTTGGTCTGATCATTTCCTTACGTTTGGTTCAGAGTTTTCCTGAAAATTCCTGTCACTTGTTGGTAAAAACGGGTGTCGTTTTACCTTAACGCCCGATTTTCAGTCCACTCCGTTTCATTTCCGCTTCACCTCCGCTCGCTCCCCTGCAAAGAGGACGTTAAGGAGGGGCATCTGTTGACACCCGTTTTTTGCCGATAAGTTGAGTCATTTTTCTTACTCCCATTTGTTGATGCCTCGAGTTGTCCATCACTCGCTGGGTTGTTTTCTGGTATATTTTGGGCTTATTTTATGGGTGACCTCCCTCCCTGGCTAGGTCCGAGTTGATTCAAGGCTTAATGGGCCTTGATTTTGGATGATTGAGCTTTTCTAGGAATTTCAAGCGCCCATGTACTTATGCGGTCAACCTCCAGCCATTCAACAATATGTGTGGTTGATACTAAGCCGTTCATATATTTATGGGATATTTAGCTGATTTTCTGAATTATCACCGACAAGCATATATACGGCCTATACATAGCCGCATAAGACCGTTGTGCGGTACATACTAAGCCGTCTATCTCTCCAGAGTCTTAACATCGCTGGTTTTCAAATAATTATCTAATTATCTTATTTATGTTGATTTATCACCAAGAAGGCTAGAACGGCTGTTCTTTGGCCGCTCCAACTTTGAACGGTCTAATCCTAGCCGTTCATTTATGAGAGTCCAACGGCGAGGTTTCCGGTCAGTTCGATGGATAGTTGGATAATATTTATGATTTATTTGAATTTCCACCGACAGGGTTGTACAGCCCAGAATGGGCCGCCCATGTGGATGAGTGGTCTTTCGTTAGACCATTCATCTGCTCGTTTGCTGAAGATTCAACAGATTTTCTCTCTCTCATCGTGGATTTATCCCAAACTTCCGCCGATGATTTCTCCGTGAATCCTTAACCATTTTGAGTGCCGTTTCTTCCAGATGAAAGATAATTGAATTATCTTCATCTTTTCCTTTGATTATCTCGACCTGAAAATGCCTAAAAACCCTAATTTTGGAGCTGGCTTCCTAGGTTCTATAAATAGACCCTAGAGGCTATCTTCGAAAGGGGGGGGGGAGATTTTTGGTCGACGGCGAAGCCCTGCCGAACCCTTGAGCGACCTAGTACCAGGGAGGGAGGCCTTCTACGTCGCCACAGGCCTCCGGTCCAAGGAGTATGCCGTTTGTTTGAGTCATTATTTCACTAGTCCCACCGTCGGTTTTCTCGTTGCTTGCTTCATCTTCTCCACGTTTTTCTTCACTTGCACTGTCATTCACACATCCTCCCACGTTTTTGGTGCCCTTAAGGGTTTAAAACCCGCCAGGTATCCTCCACTTCATTTAGTTACGTTTACTTCTTTCTGTTTTAGCATTTTTTTACACTTCACAGTTCTGATACATGGTTTTTCTTTGTGTTCTACACTTTGTTTCGCAGGTCAGCAACACACTAACACGAGGCCCATCCTTTCTGGCCGGCCGGAAAGGGTGGAGGTTGGACCCTTACAACTTCTGGCGTGGTGATCTTGCGCGGTTCCCATACGTCTGTTCAAGAGAAGGTGCGGTGGATCTTCGACCGTTCTTCTTCCAACTGCGGTTGACATGGAGCCGTTCATCTGCCAGTAGTTCTGCGTCTCGCATCCTCTGCAGCACTGACGAGCGGTCTGTCGTGCGGCCATTCAACATGAAAGGTGGTTCTTCACAGGCCGCGCATCCCTGCAGTGCTGCTCATAAGGCTAGTGTCTCCCTCTCTTTCCAAGGTGCGGTGTGTCAATCACATTAGGCACCTTGGTGGCGATCACACTTGTTTATCTGCTTCTGTCTCCCTTCTACCATCCATCCATTTATATTTTTCATATCGATTTAGTAGAAGGGATAGAAGAGATCTTTTAAGCCGGTAAGGTAAAGAGTAAGTAAAAATATATCAACACTAGCCTCATGAGTCCCATAAGCTGAGAAGTTTCAGGCAGGAGTTACGTCCTCAACGTGGGCTCTTTATGTCCTCATCGTGGGACCTTTATAACCTTGAGGAGTCATGTGTCCCTTATCTTTGGTGAACTCTTGCTCATAAAGGGCTCTCAACGGCAGCGAGGATAAGTAATCGTCGGTTGCCCCAAGCATGAAGAGTGCTAGCCCTTTCTGGGCGATAAGCATAGCTCGGATTAGGCTCAGTCGGAGTGGGCGCAGGGCGCTAGCCTTTAATCCCGGTGAGGGGGATAACTCGGGCTTGGGTCTTCCTCCAACCGGACCGAGGCTCGGGCCTTCCGAGCCTAAGGGCCGCCGTGGAAGGGCTTGATCCCGTGTGATCTTATTGGGCTTTTTAGGCTAAGTGGGCCTTGCAGGGCTATCACTTAGATGAGCTGGGCCTCATTTGGTCCTGATGGACCTAGTTCGGCCGCTCTTAGATAGGCTACAGAAATCCCCCTCTCCACTTGTCCCCTCCTACTCCCGAGCTTTGGTAAGCTCGGAAGAGTAGCCGTTAGGGTTTTAGACCTGCGTAGCTCGGGTGGGTGGAGATCTGGCGGTGTTAAGAAGCCACGTCTCGTGGTCACCTGGGCCCGTAATAATGATTATCCTGACGGATTTGAACTGAAAGGGCCCCCTTTTCTCGGAGGTCAGAATGATGCGTCGCCTTCCGCGTGGGAATATAGGCGTTGTGCGCTTGTCATCGCTCTAGACTCCCTCCGTTTTCAGGGTTTGGATCTCATTCGTGCTTACTTTTGGGGCTCTTTGATGCGTCGTGAGGACACGACGGAAGAGCAGAGGCTTCAGCGGCGTTCGCAGAGTTGGCGGAGATAACTGTGGAGGCAGTCCGACAGCTTCCTCTTCCTCCGGAGTCTTCGGGGTCCCGGGAGCATCTTTCTTCAAGTTCCTCTCCGGATTCCATGGTGAACCAGAGTCCGGAGGTCGAAGAGTGGGAGGGCGAGCCTGCGGCGAGGGCGATGGCTCCAAACTGCAGTGAACTGGGGGAGGCGGAGGTGAAACGGCTGGATCACCAGTTTCGTTTGCCCCATAAGTTTTACTTCGCCGTGGCTGCCCCGCACGAGACGAGCTTGGACTCTCGTACGGGCCACATCTGCACCTTCCTTCTGTCGTGGAAGGGTGGATTCCGCCTTCCCTTCGAGCCCTTTGTTCTTAAGCTTCTCAATTTCTTTCGGTTGGCGCCCGTACAGTTGGTAGCCAACTCTTATCTTCCTCTTTCCGCCTTTCACATCCTTTGCCGTCAATGCGGGGTTCCTCGATCGGGAAGGGCTTCTATTTCATCAAGGCGAGGCGGAATTGGAGCTATGTCTCCTTGGCCGCGAAGGATTCTTCACACATGGGGTGAAAAACTCAGTTCTTCTGGGTGGGGATTTTCTCAGTGGAGGAGACTTGGAGGTGTCCCGTAATCCCCAATTTCCATCCGAACATTCCTCCGAGGCAGGACGAGTTTCCTCCGGACGTGAAGGAGTATGCGATCATTTTGCTGAAGCGTCATCAGTCCACGGAGGAGCCGGTTACTCCGGAGAACATCGAGCGATGTCTCCTCGCTCGGCTGCAGCTGACAGGTTCGGACGTCATGAATTAGTTTCTTCTTCGGATGTTGAGACCATTTTCTTTTCCTGACCATATCTTTCTTTTGTACAGGCGGCCGGCTGTGGAGGAGGAGCCTGAGGCCGAGCGGGCGGTGATCGATCTGGGCGATGATTCGGCCGCTGACAAGTCGCGATCTCCCGAGGGGCGCACCCGAGCCCGAGATAAGGGCAAGGGGATGGCCTAGGAGGGGTCTTCCAGGCCGCGGGGGGCCAAACACAAGGATCATGTGGAGGGAATGATACGGGATGTCATAAAGGCCAAGAAGCTGGCCAATAAGGCCGGGTCCGTCTCTGTTGTCGAAGGTGGCTCTGGCTCGGCGGCTCTCCCCTCTTCCGAGTGAGATAGGGCCGACCTTGTTAGGCTGGCTCCCCCATCCGCCGAGCGATAGGGGGCCGAGGAGGCCAGGGCCGCTTCTGGGGGAGGTAGTGTTGGATCGGCTCTCCCCTCAGCAGGAGCTGAGGGGGCCGGGGCCGCCTTTTCTGATGGTGCTGGCGCTAGGTCGGCTCTCCCCTCAGCGGGAACCGAGGGGGCCGGAGTTGAAGCGGGCAACGCTGGGACCACGGCCAAGATTGGGGCGCCGATTGAGGCGGGCGACGCTCCAAGTGGCGGTGCAGGTGCCGAGCCGGTCGAGGCTGGGGGGTCGCAAGAAAAGGCGACGCAACGCCAACCGATCGAGGCACGACGGGCGAACGAAGCCGCGGCTTGATCCGGGCCAACCGGCGGGATGCCGATCGAAGAGGGGGTCTCTATTCCGGCGGCCCTGGAGAGGCTCGGCATCCAGGTCCCTCTGTACCAGGTATGTCGCGGTATATCCGCGAAGGTGAAGGGGGGAGACAGGCATCACTCCCCACCCGCGGCCCTCAAGATGGTTATCGAGGGCGGCTTGATCTTGGCCAAGATGGGGGCCACTCTGGCAGAAGCTTATGGCCGGTCGGAGTCAGAGCGGGTGAACCTGGCCGGGACCCTTGGTGGGTCTGACAGGAAGATGGCTCGGCTCGTCGAAGAGCGTGATGGGCTTTCGACGGGAGCTTTCCTCAGTTAGGGAGCTGGCGCGGGCGAGCCAGGCGGAGGCCCGGGCACTATCCGAGCAACTAGCTAAGGCCCGCGAATTGCTCGAGAGGAAGAGCAAACTTCTTGAAGAGGAGCACATTGCTCACGTCGAGCTAGACGGCCGGTGGGAGGCTGAGCGCGCTGAGCTGGTGGACCGGGCTGAGGAAGCCGTGCGTCTAGGGATGGAGGCCGAGGCCGATCGGGCCGAGGCAGAGAAGCAGGTGGTCGAGGCCAAGCGCAAGTTATCCGAGGCGGAGCGGGAGAAGGTCGAACTCGCTGGTAGGTTGGAATCGGCCGGGGTGGAGGCACTCAAGCGATACGAACACTCGGAGGCCTACCAGGTCGATCTTAAGGAGGCTGCCCTCCCCTACTATGAGACAGCACTTCACCGGGGCATCCGCAAGGGATTCAAGCAAGGCTATGACCGGGTCATCTCTTACGCGGACGAGCAGGCGTCCGAGACAATCGATTTCCCATCCGGGCAATGCTATGACTCGGACTTGTCATCCTCCGATTCCTCTGGTTCGACGTCGGAGGAAGAAGATCAGGGGGGCTCTTCGTCCGAGGGGTCGCCAACTCCGGATGCCTCGGGAGGGCGCGCAACCGAGGCAGTTCCCACACCGGTGGGGTCAGTGCCAGGGTCGACCGTCACCGAGGGTGTCGGGGGCAGATAGTCTGAGCCTTCCACTTCCGAGCTTCAGGGTGGGCCAGAGGCCTAATGTATCTGCTTTGCTTTCTCTTCTTGTATGTCTTTCCTTTTTCGAAGGAAAACTTTCCTTGTTGTGTAAGAAAAAACGTAAGGCAGTAGCATTATGATGAAGACTTAACTTTTTTGTATCGCCATTGTCGTATTTTATTCAGCGTATCTGCAGTAGTTCGAAAGTGCCGATACTTTCTGCGTGGATCTCGCATGATGGTTGGGTGAGCGTCTGACAGGGTGTCTTTTCGTTCTCTCATGCTTTGAATGTTTGGCGGCTTCGTGTGTCCTGTTGGGGCGGAAACGAGGAGTTTGAGGAGACCGTTCGTAGGGAGAGGTCCCTTTGGCGTGTTTTCGAGGGGAGAATCATTTAAGGAAAGTAGCCTCCCTTCGCCTATAAAAGGTCTGAAAGGCGTCCCTTCCTCTCCACCGCTTAGGGTTTTCCGCGACAGTCTTTCCTCATTCTTTCTTCAAGTAGCGTTGTACTGTTATATTTGAAGCATGGAAGACGCTTTGGAAGATGTGGCTGTCGATGACGGAGGGCAGAGAGTCCTTGCTGCTTCAGGTTTAAAGGGGGTTCGACGGCCGACGGGCGGGGTTAAAGTGGGTTTGACGTGCGGAGGCACGTCGTCTTTTTTTGTCAACTTTGGCCGGCGCTTGCGGGGAGGGGCGAGATGGCAGGCGGATGGGGGAATCAGGCATCCCTGCCGCCCGTCCCTTCCCGCTCGCTCCCTAGAGGGCATCTCTCTCAAGATTCCTCTGCACTTCCTGCTTCTCCTCTCTTCTTCCGCAGCCTCTTTTTCCCTCTTCTGCCCTTCTCATCATTTCTTTAACTCTTCGGAGGGTGCCTGCACTCTCTACCTTCCAAAGAGTTGGCAGATTGACAGAGAGGAGGCCTTCATTCGTATTCCCTCTTCCCCTTCCTCCATCTCTGTCAACTTGGAAGGTAGCCTTCTCCTTCCTAATCCCTTTGTCCCCTTTGTTCCGAGTTACCCGAGCCAACGGGGTCGACTACCCTTTATCCAAGCCAGTTTCTGCATGAGGCAGAGTAAGTGGCTGGACGCAGGAAGGTTAACCGAGTCAGCCGAGTGATGGGCTCATGCGGCGGCGCCATATGGATTTTTTACTTTTTTGACATGTATTTTCTTGGCTTCGGCCTTTCTGATTTACAAGCGAGTTGTTTGAATAAAGGAAAGGAAACTTTTGTTTTATTTCATGTCGCTTACACAATGCTCGGTATTCAGAAGTAGAACTTACGTAGTGTAGTCGCGTTCCAAGTCCGAGGGATGGGCTCTCCTTCCATCGTAGATAGCCGGTATGCTCCTTTCCCGAGCATCTCGACCACTCGGTAGGGGCCTTCCCAATTAGGGGATAGCTTGCCCGCCGCCTCAAGTGGTCGAGAGGCTTCGGCTTTCCTGAGGACAAAATCTCCCGGTTGAAAGTGTCTATCTTGGACTTTGGCGTTGTAGTATCGAGTGAGGCGGCGTTGATATTCCGTTGCTTGGATGCCGACAATCTCTCGGAGTTCATCCGCTAGGTCGAGGTTTTCGAGTAGTTTCTGGTCGTTTGCCTCAAGCGAGAAACAGATGACTCGCAGGGAGGGATTGGCAATCTCAATGGGATAATGGCCTCGGCGCCGTACACCAACAGAAAGGGACTTTCACCGGTTGCCGTGCTGGGAGTCGTTCTGTGTGACCAAAGCACATTCGGCAATTCCTCAAGCCAACTGCCCTTGGCTTTGCCGAGCCTTGTCTTGATGCCTTTTAAGATAGTCTTATTGGCATTTTCGACCAGCTCGTTAGCTTGAGCGTGGGCGACCGAGGTGAAGTGATTGTGAATGTCCAGGTCAGCGCATCTATCTCGAAAATAACGAGAATCAAATTACCGACCATTATCGCTCACTATCACCCGGGGGATGCCGTAGCGACAGATGATCGACTTCCAGACGAAACTCCAGACGGCTGTCTCGGTGATTCTTGCTGTGGCTTCGACCTCGATCCATTTGGTGAAGTAGTCGATGGCGATGATGACGAACTTCTTCTGGGCCTGAGCTGTAGGGAACGGCCCGAGGATGTCGATTCCCCAGCGAGCAAAAGGATACGGCTCTGCTAGGGTGACGAGCTCTGTTATTGGCTGATTGACCAAGTGGTCAAATCGCTGGCATCGATCACAGTGCTGTACGTAGGTCGAGCAGTCGCGCTGCAGAGTGGGCCACCAATAACCTTGCCGTAGCAAGATCCTGGCGAGTGACCTACCTCCTAAATGCGCTCCGCACAGACCTTCGTGAACTTCTTCGATCGCTCGGTTGGCTTCATCAGTGCTGAGGCACTTCAGGAGAGGACCGGAGAAGGATCTCTGGTAGAGAGCCCCATCCGGAGTGATGAATCACCGAGCTTGGTACTTCAATCTTCGGGCTTCCCGAGGGTCAAGGGGCTCTTGAGAATCTTGGAGCCACGACAGGTACGGGGTACGCCAGTCGCTTGGGAGGGCCGAGTCAACAGCCAGGAGCTCCGAGTCGATGCTCGGTCGCTCTAGCTCTTCGAGAAGGACCGATTGAGTACCCTTGGGGTCAAGAGAGGAGGCCAGCCGAGAGAGGGTGTCCACTCGGGAGTTTTCCTCTCGAGCTATTCAGACTACCTCAAATCTCTCCAACTATTGTGCCACGGCTCTGACCAGCTGGAGGTATTTGACCATCGGTGCTTCTCGAGCTTCGTAATCGTCGTTGACCTGGCTAGCGACTAGTTGGGAGTCAGTGTGAATTCTGACTCACTCAGCCCCCAGCCGTCGGGCCATGCGAACTCCCGAGATAAGGGCTTCGTACTCGGAGGCGTTCTATGACGCCTGGAAGTTAAACTTCAAGGCGTATTGTAGCTCTGCTCCATCGAGAGACTTTAGGAGGATTCCAGCGTCGCTTCCGGCCGAGTTGGAGGATCCGTCAACGAACAATTCCCAGGTTGGCCCGGGCACGGACGGAGATTTTTCTTCGGTCGAGATAGTGCTCTCGACGATGAAGTCAGCGAGCACCTATCCTTTGATAGCCGAGCGAGGCCGGTATGATATATCGTAGGCCCCGAGCATTATGGCCCAATTGATGAGGCGTCCCGAGGCTTCAGGGTGAGCGAGGATCCTCTTCGATGGTTCGCCGGTCAGCACGGTGATGGAGTGCCCTTGAAAATAGGGTCGGAGGCGCTTGGCCGAGGTAATCAATGCTAGCACGAGTTTCTCGATTGCGGGGTACCTTCTTTCAGCCTCGTTAAGCACCTTGCTGGTGTAGTAGACCAGTCTCTCGACTCTCGAGTCATTTCTGACCAGGACCGAGCTAACTGTAGATGGAGTTGCCGAGAGATAGAGATGCAAGGCTCACCTTGGACAGGCTTGGAAAGCACCGGGGGTGAAGCCAGGAACTCCTTAAGCTCGACGAACACTCTTTGGCATTCCTCGTCCCATGCGAACGTAGCAGATGCCATTTTGGGCCCCCTCAACAGTTTGAAGAAGGGTAGGCATCGTTCGACCGCACGGGACAGGAATCTGCTGAGCGCGGCAATGTGCCCAGTAAGGCGTTGAACGTCTTTGATGCAGGTTGGTGGGCGCATGTCTAGGATGGCCTGGCCCTTGTCGGGGTTGGCCTCGATCCCACGCTGGGTGACTAAGAAACTCAGGAATTTCCCGGATCTTACTCTGAAGGCGCACTTGGTGGGATTGAGCTTCATATTGTACCTCAGGAGGGTGTCGAAGGTCTCACCTAGGTCGGCGAAGTGGTCCTCGGCCTTGGGGGTCTTGATGAGCATGTCGTCAATATAGGCCTCGATGTTCCGACCGAGCTGTCCTTCGAACATATGATTGACCAGCCTCTGGTACGTGGCTCCAGCGTTCTACAACCCAAAAGGCATCCGGGTGTAGTAGTATACGCCAAAGTCGGTGATGAAGGCAGTCTTCTCGATGTCTTCTGGATCCATTCTGATCTGGTGGTAACCTGAATAGGTGTCCAGGAAACTGAGTATCTCGTTGCCCGAGGTTGAATCAACTAGTTGGTCGATGCTCGGTAATGGATAGTAGTCCTTTGGTGTAGCCTTGTTCAAGTCGGTGAAGTCCACGCACATTCGCCACTTTCCCGAAGCTTTTGACACCAGGACGACATTAGCCAGCCACGTCGGGTACAGGACCGGTTTAAAAAGACCAGTCTTTTGCCCCTTGGTGACTTGCTCCTTGATGATCGCCTGCTTCTCTGGTGCGTGCTTCCTTCTGCGTTGTTGTACGGCTTCACGGTCGGATCGAGGTTGAGCTTATGCATCACCGTCTCCTCCGGTATTCCGGGCAGTTGATCATCAGACCATGCAAAGACTCGGATGTACACGAAAAGAAACTCTTTGTATTGCTGTTGAACCTCAGACGGTAGGTCGGCTCCAATCTTTACTCCTAGGGTTAGGTCGTCGTTTAGGAAAACCGTTAGCAGCTCGCCTCCAGGCTCGGAGGTTACGGGATTTTCCTCAACTTCCCAGGGGCCCTTGTTCTTCCCGTCCGGCTTTGTGGCTTCAACCGAGATATTATAGCACCTTCTGGTCATCGCTTGGTTACCTCGGACTTCCCCCATCCCATTTTTAGTGGGGAACTTCATCTTTTGGTGATAGGTAGAAGGCACCGCTTTCGTTCGGCTAAGGATTCCTCGGCCGAAGATTACGTTGTATGCTATCATACCCTTGATCACTACAAAGTTCACCATGACCGTAACAGTTTTGGGTGGGGTGCCGAGAGTGACCGGCAGGCTTAGGGCTCCCTCGGGATAAGTGGCCTGGCCATTGAACCCGCAAAGGGGGGTTCGGATCGGGAGGAGTTTAGACGGATTCTCCCCCATCTTAAGGAAACATTCGTAAGATAATACATCAGGGGAACTTCCATTGTCAACTAGAATTCTATCTACGTTACAATGGTTTATTGTGGCCGATATGACTAGGGCGTCGTCATGCGGGATGGTCAGCCCTTCCAGGTCTTGGTCTGAGAAGACTATGACATGGGACTCACTTGGCGGGGTCTTGAGAGGCTCGACGGCTCGGCTCGCCCGCACAGCATGACGCTTCGTTCCTCAGCCACTGTCTCCTTCTGATGCAGCTCCTCCAGCGATGACGTTGATGTGGACCCCGCGAGGGGCATTATCGATTTCCTCTGGGGCGCCTCGGTCTTCCTCATGCCCGGCCACGAACCGGGATAGGTGTCCCTGGCGGACGAGGCGCTCAATCTCATCCTGGAGCTGGTGGCAATCGCCGATGTGATGCTCGTGGTCGCTGTGGAACAGGCAATGCTTGCTGCGATTGTGGCTTTTCGACCTCATTGGCTCGGGTTGGCGGAGGAGGCCCGAGCCTTTGATGTCTTCATATATCTTGTACACCGGAGCAGTTAAGGGAGTGTACCACTCGTAGTTCCGGGATGGTTCCTTGTGCTCCCCGTCTCGGTTCCGCCTTTTTCCTAGACTCGAGCTTGGCTCGGGTGCTTGCTTCTTGTCCCCCTCCCGACCTGAGCCGGTTGCACCTCGGCATGCGTTGAGGACTTCTTCGCACTCAGCGTGACGTAAAGCCAGAGTCACTAGCTCGGCAAGGGTCGAGGGAGGGTGGAGGACAAGTTCGTGACGGAGGTTCTCGTCCCGGGTGCCCCCGGTTAGTGTGGTTATGGCCGAGGCTACATCCAGGCGGGGGATTCTCAGGGCTTCCGATTTGAATCGGTTGATGTAAGCCCAGAGTCTCTCCCCTTGCGCCTGTTTGAGAGCCAATAGCTCCGCTACCGACCTTGGGGGGTCGCTACTAGCGAAACTCTCCTTAAATACTCGCCCGAATTGCTTGAAATCACGGATAGATCCGGGGGCGAGGGCCCAAGACCATGCTTGGGCCCCTTGGACTAGGGTGGTCACAAAGGCTCGGCACTTGATGGCGTCGGACGCTCCGTGAAGGGTCATCAGGGCGTCGAAGCTGTCGAAGTGGTCGGCCGGGTCGCCTTGGCCGTAGTAGGACTTGATGGTCAGAATGGAGGTTTTGGGAGATACCTCTGCCTTCAGGATGTAATCGGAGAACGGGGATTTCTCCTAGTCCTCCGCCGGAGAGACCTTCTGCAAGGCGCGTAGGGCGCGCCCCTATTCTGTGAAACGCCTCTCGAATTCTCGTAGTCAGAGGGATAACTCCGACTGTCGCTGCGCTATGGGGCTGGGGGGGCTTCCTTGGCGCTCCCCGGGGGCTTCGGTCTCTGGGTTCGGACGGCGTGCCCCAGGTTTTCCCCTTTTCGGCGTGGAGGAGGCCTCTTGCTCTGGGGGAGGGGCTTGTGAAGGTCCTCCTGAACTGTTACGGATAATCCGCCGGCCTCGGAGAGTGAAGTGGCCTCCTACAGTGTGCTGGGACGTGTTCTCGTGGGGAAGGCTCTCCGGAGGGGTGCGTGACCTTCCTTCCCTGGCCGCCTGGGTCCTCATGAGTTCCACGAGGATGTCCGATTTTACGTTGAGGGCTTGGAAAGCGTCTGCGCCCCCGTTGGGTGGTAGCTCCACCGCCGCGGGAGGAGGGGGTGGTCTGTCGACTGGGGTGTTGGCGTTGGAGGGAGGGTTTTGTGAGGCCTGAGAGGGGCCTTATTCCGCCACCACCATGGTGTTTCCCCTATCGCCGGTGGACCTCCTCCCGAAACTTCTTCGCACCATACTAGCTTTTTGGTCGTTTCCCACAAACGGTGCTAGATGAAGAGGCGTGATCTCGCGCTGGTCCTGAGCTGGGGGGATGATCACCGAACAGTGAACTGCAAGGAAGGGAAACGGATCAGGGGGCCCTGGGATGGTTCCTTGGGGTACCCTCCGATGCCTAAGTCAGTAGAGCAGTGATGGAAGCTATGAAGGGAGGAGGAAAGAGAGGCACGAGATCCCTCTACACCAAGGTGGTGAAGTGGTTCCTGCTCAGGGAGTTTTAGGCGTGTGTTGGCCTTACCTTTTGCTGGAGGGAATTCCCGGTTTAAATAGTGCGCTAGCCTCATGAGTCTCATAAGCTGAGGAGTTTCAGGCGGGAGTTACGTCCTCAACGTGGGCTCTTTATGTCCTTATCGTGGGACCTTTATAACCTTGAGGAGTCATGAGTCCCTTATCTTTGGTGAACTCCTGCTCATAAAGGGCTCTCAACGGTAGCGAGGATAAGTAATCGTCGGTTGCCCCAAGCATGAAAATGCCAGCCCTTTCCGGGCGATAAGCATAGCTCGGATCAGGCTCGTTCGGAGTGGGCGCGGGGCGCTAGCCTTTTATCCCGGCGAGGGGGATAACTCGGGCTTGGGTCTTCCTCCAACCAGACCGACGCTCGGGTCTTCCGAGCCAAAGGGCCGCCGAGGAAGGGATTGATCCCGAGTGATCTTTTTGGGCTGTTTAGGCTAAGTGGGCCATGCGGGGCTGTCACTTAGATGAGCTGGGCCTCGTTTGGTCATGATGGACCTAATTCGGCCGCTCTTAGATGGGCTACAGAAATCCCCCTCTCCACCAATCTAAGTAGATGCTCGGGTTATGGGACCGGTCAAAGGTGGGGGCATCAACTTTCACAAGCCTTACAAGGTGTTCATCCGGATTATCCCGGGGGGTCTGTCATCTCTTTTTGGGGGTGGGTCCCTTTCGGGCGCGGGTGGGTGGTCACGGTTGAGCTCCCTTATGGCTGGTCCCTCATGTGGCGGAGGTGCCCTTCTATCATCTACCCTTGGGGCGGGCCTATTCTCCTCAAGTTGCTCAAGCCGGGCCGTTATGTCATCAAGCCGCCCTAAGATACTGGCCATACCCTCCACAAGGAATCTCATGTGATCGGGAAGCTCATGCTCGTTGGAGGCAGGATTCCCTTGGGGATTGGGATTCATTGTGGAACTCGAAGAGGATAGATTAGATTGATAATGAGCTCCACTACGAGTGGTCATGCAAAGTTTGGTGGGCTATGCACGGGTGTGAGTGGGCACCTATGAATGACCTAGTGTGAAGATGCCCAAAGACTAGACTTGTGAGAACAAGCCTATGCACGGGTGCGTACCCACACCTCCCTGCTCACCCTCGTCTTCGGCCGGGATCGGTGTCATCACGCCGATCAGGTGAGCTTCGGAACACTTCCCATTGCTGATGTGGCACAGCCCAAGGGTGATAAGAGATGACTTGTTGAACCTAAGACCTAGACCCGCAAGTATACAAAGTAGAAGTCGGACTCACGCTAGCGGCTCACTCGCACGGTGCACACGATCTCCCGATGGTGACCGGGGGATGATGGCGAGGGTCTGAGGTGGGACCCAATCGATTCTAAAGACCTAGCGGGCTTAGGCTATCCCCTAAGGGCCTGGGGTTCACAACTATGTGGGTGGCTGGCACGCCGGGGTGTGGGTTGGGAGGCACTCACGCACGGTCCGCGGTGGGCACACTTAAGGTGGTGTGCGAGTCCGGACTCTCGTCTCACCGACTGATGGCAAGTAAAGACTATACTAAATAAGCAAAGATTGCAACCAGACAAGGGGGTATCAGATGCTCACCTGACTGGTGTGAAAACATCGATCTCGATCGGAGACGATGGCGCGCCGGGAATCGTGGGCATACGCCCGCACGCCGCGGCGATGGCGCTTGACCTGAAAATAAGTTGGTTACAACACTACTCCTCTCGCAGGAGGGGGGGATCTCGGAGTGGGGGTTAGTAGATTTACAATCAAATACTACCTCCACACAGGGAGGGGCTGTAAGCCAGCCAGGCGGGGAGGGGAAGTGAAGCTAGAAATCATCGTGTTGAGTTCCGCAGATGCTGCCAGCTTCTGGGACCACCGGATAGACAGTCGAAGATGTCACCGCCACGGTGGCCACCGAACTCCAAATGGGATGAAACCAGTGCCGAAAGTCTCGTACTTTACCCAAGAGGACGCTTGAATTTTCTTGAATTCCCCTGACAATGTTTCTGGTAGGGGTAGGACTTGGAATAGGGCCAGACTACTCTGGTTCTGGCTGCTTCAGCACCACTGCAGTAGAAAGACAAGGTTACCCCGGACGCTGCTGGGCTCTGATTCAGGCGTGGCTAGAGTCGTTGGATCCTTTGTTGAGTGCTCTTCGAAACGAGACCTGCGGGGATGCCAGAAGAAGTCGGAGTAGATTGGGAGAGCCCAAACAGTGGACAGGGGTCGGTTCAGTCCCAGAGGGGACAGAACTGCACACCCTGGGGAGGAAATTAAGAACTCACTTGTCCGGGGTTCAATCGGGAAGCTGCTTCTTGTTACTGGGAGGCGACTTGTTGTAGAAGATCTCGGCCAAGCCCTGCCTATAAATCCTCAGATGGCCGGCTGTAGGAGCTTCTACAAGCAGCTTCAGGTTGGCAGTCAGGAGGAAGACGCACAGTCGGGGGAGATCGACTCCACCAGGCAGCCAGAAGCTCAGAACGGAACAAGACCACCGCCGTTGCGAAGAAAACAGGGAGACGCTTCCAACAGTACCTATTGGGCTTTCAGAAACGCCGAGATGACGTCATGGCTGGAGCTGCAAGTGACTGGTTCTCTGTAGGTCCACAGCTGCGAACATGACTCCGGTGTATCTCCAAGAGGACAAGAGAAGGGGGTGAAGGGAGGATGCCAAATGGTGAAGGGGGTGGAGGGGGGACTAGAGGGGCATGCGTGGAGGGTGTGGAGGGGGCTACAGTTGCTGGAAAGGGGGCTAGGCTGGGTGTGCACTAGAGAGGGGGGGAATGGGGGGAATTTGTGGGTTCTATCTTGGGGTGTGGGGGATGAAATTCAAATTTGAATTTGAGATAGGGAGGGGATTTAATTGGTGTCTAGGGAAGGGTGAGGATGCCTTGGGAAGAGGGAGGGTTCTCTTGGGAAGTGGGAACGGGTCTTGGGGAGTGGGAATAGAGGGAGATACAAATTCAAATTTTAAGTTGGTGATGGGGTGGGAAGTTAGTGGGTGCTTAGGGAAGGGTGGAGGAGACCTTGGGAAAAGAGAAGGGTGCCTAGGGAAGGGTGGAGGAGACCTTGGGAAGAGGGAAGGGTGCCTGGCGAAGGGTGGAGGAGACCTTGGGAAGAGGGAAAGTGTCTTGGGAAGTGAGAGTGGAGGGAGAATCGAGTTTAAATTCATCTTGGGAAGTGGGAGTGGAGGGAGATTCGAATTTAAATTTGTCTTGGTAAGTGGGAGTGGAGGGAGATTCGAAATTGAATTCATCTTGGGAGTGGGGAGTAGAGAGAGAGAGAGAGAGAGGGAGGAGAGAGAGAGAGGAAGAGAGAGAGAGGAGAGTCACACTCCAACTAGAGGGGAGGGAGGATTCACTCAAAATGGACTTCAATCTCTCAAGCATCAAGTGTTACAAATGGGAGGGGGTTGGGTCCTATTTATAGGCACCCAACTCTTTACATGACCGAAATGCCCTTAGCATTTACACAAAAGACCAAAGCTATCCTAAACAACCAACATGGGCCCAAACTAGGATACAAAAGTCCAATTAATACAAAACAAGGGAAATTGGACTCATGGCCACGTGACTCAATAAATAAAATACATAAATAAGACCTCAAAGAAATGAAGATAACATGCGATCATTATAGCCGGACATCCTCAAAGTGATGCAGGCGATCCGAGCCAAAGGGAGCGCTGTGAGATGCCCTCATCAATTGCTGGCCCCTTAATTGCTTAGTTTAGTATTATTTTTGGTTGCTCCATCGATGGTAAGAGAGTGCCCGATCCCGAATTTGCTTATAATTGAGCGACCACCGCGGAGTGAGTTGAGAGAGCGACCCTACAACCCACGCCTTTGGCGTGCTAGCCGCCCACGGAATTGGGCATCCCAGGCCCTTAGGGGTCCATCCCAAGCTAGCTAAATCTCCGGAAAGGTGAGGTCCCACTTCGGACCCTCTCCACCATCACCGGTTTGCCTATGGGCCCTAGTGTGCACCAAGCGGGTGAGTCCGCTCGAGTGAAGTTGCCGGTCCATTGCATTGCTTGCTTGCTAGGTCCGAGGGGTCTTAGGTCTTGTGACTATCACCCCCAAGGTGGAGTCACATCAAGTGGTATCAGAGAAAGTTCTAGATTTATCTCTACTAAGTCTTGTCCTAGGGCCATTGCATTCATCACCCGTTCTTCATGACCACTTCCTACTTAGCCTATTTACCATGCTTAGACCCATTAGCGGCTTTTGTGTTTGATGGATCCCACCCTAGTATATATCTAGAATGGGAGAGCTACATAGATCGACATTTTATGAGGTTCACTCTGTCAGGGCCGATGCAAGTCAACTATGCCAAGAGTTTACTTTGGCGCCAAGCTAGGAAAGAATGGGAGAACATTGTAAATTTGAGAGAAGCAAAAGGGGAAGCACCCATCGAATCTTGGGTCGAAATGAGGGCCAATCTTAGAAAGATCTACGCACCCAAATCCAAACCTCTTCAGCCAACCGATCTTCAACCCCCGACCCCAACTCCAACCCAAGAACTTCCCCTACCAAGCCCAACCCAATCCCGTCCTTGTTCACCACCCCGGGTTCACCATACGCGGACCATTACCACCCCACCCAACATAGGCCTTCCTACCCCATTATCTTTGGAAGTTATGGCCCACACACACACCCAAGTGGAGATGGATGCCAATCCGGATCCACCTCCCACCATAGAGAAAATCCTAGACCCCACACTTCCACCGACCTCTCCTAGCCCGGGTCCTCATGAGCCGCACACCCTCGCCATGAATGAGTCCATACTCCAATGGCTCAAGCGAGGCCCCACCATTCCTAGCTCACCACCCTACCTCTCACCCTTGGGATATCAAGCCCAAATTTTGCCCACCCGGCCTCCCCATCTCACTTATCAAAACTTCTACTTTGCGGAAGACTTGGGAGACCTTGTGGATTGCCTACATTGGGAAGCCCACTTAACCGGCCTACTAGCCATGGGACCATTGGAGCCTAGCACCGTCAACTTTGTCCACCCCTCCATCGGTTCCATCACCTCCCTTTGCACAAGTGGGCATTGTACTAGTGAGATCCTCCTATTTCTTCCCTTGGAGGGAGAACCCGTCCCAGTCTAATCTCCACCCCTTGAGATCCCAAGTATCTTGAATGGTCAACCCACTAGAGACCTTGGACCAACTACTTGGGAGGAGGATGATTCACCACCTTGTGAGGACCTTGAGGACATGAAGTACCTCTCTCCAGGTGACCCTTATCATGATTCCTTCGATCCCTTCCAATGGGAGCCAAGAAACCCATGTGACCCAACCACCTTACTCACCACCCACCTTTACCTACCCCAACCCACTACGTTTGACCCAATCCACCCCTTCCTAGACTCGGGTTACACCATGGGAGCCATGACTTTAGGCAAAATACACATAAGGATTAAGGAGGAGCCTCTCTCCAAGATGTCCACCCTCCTAGATCCCTTTGATCCTTTCACATGGAAGTTCAAAAGCCATCCCGCCACCCCACACATGGAAGTCATCCTTGGAGTAGGAATGCATATGTCTTGGCACCTCCCACCACTTGGCATGATTAGTAAGTCGGGTCCTTTCATTCATGACACCCACATGTCAAGTCGGAAACATGAGTGGTCCATATTCGGGTGTAACGGCCCTCCCTCATTCATCATTAGTCTTGTGCACGAAGGATACACATTTGGTTGCCCTGGGCCCCCAACACTTGCCACATTCAAGCATGATAGTTTCACCTATGGATGTCCCGGTCCTCCTAGGTCCCTCAAGGTTTACATAGCCGCATTGCATGATAGATCCACTTATGGTTGCCCTGGGCCACCTTTGCATACCATACACTTCCCACCCGTACCACACCGTAACTCATGGCATAAGCATTCAAGCAAGCATCCAACAACGGGCGGTGAGGTTCATATTGAGCGGGCAAAAGCTCGCAAGTGCCACTTGGGATTCCAAGTAGGTAACCTAGCGATGGTGACATTGGAGTGGCTCTACCTTAGGATCACCTCAAAATCGACGGCACGAGGACTTGGACCTTCTCAAGTACCAAGTTCGGCGTTTCGTCATGCTAGATGGTGCCTGGTACCGAAGATCTTTCTCCGGTCCCCTCCTCATGTGCATCAGCACTGACGAAGCCAGTCGAGCGATTCAGGAAGTTAACGAAGGCATCCGCGGAGCCCACCAAGGAGGAAGATCACTAGCCAGGATCCTACTACGGCAGGGTTACTGGTGGCCCACTCTCCAACGTGACTGCTCGACCTACGTACAGAAGTGCGATCGATGTCAGCGCTTCGACCATCTGATTCATCAGCCTGCTGCGGAGCTCATCACTCTTGCCGAGCCATACCCTTTAGCTCGGTGGGGGATCGACATTCTGGGGCCGTTCCCTACGACTCAAGCTCAGAAGAAGTTCATCATCGTTGCCATTGACTATTTCACCAAATGGATCGAGGCCGAAGCCACCACCTGGATCACTGAATCAATCGTATGGAGTTTTGTTTGGAAATCGATCATCTGTCGCTATGGTGTCCCCCGAGTGATCATGAGCGATAACGGTCGGCAGTTTGACTCTCATTATTTCAGAGACAGATGTGCCGACCTAAACATTCGCAACCACTTCACATCGGTAGCCCATCCTCAGGCTAACGGACTGGTCGAGAATGCCAATAAGACTATCTTAAAAGGCATCAAAACCAGGCTCAGCAAAGCCAAGGGAAGATGGCTTGAGGAATTGCCAAGCGTACTGTGGTCGCACCGAACTACTCCAAGAACGGCTACTGGTGAAACACCTTTTCAGCTAGTGTATGGCACGGAAGCCGTAATTCCGTTGGAGGTCAGCAATCCCTCTCTCCGAGTCGTCCACTTCGAGCCTAAGGTAAACGAGCAGAAATTGCGAGAGAACCTCGACTTAGCGGACGAGATCCGAGAAAATGCAAGGATCCGAGCAACGGAATATCAATGGCGCATCACTCGATACTACAACAGCAGAGTCCGAGACAGACCCTTCCAACCAGGAGACTTCATCCTGAGGAAGGCTGAAGCATCTTGACCACTAGAGGTGGCGAGGAAGTTGGCCCCTACCTGGGAAGGTCCCTACCGAGTCGTCGAGAAGCTCGGGAAAGGAGCATACCGATTGTCCACCATGGAAGGAACACCCGTCTCTCGGATGTGGAACGTAACAAATCTTCGCAAGTTCTACTTTTGAACACTTGGCAAGCATACACATGTAAGCGAAATAGAATAATCACCATTCTTCTCTTCTTATTAAACTTTGATGTACATCAAGAAGGCCGTAGCCGATATAGTATACATGTACAAAAAATTACATCCCCTGGTACTATAACGCGAGCAGAACACTCGGCCGACCCAGTAGACGCTCCCACGTCTAGCCACTGACTCTGCCTCATAAAGAAACTGGCTCGGATAAGGGATCCCCGGCTTTGTTGGTTTGAGAAGGCTCAGGAGAAAGGTGCCAAAGGGATTGGAAGGACATCAAAAAAGAAAAAGAGGTCGACCCGAAAGGTGAGGAATCTTGAGAAAGCTCCATCCCTAGACAACGAGATCGACAGTGGAAGGAGGGGAGGGGCGATAATGAAAGAATGAAGCTAGACGAGCTCCATCCCCCCTCAGAAGAGCGCCGGTAGGACAGGGACAAGAAGGCGACATGCTCTGGCATGAACCTTCTCCCTGATTGACCTCTGACCGACGAACCCTGTTCCAGAGCGCAGCAACAGGAGCTTCCCTCCCACCGCCATCTGCATCATCATCTTCTGAAACCCCTTCCATGCCCCGCCAAGGCTTACAGCACAACGCTTCACGGAAGGGAAAAATCGCCAGGAACGGCCTTAAGCGATGAAAGGAAAAGGAGACGCCGCTCGGACCTTTTATAGGCCGAAGGGGAAACTAATCGCTTTAAATAACTCTCCCCAAAACACGCTACCAAGGCTTTCCCTGGGTTGGTTACCTCATTTCCCGATATTCCCCCAGCGGGACGCGCGAAGCCGCAAGTCATTAAGGGTGGTATGGAAAAATGGAAAGGTGCCAACACCATGTTAGTTATTTGACAGATCGGTGCGCGTAAGATCTGCAGGAAATCAGCGCCTTCTTCAATAGCTGCGGATACGGTAGTCAAATCGCACCAAAAGTGGTAAGAAATAGTCAATTAAACATTTAATACTACCGCTATTAGAGTTTCCAAACAAGCCGCACCCGGCTACATATGGAAAAGAAAGAAAAAAGAAAAGAGCCATTATATCAAGCCTCGGGCCCATCTCTGAGCTCAGCAGACAAGGCTTCTTCGGCACCAGATGATCCGCCCCCAATGTTCTCAGCGACGGTCGGCCCAGACACTGACCCCACCTATGTGGGAACTGTCTCGGCCGTGTGCCCTCCCGAGGATGCTGGAGTTGGCGGTCGGTCGGACGAGGCCGAACCCACTTCTTCACTCGACGTGTAGTGGGAAGAGTCAGTGGAGCCCCACTCTGAGTCATAGTGCTGATCGAAAGGAAAAACAAGCGTAGACGATTGGGCATCTGCCTCTAGGATGGCCCGATCGTAGCCTTAGGAGAAGCCCTTCCGGAGTCCCCGTCGATAGCCTGACTCGTAGTAAGGAAAGGCCGCCTGCTGCAAAGCTACCTGGTAAGCCTCTGAGCACTTATGTTGCTCGAGCGCTTCCTTCCCAGCCAGCTCTGCCTTCCTCTTGAGCTCAGCTATCCGCTGCTCGGACTCGGACAGCCTTCTCTCGGTCTAGGACAGCCTTCACTCGGCCTCGGTCCGTGAATCCTCGGTCACCCGAACTCGGTCCTCGAGCCCCTCTCGCTCGGCCCTCCATTGGTCATCCCGCTCGACCTGGTTTCTACGGTCCGACTCCAGAAGCTCACTCTTCCGGTCGACCATGCGATGAGCCTGGGCCAGCTGCTCCGCCAAAGATCGAGCCTCCGCTTGGCTCGACTGTGCCAGCGCTCGGAGCGGGGCCATCTCAAGGTGAAGGTCCCCAAGAACTAGGGTTAGACGCTCGACCTTCCGATCAAGCGCACCGCGGGTCCACGAGAGAGTCTCCCGCTCGGACTCCACCCGAGCATACGCATCCATAGCTTCAGCCCCCAGCTGGGCCAAAATCAGCCCTCCCTCCATAATTTGCTCAAACAACGAAGAGGGGGGACCCTTCCAGACTTTTTCCCGCAAGTCTCGAGAAGCTAAGGAATAGCACGCCCGATACAGAGGAAGTCGGACACTGAAGGTGCTGGTAGAAGGAGGGGAAGCTCTCACCGGAGCGACCGAGATCGGGGCATCTCCCCTGGGCAACCCTGTCTCAGGGGCCCCATCGGTCGGCTCGACGTGAGCACCCCCACCGTGCACCTCCCCAGTTTCGGTCGGCTGTGATTGAGTCGCCTCCTCCTGCGACCCTCCAGCCTCAACCTACTGGGGGCGGACCCCCTCATCTGGCAGCCCCTCCGCTGCGCTCGGCGCCTCAGCATCAGTGGTGATCCCTCCTTCATCAGCCCCCTCTTATTCAGTAGAGGGGAGACCCGACAGGGATTCTCCTCCGGACGCACGGATGACCTCCTCCTTCCTCGCCTGTTTCTTCTCAGCAGACTGAGCCTACATTGAAGACCATAGCAACTTGGCCATGGGATCCTTGCACATGACCCCCCGGTGCTCGGAAACGTCATCCCGAGCCACCCGCTTGTCCCGGGCGCGGGACGAGCCCTCTGAAGCTTGAAGATCGTCGGGAGACGGCGCCTCGTCCAAATCGATGATCTCCAACTCGATCGACGGTGCCTCCTCCTCAGCCGCTCGCCTCGTGTCTGAACCATAGAAAGTAGACTAAGAGAAGAAAGATCCCAACTCCGCAAGAAGGAAGACCAAGTTCCCGAACCCCTTACCTGTCGGTAATAGCACTTGAGCGAGGTAGCCCTCAATGTTGGAAGAAGTCACCAAATCAGTAGTCTCTTGGCGATTCTGCTGAAGGATAGCAACCTCCTCTTCCACCTCCGGAGAGAACGCGGTCTGCTTCGGAGGAATGTTCGGGTGAAAATTGGGCGCCGTTGAGAAATTCCAGACTACGCCAACTGCCGACGAGCCCACCCAGAAGTATTGGGACTTCCACCCTTTGTGAGAAGAATCCTTCCCAGAGAGGGACACACAACTCCTTCCTCACCTCGCCTGAATATAGAAGAAGCCTCTCCCCGCATGAGCATGCTCCTTCAACTCAAAGAAGTAATGGAAAAGGTGCTGCGAGGCGCGCACCCCACATTGGCCGCAAAGGAAAATGAAGGAGAAGATGAAGGTATAAGAGTTGGAGACCAGCTGGACAGGAGCCAGCCTGTAACGACCAAAGATCCGGATACCAGGAAGGACTCGATATCATTTGAATCTTGGCCCACCGCCCACGAGTCGGAGGACTCGGAAGGGCTAAAAGGAGTGTGGAATTTCCTTTAGCAGAAATAGGAAATAAAGTAGGACAATTCAATAATTAACAGAAATAAATAAACAACTACTACAACAATAGAGTCCAGTCCAACAGAAAGTACAGTCTAAAGTAGTAAAAAGTACCACATGCCGAGTGAACACTCGGCCCGGCAAGTTGTCAACTGAGAACCTCCGAACAGCACCCTCGAACCTCGAGGAAGAACCGCCACACCTGAAAAGCAGGGATGAGTCTCCAAAACAAAGACTCAGCAGGGATCTCGCGGAACCCCAACCGGAAACAACGGCGGTAGTGGAAAGGAAAGCTACAACGACAGCAGGAACAGTGAACCGGTGGCCGGTCAAAACTCGGCACTACAGCTACTCCTACTGTACCAGAAAACACACCCCGATCTCACGGTCGAGGACTACTGAACCACACTAGTACAACTTACCGAAGTAAAAACCCACGGCAACCCCGCCGTAGAGGCCTATCTCCTAGGACACGGCCAACCTGGACACGATGTCCAAGGTGCAACCCCGACCACCCGGTCGCAGACACCGTACCAACAAGATACAACCTCGGTAAAGCTCCTAGCACCAGTCTCATGGCACGAAAATCGACACACGCGTCACGACGAAACCACTGAAACTCAACGGTCAACACGACCAAAAATCCAAAAGTCAAAGTCACAGAGACTGACAGTCTGTCACTCCCGACTCGACAAGAGTACCTCCCACTAGAAGCAATGCCGGATGCGTCCACTGACGTCTTAGTCCGCGCCTCAGGTGTCTCCCTCCGGCCCAGCGGGAACTGAGACACGGTACAAGTAACCACAAAGCAAGTGACTAGGTGGGGTCACACCCGTCAGCGTGGGTCCAACCGGCCCCAACCACGTGTGCACACACAGACCATGCGTCCTAGGTCTGGCCTCTAGCTGGTTTTCCCCTCAGCCGGACTATGGCTGCAAGATGTGGGGCCCGACGGAAACCAGTCTAAAAATCGTCCTCAGGGTAACCTCTCAACCACTCCCTGGTGGGACCGCTGAACGTGTAAGCAGGCTACGACTAGTGGAGGGTCACAAAAGGAGTAGACTCTCAAGACAACAGAAAGTAACGTTCGAACCCGACGAAGGACGGGGACCATCCCACGTACCAACACCGTCGCACGGTGACCATGGTCAGAGAAGAAACGGGACTCACAGTCCACAAGCCGCACACTCGGCCACGCAGAAATGCAGAAACATGGTTCCCAAGGCAGCTTACGGGCCACCAAATCGAATCCCACTCTCGGGGAAAAGTGGAAACCCTCAAGCCCTAGGCTGGGCAACTGGACTCGCGGTCCAAGGCCAAACACATGGCCCACTCGGGAATCGTCTTCCAAGGAAAACTCACGACATGCGGGGGAAAACCTCACTGTTGAGTAGTGGTCAGCGGATCTAGAGGGGAGGGGTGAATAGATCTGCCCCTATTTTCACAATACAACCCTCTATATAGCTAGATAAAATAAATTGCAGTGGAATATAACTAGCTTATCGAAGAGCACTATGATTCGCTTGACAAGACGATCAAGTAATATATTGATTCGAACCTAAGCATGCATCTAGAATGAAACAATCACACAAGCAAATCACAACACACAAGATTTTAAGGTGGTTCGGACTGAATCCCCAGTCCTACGTCCACCCCTCACCAAATCCGGTGAGACTCCACTAGTGCCTCGCACTGAACCGCAAATTGAAAAGACCACCGATTGCCTTCCTACTAACCACCGGTAGGGACGTCAACACCGCAGATCGGACAACTTCCGATTGCCTTCCGACTAACCACCGGTAGGGACGATCTTCAGTTTCAATCGTTTGTATGAAATGAAAAAGAACAAATATGAAAACACTCAATCATCAAACAAGATAGAGAATATGCTCAAGAAGAAAAATCTTGTATGAGATTGCTGGAGCTTGAGTTGGATGCTTCAATGGTGTCTTCTTCCTTGAGAGATGATCTTCCTTGAGTTGATGAAGAAGACTATGGATGTAGCTTTGATCTTCCTTTTGATCTCCTTGAGTTGATGAAGAGTTTGATGCAGTTTAGATCACCCTTGAGAGCCTTGATTACTTCTTGCTTCCTTGGAGGTTGAGATGGCTTCAGATCTAGGCTTGAATCCCTTGAATGGATGAAGAACTTCTTCCCGGAGTACTGTTCATGGCTACAGTACTTCGAACTACTCTCCCTTGAACACACCCTTGCAGCCTTCCTTGATTTCTCAAATGATCAACTAGGGTTTCTAACCCTCTTGCATGTGTTTTATAGCCTTTGAATGGTCCTTAGACATCCCTCAGACCAGATCCACAATCTATGGAAGATTGGGTGACTTTGGGGTTAAACAAATACAAGAAAAGGGGTTGGCCTCGAGGTGGAAATCGAAGTGAAACATGGCTGCATCGGGGCTGGCGGTCGACCTGCAACTTCTGGCGGTCGACCGCTATTGAAACACCTGCAAACGGATGGTCCCTGGGAATTCCGGTCGACCGCTACTGGGCTGGCGGTCGACCGCTACTGAAACTCGTGCAGACTGGGAGCTGCTGGCTGGGGCGGTCGACCGCCCCTGTGCTGGCGGTCGACCGCCAGCTGGGCAGACCACGGTTCATCCCGAGTCGGTCCGTTAACCGCTTTAGCTCCGTCGCTTGAGTCCTTTAGCAGCCCGTTCATATCTGTGGCATCTCCCTTGATAGTCTAAAAGGTATCAACTGAGTCTCTGGCCTTGGATTCTCTTGGCTGTACTTCTTTGTGCATTGACCTTGGATGTGTGACGAGCCGAATATCATGTGTCGACTTTTGCTTGTGTTCGCATCCTTGCTTGGGCGCGATCAATGAGCTTTCACTTTTGCCATCCTCACTGAATGCCTTGTCCATTCATTGGCATATCTGTCATGAACAGAACATCACGTATGTTAGTCACATGAGAGTGGAAATATCAATGTTTCCCTGGGAATTCCGGACGACCGCTACTGGGCTGGCGGTCGACCGCTACTGAAACTCGTGCAGACTGGGAGCTGCTGGCTGGGGCGGTGGACTGCCCCTGTGCTGGCGGTCGACCGCCAACTGGGCAGACCACGGTTCATCCTGAGTCGGTCCGTTAACCGCTTTAGCTCCGTCGCTTGAGTCCTTTAGCAGCACGTTCATATCTGTGGCATCTCCCTTGATAGTCTAAAAGGTATCAACTGAGTCTCTGGCCTTGGATTCTCTTGGCTGTACTTCTTTGTGCATTGACCTTGGATGTGTGACGAGCCGAATATCATGTGTCGACTTTTGCTTGTGTTCGCATCCTTGCTTGGGCGCGATCAATGAGCTTTCACTTTTGCCATCCTCACTGAATGCCTTGTCCATTCATTGGCATATCTGCCATGAACAGAACATCACGTATGTTAGTCACATGAGAGTGGAAACATCAATGACTAATAGTGTTTAGCCATTATCAAAACCAAGAATACCACAGAACTCATATGACCATAGGATGATGTGGAATGACCCTAGTGACCATAGGATAACTCAAATGACCACTGGGGCACAACATTCTCCCCCTTTTTGATGATGACAACACTGTGAGTCATTATGTGGCAGTAATATCAAGAATGGCAACAGTTATAGCAAATGTAACATATGCAACTCAAGATCCATGATAATGAGAATATGGGAATGCGGATATGAATGCGATGTAATTATGCAAACCCCATCACATACACATATGAAGACTCCCTCATCACTCATACACAAAAGCGCACAAAGGTTTCTCCCCCGTACACAATTCACTCATCCCCCAATGATAACTCACAAAGCAAGGGATGACTCACAACAAAATATTCTCTCCCCTTTGACAACGTGATAACGCAAAACTCTTACAAATGACTCACACAAAGAATTATCCCCCTTTGACAACGGCAAAAAGGGAGGGATAAGGTAGAGAAGGGGAATAATGTCTGAGAGACCAGAGGTGAATGAGAGTGTAGAGCAAGCCATTATATGCGGACCTGAAACATACCGCGAGCAACATATATGGTTCAAAGCTAATGAAATCCGAGATCATCAACAGAGTTCAAAAAGAAGCTACATCCAAGATTTAATAGAAATGAATCAAAGGTGCATATCATGGCAATGTTTAACCTGCCCTTATCTTATATATCCATATTCAATAACTACAAAGGGAATAACATAAAAACTAGTATTGAGGCTAAATAATCATGACTAGAGCATGGAGTTTTATGATTGCAGCATATTTTTGATTGGCAGTATCTTTTGTATTTGAAAGCACATGACTCATATGTTACGAGCATTCGAGTCCAGTACATGTCTCCTAGCCGTAAGAATACACGTTTAGACGTCAGTATTCCTAGATATTTGGTAAGACTGACTGTTATGCTTCAGAAGGAACAAAGATAGCAAAGTCACGTCATGACATATCCAATCTCATTTCTGTGATGAGAAGATATATTTCTCAGTAATTATGTCAGTGCTCTGCCTAGAGTTCAAATATAATTAAGACAGAGATAATAGGGGCACATCATGACATATCATTTGTCACTTGATTTGATGACCTGACATATTTCTCCGTGCAAAGATATCATTGCTCTGTCAAATTGATTTCCAAGAATTCCAACTCATCAAGATGTTTAGAAACAATACTAAGCTCTAGAGTATCACCAAAATTATCATGACGTTTGGATTTTTAGATTTTAGGATAGTCATGCAAAGCACAATATGCAATCTCTAGTTAAGGTCTATTAAAACCACAGAACATAGATGATTTCAGAAGAAATATTTTTGAACTTCAAGGAAATCATTAAATCTGAACCATTTTCATTGGATGGACAATCATCAGGGCATATAATAGAAAGCTCTTACGCCGTAGTTCTGTCGGTCTCATGATCTCATATTCAGACTATAAGCCATGAAGTTCAGATTGCAAGAGAGGAAGAATAGCAGCAGGACTCCCCCTAAGGATATGCAGTGAATACACTCAAGGAGCTATGTGTGCAAGCAAGTGTAATGATAACTGTCAAGAGGAGAATGAGCTGAAACATGCAGGGGTTGACATGAATTTGGCAGACATGAGATGCATGACCCAACACATGGTTGTACACTTATTAAATGCAACATAATGAAGATGAAACATATGCATGAATGCTGCACAAGGACAACTCCTCCTTACTATATGGCCTATATGCGACATTGACACATGGTACTTGGCGGAGGTGAAACCTCACGCATATTGAGTGCTTCTAGGTAAGCATAACCTACCTTTCCATACATTAACATTTGATATACCATAGCCATACAAGAATGATGCTACAAAAATCATGCAATGCATTATGAACATGAACTCAATTCATTATTATGCATCTACATGCAATGCGACACATATGCAAAATGACATTTTGACATATAAACAATGCATGAACACCAATATGCAAGAAAACACAACTAAATTGAACAAGATCATCATTTCAATGTTTATTGGCCTGAGGTCGGCAAAGACCAAGCTCCCTTCGGAGTGTTGAAAACCTGTCATTACATAAGGACTTGGTGAAAATATCAGCAATTTGATTTAGAGTATCAACAAAATGCAGTTCAAAATTTTTCTTACCGACCTCATCTCTAATGAAGTGACGCCTAATCTCAATATGCTTAGTCCTAGAGTGCTGGACTGAATTTTTTGCAAGGTTGATAGCACTAGTCTTATCACACAGAATCGAGACACAACCAAGATCTACTAGGTAGTCTTAGAGTTAGTGTTTAATCCACAACACTTGGGTGCCACAGCTCCCCGCAGCAATATATTCTACCTCTGCGGTTGAGAGGGCAACCGAGTGTTGTTTCTTGGAGGCTAAGAAACTAAACACCCGCCCAGAAACTGGCAGTAGCAACTAGTACTTTTGCGATCCAGCTTGCATCCAGCATAGTCCGCATCAGAATAAGATATAAGAGATAAATCACATGATGACGGATACCACAATCTCAAATCTTGAGTGCCGGCAAGATATCTAAGGATACGTTTGACGTCAGTCAAATGGGATTCTCTAGGACTAGCTTGAAATCTAGCACAAAGGCATACACTAAACTGGATATCTGGTCGGGATGCAGTCAAGTAAAGCAAAGAGCCGATCATACCTCTATAGATCTTTGCATCACTAATTTACCATTGTCATCCGAATCCAGTGATGTTGTGGTGCTCATAGGAGTTGTAATGATTTTGTTGTTCGTCATGTCAAATCTTTTCAGCAGCTCCTTGATGTATTTGGCTTGACTTATGAAGCACTCATCTTGTCCTTGGTTGACCTGCAAACCGAGAAAGAATTGGAGTTCTCCCATTAGGCTCATCTCAAATTCGCTAGTCATGAGGTTAGCAAATCCCTCACACATTTCAGATTTAGTAGAATCAAACACAATATCATCAACATAAATTTGAACAATCAAGATGTTCTTACTTTGCTTCTTGGTGAAAAGTGTTTGATCTACCTTACCTCGTGTGTACCCTTTTTCAATGAGGAACGAGCTTAGTCTCTCATACCAAGCTCTTGGTGCTTGCTTAAGTCCATAAAACGCCCTGTCTAGCTTGTATACAAAATCTGCATGGTTAGAATTCTCAAAGCCAGGGGGCTGCTCAACATAGACTTCTTCTTTGATCAAGCCATTCAAGAAGGCACTTTTTACATCCATTTGATACAACTTTATTCTAAGGGAGCATGCAAAGGCAAGTAAAATTCTAATGGCTTCAAGTCTAGCAACTGGGGCATAAGATTCATCAAAGTCTACCCCAAACTCTTGATTATACCCTTGAGCCACCAATCTAGCCTTGTTTCTTATTATCTTGCCATCCTCGCTTAGTTTGTTCCTAAAAACCCATTTAGTGCCTATGACAGATTGTGATGAGGGTCTAGGAACAAGATGTCAAACTTTGTTTCTTTCAAACTAGTTTAACTCGTCTTGCATTGAATTTATCCAGTTTTCATCTTTTAATGCTTCATCAATATTTTTGGGTTCAAGCTGAGAGACAAGAGCAAGTTGATCTAATTCTTCCACAATTCTAAAATGTGACCTTGTTCTAGGTGGGTCATTCAAGCTACCAATGACATTTTCTAAAGGATGATCCTTAAGAATTCTAATGTTTGTAGAATTATTACCTTCTCCTGGAGCTTGATCCCTTGCATTACTTGATTCAGCTAGGTCACCATCTTCTCTTGTTTCTTCTTGTGGAGGATCATTCTTTTCCTTCATGCTTTGGAATTCCCCAACTTCATCATTTTTCCTGCAAGAGTTATTATTTTTAGAATCATCATGATATTCATCAAAGGAAACATGGGGTGATTCTTCCACAGTTTGACTCTTAATGTTATAAATTCTATAGGCCCTAGATCTATCAGAATATCCAAGAAATATGCCTTCATCGCTCTTGGGCTCGAATTTATCTAAATCTCTTTTGTCATTATTGTGGACGAAGCATTTAGATCCAAATACTTTCATGTGTGTGAGAGAAGGCTTTTTTTTACCTTTCAGCAACTCATAAGGAGTCTGTTTGGTGTGTGGCCTTACCATAGAACGGTTGATAATGTAACATGCTGAGTTTACCGCTTCAGTCCAAAATCTCCTTGGAAGTTTCCGTTCAGCAAGCATGGTTCTTGCCATCTCTACAAGTGTTCGGTTTCTCCTTTTAACTACACCGTTTTGCTCTGGGGTTCTTGGTGAAGAAAACCGGTGTGAAATACCTTCGGCCCTGCAAAGATTATAGAAGTTAGTATTTTCAAATTCACCACCATGGTCAGATTGAATCTTAGAAATTTTAAACTAACCGTCTTGCTTTATCTTCATGTAGAGTGCCTGAAACTCATCAAAAGCATCATTTTTATGTGTGAGAAAGAAAACCCATGTGAACCTAGAAAAGTCATCCACCAAGATATATCCATATTTTCTACCACTTAAGCTAGCAGTTGTGGTTGGTCCAAACAGGTCCATATGAATTAGCTCGAGTGGTTTGGATGATGTATTTTCAGATTTTCTCTTGAAAGATTTTCTTGTTTGTTTACCTAGGGCACATGCATCACATAACTTGTTTTCTTATTTAAATGATAATTCAAGCAACCCTTTCACCATTGAATGCTTTAACAGTTTATGTAAGACATTGTAGCTAGCATGTCCTAGTCTACGATGCCATAACCATGTAATTTCAGATTTTGGTGTAGCAAGATAAAGGTTTGAATAAGCAGGATCATCTAAGTCAATCATGTAAATATTGTTGACTCTCTTACTAGAAAATTTTACCTTGTCAGATTTTGGTTCAAATATTTTACATTTATGATAATCAAACAATACTTTGTGACCTTTATCACACAATTGACTTATGCTGAGTAAGTTATATTTCAATCCTTCAACTAACAACGCATTTCCAATGGAGTTGGAGAGATTCTTACCTACATTACATGTTCCAATGATTTTTCCTTTGTTGTTTCCTCCAAATGTGACGTATCCTCCTTCCTTTTCCTCTAAGAGAGAAAATTTTATTTTGTCTCCAGTCATGTGTCTTGAACAGCCGCTATCAAGGTACCACATGTTATGTATGGCTGCAAGACACTCCTACACAAGTAATTAAGTAATTGTGTTTGGAACCCAACCAAATTTGGGTCCCATCAAACTCTTCAGATTTTCAAAACATGAAACCAATTCTTTTGGAATCCAAATCTTCCTAACAAGGTTTCAAATCTTGAGTGCCGGCAAGATATCTAAGTATACGTTTGACGTCAGTCAAATGAGATTCTCTAGGACTAGCTTGAAATCTAGCACAAAGGCATACACTAAGCTGGATATCTGGTCGGGATGCAGTCAAGTAAAGCAAAGAGCCGATCATACCTCTATAGATCTTTGCATCCACTAATTTACCATTCTCATCCGAATCCAGTGATGTTGTGGTGCTCATAGGAGTTGTAATGATTTTGCTGTTCGTCATGTCAAATCTTTTCAGCAGCTCCTTGATGTATTTGGCTTGACTTATGAAGCACTCATCTTGTCCTTGGTTGACCTGCAAACCGAGAAAGAATTGAGTTCTCCCATTAGGCTCATCTCAAATTCGCTAGTCATGAGGTTAGCAAATCCCTCACACATTTCAGATTTAGTAGAACCAAACACAATATCATCAACATAAATTTGAACAATCAAGATGTTCTTACCTTGCTTCTTGGTGAAAAGTGTTTGATCTACCTTACCTCGTGTGTACCATTTTTCAATGAGGAACGAGCTTAGTCTCTCATACCAAGCTCTTGGTGCTTGCTTAAGTCCATAAAGCGCCCTGTCTAGCTTGTATACAAAATCTGCATGGTTAGAATTCTCAAAGCCAGGGGGCTGCTCAACATAGACTTCTTCTTTGATCAAGTCATTCAAGAAGGCACTTTTTACATCCATTTGATACAACTTTATTCTAAGGGAGCATGCAAAGGCAAGTAAAATTCTAATGGCTTCAAGTCTAGCAACTGGGGCATAAGATTCATCAAAGTCTACCCCAAACCCTTGATTATACCCTTGAGCCACCAATCTAGCCTTGTTTCTTATTATCTTGCCATCCTCACTTAGTTTGTTCCTAAAAACCCATTTAGTGCCTATGACAGATTGTGATGAGGGTCTAGGAACAAGATGTCAAACTTTGTTTCTTTCAAACTAGTTTAACTCGTCTTGCATTGAATTTATCCAGTTTTCATCTTTTAATGCTTCATCAATATTTTTGGGTTCAAGCTGAGAGACAAGAGCAAGTTGATCTAATTCTTCCACAATTCTAAAATGTGACCTTGTTCTAGGTGGGTCATTCAAGCTACCAATGACATTTTCTAAAGGATGATCCTTAAGAATTCTAATGTTTGTAGAATCATTACCTTCTCCTGGAGCTTGATCCCTTGCATTGCTTGATTCAGCTCGGTCACCATCTTCTTTTGTTTCTTCTTGTGGAGGATCACTCTTGTCCTTCATGCTTAAGAATTCCCCATCTTCATCATTTTTCCTGTAAGAGTTATCATTGTTAGAATCATCATGATATTCATCAAAGGAAACATGGGGTGATTCTTCCACAGTTTGACTCTTAATGTTATAAATTCTATAAGCCCTAGATCTATCAGAATATCCAAGGAATATACCTCATCACTCTTGGGCTCGAATTTATCTAAGTCTCTTTTGTCATTATTATAGATGAAGCATTTAGATCCAAACACTTTCATATGTGAGAGAGATGGCTTTTTACTTTTCAGCAACTCATAAGGAGTCTTTTTAGTGTGTGGCCTTACCATAGAGCGGTTGATAATGTAACATGCTGAGTTTACCGCTTCAGTCCAAAATCTCCTTGGAAGCTTCCGTTCAGCAAGCATGGTTCTTGCCATCTCTACAAGTGTTCGGTTTCTCCTTTCAACTACACCGTTTTGCTCTGGGGTTCTTGATGAAGAAAATCGGTGTGAAATACCTTCGGCCCTGCAAAGATTATAGAAGTTAGCATTTTCAAATTCACCACCATGGTCAGATTGAATCTTGGAAATTTTAAACTAACCGTCCTGCTTTATCTTCATGTAGAGTGCCTGAAACTCATCAAAAGTATCATTTTTATGTGTGAGAAAGAAAACCCATGTGAACCTAGAAAAGTCATCCACCAAGACATATCCATATTTTCTACCACTTAAGCTAGCAGTTGTGGTTGGTCCAAACAGGTCCATATGAATTAGCTCGAGTGGTTTGGATGATGTATTTTTAGATTTTCCCTTGAAAGATTTTCTTGTTTGTTTACCTAGGGCACATGCATCACATAACTTGTTTTCTTATTTAAATAATAATTCAGGCAACCCTTTCACCATTGAATGCTTTAACAGTTTATGTAAGACATTGTAACTAGCATGTCCTAGTCTACGATGCCATAACCATGTAATTTCAGATTTTGGTGCAGCAAGACAAAGGTTTGAATAAGCAGGATCATCTAAGTCAATCATGTAAACATTGTTGACTCTCTTACCAGAAAATTTTACCTTGTCAGATTTTGGTTCAAAGATTTTACATTTATGATAATCAAACAATACTTTGTGACCTTTATCACACAATTGACTTATGCTGAGTAAGTTATATTTCAATCCTTCAACTAACAACACATTTCCAATGGAGTTGGAGAGATTCTTACCTACATTACATGTTCCAATGATTTTTCCTTTGTTGTTTCCTCCAAATGTGACGTATCCTCCTTCCTTTTCCTCTAAGAGAGAAAATTTTATTTTGTCTCCAGTCATGTGTCTTGAACAGCCGCTATCAAGGTACCACATGTTATGCATGGCTGCAAGACACTCCTACACAAGCAATTAAGCAATTGTGTTTGGAACCCAACCAAATTTGGGTCCCATCAAACTCTTCAGATTTTCAAAACATGAAACTATTTCTTTTGGAATCCAAACCTTCCTAACACATTCATGTTTTGTTTGCTTAGAGCAGGGATTTGATTTTTCTTTTGAGCTTTGACATTCACTTTTTGTTTAGAAGCTCTTTGTTGGATTTTGTGGAAGTTTGAGGAGGTTTGCTTCTTAAACCATTAAGGCCGTTGGTTGGTTTTGGGTTGAAAGTGATTGTTTTGCCACTTAGGAGATTGAAACTTATAAGATTGATGAACACATGAATTACAATTTCCCAAAAGTAGGGTGGTGTTGGCCTATATGAATGTGCAATCCAGTTATGGTGATATCTGGAAGATTGAGCATGCAATGGCCAAGGAAGTGTTGACCTATGTTACGGGGAAGGTCGACCTTTCTTAGGTTTGTGGACAAACTTTTTGGGAATTTCAGTTACTGCCTCTTCAATCTTTTCTTTTCCTTTGGATGTTGTTTTTGAGGTTGAAGCATCAGAAGAGGAAACAAATGTGACTGTTTTTAGCCCAATTGGCCTTTTGTTTGTAGGTTCAAAACCCAACCCTTCCTTGTTGAAGTTCATTCTGGTTCCTAGCAAAGCATCTAGGTTTTCTCTTCCATCCACAATTTTTTTCAAAGATTGTTGTTTATTCTTCAATTCTTTTTGTAAGTTTTCAATGTTTTGTAGGAGTTGAATGTTGACTTGTTTGACAGCTTCATACTTTTCATTGCTCAATTTGCTATCTTTTTCATAGGTTTGCATTTTTAGCTTCATGCTATCAATCTCATTTCTCAAATCTTCATTTTCAGTTTCCAAGTCAACCATTTCTTTTCTTCCTTCCTCCAAGTTCTCAGTCATTTTCTTAAGATCTTCAATTTCAGTTTCAAGTAGAGCATTCTTATCATTCATATCATGACACAAATGAGTTAATTTTCTTTTTCAATGATTTATTCTCCTTTTTGTACATTTCATATTTTTCCATGAGTTGTATATATGCATCTTCCCAATCATCAATTGTATAATCTTCAAATGAAGAATTTATCTCAGTTTCTTCATCACCTTTGGCCATAAGACAGAGATCTTCTTTTTCTTTGTCCGAGGAGCTAGTTCCGTCATCACTTTCCTCTTCATCGCTCCATGTGGACACCATGGCCTTGTTCTTCTTCTTGCCCTTCTATTTGTCGGCTTTTCTGAATCTGTCGGGACAATCATTCTTGAAATGTACTGGTTTATTGCAAGAATAGCAAATGATTTTATCAGATTTCTTAGAGTTTTCAGAATTAGATTTGAAACCATTTCTTACCTTTGGCATTCCTCTCATGAAGCTCTTACCTTCCTTTCTCATGAATTTTCTGAACTTACGTGTGAGCATGGCTACGTCATCCTCATCTTGCTCATTTGTCGAATCCTCACCTTCATCAGAAGAGCGTCTTGCTTTAAGAGCTAGGGACTTTTTCTTAGGCACCTCAGCCTCTTTGTTCTTAAGGTTGATCTCATAGGTCATTAATGACCCAATGAGTTCATCTACCTTGGTAGTTGCGAGATCTCTCGATTCTTCAACCACGGTAGCCTTTGTGTGTCATGCGAGAGTCAATGATCTGAGAATCTTTCTCACAATTTCCTATTCTGAGTATTTCTTTCCCAAATCAGTTAGACTATTAGTAAGCACAGTTAACCAAGCATACATATTCTAAATTGACTCATCAGGCTTCATGCGGAACATTTCATATTCAGAAACTAAAATGTTGGCTTTTGTTTCTCGTACATGAGAGGTTCCTTCGTAGATTACCTCTAACTTATCCCACATTAGTTTTGCAGATGCGCAGGTAGCCACTCTTGAGAATTCAACTGGATGGAGTGAGCATTGCATGATGTGTTTAGCACTCCAGTTGACAGTGGATTGCCTTATTTTTTCTTTGGCTACAAGTCCTCATCATCCGGCAGCTCACACGGACCTTTGCTGATCACTCGTCAAAGTTCGTAGTCTTGGGCAAGAATGAAGACCTGCATACGATGTTTCCAATAGGGATAATTAGCTCTAGTAAAATAAGGAGGCCTGTTCACATAATGTCCTTCAGGTAGAAAACCCTTGGACGCTGATCCACCAATTCCCTCAAGGTCGTTGGATCCCATAATGAGAGATTAGGCTCTGATACCACTTGTTGAGTAGTGGTCAGCAGATCTAGAGGGGAGAGGTGAATAGATCTGCCCATCTTTTCGCAATACAACCCTCTATATAGCTAGATAAAATAAATTGTGGCAGAATATAACTAGCTTATCGAAGAGCACTATGATTCGCTTGACAAGACGAGCAAGTAATATATTGATTCGAACCTAAGCATGCATCTAGAATGAAACAATCACACAAGCAAATCACAACACACAAGATTTTAAGGTGGTTCGGACTGAATCCCCAGTCCTACGTCCACCCCTCACCAAATCTGGTGAGGTTCCACTAGTGCCTCGCACTGAACTGCAAATCGGAAAGACCATCGATTGCCTTCCTACTAACCACCGGTAGGGACGTCAACACCGCAGAACGGACAACTTCCGATTGCCTTCCGACTAACCACCGGTAGGGACGATCTTCAGTTTCAATCGTTTGTATGAAATGAAAAAGAACAAACATGAAAACACTCAATCATCAAACAAGATAGAGAATATGCTCAAGAAGAAAAATCTTGTCTGAGATTGCTGGAGCTTGAGTTGGATGCTTCAATGGTGTCTTCTTCCTTGAGAGATGATCTTCCTTGAGTTGATGAAGAAGACTATGGATGTAGCTTTGATCTTCCTTTTGATCTCCTTGAGTTGATGAAGAGTTTGATGCAGTTTAGATCACCCTTGAGAGCCTTGATTGCTTCTTGCTTCCTTGGAGGTTGAGATGGCTTCAGATCTAGGATTGAATCCCTTGAATGGATGAAGAACTTCTTCCCGGAGTACTGTTCACGGCTACAGTACTTCGAACTACTCTCCCTTGGCACACCCTTGCAGCCTCCCTTGATTTCTCAAATGATCAACTAGGGTTTCTAACTCTCTTGCATGTGTTAGCCTTTGAATGGTCCTTAGACATCCCAGACCAGATCCACAATCTATGGAAGATTGGGTGACTTTGGGGTTAAATAAATACAAGAAAAGGGGCTGGCCTTGAGGTGGAAATCGAAGTCAAACATGGCTGCATCGGGGATGGCGGTCGACCTGCAGCTTCTGGCGGTCGACCGCTACTGAAACACCTGCAAATAGATGGTCCCTGGGAATTCCGGTCGACTGCTACTGGGCTGGCGGTCGATCGCTACTGAAACTCGTGCAGACTGGGAGCTGCTGGCTGGGGTGGTCGACCGCCCCTGTGCTGGCGATCGACCGCCAGTTGGGCAGACCCTGGTTCATCCCGGGTCGGTCCGTTAACCGCTTTAGCTCCGTCGCTTGAGTCCTTTAGCAGCCCGTTCATATCTGTGGCATCTCCCTTGATAGTCTAAAAGGTATCAATTGAGTCTCTGGCCTTGGATTCTCTTGGCTGTACTTCTTTGTGCATTGACCTTGGATGTGTGACGAGCCGAATATCACGTGTCGTCTTTTGCTTGTGTTCGCATCCTTGCTTGGGCATGATCAATGAGCTTTCACTTTTGCCATCCTCACTGAATGCCTTGTCCATTCATTGACATATCTGTCATGAACAGAACATCACGTATGTTAGTCACATGATAGTGGAAACATCAATGACTAATAGTGTTTAGCCATTATCAAAACCAAGAATACCACAGAACACATATGACCATAGGATGATGTCGAATGACCCTAGTGACCATAGGATAACTCAAATGACCACAGGGGCACAACACTCACCGCACACGCACCGATGCACGGTGACTCGATAAGCGTAACACAAAAGCCCGGAACACGAAGGGTCACTCGACCCTCAAACCCACGGGCATGCTAAATGAGGCAGCACGGTCCTCCCGACACCCACAAAACACGGACACAAAACCCTCGGGGTGTATGGGACATTCACGAGACCGCAGGTTGACCACTGGGTCCCAACCGGGTCGACCAGGGATCCACACAACGCCAAATGATCGTGACAAGTACGAAGAACCACTTCGGCACAACACAGTGCCTGGCGGTCCATCTTTGGGCCGTCATAGCTGTAACGGTCCAAAGCTAGGCCGCCACAGCACTATAAAGGTCCAACACAGGAGCGTTACACGAAACGGGCAACACTGTCTATGGCGCACCCACCCTGGGGCGTCACAGCCTCTAACTGGCCAAGCCTCGTGCGTTAGAAGACAGACCAAAACAGGTTGTGACGCACACCCCTCGGGGCGTCACAACACCTAACGGACCTACCTAGGCGCGTTAGAAGAGAGGATACGTCAACTCTGACGCACCCTAGCGAGGGCATCATAGAGCTCTGACGGTCCACCCCTGGTGCATTAGAGTCTCAGGACCCCAATCAGTCAAAATCATGAAACACGGATGTATCAGTCAGTTCCAGGCGTGTCACATCCTCTGACGGTTTATCGTAAGACCGTCAGAGCGACCGACGACCTGTCCACGAAACTTGACCCTATGACGTACCCTCCTTGGGGCGTCACGGCATGTAACGCACCCACCCTGGGGCGTCACAGCCTGTGACGGTCACTGGAAGGACCGTCATACCGTCTAGAAAGTGGGACGGCGGGAAACGACCCAAAAATCATCCCACGCCCCCATACCTCCACAAGAGAGGGGTAAAACAAGGGGGAAGTCTCCAAATAGCCCCTAGCATGCATCTACGGCCTCGGATCGGTCAAAAACGCGATGGAATGGCGGATCGACTCACAACCCCGAAAACATGGATTTTCTCTAAAAAATCCCCAAATACGCCCGCTCGGCTCACCACAGCCTACAAAACTCGCGGGAAAGGGAATGCACGAGCTGGGGGTCCATCACCCTTCTCCACCGAAGAAACGATGCGCCGTGGACACCGATCCACGAAGAAATCGCCGCGAAACCCTCGCCGGCTCACGGACGCGCCCCCGAGCATCGTCATGCCTCCACCGCCTCGATCCTCGCACGTCCTCACCCGCATCCTCACCCGCGCCGCCTCCACCTCGCCCCTGCCTCGCTCCGTCGGCTGTCGGAGAAGAGAGGGGAGAAAGAGAGCGCGAGAGAAGAGAGAGGGAGGGAAGAGAGAAATGAGAGGGGAAGAGAGAGAAAGGGTTAATATATATAGAAAAACCCAAAAATTCTAAAAATTTAAAAAATATGAAAAATTACCTCCACGATCCTCGGGAGGAGCACAACGCCCCGGTACAGTCCCAGAGTCGGAGAACGCCATGGTTTACCCTGCACAGAGTTCTGAAGGAGCATCAGGAAAAAATACATGTAAAGCGTAAAATACACTCCGAGACGCAATAAAATGATCCGAAAAAATATCCGAAAAACTCGGGGCATTACACAGCCGGTAGAACTAAAGCAACTCGGCAACAAAGGGATGAAGGGGCAGACGAAAGCCACACTTCAAAGCTAGGAGAAAGGAGCAAAAGAGGCCAGAATGAGTGGACAGGCTAGACTCATAAGGCTCAGGCGCCAGGAACTGGAACCGCCAAGGCAGCCCGTAGAGACTCTCCAGCCGCTTCACCTCTGCCTCCCCCAGCTTCCTGCGGAGCGGCTCCGGCGGCGTCAAGAAAACTCTGGGGGTCCGTTCTCTCTGCCGCCCCTCAGCCTTAGAATGATGGTCCGCCATGAGACAGAGAGAAGAAGAAGGGGAAAGCTCTAAGCCAGAGAACTTCGGAGAAGAAAGGGAGCTTACGAATCACCGCCTTAGGAAGCTCTTCTAGCTCCGACGGCTACAACGATTCGTTGCTCTTCCGAAACTACTCTCACAGCGCGGGAGCCTCCCTCAGATATAACTACAAAGAGAGGCAAAACCCTAAAACCCCGGAGATGAACAGACGTAAAATGCGTAATGCCTAAAAACCCTGACGGGAGGCGACGCGGCGTCCGATCTCCCGGGGAGGGGCCTTCTCTTACTCATCATAACGGGCATATTTTCAAGGTGAGCTGCGTCACGTGGCCCCTACCAGAGAGATATCTTTACCCAACCAATGCCACAGATAGTCCAGCCCAATTGATACTCGTCCGAGCCTAATCTTGGCTCGGGATTAGGAGGGGGACAAGTGGAGGGGAAATCTCACCGCCCATACGGAGAGACCAAACGAGGTCCAAACCGGACCGAACAAGGCTCAACTCCTCAAAGTGGCAGCCCCCGGGCCCACTTATTATGAAGCCCAAAAATTCACTCGGTAAAAGCACTTCCTAGGCAGCCTTCGGGTTGGGAAGTCTGAGCATCAGTCGATCAGGAAAGCTCCCTTGGAGCCCCCTATTCCTTGTCCCGACCCAGCACTTATCACTCGGGAAACCACTCCTGAACAAGTGCCATTCGCTCGGACTCACAGATGGAAGCTTAATGATTCTACCGTTGTTAATCCTTTAATGGCAGGAAGCTCTAGGGGACAAGGGAAACCAAGAGTCCGCGCGCCGTAAGGAGCCCGCATGAAGGACGTAACCCCCCCTGGAACCCCTCCGCTTACAGGGATCAATTCGCACAACCAGCCACTATTTAAATAGGACATGCCCTACTGTGACGGGAGAGCTTAAGTAAGCTTAAGCACGCCTAAGTAAGCCTGAGCAGGAACCACTTCACCTTTTAGTGGAGAGGAATCTCGCGCTCCCACTTTCCTCCCAACTCTCCTCTTCGCATCTGTGCTCTACTAGCTGTGCTGACTTAAGCATCGGAGGGACTTCCTCGGGGATCTATCCCTGGGCACCTCTGACTGGTTTCCCTTCTTGCAGTTTATACTTCAAGGGTACGTGGTCATCTTCCTCCCCGCTCAGGAGTAGCGCGAGATCGCCCCACTTCATACATGTTGACTTTAGTCTCCTTGACTTAAGAAGTCCCTTCATAGATCACCTCCAATTTATCTCACATATCCTCAGCTGTAGAACAGGAAGAGACTCTAGAGAATTCGACAGGATGATGAGCACACTGCATGGCATTTACAGCACTCCAGTTTAAACTAGATCAACGAATATGCTCTCTGGTCCAGACCTCTTCATCCTCAGGTAGTTCATAAGGACCTTTGCTGACTACCTTCCAAATTTCGTAGTCCATAGCTCTAAGGAAAACTTGCATGCAACTCTTCCAATAAGTGTAATTGGATCCATCAAAATATAGAGGCTTAGTAGTAGAGTGACGTTCAGCTGTTAACCCTCTAATATCTATTTACTAATCTCTCCGGGATGTAAAGCCCTAGAAGGAGAGTTAGGCTCTAATACCAATTGTTGTTTCAGATGACTGACAGATCTAGAGGGGGGTGAAAAGATCTACCCCTAATCTTAGCCAATTTAAAGCACTTAGAATGCGGAATTAAAATGGTACGGCTAACACAACCAATTTAACGAAATATCACTCAAGTTTAAGAAACAGTCAACCAGATGAAGCTGTACTAGGTGGAGGTTGGAATCAGAATCTCCTCACACAAGGTTAAGTATTCCAGATAGGTGTAGCCTATCGTTCGGAGTAAACCTTTTGATATACAGCACTGGTTGAAAGTTCAAGCTTAAACGGAATATCAGGAATTCAAAAATCAGTAATGAGCATTCAACGAATTGCAATATCAAGAAGAAGAAGAGCACAATAATATCACACGCACTACAAGAAGGTTTTTAAGGTGGTTCGATCCTTACTCAACTAAGTAAGGCTTCCGCTGACACACAGCTTAAAATCTGCTGTTCCACAGCTTTCGGGAATAGATCTCTACAAACCGCTGATCTACAGGTTTGGGGAATAGATCCCAGACAGCTGAGCTTCACAGTTTGCTCTGCTGAGCCTCACAGCTTGCTTCCAAGGAATTACTTCCTTGCCACTGCCACACAGCTTGATAGTCTACTGATACACAGCTTACAGAAATCGTAGCGAATAGAAAATCTCAAGAACAAAATCAAATGTAAAATACAACACAATCTGTAGCTCGCTTGAGCAGAACGATGTCTGGATTTGATCCAGAGATCAAGACGTATAAGACTCCACTTACAGATCTCTTGAACGCTCATAGCTCTTCAAAGAATCCTCCACTTTCCGATCCCCTGTTTCTATCTCAGCTCTTCACTCTTACTCTTTCCTCTCAACTGAACTCAACTGAATTCTACTGATCTCTGGAGACTCTCAGATGATGTGTGGTTATAGGTAGATCTAGAGGGGAGGGGTGAATAGATCAGCCCCTTTTTGCCCTTCTTTGTGGAAATAAAAACTAGATGCAAAACTAAGACTATTTAGGCAAGAGATAGAGATAGCTAATAGGCTAGATGCAAGGATGATGATCGGAACCGTTCCTACCAGGCATCTAGCGTCAGTACCCAATGGAGGATAAAGCACAAGACACAAGATTTAAGGTGGTTCAGTCTCTATCCAGAGACCTACGTCCACCCCTCATACAACTCGGTGAGGCTTCACTAGTGCCAATGCACTGCCGCCGATTCACAGCTTCCAACAGAGAGATACACTCTCTCAACTCCGCTCCCAAATGGCTTGAGGGTACACCACCTTGAGATCCACAGACCGGTGAACACACCGTCTGTCTTCCTACTCACAGGTAGGGAGCAAAGTAAGAGTATTTGTTTTCAATGAAAAACAAAGTTGTAAAAAGAACAACCAGATAGAGTATGACAAATAAATTCTTTGGGAAGGAAAACTCCTATCTTGGAAGGAACTGGAGGACTCCTTGGTTCTCTTCTTGTGCTTCCTGATTCCTCACCACAACCTCACGAGGGAGGGACGATCTCGCTTCCAGCTCTCAAGGGTATCGGATGGAGCTTCACACATCCTTTCTGCCTTGCTGTGAGACCCCCTTGAGTGAGGAAGAAGAGCATCTGCTATGTTGCCCTCACTCCAGCAGCACCAGGAAGGAGATGGCTTCGCGAGCAAGCTTCTACGTTTCTTCCTTCTTGCTTTTCTTCCTGCTTGCCTGTCCTTCCTTGAATTGGAGCTCCTACTCCTGATATATTGGTGGCTCACAGCAACTCCAACGTTGTCCACTGCAGAGGTTAAACCCAGAATGTCACATCCACATTATTTGATTAGCTTCCTTTGCATAGTTGACCTTTCTTTATCGTTCATGCTGGTATGTGGGTAGGTAGGGGACCATATCAGCAATGGTATCGTCCTTTCAGAGGATGTCTCTGCCAGAACATTATCCTCTGACACAGTAATCTTCTTGATGGCTTTTTTTGGAGTGAACGGATCCTCTAGGACAAGTTTCAGATCTTGAAGAGCGGATTCTATCGATTTCAGATGCGTTCTAGACGATCATGAACGTGTCGACACATCCCATTATGATCTTGAGGACCCATGGCTTCCAAGTAGAGCAGGTCGACACCTTGATGAACAAGTGTCAACACTTGCGCCATACTCACATGTGGATCGTGCTGTAGCGTCGAGACGTCACTAGGTGGTGTCGGGACATATGCGCCAGGTGCCGAGACGTCACCAGACAGTGTCGAGACATATGTGCCAGGTGCCGAGACATCACCAGACGGTGTCGGGACATATGCCCCAGAGAGGAGTAAGGCCTGCTTCTTGGAACCGAGGTGTCGACACTTTTCGCTCAGGGTGTCGACACGTTGGATAATCCAGAGGCCAAATAGAAATGGCCTCAAGACGGATTTCTTCTTGGGGTGTAGACACTTTGCTCAGATGTGTCGACACTTGCTTCATGCCAGAGCTCAACCAGAGATGGTTCATCATGATCTCTTCTTGATGTGTCGACACGTTGTGGGAGGTGTCGACACTCTTAGAGTGTTTCTCCTGTACTTGTTCAGTCTATACATTAAACCAAGCTTGTTAGATATTCCTCAATTATCTAATGATGATTTATGGCTTGTTAACATCAAAACCATGGGACACAACATTCTCCCCCTTTTTGATGATGACAGCCTTGATTCATTATCTCCAAGCATTCATATAGTAGTACATCTTTTTGGTTGAGGAAACATCAAATAGAAGAGTTTTTGCCATTCAAAAATAAAGGAGACCATTTTTATATTTTTCAAAAAAATGCTTGTTCCATTGATCAAATATAGCTTCATACAGATCAAGCAAGGATTTGCATTCAAGCATGTACATGAAACTGTTTAGATGCAAAAACTAGAATCTAGATGAAAAACTAACTAGATGCTTATGCTAGATGATGCTTGTAACACTCTCAAAAGTGTTTAGAACTTCTCCCCCTTTGTCATCAGCAAGGAGGGGGTGAAGGAGGCGGCTGTTGTGGGGGAGACAAAGTACTGGAGCTAGTGCTTCAGGGGAATTGAACCTTTTGTGCCTCATGGAATTGCTGTTGCAACTGCGTGACTGTGGCAGCGAGAGAGTCAACTTTCTTAGTGAGTTTCTCATCTCATTGTTTGACAAACCGGTGTAGAGTCTTGATGTTTTCATTGATATCCTTGAGCCAAGTGTGTATCATTTCACAAATATACTCAGTCTCTGCCCCCTGTTGGGATCCTTGTGGTGGGTGACGAGAAGATGTTGCTTCTGTCTGAGGAGGAGGGCACCATTCATCACCTCTGTCGACCAAGGCTGGTTGTAGTTGGGCTTTATGCAGATGAATCGGTTCCAAAATTTCAGTACCAACCATATCAAGTTTGTTGTACACAACATTCATTTTGGCCGCAGCTTTGGTGGTGCTATTCACTATTAGTGCTGTGTCAGTGTGGACGTTTTCTACAAGCTTGGAGGAGGCATCAAGGAGCTTGTTGCAGTCAGTATACACCTTCCCTTTCATCCGGTTGGAGGCATCAAGTAGCTGAGAAGTAGTGGCATTGACAACTCTTTCCAGATTGGATGTGGCATTGACAGTTCTAGTGGTCTCAGTGGCCACTTGTTCTCTGATTGATAAGGTCCCTGCTGCCATTTGTTCTGAGAGGTGAGTTAAGGTGTCCATCAGCCTTGCATACTTGATGTTTAGATTGCTTTGATCTTCACGGATGTCATAAGCATGCATGACCATTTCACCTATTTTTTCTTGGGTTTCTGTGGTCATAAAAAAAAAGAGAGAAGAAAAAGAATGTTCCTGTGACACAGACGTCTCGACATCTCAAGAGCAAGTTGAAGATGGGAGGGCCGAATAAACTCGATACCTCCTCCAAGCAGGATGAATATATCCCCGGTGCTCCGTCACCCAACAAGGAAGCCCCTCGGGCATAAGGGACAGCCTTAGCTCCCCATTTGGCGGTGCCGAAGAATGAATCAAAAGAAACTCAAGAATTCAAACACATGTTCGGCATGTGCCAGGAATCACTCAAAGTTTCGAATCGGGATTCAGAGGCCTTGAACTAAACACCCCGGAGGTGGTGCATTACAACTAAAGCAACATGGGGGGACAAGCGTCCGTCCGAATAGCCGCGACTCCGTGATGAAGTCTAAACCGGCGCGGCCTGCACATAAATCGGTGTGCCCTTGCTTGGGCCTTAAACCGGCGCGCCCCTCCAACAGGCCTTAAACCGGCGCGCCTTCCTTCCTACGGTTAGGCGACGCGCTAATTGCAAGTGGGCTAAATCGGCGCGCCCCCTGGCCGCTTCGATTTAACCCAACATCATCACACCCATGCCGTTTAACTAAGCTGCCATCCCATCCGTCAACCGGTGCTCTGTTTTGCATCATGTGGTGCGTAGAGAACATTTAATGCTCGAAGCTCTGTCCCCACAGCGTACTGCGCAAATCAACAGATGACACCGCGGCATGTCAACTCCAGATGCCTCAACGAACGAGGAGGAAGATGGCGGGAGTTCCTTCCGTCTGAGCAAAGAAAGGGCAGCCAGCTATATATACTCTGCATGTTCGACGGAGAAGAAGGAGAATGGACTATTGAAAAGAGGGAGAGAGTCTGGTTCAACTGGGAGTTCCCTCAGAATAAAAGAAGAATCCCTGTCCATGCACCTGCTAGGTGAAGAAAAAAGGAGATTGAGCGTGAGAGAAGAGAGGTGACCTCAGAGGGGGAGGAGCTTGTGCTCTGTTCCCCCTCCCCCATCGATGTATTTCTTCCTTTCTCTCTTATGTAATCCCCCCCTTTTTTCTTGTATTTTGGTTGCCCCCCCCCCCTTTCGATGGATGAATGAACAGAGGGTCCTCGTTTAGCCTTCGCTCTCCTCTTCTTGTCTCCTGCTCATCCAGGGTCCTCGAAGCCTGCCTCTCCATGGCAGGGCCTTCTAAGGAACCCGTTCGAAGGGTGACTACTCATAGCTATTCATGGCGAACATCCGTCCTTGTGGAACTCCCACAAAATCACCACCTGTAAGCTGCTGGAACTCTTGAAGGCTGGTCCTCGAGTGTGCACACGCACTTATGGTTTAACGGAGGCCTCACTCCGAGTTTTGAGGTTCACCCCGGAGCAATCCATTTAGTGTTCCCCATTTTTCTCTGGCAAGCTTCAGTCCGGGGGGAGATGCTGCCCAAATTTTGCCAGGCCAAGAACACTCAAGAACAAACGAACAAACTAAGTTCTCTGAGGATAAGGGCAGCACATGTTTGAAACCTCTGAAACAAACTGCACCTCTGAGTTCCTACATAATAAACCCTTCAAGTAAAACGTTCGAATCTACATGCTCATTCACCTCAACAAATGATAAGATGCACTCTGTTGTTTTAAAGCATCAATTGAACAAACAATCCATCCATTTGATCAATATGTAGGCTGAAGAAACAAGAACAGAAGCAAAAAGAATCAATAAGAATGAAAGAATCTGAGAACTATTCCAGCGTGCTCTTAATCCGGCGCGAGCTAATCCGGCGTGGTACCCCCCTTCGCCGGTTTAACCCCACACTCAAAACTCCCTCCGTTTTCCTGGCACCTATCCGGCGCGCCCCTCTTCCTTCTTGGCCATTAACCGGCACACCCCTTGGCATCCCCTTAACTGGCGTTCCCCTTGCCCTTATCCGGCGCGCCCATTGGCTTCCTAAAACTGGCGCGCATCCCACTTTCCATTTAACCGACGCGCCCCTTGTAGTATCCTTAGCCGGCGCGCCCCCCATTAGCATTCTTTTAACCGGCAGACCCCTTTGTAGTATCCTTAGCCGGTGCGCCCTCCCATTGGCATTCCCTTAACCGGCTTGCCTCATAAAAGAAAACACACTTTAACAAAATAGAAGAAAGGGTATGAAACTAATGAATAAAACAAAAGAAGAGACCCAAACTAATAAATGAAAATGAAAGAGCATGAATCATTCGTATAATCAAAATTTTCTTCCGGGGGCGCTGCCCCCGGAAACCCCCGCAAGGAGCATGAATCATGTCGATCCGCGTGCGAGGGCGCACGTTGGCGAGTTCGGGCTCCACACTTAACTTTCCACTTCCCCGGACTGTGCGTAAAGAGAAAAGCAATGACGCCCCATGGTATCGGACGTGGACCTCGGGAACCCCGTTATGGCCATAGTCCGAAAACATCTCAGGCCAATAGTTCATCCAGCTTGACACATATACCGGGATCTAATCCCGCATCCACATTAAACTTACCGTACCTACGGCAGACATTCGTACGGTTCTATCGTCGTCTTTGATGTTTCAAATAAGGACTCTCGTCTAAATAATGAATGGTCTGTTAGTGACCGACATATATATCGGGATCTAATCCCGCACTTGTATTAAACTTGCCGTACTAACGGCAGATATTTGTACGGTTTGTCACCGTCTCTTACGCTACAAATGCGGACTTCCGTCCGAACAAGAAATGGTCCGCCAGTGATTGACATGCACGCATACCTTGCTTAAAGTCATCCGACACCACCGGGTCAACTATTCTACGATACATCCATGAACGATCTGTCAACATTTTGCCTGCAGCCAAGTAATATTAATACACAAATAACTTTGAAATCATTACTCCTCAAAATAAACCCGACTCTTTCTCACATCGTTCGTCGTAGACCATTTGCAGTTGGAAGAGGACTATTACTTAGATTATCACTTTTTAACCCATCCATGAAGGTTTGATCGCACAATCACTTACTATATATGTTGCACGATTTGCTGAAAATTTCAGCAGCATCTCCCCACACTTCTCCGATATATCAAAAATATTTATTGATTTTGAAGTTTTCTTAAACACTTACAAGTAAGTGGTTAAGAAAACACTCAAAATCAATAAAGGTATATCAGAGAAGAGTGAGGAGACGCAACCGAAATTCTCAACAGACCATACAAACACATATAGTAAATGACTGCCTAAGTGTGATCAAATATTCACAGACTGTCCAAACGGGGCAATTCAAGACTTTGAGGTAGATATATACATTCTTGTAAAAGAATGAGAACATATACATCAATTCCAAGGTTCATTGACAAGGGTTTAACACGCTCTCCTGAGGTGCGTGTAATGTTAGGTCGCACCCAAGCACCTCAGCTCACAGAAAATACCCCATGTATTTATATAACAAAAAATTAAATAACATCTCACTTATCATTATGCACACACCACATTAAATAACATCCAATTTACAAAAATATTCAAATGAAGAACATGGAAGCTTAATAATCCACATTTTTGAGTCAGATCAACATCAAATTTCTATTAAAATTAGATTTAAAAATACATTTATATGTAATTAAAATCCACAATGTTTGAAATCACAAGTATAAATTTTAGAGTATTTACCTTTTACTATAAGTCGACTGTTACAAATGGAACTCTATATTCTAGAAATAACAGTCAAAGTACGCTATTGTTTACCAATGCCCTTAAAGACAGAACAAGACATTATATGAATGATCCAGTCAGATTTCTTAGCTTTTCTAAACAAATGCAAAAAATTTTAATAATAAGATGTAATTTTTTAATTTGGATAAATTTGCAGCCCATCCTTGAGCCTGAATTTGTCGATTTGGATTTTATGTGCAGCTACTAGGAAAAGAGGCTATGTTCACAACCTGTTGAATCAGTCAATCTAATAATTTACACATTTTTTTATAATTTTCTGTCAATATATACAAGTCCCAAAGGTACAATTAAACAAAAAGAAAAGTACAAAGTCTTGAGGCATACCCCGACTAGCAGAAGCTAGATGAAAATTGAAGCAGTAACTTCTATACAAGAGTGCCTTTGCCAGGGCCAAAATACAGTCACCCGCCTCAGCCATGCCGTGGTCGCCCCGCGGCTGGCTGCTGCACAGACTCCTCCGAGGCCTGCCTTAACATGCTATCCTGTCACTGACGCCTACGCACTACACCACGTCGAGTCGCCTACCGACGCCTCCTCCTGCTCCGTCGACAAGGGCCACGGACAGGGGAAGAGGATGCGACTGGCTCCTTCTGAACCATCTGAGGGAGACCCTGCTACAATTGCAACGCCTGACCATGCTCCTGGGCGCGTAGCAGCTCTACCTCCAAAATCACAGCCGTCCAGAACGCTACCTCCACGTCGGTGACCCTGGACGCCATGAGGGTCTGACGAATCTCTGGCATCAGTCCAGCAATGAACTGTTGAGTCAAAAATCACAAATCCGCCATGGTCGGAGGTGCATAACGGCTCAAATCCCTGAACCTTGCCCAATACAGGGCAACTGGCAGTGCTCCCTGAGTGAATGCCAGAAATTGTGTGGATAAATTAAAAATATCCACTGCGCTCGGTGCACTAGGGACTGCATCTACTGGAGGGGGCAGTGCTCCACACTACACGTCCAGGGCCCCTGCGGCCAGCTCTATCTGGGACAGCGCCTCCCCCCTTTCCGTCATCGTGGATCCTAGCAGCCAATGAACACAACTGGAAAATATAACTGAAGTTTAAAAAATGATAAACATGTCTATCACCCAATGACCTGAAGAAAATATGAATTCCATTCAACTTCGCCAGACTTTGTAAAGATTGGCTGTGTATACTGATATGTTCAACCCAAACATATCTTTCTACTTCACGCGCCTAGTTACTCAATGACTATTTGAAAGTTTGGAACATTCAAATATTTTCCAGCTTAGTTTTCAATATTCGGATGTGAAATATTTTAAAATAGTGATTGTAGAAAATATTTGGCTAAAAAAATTAATTATGTATTTCATTTTTCTTGGGTGGGAGGGGAGCTTGGACTGCAGGGATAGGTGGGGAGCTTGAACAAGGGACAGCAAGACACTATAGTGATATCGAGCTACATTTATAGCCATTAGCCAACAAAAGAGAGAGATGACATAAGGGACCAGATGAGCAGTGGCAAAATTTCTTCAGAAGCCTGTAATTGGCCCAAGGTAAGAACATTCATACTAAGTTGTTTGCTATTCTTCCAACTGAACCCCCCCACCGATCTCCCCCTCCCCCCCCCCACCCTCCTTGAACCCCCCCCCTCCCACCGACCTCTCCCTGAGTTGGAGGGATGGAACAAACCAACCGAGCTCGGTTAAGATAGATGACTTATTTTGCCCTTACCCTGCTTGATTAACAAACTGACCTAAAGTTAAAAGGGCAGTATCTCCTTCTTCCCCCTTTTCTGTCCCTACATACATGGCTATATATGTCCTTATTTGCTCTCACTTCGATCTTCTCTTCCTGCTCTCCCTATATACTGTTGACATGTTTTTCCTTCTCTATTCTAATAAATCGATGTGGAAGTAAGTGAATTGAGGTGAGAAGGATATGAAAGAGTGGTCATGATCGCCACCAAGGTTCCGAAATGTAAAAGGGAGACACTCGCCTGAAGACAGCACTGTGGAAATACACGGCTCTCGGAGAACCGCCCTGTGAACCGCACGGTCTCTCGATAGACCGCTCACCAGTGCTGAAGAAATGCGGGTTGAAACCTGACCTGACAATAGAACGGTCTAGAGGAGGCCGCAGAGGGACGTAGAATGGCTCTGTGAAGACCGCTCTCGTACTCGAACGGACAGGAAGACGATCGCCTAATTCCACCAGGTCTTAAGTTGTAGGATCCAGACCTCCACCCCTTTCGGCCAGCCAGAGGGGATGGGCCTCGTGCTAGTACGATGCTGACCTGTAAAACACAAGGGAAAACACAGAGAAAGACCCAAAACCAGAACTGTGAAGTGTAGTAACTATAAGAAAGAAAGGCAAGAGCCATAACGAAGTGGAATGGGGGATACCTGGGAGTTTTTATACCCCTAGGGGCGCGAAAATAATAGGAGGGTGTGTGAATGAAGTCCAACGATAAAAAACGTGGAAGGAAAAATGAAGAGAAAGAAGCATGCAATGACAAAAGTGATGGTGGGACTGTCAAATGAAGACTCAAAACACAAATACTCCCTTAACCGGAGGCTTCTAGGACGTAGAAAGTCTCCCTCCCTGGCTACAGTTCGTTCAGAAATCCGGCAGAGCTTTGCCTTCGACGTTGGATCCCCCCCCTCAGAGCTTGGACTAAGGGTCCTATTTATAGAGCCCCTAAACCTAGCTCGAAATTAGGGTTTCTAGCCCATTTTAGCTCGAGATAATAACACAAAAATCATAGATAAATGAATTATCTCCCACCAGGATCGAACGGAATCCATTTGGTTGAGAAACCACGGAGAAAATGGTGGGGGTAAGTCAAGGGTTTATCCATGGATTGGAGAGAGAAAACCCTTTAATTCTTCAGAGATCGGACAATAGCGCGGTCGAGCGATAGACCGCCCAGAACATTGCACGGTCCGATGCCAGACCGTTTTACACTGTCGGTGGAAAATAAATAATTATGAAAATAATCCATTTATCCATCAAACTGACTGACCATTTCGCGTTGGACTCTCATGGATTGAACGGTCTACTCCTAGACCACTCAATATGAAGGACGGTCCAAATCCAACCGTGCAGAGCCTATCGGTGATAAATCCAAATATAGTAGATAAATAGATAATTATCCAAAAATCCATCGAGGTTAGGACTCTAGGAGCTGGACGGCCATATGACCACCGTTCCATTAATTGGACGGCTACACCTGGACCGTTTAACAGCTTGTCGGTGGAAATTCAGAAAATCACCTTAATATCCAATAAACCATATAAACGTTCCCACCAGACCGCTCAATAACTGAACAGCCCATAAATAGACCATCCTCATTAAGGAGAGACGCTAGTTAAGACGCTGTGATGATAACGCGGCCCCTCTCTGGACCGTCCCACTCAAGATGAGACCCTAGTTAAGACGCTGGCCTTTCCCTGCCGTTAAACGGTCTTTCAATTGGCCGTGCCATTAGTAGCGGTTCACTTGGGACCGTTTAATGAAAATAAGGTCGGTGCAGGAAAACCCAAGTCGGTGCAAAGCTCAGAATAAGGTCGGTGCAAGCGAAAGCCAGGTCGGTGCAAGTTCATTGAACGGTCTCAATCAAACCGCTTATAGAGTAAACGGTCGATCGATAGGCCATTTTTTTAAGAAAAGGTAGGTCGGTGCAAAGACTACTCTGGTCGATGCTAGTTTCAAAGGCACGGTCCACAAAGGACCGTGTATTTAATTGAATGGTCAACCGAAAGGCCGCGTAAAAGCTGGACACATGAAAATTTATAAAACGGGATAAATGAATCTATTCAACCCAAAGATCACTCGAAATCATGACCCAATAAACCTGTACTTGAGAACAAACCGAGCCAGGGGGGAAGGTACCCATAGAATAAGCCCAAGGTTATGCCTGAACATAGCCCAATGAGTAATGGACAACTCGAGGCATCGACAAATGATAGTAAGAGAAATGACTCAACTTGTCGGCAAAAAACCGGGTGTCAACAGATGCCCCTCCTTCACGTCCTCTTTGCAGGGGAGCGAGCGGAGGTGAAGCAAAAAGCGTGATGGAACATGGAGATGAAGCAGAAATGAAGCGCAGCGGACTGCAAAGGCCCGTTAAGGTAAAAGACACCCGTTTTGCCAATGAGCGATAGGAGTCTTCCGGAAAACTCTAAACCACCCACAAGGAACGATCAAACCAAAACGACGCCAGTCTGGAGAAACTAACTAAACGAAAGAAAAACATATGATCAACCTCATAGGGGACACAATCCCTCGAACCAATGAGGAGACCCGGAATAAGCAGTAAAAAGTAAAAAAATGGACTAAAACTCCAGACAGGGACCTTCAGTCAATCAAACAAGGTGAATAGATCAAAGAAAACCTTCCAACTCAGAGTGGAACTGTTCCTCTTACTCAAAACACTGAACGCACAATCATCCATCACTGGTGGGACATTTGGAGGTAAATCACGGGTCATGAAATGCTCAAAAGATGCGCATGATGCATGCTGGGCTAGAATAAAATAAATTAATAAAATAAATGTAAAGAAAGAGTAAAATATAAAATACTCGAGAATAATATTGCTAGACTAGGGTAGTTTGGGTCAAGACACTATCTGCAACCAAGGCGTGCGGGATAGAACCGGCGTCCCCTAACTTTCCCGACCTAACGGCCTATCCGATGATTAAACACGTGAACCTGGATCATCATCATTTTTATTAAAGGGGAACATCAGATCCTGGAACACGTAGATAACCAACTGGTTCTCGAGATAGTATAACATAATACCATATAGTAATGCAATAAGGGGTATAGAAATAGAAGGCCATATCTGACTTACCTGTGCAGGCGAAACGGCATTTTGAAGCGATGCTGCAAAGAATTCATGAACAGGGTTTGCAATAATCATTATGAAATAATCACTCAAGCCAAAAAAGAAATCAGCCATTTAATCACACAATGCAGCCAAGAACCTTCTTCACAATTATGTCAGTACATGAACGGTCTAACAACAGATCACTCCATAAATTAAACGGTCCATCGGGGGCCGTTCAAACATTATCATTTTGAATATGATCGTGAAATTTCATGGCCCATCATAGGGCCGTTCAAAGGACAGAACGGCCATGCACTCGTCGTTCCATGAAGAGCACCGTTAGAGATAAAATGGTCATATATAAACCATCCAACCATCACACGGTCTATCAATAGACCGTGCAATCACTGGCAGTTTCAAAAAATAAAAGACCCTTCTTCTTCCTCTTCCTCCCTCCACACCGCAACCGACTGAGGCAAAGCGCCACCACCCTCCACATCTTCTCCAACCTCTCTTACTCTCATCTCTCATCCTCCATTCTCACCCTCATCTCCCCCCCACTCATCCTCTCGTTCATGCGCACCAAGCATCAAGCATCACGCCCGCAGATGGCCGGTGAAGGTAAAGAGATGCCCCCGCTGCCGACGACCGCCGCGGCCGCGGGAGCATTGCCACCCATCCCCGAGGAGGAGCTCGCGCTGGTGATCAAAGGGGGAGCTGAAGAGGCTACGGTGGCCAGAGAAGAAGGTGAGGAGGAGGCCACAGTGGCCAGAGATGAGCCTCCCGCGTCGGAGGTGGCAACCGCGGCGGCGGCCAAATCGGCAACGACCGATTGGGTAGGTCTCCATAAACACAATCTTCATTTCTATCTAAATCAAATGCATGCTAGTCTAGGGGATAGAACTGGGGCATTCAACCCCTTAGTAGCCGGTTTAGGAGGCCATGGGGGCTCCACCGCCGGCGGGGAGGGAGTTCACATCATTGGGAACGATGGTGATTGGGCAGACTAACAGGAGCCGCGCCATAAAACAGAACGTCTCAAATAGAGCTGTCCACCACAAGCACGGCCCATGGGTGGCCATTCTGGGAGATACGAACCCACAGTGGATGAGCGCTAGCACGGTTTGGTGAAAATCGTGATAGACAAGGACGGGCCATGTTGGCCCGTTCAGAAAATGAACCGACTTAGAACTTAACGGTCCATATCGGTCCGTGAAACTTGACACGGTTAGGGTCTAACCGTCCTAGCCCAAAAAATGAGAGGGCTGAGAAGGGGCAGCACGGTTATCTGGCTACCATGCAACAAACTGGGCGGCCAGAATGTGGCCGCGATCATCTGAAACATGGATCAATTAAACGGTGAGGATAAAATCGTAAGATTAGTGAACGGCTTAAAAGAAGCCACTTATTAGGAAAACTAAGCGGTCCATATGGGGCCGTTCAAGACATAGAGTAGTTCATAAGGAACCACTCTATGAGCAGAATGCATTTTTTCACTTTTTCCTTTCTTTTATTCATTGTATAAAATGCATGATTCTGTTATTAAATGTATTCAATTGTGCAAATGAATGTAAGGAAAGCGTAGGACCCGCATCTCTTGGCTGCAGGTCCGGGCAGTGTACCTCGCACTGCCCGACTTCCAGCGTGAGAGGCTGGCAGCCATGGGATTTTCGGAGTTCGTGAGCATAGAGGTGAGTCGGTTTGACACACCGCTACTCTATGCTCTGCACGACCGCTGGGATCTAGTGAGTCACACGTTTCTCTTTCCGTGGGGGCACATGGTCCCCACGTTGGAGGATGTGGCACGCATCACGGGCCTACGCGTGCGTGGGTCCCCGGTTAGCGGGAGCACATACCCCGACTACCGAGAGATGGCCCAGGAGCACCTGGGATTGGGCTTGGTGCACCCAGAGTGGCAGTCCACTACCTTGACCAGAGCGGCGCTCCAGGAAAGTTTAGGACTGCGCCGAGCCAAGATCGAGACGGGGGAGCTGCCCGAGCAACACCTCTAGAGGCTGATAGAGTGAGTTCGACAACGAGTTGCGGCAGAGCCTGGACCAGAGGCGGACCGGGTGCTGAGGCGGTTCCTGACACTCTTCTTCGGACGCTTGTTGTTTGCCACGAGAGCGGACGCCATCAGCTGCCGCTTCTTGCCGCTGCTATGGGATCTCGACCACGTGGGCAACTACGCGTGGGGAGCTGCAGTTCTTGCTTTTCTCTTTGACACCTTGAGCTCCACCAGCCGATGATCCATGCTTGGCGGGTTCTCCCCTCTTCTCCAGGTACGACCTAACCCTTGGACTTGATCATGCGACATCTATGTGTGACCTGCATGCTGACGTGTAATGTGATGTAGGTGTGGACCTACGTGCGACTACGTGTGATGGGGAGAGGTGAGGAGACTCACCCTGAGCTCCTATCGATTGCCAGGAGGTGGACCGCACCTCGAGAGAGCGGAGGCCTTCGGAGATAGGTCCGAGAGCTTCACGACGACATGGACACCCTACCGTACACCTCGGTATGACTCTAAACTTAGACCTTTTAATTAAATGCAGTTCTATATGCTTGTGATGCTGATGTGACTTCCTATCTTGAAAGGTACGGTGGACCCTTTATGCAGACGAGGGGCAGGAGGGCCAGCCCTGGGTAGCAGGGGCCCTCGCCTTCTCTGGACGCGACGTGTGGCATCACTGCATGAATGTAGTGGAGCCACTCTATTTCAGGCTGGTGATGAGGACGATGGGCATCGACCAACCAGCAGTAGAGTTCCCAGCGCCGGAGAAGCCGGGGGAGCGCGTGGGGCGACACCCACGAGGCACGGCGATGGTGCTGGACTGGAGAGAGCGAGATGTAGAGCAGATCACGGATTGGACAGCACTCGGGCGGGTTGTGACCGCCCGAGCGGAGAGCGATGCGGCGTACTACACCGCGTACGCCAGGCACTACCGGGACCAGGTGTTCCATGGTGCCCGCCGATCGGTACGACTTCTAAACCCTAATGCCTTTCTATGATGCTTTCTATATGATTATGCACTAATGTTTGGACTTTCTAAATGCAGATCGACCCTGAGGGATGGATTGCGGAGTTGCAGGGGCTCCTTCACTCCACGATCCGAGAGCGTGATGAGGCCCAGCAGGCCCTGGCCCTACTAGTGAGTTTTCTAACCCTAAACTTAATTGTGCACTTTCATTATGAGTATGCAGTGACTAACCTGGAGTTTTGGATGTAGCGCGCCAAGGGGACTCAGCGACATGGGACCGATGCTTCTTCTTCTTCCTCGTAGACACCCGTAGATCGAGCCAAGCGGGACGCCGAGTTCACAAGGATGGTTGCACGAGCTGAGGTAGCCGAGGCGGCTCTTGCTGAGAGGGTACGCAACCACTACACTTTCCCTTTAATGCTTCTGCTTATGATTATGAAATGCAATTGACTGACCATGAAATGTGCATGCAGACGACCGAGCTGACTGCGTCACTGGGCGAGGCCGCCCGATTGCGAGAGAACATAGAGCGCTTCCGTGTCGAGGCCGTAGCCTTACGGGCAGACGTGCTAGAGGCTTCGCGCCTCTATGCGGAGATGGAGCGTTCCCATGCGGGGATGGCGGAGACGGAGCTCCTACGGGCTCGGGCGACGGAGGCAGACCTTTACCGCGCCGAGGTAGAGCGGGCTCGGCTAGAGGTGGCCGAGCTGAGAGGCGAGGTCTGGGCATTTGAGAAGATGACCCGGAGGCTAGAGCGTAGCGGGACCCCGAGCGGCAGCACCGACGGCACGCACGGTTCCGTTAGGAGCTACTTCACAGGTTCCTCCGGCCCCCGGAGGAATGAGGATGAGGAGCGGCGCCGGTGACGTCGCGACGAGGCGACCTCGGCGATGCCTCCACCCAAGAGGCATGAGGCTGCTGATGACAGTGATGGGGGCCAGGGAGGGGGACAGGCGTGACTTCTTACGACTCGACTTTTGTACATATGGACATGATAGTGATATGCTATGTTTTTGTTTTGATTTTGTGGATAAATGTATGAATGAATGAATGAATGCAAATGATTGACACTAACTAACTAACTACGACTACTAACTCGACACGAGTGAGACGGACATGTGCGACAGAGAGACGATATGAGTGAGCGAGTGAGGAGGTGAGGGAGAGGGACACGACCGAGTGAGTGGGAGAGACGACTCCGAGTGGGCGAGAGAGAGACGGACACGACACGAGTGAGTGGGAGAGACGACTCCGAGTGGGCGAGAGAGGGATGTCAAACTTGAGTGAGAGTGAGAGACGCCAAACGATGAGTGTAAGTGAGAGACGTCAAACAATGAGTGAGAGAGAGACGCCAAACAATGAGTGAGAGTGAGAGATGCCAAACAATGAGTGAGAGAGGGAGACGCCAAACGATGAGTGAGAGAGAGAGACGCCAAACGATGAGTGAGAGTGAGAAACGTCAAACAATGAGTGATACAGGTGCAAATGGGTTAGAAAGAAGGTTTCAGATCTCTAAACGGTCTCCCATGGGGATCGCTCAATCACACTACACGGCCTCACCTAAGACCGTTGAAAGAAACTCGCCAGAACCCACATATGTAGATAGACGGTCCCTTATTGACCGCCCAGATAACAGAATGGTTTATACGTGACCGTGTTACGAATAGAACGGTTTCCTTTAGAACATTCCAACTCCAACATCCGAAGCATGTAGAAACTTTCTAAACGGTCTAAATTAGACCGTTCATTGATTAGGGCGGTCTATCGATAGACCGCGCAAACGTACGCCGTGAGAGTTCGAACGGGACTCTCTTGGAGAGTCCCAAACCGAAGATAGACTTTTTGTACCGACCCAAACTCCATCTCAACTCGATCTAGGCCTATCCTACCTCACTTCTAGTAGGTTTAGGCCTCTAACCAAGCCCCATAAGTAGGAGGGGGACTCTACATTCGTGACTCACACCTTAACCCCCTTCCAAATCTCAAAACCCTTGTTTCTCTTCACCAAACCATCATGAAAAGGGCTCTTGAAGAGAGTTCCTTGGAGGGAGCAGTCTTTGAAGGGCCTAGACCGGCTAGAAAGGAACCCGAAGTGCTCCAACGGCTGACTGTGATCCCACGACATCTAAGCTTCTGCCCACTGAGAGAAATAAGTTACAATAAGTTCATTCAATTCGATTCATTCCATTACTTACATATTCTTCCTCTCTTTCTCCTTCTTCCTTTCTTTTCCTCAAGCTTCTTCCTGGCTCCAGACGCTACTCCACCTTGAAGTGGATGGCTCCGATGATCCGTGCGTTGCCCCTAGCTGTGACGTCCATCCTGAAGTCTTGGCACCTACACCCACTCTTGGTGCTAGGCCAAGACTACCCAAAGTTGTCCTTAGACTGGCATACCATCTCAGCCCTGGTAGAAATCTGGCATCCTCAAACCCATATGTTCCTTTTCCCATCTTTTGAGGCCACTATCCTACTAGAGGAGGTAGAGACCTACTTCTCTTTTCCTAGGTCTCAGGCGGGCGAGGAGGACTTAGTGTGTCATACCGTGGCCCCTATAGACCCTAGCCTTATCTTGGGAGTGTTTATACCCAGTAGCAAAGACATCTGAACCTTCATAGGCCCACGCCAGATCCATCTTCTCCCCCTTAGCCAATGGGTGGCTGCTCATTGTAAGAATAGGTGCGGATGGCATGAGGCCATAGCTAAGGCCGCGTCTATTTGCCTATGCTGGGCCATCCTGTTCCCCTCTGCCAACCATGTGTTAGATACTCCAATCCTTAGCACCATTAGTGGTCTGTGGCAGGGTCTTTCTATCTCTCAGGCCGTCCTCGCCTACTTGTGTGAGGGCCTTAGTTCAGCAGCCTTAGGAGGTCCGTTGTTTAGCTCTATGATACTTCTAGAGTGCTGGATGGGTGTCAGGATGAAATTCATCCATAGGGAGGATGTTACTTCAGCCAGTCGGATCTTTGGGAGCCATCCACTGTTCTGTATATGTGGCACCTTTAGGTTCTCCCCACAGGTGGAATGCAGGACAGTAGAAAAGAAGACCAGGGATGAGTGGCGACTGTACATCAACAGATTGCCCCTTGATTGGTTCGGGATGCGCTATGACTTCCTCCACGACACCACTGTTAGGCTACTTAGGAGGCCAGGCTTGGATTTGAGGCTTGTGAGCGACACCGCACTGGCGATGTATAGCCCGCACCGGTGCTACCTACAGGTTGGACTACCCAGGACCGTACTACCAGCACTACCCCACCTTCCCGCAGTACAAGCGAGGAGGATAGGGACGGAGGAGGACGAGCAGGCGGTCAGGAGTGCCCTGATCATGTGGGAGGTGAGCAGGGGGCTTACCCTTCCAGCGGAGGTTGCGGAGGCTCCAGAGACGTGCCAGGCTTATGTTAGAGAGCTGAGAGAGATACGTCCCCGTGGGGATGCCCAGCGGAGGATCGAGTGATTTTTCTTTCTTTATTTCATGATGTCCACTTATGTTATGACTTTGAGACGTGAATGAATGGATTGGTTTGAATGAATAAAGCTTGAATTTTGACTTGAGTTTTGGCATTTCTTGCACGTGATTGAATGAGTTTGGGATATGATCTCAGGATGATCACGGCCATACACAGACTACTTGGTAGAATAAACAGTTAGAGACTAACCGTGCAAGGAGTGGAACAGTAAGGTCGGGGCCGTGTGTTAGATCAACGGCATGGTTGAGAACAGGGAATTGAATGGCTTATCGATAGGCCGTGAACATAGTCAAACGGTCAAAAGTATGCCGTTTATGTCCTTGAACGGTCTAGTGAGCACCGTAGATTATTGAAGTAGTTAGAGATTTGAACGGTCTGAATTAAGCCGTGTGAACTAGTGAACGGTCTGAGTTTGGCCGTTGGAAGGAATAAAATGGTCGTCCGAGGACCGTTCAGTGACAGAAGTGCTAACTTTTACCTTCAACCAGCCCCTGCACACACACAAACAAAGAAACAGATTAAATCTGTTTTGGGCTTAACCCCTTGCCTATAGCAAGTTAGGAAATGACCAACTCTTGATTTTTGGTCAAGGGGGTAAGCCTTATTAAATAGGTAGATAACAACTGAAAATGAATGCAATGCATGTCACGAATGCAAATCATGATGATGAAAATCTTTTTTTTTGTTTTGAATATATTTGATTTTTTAAAATTTTGGACTATTTTTTTTTTGATTTTAAAATATATTTTTTTAGATTTTGAAATATTTGATTATTTTGGGTTCTGAAATATTTGATTTTTTTTTGTTTTAAAACATTTGATTTTTTTGGGTTTTAAAATATTTCATTTTTTTTGGTTTTGAAATATTTGATTTTTTTTTGTTTTGAAATATTTGATTTTTTTTGATTTTTTTTTGTTTTTTTGGGTTTTGAAACCAGCTTAAACCCGACGACGGGGAACCTCACATCTCATTAGGGGTCTCCCAGGTCCAACGTGCATTATGGGTGACCGCCCATGGCCGGGGTCCGATTCTGCTTAACGGTGCCTCTACCGAGGCCATACCCGGGGTATGATCCAGTCCTTGGAAAATAAAAGAGAATTTGATTGGGAAGCCGGCAATAGGTATAGAGGTTTTTAGGGCTTGAGTTTTTCTCACGACAATCCCTTTCCAAAGAATTTGGTATGTTGTGCCGGGACTCTGTGTCCATCATCGAACCTACATCCGCTCTAAGCACGCATACGACCGGGCTCACAACATCCCGCGGGAAAACTGTACTGCCACTCTTGCCATGCCTAGTTTCATTGTTTTGGGGTCATTTAGACTTTGAGCTTCGAGATTTTGGATGAGATTTTAGCTTTGTCTTTGATTTTGCCCCTTTTCTCTATTTCTTTTCTTTCTTTTTGCTCTTATAACTACGGAATAAGGTCATAACGGACTGCCCCTATTTGAGACCTCTTTTTTACCGCGGTGTCTAGATCAGTTCTCGCCCCCTTATTCACCACTTACCTCTATTTTCAGTCGAAAGAGGAGAAAAGCAAGAATTTTCACTGTCCCCCAAGCATGGCCAAGGGAGAAACGGTGTTGCACAAAAGGGGAAAACCGAACCACAGGGGGTCCTGTAGTGTGTGATTGTCGAACCGGGGATCCCCCTTCGTGATCAAGTGGAGGAAAACCCCCGCCGCCGGGCCGTTGCTGGCTTGACTCTATGGATAAAAACGTTTTAAATACAACCCATTCCACGGATTTGGCAATTCTTCACCCTTCACGTTAACTAAATGGTACGCGTTCCCAGGATAGATTTCTTTAATTACAAACGGCCCTTCCCAATTAGGTTGCAGCTTCAACCTAGGACCTGCTGATCTGATAAATTTACGCTTCAAAACCATGTTACGCACTTGAAATTTTCTTTTGATAACCTTCTTTTGAAAATGCCGCGAGACACGTTTTTGATAAACCGAGACGTGATTGGTCGCATTAAGCCTCTTCTCATCTAAGAGTTCCAGTTGGACTAGCAACGCCTCTTGACGCTCGTCGAGATTAAGTTCTTTATCTATCTGCACTCTTAGGGAAGGGATCAAGATCTCGTACGGGAGTATCGCCTCCATCCCATAGGTGAGAGCAAAAGGAGTTTGCCCCGTGGGAGTACGGACGGAGGTGCGATAAGCCCATAGAGCTTCTATCAATTTATCGACACAATCAGCAAATTTGTGTGACTTGAATGTTTTCTTAATGATTTTAAGAAGGGTTTTGTTCGTGGCCTCGGCTTGGCCATTATCTTGAGGGTAGTATGGTGATGAGTGATGCATTGACATATTTAATTACTTACAGAGGTCCTAAAGTTCTTGAGGCACGAATTGAGGCCCGTTGTCGGTGGCGATATCACTTGGCACTCCAAACCGCGAGATGATGTTCTTGAGAATAAAGCGGCATACTGTGGTGGCTTTGATCTCGGCATAAGCTTCAGCTTCCGCCCACTTGGTGAAATACCCGATAGCTGTCAGAATGAATGATTTTTGTTTGACTTGAGAGTTCGGATCACCTAGCGGTCCAATAATATCAAAGGCCCACATTGAAAATGGCCAAGGAGCAGAGAGGGGATGGAGAGAAGAAGCCGGAGCATGAATCTTATCGACATGGCGCCGGCATTGAAGACACTTACAGACATTGGTGGAACAGTCTTCTTCTAGAGTTGGCCAGTAATAGCCATGCCTAAGAATCTTCTTCGCCAACGCCTATCCATTGACATACCCTCTGCATTCACTTGCGTGAGCCACTTCGACAACTTTCGAAGCTTCATCGTCATCCAAACACCTCATCAGAACTCCATTAAGAGCCCGCCTGTATAATTCTCCAGCAATAATCATGTATATGGCGGAGACTATTCTAATGGCCTTGCGCTGCTCGGCATTGGCCGCCGCTGGGAAGGCTCCATCCCTGCAATATTGCTCTATCTCGTGATACCACGGCAGTTCCTCCTCTTCTATGATTTCCTCAAGCTCAGTCAATGATACCTCTTTTAGATCTTCCCTCTCAGCTTTCCTCTCTACATACTTCCTAAGGTTGTCAAACCAGAGATCTTGAAGGGAAGGAGCGTCTAACCGCTGGACCACAATGGTCTCAGTGGCACGACTGAGGGGGAAGGATAGGGAAGAAGCAAGCGATGCAAGTGCATCAGCCAGAATGTTCTGAGAACGGAGAGTATGAATGTAATTAAGTTTCCAGAACTGCCTGGCCAGGAGTGTGACCAAATCTTGATAGGACTTGAGTTTAGGGTCACAGGTGCGGTAAGTGGAAAGAACTTGGCGCAGTACCAATTGAGAATCTCCTATGATGTTTAGGTATCGCGCGCCCATGAGGTAGGCGTGCTTCAGTCCAGCAAGGAGAGCCTCATATTCGACTATGTTATTAGTGGCAGGGAAAGAGAGCTGATATGCGATAAGAATGGTTACTCCCTCCGGAGTGAGGAGAACGACGTCGATTCTACGGCCCTGAGAATTGAGAGCACCGTCGAAATGAAGAGACCAAAAAGGAAGATAAGTAAGTACCGCCAAGTGTTCATCAGGAAACTCATCCTGGATTGAATCAGTGCGAGGGATAGGAGAATGAGCAAGATGCTCGGCAATGGCATATCCCTTGATTGCCTTCTGGACGACAAAGGTGATATCAAATTGGGAAAGAAAGCTCTGCCAGCGAGCTAATCTGCTAGAGAGGATAGGTTTTTCAAGGAGGTAGCAGATTGGGTCCACTCTAGAGATCAGCCTAACTTCATGGGCAAGGAAATAGTGTTTGAGATTCTAAGCTACCCACACTAGCGCTGCACAGGTCTTTTCCATGGCAATATACTTAGATTCAGCTGGATTGAACAATCTAGACAGATAGTATGCTGCCCTTTCTCTTCCTTCATCGTGCACTTGAGCCAGGACAGCTCCTAGGGAGTCCTCAATTACAGAAATGTATAAAATCAGGGGTTTACCAAGGACAAGAGGTTGTAGAACCGGGGGATTAGATAGATAAACCTTAAGATCTTCATAGGCCTTCTGACATTATTCATTCCATTCGAATTTTGCTCTCGCCTTCAACAATTCATAGAATGGGCGACATCTTTGCGAATGTTGAGATATAAATCTGCTAATGAATTGCAAGCGCCCAATCAGACCTCTAAGCTCAATGATGTTCATAGGCGGCGGCATTTCCATTACGGCCTTTGCCTTATTCGGATCAATCTGAATCCCCCGTTTACTAACTATAAACCCAAGTAATTTCCCTGACGCAACTCTGAATACACATTTCATTGGATTCATTTTTAATTTGTACTCCCTAGCCCTTTGCAACACTTTGGCAAGAATGGCAGGGTGCTACTCCTTGGACCTCGACTTCACCAGAATATCATCCACATAGGCTTCCATATACATATGCATCATATCGTGGAAGATAGCCATCATTGCCCATTGATACGTGGCACCTGCGTTCTTCAATCCAAATGGCATAACGACATAGCAGTACGTGCCCCAGGGCGTGGTGAAAGAGGTCTTTTCTTAGTCCTCGGGAGCAAGACGGATTTGATTATAACCAGAATACCCATCCATAAATGAGAGTGCCTCATACCCAGTCGTGTTGTCTACTAAAACATCGATGTGAGGGAGCGGAAAATCATCTTTCGGACATGCCTTATTTAAGTCCCTGAAATCAATACATATCCGAATCTTTCCATCCTTCTTCATTGCAGGGACTATGTTCGACACCCATTGAGGATATAATATAACTTTGATAAACTTGGCCTTGTGCAATTTATCAACTTCCTCCTTTATCCTTAAGGCCATTTGAGGGTGGAACCTTCTCGCTTTTTGTTTAACGGGTGTTGCCCTTGGTTTAAGAATAAGTCGATGTTCAACCAGAGTGGGGTCAAGACCCGGCATGCCCTCATAGGACTAGGCAAAAGAATCGTTGTACTCCCTCAAAACCATGATCAACTCCTCTTCAACCTGAGGGGGGAGATTGGCGGAAATAATTATGAGCCTAGGGTCCTCTTCTGTTCCAAGATTGATCTTTTTAGTCGGTTCATCCACTGCCGTCAACAGTTCATCAAACCTCTTCAAACCTTGTGCGTACAGATCGGCAGTGTCATCCACATTACTTTCCTCATCCTTGGATGGGTCCTTGTCATCTATGACTTCATACACACCTAATCCGTCATTGCTCCATACCCCTTCCACTTCCTCATCATCTTCTAAGACTATTACAGTCTCTACAAACTCAGGGCATTTGAGAAGGGCGTGACATCTCTGGGCTAAATCTTGTAGAAATCTATCTGGAATGGATTTGAAATGACGCATAACAGAGTGCGCCGCAGACGTGGACGGGCGGACAACACTAGAGCTTGACTCTACCCCAACTGACTCAACCAACCTAGGGGATTCTGCAGAATGTACATCTAACCTAGGAGACAAGAAATCTATTAGGAAAGGAGTAGGGGTCTCATGCCCCTGGGAAGATGGGCAGAACACAACGTAATCCTCCACTGAAACCTCCGTTTTAAAATTGGCATTTTTTTGGAAGTCGGAAGAGATCACGCAATAGGAAGAAATGGACGGAGGAGGAGTTAGTTGCATGGGAAACAGAGAGGGGAAGATACAATCGAAAAAGGGGTCGGAAGATGAAAACCACATCTCGTGGAGTTCGACAGTGGGGGAGGGAGGAGTAAACAGAGTTGATAGATCAATGGGTGGGCAGCGCGCACATGCACAAGGGACAAATAGAATTTTAGGTTGTCTTTCCGTAAAATACGGGTCGACCATAATCGAAGGAGAACGGGAAATAACCCACAATTGCTGAAACAAAGAGGCAAGGCGGGATGGGGACAAAGAAAAAGTAGTGATGGAGCTCCCCAGTTCTTGCGGCCTCTGGTGAACTAGCTCAATCGGAGAATGCTTCACCAGTTGCATCTCCAGCTCTTTTAGACAAGCCTCTTCTTCACGGAACATTTTTTTAAAACAACTGCAAAAGTCATCCATATCACCCACCAGCCACTTCTGCGATGACGGTGGGTCAGCAACAACATAAGCGGCATTGGTCTTCTTATCAACATAGGGCGGCATCTTCTTCTGAGTGCCAGGCTGTAGCGGGCCTTTCACGAAGTGTTGACGATAATCCCACGTCAGTGGCCCGGTGTCCCCTAGTATATAGACAATGCCGATTCTCGGTAGCCAAGGCCTCTTCGGCTCATCTTTCTGCCCCTAGGGACGGGGTTAGTCCGCCCCTGCAATTGTGCGCCGAGGCCCATGCCCGGCTGATAGCCCAGCTTCAAAATCATCTGCCACCCTTTCGAATCTCTAATTTTGGACTTGATTTTGACATTTGTTGGTGTAGTGGAGGGCTTGCGTGACGCATATGCCCAAGGAAAGTTCAAGTCCATTACAGACAAAATCGGCATATTACTTGGCCAGAGTGTAGGAAGAATCTTGTCAGTAATCGCATCAACAGTTTGGACTATGGAAACACTCTTTACGTTGACTACCCGCTTTAATGGGAACTTGAGGCATTGGTGGGCAGTTGAGGATACTGCATTGAAACTATGAATCCATGGACGACCCAGAATTGCCTTGAACATCGGGTCTATGCCTAGCACCTAAAATTCCACATCTATTTTTAATGGCCCTAGCTCGACCTGAACTGTTACAACCCCGTGGCAAGCTCGTCTAGAGTTATCATATGCTGCAATGGTGGTCGGTGTCGGGCGCAGCATGTCTTTTGAAACGTTGCAGGCATGTAATGTGCTCAATGGACACACATTTATCGATGCTCCCGTGTCCATAAGGGCTGACTCAACTGCCACTTTGTTTAAGGAAATAGTAATGCAGAGTGGCATCTGTCGTGCCTCTAGGGGTGCCAATTCTGATTCAAAAAATGAAATGGAAGACCCCCTTGTGATAGTGGCCAACACTGACGGCAAACTATCCACTGCTACGTCTTCATTAACCATCACTTTCTACAGAAAAGCCCTTAGGGCATCCTGGTGTAGTGTGGACCTTTTTATTAACTCCAGTACTGAAATCTTGGCCGGCATCCGGTCCAAGTGCTGTAGCAAATCATACTTCATGCCAGGCACGGGGTCTACTTCTGCTTCAACTATTGAGGAAGGAATTGGAGGGTTGGGTGCAGGTGCACCAGTGGAGGGGTAACTTCTGTGAAATAAACGCCCGCTCCGGAGGGCGCATTGTCATGCCGGCATGGCATCAAATGGACTCCCGATCGGCCCAGTGGAGTAAGTGGAAGGGATAGAAATGGGGGTGAGGATGGCGGAAGCTGGCCTGACGGGCCCTAGTGGAGTGGTGATTGGTGAAGGGTTAAGTGGAGGGGTGATGATGGAGGGTATGGCGGGTGATGGTGGAATGATTGGTGGAATTGTGGGGAATGTGGCGGGTGCAATAGGTGATCGGGAGAGGACAGTGGGTGGAGCGGTGGCCAAGGTGGTGGGCCGGAGAATGGAGGGAACAGAAGGTGCGGGGGAGTTGGTATGGTGGAAGGCCAAGAGATGAGCTAGAGTCTCATCGTCAAAAGACCACCCAGCATTAGGGGCTAGGCGTTGAACTACATTTACTTGCGCCAGTGCCGGCGGCTGTTGTGGCTGTTGAGGAGCGGGCGAATGTTTTGGCATGGGATTCTGATGAATCCCGAGGTCTTGCTACTGCTACTGCTACTGTGAAGGTTGTTGTTGGGGAGGTTGTTGGAACTGCTGTTGTTGAGGTGCTGCCTGCTGCGGTCTTGCTTGTCTTCTCCTTTCTTTTATATCTTCAATTAACTGGTGCATTTGGGCCCAGTCGATCCTCTGGCTCTCATGCAGATCATAGACTAGATCCCTGAACTGATAACACCTCTCTATCGTGTGCCCGGGTTGCCGATGGTATATGCAATACCTTGACTGGTCGGCTGTCGGATTCCAGTTCTGACGTTCCGGAGGCAACTTTATGTCACCAGTGTACATTAAGGCCGAAAAAATGTCAGGGAGTGTTTCTGGAAGTGGTGGATAGTTGGCTCTCTTTGGCCCCTGCCGAGGAGGCCCATAACCAGCAGAAGGAGGGACATTACGGTACTGGGGTGGCTGTTGAGGCTATTGTGGTGGTGGTGGTGGTTGTTGTGGCTGTTGAGGAGCTAGAAAAGAAGGTCGAGGAGCTTGTGGAGCGGGGAACTGGGGGTTGCGTGGGGGTTGTTGGAAACAAGGTGGAGCGGACTGGTTAGGGAATTGAACAGCCTGGACCTACTCGTTGGTTTGTACTCCCTCAGTAACTGGGCCCTGGGACTTTCTTGTGGCTTTGGATTTCTGGGCCTCGAAAAGGGAATGAATAGGGGAGTCTTTGAATTTGGTCTGGATGAACCGGGCCCAGTTGTACAACTGGTGCATGTTCAAAATATCGTTCATTGCCAATATGTTCCGGAACGTAGGGGTTGCATTCGAAATCAACAATTTCACCTTTTCTTCCTCCGGGATCTGCCCGGGCACACGTGAGGCTATCTGCCTCCATCGGTCAGCATATGTTGCAAAGTCCTCATCTGACTTCATCTTCTCTGCTACTAAGTCGGTGAAGGAATACTCCTGGCCTACCCGGTCTTGGAATCTTGTTATGAACTTCTCTTTCACTGTCTTGAAACTTTCTGCCTCCTCCAATGGCAAGGTATAAAACCATTCAAGGGCCACCCCATCCAGGGATTGGCGGAAAAGATACGCCATAAGGCGATCATCATGCTGAAACTACGCTGATTCATAAATGAACTCCCTGTCATGGATGAACGGGTTGCAATTCCCATCATATTTACGGTATACGGGGAGCTCAGACTGGGGAGGAAAACGAATGTCCCTGAAGTTAGGGATGGGGACATCGGTAAGGGATTGTGGGCCGACCCTTTTATGAAGGAGATCGATTTACTACTGCATGGCAGCCCAGTTTTCAAGAATCTCCCATTCTCGGGATGGAGGAGACGGAGCAGGTGGAGCAGAACCTATGTATGGAGCAGATGGATAGACCTATGGAGGGGGGAGCCCGTAGGATGTGTTTGTGAACGCGTCACGTGGTGGACTGAGAGAGAGAGATGGGGTTTCTCCCTCTCCGAGTAATAAAGGGGTGAAAGAAATGAGGACAAAACAATGAAACACGCGCTATAGGGGATATGGAAAGAACGGTGGACAAGTACAACCTACAAATGACACTCTAATGGAGACAGAAAGAATTTACACTGACCGAACTCCGGTACCTGGCGGAGATAGGGGTCCGAAGACCCTCTCGCGCAAACTGAACCCCTTCCCGGCAGGCGTAACCCACCGTTCCGAGAGCAGCTTTTCAGATACCGAATTCGAGTCCTGGGACTCTACGTAATAGAATTTGACAGATAGGAAGACACGTAGACTTGGAAATTGTAACGATATATCACTCCCCGAACAGTTATAAGAACAATATGAATAAAAGCACACCACCGCAGGACATTGGTCTTTGCGGGATTTTAACAACAATATTACAAGATGAGCAGTAATTAATATACGTACATCTAGAAACCACCGCGAGACATTGGCCTTACGGGATTTTTTAAAGCAATATAAATAATAAATAAAAGTATATATATATACCACCACGAGACATTGGCCTCTGCGGGGTTTTTAATGCATTATAAATAATAAATATAAATATATATACACACCACCACATTGGCCTCTGTGGGATTTGTACTATAACATAGATAATAAATATAAGTATATAAATATATGAACCACCACGAGACTGTGGCCTCTGCGTGGTTTTTACTATGACATAAATAATAAGTATAATATATATATATATATATAGAAACCACCACGAGACTGTGGCCTCTGCGGGGCTTTTAATGCAACATAAATAATATATATATATATATATATATATATATATATATATATATATATGTATATATATATATGTATATATAGAAACCACCACGAGGCTTTGGCCTCTGAGGGGTCTTTAATGCGACATAAATAATATAAATAATATATATATATATATATATATATATAAACCACCATGAGACTGTGGCCTCTGCGGGGTCTTTAGTATAATATAGATAATAAATATAATATATATATATATATATATATATATATAAACCACCACCACGAGACTTTGGCCTCTAAGGGGTCTTTACTACAATATAAGTATATGTGATACGAAAGGAAAAGGGATGAAATAAACCACCGCGAGATGTTGATCTCCACGGGATTTTAAAGCGATGATAGGGGAATACTGAAATTAAATAGTTAGGAGTTAGAAAGTAAAGTGCAGAAAATAAAATGCTGAAATGGAAACGGTCGCGGGAGGTGACCCACCGCACCAGTTAGGAATTAGATATACAGAAAGTAAATCACAGAAACCGCCGCGGGGAATAATCCTCCGCGCGGGTGAGACCAGAGACAGAAGAAGATAACCGCTACGGGAAGCAACTCTCCGCGGGTGTTATTAAAACAAAGATGATCAAAATGGAGCGCGCGTTAAGAGTGTTGTGATCGCCAGGGACCGAGGGTCCCGAGTGGATTGATCGCTTTTGCCTTTGATGCGGGAATTGCGTGGGTTCCTTCTTCCTCTTCTTTCGACAGGCCGAAGAAGAGGGCCTTTCAACTGGTTACCTCTACACAAGGAACAAACAGAGAAAACTGGTTGGTGAGAACAACGGTGGTGTAGTACCAATCCTTAGATAATGAAACTGTAAATAACATAAACGAACACGTACCTGGTTGGTGTGTTTAAAACCCCTTTAGAACTAAAAGGTATGAAATGTCATGATAAAATGCACAAACACACAAAAGTACCCACAAGCGAGACCCTTTCGGAGAGAAAGGCATGGCACATATGCTAAGATGATGCATGCAATATAATTGACTGACTGAATAAAAATAAGGGGGAGAAAAGCTTATCGGGGAAGACCGGCGACGAGCTTTGAGAAGGGCTTCAATATCACGAGCACAGCATGACCGAAGGACTTCGGAGCGGACTTCAGAAACTAGTTAAGCCGGACATAAGAACACACACACAAGCATATACATATGAATGATAAATATACTTATGTAACCATATACTTAAACATATTAAATATATTTAACATATACATAAACACACACATATAAACATATTTGTAAATTGGTCGAAATAAAAGAACAAGAAGACGAGAAAGGGAGAGAGAAAACTCTTTTTTTTCATTTATTTTTAAGACTTTGTTTTAGAAGGAAAAGGATAAGATATATATATATAATACATATGTGACATATATATTATGTATATAATATATATAATATATGTATATATATGGAAGAAAAAAAGAAAGAGAGAGGGCGAATGAGGGGGGGAGAACGATTAAAAAAAATGAAAAAGAGAGAGATCGAGAGAGAGAAGAGAGGGAAGGAGAGAGTGAGAGAGTGGGGAATAAAAAAAAACTAAAAGAAGAGAGAGGGGGGATCGAGAGGGAGAGAGAACGTGAAAGGGGGAGAGAGAGAGAGAGAGGAAGAGAGAGACAGTGAGGGGGAGAGGATAAAAAAATGAAAAAGAATAAGAGAGAAAGATCGAGAGGGGGAGAGAAGGTAATAGAGAGGATTAAAAAAAATAAAAAAATGGGAGAGGGGGAGAGATCGAGAGTAGGAAGAGGAAGAGAGGGGGAGTTAGAGAGATAAGCAGAGAGAGGGTGGGGGAGAGAAAGAGAGAGCGGTTGAGGGAGAGAGAAAGAGGGAGAGAAAAGAGAGAGGGGGGACGCGACCGAGAAAAGAGAGGGGGAAGAGAAGAGAGAGAAGAGAACAAAAAAATAAAACAAATGAAGAGAGAGGGGGTGGAGGAAGAGAGAGGAATAGAGAAAGATGAGAGACGGAGGGAGAGAGAATGAGAGAGAGACGCAGGAGGGAGAGAGAGAGATCCGGCGAGAGGGAGGAGAGAAACGGCGAGAGAGAGAGAGAGAGAGAGAGAGAGAGAGAGAGAGAGAGAGAAGGCGAGAGAGAGAGAGAGGGAGAGCGAGAGATGCGGGGAGAGAGAGAGAGAGAGAGAGAGAGAGAGAGAGAGAGAGAGAGAGAGAGAGAGAGAGAGAGAGAGAGATGTGGGAGAGAGAGAGAGGGAGCCCGAGGGCGGCTTGCAGCAGCCGGGGAGGAGGAAGAGAGAGGGTGAGTGAGAGTTAACGGGAGAGAGGGAGGGACCGGCAGGGAGAGGAGAAAGAGAGAGAGAGAGAGAGACCCGCGTCGGGAGGAGGAAGAGAGAAAGAGAGAGACGCGGGAGGTGGAGGGAGAGAGACGGAGAGAGAGCACGACGCGGCGGGAGGCGGTGGTCGACGCGGTGAAGGCCGGAGGAAGCTGTGGACGTGGCCGGGGGGGTTGACGGCGTGCTCACGGTGGTCGAGCAGGTGGCCGGCCGGAGGTGGCAACGTGGTGACGGAGGTGGTGCTGCAGGTGCACGATGGTGGCATGCGCGTGTGCGGTGGGGAGGAGCATCGGTGGCGACGTGGAGATCGAGGGGAGGCGTCCGGCGGTGGCAGTCCGTCGACGACGGCTTGCAGACGGCTTCGGTAGTAGCGTCGCGGCGGCGAAGGAAGTTGCAGGCGTGGCAGGCGCAGGGCAGTGATGGGTGGCGTGGAGCGACTATGAGGGAGCGTTCGTGGACGTGAGGGAGCGGCGGTGTTAGCAGGAGGTGGCGCGATGCATGTAGGGTGTGCTGCGCAGGCTCGCGGTGGGGGTTTGGACGCGGCAGTCGGGAACGACGACGGTGGAGTGATTGGCGTGGAGATGGAGGGCGTCCAACGAAGGTTGGGTGCAGCGGCAGGCTAGAGAGAGGAAGGGAGGGTCGCGTGAGGGCGGTCGGTGGAGGGCGGTACGGTGCATGCAAGGAGGACACGGACGACGACGGGGGCGGCCAAGAGGATGACGGTGACGACGGTGGGGGTCTTCCGGTGTTGGACGCGGCAGCCGAGAGGTGGAGGGAGAGAGAGGTCAGTCGGCGAGGGGGAGCGGTGGCGTGGTTTCGGGAAAGAGGGAGAGAGAGGTATGCACGAGGGGATGATGCTCGAGAGAGGGAGTGGGAGAGAGTAACGCGGGGTTGGCTACGGTAGTGGGAAGTGGGTTAGCAACGTGGGGGAGAGGGAAACATGCTGTGGGATGATAGAGAGAGGTCGAGTGTGATGGGGAATGTGTGGCTTTACGTGAGTGAGGGTGGGGTGAGGGTGAGTGTGCATGTGTGTGCCGTGAGGGAGAGGGAAATGAGCAGAGAAGCGAGAGGGAGAGAAAGAGAGAGAGATGGGAGAGGAGACGATGGGGAGGGTGATGGAGAAATTTCGTGAGAAGGAGGGAAGAGAATAGAGGAATAGAAAGGGACTTGGGGATAAGCTATATACATATATATATATATATATATATATATATATATATATATATATATACATATATATACATATATATATATATGTATATATATATATATTATTTTTATTTTTATTATTATTTTTGTTTTATTTATTTTTGTTTGCTTTTTTTATGCTTTTGTTTACTTTTTTTATAATTATCATATCTTTTACTTTTTAATAAATATATTTTTATCAATTTTATATATATAGTAATCATATATATATATATATATTTACAAAAATAAATTTATTATTAAAGAAGATCAACTACATATTTTTTATATAAACAAAATTATACACATTTTTGAATTTCATTTTCTCTTTTGTTTATTTATATGTATATGTATTTTAATTTTCTCCCTCTCACAACATAAATGCAATTTAACCAAAATTAAGGAAATCACTCAAATAAAAGAAAATGTAAGCCACTTCAGGGCATTATGGTACAATATGGGATTTACTCGTCGTAACGTCAGAAACGGCGTGTCTACAGCTGTCCCGCCTTGGCATCCACTTTGTAGGGGAAGGGCGTGTAATGGAATGAAACGAAGTGTATTGAAATGAAATGGAGTGGACTGAAAAACGGATGCCAAGGTGTGATGAGACACGCTTCTAACATCACAGGACGGGAATCTTTCTCGAGTTTCACGAAGCAACCTTGAGGAAGGTTCTCCGAAATCAACAATTGTTTGGATGGTAAACAAACTGGGAAGGACATTGTGTGCGCTGGGGCACGAACAAACTAAAAGGACCAACTTCACGGTGTGGAAGTACCTGGGTCGTAAACCTCAGGTTTCACCATTGGGGAGCGGTTACCAGCCGTTGTGGAAGTGCTGCAGCCAAGGTGGGTCCAATAGAAATAAACAGATGATTGGAGACAAATCCAAACAATAGTTTCTTCCAGAGAACATCCCAAGGCAACCTCGGGAAAACTCAGTATTCGACTCAGAATGGAATATCCCATATTTAAGCAATTAAGCACAGTAGCTCACACAATCAAAGTAAGTGAATGATTTTCCACAATGAACTCAAAGTCCTACATGAAGGCATGCTGGGTTTAAAAAGAAAAATAAAACAAACTAAAATAGAAACTATCCAAGGATAATATTGCTAAGCTGTGGAGAGTGGGTCAGGATACCGATCCAATGAGTTGATACTGAGCTGGGGCCCGTTTATCCACGTACCGACTCATCGAACGGAACCATCGTCCCCATTCTATCACAACTTAACGGCCTATCCGTACGGCCTGAACTCCTCCGGGATCATCACCGTTTTTGTTGAAGGGGAACTCAAATCCCGGATTCGTCCAAGGCGTAAGGTCCTTGGCATGCTCTAATAGCGTAAATATCATACAATACAATGCATGATAAGGGGTGACCACAATGATTGAATGATTAGGGGACAAGGCGGGACAAGGTGGGGCATCAGTGGGACAGTGGTACCCCACTCGATAATTAACATAACAAAACAAAATCACAACGATACAAGCAAATTATCACACACAACAAAATGAAACTGCCAACACTATTCCTAGATTCCTTTCCTCACTATAAGTATCGCCCCTTTGGCCTTAAGAAAATGCATTCAAGGGCGAGTTAAGAAAGTTGAAGCTTAGGAGAAGATTAGAGTTCGAGATGGAAGGGGAGTCTTCTCGTCCCGTGAAGAAAAGCAAGCCCAGCAACGAGTGCAAGCGGCTTACCGGCATCGAAGGGCATCTTACCGGGAGAATTCAGTCTCGAATGGTGAGTTAACATTTCTTTTTTTTGTGTTTCTGCAAGACTTTCTTATGTCCATTTTCGCCTTCTCCACTTTTCTATTTCCAGCCGTATCTTCTCTTTCCTGGCCCGAGGAAGTTTTCAAGGTTGCCATGGCTGTCGAGACTCACTTCGAACATCTCGATCAACATGAGGGCCATCATCAGAAAGTGGCATCTCCAAAAGCTCGTAACTCATGCCAAACATTACAACGAGATTCACATGGATTGGGCGGCTATCGGTGCACTGGTAGAGCTTTGGCACCCTCAAACCCATACATTCATTTTCCCACTTTCGAGGCAACTATTCTTCTCGAAGAAGCAGAACTTCTACTTGGCGTGAAGAAATTCCAGAGAAATGGCAAGGTAAAGGTTATGCGCATGCTAAGAATGGTGACTTCCGAGGAGGTGCTCAGAAGCTTCATGCCGTCCGAAGCCATCAAGGGCGTCCAGACTCAGAGAGGAATCCATCTGCAAAAACTTGCAGATTAGGTGATAAATGCTCTTGAAAGGTTGACAAGCGGTGATGATCGCATTGAAGGGCTCATGAAGGGATTCACCATCTGCTTAGCGGGTGCTCTCTTATTCCCTTATACTGACGACATAGTGGAGGAAGATCAGCTAAGTGCCATCTGTGAAATTTGGGAAGGAAAGAGAGTGGGACCGGCTATCCTTGCTTATCTCTATAGCGGACTCACGGCTTCCAGTATGGGTAAGCCTCCTTTTGGTTGCGCACTCCTTTTGAATTGCTGGACTGACTTGCATTTCAAATTTAACCATCGTGAGGGAATGTCGTCTACTTCAAAACTCTTCCAACAAAGCCCGCTTCACCATATGGTCAATGTGTTAGGCTCTAGTGGTAGTATAGCAAATCGTGTTCCCTGGCTGAAGAAACGAGAAGACTGGCGGGCTCACTTCAGTACCTTTGAAGAGTAAATGTTCACTCGTGCACCGACATGCTTACTCCCATATGAGCTTCTCACGAGGTCTTCTCTTAACATGGAGCTCCAGCTTGTTGGCGCGTCTGAATTCATCCTTTACAACACGCACCGGTGTCATAGTCAGATGGGCCTCCCTCGCCATTCATTCCCACTGCTATCCGAGCTTCCTTTAATCAGAAAAAGGGAGCTGGGCACAGGGCACGAAAGAAATGTGAAAACAATCAAAGCATCATGGAAGGCCAGCATTACACTGAGGGCAACAGAGTCTGTGAGTGAGGACGAAGAACTGCTGAAAGCTTATGTAATTGAATTGGGGAAATTGAGGCCTGAGATGCCAAAACCCTAATGTATCTTATCTTGGAATGAATATGGAAACTTTAATGCCATTTACATCCTTTGAGTCTTACTCTTTTCTTCTTCTTCTTCTTCTTCTTCTTTTTTTTTCTTTTTTCTTCTTTTTCTTCTTTCTTCTTCTTTTTTGTCTTTGGCACAAACATCTGCAATAGCCAGTACTAGGTGGTAGCCAACCATCCCGGACAAGAGCCAAAAAACTCAAGGCAACTAGCATGAGGAGTTGCCCTGAGATGCCCGGGAGCTAAAGATTTCTCTCCGAATGGCTAAGAGAGAGATAAAGCAAGAGATAGTAGAGAGAGAAAAGGCAAAAATAGAGCAGCACAAGAGACGCAGGAGATGGAGCTCTGAGAGAAAGAGCATCCAAACATGGCTCGCTCTGCAGATGGAAGGGGATTAGAGCTCGCAACAGAGGAGCTCCTGGAGTTGGTAGCATCTTCATCGGCAGAGCATAGGGCAGCTCAGCTAGCGGCCTCGACTTCAAGAGCTTCGTGGCCATCAGGGTCGCGAGAGAGACAGGAGGACGGCGAGGAGCACTGCCGAAGAGCAGGTGGGAACGCATGGCGCGACAAAGCGATTGCTGCGTCATGGAACTATAGAAGGCCTCCGATGGACTGCTTGCCTTCGGAGAGAGAAGAGATGTAACCAGGAGGGTGATGAGGGTTAGTGAGTGACTTGTTCACTCACTCCCTTCTCATGACGGGCACAAACCCTTATATAGATGTGTGAGTGGAATGGTTTAGTTTGAACACGACTTGTTTGCCCTGAATGTGTTCCTTCTGCTTTACGCCTCTTCTCCACCACATAGG